>OW569397.1:96589556-98076447 GCA_937620795.1 Thecophora atra | reverse complement strand
AAATAGTCAAAGTCAATTCATTTACCAGAGAGGTCATTAAAAAACTCCACAAAACTATAACTAAGCCGTGGGTTGTAGACACAAGAAACTAAAACTTTAATATTATTATCATATAACTCAACATTAACAAACTCACAGAAATTGTTGCCCTTATTAAAGAGTTTTGAATTAAGAGTAGACTTGCAATAAATGGCCACACCACCACCTCTTTTCCCACACCTGTCATTACGATAAAGCCTATAACCATCCAAGTTATACAATTTATCAGAGACATCACACTTGAACCAAGTCTCCGAGACACAGATAACGTCAACTGACGAACTCTCAAAAACATATTTCGCATAGTCTAATTTTAAAGCATTTAGGCTACGGGCATTAAAATGAACTATTTTCAAACCACAAAACCGTTGGCACATGACATGAAGTAAAGCCCTGTAGCAGTCAATAGCACCACCAGACACTAAACTACCCTGCATCAAGATCAGAGGCTGAGTAGGCAGGAACAAACGCACGCAGTCGAACGCAAATCTCAAGGCCAAAAAAAAAGCTCAAAAAGAGACGAAAATAGGTACAGAAAGCATATCTATATATATAAAAATGAATTGTTCGTTTGTACGTTCATAACATGCGAACGTGAAGTCCGATTTGCTTGATTTTTTGGTATGTTTTCATTATTTGCCTGTAGAAGGTTTGTGTGAAATAATAATTTAAAAAAATTTCATTTAAAAAAAATTATTATTTTTGCATAACGGAAAACAGAGGAATCAAAGTAAATTGAAAAATAAATTTGACGTTTTAATTTTGAATTTCAATTTGACAATGGAAGTAAGTAAATTGTAAATGTCTTCCATTATTGCTTTGTTTTGACAAATTATTTTGACACACATAGAATTTTATTTTAAATTTTGAAAAACAATTAAAAATTATAAAAGGCTTAATGCCGATTAATTACTCTGTTTCGGGTGTGTCAAGTCCAAAACAGTGTTACGTATGACAGAAAATATGGAAGCGTTTAAAAGTGATGAGCAGCAAACCGAAGCGAATCAAGAAAAAGACGAAATGTGTTTTATTATAAACACTATAAACACTTATAAACATTATTTGTTTTTTTTTTAGTTATAATTATGCCGCGACCGAGACGTGGCGCCAATATTGGTCGTCGTACTCATAATACAAGACGAGTTGCATCTGTTAGAGCAGGTGAATCTGAAGCGGAACGTGAAGTGAGACTTGAACAGCAAAGAGAGCGTCAATCGAGATCGCGTTCTGCTCAAACAATCGAAGAACGATTCGCGAGTAATTCTTCGGATCGAGCGAGAATGAGTCGCAATCGCGCTGTTAGAAGTCGTGCCAATGACAATATTAATCAGCGAGTAATGCGTGCTGCTTTCAATTATGATAGTGAAGTTGACTATTGTTCTCTTCCATGCCTTTCAATCGGAACTATGACTAATGTCTGCGAACAGTGCAATGCATTGAAATTTCCATCGGAAACTCCTGGAATGTGTTGTGCAAATGGACAAGTAAAATTGCCTGTTTTGAATCCTCCTCCTGAGCCTTTGAGGTCATTAGTTTCTGGTTTGACTCCAGAATCGAATCATTTTTTGTCTAAAATACAGCAGTACAATTCATGTTTCCAAATGACGTCTTTCGGCGCCACAAATATAATCAGAGATGGATTCATGACTTTTAAGGTAATTACTGAACACGACACTAACAATGAGTTCTATCGTGAGATTGAATCAAATGTTTCATGTATGCAGATTCAAGGTCAAATCTATCATCGAATTGGATCGTTATTACCATGTTTGGATTCCAATCATTCCTTTTTGCAAATTTATTTCATGGGAAATTCAGATGTTGAAATTGAACGGCGTTGTGTGGTGGCACAAAATCCAAATGATAGTAATGCAGTGAGAAGAGGAATAATTGAAAGATTGCAGCAGTTTTTTCACGATGAAAATTGTTTGATCAAATTATTTCAAACTGCCCTTGATCAAATGCCTTCGGATTCTCATAGAATTGTTATTCGGGCCGATAAAGCACCTGGTGGAATTCATGCTGGAAGGTTAAACGCACCAACAATTGATGAAGTTGCCGTATTAATTGTGGATGAAGGAGCGAGCAGTCGAGATATTGTACTTCATCGTCGAGATCAAAGTGTTGTGCATGTTTCGGAAACTCATCGTTGTTATGATGCGTTGCAGTACCCAATTTTGTTTTGGCAAGGCGAGGATGGTTACCATTTCAATATTAAGATGAAACATCGTTTAACTGGTTAGTTACAATAAAATGCATCACACATTTTGTGAATTATTGATACTTAATATTCGCATTTATTTCAGGCTTGGAAACAGCAAAAAAAGTTAGTGCGATGAACTATTATTCGTACAGATTAATGGTTCGGCTGAACGAAATTAATCATATATTGAATTGTAGAAGGCTTTGCAACCAATTTATAGTTGATGTTTACGCTAAAATTGAGTCTGAACGATTGAATTTTATTCGATTTAATCAGAAAAAGTTAAAATCCGAACAATATATTCATTTGCGCGATGCAATTCAGAATGATGGGAATATCAACGATATTGGCCAAATGACAATATTACCAGCAACATATACTGGAAGTCCACGACACATGCACGAGTACGCGCAAGACGCAATGACGTACGTTCGGCATTATCATCGACCCGATTTATTTATTACTTTCACCTGTAATCCTCAATGGAATGAAATAAAGCAATATATGTTTCATGGTCAAAGTGCTTCTGATCGCCACGATATTGTTGCGCGTGTGTTCAAGCAAAAATTGAAAACGCTTATGGATTTTATTGTCAAACAACAAGTGTTTGGAAAAGTTCAATGTTGGATGTATTCTGTGGAATGGCAGAAAAGAGGACTTCCGCATGCACATATTTTGGTTTGGTTAGTTGATAAAATTACGCCAAATGAAATTGATAGCGTAATATCAGCCGAAATTCCTAATCCAATCATTGATCCAGGACTGTTTGAATCAGTTACGAAGCACATGATTCATGGACCATGTGGGGCATTAAATGTCAACTCACCGTGCATGGCTGAAGGAAAATGCACAAAACGGTACCCAAGAGCATTAATAGCGGAAACAATTTCTGGTAATGATGGTTATCCGTTATATCGTAGACGTTCACCTGAAGATGATGGCGAAACAGTTATGGTGAAATGCAAAAATCAAGACATTAAAATTGACAATCGTTGGATCGTTCCATATTCGCCGCTATTATCCAAAACTTTTGGTGCTCATATAAATGTTGAGTATTGTAACTCAGTAAAATCCATCAAGTACATATGCAAATATGTTAACAAAGGAAGTGATTTGGCCTATTTTGGAATTGCTGGGGATAAAAGTGATGAAATCACTTCATATCAATTAGGCCGTTATATTAGTACAAATGAAGCAATATGGCGAATTTTTTCATTTGCAATACACGAAAGGTATCCAAATGTACTGCACTTGGCAGTTCATCTTCAGAATGGTCAACGTGTGTACTTCACACCTGAGAATGCGGCGCAACGAGCAGAACAGCCACCGAAAACAACGTTGACTTCATTTTTTGATATGTGCAGAAATGACGAATTTGCTAAAATGTTATTGTATTCTGAAGTGCCACGATATTTCACATGGAATGAATCTGCGAAAGTTTTTCAAAGACGGAAACAAGGGCAACCAGTACGAGGCCATCCAAATGTATTTTCTACAGAAGCATTGGGTCGTGTGTATACCGTTCATCCAAATCATTATGAATGTTTTTATTTGCGTTTATTATTGATTAACGTTCGTGGTCCTACGTCATTTGAAGATTTAAGAACAGTCGATGGTGAATTGTGTGCGACTTATCGGCAAGCATGCCAGCGTTTGAATCTACTTGAAGATGATATGCATTGGGAAGCTACACTTGCTGATTCCGTAATTTCATCATCTCCACATCAAATACGAACATTATTTGCAATTATAATATCTACATGCAGTCCATCAAATCCATTTGAAATATGGCATAAATTTCGTGATGACATGACGGAAGACATTTTACTTAGAGTGCGACGTTCAGTTTCAAATCCTGAATTAGAAATCACACCGGAAATGCATAACGAAGCTTTGATTTTGATTGAAGACATGTGTATAATGATTGCAAACAAAATATTAGTGCAGTTAGGAATGATAGCGCCTAATCGTGCAGTTCATGATGTTATTAATCAAGAAATGCATCGTGAACAACAATATGATCGTAATCAATTGAGAACATTTGTGCAGTTAAAAGTTCCACAATTGAATAGTCAACAGAAATATGCTTATGACAAAATCATGGAAGGTGTGAACAATGAAGGAGGTGGATTTTACTTTATTGATGCACCAGGAGGCACTGGAAAAACATTTTTGCTGTCATTGATTCTGGCAACCATACGATCGGATAATAAAATTGCTCTTGCAGTTGCTTCATCTGGAATTGCTGCTACCTTATTAGACGGTGGTCGAACTGCGCATTCTGCACTTAAATTGCCTTTGAATATAACAACGATTGAATCTCCTACGTGCAACATTTCCAAAACGTCGGCAATGGCAAAAGTTTTGCAGCAGTGTAAAATAATCGTATGGGACGAATGTACAATGGCTCACAAAAGATCATTAGAAGCATTAAATCGAACCATGCAAGATCTTCGAGGAAATGAAAGACTTTTTGGTGGCGCCTTTATATTGTTATCAGGTGATTTTAGGCAAACTTTACCTGTCATTCCACGATCTACTGCTGCTGATGAGCTAAACGCATGTTTGAAGTCTTCAGTTTTGTGGAAATATGTTAAAACATTGCGTCTTAATCAAAATGTACGTGTACAATTGCAAAATGATCCTTCTGCAGCTGAATTTTCAAAACAACTTTTGGAAATTGGGAATGGTAAAGTTGCAGTCGATAAATCAACCGGATTAATAACATTACCAAGCAATTTTTGTAATATCACTCAATCGAAAAAGGAACTGGTTCAACGTGTGTTTCCAAATATATTGCAGAAGTACAGGAATCATGATTGGTTGAGCGAACGCGCAATATTGGCAGGAAAAAATAAAGACGTGAACGATTTAAATGCAAGTATTTTGCAAGAAATAGATGGCCAATTTTTTGCATACAAATCAGTGGATACGATAATAAATGAAGATGAGGTAGTGAACTATCCTACTGAATTTTTGAATTCACTTGATTTGCCAGGCTTGCCACCACATTATTTGGCATTGAAAGAGGGAGCACCGATAATAATGCTCCGAAATATAAATCAACCACGGCTTTGTAATGGCACCAGACTTTCCGTGAAAAAACTGATGGCCAATTTAATTGAAGCAACTATTCTGAGTGGTAAATATAGAGGCGAAAACGTTCTAATCCCCCGAATTCCAATGATTCCATCAGATATGCCATTTGAATTTAAACGGCTTCAATTTCCTGTCCGTCTTGCCTTCGCTATAACCATTAATAAAGCTCAAGGTCAGACTTTGAATATTTGTGGCTTAGATTTGGAGCAACCTGTTTTCTCGCATGGACAATTGTATGTTGGTTGTTCACGTTGTGGTAAACCCTCTGCATTATTTATAAACACAAAAGATGGAAAAACTAAAAACGTTGTTTATCAAAGAGCATTAAGTTAATTTTTAAAGTATTTTCATTTTCGACCTTTTTATTTGAAAATAAATTATTGTAAGAAATTGATTGTGGATGAGTTTTACTGAAAATTGAAAAGAAATTTCGCAAGTTTCTTTTGTGTATTCGCCCTGTGAAGCGGGCGAAGGTTTCGCTATCTTTTATTATAATTATAAATTTTCATAAATATCTTCTTATTATGTACAGAAAATCTATATATATAAAAATGAATTGTTCGTTTGTACGTTCATAACATGCGAACGTGAAGTCCGATTTGCTTGATTTTTTGGTATGTTTTCATTATTTGCCTGTAGAAGGTTTGTGTGAAATAATAATTTAAAAAAATTTCATTTAAAAAAAATTATTATTTTTGCATAACGGAAAACAGAGGAATCAAAGTAAATTGAAAAATAAATTTGACGTTTTAATTTTGAATTTCAATTTGACAATGGAAGTAAGTAAATTGTAAATGTCTTCCATTATTGCTTTGTTTTGACAAATTATTTTGACACACATAGAATTTTATTTTAAATTTTGAAAAACAATTAAAAATTATAAAAGGCTTAATGCCGATTAATTACTCTGTTTCGGGTGTGTCAAGTCCAAAACAGTGTTACGTATGACAGAAAATATGGAAGCGTTTAAAAGTGATGAGCAGCAAACCGAAGCGAATCAAGAAAAAGACGAAATGTGTTTTATTATAAACACTATAAACACTTATAAACATTATTTGTTTTTTTTTTAGTTATAATTATGCCGCGACCGAGACGTGGCGCCAATATTGGTCGTCGTACTCATAATACAAGACGAGTTGCATCTGTTAGAGCAGGTGAATCTGAAGCGGAACGTGAAGTGAGACTTGAACAGCAAAGAGAGCGTCAATCGAGATCGCGTTCTGCTCAAACAATCGAAGAACGATTCGCGAGTAATTCTTCGGATCGAGCGAGAATGAGTCGCAATCGCGCTGTTAGAAGTCGTGCCAATGACAATATTAATCAGCGAGTAATGCGTGCTGCTTTCAATTATGATAGTGAAGTTGACTATTGTTCTCTTCCATGCCTTTCAATCGGAACTATGACTAATGTCTGCGAACAGTGCAATGCATTGAAATTTCCATCGGAAACTCCTGGAATGTGTTGTGCAAATGGACAAGTAAAATTGCCTGTTTTGAATCCTCCTCCTGAGCCTTTGAGGTCATTAGTTTCTGGTTTGACTCCAGAATCGAATCATTTTTTGTCTAAAATACAGCAGTACAATTCATGTTTCCAAATGACGTCTTTCGGCGCCACAAATATAATCAGAGATGGATTCATGACTTTTAAGGTAATTACTGAACACGACACTAACAATGAGTTCTATCGTGAGATTGAATCAAATGTTTCATGTATGCAGATTCAAGGTCAAATCTATCATCGAATTGGATCGTTATTACCATGTTTGGATTCCAATCATTCCTTTTTGCAAATTTATTTCATGGGAAATTCAGATGTTGAAATTGAACGGCGTTGTGTGGTGGCACAAAATCCAAATGATAGTAATGCAGTGAGAAGAGGAATAATTGAAAGATTGCAGCAGTTTTTTCACGATGAAAATTGTTTGATCAAATTATTTCAAACTGCCCTTGATCAAATGCCTTCGGATTCTCATAGAATTGTTATTCGGGCCGATAAAGCACCTGGTGGAATTCATGCTGGAAGGTTAAACGCACCAACAATTGATGAAGTTGCCGTATTAATTGTGGATGAAGGAGCGAGCAGTCGAGATATTGTACTTCATCGTCGAGATCAAAGTGTTGTGCATGTTTCGGAAACTCATCGTTGTTATGATGCGTTGCAGTACCCAATTTTGTTTTGGCAAGGCGAGGATGGTTACCATTTCAATATTAAGATGAAACATCGTTTAACTGGTTAGTTACAATAAAATGCATCACACATTTTGTGAATTATTGATACTTAATATTCGCATTTATTTCAGGCTTGGAAACAGCAAAAAAAGTTAGTGCGATGAACTATTATTCGTACAGATTAATGGTTCGGCTGAACGAAATTAATCATATATTGAATTGTAGAAGGCTTTGCAACCAATTTATAGTTGATGTTTACGCTAAAATTGAGTCTGAACGATTGAATTTTATTCGATTTAATCAGAAAAAGTTAAAATCCGAACAATATATTCATTTGCGCGATGCAATTCAGAATGATGGGAATATCAACGATATTGGCCAAATGACAATATTACCAGCAACATATACTGGAAGTCCACGACACATGCACGAGTACGCGCAAGACGCAATGACGTACGTTCGGCATTATCATCGACCCGATTTATTTATTACTTTCACCTGTAATCCTCAATGGAATGAAATAAAGCAATATATGTTTCATGGTCAAAGTGCTTCTGATCGCCACGATATTGTTGCGCGTGTGTTCAAGCAAAAATTGAAAACGCTTATGGATTTTATTGTCAAACAACAAGTGTTTGGAAAAGTTCAATGTTGGATGTATTCTGTGGAATGGCAGAAAAGAGGACTTCCGCATGCACATATTTTGGTTTGGTTAGTTGATAAAATTACGCCAAATGAAATTGATAGCGTAATATCAGCCGAAATTCCTAATCCAATCATTGATCCAGGACTGTTTGAATCAGTTACGAAGCACATGATTCATGGACCATGTGGGGCATTAAATGTCAACTCACCGTGCATGGCTGAAGGAAAATGCACAAAACGGTACCCAAGAGCATTAATAGCGGAAACAATTTCTGGTAATGATGGTTATCCGTTATATCGTAGACGTTCACCTGAAGATGATGGCGAAACAGTTATGGTGAAATGCAAAAATCAAGACATTAAAATTGACAATCGTTGGATCGTTCCATATTCGCCGCTATTATCCAAAACTTTTGGTGCTCATATAAATGTTGAGTATTGTAACTCAGTAAAATCCATCAAGTACATATGCAAATATGTTAACAAAGGAAGTGATTTGGCCTATTTTGGAATTGCTGGGGATAAAAGTGATGAAATCACTTCATATCAATTAGGCCGTTATATTAGTACAAATGAAGCAATATGGCGAATTTTTTCATTTGCAATACACGAAAGGTATCCAAATGTACTGCACTTGGCAGTTCATCTTCAGAATGGTCAACGTGTGTACTTCACACCTGAGAATGCGGCGCAACGAGCAGAACAGCCACCGAAAACAACGTTGACTTCATTTTTTGATATGTGCAGAAATGACGAATTTGCTAAAATGTTATTGTATTCTGAAGTGCCACGATATTTCACATGGAATGAATCTGCGAAAGTTTTTCAAAGACGGAAACAAGGGCAACCAGTACGAGGCCATCCAAATGTATTTTCTACAGAAGCATTGGGTCGTGTGTATACCGTTCATCCAAATCATTATGAATGTTTTTATTTGCGTTTATTATTGATTAACGTTCGTGGTCCTACGTCATTTGAAGATTTAAGAACAGTCGATGGTGAATTGTGTGCGACTTATCGGCAAGCATGCCAGCGTTTGAATCTACTTGAAGATGATATGCATTGGGAAGCTACACTTGCTGATTCCGTAATTTCATCATCTCCACATCAAATACGAACATTATTTGCAATTATAATATCTACATGCAGTCCATCAAATCCATTTGAAATATGGCATAAATTTCGTGATGACATGACGGAAGACATTTTACTTAGAGTGCGACGTTCAGTTTCAAATCCTGAATTAGAAATCACACCGGAAATGCATAACGAAGCTTTGATTTTGATTGAAGACATGTGTATAATGATTGCAAACAAAATATTAGTGCAGTTAGGAATGATAGCGCCTAATCGTGCAGTTCATGATGTTATTAATCAAGAAATGCATCGTGAACAACAATATGATCGTAATCAATTGAGAACATTTGTGCAGTTAAAAGTTCCACAATTGAATAGTCAACAGAAATATGCTTATGACAAAATCATGGAAGGTGTGAACAATGAAGGAGGTGGATTTTACTTTATTGATGCACCAGGAGGCACTGGAAAAACATTTTTGCTGTCATTGATTCTGGCAACCATACGATCGGATAATAAAATTGCTCTTGCAGTTGCTTCATCTGGAATTGCTGCTACCTTATTAGACGGTGGTCGAACTGCGCATTCTGCACTTAAATTGCCTTTGAATATAACAACGATTGAATCTCCTACGTGCAACATTTCCAAAACGTCGGCAATGGCAAAAGTTTTGCAGCAGTGTAAAATAATCGTATGGGACGAATGTACAATGGCTCACAAAAGATCATTAGAAGCATTAAATCGAACCATGCAAGATCTTCGAGGAAATGAAAGACTTTTTGGTGGCGCCTTTATATTGTTATCAGGTGATTTTAGGCAAACTTTACCTGTCATTCCACGATCTACTGCTGCTGATGAGCTAAACGCATGTTTGAAGTCTTCAGTTTTGTGGAAATATGTTAAAACATTGCGTCTTAATCAAAATGTACGTGTACAATTGCAAAATGATCCTTCTGCAGCTGAATTTTCAAAACAACTTTTGGAAATTGGGAATGGTAAAGTTGCAGTCGATAAATCAACCGGATTAATAACATTACCAAGCAATTTTTGTAATATCACTCAATCGAAAAAGGAACTGGTTCAACGTGTGTTTCCAAATATATTGCAGAAGTACAGGAATCATGATTGGTTGAGCGAACGCGCAATATTGGCAGGAAAAAATAAAGACGTGAACGATTTAAATGCAAGTATTTTGCAAGAAATAGATGGCCAATTTTTTGCATACAAATCAGTGGATACGATAATAAATGAAGATGAGGTAGTGAACTATCCTACTGAATTTTTGAATTCACTTGATTTGCCAGGCTTGCCACCACATTATTTGGCATTGAAAGAGGGAGCACCGATAATAATGCTCCGAAATATAAATCAACCACGGCTTTGTAATGGCACCAGACTTTCCGTGAAAAAACTGATGGCCAATTTAATTGAAGCAACTATTCTGAGTGGTAAATATAGAGGCGAAAACGTTCTAATCCCCCGAATTCCAATGATTCCATCAGATATGCCATTTGAATTTAAACGGCTTCAATTTCCTGTCCGTCTTGCCTTCGCTATAACCATTAATAAAGCTCAAGGTCAGACTTTGAATATTTGTGGCTTAGATTTGGAGCAACCTGTTTTCTCGCATGGACAATTGTATGTTGGTTGTTCACGTTGTGGTAAACCCTCTGCATTATTTATAAACACAAAAGATGGAAAAACTAAAAACGTTGTTTATCAAAGAGCATTAAGTTAATTTTTAAAGTATTTTCATTTTCGACCTTTTTATTTGAAAATAAATTATTGTAAGAAATTGATTGTGGATGAGTTTTACTGAAAATTGAAAAGAAATTTCGCAAGTTTCTTTTGTGTATTCGCCCTGTGAAGCGGGCGAAGGTTTCGCTATCTTTTATTATAATTATAAATTTTCATAAATATCTTCTTATTATGTACAGAAAATCTATATATATAAAAATGAATTGTTCGTTTGTACGTTCATAACATGCGAACGTGAAGTCCGATTTGCTTGATTTTTTGGTATGTTTTCATTATTTGCCTGTAGAAGGTTTGTGTGAAATAATAATTTAAAAAAATTTCATTTAAAAAAAATTATTATTTTTGCATAACGGAAAACAGAGGAATCAAAGTAAATTGAAAAATAAATTTGACGTTTTAATTTTGAATTTCAATTTGACAATGGAAGTAAGTAAATTGTAAATGTCTTCCATTATTGCTTTGTTTTGACAAATTATTTTGACACACATAGAATTTTATTTTAAATTTTGAAAAACAATTAAAAATTATAAAAGGCTTAATGCCGATTAATTACTCTGTTTCGGGTGTGTCAAGTCCAAAACAGTGTTACGTATGACAGAAAATATGGAAGCGTTTAAAAGTGATGAGCAGCAAACCGAAGCGAATCAAGAAAAAGACGAAATGTGTTTTATTATAAACACTATAAACACTTATAAACATTATTTGTTTTTTTTTTAGTTATAATTATGCCGCGACCGAGACGTGGCGCCAATATTGGTCGTCGTACTCATAATACAAGACGAGTTGCATCTGTTAGAGCAGGTGAATCTGAAGCGGAACGTGAAGTGAGACTTGAACAGCAAAGAGAGCGTCAATCGAGATCGCGTTCTGCTCAAACAATCGAAGAACGATTCGCGAGTAATTCTTCGGATCGAGCGAGAATGAGTCGCAATCGCGCTGTTAGAAGTCGTGCCAATGACAATATTAATCAGCGAGTAATGCGTGCTGCTTTCAATTATGATAGTGAAGTTGACTATTGTTCTCTTCCATGCCTTTCAATCGGAACTATGACTAATGTCTGCGAACAGTGCAATGCATTGAAATTTCCATCGGAAACTCCTGGAATGTGTTGTGCAAATGGACAAGTAAAATTGCCTGTTTTGAATCCTCCTCCTGAGCCTTTGAGGTCATTAGTTTCTGGTTTGACTCCAGAATCGAATCATTTTTTGTCTAAAATACAGCAGTACAATTCATGTTTCCAAATGACGTCTTTCGGCGCCACAAATATAATCAGAGATGGATTCATGACTTTTAAGGTAATTACTGAACACGACACTAACAATGAGTTCTATCGTGAGATTGAATCAAATGTTTCATGTATGCAGATTCAAGGTCAAATCTATCATCGAATTGGATCGTTATTACCATGTTTGGATTCCAATCATTCCTTTTTGCAAATTTATTTCATGGGAAATTCAGATGTTGAAATTGAACGGCGTTGTGTGGTGGCACAAAATCCAAATGATAGTAATGCAGTGAGAAGAGGAATAATTGAAAGATTGCAGCAGTTTTTTCACGATGAAAATTGTTTGATCAAATTATTTCAAACTGCCCTTGATCAAATGCCTTCGGATTCTCATAGAATTGTTATTCGGGCCGATAAAGCACCTGGTGGAATTCATGCTGGAAGGTTAAACGCACCAACAATTGATGAAGTTGCCGTATTAATTGTGGATGAAGGAGCGAGCAGTCGAGATATTGTACTTCATCGTCGAGATCAAAGTGTTGTGCATGTTTCGGAAACTCATCGTTGTTATGATGCGTTGCAGTACCCAATTTTGTTTTGGCAAGGCGAGGATGGTTACCATTTCAATATTAAGATGAAACATCGTTTAACTGGTTAGTTACAATAAAATGCATCACACATTTTGTGAATTATTGATACTTAATATTCGCATTTATTTCAGGCTTGGAAACAGCAAAAAAAGTTAGTGCGATGAACTATTATTCGTACAGATTAATGGTTCGGCTGAACGAAATTAATCATATATTGAATTGTAGAAGGCTTTGCAACCAATTTATAGTTGATGTTTACGCTAAAATTGAGTCTGAACGATTGAATTTTATTCGATTTAATCAGAAAAAGTTAAAATCCGAACAATATATTCATTTGCGCGATGCAATTCAGAATGATGGGAATATCAACGATATTGGCCAAATGACAATATTACCAGCAACATATACTGGAAGTCCACGACACATGCACGAGTACGCGCAAGACGCAATGACGTACGTTCGGCATTATCATCGACCCGATTTATTTATTACTTTCACCTGTAATCCTCAATGGAATGAAATAAAGCAATATATGTTTCATGGTCAAAGTGCTTCTGATCGCCACGATATTGTTGCGCGTGTGTTCAAGCAAAAATTGAAAACGCTTATGGATTTTATTGTCAAACAACAAGTGTTTGGAAAAGTTCAATGTTGGATGTATTCTGTGGAATGGCAGAAAAGAGGACTTCCGCATGCACATATTTTGGTTTGGTTAGTTGATAAAATTACGCCAAATGAAATTGATAGCGTAATATCAGCCGAAATTCCTAATCCAATCATTGATCCAGGACTGTTTGAATCAGTTACGAAGCACATGATTCATGGACCATGTGGGGCATTAAATGTCAACTCACCGTGCATGGCTGAAGGAAAATGCACAAAACGGTACCCAAGAGCATTAATAGCGGAAACAATTTCTGGTAATGATGGTTATCCGTTATATCGTAGACGTTCACCTGAAGATGATGGCGAAACAGTTATGGTGAAATGCAAAAATCAAGACATTAAAATTGACAATCGTTGGATCGTTCCATATTCGCCGCTATTATCCAAAACTTTTGGTGCTCATATAAATGTTGAGTATTGTAACTCAGTAAAATCCATCAAGTACATATGCAAATATGTTAACAAAGGAAGTGATTTGGCCTATTTTGGAATTGCTGGGGATAAAAGTGATGAAATCACTTCATATCAATTAGGCCGTTATATTAGTACAAATGAAGCAATATGGCGAATTTTTTCATTTGCAATACACGAAAGGTATCCAAATGTACTGCACTTGGCAGTTCATCTTCAGAATGGTCAACGTGTGTACTTCACACCTGAGAATGCGGCGCAACGAGCAGAACAGCCACCGAAAACAACGTTGACTTCATTTTTTGATATGTGCAGAAATGACGAATTTGCTAAAATGTTATTGTATTCTGAAGTGCCACGATATTTCACATGGAATGAATCTGCGAAAGTTTTTCAAAGACGGAAACAAGGGCAACCAGTACGAGGCCATCCAAATGTATTTTCTACAGAAGCATTGGGTCGTGTGTATACCGTTCATCCAAATCATTATGAATGTTTTTATTTGCGTTTATTATTGATTAACGTTCGTGGTCCTACGTCATTTGAAGATTTAAGAACAGTCGATGGTGAATTGTGTGCGACTTATCGGCAAGCATGCCAGCGTTTGAATCTACTTGAAGATGATATGCATTGGGAAGCTACACTTGCTGATTCCGTAATTTCATCATCTCCACATCAAATACGAACATTATTTGCAATTATAATATCTACATGCAGTCCATCAAATCCATTTGAAATATGGCATAAATTTCGTGATGACATGACGGAAGACATTTTACTTAGAGTGCGACGTTCAGTTTCAAATCCTGAATTAGAAATCACACCGGAAATGCATAACGAAGCTTTGATTTTGATTGAAGACATGTGTATAATGATTGCAAACAAAATATTAGTGCAGTTAGGAATGATAGCGCCTAATCGTGCAGTTCATGATGTTATTAATCAAGAAATGCATCGTGAACAACAATATGATCGTAATCAATTGAGAACATTTGTGCAGTTAAAAGTTCCACAATTGAATAGTCAACAGAAATATGCTTATGACAAAATCATGGAAGGTGTGAACAATGAAGGAGGTGGATTTTACTTTATTGATGCACCAGGAGGCACTGGAAAAACATTTTTGCTGTCATTGATTCTGGCAACCATACGATCGGATAATAAAATTGCTCTTGCAGTTGCTTCATCTGGAATTGCTGCTACCTTATTAGACGGTGGTCGAACTGCGCATTCTGCACTTAAATTGCCTTTGAATATAAAAACGATTGAATCTCCTACGTGCAACATTTCCAAAACGTCGGCAATGGCAAAAGTTTTGCAGCAGTGTAAAATAATCGTATGGGACGAATGTACAATGGCTCACAAAAGATCATTAGAAGCATTAAATCGAACCATGCAAGATCTTCGAGGAAATGAAAGACTTTTTGGTGGCGCCTTTATATTGTTATCAGGTGATTTTAGGCAAACTTTACCTGTCATTCCACGATCTACTGCTGCTGATGAGCTAAACGCATGTTTGAAGTCTTCAGTTTTGTGGAAATATGTTAAAACATTGCGTCTTAATCAAAATGTACGTGTACAATTGCAAAATGATCCTTCTGCAGCTGAATTTTCAAAACAACTTTTGGAAATTGGGAATGGTAAAGTTGCAGTCGATAAATCAACCGGATTAATAACATTACCAAGCAATTTTTGTAATATCACTCAATCGAAAAAGGAACTGGTTCAACGTGTGTTTCCAAATATATTGCAGAAGTACAGGAATCATGATTGGTTGAGCGAACGCGCAATATTGGCAGGAAAAAATAAAGACGTGAACGATTTAAATGCAAGTATTTTGCAAGAAATAGATGGCCAATTTTTTGCATACAAATCAGTGGATACGATAATAAATGAAGATGAGGTAGTGAACTATCCTACTGAATTTTTGAATTCACTTGATTTGCCAGGCTTGCCACCACATTATTTGGCATTGAAAGAGGGAGCACCGATAATAATGCTCCGAAATATAAATCAACCACGGCTTTGTAATGGCACCAGACTTTCCGTGAAAAAACTGATGGCCAATTTAATTGAAGCAACTATTCTGAGTGGTAAATATAGAGGCGAAAACGTTCTAATCCCCCGAATTCCAATGATTCCATCAGATATGCCATTTGAATTTAAACGGCTTCAATTTCCTGTCCGTCTTGCCTTCGCTATAACCATTAATAAAGCTCAAGGTCAGACTTTGAATATTTGTGGCTTAGATTTGGAGCAACCTGTTTTCTCGCATGGACAATTGTATGTTGGTTGTTCACGTTGTGGTAAACCCTCTGCATTATTTATAAACACAAAAGATGGAAAAACTAAAAACGTTGTTTATCAAAGAGCATTAAGTTAATTTTTAAAGTATTTTCATTTTCGACCTTTTTATTTGAAAATAAATTATTGTAAGAAATTGATTGTGGATGAGTTTTACTGAAAATTGAAAAGAAATTTCGCAAGTTTCTTTTGTGTATTCGCCCTGTGAAGCGGGCGAAGGTTTCGCTATCTTTTATTATAATTATAAATTTTCATAAATATCTTCTTATTATGTACAGAAAATATCTTATATATAAGAATTAATGTGGATTAATTAATCTATATATACGTTTAGGCGCCAGACAGACAAACAAGAAACATTGTTTATCCACGTGCATTAGAATAATTTTAGCACTATTATCTAGACAATCTTTTATATTTTCTTTTTCTAAACAAGTTAGAAAACAACAAACTTTATCTTTTTTTAACATTTTTAGTGGGGCAGCAAAGCGCACCGGGGCAAAGCTAGTATCTTATATATAAGAATTAATGTGGATTAATTAATCTATATATACGTTTAGGCGCCAGACAGACAAACAAGAAACATTGTTTATCCACGTGCATTAGAATAATTTTAGCACTATTATCTAGACAATCTTTTATATTTTCTTTTTCTAAACAAGTTAGAAAACAACAAACTTTATCTTTTTTTAACATTTTTAGTGGGGCAGCAAAGCGCACCGGGGCAAAGCTAGTAGAATATATTTATTAACTTTAAAACTATGTTTTACACATGTTTTTCACGGATAAAAAACATAATATTAATAATTATTTCTTTTGACGTTTCGATAAACAACCCCCTTAAAATAAATTTTCGATCAGTGCTTGCTACAAAATTTTTGTGGCGAGGCTAAATTATTTTACGGCGAGGCTATACTTTTTTACGGCGAGGCTACACTTTTTTTGCAGCGAATCAAAGTTTTCTTTCATTGTATCAGTGGAATTCCAGCAAAAATGCATTAGTGTATAAGGGACATTTTCGAGTGTCTCATCTACTAATCTATGGTTGCCAGTGACAACTTGCTACTATAAGAAAAATTACAAATAAGGCGGGCATAATTAAAGAAATTTGTGGAATATCATCGTATGCAATGGTAGACATTAAATTAAATATTTTTTTACATTATTTCACATAATTATATTTTTGTACCCTTAAATTATTGACATTAATCGAACAGTATAAAATTAACTAATATTATTAATTAACGAGTATGTTGTTTCCACACACTACCAATTAGGTAAATATTAAGACGCGTTACCGAATTTTTATCACGTTCGGTTCCCCCACAGCCTTATACATCTACAACATGCAAGGTCTGTGCAGGATCTATTTGGTTCTATTGATCTGCTGCAGTTAAGAAGTTTTACTTTTTGTTCATGCCTGAAACGACGCCTGAAATCGTAACTTTTCTACCCCACAGCAATGGAGAGGCTCGCGCTGTTCGAGAGGAAGGTTCACCGCTCCTGCACGGGTCTCTGGAGACGAATTGATAGCCGGAAGTTCTATCCCATCGTTCAGCTCTACGACGCTGCAAACATCCCTCCTATTGATGAATTCCTCCTCATCACCGCCAGACTTTTCCGCGTGACAACAAACAGTGGATTGTTTATAGCCATGCTACATTGGAATTTTTCGATTGAACAATTTTTCAATTTGTTTTTGTTTTCTGTGGAAAACTGCCAAAGTCGAGATCATCCGAGAATCTTGTTTGTAGCAATTAAAAATATTGCTGTCGACGAGGACAATTTTCAATTAAAACAAGATTTTGTGCGACGTAAAAAAGTAAAATAGGGCACAAAGCCAGTCTGGCCTAAATGTTCGAAAAAAAATTTAGGGGCGTGGCCTTACTTTAGGATTTATGGGCGCTTGAATGTCAAAACCTTTCAAATTTTGAATAGCTATATCTTCTCAATGGAATGGTGCACAGACGCATAATGTATATCATTAGGTATTTTTGAGATCTATTTGTTCCGCAAGTCTTTAGTACTAAAACACGACTACATCACTATGGAAACTATTTGCGAGATTGGTTTTAAACAGATTGCAATGTAACATAGCATCAAATAAAAAATTGGAGAGAGTAATAAATATTCCAGTTTGTAGCAATCGAAAAATTAGACGATTTACACATACAACACGTGGGCATTTATTCTTTTTGCTAATTTGTTCCCAATCTATGTAATCCATGTCTGGGTCACGGCGTCAGAAGTACATCGGAACAATAGGCGCGTTTCTTTGATGTGCTATGATAGCGGTGATAATAAGCGTATACCCCCGACCAAACAAACGTTCAGAAAAGCGATGCGCCGCTTACTAAAATGTTGTTAAAACTTGGCAGCATTATCTGCCCATTTTGTAAGATAGACAAATTTTCAAGTGCGTGAAATTAGGAACGAAAAAGTTAGCAACGATTTTTAAGGTGGTTTATTTGAGGATGCTACTTTTGAGACAAATATATTGTTGCGTGAGAAAGTAGACAGCGGAGGATTATGCATCGATGTTATGTGATATTTGTATTAAATACATGATACATTATATTTTATTATACTTATCTATTATATTTTTTCTGTATTCAGAATATGGATTGTGTAAATAAAAAATTTCTGATATGTTTTAAATTATAAATGGAATTTATTTCATTTAGTTTCCTTTAGATTTCTCTTTATATTATTAGAATATTTATTTCTTTGGGATATACATATGTATATATTTGAAAGTTTTATTTAATTGAATTTGTCAAATAATACTATCATTATTAATTAATTAATAATTATAGATTTGAATAGCAAAATAGAATTGAAGACCAGCCGATCGCATTTTTCATGTTTTAGTTAAATAAGCGCAGAAACTTGATAATTTATGCATGCCACAGAACAGCACAGGTATCGATAAGTATATTGCTATTCTATAAAATTATAACAGGAAAAGAGGGAAGAATATGTGTACCATACACTCGTGTAAAATATGTATACACAGACATGCTTTCGGCAAGGGAAGTAGGCTGAAAAGTTGAATGATAGAGAGTTCACTCAACGAGAATCAAGGGAAAGATTGGTAATAGAAATTTAAGAACGAAAACGTTCGTTGAGAAGAGTAACGATCGTTTCGTTTTAAGGAGAGAGAATGTCCCCATAAATGACCAAAGTGGTAAAAAGTAAACAGATTGTGCTTTACAACTGTGATCTGGCTACCAAAGTACAATACTATTTGGGCTAGAAGGCAACCCTAAAATTTATAGAATGTACACGACACGATAAAAATTCTCGAAGAAATTTAAATGTTGATTTTTATTTAAAGTAAAACTTTAAAGAATAAGATAAGTAATGGATTCTATAAATTCATTCAGTGCCCATTCTATATGCCGAATATGCTTGGAAGAGCTTTGCAACGGAAATGTGTATGACTTATTTCTTATTCCTGGATTAGCAAAGAAATTAATTGTATGTACGTCATTGTCAGTGGAACCTCAGGATGGATTTCCTAAGAACATATGTGGCGTGTGTTATACACGTCTAAATGATTTACACGAATTTCAGAAACAATGTATAGATTCTGTGCAAAAGTTTCAGGATTTCGTAAGTGGGAATTCCTTTGTTGACGCTAATCCACCAATTTCTGACCAAATAAAAGATTTTGATGTTCTTGACGAAAGTACACAAGAGGCAAATCTTCATGTTGGCGACGACGATGAGCCTGTGAGCTATGATCCACTGTTAAACAATAAATGTGAATTTATTGAAAACGAAGATGACGTCTTCAAAATGTTGGAAAACGTTAACAAAGCCGCTGAAGAAGTTGTGCAAATGGATGAAATTGATATGAAGCTAGATCAAGAACAAGAAATGATTTTTAATAGCAGCAGTTCTAGTGAGTCTGATGATGATAAGGAATTTTTACTGATCCCAAAGGCGGAAGAAGATATCAATGAAAGCGATGATGACAAACCACTAGCTTTGCGGCTACGTAAAATGAAGGGTACCACTCAAACAAAGACTCACGTTAAACGTAAACGTGTTCCTGCTGGTGAAAGACATCTGCATCGCATTATTGATTGTCATATTTGTCACAAAAAATTTAAAAAGCTTGAATGTTACCAGAAGCATATGACGTATCACAACGACAAGTTACCTCACCAATGTTTGGTGTCAACTTGCTTGAAGGGATTCACCACTGCAAATGGCTTACGGTTGCACGTTGAACACTGTCACGCCGAGACAGTAGAGTTGCACAAATGCCCGGAGGAGGGTTGCGGGCGTTCGTTCGGACGACCTCGTTTGCTAAATTGGCACTTAAAAAAAGTACACAAAATTGTAAAAGAACTTAATGAACCACGGTGCTATCCGTGCAACGAATGCGATAAAGTATTCCGGTGTCCCATGGCTTTAAAGAAGCATATGTATAAGCATGATGGCAAAGAACTGCCTTTTCCCTGTAATATCTGCGGTAAGAGATTTGTTATCAACTCTGCGTTAAAGGATCATTTAATGCGACATGCTGGCATTAAAAACTATGTGTGTCCTTACTGCGGTGTAGGAAAGACGACCCGCCAAGAGTGGAATACACACATTAATACGCACACACAGGAACGAAAGTTTCAATGCGATTTGTGTCCTCATGCTTCACATAACAAACAGAATCTACGTATGCATGTTAAAATTGTGCATGATAAAATTAAAGACTATGCGTGTCAGTATTGCGGTAAAACCTTTGGCAAATCGAACGCCTGTAAGATGCACGAAATGACACACACCGGTGAGAAGCGTTGCGAATGTAAGGTTTGCGGGAAAAAATTTATACATCCAAAAGGACTAACCAAGCATTTAAAAACGCACGAGAAGCGTGTGATGCGTGCAATGGAAGTGCATCGAAAAAGACAGTTGGAAATAAGTGCAATTTCTGGCGATCAACCACCACCTCCACTACCAGCTTTGCCAATTCCTACTAGCAATTCGAGAGAATGCCATCAGATGGTAGCTGAAGAAATACTTAAAGCTGTTGCCGAGTCAACAGCCACCATTCCGGAAAATCCACGTAGCGTAAAACGAGTAGAAATGTCTCAACTTGCTGGCACCGCAGTTAATCCCATCCCTGAAGTTTCCGTACCATCTTGGAGTCCAGCTATTAATTTTATGATGAAGGAAGGGCCATATGTTTGCCCCGATTGTGGACAGGGCTTCAATGGCCCCGGTAACTTGAAGAGACATCATCGCATTGTTCACGAAGGTGTCAAAGATTTTGCATGTCGCTTTTGTCATCGTCGATTTGCAAAAGCTCAAACATTGAAGCATCATGAAATGACTCATACTGGTGAGAAACCTCACGAGTGCATTCAATGTGGCAAACGCTTCATACAATATGTAGCACTCAAACGCCATATGAAAGTGCATACAAGACAACCAGGTGAAATCTCAGCAGCAGTGTTTGCAGCAGCTGAGGGACTCGTTTTTCAGCAGCAAGAAAAACAAGCAGCCAAACGTAAGGCGGAAGCAGAACGTGCCGTAGTAGCCGCTGCTGCTAAAGAACAATTAGAAGAAATTCAAAAGCAAGAATTAGCAATGCAAAAGCTCCAGGACGAAGTAAACGTAGAAGCGAAACTAGGCAACTTTCCGCATGTGAATACGAGCACAATGAATATACGAACGATAGGTGTAAATGAAACATAAAACCTTTTTAGTAGCGGTTGAAAAAGAAGCATCATTATTAAGTATACAGTGAATATCTAAAATTTGAATGTTTACTATGAATATTTTGTATTTATAGCTGGAACGGAATAAAATTTATTTCAAATTCAAATTTTGAGACAAGTGTCAAATGAGCCGGTTGAAATTCTCAAATGTAACATGCTCACTAGACTTTACATTTATTAATATCAAATAATCTGCTAATAGTTTGTATGCTTCTGTGGTGTCAATAACTTTGTCTATACATATATGCGTGTGACCACAAGCAAAAATCGTGTTACCGTTATAAAAAGTTTCTATAGAAAAATATTTTTTCCAACTTCTTTTTCTTATGTTAATAAAAGATAATTTTTAACATGGACAATTGAGCTGACATCATAACAAAATATATCATTACTTGTAGGTAACACCATTTCAATTAAAATAGTTGTATTCTGTTATGTATAAAATTACACCTCGCCCAATAGAAGTTCCCTTTGGGTTTAAGCTATTGCATCCAAAATTGCAGGAATATATTTGAATGTTCTAAAAGCTCCAAATGTTTGTCCAGCACTTCTTGTGGGCACAAATATTTTCATGCATTCCATGTTAATCTATTTAAGTGAGAGTTTGTAGCATCGATGTGTTTTTTGATCGACTGTGATGTTTTACGATTTTTGGACGTAATTTCCAAAGGAAATTTATGAACGTACATAATATTGTTATTATTATATTTTATTAATTTAGTAAGTAAACTAACACACTAATTTGTTTCGGATAGAGCAGTACTAGCAACGAAAGCCATCGGCTCTTATAGAAGGGAAAGATAAAAATTAGAAAGAGCAGGACAAAGAAATGATCACAACATCGTACTGGACTTCGAACACACTTCACCACTCATACGCAAAAGTGTTACACAGTAAGGCACTGAGGAAACTGTATGTAATAAATTTGAAAGTCCATTTGCAGTCGATCGGTAACTTTCTTTCGCATAATTCCAGTAAGTTTGTTACTTACATTTTCATTAGGATTTATGGCAAAACACCTCTTTATATATTGACTTTTGCCACCGCTCTCATCACTTAATTTATCCCTACTTATAAATGTTTAGGACGTGGCCTAGGTTTAGGCTTCGTATGAAACCAAAGAAACTCGTAACGTCAAATCTTGAAAGTTAATGGAAAGTGAGTCTACACTTCCTTTTCATACAAATATAGACATGAATTGTAATATTTTATTTATTTATCTTCTTATTTTTAGTGATTATGAATGGATAGATTAATATGCAATTGACAAAATAAATACAATTTGCCAAATTACCACTTAATAATTAAAAATAAAAATTTCCTTCTCGGCACTATGGAGCTTCGGGTGTCTTTAAATTGTACTTAGATTTGATATTGTTCAATTCTTCTTGCTTCTTATCCACATCCACACGCTTGAAAGCTTTATTAGACTGATAGTAAAGAACAACCAAGTATCGATTGCAAACATTAAATCCAGACAAGTGATCGCATGCATTCTTCGCATCGAAAATATCTTCGTAAACTACAAAAGCTGTACCCCGCGTTTCTGGTGTATTACCCCTAACGAACAAAAAATTTTTATAAATAGATATTTTAAAAAAAGTTCCAAACTTAGGATAAAATACCCCTTACACTCGAATTTGTCGAATGGCTCCAAATTTCCCAAAAATATCATACATTTCATCTGATGTTATTTTGTATGGTAAATTCCGAACGTAAAGTAAACGATTTACTTCTGGAGGCAAGCGAATCTATATGTTTTCAAACATTAAATAAATCTGTGAAATAAATGTATTCAACTTACATTGTTCCGCTTATTCATTTTGATGGAGTGGTTGTGTATAGTCCACTATAAAAAGACAAGGCATATTTCGTAATGCTGCCAACTTTATTGCACGTCAAACAATTATACGAAACATGGAAGGCAAAATACGAAACAGAACAAATAAACGCCATTTTCTTTCATTGAATAGTTTTTAGAAAAAATAATAGAATACCAAATCGTTTGGTCTGCGTAGTTTCAGGATGGTTTGTGTGGATAAAAACGAAGAGAACTAAAATTTTGCGAAAATGTTTAAGAAGAACCGCATAAATTTCGCAAAAACCCTATTACCAAGTTTGCCTGCCTTGCCAAACATTTTTTCAGTAAAATAACAATTTTTATAAACAACTGGTTTAGTTAACTTTCAAATGCAAAAGATTACAAAATATACAATATCAATCACGCAATCACAACTGAATCATCATATATGTAGTTGCATTTTCAAAAACCAACCCACATTCATAACACCGAGTTATTTCAACCGGCAAAATATGAACCCAACAAGACTTGGGTGCTTTTTTACACCATTTGCGAAAAACTGCACTCTTTTCTGTGCTCTTTTCAAAAAACGTAATTTGATAGCCAGCAACGGCAGTTGAAAAGTAGTGACCACATCAGAGCGTCATCTCGGGCTTATCTCTGGAACCGTATGTGATAGGACAATAATTTTTTTCACTAAAACTTTGAGAAAAACGTCTTCTTCGAAATGGCATACACGAGTATAGTGCAGAAAATGTTTAGGTAGCCAGCAACGGTACTTGACCATTTTCGCCACTTCCGAATGGGAATCGCTATTACTCCTGATCGGAGTGTGACACGGTCTTGAAATTCCACTCAAATATTTTGTTATTTTGCAGTAGATTTCATTAAAACCGTTTAAGCGATTTTCATAATGACTGCATTAATAAATTTCTAACATTGTCCACTATCTATACCAGGAGTTCTTTTTTCATCTTATTTAATCCAAGGTCTTTAGAAGAGGAGTTTAATTACAACCCAATTTCATTATCGACGTTGTTTTACGTTCCACTTTTTCCAAGAACAGCACATGTCGTAGCAAAACGTAAACGAAGGATTATAAAAATTGTAATTTTACTTTTCTCAGCCAATTTGAAAGCTACAGACTTCGTGTGGGTATCAAATGCTTGGAAAAATGGCCTTCTTTCGACTGTCGAGTTGTCATTTGTCAAAATTACTTTAAAATTGGACGCAGCTTTGTCTGATATATTTGGGGCTCTCCTGACACAAAATTTGGAATATCTCCTGATCCATGTTGGCTAGAGCCATAATTTTTGGACTTCAATTTACATACATAAATATATTGTCTTCAAAATGTTATGGGCTGCAATGCTGCAGAAAATGTTTAAGTAGCTAGAAACGGCTTTTAGACATAGTGTAAATTGAAGTACATAAGTATTTTAGGCTTAAAATATACACGAAATCACAAAGTTATTTGCTTTTTCTTATTTATCTTATATGCGACACATGTTTACTTGAAATCTGAAAAACGTTTGAAGGCATTGTGGCCTTGAACTTCTCATAAAGGCGTCTGATCCTGTAATGACATTTTGTAGTATCTCGTTTAGCTTCATCATTTCTGCGTAAAGTTATTTGCTTGTTGTTGGCGAGATTGGTAAATCCATTTGGCAAGCAGCATTCAAGCAAGAGTCTACTTTCTTTTTTTGGTTAGCCTAATTATGAATTTTATTCTTTGCCTCCCATTGATGATGCTTTTTTTCAAAGTAGTTTTCGTACAAGGCCCAGAGACCTTGTCCCAGAGATAAATAAAACAAAAAGCAGCGTCCCAAAATCACATTGGGAAATATCAACCAGCCAAATATTTGCAACGGCGATCGGCGTCTTAATTAATAATCTTGACACGACCTTCCAGCAGTACTCTCCTCATTCATTTCATTTTACATTTCAATGTAAGATAGCGTGATTCCCGTTTTAGTTGCGTTTGCAAAGGGGGTAAACAAATGTCAGAACGAATCTTTAGAACAACTTTGCGTCATTGGAACATCAAAGTATATGTTATAGACATGTATTGTATAGTATAGCGCTGTGGATTTAACATATTCAAAACGCTTTCAATTTTAATTCTTATCGATGTGTTAAGCTATTAAAAAATACGTTATTTGGATAAGGTGTTTATTGTTCAAGAGCTTATAACACTTCCGACTCGACTAGACTAGTAGCACTATTTTCCGTAATCAACTGCAGTAAGGCCCCTGACTTCGGACGGTTTTGAAATTGTGTCCAATTTAAAAATAAACTAAAATTAATCGTTTTTAAGTATAAATAGATTAATTAGACCGTTTTGAACATTCTTACTTGGCTACTTCTATTAGCGCCGTCCAAGATGAAAAGTCGCCTTGAGGCATCCATTTCCGATTCATTGGAGTATCCAAGGTCACAGGTAGAATGCACACTACTAAAGCCCCTTCAGGCAAGCCACCCTGTGTTTCTGCAAGTGACCGAGTCAATTGATGAACTGCCGCCTTGGCCATGCCATAACCAATCATAGTGGGAGTGCCTTTAAGAGCTGGCTTAGCACCTGTTAAAGCTAGCAAACCATTAGCTTTTAAATATTGAGCCGCAACTGTTGCAGAGATAGTTGAAGTCCAAACACTTTGACGCCACATCAAGTCAGAGTTTTTAGCTAAATCCTTTTTCGAATTCCCTCCAGCCCAACCTCCTGCAACGCAAATTACAGCATCCAACTTGTCGCCGTTTAACGCCTGTCCGACTTTAGAAATTACTTCGGTTTCCTGATCGACCCAAGAACTATCACGAGCTACGACGATACTTTCATCGGCATTCTCATTTTCACTCATGTCAATGCTTCCAACCCACTGTTTAATAAAATAAAGCGAACAAATTCTTACTTATTGCAGCTCAATACTCACATAATTATTAGCTTTGAAATGAGAAACACATGAAGCACCCAAGGCTCCCTTTCCTCCATAAATGAGAACACGACCCACAGCCATGATTAAATGAACTATCACGCAATTCGACCACACAAAATAATGTTTCAGCAATTACTGAGAATGATTTTATTTTGAGCCGCTTTAAATCACAAGATTAGTGCGAATACAAGTTTGGCTTTACTTGTGTCAGTAATTAAATACGTACATACGTTGCAATTATCGGAAAGCTAAAAACTGCTTTCTATCATTCTTGAGTTTTTAGAATGAAGTTGATGTTAAATGTAGATATATACATATACATATGTATATGTCCATATGTATGTATGGATGTATGTATGGATGTATGTATATTATTGCAAAAGAAGAATGAACAATCTAAAACACAATCGAGTTCTCATTAGGATTGTTTCTTGGCTTACTACGTTAAAATTATTTATGGGGCGTGGCCTTTACTTAGGATTAAGGTTTGATTTCCAAAACTTTGGAAAGGCGATATTTCTTAAATTAGGCGTGTCGTTATAAAAAGGCCACAGTTTCAGATAATTTAGTTGTACATCTTGGGGGAAGTTGTATTAAAAAGCATTTCAGACGTCATTGTGCCTGTGTAAAAAATAAAACCAAATCCAAAACAAAGAGTATACATATATGTATGTATTTATGAAAATTAATGAAAATACATATGTACATATACTCTTTGTCCAAAAAGACGCTCCAGGGCATAGATTATCTATCTTAGAAAAAGGCAAAATCTTAGGCAAGAACTCAATTCAACTATAGGCGGTATGATAAAGGATTTTTTGATAGTTGCATGTTATAGCCTAAACACAGTTGGAGTGGCCGGATACAACTTCATTACTCAGCTGTCAAAATTACATGGGCTCTCGCGCGATTTTTGGTAAAAATTTTTCGCCTACGGCGCTTATGTTGTTGTTGTTTCTAACAATACTAATGCTACTGTTGTTGCTGGTCCTGCAATTGCTTTCATTAATGAATACTTTCCATACTGAATGAGTAGACTTCAAAGTATATCTCTAAAAGTAAACACAAGACGTATAACATATTATACATCGTTAGAAAGGTAAAAGATCACTCTTACTGAATTTCACATTTACCCTTATACCTTCCTAACCCAATTTCCAAGAAAACGGCTTCTGTTTACACGGAAAATCAATTAATTGCCAATAACTTCTAAGCTATTACAATTCTAAGCTAAGCTTTGGCATATTCAGCAGAAATAAAGCCATTGAAAATACCTTTCATTTGGTACCCATATCGACTATATAGGTTGAATAGTTCCGGAGTTATTGAGCTATTAATGTTCGACGTTGACACGCCCATAAATCCAAAATGGCGACCAATTCCGGGAATTTACAAGCGGATTCCAAGAACTAACGGTAAAATAACGGTAAATTTGGCCAAAAATTACGCATGGCCGAAACCCCTAAACTGAACCTGTTCCGTGTTTCTATCAAAACCAAAGCCATTATTTGGAGTATCATGCGATAAACATGTAGCGCATATGAGTGCTCTGTTGTCTCTACATAACAAACAATATTTTCATGCATTTCACCAGATTGTGCCTTGACAAGACGTTATAGTGGTTCACTTCCTTTAGGGTTTACAGCATTTGCAACACGGCTTGTCGGATGAAAATTGCCATCTGTTTACACTGGGTTGTTTTTGCGCAGTAATTGGAAGATACCTTCTGTGCAATATAATAGAATAGTCAGTTCCCTGCCGTTTTAATAAGCTTATTCATGGTAGCTCCGTTCATTCGCCGAATCCAATTTTTACTTGCTACTCATAATAAACCCTTAGCATAACTTTTTATTTGGTTGCTGGAAACTAAGGCAAAGTCATTTTATGCAAATGCTACATGATAACCTAGGACATTTGTTACCAACAGAACTTTCTATCAGATTTTAAGAAATTATTATGATTCTATCCTTACAAGCTTTATAAATTTATCGTCTTTATTCTTTTGAATATTTGATACATTTAAAGAAGTTTCCCAGTAATTTGAAGTAATTACGTCCTTTTCTTCATAATTTTCATAAACAACACCATTCCTGGAAATAGTTTTGTTAATAAGACTTTTCGAGATTGAGGAAGTTTTTGCCAATTACCTATAAAAATAGCAATTACAAAAACGATCATTAACCACATCCAACACTTCCAGGCATTTCGCGAATGATCGTTTAATTTTTCGGTTTCTTTGTTGAGCGAATTTATATTGGAATCAGTCATGCCTGCTGAACGTGATACTATTTCAGTATCCTTTTTTATAATACGATTTGCAGTTTCCGTTTGTTCCTTTAAATTACGTGTTAACGAGAGCATATGTTCAGTTAACTTTTCCTGTGCTTCATTGTAATATTTTTCCGCCTCACCTATGCTGTCTGACATATCTTGATCAAATTTTCGACGTCGGATAGTATCGCCTATAAAATATTACAGAGGTTTTAAATATGTGTAATGGATAATCTTTTCATCACTAGCCATTTAATAATTCCCTGCGTAGATTTGTGTAATGCTTGGAGTTTTGCAATTGTCGCATTTCTAACACTACATCATCGTCAACAGATATTTTCGCACTATTCAATTTGGAGCGTACATTACTCGTTGTCGGAGAACTATCAGTAAAGTTGGTTATTGCTTTCAACGCCTGAAGTCTTCTGATGTACTCTGTGATTTGGTCTGAGCTCTTTTGGCTTAAGGCACAATAACTCTTGAATAAGTATTAATACCAACCAAAGTAAAACTTTATAATATTTACTTGTCAAGTTCTTTAAGTTCGACAATCATTGCTTCCAATGATCTGATGAATTTTTTCAGCCGCCAAAAATTTGTTTCATCTTGAGACAACTCCTCACAATTTAGAAGGAGTGTTCGTATATTAACATTCAATTTTGTAGCCATTCTTAAAAACAGCAATGTTTCCCAGCTCCAGGTTTTGTTGTTTTTTGTAACCAATATACATACGAACAGATATATATAGATTAACAAAGACCAGAGATAATTATGTCTGCTAGAAACCAAAGGCTACTACAAAACTGGAAACTGAATTTTATTTTTAAATGGGTTAGTGAAATTATGCTTGCTGTCGTAGATTACAAAAATAATTTGCATGCAATTTTGACAACTCCAAATGAATTTTTGACAACTCCAAGTTTTGTTTACAAAAGTTTTTGAAAGAGCAATGAAAGTCTTGTTCTTCTTCATAGCGTTAGGCCCAAATCTTTGTTTTTCAAATATGCAAATATGGCCAATGGAAGTGGATTAAAAGCAAGTTATGCCTGTGTAAAATCATACGGAACCTTTTTCAAGTCTTGGATTTGTTAAATATTGCTTATTTTCATCAAGAAACGAAGTTAATTTTCATCAAAATTGCAAATATAGTCAGCTGTTTCTATCTACCATAGTTTCTTCCATATGATCGAGATGCCAATATATTTTCATTTTAATGTTGATTATTTCACCACACTATTTTTAATCAGTTTCTGTTCGTCTAGCTGTATGGGTTTTAACTCATACGGTTGAATCAACTATGAATAGTTTATATAGTTCAATAATATTGTATGTACAAAAAAAGTCAAAAATTCTAACTAGTTTTCAGTGTTTGTTGAAAGTGATTGTTCTTTGTAAAGAGGTTTTTGGCGTTTAAAGGTACAAAAACATTACATCTACTACAGAAACGCAACTCTTAACTTAGTATCAGATCTCTGCTTAGTATATGTTTTCCGATTATTAGGCGTCGGTTTTCTTGATTTCGTATATATTTTTGTATTAGAGATCTGCACAAGACGTCTTGTCTACTCAAACCAACCAAATCGTGTCGTTCATTCAAGACGACACCACTTCACGATACTGTTGAACGCTTTAGGCTCGAAGGCAATAGTGTAATAGTGTCGCACTATGTCATAGCGAGACACTGCACTGCACGGCTTAAAGTTTTTGGTATGTCTTGAAAGTGCGTTCAAGACGTCTTGTGCAGCTCTCTATTTCTTATAATATATTCAACATTTTAGCTTAGGCGCTATATTTGTATCTTTTACTATGCACATTATTTTTTATCGTATTGAATATAATTAATCTGTTATTTGATTTTAATTTTTAGATGATTGTTATTGAAAAGCAAGGGCATCCAAAGGAAAAAAGGTAACGCGGTAATATGCATAATTAAACGGTTGTGTGGAAATACACGCAAAGCTTATAATTTCAATTCATTTTATGAATTTCAATAACAAAAACAGGAAATACTAAATAAGGAGAAGAAATCTTTATACAGTGCCATTTTCTAAACGCATCGATCTTTTCATTCGCGTACATTCGCGCATTTAGTTCACTCTTCTTACTTCACAGCTCATCTCGCTCACTACCGTAGTCACATTTCGCGATACGCAGCAGTTTACTGCTTTTCTCGCTCACTCATTTAGTTCAAAGTTGTTCTCGTTCGATAGGCCTTTGAGTTCTGTGAGAAGAGTACATATCTATACTCTCTGCTGTGAGTCGTACCCTATTTTAATTTAAGAGCTCGTTACATTTCCGCCCTTTCTTTATCCAATTACATACTATGTTGCTATACGAATTTTTTTTATTTATTTTTAGTTAATTTTTTTGTCAAATACTTATCTGCAAGAGTTATGAATTTTTCAATAAATATATGATGATGAGCAAATAATTCTATTCATTCTTTTAATGTAGCTTTAATTTTTTATTAATGATACATAGAGATTAGGTATATGAAATATTTACTCCATATAGAGATGCTCAAAGTCATTGACATTCAAGTCGGTATATTAAAGTTATTCAAATAGAATATTTCGACTAATTCTTTTTACAATTTCGTTTATAAATACATAAATTAAACTATGCATCCAGATCCAACAAGAATCTTAAAATCTAGTTGAAAGCCGAATTTAATGTATGGACAAAATTGAAATAAGATAAGTGCTAAACGCTCTACAACAATAACAATATAAGATTTTTTTGCTAACAATTTCTTTTCTTCTACTCCTTTCTTGCTGAGCTTCACTTTTAAAAAATAGGTAACATATTCAATCAGATATAAACTATAAATTACCTATAATATAAATTCTCTTTATCTTTTCATCCTAGGTTGAATCAAACATTTAACAGTGACCAAATCGATGGATGATTTACTTCAGTGGACATTTATTTCCTCTGTTAAATTGGTTTCTGTTCTGGCTTTTATCTCTGCTAATGCTTTTAATGTATTAAATCTGTTAATAGCATATTTGTAATAATAATTTTCTAGGTGAAACTATGTGCCTATATAGTGGAATAGGCCTACAGGGAAACAGAACACCCAAAAAAATTGGTAGCGCTGGTACTCATACCTGATGGGTGACGTGGAAATACGTTTCTTGAATATAAAGAAATAGTAGTTGTTGATAAAATGCAACAGAAAAAACTGTTCCCATTTTTTCCATTCGAGGGTAAATAGTAAGAAAATAAGCTGTAAACAGTAGCTGTTCAAGTAGTTGTAGTGGTGACTAAATGAACGAGTGAACTATAAGAACGAACTAGTTCACGGCAGCTGATTGAACTAAAAGATCGCTCACTGCCGTGAACTATAAAGGACAAGACTAATACAGATGCAAAGGAATAATTAAGAGGGACGTTGTCTGCTTGATATCCCTCCTCGTAACTAACCCCCTAATCCAAACATGGTGTGCTTTGCCCACTGAGTTATTACATTAAAATTTTTAGATTGCTGAAAACTGATGTATTCGTGTTTTGATTACTAAAGAGTTGCTTTGTGCAATTCTTTTACTGCAAACCTTTTTTTACTTCCTTGTATACGTAGTAAATACAAGAAAGTATTGTAATCATGAAAAATTTCGATATAGAGATTTTGATGGTAACACACATTTTGACCATCGCGGTGTCCATATTGACTAGTTTGGTCGTGACGTGTGTACGTATGTAGTCCTGTACGTATGTATGTCTCCTCAATAACTTAAAAACGGAGAATCGTAGAAATTTGGTATTTGAGACTCTTATAAGATCTAGTTGTGCACCTCCCTTTTTGGATGCAATCGGTTGCGCGAAAAGGAGACTTCTCATATACTTTTTTCCAAAATTCATACATTACTCAAAAACAAACACTCCTCGAAAGTACATACTATTTTGTATTTGGGCCTTACATAAGACACAATTTTGTAGCTCCAATTTTGACGGATGGTTCGCACCAAAAGGACTCTTCGCCAAGAGAACACGAATCATGCATTATCCGAATTACATGAATGATAATGATAAATGAATGTTATGCTGCTATATCTTTTACAAAAATTGGTTGTACCCTTACAGAACTAAACAGGGAAATCAAAATTAGTACGATTGATAGTTAAAGCTGTGTGGAAACTAATTTGTGCTTCCTTGTTTTTACTTACTACTATTTAAATTATTTAAATTAAGAGAAGCCTATGAAATTTTTTTCATTATGGAAGTAAAAATATTTAAAATTTTTAAAACTTCAATTTTAAAATATAAATAAAATATATCAACCACTCTTGAAATAAAACTATACAATTGCCGTCATACAAGGAAGTCATGTGTTGGCCACATCAGATATTTTTATATAAGTGGATCTTTTTCACTCTAAAACATGCACAATTTTTTTACATCGAATTTTTACTTCCTTTTGTGTGTAGCAAACACAAGAAAGTAATTTTAATCGTGAAAAATTTCGATATTGAGATTTTAATGTTTGACATTTTGACCATCACTGTATCCATTTTGACTAGTTTGGTCGTAACGTGTATACGTATCCTCAACAACTAAAAAAAAAAAAAAAAAAAAAACATAGAGTCGTAGAAAGTTGAAATTTTGCATTTGAGAATTTTATAAGACGTAGTAGTGCACCTCAACTGCATTACTCAAAACCGAACACTGCTAGAAAGCATGTATATATTTGGTCATTAGGGCTGCTATAACATCCACATATATTCCACCTTTCTGCTTATAATCGACACTTCCTTCGAAGGATTCTCTGCATAACTAAGTACTACTTATTTAATTGAAATTGCGTCACCTACAACTTTACTCATGTAAGTGGGTGGATCACGCCCATTTTTGGTATACTAACGGACGATGTTAATATATACACAATGGAAATTTTGTCAAAATAACTCAATCAATTACGCTCATTTACCAATTTTATATACCGGCATTTTCGGTATAAAAACAAGGCATGTTTCTTGACCGATTTTGCCCATTTTCAATAGGAAACATCCCTCCAGAACAAAGAATATTTCTGCCAAATTCAGATATCTTCAACGGTTCTCCTGTGATCATGTGACGGACAGTCAGACAGACGGACGGACTTGGCTATATCAACTAAGGAGATGATGCTGATCACGGCTACATATACTTTTCTATATCTACTCTTAACTTTTTAAAGAGTGTATGGTATAAAAATTGCATTTACACTTTAAAAAGTTTTTCAAGATTTTATAAACGTTACGCCTTGGTACGCAGAGTTTTTCTGGCTAGTGCATATGTATATGAGGTGCGTTTTTAATGATCTTGTTATATTGATCACTAAAAACGATGATCACGATGAGGGAAATTCAATCTTATGTCAAATCATTACGCGAAATTATTAATTACACAAAATGTGAATTGCTAAATTTCTGTTTGCAAATAAATATAGTAAATTATATAAATAAACTATACAACAAACATCTTATAAGCAAAAACACATAAAAATGGGAAGTTTGAAAAATTTTCCAAGATAAGAATACAAATTTCGATAGGAACCCGTCTGTTGTATTGCGAAGATGGAGCTAGATCATTAAAAACAACCATATTGAAAATTTTGATTTTTGATCTTTTTCACTTAAAATTATTTCAGGTACAAAGAAGTCATGTGTTGGCCACATGAAATATTTTATCATAAAAAGTCACTGGGCTTAGTTATATTATCCCGCATTATATAACACAGTGCGCACAAGCTACATTGAAATCTTTATTAAAACACAATTGGACAGAGACTACAATAAAAGAGCACTTTCTACAAAACAGCAAAATTTTGCTTGCGTACATTTGAATAGTTTATTGTAAAAATGCGACAAATGTGATTAGGAAAGTATCACATATACTTTAGAAATGTTACGTGGGACATAGAATAAAACACCCAATGCTTTCTTTTTTTGTTTAGGACTGTTTCTCAGAAACAATATTCAACGCAACGTATTTGCGTTCACTGATGCGCCGTTGTGAAGAAGCATTATACAGAGAAGCATTGTTCAAGAAAATATTAAAATATTTATCTCTAAGTGGAAGTTTTCCAAATTAAATAAATGTAAGTACTTTTTACTTGGCAAAAGTTTTCTATTATATGTAGGTGTTGGTTTTGAGATATTTTCAATAAAACAAAATTAACAATCTATCATACAATATACATATCACATTAAACTAATAGAAAAAAAGAAACTAAGAAAAAATGGGGTGTCTAAGAAATATTAACACCTAAAGAATTTTATTAGTGGTGGAAGGAGTCTGACGATGCTGATTTATATCTTTGCCTTGGTCAGTCATGACCAATTTAGTGAGCAAATACAATAATCCTGATTATTTTGTACATATGTATATAAATAAAATAATATTTTAAATAAGTAAGCAATTTCAGTCCCCATTCCTAGTCAACCTAGAAACATGAATATTCTTTTTTCATTAACATTATATTTTAATATGTACGTATACATTTTTCTCAAGTAGAAGCGTAACAAGAAATATAAAAAATGACGTGGGAACCGCAGGCTGAAGGTTTACAACAGATAATCAGTATATTAAAGGAGTCCCAGTCCCCGGATACTGCAACGCAACTTGCCGTTCAAATGGTGAGTTCTAAGTAATTAATTTGATAATTCTATTTCAAAGTAATCGATTGATGATGCATATGTATTTTTCGGAATAGCATAAGAAATTGAAGGAAATTTAGAGCTATGATATACATACATAAGTATATGAATATTAAAAAAGTAATTTCCTAATGGAAATATTAAAAAACTAAACTCTATACACCGAATTTTTAATAATTATATTGGACAAAAATCCCTTTTTCAATCATTGGTTTAAATTTGTAAAGCAAAAAATAGTTTAGATGATTATTAGAAGATTTGACTTTATAATTAGAATAATAGAATAGAAGCAATTTTACAAATGTAATGTTTAAATTACAGAAATTGGAAGAACTTAATCAATACCCAGATTTTAACAATTATCTCATCTATGTGCTCACAAAATTGAAATCTGAAGACGAACCTACTCGTTCTCTTAGTGGATTGATACTAAAAAATAATGTACGCATTCATGGCAATAATTTACAGCCTGAAATTTTGGAGTATATCAAAAATGAATGTTTGCAAGCCATTGGTGATGAATCACCTCTTATACGTGCTACCGTTGGTATTCTTATAACAACAATTGCGAGTAACGGCAGTCTACAGAATTGGCCACAATTATTGCCTGCTCTGTGTGACATGCTTGATTCTCAGGATTACTATGTGTGCGAGGGTGCATTCAGTGCGCTACAAAAGATTTGCGAAGATTCGGCTGAGATTTTGGACTCTGCAGCTTTAAATCGTCCGCTAAACGTTATGATTCCAAAATTTCTGCAATATTTTAGCCACACCAGTCCCAAAATACGTTCACATGCTATTGCATGCATAAATCAATTCATAATCAACCGTTCGCAAGCACTGATGATGCACATTGATACGTTCATCGAGAGCCTTTTCAATTTATCATCAGATGAGGATCACGAGGTGCGCAAAAATGTATGTCATGGCTTGGTGATGCTGCTAGAAGTCAGAATGGATCGCTTGATGCCACATATTCCACAAATTATAGAGGTAAGGAAATAATAGATACCTGGAATAGATACCTACTGATTCGCTTATTTGCCGCAGTACATGCTGGTTCGCACACAAGACCCGGACGAAGGTGTTGCTCTCGAGGCTTCTGAGTTTTGGCTCTCTTTGGCCGAACAGAGCATTTGCAAGGATGTCTTGGCACCATATTTAGCTCAACTTGCTCCTGTACTGGTGCACGGTATGCGTTACTCCGAAGTTGACATAATACTTCTAAAAGGCAATATTGAAGAAGATGAAATGGTACCAGATCGTGACGAAGATATTCGACCCCGTTTTCACAAATCACGTACACACACTATTAAATCGGCTGATGGCACAGGAACGGATGATGATGATGAAGATTTTGAGGACGGCCTCGATGATGACAGTTCCCTCTCCGAATGGAATCTGCGAAAATGTAGCGCAGCTGCCCTGGATGTACTCGCGAACGTTTTCCGTGAAGAATGCCTTCCGATTGTACTTCCTATTTTGAAGGACACGTTGTTTCATCAGGAGTGGGTTATTAAGGAGAGCGGTGTACTCGCTTTAGGTGCGATTGCAGAAGGCTGCATGCAAGGGATGATTCCGCATTTGCCGGAGCTAGTACCGTATTTGATCAATTGCCTTTCTGATAAAAAGGCTTTAGTAAGATCTATAACATGTTGGACTCTGTCGCGTTATGCCAATTGGGTAGTTAGCCAACCACATGACCAATTTTTGAAACCCCTTATGGAAGAACTACTCAAGAGAATACTTGATTCAAATAAACGTGTGCAAGAAGCTGCATGCTCAGCTTTTGCTACACTTGAAGAAGAAGCATGCACTGAACTAGTCCCGTATTTAGAATATATTTTGAAGACTTTGGTGTTCGCGTTTTCAAAGTATCAACATAAAAATCTTTTGATACTGTATGACGCAGTTGGTACACTAGCTGATTCCGTGGGCCATCATTTAAATAAGCCGCAGTATATCGACATACTGATGCCACCATTGATTGCGAAATGGAATTTGTTAAAAGATGACGACAAGGATCTTTTTCCCTTATTAGAGTGTTTGTCCAGCATAGCTACAGCTCTTCAATCTGGATTTCTGCCGTATTGTGATCCTGTATATAGAAGATGCATATCATTAATAGAACAAACAATCAATCAGGATATGGTAAGAATCATTTACAATTGAACGTTATGTTTAGTATTATGTTAGTGTACAGGCGTAAATATATATAAGCGTAATTTGTTTTAAGTGTGACTGTCAGTGTTTCATAAAAAGTTACTAATAAATTAATGTTTTATTTAGGCCTGTAAAACGAATCCTGGCTTCGAGCACCCTGACAAGGAGCGTATGATAGTGGCTTTAGATTTGCTATCGGGATTGGCAGAAGGCCTTGACGGTCACATTGAATCGTTGGTTGCTAACAGTAATATAATGCAGTTACTCTACCAATGTATGCAAGATGTACTCCCTGAGGTCAGCTCAAAATCAGTTCAATGTATTCGGGTGTTGTAAAAAACGTCTGTCATTTATAAATCGATCATTATAACAGGTACGGCAGTCGTCATTCGCTTTGTTGGGAGACTTAACGAAGGCGTGCTTTCAACATGTTCATCCGTTTATGTCGGAATTTTTTCCAATATTGGGTCAAAATTTAAATCCAGATTTTATATCTGTTTGCAATAACGCAACGTGGGCAATCGGAGAGATATCTATGAAGCTTGGTAAGTTCAGATTTCACCCTTATATAAACCTTATAAAAGCTCGCGATGGATCACTCTTTAAACTTATTATAAACGATTTATTTGGAAATAACCTATGTTAATCTTAAAACGATTAATTCCTTTAGGAGAGAATACAATTTTTCCTTTTCTTGTTTGTCATTTTATATAATATTCATATTAAATTAACTACTAACTTAAGTAAACGGTCTGTTTAACAGGAGAAGAAACACGACAGTACATTCACCTTGTACTTAAGGAATTGTTTATTATTATTAATCGGCCAAACACACCTAAAACGCTTTTGGAAAATACTGGTAAGTAAATATATTGCTACTCCAACATCAAAATAACCAATGAACAAAAGATCTATCTTAGAAAGTTTATTTAATAGTTGCATCTTCAGCTTTTGTTGTTGACATATATTAAGGGTCCTATTCTCATTTACAACACAGCTTTGAAGACAACTGAGTCCGAATTCCGTATTACGATTTACAACCATTCCAAGTTGTAAGTTGTCTTGTCGAACTTTAGCCAGAAATTTTCGGAGCCACCAAAATTTTTGATGATTCAGTTGCTTGAATATGCATGTGTTTTTTTCTTTGATAGTCTTACACTCTGCATTATGCAAAATACTCCACCTTTTGAAGTTGAGTCTTAAAGAAAATCAAAATAGATCACCAAATTCTGTTTTGTTACTATGGAAATGTATGCTGATATATTTATACGGATATTTTATATTGTTCTGGTGGATAAACTCTACTGATATTTACAAAAACAAAATTTCAAATTAGTACTAGAAAAATAAATGCAATTAATACTAATGCCAGATCTGAAAGCCTTCCGTACAGTACTTACAATGACATCAAAATATAAACTGTGGTTTGTTTTCAATTGTTATTAAAGATAAATAAATATTATAATGGAAATTGGTGTCGATTTATTCTTCGTCGATGAAGAAAACCAAAATACAATAAATATTGCACGAATTGTTGAACAGTTGATATAATACGGCTTCAAAAAAATGTCACCGCATGTTCTCGTAAAATCTTAGATCTTAGACATTAATTTAGACAGACTTTTTTGCAGGAGCTGCAGAGAGGAAGAGGAGGAGACCGTTTCTCATCTCTTATGCAACTGCCCAGCCCTAGCTCAAAGGAGACAGGCCCACTTGGGTGTCTACTTTTACAAGGACCTTTGTGATGTGAGTCCACTCAATGTGAGGGATTTAAATCGCTACATAAATAGCACTTTGTGGCTGACATAGCCTTGAGGGGGAGAGATCCATATGGCATCACAATGGACCTTCATGGTCTAAGTGTGTTCGCATGAACAGCCATAACTACCTATCTACCTACCTAGACATTAATAAATATCACTGAAATACAATAATTACATTTTTTGTCCATTATTTTCGCGTCAGATAACAAATTGCACGTTGAACATGCGACCCTTTCAACAAACACAGCTGCAAAAGACATGTAAACCAGAATAGACATCATTTTAGCTTTGACAACTTTCAGCAAAGTTGTAAAGCGTAATACCGATTTTGCTTAAACAACAACCTAAGTTGTAAATGAGAATAGGGCCCTAAGTTTCAACTGGTTAAATGAAGTTTAAGTTATTCGTACTTTGGTATTGATCAGGACGCCCTATCTGAGCGTACATTCCAAGTTTTATTATTGCATCTTCAACAGTATGTTTTGTTATGTGGCAGCTGGTTGCTGTATGAGAAACTTTCATTATAGTTACTTAGTTATAGGCAGGGAAAAAGGTGTCTTCTGCTATATTCAGATAATATTTTTCTTAATTAAAATTACGAATTTCTCTTTTAGATTTTTGGTAATTCATAAATTTTTTCGTTCTTATCGTATCTTTTTCTGTAGCAATAACAATCGGTCGTCTAGGATACGTGTGTCCAGTGGAAGTCGCTCCTTTTTTGCCGGAATTTGTGCGGCAGTGGTATGTACTCACTACATCGACAGATTTAAACAACTTTTTATTACAATCCGTATAATTTTCATTTGTATCTTAAAGTCTAAAATTATGTTAAAACGCATACGCATTTATCAGAGCTTGCGAATGAAATAAATTTATCCTTATAATTCCCTTTTTCTATTAAATGTAAGTTATATTTCAGAATCACAAGCGGATTATTTTGGAAGCACCTACCTATTTCAATAATCCACAAATAGTGACCTCTGTTGCTTTGAATTTGAGTATTGCCTTTCTCCTCTTTACTTCCTTGCACACTTCGTAAAAATATGAAATTTTTTTAATGGCAAAAAATTTCGATTTTCAGATTATAATAGAAATATAAATTTTTACCACGCCTGAACCCATTTTGTCTAACTTAGTTGTGCACTTTCCTTTTGGTTATAATCCGTCGCGCCAAAGGACACTTCTCTGAGAGAATTCTGTTGAATTCGTGCCGTGCTCATGCGCATTCAATAAAAACTTACATCAGCTTTTTACTTCCTTGTTTTTTTATGTAATCAGTAATTGTGTTTAATTAAAACCTTACTTATTATATTTATTTAAAAATTTATTGTTAAGTTCTCTTTATTACATCTATAGGTGCACTTCTTTACGCCAAATTAGAGATAACGACGAAAAGGATTCTGCATTTCGTGGCATGTGTCATATGATAACGGTTAATCCAGCCGGAGTAGTTCCCGATTTTATTTTTTTTTGTGACGCGATCGCTTCTTGGGCGAATCCTCCGCAAGATTTGCATCAAATGATTTTAAAGGTACATATATACATATGAAAATTCCGTTGTTTTGCAAATATTTTTAAAAATATATTCTCAGATTTTACATGGCTTCAAAACGCAGGTTGGTGAAGAAAATTGGCGTAAATTTGTTGATCAGTTCCCACCGAATCTGGCAGAGCGCTTAGTTGCAATGTATAACATATAAACGGATATAACCCGATGGGAATTGTATACATATATCCTCCATATATGTATATAAGTTGTAAATTTCTTTAAAACTGCTAACCCTATCATAATACTACAGTAAATAAGATTAAAAAGTAAGAACAAAATTCTCAAACTTGAAAAAAATTGATGTTAGGCTTAAATATTAAAACTACCCAACGAAAAAGTCCACTTCAGAATTTCAAACAAGAAATATGCTTAGGTTCTATAAAAACAGAAATATGTGAAAGGGTACAGCCTTTTAAAACACTGATTAATTATTAGAACACATCTTTATTCTTTCGAATATATCCGTAAATTTACAGGACCCACAAAATTTTAAACTAAGCTAGAATTAGAAGATTAAGTTTATATTTAACTATAGTTATAATATGATCGTATTTTAGACAAAGCAATCAACTTATCAATCGATCTTTGAAATTAAATTTGAGCAATTCATGTTGTAGATTTAAGCAAATAAGAATGATCTAAACTGAAGGCGCGAATATAAAGAAACGATTTGCAATGGGTTTTTTTGGGAATACAGCTGCAGTTAACTGCATACTTAATTACTTTCACAGTTTACTACCGACTCTTCACTTCGAAATAAAAATATACATGTACACCATAAATTTGCATGCGTACTTTTACGTAAACACACAAATGTAAATTTACCTTGAATAAACTTTAAGATTGACTTCAAGTAAGCACTATAACGAGTCTGAAAATATATCAAATGATAATGACCATGAATCGTTAATAATGTCTCACTGGAAAATCCAAAATTCCGTGTAAATTATTTTTTGTATATTTATTTAACCAATATCAGTGATTTCAGAAATTCTAGATCTATTATTAAAGCCTACTACAAAATTTATTATTTAGTACTTAATGGAAATTAACGGAAGTCTTGATCACAAGGTGTTGCTTTTCAAGTGTTTTAGTAAGTTCATATTATGTTTGGCTGTCACTGTGCTTGCTTCAATTTGTCACAAGACTGGGATATGTAACGGTAAATGATAGCCCTGCAAACGTTTCGTAGTCTGAAAAAGGTTTTAAAAAGAAATAATGTTAATTATATGCAGTGTATGTACATACGTATTTATAAAAATGTAAATACTATTTTTTTTAAAAACTGGTAATCACGAAACATTATAAGTATATATGCAAGATGTTTTGATAATCGAAACAATTCTACCGCTTTAAAGATGAATGTCATTTAAAAACGTAGAAGGAAGTTTTTTCACAAATAAAACTTTCTAATTGAATCTTGTACTTTTCTCTTACTGCTATTATTTCTTGACATCTATGTATTGATCAGAAGGATGCTTAAGATTTCCTATTATTCATTTTTTCTGTGTTCTATACATAGTAACATTGTTTCGGTTATTTATATTTTAAGAATAATTTTTGAGTACTTAATTAAACTATTGATACTTGCAAGCAAATTGAAAGCGCTTGCTAATTTTTAGATATTTTAATTTTTTAAAGTACGGTTTTTGATTTCATTGTTTAGTTTGTTAATTCTAGATACGATTCACTGGAATTATTCACGTTAATTTCTGCGTTGGCAGAAATCTATATGTACGTATCTATTGAGAGTGGCTTTAAAAATTATATTCTTATAAAGTGAGTGGAACCAATTGCTCGGTCTTAAGCTTTTTTATGTTCACTAACATTCGCAAAGTTGAGATGTTGGGCAACTGTTTCAGTTCGCATTCTCTAAATTTACGTATTATCTACTATGATCGATGAAATCTATAAATTAAGTTCCAGCATTGGATTTTTGAACTTAATTATATAAAATAGTGAATTTGAATTATTTACGATTGCTGAATAAATTCGGTAAAATTTTTACGCAAATCCCTGCAATACAAATATAATTGAACTCTTACTATCAACTATAGTCTCAATTTAAACTTCAAAGCTGTTGTTTGTAAGATAAACAAGCAAAAGGTGATTTGCCCTTAAAAATAAATTATACATACTTAAGTGCATAAGTTGTTCCCTATTTCTAAGCAGGTGTTAATTTGCTTAAATGATTGAATGAACACACCATCCTCAATTAATTTCGAATATCCGGGAAATTGAATGGTAAATTCAACTGGGCTTAATTTACATGAAAAATACTATTTAGTTACATTATTATTTAGCTAAAGAATGGAAATCAATAATTAAAAAACGGTTATTCTATATAATCAGTCCCAAACTAAAGAAATTTACATAAGTAAGAAGGAGGAATTTTCGTGTGATAAAAACTCGGTTTCGTGTCGCGTAAATTTTTTTCATCTGAAGGATCTCCGCCTCCGGATCCCAATAAATGCCAGATAAAATTCGTCGTAGTCATCGTCTGTACTTTCGAAAATCGAATCAAAATCGTTGCCGTTTTTTCCACTAAAGTTAAAGGCAATACGGAAAACTATATGCCATGAACTTATAAAAGTACGTTGACTTTTATATAGAACTCCCTTTCATTAAAAATTTTAATATATTCGCAATGAAACAATGAGAAATACTTTCGTGAAAGGTAAATAATTGACTTGTGTGGAAAAAGGACGATTGTAATGTAAATAATATTTTGGATTTAATATAAAAATTTTATACAAACAATAAAAATTTAAATAAATACAATATAGAAATTAATTCACTGCAGCGATAGGGTCTGCAGCTAAACAGCTCTTTTTCTATGAACTAAAAATAAGTGCTGTAATATTATTTTATAAACGTATAGCATTGTATTTAACTTATCCTTTGTATATAACTCAGACACATTATTGCTAAACAAATTGCTCTCGCTTCGTGCCAACTGAGGAATACTAAACTGAACTTATGGACTTATTTCATATTAATAAAACGTATCTATGCTGTCAGACCCTGTTAATGCAGTATAACCGTATAACAATTTCATAAATCGTGATTTCGTATGTACCTAAACCAAATTCACCGCGGAATTTGGTCGCGTTCGCGTTTATAACTCGGGTGATTTATTAACTTAACATTTAGATAATTGCAACTTTTATAGGGTTTAGTTTTTATATACAAGCAAGAATGAAGCAACATTTAGAAAAACACATTCAATTTTAGGGAATTTTTCAAATATATTGTGTTAAAAAGACAAATGGTTGGAAACATTTTTAATTTCATTTATTCGTTTTAGTTTGACATTTTTGTAATGTTTTTCGAAGTTTGTATACACACCGCTTATCACAAAAGGCAAGTTCATTAATCTATCTACGTTAGAACACTCGTTGAGAAGATTTAGGAATGAAGTTTGATCTGAACAATTCTCACTGTAAAATAAAGGTTAATTATTAGTAGTTCTAAGACAAAATTTCTCTAAAAAATAAATATACATACGTACATATGTATATAAAAAAGGCATTAGATGCATCAGAAAAAATAGAATTTAAACTTTTTTTATCGTGTATGTTCTAAGCAGAGAAATAATATACCACCCATTATTATCATTGTATTAATACGAATTGAGATAGATCAGTGCTATGAAATTAGAACATAAGTGACATCCATCGTAATTCTGTACTTTCCTTTTGTTTTGGACAATATATGCCTGCATAATATTATTCCTAGTAAATGTCCCAAAAATATCTTATAACTAAATTCATAAGTTACATATGCATCATTCCAACGTTGATTAAAATATTGTACACTAATCAAAGTTTCGAGTTGCAACAAAATCATTGTTTTTAGTCCTTGTCATCCATGCATGACAAAAATATTTACTGAGTTGTAATATTTTCTAGATACTGCTAGACAAGAAATTAAAATTATTATTAGCATAATCAATATAGTAGTACTACGACTATTGAAGGTCAACTGTATTTAGAATTAATAAACACACTTGTATGGTTTTCTATATACAGTTCAATAGAAACAAATCAGATTCTTCATATAATGTACACAAAGGATGTCAAAAAAATTACTACGTGTATATGGAAATAAAATTGAGTAGATACCAAAAGAACCAATTGTTTTATTGCTTTCGACAGTTAGGAAATTAGGGTATTGTCATTATTAATGTATGTCGAACATGTACATAACTAAATCTTCCTATCGTAAAAACGTTGCAGGTTTAGTTTTTAGAAAATAATTTCTGACGTTTTCTCATGATACCGCAATTGAAAAAATTGACCGCACTACAATTTATTGAGTGCAGAACTTAACAGTAACGTACTTTCGAATCATTCGCTGAAACACGATGAATGTTACCGCCCAACACTATCTACGGATGTTAATATTTTCAAGTCCGACAGGTAATCGCAATAGTTCTGAAACTAATAACGTATTTTTGTCAGGATGTCTGCGAATGGTAAAATTATCCGCTTTCAAGTCAAGATGAGAAATCATTTTCTATCAAATAATGAGAGCTCGCTGAAAGCCCATAGAGTGTACGGCTCTGTGCTTATGACACTATTGCAGTATAGGTCAAATGCTTCAAATATTCTACACATACACGTCTACACCACTACTACGTCGTTACACCAGAGATAACTGAGTTATCTCTGCCTTAGAGTTACTACGAACAGGACTGTTTTTAGAGTTGGATTGCCGAGCAAGATTGAGTTGAATTGAGTTATTTGGTATAACTATGTTCTAGTGGACATAAACAACGAGAAGAAGCAATAGAACTCTCCGCGCGAATATTTTTCGACTTGTGCCATGCCTACGTCCAGCGAATATCATCCGTGATAAGAACTCAATTTCTCAGCTCGTAGAATAAGAATGAAGCTAACATTTTGTTCCCGACTCAAGCATGTCAGACCATACTATTATTAAAAACTCTCGTGAGGTTTCCTCACCAGTGACAAAAAGGATTACATCGTCATGAAATTGGGCACGAATATTCTCTCCAAAGAGAGTACTCAGAAAACACTAAAAAAGCTTGGACCACCCACTGAATTCAATCATGTATAAATGTATCCTATGGATGTATAGTATTAAAGCCTCAGTCAGGTCTAAGTTAACACTTTCTGCTTCTGTTTTGCTATGATTACTTGTTTAAATCTCACATAGACGAATTGAGCATTTTAATAGGAAAGAGAATAAAATTAAGTACTTATCGAGCAAATATACACATGTACATAGTACAAAAGTCAATTTAATGATATGAAGTATAATATAGTTAATAGCGATAAGTATTAATCCAGCAAATTTCAATAAAACGGAGTATTGCACCCACATATGAGAACATTGATTAGTGGTATTGTGAGGTCGTATTCCTTAATCGTACATATGTACATATCTACATACATATGTTTTCGATTAGTTAGTATCATTTTTAAAAATACATATGTATGTGAAATTAGTTGCATTTATAAGAACATGGTGTAGTTTAATTTTTAAGAGCGAGTTTAAGTGAGAGTTACTAAAGTAGTTAAACAAAAAACGAACCAGCGAAAACGTTTCTTGTAGGCGACCCATGGCGCACATTGCTTCCCTTGATGTTGGAACATCCACCGTACGTTGTTTTGTTTTAAATGAAAAATGCGTTATAAAAGGATCAGCTTCCGAACAAGTATGTGTGTTCTCAATTTATGATTCCTACTACGTAAAAACTAGGAAATATTTTAAGGTTGATTTGATTAATCCGCTGCCAGGATACTTCGAAATTGAGCCGGAACGATTATGGTGTAAAATAGTCAAGGTTATAACCGGTGCTATCAAAGGTACGTTGAAAGAGATACACAGAATCAGAGGTATTGTATGTACATTAGATGGCCCTTCCCACGCCACCTGAATGTCATTACGGTAGAAGTATGATATAATTCTTGTAAGTATTAAAACTTCTATCATTGGCAATTGTACTTTGCTATACAAGTAAAATATTAACTATTATATGTACAATTAGAAAAACTTGGATGCAAACTAAAAAATTCTGTCGAAATAAATTGATTTAGACGCGCAACTGAGTCCGGCACAAATTTCGTGTCTTGGTATTTCAACCCAACGATGTACTTTTCTCACGTGGAACCATCGCGCTAAAATTTACTATAGCAATTTTATAACTTGGAAAGATTTGCGTGCCAATTCATTGGTGGATCAATGGAATAAGGGATTGACACGTAAAGCATTAAATACGGTTGCATATGGTCTGTATTTGGTGACTGGTAGTAAACGCTTTCTTGCTGGAAGTATAATTAAAATGATGAATGGGCAGGTATAAGAAAAATCTCAGGAAGTATTTAGATAAAACATTGAATTCATCTTTATCGAAGGTTACCCTTCGTCTACTGCATGAAATGCAAAGCAAGCCAATCTTGAAGCAGGCCTTAAAAGATAAATCGGCTCGAGTTGAATTGTTGGACTCGTGGATTCTCTATAAATTGCGGTAAGTCAATATTCATTTATCGAAATTATGAACAAACTAAGGTTTTTAAAAAACTGCAAACAAAAGCAGAAAAGTTAAATCGAGTCATTTCTAGATGTGGCAACGGCCTCCACACCGATGTGGAACACATTTCCGATATAAGCTCTTGTACAGCAACTGGATTATTTGATCCGTTTATAATGAATTGGTCGCCAATGATTGCAATGTTATTTGGCATAGATGTATGTTTGATTAATTATTCTCCAATATATGTTTAAATATGTATCAATCAAAATCTCGATCGTGGCTATATAATTCTTCTTAGATCACAATACTGCCTAAAATTGTTGATAATTCCTACGAAGGTTTCGGTACAGTGCATCCAGCGGCTTTCGGGCATGATCCTGATTGGGAGGGTGTGCACATACCTATAAGTGCATCTATGAGTGATCAAACTGCCGCAATTTGGGGTTCAAATTGCTTTGATGTTGGTGATAGTAAAATAACGCTTGGTACGGGTGCATTCCTAGACTTAATAACTGGTGCAGACTGTCATACCTCATTAGTAGGCATGTACCCGCTGGTTGCGTGGCAATTTCGTAGTAGTTTTATAAAAGCTAACACCACGTTCTGCTTAGAGGGTGCTGTACATGACGTTGGTAGCATTATCGAATGGGCGAAGTCTTGTGGTTTAATTAAAGATACAGCGGAGGCAGCAGCTGTAGCTGAATCAGTGGCAGATACGGCGGGAGTTTACTTTGTGCCAGCATTCAGCGGTTTGGGAGTATGTTTACCTTAGCTGCCATTAAATTGCGTGAATTTGTATATTTTTCCTCCAATTTAGCCACCAATTAATGATTATAAAGCTGGTTCTGGATTTCTCGGCATCGTACCTTCTACTACACGTGCTCATTTGGTTCGCGCCATGTTAGAAAGCATTGTTTTCCGCTTGACACAATTGTGCGAGACGGCTGAGAAAGAAACCAATTTAAAACTAAATTTGCTAAAGTAAATATATCCTAATGGAACACGTATTTTCTCCTGTAATGCCCATCCTACGTTTCAATTTTTCGATCAAATATTTTGCATATTTATTTGTAGGGTAGATGGAGGAGTATCTCGCAATAAGTTCATTTGCCAATTACTAGCAGACACAACTGGAATTCCTGTTGAAACATCGCTAAACTCAGAGGCCAGTGTGATGGGTGCAACAATTATGGCGGGACTCAACTTGGGTCTTTTCAAAGACACTGAACAAATACGAAAAATTCGTGAAATTGGTCGTGTGTTTGAGCCAAATGAGCAAAGAATGCAGGAAACACGGCAGCGCTTGCAGACATGGCTAAAAGTCGTTCAGCGCTTTAAGAATTGGTATTAAAAAAGCAGTTACCATATTGCAATATGTATATAGTAATAAACTTAATCAAATGCTCTTAATAGTGTTGAATTTTATACGAAATTTATTGGAAAGTTAAAGTTATAGCACATTTAAATTGTGCACATCTTTGTTTACAATAGTTCTTACTTATATTCGACATTGTATAATACTACATTTATTTTACTTTGCGTGCGAATTGGTTTTTCAAAATTAAAACCTTTGCTGGAAGTTTTGTTGTTGCTGGTTAAAAATCATTTGTTGTTGCTGTTGTTGTTGATGATGGAACTCCTGTTGTTGCACTTGTTGCTGCTGTTGTCCCCCGCCACTAGGACCTGATAAGCGAACACGTTTGCTGCTTGAATCGTGATGTTGCGGCTGTTGCTGCTGTTGACGCTGTTTATTGTCGCTTTTATCTTCTTGATCATCATCAGTTAGGAATTCCCGTTTGGGGTAAGGTATTGGACATCCGGCGAATACGTCTTCAGTAGGCAAGGGATCTTCTTGAAAGTAAGAATCTTGCATCGCTTGCTCAGATGTAATTCGCCTATTAGGATCCATTAACAGCAGTTTTTGAAGTAAATGAAAAGCTTTGCTTTCTGGTTTAATTTTGTGCCGCTCCATATATTTCGCAAGAGAGCATGTAGAGTAGGTGGAACGTTTGAAATCCTTAGTAAGTGTATGATGCTCTGGCATTTTCTTGATATCTTCCCAATCTTTGTCTTGCGGAAATCCCATTACGTTAAATATACGGTCTAGCTGATCGTGATGGTAAGGATTACTGGTTTTAATGTCCTCCTGTCTACAATGAAAGATCGGTTCTGATGTAAGTAGCTCAGCGAAAATGCAGCCTATGGCCCAAATATCGATTGCTTTTGTGTAATGACGAGCGCCAAGCAGCAGTTCAGGTGCACGATACCAAAAAGTCACCACTACAGGATCCAAATCAGCGAGTGGTTTTAGTGGAGCATTGAAAAGCCTAGCGAAGCCCATATCAGCTATTTTAACACGGCCGCGTTCATTACCGTCACCCATCACTAATATGTTAGCAGGCTTTAAATCCCGATGTAGCACCCAATTACTATGTAAGTAGTGAATTCCGTCTAGAATTTGGTATAGCAAACTTTTAACCATACCTCGCGGAACAACAACCTGCTTTTTTGCCGCCTTTGCTGCACGATGAAATTTTATAATATGCCACAAATCATGCTCAGCGTAATCAATAAGCAGAAACACTTTTCGGTCGTTATGCGAAAGAAATACTCGGATCAATGTTATAACATTATGATGCTTCAATTCACGCAGTAAAGCTATTTCTCGACAGGCTGACATGGATAATCCTGTCCCATCGATTTGTTTTAATGCATACTCTTTACCATCACTAGTCTCCTTCCATTTTGCCTTGTATACATGCCCATACGTGCCGCGTCCAACTTTGCACCCTTCATAATTGAAAAGGTCCTCCACTTTGGTTCGCTCCATTTGTGTTTTAATTTTGAACTCATAATCCATCATGAAAATTGAAACACAAAATTATTTAATGTTCACAAAAGTAGTTCGCTCAACAGATAATCCTCATAATATTGTGTTTTTTTTTGTCGTTTGATTGCCAACTTATGGGCATACATACATACATATGTAATTCCGATTCCTCTTGCTTTGGTCCAAAGCCTACTACGAGTAGTCGTTGCTTTGCTCCTTGCTTCATTTAAATAGCATACCAAAGCAGATCAGAGCAAATAAAGATTTGCAAAAGCAAACTTCGTGCAATTTTGACGTTCGGTTTGCAAAAGTTTTTCAGAGTTCTTGTTCATTTTCATATGAAAAGGCTTGGAGGTAGTGACGTTTAGTGGCCTACATTTAGTTTAAGGAACGTGTTACGATTATGAGTAAATCTTCAGTTAAGCTTGCCCTTTACCACTACAATTTGCACAATAAATTTTTTGTGAGTGTACCTTCCATTCGGCAGTTATGGGCCTTAGAATCTTGTTTGAACTACGATATCTTACACAGTTTTAAGATAATCTATGGTTTTAAGAGACCAAAATTTTGCAAAACAACAAAATAATAGTCACGCCAACCAACAACAACAACAGCAAAATACAACGTGTTCCATAAACTTCAATACTTCCCTAATAATCTATATATTAATTATGCGGCGACGAAATATATAGTACTCAGTAACGCCTGAGTGTAACTTGAACCATTCTTGATTAACATCTGCTTCGAGACTTTCCACTTTGAATGAATTGTTCTTGAATTTTTGTGCAAACGCGCGGCTTTTGGTTTGAAATTGGGGCATTATTGCGATATGTCCTTTAAGTACTAAACAAATAAAAATTTCTAATGCAGTTTGACTACGCAATTTATATTGTTTTATCTTTAATTCACGAATATGTGTTTTATATTATTATGTTTTATAAGAAGCAATAACACCTAAAAGTTTAACTTTTACGTGAAAAGTAGTGATTTTGGTGCTTTTCCCAGAAGTGGAAGTGCATTCTTTCAATGTAGTACATGAAAAAAGACAGCAAAATCCCTGTGCATACCACCAGTGCGGTAACTAAAGTATGAAGAAAAAGTCTCCTCTGGAAGATCCATTGGAGTCCATTGCAACTGCGCTGCCGGCTTCGACAACAAAAACACGGCATTTTCCAATCATGGAAAGGAATCACGCAAATTGCCCTTTGTCCTAAGTGCCCAGGGAATGCGTGATTTTTTCCATAGGTACCATACTAAATTGCGCTGTCTTTTTGAAAATGCTGTTTTTGCTGTCTTTTTCTTCTTCTGTTCTGTAACAGATTGCTAGAATATTTTTAATTTTTCTCTGCAAATAACAGAACTATAACATTTATGTTATAAAAAACGTTAATTAAAAGTTCTAGGAAATTTCGGATTAAAATCAAGAAAAATCGTGCTTTTCGTATAAATGATATATTTTTGGAATATAATGTAAATTTACTGGCTTTTTTCTCTCTCTGAAGGTAAAATTTCAGCTTTTTTCACGCAGTTTCTTTTGCTGAATTGAATGTGTGTAATGTAATTATGTTTTCTACTATGTTGTATTTCATGATAACTCCTGCCCGATGGGAACATTTATCCATCCACTTTTTGTTGCATTCGTTATGTATTGCACTATGTTGTACGTCATGATGAGGCTCTTGGACAAAAATATTTTTTAACTGAAGAGGAATAATTTGATTGTGTTGATTTCGCATTTGTTGCAGATGATGGATAATGACGAAGGAATCCATCGATTGGAAGGTAGTAGTGGTATTTCAAGTGGAGGTCAAAAGACCTAAAACAGACACCGAAAGTTTTAAATTGCCGAAAACTTCGTTGCTTGGACTGGATCGGTTGGCTGTCACTTTTTTATTCTCCTTGTAACAAGTGCGACTAATCAGTTCAGTACAGGTTCCACACACGAGTTTTAACAGAACCTGAAGCTCGTCGAAATGAATATAAACGCATCTAATTAGGCCTTTCTTTACGTTAGAAACCTTCCGAATAGTGTTGGGAACTATCGATAAATATGAAATAAATGATTTTATCTATCGAATGATTTTAAAATAAAATAAAATCATAATAATGATAAAAAAAATTTTATTCACTTATTTCATAATATGACTAACAATTCTCAAAAACAAATCGGAAAATAACAAATATGCTGCAATTCCGAAATATAATTAAAATTCACAGATAGTAGAGCTTTACTTTTATAATTGATCTATTAAATTTAATTACTCAAAGATAGTAATATTTATAGCTAAAAACGTCTCAATTATTATACTAATATAACGAATATGTATTTCGGTTTATCTCTAAGTTTTTTTTTAAATGCAAAATTTAACAAAAAAAATCATGCCCAAATAATCAATAGTAATCGAAAACACAATAAAAAGTTTTAACTAAAAATATATCTTATATAGAAAAAAAGTCTAGTCTGAAAGCAGTCATGAATAACATTAAACAAGTACAAATAAATACTATAATTTTTATTTGTAATAATTTCCGTGAGCAAAGCACGACATATGTACATATGTATATGTACGTACATAATTTGCCATTTAAAAAGAATTTTGCACTGGTCAACATCTCAAAGTACTCTAGAGATTTTAGTAGTTGAGATAATAATACAACGAGATAATTAGTGTTTAGTAGTTTAGAGACAGTTTTTAGTAGTTTTCAACTATCAAATAAGTTAATAGTTTCTTTTCGACAGTTCCCAACACTACTCTATAGCAGTAAAAATCTAAAACGATTCTAAGATTGTAATTGCCAAGAGGGATGGCGAAGATAAAAAAAGCAACAGATTTATCAGTGAATGGTAAAAGGATGAATCCAATAGTAGATAGATTTCAGGCAGCTTCAAAAACAAGTAAAAAGAAATTACATATGGGAAAAAATAAAACTGCAGACAATTGCAAGCTCCGGACCTCAATATCTACTAAGAAAACAATAAGTAAAAAAGAAAAATTTCGACTAAAACACAAAAATCTTCTTAAAAAGTTTGCACTCTTAAAAAGGCAGCAGAAAGACGAAAGAGCAAGAAAAAACCGTGAAAAAGCCGCTGTCATTGGTGACTTGAAACCGTTAAGAGATGCTTTGCCTTCATTAAGCGAAATATTCGAAATAAGTAGAAATAAAATCCTTAAGAATGGCGTTCGAGAATTCTATAAGCAAACAAAATTAAACACACAGCAGAAAATTAAAAAAACAAAGGATGAGTATATCAGTAAAGTCGAACATTTTCAAACCCTGCTAAATGATCCTGAATTTAAACGTAACCCTCGAGATGCTGTTGCTTTTCACGTAAAATATAGTCACTAATTTTAGTTTCAAATTAATGTTATCTTCATAGGAAATATAATTTTTATTTAATATTTCTTGTTTGAATTTAATTTAATTTTATCTACAAAGGGCCCGGTCAAAACCTATATTTCAATTAAAATCTGAATATTGAAATTTTTCAGGATTTCAATGCTGTTTTTTCTTATTACGTACAATAATGTAATGCTGCTATTCTGCATTTATCGATTGTGACACGTTTTCAAAAGAAGGTGAAACTACACAACAGAAACACATTTCCACACCTACAACTTCAAATTCAACCAACTATCCTCAAATTTCCCAAGAAATATATATTAACTAATTTCAAATGCCATGTTTTTTAAAGAAGCATAAACTATTACAGCGAGGAAACAAGTTGTTTAATTATTGTCACATTATTTTGTTTCAATTTCACATTTTGTTTCCAAGTGTGTAGCTCAGCATTTTATTTACTGTTGTGTGGAAATTTTAAAAATTTAGGAAACGTCCGTCAAATCTTCTCTCATTGCTGAGATCAATACAAATATTTGACATTAATTTCTTATAAGAATCCACTTGTTTTAACATAACAATTTTAAATGGCAATTTTATTTTTGTAATACAAACAAATGTGTAATTTATTAGTATGTACTTGGAAAACTACACTTATAAATGAGTCACTCAGCGCTAAAGTGGCTTAAACTGAAATTTTGTGAATACAGACAATTGATATTTTATGACATTCAATTTAGTTTAGCTATTTTACTTTAATAATAGTACATGTCGTTTTAGTGCCGGGTGTTCCAAATGCTTTATAAAGGTGTAAGAAAGTACATTTTAGTTTTGATTGTTATATTGAAAAATACAATAATGTTTTAAAATGAATTCCACATTTTAATGTTACATAAATACCCATTATCTTTTAATTAATGGGTAAAAATATATTTCATTAGATGAGATAATTTAGCAGTTATTAAATTTTAAAAGCTGGGATTTTCAACATCCAATTTTAAGTGAAATACAAAAATTCACAAGAACAAAATAAGAGTTTGATAAGATCCAGTTTGACCCAACCAACATTAATATAAAGTTTACTTTTCTTAAACTAAAAGCTTATTGTTATACTGAAGAAAAGACAGTCATTAATTAAGTCGATGTCATATTTACTTGTTAAGCAAAAACATCAGAAGGCTGAAAATAAACGAAAAATTTATATAATTAATTAAGATATGTTAAAAAGGGACGTATGTTGTATTATACTTTACCGGAAATTAATTCCTTTATTCGATAGTAATCTGTTACACTCGGAACTGTCAGGCAAAGGTAAAATGTAGTAATCACTCTCAGTACTCTGCGCAGAAAAATTATTTAACTTAATCAGTGCCAAATTGGGCTTAGTTAGGGACTCAGTTTAGTGTGTAAAGAATATTATTCGCGTTTTCTATTTATTCCTACAACATTTTATTCTCAGCGAAGCTTTTTCTTATTTTCGCAAATAATAAATGAAAATAATTAGCTTACTTACAAGCTTACAATCTGAACAGAAAAAATTGCAAATAACAAAACACACTGATGTCCACTGAAATCCTTCATTTCGATTGCCTATTTAAATACTTACTTGGTCCGTAAAGTCGTGCTTGTAAATTTGTGTGGAAACCTTCATATCGGAAAAAGGTCCCTTTAAAGCAAAGAAGTGAATACTCATCGGTGATGTGGTTTTCGTCTTCAAGATAAGCTGAAAAAACTCATTAAAAATATTGACAGTTTCTGATTTTGCAGTATTCTGATAGCACTTACTTGGTAAGTTATGTTTCTTTCGTTGGATTGATGTGGATCACGTTGACTATTGTTTATTCTGGCTTTTACCACCCATTGATGGCTGAAGGCTGAAAATCTAGCAGTTTCATAAAAGAGTTTGTGAACGTATTCATCGGTACGGTAGGGTTTCATTTGAAGGTCTAAAAATAAGTAAGCAGCGAAGAAAGTCGAATTGCAAGGAGGTTTTCGATGCAATAAAAAACTAAAATTTGTTATGTAAGCATGAATTTATCCCAACTAACCGTTGAATATGATTTTTTCATAGCTTAGTAAATCAATTAAAGTATAAAACATTTTCTTCTCCTCCTTTATTTTGGAATCGTGTGTTTCCAGAGCAGCCATCACTTCATATCCAGATTTATTTGGATGCAAACAGTTGCACTCGTGCTCAGTTGCTATTACAAATTTATAAATATACAAAGTATGAATAGAATTTGGAAACGAAATACAAATGAATATGCACGAACGAAATTACGAACTTTCATGATTCGGGCCACGCCACTGGCATCCAATGCGTGAGTATTTGCAATTTGTTGGTCGCTCTTGACATTCGTACTGTTCGTGACGATCTAAGGATTTATACGGGAACTCTTTGTTGCAAAACTGCAAGTTAAGGCAATTATAAATCAATTATCCAACGATTTTCACAGTTTCTCCGTTGCTTCATGAAATGACTGCATTAAGCCTACCTGGCATTCACTGGGCAACTCCGAAGCTGCCTTCTCAACAGCAAGATTTCGCGAAGCAGTGCTCTTTGAGATCTCCACTCGACAATTGGGACAAGTTGCGATCTGATCACGTAGGCTAGAAAAGGAGAGATAGAATACAGTACGGATTACAAATTGTTGACAACAGCGAATGTGGTTCAAAGTTAACGGCGTTCTTGTGGCTATTAGCCGTATTTTTTGGAAGCATTCTATAGTAATCATACCGTCCATCTGCCAGCAAATGTGTGAAGCAAGCAGCGCACATTAGATGTCCCATTTGACACTGAAAAAAATGTATAAGAAAATGAATTTGAGCAACAGAAAGAACTCGAAAAGTAATAGCAATGCTGTAAAGGGAATTAAGAAGAAAAAATGCTATTAGTTTATGATTTCTATTAGAAAATTATATTATTTTGTAAGATAAATTAAATACTGCAATAAAACTTTTTCTCGCAAGAAAGTTTTTTCGTAGTTCGTCATGAATGAGCGAAATCATTTCAGAAAGCCGAAGTGTATTTTTGTGGTAGCTTAGAGAGGGGGAAGCAAGAACTAACCCATCTATGTAGTATTGTCGTAAAGAAAAACAGAAGTATTCGAGTTTCAAATGGAAAAAATGTTAGAATATTTATCTTTATTTGTCAAATAATTCATTTACAATGGATGATTACATTGAATTTCGAATTTGTTCCTTAAGTCTTTTGTCATAGTTTTTTAAATAGTCTCTTACAAGTTCTTAAAGCATAAATACCTTATATTTATAGAGTCTGATTTACAAAATTTCATATTGCTACGATAATTACAAAACTACGGAAAGCACAAGAAAGCGATTTCGCTACATTTTCAACATTATTGTCCGTCCTAAACTTAACTTAAAAAGGTCATACAAATTAAAATGAAATTGTGCAGTGATTATGAAAATGATTATTTACTTAACTATTTAAAATGATGCAGTTTTACTAATGATAGTAGAATTAACGTCCGTTTATATTCAAACTAGACACAACAAATATTCATCAAAATTAAAGGATCAAAGCGTGCACAGATTACTGTAGCTATTGTGATTGAATAACAATATATGTATGTATGCATAAACTATTAACTACATTAATTCTTCGATTAGTCGCCATATATATTATTCGTTGGTGTCTGAGACGCTTACAAAAATACTTAAATATGTCCATCCATAGAGATTGTTCTTAGCTTACAAGAAAGAGCTTAAAAACTGATGTGGTAATGCAATTGCTTCAACAAAACTGTATTTTTTCTTTTATAAGAAAACCAGTTTTAACTAATAGAGAACAGAACGTGGACCAAAAACGGACTGCGCAAAAAAAAATTCCACTAATTAATTTAATATTTATTACATTATATTTTTTATATATTCATTTATTATTTAGTATTTGGTTTATGAAAAAGAGAAGGTGTAACTGACTTAAGTCAATATTTAATATGTGAATATAAAGAAATCTACCTCAAAATAAATATTCTTCGAAGAAAATAGGCGCGAGATATGAGAACGGTGTGTGCCCATACGAATAACTATCGTTATAAAGCCTAATCCGGCGAACAGCTGTTGGTTTTGGTGCTAGGTATTTACACCCACGCCGAGATAAAGAAATGGTTCCATTGGAACAGGAAAAACAGAAGCTAGCATTAGATTTCCACAACAGCATAGCGGCATACATACGTATGTATTTTCTATACACTATCATATTTTTGTACTTTCTTCACATCTTCACAGTAATCACTATATAGAATGTAAAAGATACATACATATGTACATGTGGCGTGGCCATTTTACATTCCGTAATTAAATGCTTGTACACTTGGAAATTTTTATTTCTTTTGTAATTGTATTTATTTGCAATCTATCCTTGTCACATTAAGCAAATGATCAATGAGATATTTGGAAATGATATCAAATATCAACATGGATCGTAGTAAACCAGCAGGGCATAGCCTCTTCATAGGATTTAGTGCAGCTCTGGATGTGATGAGCTATTGCCAGCGAAGAGAGATGCAAGCAAAAACAGAGGCGCAACTCGCGAGCAAATAATAATTTTAAGTATAGATTTTAATTGTTGTATTTTTAGTTCGTAAGGTAAAGTTCTTCAAGGAAAACTGGTTCACATGGAATTGATGAATAATATGTTTACGCATGATATTCAGACACAACTCCACAGAAGAATCCGGACCACCAGGTGTTTTTTGTTGTTTTCATAGTCCACACTTGTCTACATAAGCACGTTAAAAATGTAAGCACGCAATTTTGCGGCAATACAAGTCAAAATTTTAACTGCATCAATCTCACTCCCTTTGGATGCGAGCAGGATGTGCATTTTTTGCTGACATTTCTTCTACAGAAAGTAACAAAGAGTCTTACCAAAGAGGTGCATCGCGGATGTACTGAATCATCCTTGATATGTTCTAAGCAACACATATGTACATAAGTACAAACATACATAGGTAGATTTTAAATTTCATTATCATATAATTTACATATGCATATGTGTTCATGTAATTTATATATGTGCGCCCTTATTAAGAAGTAGATATTTACATGCTTTGGAATGCATGCATTTATGTACACATGTAGTTTATGGAGACTTAAAAACCATCTGTTCCCTTCCATCAGATAAAATGCAATAATGCTATTCAAATAAAAACAACCAAAACTTGTTTTCTGTATCTATAAAGAATGTACATAGTTGCGTAACACTGTATTAAGTTGTCATATGAAATTATTTTCTTTTGAAAGGGTCTTTTTTATTCGAAATAAGGCCCACCTAGAAAAAAGAATCTTGTAAAAATTGGTATTTTTAATAAATCGTAGAAATCTCTTTCCAATGGAACTTTTACTTATTCATGATATTAACGATTTAGGAACTAGTAATCCAAAGGAAATGTGATCACTTTGATAATGAAATTGTAGATTTCTTTTACGGAAAATGTCAACATTGTTGTGTATAACACTTTGCATGAATATACATATGGATGTATGTACATGATATAAATCAGCTGTTTAGTTTTCGGATTGTAAAAATAAACATCAATTGATTAAAATTAATTTGAATTCTGTTTTTCCGAATACTGTATAAAATTATGTAAAATAATATCACACATTCACATGTAACTATGGTTGAGAAATGTGGATCGTGGCTCTGCATTGGGAATGCAAAATTATTAAAACGAACATGGATTTTTTAGTACGCAACCTAAGCAAAAGCTTGGATCAATATTCTTTTTAAATTATTAGAGGAAACTACATTATAATCCGGAGTAATAGATATTATATTATGTTCTGGAAAATTCTGCAGCAAATTTATTTCACTTTTCGTTCATCCATGCTGTTTTTGAAGATACACAATTGAATATAGATTATCTTTGTTACATTTTCTAATGCTATAAAAACATTATCCATAAATAAGAAAATACCGCCCTGTACCTGTACCCTGAACTCACCTGATACATTGCTGTCTTTGGTAAATCCAAGCAAACTGCACAGCATAGAATTCCGCCCAAGCGAGACTCCAGTTTCTCATGTTGTATAGCCGTGCTCGAAGTACTTGGATGATCGAGCATTGGTTTTTTAGCTTGCGGCTCATCCTCATCCAGCTTTTTTGTTATGCCTAAATTAGGGGTAGCATTGCCACCATTGCCGTTTCCACTATGCTGCGTGCCGAGTTGTGGTGGATCGATTACTACCAGATGTGAGCCTGACGACGTTGACGCTGAATTACTAGAAGTGCTTATGCCACGTAATAGTCCACTTCCTGTCGCAACAAGGCCTGTTGTTCCAGAAGAATTGCTACCACCGGTGCCACTTACTGACTGCTGCTGTTGGATCGTCAACTGGGAATTATTATCACTATGCATCTCTGCAGCTTGCACCAAGGGAATAGAGTTCATGTGGCTACTGGTGGATGTTGGGGGTTGTTGCACAGCAGAACTAGATGATTCTACATCAGCCATTTTTGATATTTATATATTTTTTATTTTCGATTTTCTTTTCAGTCTCCTTGGCACTTGCTTGTATATACAATACGAATATAACAAATTCCGCAATCGATTTTTCTGTCTTTGATTTTCGTTGCATATAACACTATTGTTAGTGCAAAGTTTTCTGTAAAGCGTATATTCTAATATTAAATATTTTCTTTGCGAACAGCGGTGAATAATGTTTTTTGGCACAACTAATATATATGCTGCTGGTATTTATTTCTTCCATAAACACTGAAATTGATTTACCAAAATTATCGCTGACTAACAACACACACGCCCTTACTACACAAAATAAAATCGGAGAATGAATTAGGAAAGTTCCTGTAAAATATTCTCAAAAACAAATGCAAGAAAGAGACAACGTAACCTGAAATAGAACGCCTACATAGTTGCCACAATAATTATAGATTGTATTCTATCATTCTTGTAGTTGTCAGATTTGGCTTTATATTTCTATTGAAGTTAGCGTTATATGAGTAGAAATAATGGAGCAAATGGAGTTTACTACGCATATGTATAAATGCCTAGTTAACACAAATCTTTAATGAATTGCTACAATTCGTGAATAATTCGCATGACTTTACAAGGTGGCCTCTGAAAGCATGAGGAACTTTTGTGGCCTCTAAAGAAAGATACAAACATGCAAGGTTTTTTTTTGTGAATAGCTGTGTCTCCCAGGGAGCTGTAATGTATTCAGTATTTTTGGTACTTCAACACATTCGTACCTGAAAAAGGACTGGTACTGGTACTACGCACGAAAATGAACAGCCCTTGTCTCCCATTATGCAAAATAATTCACCTTCAAAATCTTCCTGCAATTCCCAATAGAAAGAATAGTAACAAATCCATTAAATTTTATTAACGTCTCTTTACTAAAGATAAATTTGCTTAATAATAAACAAGAATAAAAGGTAGATTATAAAGATGCTATTAAGCCCTTCCCGTAAACAAGAGTACTAGCTGAATTTACGGCGAGTTAGAAATATCCATATTGTCAGATTTTTCTACGCTGAGAGATTTGCGAGACTTGGATTCAGTGCTGGATCGCATACCAAGCTTTTCTTCTGCATCATAATCACGCTTAATGGAATCTTCAGAAGTAACCTTTAGCTTGCGTTCAGGAGTTCGCGATGAACGCCTTTTTGAAAGTAGCTTCGAAGAGGGTGCTATATCTTTTCCACGGCTAGAGCGCGATCGTGCTGATGTTGGCGATGGGGTGTGTCGTTTACTACGCGAACGAGTTGAACGAACTCGTTTCTCTTCCCGCGTACGATGAGAACGTTTGCGATCACGTGACCGTGAGCGCTTACCACGTGACCTTGAGCGTCTTATTCGTGAACTTCGCGAATTGCTGCGCCTATGGCGGGACCGCGAACGTTTACGCCGGTCACGAGAACGTGTTCGTCGTTTTGACCTCGAGCGGGAACGACTAGTTTTGCGGCGCGAATGCGAGCGCTTTCTAGAACGTGAACGTTTCCTTGAATGAGATCGTCTGGAACGGGAGCGAGATCGGCGCTTAGACTTACTCCGCGAAGACCGTTTACGTGTACGCGATCGTGAGCGGCGGTGCGATCGCGAACGATGGGATCGAGACCGACTGGTTCTTCGATCTCGGGAGCGTGAACGAGAGCGTGAACGACGACGTTTATCTTTTGCTAACATTCCGATTACAGGATCAATAGCAGCGGAGATCATGTTTTGAGCTTCCTTAACAATTGTCATTGCTTCTTCAATCTCAGCTTGTGCTGCTTCATTCGATTTTGCCTCTGGCTTTGCGATGGAGTCTGTTGCGTGATAAACACTCAAGTATCCACCTTTAAAATCCTGACCTTGCATTTTCAATGCATGTATAATACTAGGTTGTTCGCAAAATTCTATCATGCAGTAGGTTTTATTGTCTTTTTCAGCCCATCGGGCATACTTTACTTCACCAGCGCGTTGGAAATAGTCCATTAAATCATCCAGGCGCCACTCATTTCTCACATCGCAAACAATAATTGTACGGCGAATTTCTTCAATTTTCCTAGCATCGTAAAATGAGGGTAACGCTGGATAATCTGGTAGCATATTATCCGTTAATTTTGGATCATATGTTTTTATAACCTTCAATAAAATTTATAAATCATTAAAAACCTAACACCTCTGAGGAGAAAACTAACCTGTTGTGGCGACTGGCCTTCAATTCGATTAACGACTTCAGGCGGTAGCTTCGAGTCTGGTTTTTGAAGTCCTGGCACAATAGTACCGTTCTTGGACATCTCAAGAGCACGGTACTCCTCGGGTATTGCCAGAACAGGAATAACTATGAGTGCTCGATCGATGAAGACAGTATTTGTGAGGTGCTGTGCCACTGGAACACAGCTGCTATCCAAGTACTTTACATAACATATACGCGACTGTACAGGGCAGGAGACATCACGCACTGTAGGATAGAGTCGTATTTCCTCTATTTTTCCAATGTTTCCAAAAAGCGTTTGCATCTGATCTTTAGTAGCTTGCGGTGCTATATTTGTCACTTGTATAACTCGTGGCGTGTTGCCACCAGCCATGATGTTCCAATTAGGCCCTTCCTTGACTACTACGATTATACAAATGTTTAATTAATATCCTCTAAAGTTTTCAGTAGTTCCTTGTCGCTGTCCGGAAAATGTTCTGAAAAACAAGATGGCGGTTTGACACGATGTTCATATCATAGATTAATAGATGGGACACTCGAAATTCCCCGTTTCGAAAAATCGATTTGACATTTGATTGTTTGGTATGTTGAACTCACGTATACAATACGTGAGAAGTACCACATTGGTGCCTTGTTTCCTTTATCAATCAGTGTGTACGATTTCTTAACAGTGCAACAGTAGGTGCAAAAGGTTTTTAAAGCCCCCAACTAGGTCAATAACGTATAATTTCCAACTATTTTGTAACAATTTGTATTCACTTTCATTTATAATGTTCTGCTAACATCAGCAGAAACTTACAAAATTAAATTTTCTTCAGTCGTTAGGCCTTATTACTATAGTAAAGCTGTATACAGCTTTTCGCCTTGCAATTAGGTTGTAATTTTTTGGATTCCTATATCTGATCTTATTATTTCTGATTCTTTGGAATAAATATGTAATACTCTATCTTGAGTTGATTAAAAAAACCCAGCTTTTTATTAAGGAGTAACAACTGAAAAAATTGCTATTGTTGGCCGCTTTTTTAGAGGAACTTGTTATCCAGATCATTAGAAAAACCAAAAGGGAAATTTAATCTTTTGTCAATGCCGAAATTATAAATGAGAAAAACTTTGTATTGCTAAATTTCTGTTTTCAAATAATCAAATATAGTAATTTACTATTGCAATAATAAACGAATACAAACATCATGTTATAAGCAAAAAACACACAAAAATTGGAAGGTTTGATAAATTTCTTTAGTTCGATAAAGAAATCTCGATAAGACCCGATCATTAAAAAAACGCAGTTAAATACAATCAAATGAAGTTGATAAAGTGGCAACTCTAATATCCCACAGTGCATATTTTTGTTATAATTTTAATTTAATTTTGCGTCAAAAACAGAAAGAAAATTTTCAGTATTTGTATAATGCAAATATGTAGTAATTTGCCCATGTAAAAATGTTTTCTGAATATTTTCTGCTCAGTAGAAGAAAGAAAGTATAAAATCAATAATACTAATATTTGTAATTTGTTAAACATAATATGTGTATGTAGAAATGTTCATACCAAATAACGATATTAAAATTTAGGAGAATTTAGCTGCTATTATATTTTCATTGCAATGTGTCTGAGTGATTAATCAAATTATTTAGAGACAACTCCTCCACGATACTATCCCATCTTGGTACTGACTGTGTACAACGACGAAAATACACCAACCAAGGAAACATACATATATGGGAACATATATACAAAAAAGATAACTTTATATTTTAAAATGAATTCAGATGATGTTGGTAGACAGTTGACTGAATTGATATCGGAACGAAATCTTTCGACATCATGTACGCCAGAATCTGTAGTGTTGCATCAGCCACAAGCTAAAAAAAGTATCATAAGAAAATGCACTAATCCGAGCGACAATTTGATTGCGAGCCGAGGAGAAACTTTCGAATCTTGCGCTATTGCTGCTTCACAAGATATCACAACTGCAGCCGACAGAAATTCATCGACGTCACTGGGTGATGTAGTCGCTTGTGAGTTTAAGCAACTTAAGCTGGAATCGAATCAGAAATTTTCAAGATTTGCAGATTATTTTGTAATTTGCGGTTTAGATTTAGATACTGGATTAGAACCAGATCGATTTTCGGGTAAGTACTTAGTAGAAAAAAAAAAAAAAAAAATTAGGAATTATAACTTCATTTTTAACAAAAACATTTTTTAACTTTTCTGGGAAGCCATTCAGATATTAATAAGTTTTTGAATTCCGAGATTCATATACACACACAGTCTTCGCTGATCTATCAACATAATCTTGAACTTTCAATTAATATAAAAATTTCTGCTTTTCTTTTATGTTCTGTTTCGGTTTTTCCTATATTTGGCGTACACAGGAGATAATTTACATTGCTCGCCTTTGGATCGCGCCTACAAAAGTAAACCCCTAGCGCATTACCCAGAAAATGTTCCATGGAATCCATTTGATGCTCACGGAATTTGTATGGTAAGAGAACAGATTGTTGAAACATTTAAATTATGTATTAGTGACCTTCACCTTATACCTTAGTCAATATTTCAGAATTTTTGAATTGGAAATAAAAAATAATTGCCTATAAGTATTCATGTATGATCGTCAATAAGTCCAATTCAGCTGTGCTCATAATGTCTCATGAAACTCATCAGAGGAAATTTGAGTCATTCTTTTCTTCTTTACAAATTTAATGTTAATTATATACTGTTGTTCAGATTAAGAATTCTAGGAGTGTGTATGTGAAAAGGTTCAAGGAAGGACGAAGGGTTCAAGGCGTATTTAAATAATGGCCTGTATTTTTTTTTTTAATTTGTTTTGTTGGCTTAAGGATTTACATATGTACTTTCTCCTAGCATTTTTTTTTATCATGTTGTCTATAGTTAATGATTGTATGTCATTTAAACATGTTTCCAGTTTTTAGATAAAAGGCAGTTTATATGATTAAACCATTCTAAAACTTGAAGGTCTTAAATTAAAGAGATATAATTCAAATTAAATTTACTTTTACATAGCTTTCCTTACCGCAAGGCTTGCGTTTTCGTACACAAAAGCACAATATCGAACCAAGGTTTCATTCATTTGCGACTACTCGAGAGGATGGAAAACGATGCTATGGATTCACGTTAGTCTTTTACGAAGAAATTCGAAATCGCGATATCTGCAGTGCAATGCATACTCTTCAGGTGAAGTAATTATTAGTTTCAAAATAATAGCTTTAATTTATCAGTGCCATATAATATTTCAGTCAATGTTCATAACAGAGCTTTCGAATGGCCTGCAAACCAATTCGCTGGGACACTTAAAGCCTGAAAGCCCCGTTAGTCGATCTCTGCCGCGACATTTTAAGGTAGCTGGTCAGGCACCACAATCTGCTCAGGGCTACTACGATATTACTAAGGATAAGCTGTATGTTGCCAAAAGTCTTACGCTTATATGTCAAATTCCATATGCGTTTGCTGCTGAAATGTTTCTCAACAATTTGTTCCGGTAACTCAGTTGATCTACGAGCGAATTTTGGAGACTCTTTTAAACCATTACCTATTACCTAGATGCCTTCCTCGACAACCAGGTCCTGGTATTAGTCTCGAATCATATGTCTACAACATTCTCTACGAAGTGATGCTACCTCAGCCAGGAAAATCGATACGAATTTATTTGCCACCAACAGATGCTCATTTGCCAGCCCAAGCCTTGATACTGCAATGTCCAGATAATGCCTTTGAGCTACCTTTACTCGATTTTCCCCTTCGGCTGCTATTCACGTACATTGGTGTTGAATGTGTAATACAACTTCTGACTTGTGTACTACTGGAAAATCAAGTTCTTCTGCGATCTAATGGTAAATGATAACCCTTTATTAAAGGTTTTGATTTGTTACATATAATATTTTTGCTTTCCGTTAGATTATCAGAAATTAATGATTGTTGGTGAATGCATTACCTCGTTGCTTTTCCCCTTTGTTTGGCCACATGTGTATGCGCCTATTCTACCCGCTGCTCTGCATCATTTTCTTGATGCGCCTGTACCATTTGTTATGGGTCTGCACGCAGAAAGTGAAGCTTCTCATAAAATAAGCTCAGAAGCCGCATTATGTTTTGTTGACATCGACAAGCGGCGGATACAGTTACCAGAAGAACTGCCAGTGTTTCCCCACAAAAATGATTTTATGGCTGAAATCATATCCGTCCTAGATAAATTTGAAGTTGAGCGTGATCGTTCGTATGAACCAATAGCCGAAAATGTCTGCAGCAGTCCTAGTCGCAATCGTAAAGATGTCATGATCTCCAGTTGTACTCTGCCAACGGGACTACAAGGAGCCCGCCGCAATAAGAAACAACTTCATCACGAAACACTCTATACATTAGGTAGTGGATATAATTCAGCCAGCTCAAATCACAATCTCGAATATCAGCCGCTCATTGCACATCCCTCTAGAGCTGACCACGTTCCTCGCATAGCCGATTATTTACGACGAAAAAGTACTTGCACATCACCATCAGCATCGACACAATGTCTTCAAGAATCTGGAGTAGATTTTATTGATTCTGGCAAAGCCTCTGGCAACACGTCAATTAACAGAGGCGCAAAAGCAGCGTTAAATGTTACTCTAGCAGATCAATACTATCAAGATTTGCGTATTAACAACTCACTGCGTGAAATCTTTCTCAATCGATTTGTTCACATGTTTTATGCTTACGAAGTTTTCGTCATTTATCCGAACCAAGATAAAGAAGAATGGCTTACGAATCGCGAATCCTTGCAAAATTTTGATAAGTCATCGTTTTTATCTGACCAGCCGGAAAAACATCGTCAATTTCTGTCGCGCTTTTTAGAATCGCAAATGTTCGCTACACTGATCGACAATAAAATTCTGTCTGTGTGGGAAAAGGAACCAGAAAGCAATTTGAAATTATTCGAGAATCGCGTAAAGTTGCTAAGGTAAGCTGGGAAAACAAGTAAATGTCGGAATAATTTATACTGAAACAAACGCTTCTCGCTATGAATGATCACAATCACTTGACACAAATGTAAATTGTTTTAGAAAACGCCACGGTGAGAATATGATATGTGCAACGAGCTATGAGTCGTCTGTGCTCAACCAAGATGCTCAACAGATTTTCGAGAAGCGGCTATCTTGTGTTGATATCGAGGTAGCACCACCTACTGAAATACTCAACAATCGTGCTGCATATTTCCGTAGCTTTCCACTGTTAGAGAAGTCTGTACTCAACCAGGAATGTGCCTCGAGGTAGTTAAAAAAAACCAAAACAAATGCCTGAATTTAAATAATACGTATGTGTAGTATATATGTACATATATTGATTTTTGTGCGACGAGGTTACTTTGCAAAGTATTGTAAAACTAAGAAATAATTTATAATCATTGTTATTACGTAGAATGTCTTCCACAAATTTTTACCATTTTCAATTGGTTAAATTTGTTTTATAATTAAAAGCTATGCGAATTAACATGTTATTAGTTCTCGGTATAGTTTCTTTTCTGTTTTTAAATATCAATGTATGTTGAAGTTTATGTATTTCGAACTGTAAATTAAATAAAATCATAATTAAATTCAATGTGGAGTTAGCATTGTTAACAATTTTACGTGCTCATGACTTCTGCTTTATTTATCCTGATATTTTATTTGCCCTTTCATTACTTTTTCCACTCCCTAAACTAGTTAGTTAAACATTTATGTTTTATTAATGTTATAGTTTTTTTAATGCAACTGATATTTAATTGATATTATTTTTTTATTATTCAAATTATATAAAAATACTAAATTCTTTTATTATTGCAAGATATATTAGAATTGGACCGTATTAATAAAATAATATAAATGAATAAACTATCGAACTTTTGACACGGCATCACAAAAGTTTTTCTATTGCTGCATTATTAATTTTGTAGAGGGAACAGTTTACGGCGTATAAAAAATGGTAATAAATTACGAACCAAAGAAATATCTTTGGACCAAAAACCTTCCGTGATCATTAGCCGATGGTCTGCTAATTTATCTACCGCTGAACTGAGTCCGGCTTTAATAGCTCAGGCCAACTGGACGTTCGTGGAACGCCTCCTGAAGGTAAGTCGTGATTTTTAAATAGACTCATAATTCAAGAAATATGAATTTATTCCACGTACAGGATATAAAATCAAAAACTAAGCGTATGCTCCTAGAAAAGATGGGCTCTGAAGCTGTTGCATTCGGTCTAAAAGACGATGGTATCGAGGAAAACACTTTGATAGCTTCGTTGTGCGATTTGCTTGAGAAAATCTGGTCGCATGGATTACAAACGAAACAAGGAAAATCGTCTTTGTGGTCTCACCTGCAAGCGTATCTGGAGTTGCAAGAGGCGCGTATAAGTAATAAGACTTCAACAACAATACCGACATCGTTAAGGTCGTCTGGAAATACAGTTGGCACTCCCAGTAGCTATGCTTCCACAACACCAGGTAAAACCTATTCGAAATAACCTAGTCGCAGTATTTTCACCATAATTGTTAATATAACAGCCCTTGCTTGGAATGTTATGCGGAAACGTATGGATTGTAAGTGATTGTTTATCTCTTCCACTTAGTAATTACAAATGTGTTCTTTTTAAACCCTTTTAAAGACCTCTCCACATTTCAAACTAACCTCGATAGTCCATCTAGTCCCAATCGAAGCCGTTCAAGGGATCGGAACAAATTTATAGGACTGGAGCACTTATGCCCGCTGCCGGAATCATTGGAATTCGACGTTAAGTATGTGATTCCTGGTTATGCTTTTTTTATTTCGGCTTACAGAATTTATCCAACCTCAGAAATGTTCTTGCCATGGGTGATATCAAGACTCATATTGGTTACACACGAGCTTGGGTGCGATTATCGTTAGAGAAAAAGCTACTCTCGCGTCATTTTCGAACACTCATCTCTGAGGAGGGTCTTCTGCGTTCGCTCTATAAGCGCTCGGCATTTTTACGTTGTGAAGAGGAGAGGGAACAGTTTTTCTGTCACCTACTTACACTTAATGCAGTGGATTATTTTTCATTCACAAATACTTATCCTAAAACAAGTACGCTAATTTTTGTTGCCATTTCATTAAACAGAATTACAAAGAATTTCATTTAGAATTTCCATACCGCGTGGTTATCTTTCCGTCACGAAAATATGGCCCTTACCATTCCACTTGCAACGTATGGATCATTGTTTCGGGAACTATAAACGAAACTCAGAAGGTTCCTGTACCTAAAGGGTCTTTGGAATTCATTTTTCACGTAAATACGACCGAATAAACGCAACATGCTTATTATTACTATCAAAACTTAATGTAGTACACAAATCTTGGTCAACTAACAACAATGCGTATGGGGCACGATAATTCGGGCGCATCGAATAAGTGGCTGGTGGAGCACGTGGTCATGCGAAACGAAGTCACTGGACACACCTACAAGTCTGTTATTTTTCAATTTAAAATCTAAAGCAATTTTTCAAGTCCTATCAATAAAGCTATTAAGCTAATATTAAAATATTATTACGTAAGGTAATGGTAAGTGTTTTTCCACAGGTTTCCTTGTGGTCGTTGGCTTGGTAAAGGCATTGATGATGATTCCACCGAGCGTCTATTAGTTGGGCAACGTATTTCAGCAAATGTAAAAAACTCTGAGAAGGCATGTCGTATGCAGCCTCAAGAACGTAGTCCAAGTGTGCCGAGACAAGAGTCGATTACAACGTCAGAATTGCAACACAAGCTCGGCAACTGTGTTAATGTTATCGTTAGGTGGCACTATAAGCCTAGTCGTGATCGCGATGTAGGAACATTAACTAACCTGATTTGTGGCGACGATGGTTTAGTTAAATGTTTGGAACAAGTTTTCCTTTGTGGTTTTCGATCCAGCAGATTTTTTGGACGCAATCTTTATTTATGGGATTATTTCTGTGAGTGTGCATTTGAAATATGTAATAATATTAGCATGAGTTTATAATTCTTATTTAAAAGAAACTTGGAGCGTTTGATTTAACTTTTTGATTGCAGGCAAAATGAAGGAGCAATTTGAACAATTGTGTCATGATCAGCAACGTCTTGAGGACACACCTAGCATAATGGATTCATTTTATATTAACATAAGCAACATCTCGAATGCACGGTGGCAAGAACTGGCTTCCATCTGGAAATATTATATATACTTAATGGATGAGATCAATAGCGCTGGAAGTACATTGGGGAAGGATGGCAAATTTCAGCTACTCATCTGCCTTACTTTAAGGTTGCTTATCTGATTTACTTTAACTTATTACTAATTTAAAAATTAAAATTGGAATATTTTAGGGAGCATTTGCTAACACGAATAATCAAGCCTATGTCTATGACGAAAGTCACACAAGAAATGTACGAAGAGGAAAGCTTTCTACGTCGCAAAAACTTGCTGACCTTTTTAGTACAGATTCTGGAGCCATTAGACGATTGTCATATCGTGCTAGAGAATTCAATAACGCAAGGTATTCCATCTCAATGTTAGGTACTACTACCGCTCTTCACACCATGGCGGGCACAAATTTCTTAAAAATTGCTATGGTCTTTTCGCGTATTCAGTAGTTAATTATCTTAGCAATTGTATTTATAATTCAAATACTCCAGAAATATTTACCAAAGGTTAAGAAAAGATTGTGTTAATTTGATTGCTACTGATAGTGAACAAAAAAAGGTTAAAAGTTTTTGTTCATTTTTTTTAATTGGCTGTAATTTTTCTAATTTATTAAGGAAAAATATTAACTAAAATTTAAAGATATTGAATTTTTTGAATGTTTATCGGATTAATAGTTATTGAATATTTATTGTCTGTCTCCAGACGTCATTATGGCTACAACATATGTTCTTTCGTTTGGAACAATAGAATAGAAGTTATTTTTGTAGTGAATTCTGGAAAAGCGCAGCCACGTAGTTGTGATGCATGATAACAGGAAGTCTATGGATGACGCCAACAAACTTGGTTTAGTCTTGTGCTTTGTAGACTGTCATTTTCATAGCTTTTAAAGTATCATAATGAGTGATTCTCTAGAAATTCCATAGCCACTTATATTTTTTTATTATGTATGGAAAATGTACTAGTTATAACAACCATACCAAAGGCTTTCTCCAAAAAGTTAAATTCCAATTTTATACAAATATAGTAGTAATTTCAATAGTCTGATATTATAATTTAAGTAGAACAAAGAATAATAACTCATAAAATAACTCACATAAATTCTGAAAATAACTGTTTTTAGTTTATAAGTTTGTTATTGAAATATGTTTTGAAACAGAATGTAATAAATTCACATTTTATATTTTAAAGTGTACATTTCATACAGAAATCTAAGACATCTGTAAGTAAATTATAAATAAAGCTGAGTTGAGTCGTTAAAGCTTCGATTTTTAAATTGATATTTAACCATCGTATGACAACATTACACCGAAATGAGTACAGCTAAGGTCCATATTACATTGTAATCAGTCGTTTGGCCAATCACCTCAAATTTTTATTGTATGGTTTACAAAAATAAATGACGAATTTATCTATCCGTCGATTACTCCAACGACGCCGATCCCAACCGGTATTATAAGCATAGAATAGCAGTGTTTTTTAGTGATCTATCTCGATCTCCGCCATACAACTAACAGAACGCGGTTTCTATTTTTCAAACTTCCCAATTTGTGTGTGTCTTTTTTTGCAGGGTTCGGAAAATATCCCTCAAAAGAACTCATCAATTTATATCCCTCACAAAAAAACGATCTCCAAAGATGAAAAAATCTTTTCGCTCCTGAGCGATATTTATTTTTTCATCTCCGTACAAAAATAAATATCGCTCACGATGGAAATAATTTCCATCTTCAAATATAAATATCAGTAGGGATGAAAAAAAGCTGACCTTGAAAGATTTCAATCTTTGAAGATGGAAAAAGTTCGTCTCGTTACGAATATCGATCTCGAGAGATGAAAAAATGCAACTCGTTTAAAATAAAAATCCCAGGAGATCGAAAAAGGGTGACGCAGGTATATACAGTCGAACTTCCCTATAGTGAAGTCGAAGGGACCACAAAATTACTTCATCATATAGAAATTTCATTATATAGAAAACATAATACTTTTTTAAATTTTTATTTTAAGTAATCAGTAATTTCAGTTTGGATTACACTTTTCCATTTTTGTTCTTCAACGAAAGCTTCTAATAAATTAAGAGATTCGAAAACTTTATTAGGAACATCATTTTTCATCTCCACAAAAGTGGTAGGCAGAATTCCAAATTGTTTAGCAAAATCTTTATTTTTTGCTCCACCTTTTTCAACTTTATTAATAATCAACAATTTTTTTTCAATAGAAAAAAACGAAAAAGACTATTTCGCTGCGACATTTTCACACTGTTTGTTCACTTAATGCAAGCAACGAGTATATATTGTAAAGAGATTTCAACGCAGGCTACTCCTTACAGAGCACCTCGAGATGGTGCGCGGACTTAAGGTGACAGAGAAAATGAAGCCCTAGAAAACGTCGACAGCGATCATACGGCAGAAACTACGTGTTCGTGTGTAGGCACTAGACGGCGATCATAGCAAAGCAGAATTGTATTATCGCTTAAGGAGTGAACGCTGGACAAACAGCAGCTATTAAATTGTTAATGAGTGGAAAGGAATAGGAAAATTCTGTGAGTTGAAGGAATTCGACTTTGTTTTCGTCCATGGCACTAACAAAATATATGCAGTTTGTCCATCTGGCAAGGTTGAATATTTTGTTTTTGTACATTATTTGGTTTCTTCCGTTGATATTTTGGCGAAGTTTTATATTTTCAGCTTCTGATCATTTTTCCCTTTCTATTCAATTTGCTCCTTTCGCACTTATTGACTACAATTTTAATGCGGTTGTGGAAAAAGGTACTGCTGATTTTAAAAAAGAGGTCAGTTGAATAAAATAAGAACAAAGATTTTATTTATTTTAAGTACAATTAAGAAAACTAAAAAATTTTCCTCATTTGTCATTAAACATTAATTATTAAAATTTTGTTTTTAATTTCCCCAAAATTGTTTTTTAAATTTTTTTTTTGTATTAGGACTTTGCTGATTTAAAGTTTAGAATTATAAAGAAGTACGTATATTTAAGAAAGCTTAAATTAATTAATTTAACAATTAATTAATTAACTAATCTATACTAATTAATATACATATTCAAGTTAACTAACTACCTTTTTCTATTCCCGCATTAAAATTGTAGTCAATAAGTGCGAAAGGAGCAAATTGAATAAAAAGGGAAAAATGATCAGAAGCTGAAAATATAAAACTTCGCCAAAATATCAAAAGAAAAAACCAACTAATGTACAAAAACAAAATATTCAACCTTGCCAGATGGAGAGGCTGCATATATTTTGTTAGTGCCATGGACGAAAACAAAGTCGAATTCCTTCAACTCACAGAATCTTCCTATTCCTTTCAACTCATTAACAATTTAAAAGCTGCTGTTTGTCCAGCGTTCACTCCTTAAGCGAGAATACGATTCTGCTTTGCTATGATCGTCGTCGCGAGCCTACACACGAACACGTAGTTTCTTCCGTATGTTCGCTGTCGACGTTTTCTAGGGCTTCATTTTCGCTGTCACCTTAAGTCCGCGCACCATCTCGAGGTGGTCTGTAACGAGTAGCCTGCGTTGAAATCTCTTTACAATATATACTCGTTGGTTTGCTTCAGTGTGTTTTAGAGAAGATTGTACATATTTAGAAATGGATGCTGATGACGAGTTGAAACGCTCTCTGTCTGATGAATTATTTGATTTGGATTCTAAGCGACAAAAATTATTATTTGACGACGATTCGAGTTCCTCAAGCAGTATAGTATCGATTTGTGAGGTTCCTCACACTTACCGCAAGCCACTCGCCTGTCATTAGTTAAAGCACTAATTGTACCTCACCTCCTGTATGGATGTGAGATCTTTGGGGGCTGCGATGCTGCTAGTTGGAACAAGCTATATAGGTGTCTTCGTGCGGTTACTAGATTTGTCTATGCATTGGGTAGGAGGGATCATGTAAGTCACTTAATTAAATACATTTTGGGTATGGATCTAAGGCGGCTTTTCGATTTCAGACTACTCCTTCTTGTGTACAAAGTCATAAGATTTGGAACACCGTTGTATCTATCTAGAAAATTCATTCAATGCAATTCTATTCGTACACTGAATTTTGTGATGCCCATTTTCCGGTCCTTAATTAGGGTCACCTCTAGCCTCGTTAGAGGGATCAGGCTCTGGAACAACCTACCTGCTTCCTTTAAGCGTATGCGCTCGTTTCAAATCTTCAAACGTGAGGTTCGCAGCTATCTTTGCGTGACTAGTTAATTGTTCGATTGACGGTTGTGCTACTTGGTTATCGCTGGTATGATTTGCTGGTATATTTTTGCGGGCCGTTGCTGTGTCATCTACCTCCCCATCATCTCCTCCACTACCTATCGTCCTCCCACCCTGCTTCTCTTTCTCTCTCTCTTCCCTATCATTTACAGCTTTATAAATTTAATTTAATAAGTAAATAATGTAAATAATGTTTTGGTTATTTCTTTATTATTACCAGTTTAACTTATTACCATATATAAAATAATTTCTTTTTCATTTTATTAGTACAATGCTTATAAGATCATATGACCTTTTTTTGTACACCGTATCGAAATGTATGTTAGGTAAATAAATAAATAAATTAAAAAAAAAAAAAAAAAAATAAATGGATGCTGATGACGAGTTGAAACGCTCTCTGTCTGATGAATTATTTGATTTGGATTCTAAGCGACAAAAATTATTATTTGACGACGATTCGAGTTCCTCAAGCAGTATAGTATCGATTTGTGAGGTTCCTCACACTTGCGATAATAATAATGCAGCTCCGGTTGGTGACTTAGGTGTTGAAGTCGCAAGTAGACTGCGCAGCCCCAGCGCTCTCGTGGCTGCGAATGACGATCAAAGTGTGGCTATTGTTAATCCAATCGGCGGCGAAATTACTTCGGATTTGGAAAAAGAGTTAATTGGTAGCAACGAGGAAGTTTACCCATGTGAGATAATAGACGGCATTGAGAATCTCAGTGGCCAAGATATACCGAATGAAATTTGGGATTTACTGAGCCTTGGGCCGGCTTTTTGTCCACCGGGAAACTTCACTATCCGTGAAGGCTTTGAAGGCGGTATTTTGCTTCAGCACAAGGGGTTGTATAACTGCGACGACCCTCGGTGGTACTATATACACAAAGTGAGCTTTCTTACTGGGGCTTTGTTCACAGAAATGAAGTCAAACTCATTCACACGAATTGCAAAGCAGAACGCGGTCCTGTGCGCGATGTATATTCAGACTAATAATTACTTCACGAACCACCCCGAAGTCTTGATGGCGCCGAATGTGAGCGGAGTCAAGAGCGTCTTGTTGACTTCTGGCTGTTATGAGAATAAGATGGGCGCAGCCATAAATTTGTTGGTAACAAACAGGATCTATGCACCCGTAGAAACTGATTTTGCATTGGAACGACAACATATACGCCGTAAGTTCCTAAAATTAAGAGCAGTCTTGTTGAAGCCTTACATTTTTGACTCTGCGGCCAAAGAGAAGCCAGATTATTTAAGTAGCGAGCTTTTGAATAAATTGCATAATTACGTGGATGTTGATATTCATCTTCCGCATTTCCACGGTGTCGTCGACACTCGAGAGGTCAACAAGGTCCTTATACCGATGTGTAGCTGCTTGGATTAGTACACGTATCCGCTTCTGAAGATGGCTCGCGAAATATTGGATCGCTTGTTTGAGGACACATTCCGCCACAAGGTAAAAAAGCTGGACGAGTTCGTGTATCAGTCGGGATCGGTGCCGCTAGGGACAGGTTATGTTTTCGTGAAGGTTTCCGTTGTTGACATGGGTATTAATGTCTATGACAATAAAATCTTGAGATGGTTGCAGACCGTGCTGCCTCGTCCGAAATATGAAAAGATGTTCGGCTTGGATCGAGGCACGTTCTTCGAATGTTTGGACTTCTGTTTCAACCATGCCAACTATGCCCAGTATGACCAACTAATTCTACGCCAAACTCGGAGTTTACCGCAAGAGAATTGCGACTCAAGCGCCTTTAGTCTTGGAAGCATTTTGTTAGACTTGTTCATGGAAACACTCTCCGAGGCGATGTTTTCGGCATTTGGGATTGCTAAGTATTGGAGAAGTGGCGACGATGTCCTTGTTTATGTGTCTGAAACAGAGGCCGAGGCGTTCATTCGTCAGTTCGAAGAGGTGACGGCTTTCAAGATTAAGGTCGAACGCGAGATGTGCGGAACTGAGAGCTCTCATGGAGGCTTGTGCTCCACGGAGAAGTTCATCACATTCGCAGATCTCTTCATTGTTGTAGCAGAGAATGGGCTGCGTTGTGCCCAATTCAAGAGTGACACACTTCTTCGCCACCGGAGGATTCTCATCCAAGAAGGAAGAGCTGCGTCGAAGCGTGCCGACTGTGTTGCAGACAACGTCGAATGTGTTCTTGAAGGACGATTTGCTTTTCGTCGAAAACCAGTTCTATATGCATCGTTATCCGAAAATGTTAGTGGCCACCGTTTTCCGTGCCGAGGTGGATGGACACTTGAATTGGCTCGCGCTTGACTTGGAAGCTACGAATTTGCGCCTGCGAGTGTTGGGCGAGGCTGTGGAGAGGAGAACGATTCTGTGCGCTTATATGACCACATTCGCGAATGTGCTCAGCGGCCAGTTGAGGAGCTTCTGCAAGAAATAAAATACATATTTTTATTTCAAACGAGGAGTTTGCAAGTCAATCAAGTCGCCAAATGAGGAATTCAAGGCCAATATTCATTCACAAGTCAACTTCGGTGCTTGCTTATGCCGAGGTCGCCGCGAAACGACGCTGGAGCAGTGGACAGCATCATTATGTTCAAGTGAGTTTATATAAAACATGTTAAATTGGGTTAAAATAATGTTTTGAAATACTTTTCAGCGCTGCGGAAAAATTATACTGGAAGATAACGATAATATACGATTATATTACTTTTGATTGAATGTCTCAACTGCAACCACCGAAAATAACTTCGATTTCATTCATGTTTTATGCGACTTTGTATGCTGCGTTTATTGGCTGTTCTTTTAACTTTAAAAACTTGAATTTATTAAATTTATTCCACAACAAAACATAAACAGACCAAACACTTTACACAAAGAAACTTAAAAACTTGCAATTTAATGCTTACTAAAAACAATTCAATTACTTCATTTATACTCATGTTAACCCTCTAGTGCCCAGTGATGCAAATTTGAATCGTACCATATTCCGCGTTTTATCTACAGAATTGAATTAGCTTAGTTCTAAATATGCGTTAAAACGAATTGAAAAAAGAGCAATCAACAATTTAAAACTTTGATTTTTACATAACGTTACTAAGTTTGTATAAATTTTTTTAGTTGATTGTGGAGTTTGCGATAAAATGGTATTTTCAAAATTTGCTAGAAAAGTTTACAAAAAACTTCTATCTATCGGTAATATGCACGTAATTATTATTATTATTATTTTGTAATGTAGTTTTAAGTATAATATTATTAATATATTTTGGTCACAATGTTTATGAATTCTTTTGTATGACTAAAAATACGTTTGATGCATATTTGCATCTGTGGGCATTAGAACGCACAGAGTACCGTTTTTTGCTGTTGCTGTGTGTCACATTCAGTTCTCAGTTATACAAAAAATTTAACGGAATTTCAGTTCTTGGCTGCTTTTGATTTGAGTTGAAAGTGTTTAGAAATTAATTTACGCTGTGCATAATGAGTAAAAAAAAGTTATCCGAGAGTGAAATTTTAAAAATATTGTTTGATCCAGACATTAGCGAAGATGACTTGGAGTTGTCTGAGGAGGAAGACGAATACTCAATTGCTAAAGGTACGGTGGATGGAAATTTGCTCTCAAATGAAGACTTTTGCGAAATGCTTGACGATGATGAGATAATGGAGTTAAACGTAGAAAGAACAGTTCAAATAAAAAATAGTGTTGAAGAAGAAAATTTAGATTTATCAAACCCCAAAGAAAGTACAAAGCAACATTCGCTAAAATAATATGGAAGAATTCGAAGCTCATTGTGTCTGACCAGCAATTACAATTCAAGTCAATAACATCCTACGACTTTTTTAAATATATCTTTGATGAGGATATAATACAAAAAATCGTCGAGCAAACTAATGTGTATGTAAGGCAAAAAGCTATAGACGATTTATTTGTCCTGACACTACCAGAACTACGCCAATTCTTTGGTATTCTAATTTTATCATCTATTGTAAGTTATGCAAACACATGTTCGTTTTCGGATAACTCAATTGGATTGGATTGCGTTAAGCGGGCAATATCACGGAATAAGTTCGAAAAAATTCGCTCCATTCTCCATTTCAATAATAACGAAAATTATGTCAGTGACAGCAATGATCCAAATTATGACAAGTTGTTTAAAATAAGACCCTTCATGATTATTTAAATCAAAAATTATCCACAATTCCTAAAGAGCAATGTCTATCCTTTGATGAACAAATGTGCGCGTCGAAGGCTAAACATCATCTTAAACAATATATGCCTGCTAAACCTCACAAGTGGGCTTACAAATTTTTTGTACTGTGCGGTGTATCTGGCTTTGCCTACAAATTTGAAATATATACAGGCCAAGAGAACTTGCCTCATAAGCGTCTGTACGAAGAACCAGATTTGGGAACTTCAGGAAATGTTGTTGTCCGGTTGCTGCGCGAAGTTCCTATTAGATGCGATTATAAAGTGTACTTCGACAACTATTACACTTCGATTGCACTTCAAGTTTATTTGGGGAAAAGAGGTGGAAAAAATATTTGCACTTATCTCAGGTTTTATAAAAATATATAAATATATTTTACAGGCATACAATCACTTGGAACTGTTACGCGAAACAGAATACCGAACTGCAAATTGCCAACTGACAGAGAAGTAGCAAAGCAACCGAGATGCTATTCGATTGTGTTTGTAGCCAATTGTGATGGCGTACATCTATCTAATATATTGTGGAAGGACAATAAACCTGTGACCTTTCTGTCTTCTTTCAGCGGTATTGAGCCTGAAACAATTATCAAAAGATATGACCGTAAGAATAAGCAAACAATTTCAATCAAATGCACTGCTATTGTAAAAGATTATAATCGCCATATGGGAGGTGTTGACCTTCTTGACAGCTTAATTGGTCGCTATAAAATAAAAATGCAGGCGACAAAGTGGTACATGCGGCTATTCTACCATATGTTAGATATTGCAGTAATAAATTCTTGGATAGTTCAAAACCCAAAGCAGCAAAAAGTTGAGCTTACGTTATACCGCGTTTACATAAAATGGTTTTTCCAGAAATTGGAAGTAAAACTTTTTAGGACCTAAAACCGCTCGTAAACTTTTTAAATACCATTGAAATTGTTGTTGCAATTCCAGCGCTAAACCGAAATGCTTTTGGGTTTTAGCTTCAATTTTTAGTTTGCAACTCAGGTTCGAAGTTCGGAATTATAGGAACTTATGCTTCTCCTTGTCTAGTGCCAATGTGTTAGAAAGGGACAATTACAGGCGACAAACTATTAGCACATATGTCCACACACATGGTTAAAGCTCAACTACACCAAACAAAACAAAGCAATAACAAAACACCTACATTGCTTGACCGGATTATGTATGGAAACACTTGGAAAGCTCATCAGTTTTCGAACAGCTTAATCGGATTAAATATTTTTATGTAAACAGGGTATTAATGGAGTATAGAAAAAAATTTAGCGTTGACACTCCTTATGTTTGGGACAAAAAAAAAACTGTTCGACCTAAGGAAAATGGGTCTCCATCTGTTGAACGATCATTTGAGTTGAAAAGGAAAAGAGGACCAATTCAGGGCATTCCAACCAAAAACGTTAGAATGGACGATATTGACCATTTTCCCAGCTTCCAGTCAAAAAGATTGAGGTGTAAGCTGCCAGACTGCAAAGCACAAAGTCAAATAATTTGTCAGAAATGCAATGTAGCGCTTTGCCTTAATAGCAGAAGCAACTGCTTCGTTAAATTTCATAAAAAAAGGAAAGTCACTTCATAAAACAAAACTGAACTTCATACCGCGTTTACATAAAATGGTTTTTCCAGAAATTGGAAGTAAAACTTTTTAGAACCTAAAACCACTCGTAAACTTTTTAAATACCATTGAAATTGTTGTTCCAATTCCAGCGCTAAACCGAAATGCTTTTGGGTTTTAGCTTCACATTTTAGTTTGCAACTCAGGTTCGAAGTTCGGAATTATAGGAACTTATGCTTCTCCTTGTCTAGTGCCAATGTGTTAGAAAGGGACAATTACAGGCGACAAACTATTAGCACATATGTCCACACACATGGTAAAAGCTCAACTACACCAAACAAAACAAAGCAAAACACCTACTTTGCTTGACCGGATTATGTATGGAAACACTCAGAAAGCTCATCAGTTTTCGAACAGCTTAATCGGATGAAATATTTTTATGTAAACAGGGTATCAGTCTTTTTATATATTAAATGTATTTCATATTTAATATTTTAAATGCCCAATGATGCAAATTTGCATCACAGGATTTTCAGCGTCCTGACGGTCAAATCCTCATATTTAAGCAAAGTCGTAGAACAAACGTTGTTTCAACGTTCATTATCTGTTATTTAAACGAAAGTTTTTTTAAAAAAATGTTCTTGGGCACTAGAGGGTTAACGTCCTCATTTCCACTGCCAAAACTGTTGCCCATTCTTAATACAAATTTGAATAAATTGATTACGTTATTAAAGAATTTTTGTCGAACTTGTGACGTTGCTTGTTGGGCGGCGATAGGAGCAACATAATATATGTTAATATTGCTTGGAAGAGGATTGGAAAAGGAAGCACTCGACAATGACTCACTTAACAAAGTCATCATTTCATACTCGTTGCGCAGGTAGAGAAACGATCTTTGAAGATGAAAAAGTTCTAAGGCAAAGATCGAAAAATTCATTAGAGAGTAAAAATGAGAAAGAGTTGAATGGTGATTGGTTTTATTGCTTTTTTAGAACTTCTGTGCGGCAATTAACACTACATTTCAATTAGTATTAATTCAGGAGAGGAAAAATACTATTGTTGAAAATACTATTAATAAGTTTTGTCCGTGTGCAGTAAAATAATCATATTAATAAAATGTTCATTTCCATAAATGCAAATTCAAAAGTTGTGAGATCTTATAGTTATATATTATAGCTATATTATTATATAGTTTATATATTAATGGCTAGAAAATAATGCTAACATTCACAAACCTTCTAAAAACTTTTATTCATATGATTATTTTACTACGCACGAAGAAAACTTATTATTAGTTTTTCAATAAAGCTCGTCTCTATTTCAAATAGAGTGTTAATTGCCGCGCACAAGTCTTAAAGAAACAAAAAAACCAACCAACATTTAACTCTTGCTCATTCTCTATTGCATTTTTCGATCTTTGCCTTAGAACTTTTTCATCTTCAAAGATCGTTTCGCTACCTGTGTCGCTCTTTTTCGATCTCCTGGGATTTTTATTTTAAACGAGTTGCATTTTTTCCATCTTCAAAGCAACGAGCATATATACACAAAGAGATTACAACGAGCATATACACACAAAGAGATTACATGAGATTTTACTCGTTGCTTCAAAAAAAGATCAGGTCGCAGCGATTACAACTATAAAGGAAATGGAATTTCCTTTATTATGTATATAATTAATTATAATTAATAATTATAAAGTCGAAATAAGCAAATATTAAGTTTTATTCAAACTTAAAAAAATGTTAGGGAAATTGAGAAAAATATATCTATGTATTTATATATTTAATTAGAAATTAGAGAAGATTTTAGTTAATTTTATTCAAGTTTTATTGAAATGTTACTTTTTAAAATTGTAGTTAAAATTGTAGTTAAAGCGGAAAAGGAGCAAATTGAATGAAAAAGGCAAAAATGCTCAGAAGCTGAAAATGTAAAAATTGATCAGAAATCATAAGCAGAAAGAGCCCCTCGCTTCTCTCCCCCTCCACCCATAACTAAATCTCAGTGGCAAATTCTAAACCATTGAAATGATGCCGAAAAATGCCCTGAAACTGAAAAAATCAAACATCACCAAATGATCAACGTAAAAAAACAAAACCAAGCAAAAAAACATATTCAACCTTAGCAGACGGACAGACTGCGTTTATTTTGTTAGTGCAGTCGAGCAAAACAAAATAGAATTTCTTCAATTCAAGGAATCTTCTCTTTCCCTTCTCCTACCTTTCCCATTCATTACAAATCTCTTTTGCTTGCAATGCCTCGACTCATTGATGTCATAAAATTTTACTTATGAGCTTCGTTTGTTGTTTCTTACTGCTGCTCCGCAGTCGGCGTTATCCATTCCTTTATAGTTGTAATCGCTGCGACCTGATCTTTTTTTGAAGCAACGAGTAAAATCTCATGTAATCTCTTTGTGTATATATGCTCGTTGGTGTATATATGGTCGTTGTTCAAAGATTGAAATCTTTCAAGGTCAGCTTTTTTTCATCCCTACTGATATTTATATTTGAAGATCGAAATTATTTTCATCGTGAGCGATACTTATTTTTTGTACGAAGATGAAAATGATTTATCAGTGAAGTTGAAAATATTCTTATCTTTGGTGAGCGATATCAATTGAGGGATTTAAAAAAGAAACGATCTCCGAACCCTGCTTTTTTGTTTATAACAAGATGTTTATAAACCAAGATGATTTTAGTGATCTTGTTATCCAGATTACTAAAAATCGTAGCTAAGACAACGAATATATATTAATCTTAACGAGTATATATTAATATTAACGAGTTAACGATTAATCAATATACTCGCTGGCTAAGATCACTAAGGAACACAGCTATTAATATTTTGGGACATTTTTCGGTGATTCCAAATTTGTATGAATCGTAGAAAAAACATATGATAATGACAGTACTATTAAAAAAATTGATTTATGTCACGAATGATAGAATAGAAAAAAGTATTCTATGATTCTTGGATTTATGCGATTTCATTAATATTAAGTTGCTGCGCAGCATACAAATTTTATATTAGATAAGTGAAGTTAACTAATTTAACAATAAAGCAGGAAAATAACATCAAATAGTTGACGAAAAAGTGAGCAACGACTCAATCAGAGTAAGTGATATCAGCAAGCAAGAATAGAAAGTGCCTAAACTCAAGCTGGTCTTGCTGTATAATTTTTCGAATAAAGCAATAGTTAAGTGCTCGTAAGATATATTTATTTTGGTATTGAAATACCAAATATCTTTTACAGTCTATAATATATGTATGCATGACCATTATCTTGAAATGTTGAGTTTATTATTTGATTGGCTCAAATGATTTTTTATATAGTATTACTTTGTAGGTTTGTATCATATACACACGTCTTATCAATTTATTTTATTCGACTTGAACTTGGAAACGTGATAGTTCTACATCAGAATGTAAGTAATTGCTTTATCTTCATAGTCTGGATAAAGTGTACAGGAAACATATTTGCGAGCAGTTGAGAAAATTGTAACTGTTCCTTATTAATATCATAAAATAGAATGTGTTCGATATATTCTTCGATATAATACGACATTCCCAAAACTCCTGCACGCAACGTGTTAGAGCTTAGTGATAAGAAATACGTAGTCATAAAATTTCTTTTAAAGGAGATACATATGTATGTATGTATTAAAAAACAGCACACCTGCACATATTTTAACAAGTCACACAAATTTTAACGTTGCGTGGCGTTCTAATAACTTAAATTGTTATTGTTTCATTACTCAAAATAATTTAAATTATTTCTGTAAGCCGAAATCGATCCTGGTCCCTATTAAAATTTTCGGTCGCAACAAAATTTTTTTTATACTATAGACTTCAACTTTATTTTGCAATTCTGGCGAAATGTTAATTTCGGCATACGACATTCTTTTGTAATTCTTTGTTTAAGCGAGTCAGCTGATTCAAGAGCCACGTAGAAGTATTTGGACTATGTTATCATCGATAGGACTGCAATTTGTATTTCTAAAATTAGCCGTTGAAAAAAGTTCTCACATGGGCGGTTTCACGGAAGTATTATCACAGAAAATTTAAAATATATAATAAATGTTCAATGATCGTATATACTTTTGGAAACATTTTATTTTATTAAAGGGCCAATTTTGGGTTGGCATAAATTTAGACAATTATCATCACTAAATGCTAATTTTCCGGCGACTGCGCAAATCGAAGTCACTGATAATTTTTGGCGTATTTTAAATGCAATCTGTAATATATAAAGTCACACTATGACGTAACTTATTTCGTTTTAAACAAACGGTCCTTTCGTTCTCATAAATCCAATAGTTCCATAAAACGAACAAAAATTTTGTAAACTAAATAAAAGTACATAACTGAACTAGTAGTCAACTCGTAATATACAAAAACAGCAATTAGACAGCAAAACATCAGATAGAAAATGCAGATTCTTTCCTTCTTTTAAAATTACACACATCCATATATCATTTCGTTTATGATATGAGAGGCATGGAAATTTAACACGCAATACTTTTGCTCTATGTAAGTAAATAAATTGTGAATATGTTTGCATAAGCATAACTGGTCACGCATAAATGTACATATATTCATAACAAGACGCTTTGATTTATTTTCCTAAATTGTTAAGCAACTTTACTTTTAATTTAAAATTTTTTATTACAAATTACAGCTTCCGAAATAGCTGAGTTTGGTTTGCGAATGCACAATTAGAATAAATTTGATATACAGTGATTGATCAGAACTTAATATTTACTAATCAGTATACTTCGCTGTAAGGAGTCCCACAGTGCGAAATTCTGCTGCTATGGCATCTTCTTCACTATTCACGAAAAATCCAATCGTAACACAGTCAGCGATTTCCGCGAAATCCACAGCGGCACCCTCGGCTCCAACAGCAACGTCAAAGTCAATTCGCAAAAGACCCTACGACTGTACAATCTATCTGCCCACAGAACCTAATCGTTTAGCTGGCGATACTATGATTCCTGCTCAATCCGAGGGGGAACATATGGGTTCAAACTTGCCGCACTTATCTTCTGATCTAACTTCAATTGATAATAGTAATAACGGCGCTGCCTCGGAGGAGTTGCTGCAGAGCCAGTTCGATGTCGCTATAAAAGAAACGTCACTGTCGGACACGCACCCGTATGCAGAAACTGAGTTTGGCCAACGAGATATCGACAGCAGCGGCAGTCCAATAAAAAAGAAGTACATGCTGCCTCCACTACCGACTTTAAATAGTGGCTTATCTGATTTTAGGGTGAGTACCGCAGTTTTATGGAGAGTTGCTTGTGCTAAGCCAAATTCCAAGAAAAAACGCTTTTAAATGTGGTGTTCATTTTACTAAATAAAACTAATCAAGGGATTGGGTATTCCTGTCTATTTTCACGGGAATCATAAGTTAAATATGTAGCTGTAATTACTTAATTCGAGTTATGCGGGCACGTGATCAATTCTAGTATTGGCACAGTATGAAAAAGAATGAAACATATTTTGTGAGATAGACAATAAAAAAAGAGACACTATTATTTAATCACCCAAAAAAAAAGAAACACAGAACAGAAAAAAAACACTTTGCGTATATACTGAAAATAACAACAATTCAGTAGCCATTGATATTTAAATATTAATACTTTTCATACAATTCTAAATCTTATACAATTATTTATATTCCATAGAAGAGAAAACGTTTTGAGAATGCTTTTGCCTGTAAGCTTTGCAATATTTCTAAACTGCACAAATCACAATTTGCATAATTTTCTACTATAAATTAATATTCTACTTTTTTACTACAGACTATTTGCAAGCCGGCTCCATTCTCCTCTGATGAGGAAGCCATCACAGAGCGCGAACGGTGCGACTACACTCAACGAATAACGTATCAAATGGCACGATCTGGGCAGGCCAATCGTCGTGTGCGTGTTTACGCCGACGGCATATATGATCTTTTCCATCAAGGCCATGCCCGACAACTGATGCAGGTATTTATTGGTCTTTGGCGCAGTCAGTGATGAGAGCATTGCCGTTTCTGTATATCTCATTGCATTCCTTTGATTACTTTAGGCAAAAAACATCTTCCCAAATGTCTATCTGATCGTCGGCGTATGCAGCGATGAACTAACGCACAGCCAAAAGGGACGCACAGTAATGAATGACTGTGAGCGCTATGAAGGCGTACGTCATTGTAGATACGTTGATGAGGTTAGTTATTATTAAAACACAGCCGAAGTGGTCTTTAGTGTAGTTTGATCTGAGAACATCGTTAAGCAGTCGCCAGTGTTGCTGAAGTTTTTTATTTGCTCTAAAGGTTGTACGCGAAGCTCCCTGGGCGCTGAGTGATGATTTTATTGCCGAGCACAAGATTGATTTCGTAGCACATGACGACATCCCATACACCGGCGAAGGCATCGATGACATTTACGCACCGTTGAAGGCCAGGGGTATGTTTGTTGCTACTGAACGGACTGAAGGTAAGAAAGCCAAAGGAGGAGGATTTGATAAGTTCGCTAGCTAAAGAGATTAATATTATGTTTAATATTTATTTAGGAGTTTCAACTTCTGATATTGTCGCTCGAATTGTGAAGGATTATGACCTTTATGTAAGACGCAATCTTGCGCGTGGATACTCAGCGAAAGACCTCAATGTTTCGTTTTTGTCCGAGAAAAAGTTCCGCTTGCAGAATAAAATGGATGAACTGAAGGATCGTGGACGACGGGTTATGACTGAGGTTAAAGGTGATATAATCACTAAGTGGGAGGAGAAATCGCGCGAATTTATAGACGCTTTTCTGTTGCTCTTCGGACGTGAACGTCTAAATCACTTGTGGAACGAGTCTAAGGGTAAACTAATACAAGCACTAAGTCCACCCGGTAGTCCTAACGGATCGGTGAATGGAGACTTTGAAGGGGTCGACCACGATGACGATGAAGAAGACTTTGAACTAGCACGAGGCTTAAACAATCAATTGGAACAATCTCCGAAAGCGAGACGTTCATATCATCAATATATTGCCAAAAATCCAAAGACATATGGACGTGGAACGAAAAGCTCGACTCTTCGAGATTCACCAGGTGACGATGGAGACGACAACGATGAAGCTGTCAATCGGGAGTGAAGATTAATTAGACTTAGTTAGATAATCATTAGAGATGGCGCTATAGCAAATATTTTTGTGCTATCTAATACGGATAGCTCAATGAAATTCTATTAATTTTTCATAACAGAATTCCTAAGTTGTGCCGCTATATAAAAATAGTATTTAAAAATATTTAACACACTATAAAAGATGTCATCCAGCTCCGAAAATACTTAAGAATTCTACCTGATCCAAATATCAAAGAGCTAAGGAAATACTTTCGAGATATAACAAGCTTATGAAATCGATATACATATGTATTTACAGTCATTGTGTATATAAACTTAGCCACATGAGGTAGAAGGAGTTTAGAATTCGCAATTGGAAAGTGTGAAACCACCACAAAGAAATATAAACATCTTTAATTACATTTATTTTAATCAAAAACTCTCTGAATTCATTTGTAGATTAAATTTTTGGGATTATACATTTACTGTTTTTGTATGTAAAAATTTTTAAAATTTCTTTGACTTAAGAACTAAATGCAATGAAATAAAAGGCCAGGTTTAATTTGCAGAAAAAGCAGTTGTAATTTATTAACGAAAAAACCAAAAGCAAATTAACATCGAAATGGATTTATCGTCGATTACATTTATCAGTTCATTCATTGGAAATGAGAAATTATACAGGGCTATTTCAATAAGAGCACTGCAAATTTACAAGACATCATAAGTTTTAAATGACTTCATAAAACACGTTAATATGAAACAAAATTGGGATGTGACCGATGTAACAAAGAATTTAATTGATAGTTTTCAATTTCTAATAGCTGTCATAGATCAAGTATTATGTTATTTCTCGCTATAATTCATACCAGTTGAAAAAAGTGGTACCATTTTTTTAGCTTTTCTATTTTTCTTGTTGGAAACTGCAAGTCCGCTGTTAGTTTTGTCACTTTTCTCAAGATGGCAGTGCTTCTTTTGTAAGAGTGCCTCTGCTAAAACATCGCCGAAATTGGTATGCTTAGCTAATGATGTCTTTGGAGCATCTAGATCAGCATCTATCGCTTCCTTTTTGACCAAATCCGGTTCGGCATTTCGACTTGTAAGCATCTGACGTGTTCCAATAGAGCTGCCAGCTGTTGATTTTCTCCATGCAAGTATTGCCTCATTACCTTTAGCATCGTTGTTTGCTGGAGAAGAAAGAGTTGGCCAAGACTCCCTACAAGGGGAGTCTACACCAACAACAGCTACGGATGAGTATGTAACATGAGGTATAGAAATACCAGATGCACCTATAGCTGCTGCTTCATTATTGTTAATAAGAGAATCCTCGAATCCACACTAAGTGATAAAGAAAATGTCCAAGCAGTTTACTTTACTAAATTTATGGTTATTTCTCAACTTACAGCTGGGAACTCCTGTGATGAGCTGAAATTTATGTTTGCCATATTAGTAATTAATTTTCCCATTTGGCGATCGTTCATCTCCTCAATTCTACGGTCACGTCTTCTTTCCTCGCGGTCACGTCGTTGCCGCTCCACTTTGCGAGCCAAAATGTCCTCTAAATGTAAGCGGTTTACGTAAAGCAACCTAAAAATGTTGAATCTCTCACCTTGGAATAATTTCAAAATGTCGTCGGTTATTAACGGAGGTTGCATATCAACCTCGACTATTGCGAATTCACAGGTCAAAGGTAAATGAGCCAGACACGCGAATCTACGGCGGCGTTCCTCATCCATGGAGTGATAATCTTTTTGTAAAATATGTGCTTTTATAAGAAGAGGCGCTTGCTCCAAAGTACCATAACAAGCTTGAAGCATTTTAGCATTCAATGGGTGCAAATAAATATTCTGCCCATCATCAGACTGGTAGAAATAATAGTATTTTGAAGGCATATGTGTCGATTTATTTGACCTTGCATTGTTCCCGATTGGTTCCATCATGCAGAGATCACTCTTCGCAGCCACTACATTATTCTCATCATTGCCTTGCAATGTAATTGAGGCTTCTTTGTTAAATTTTGTTTCGTAGCCTTCAATGATTTCAGCAGTTGAATTTTCTAATTTTTGTCGCCGTTCCTTTAGCAAATCAAGAGCTTGTTGTATGAAAACAAACTCTGGACAAGCTGAGTCTTCATCCTTTACAAGTTCACTATATTCGCGTTCGATAATATTCAAGATATCACTGCGATTAGCAATCAGAAACTTGGAAAATCTTTTCGTGACATCATCAGAGGAGGCGAACTGCGGATAGCACTGTTCACTTGAGATACCAGCAGATTTAAACCGCTCAACAATAATGCTATTTTTTTGACGCTGCATTAGATGGAAAACGATTTGGTCACCAACCATTATTGGCTGCTGTTGCACTATAATAGTACTTTTTAAGTCTGCCGTATGTATGGCCTCATAGCAAATAGGACACTTGCGCCAAGTTTTATCTGAGAGTGCCAAATAATGTAGAATGCATGGCCAACAATAAGCGTGGCCACATCGTGTCATTTTAGCGGCAATCGGTGGATATAAACAAATGGGACACTGCGGTTCTTCAGTAGTTTGTATAATAATTTGTTCGACAAGATTCCAATCAACCGGAGTGTCGGGAGAAGTTATCGATATTGGTTGTCCATTGAATTTAATGACGAATTGAAAGCTTCGTAAATATACAGAAATATTATTATCATATAATGTCTATTATATGATACTACTAGTACTATTTAAAACTTACTTGGCCTGCATGAACTGCTCTTTGTTATATGTGTGCTTTTTATTTACTTTTCCCGTTCCAATTCGTCTCAGTCCACTTGCACTGCGATCAAAGTTATGTAATCCCATAGAATAATCCCTCGGGGCATAGTAAAAATTAAGCAAATGATTTAAATTTTGTTTTTTGCTGCCGGGCGAATAAACAGAATTCAACTCATAGCCAGAATAACTCGTATCTTCTTCCATAGTACCATGACCGCAGGTGTTTTCGGCGTCATCACGGCTATGACCATAATCTTCAAAAGCTAATCCGGAGCCGGAGGCAACAAGATGGTTATCGGCAATTGGTGTACTTCGGCATGATACATCGGTAGCTCTGGGACGTGGACGTTTATCCACATATGGGCGAACAATAGACGAAGAATATTGCTTGTTGCTGCGCTGTTGATCGTTCTTTGAAAAGTGCGAATTCTCTCGACGACGTGAATTACGCGGCTTGTTGGACTGGAGTTCTTAATTACAAAAATACATCCATAAGTCCATAACTCGTGACACGTCAAGTTTATAAGGAAAACTCACCAGTAAATTTCCGGTTAGTTTCAGTAGATTGATAAGCCTTGGAATTGGGTTGCTTTGAAAAATGAGATTTGTGTTTTTTGTTGTCCATAACTTATAATGTGGCTAGAGTTGGAAGGGGCAAGGAAAGAAGAGCCAAGGGCAATGTGGTGCAATCGAGAAAATTGCGACTCTAAAATACACAATGATTTGTGGACTTTTGTCCCACAAAGAGCCAATTTTACGTTTTTTAATTTAATTTGATACATTTTTAGTTAGCCATGATTTTAGTTACTCTTTACAAATATGCAAATTAGATGTTACTAATTTGTAATTATTTTTACAAAGGATATTTATAATATATGAAAAATGTGTTTTTCCTTCTTGGTGATGTTGTTAATGTCTACTGTTACACTCAAGTTTTTCTATTCAATTCGTACTTCTCTATTAATGTGGCTAAATGTATTTTTTTTTTTTTTGAAATTATGCTATATGTAGGAAACCAGCACCCACTTTGTGCTGATTATAAAATATTATGTATGGTAAAAATGGCGACTAGTAAAACCAACACAAAATGATGAATTCGAATTGGAAAATTTTTTTTGATTTAAGGTTTGCCGTTTTCGTGCGATTTACCCTACACTTTTCGTACGTTAAAAAAAGTTCTCCACATCCCAAGGATACGTATTAAAAACAGTATTTTCACGAAAAAATCCGACATTAAGATTTTATTGGTAATATAAATTTTGACCATTTCGGAATCCATTTTCATAGTGTCGTTTACTTATGTACGTATACTTCATAACACGTAAACGGAGAATTGTAAAGACTTGAAATTTTATTTGTAAGTCACAAATTGTGACTTTTATAAGAATTTGTTGTGTCCTATGGGCGATTTACATTAATTTCACGCATAATTCAAATCCAAAACCCCCTTCGTACTGCCATTTACATTGAGGAGAGTGAAATCTTGAGACTTTTTGCTACTTTAGTGCTGGTCAGTATTGCCGACGATTGGTGCACATGAAATAGTATGAAATCGAGAACCAATAAGCTACATTCGTATATTATATGAATACAACGACAAAATATATAACATACACAAAATTATAGCTGGATAGCAAGACACTTATCTATGTAGTTAATTAAACAACGCAGCTAACGAGATGTACAAAATGAGAAAATTGGATTTGGCGTGATAAATGCGTCAAATATGTTAAGCCAAAAATAAATTGGGTAAAAAACTATAATGAAAGAGTTTAAATGTAAAGATGTTAATAAACTTTAAATTTTTTCCCTTCTTTGGACATTATGTAATTTTGTATGTTAAACATAAAATTTACATAACTTTGTAATTCATCTAAAATAAGAATAATTATGAAAATAAATCGCAGCAATTTTTGTTTTACATTTCACATTCATTCATTTTTCTATTTTTCTGTTTTTATTGATATAATTCAAGTTTGTCTTACTAATTGAATTTTCTTTTTTTTTTTAAATTACACTATTGTTGCATAAAAAGTACTAGCATAGAGAGTATAGTATATTTAATTAATTAATTTATATGTAATTATAATATATTCTAATATATATGGTACCAAGAATATATACTAGTTGATGGTACTAACGGTAATAGCAACGAGTATATATTAATAAAGAGATTGCATGACTTTCAAATCGACCAACGAAAGGAAGAAACATTGGCGACTACGTGGAAATCATACACATGGTTTGAGCAAACGAGTTAAAGAGCTCGACAGCCAACATTTGTAAGGAAACTCCATTCGCGAAGCTAAAGACTAATTAATTATAGTATACGAGTAGATTAATATATACTTGTTGGTAATAGTATTTTTACACCGCTCCTTTTACTTCCAATTTATTTTGTACTAAGCAACCCGTTTACACCGATAAACATGTTCAATATTTTTGTTTTTGTTTGTAAACAATAAACAAATAGTCCTTGGTAACAACCACAAATTTAAATAAAGAAAATTTTGTTTTTAACAATAATCGAACTTTATTGTCCTTTTTCCGTGGAGAATACGGTTTTTCCCATTATCAGGGTTGCAAACGGTATTTGAGCCGTTTAGTATTGTGTTTTATTTTTAAACTAGAAGTTGAGCGCATGTAATTTTGAATGGATAAGCGTAAACAGAAGCATGTGCTTAGGGACTAAAACGCGTTTAAAGAGCGAGGTAAACGTACTATCACTTATGGATGTGTATTTTAATGAACTGTATGGTTCTTGCTATCCAGTTCATTAAAAACACGACGAGGAAAATTTCAGCTAATGTCAAATCATTAAACGAAATTTTTTATGAAAGAGACTGAGTATTGCTAAATTTCTGTTTAAACATAATCAAATATAGTAAATTATATAATGAAACTGTAACAAACATCAGGTTATAAACAAAAATCACGATAAAAAAGGCGAAGAAAAAATCACGTCTACTGTACTTCATCCCTTTGTAAAAAAGTACCAAACACATCTAAAAATATTGAAGTGGAAAAATGTATCAAAAAAATTATTGAGTTGTTCAGACATGCAACACATCACAATAAGTTACCCTTTACTAAAATTTAGAAAAGTGCAATTTTCTAGTTGCTACTCTTATAAGGAAATATTTAACGAGAAAAGAAGTAAATTATGGATTTTCGCAATGCCTGCGCACGTCAACCAGAAATTATTCGTTCTGTGCAAAAGGATTCAAACTATGTAAATGAGCTTGCGGCGGATTTTTTGGACTTGCTACGTTTAACTGGTTCGCTTAACTGGGTGAAATATAATCATGTATGTCGGTTACTGGCAGAGATAAGTTATCATGGTTTTGCTTCCATGAATGGTATGCAGACCCTCGGTGAGGAATACACTGGGGTCATTCAAGTAAATTCAAATTATAAGCATATTCCTAGTCGCTCGGTAAGGCATTACAATTTATGGTATACTTAATAGATAATACGAATCCCAATACTCTACTTACAGTTACAATTAATAGCTATAATGCTACAGTTCGGTGGAGACGGTCTTTATTTAAAAGTTCTCCAGAAGCTTGAGAAACATATAGCTGAACATGATAAAATGCTGCCGAAGGCAAAAAAACAACTTCTCACATTCATTAAGGCAATTAGTAACTCTCCTTCTTACATCAAAGCACTGCATAAGTCACTGTTTTATATGCAAAGTGGTCAATATCAACTTTCGAAACGCATTACGGGCATAAATTATGTCCTAATTCGTCACTGGCTACAGCCTGAATTCTCCCTATATGGATACCGAATTCTAGGGCTAATAACGTTCATGCAGGTCGTAGTTTCTCTTGGCATTACTATCTTTGAAGCATGGAGGAAACAAAAGCAGAAGTTGAGCGCTGATACAATAGAAAATATACTCATCCGAGAACCGTGTGAAAGAAAAATATTGAGTGCTCCACCGTGTATGCTATGTTTGGAACCACGCGTGAATACGGCTCTTACACCTTGTGGTCATCCATTTTGCTGGATGTGCATTTTGGAATGGATGGACGAGCGTAATGAATGTCCACTCTGTCGAGAAACTATGAAGAAGTCAAATCTGATATTAATGCAGAATTACGAATGAAGTGTTATATGATTCAAGTGCGGTGTTTTAGTGGTCTGTTTATAAATCGAAGAGTATTTAAAGAATTTCCGATGAGTGATAATGGTATTAAACAAGCTATGTAATTGTTTAGCTGCGATATTAACAGTTTTTTCTTGAAGAAATGTTGGCAATCCGCAAATTGTCTTTTTTCGATTCTGCTAGGCTTCTTGGCAAACGACCCACGGTGCTGATAGCGATATTTTTTCTTAAGAGAGAACTGCAATGAGCATCACTCCGATCATGCCGTAAATACTTCTTATTGACATACTCACTCTACTCATTTGTATCAAATAAGGTAGGTTAACTTATGATAATTATTACCAGAAACTACGAGACAAGAAACTCTTAAAAACGCCATACATGTGTGCTTGTATCAACGAGGATCCCAACCACAAATCCCATGCAAATTTTTGTTTACACAAAACTCCATGGGGTTAACGTAAAAAACAATTGACGACATATTTGTTGTTTATACCAGGGTCGGGCAACATAAAAAGCAGTGCACTTTTCTCTTCTGATTTTATTTTCCGTTTGTATTCCTGCGTCGCCAGACGCACAATTGACGAACGTGCAACGTTGGTAATTTCCACACATTAACAGCTGTTTTGGTGTACAGAAAAGGCATGATTTCTCGCTTGAACAAAAAAGTGTCGTGTAGAGAACAGCTGCAATGTATTCAGTATTTTTGTACTTCAGTACCTTTAAAGTATCAAGTCAAAGGACTGGTACTTCAAGTACATGAAAAGGACTGCTTCAAGTACATGAAAAGGACTGCTTCAAGTACATGAAAAGGACTGCTGCAAAATTTTTAAGTAATAGTACATATTAGGTACTTCAAAAGGAATACAAATACTGTGGACTTAAAGCTGAAAGTGACAGTCCATTTCAAGTACTATTGCAGTACAAGTTCCAAAGGGTCCACCATCTACCGTTTTTTCCAAGTAGTGCCGCAGAGATGATGTCGTTTGGTCACCTTGGAGCTGCGATTTGACACCGTTGGACTATTATTTGTGGGGTGTCGTCAAAGATAAGTGTTACGCCGACAAAAGGACAATATTTGTGAAGCCATTGATGAAATACAGCTGAACACAATCGATAATGTGCTTAAAAATTGGACCGATCGTGTAGGCTACTGCATGGCCAGCCGAGGCAGCCATTTGAATGAAATTATTTTCCATTATTAACCGGAAGGATTGTACTTTCAAATAAAAAAAGAAAATAAGAATAAAGCTTTATACAGCGACATCTTCGAAACGCATTGAATTTTTTCAACTATAGTTTGCTAACAGATTTAAAGAAATAATTAAGAGAACCGTTGTTCTTACTTGTAGGTATAATTATTGTAGACGACTGGTTTAAAATTAGTAAAAATGTTATTGTACATAAGTAGTTTAACAAAATTTGATTGATGTTCTTTTATCTGAAAACCATTTTTGCATGCATATGTATGTATATAGTGAACGAAAAAGAAGTTGTTCCAATAATATCAGTAAATATAAGTGTGGACCTAATACACATATGTATGTAAGGATTAAGTCAAAATTTTATTTTTCTTAGATATTCCTTTCGTTCGTACAATTCTTCTTTAGCTTAGTATTAAAGCAGATAATGGTTTCAGTAAACACTTTTTATGGTATTAGTATCATAATTTATAGCACATATAGTGCTAATTGCCATAGATGTCTGAAACTTCGAAGAGGATTCAGGTATCTTACAAATAAAAGAAAAATGTGAGCATAGAAATATGTATGCCATTCCTTAAAGTAGGCCTATAAATGTACATACATATCTGTAAGTATGTGTAAACAATAGAGATAAATTCTTAGAATATATTACTTAAATGCTTAGGATAAGTTCGCCAATACAGTTAAACCTTCTTCAGATAAATAGTACGTTTAAAAATATTTTTATTTCGTTTTGCATCATAAGCAGCACGTGCGGCCTCTGGTGTGGAAAATGCAACTCTTGCATCTCCAGTTGGACTCCCATCATCGTTGAAACGACGTATGATGTCATCAGGCGAAAGATCATAATCGCCAAAAAACTCAATAATATCTTTAAGATCTGCCTTGAATGGAACGTTTTCCATTGCGATTACGCAGCCGGCTTTCTGAAATTTTTCGGGAATCCCACTTCCATCTCCGCTCCCTGCACCATTGCTACCAGTGCTCACTAGATCGTCTTCAATGTCGCTTTTTGCAGCAGTGATCTCATCGTCTATACTTTGTTGATCGATGTCATCACCGACCCATGTGTCTTGCTCTTGATTGCCAAAGTTACGACGACTTCCTCGCCCACCCGGTGTTTGCATTATGTTACGGCCACCCCGGCTATTAATATTGTTTCCGAATCTGGGACTAATATTGCGATCAACGCTATCTCCCATCTGACCACTCCTCACGCGAAACTTAGGTGTATTATTTGATCCAGCACATCCTCGTCCAGAAAAATCAAAATTACCGCGTAAGTTAGGGTGCTGTAAAACGCCACGACCACCTGGCAAGTAGTTCATAAAGGGCTTGCCAATGCGATCAGCAATCTCTTGAGGCTGAATAGACCTCACTCGTAGATTTCGATTTCGGAAAGGCGTATTGTTAAACCGGCTGAAAGCTATGCTCGCATCCTCGTTATTGCTGAACTCAACAATGAACTCGCCTGTGGGCATTTTACGTTCGTTACAAAGCGGTTCGATATGCTTCAGTTCTAGATTTGCGGACAACATTAACTGAGCCACGTCGTTTATATGCGTGTTGTAATCGCAGTTCTTTAATATAACAAAACTATTTTGCATGGGATTCATCGACTGAAAAGTTGACGGATGGAAGTTGTGGTTAAAATTGCTTTCATGAAATTGTTGGTTATTGTGCTTTCCGATAATCAAATCATTACTGTCATCGATGATCATGCAACTATTATCGTTGTTGTCAGCAAAAAAATTGTGTTTATTTCGACGCAACCGTGGATCATTTTGTCCCATTTTAGAAGATTTGAACTCCTGTGGCGGAGGTAAATCAAAAATACTCGGTATATTCGGACGCTCAATTGGATCGCGGCTTCTTATATCGATTGCATCGGGAATTCCATGAATATTCTCATTTCTTTCTGTATCGTTGATATTGTTATCGTTTATAAATCTTTCATTTTCTGCTGCCTCCTCCATAGCTTCTTCTTTTTTTAATTGTTCATTCGCTAAACGCAATTTTTCTTTGGCTTTTTCCATATCCTCTCCCTTAGCTGGTCGTATGCGGACTTTACGGTGGCCGATAATGTGCCGCGAGCTTTCTAAAAGCGCAGCTCTGGCTTCATCATCACGGGAAAATTTGACGTAAGCTGTAAACTCTCTGCGGTTCTCCGGGCTTGCAGTAAGCAGTATATCAAAAATTGTGTATTCTGAGAACATTTTCATTATATCGACTTCTGTTGCCATAGTCGGAATGTCCTCGATGTAGAGCACATTAAAGGGATTTTGATCAGAACTAAGTTGATTTGCTGTTTTAATGTCAACGCTGTTTTCCATATCAGTTTGTGATGGACTATTATTGTCAAAATCGTAGCGACTTTCGACGCCTCCTCCCTCTCCACCATTTCCGTAAGTTTCATTGCGATCAAAGCGATTTAAATCGCGATCCCGATGCGGCTTGTAACTGTCTTCAATGTTCCCAAATTCCTCATCGGTAACAACCTCCAGGTATACTCGCTTTGCTTTCAGGAATGAATTATTACGCACCATGGCTTTTGCCACGCAGGAGCTGCGAGAGAATTGTATGTAGGCGACGCCCGTGCGGACACCGTTCTTGTCGTTAATCATCTTAATGCCGTTGTGTGGTATAAATAAGCCGGAGAAGAATTTTCGCAGATCGCTGTATGTAGTGCCACTACACATATTGCTAATCTTTACGGAACAAGAAGAAATGTCACTGTTGTCTCCATCAGCCTTAACGCTTCTCTGAGAAGCTTGTGAATTATTATTTTTTTGGTTGAACTTAAGTTCTTGTGAATTAGAAGACTGATTCTGAGTAATGCTGCGTACTGGATTTGCAATGCCAGTACATGCAGCGGCTGCCTGTGCAAAAAGGTTAGGATAAATTTGGGCATAGGGGTTTGTGTTTGCGAAGGCAATAGGCTCTTGGAGCACTTGTTGAGAAGGTTGCTGCGGCATTTGTGTATAGGTCGACTGTGAATTGGGACCTGTTTGAATTGGTGGCTGGGTTGCTAAACTTACATCTTGCACCGGGCTTGCTTGTTGCACTTTAATTTTGTACGCCAAAGGACTGTTAGAATCCTGTGAGTTCGAATTTGATGTAGATGCACGTAAGGCAGCTGTGTAGGGATTCTGCAAGGCAAATGCGGATTTTCCCGTATCGTTAGAGGGCGTTGCTGCAGATAATCCTGTGGATAATATGTTAACACTGTAGTTATTGGTAGTAGTAGACGTCGTACTGTAGCTTTGAAAATTTGGTAAAGCACTGCTGCTGGACGAATTAATGCCGACATTGCTGGTGGTGTACGCGTTTGAAACATTTGATCCTATTGTTGATTCTGGGAAAGTCAGAAAGGAATTTTTATGATGTATGGCATTAGGTGCACTTTTATCAGAATTTGTCTCATAGGCATTAATTGGTGTTATATGCCATGGTGATATGAGAGCAGGTTTAGCACTGGAGCCCTCTTTTGGATCCGAGCTTTTATTAGATCTTGCTATATTTTCCCGTCCAAAGCGATTGCTGGAGTTAGTTTCGCTGTCTTTACTATTGCGATTTGAGCGACTTGTGACGCGGTTGGTACGAGCCCGGTCACGACTGTGATCTCGACTTCGTTCTCGACTTCTGGAGCGTCGCGAGGACCGTTGCCGTCCAGGTTTCCGATCGCGATCGCGTTCTCTAGAGCGCGACCGACTTCGGTCACGTCTTCGTTTACCACTAGAGCGATCGTTGCGATCTCTAGAGCGAGACCGACGACGTTCCCTTGAGTTAGAGCGGCGACGATCTCGCGAATCCCGCGATTCATTGCTTTCACGCCTACTCTCAGGTTTGGGCTCGGATGTTTGCGTTTTGAAATTAAGAGTGGGTGTTAAAGTTATTCCTGCTTGTTGTTGATAAGCTTGAAAGGAGGGTGCAACACCTAACTGCGTGGTCAAAATTTTCTGAAGACTGTTCGTAGTTATAACAGGTGGTTGTGGAGTTGGTAAAGGTATAGTGGACGTTACGATTGCAGCTGGAGTTATAGGTATAGCCCCCGCTTTTTGTAGGGCCAATAGAGATTGTTGACGGGCGCTCTCGATCACTTTTTGCATTTCAGTACGCGATGAGAGTAGAAGACGAACTTGTACCTCATTTAGCTTGCCCCGGTCTTTTATCATTGCCTGTCGGGCGTCTTCATCAGTGCTGTCCAGGGAAAAGATAGAAAAAGAATGGGGAAAAATTGCAAATAAGTTGATTGTGAATTTCAACTATCTCCTATTGTTATGTTTTATTAATAGAACAATGAGAAGTGTATTAATTTTGAAATTATTGAAATAAAATTGACGTAGCATATCTAATTTTTCTACAGAAAACTTTCTACCCAGCGGGCCTAGAAGCGTTCCGCCATGCATTCTGGAGTGCACCTTTTCACCAAGCCCCTCTACCTTGTATTCCATTCTTGCAGCATTTTAGCATTGCATTTCATTGGGGGGAGGGGGGGGGGGGGGGGAAGCAATTGAATTCTCTTAACAAAAAGTACGCACACATGCGGAGACGTCTTACGTATACATACATAAATACGTGTTCCTTCTCTCGATCACGCTCTCCCGGAAAAAAAAACGAATATTTTTATTTTCAAACCATAATATTCCTATTTACTTTCTTCCTTTAATGTAAACTACAAAAATAAAAAATTTTTATTGTTTGAAAAAACATAAATAAATTTATTTTTTTTTTATTTTCTCCCTTCGTCTGGATTCGAGCAATGTCTTCCCGCTATCTAGTCAAAAATACTAACCTTGTGCCACACGCGTATCTCGTCTAATTGCGATGTTGAGGAATAACTGAGAGCGAAAAGTATTGCCAAATTTGTTACGTCGTGAGTAAATGCATGTATTCTCATAGTCGCATTTGCGCATCCATATGTACATATATGAATACATGAGCTTATGAGCTTTTTGAGAGAATTTAGCTTTCAATGCTTCATTAGTGCTGCCAGGATGCAAAAAAGAATAGCTGCTTTTATGTTTCTCTAAATGGGCTTCTTAATGGTCCCGCTGGGTATATTACACGCAGGGTACTCAACTTCTCTAGACCACTTACGAAGTCTAGCCTTTCCCTGTGAAGTGCTTTCTGCTTTAGTTTTCAACTACTAATATAATCTAAGCAAAACATATATGTATGTATATGTATATTGAAACTATAAACTAATGTAATAAACTGCCTTTCTGTATTATTCGAAATATGAAACATCCTGGCCTTATAACAAATTTAGGATTTTAGATAACGGTAAAAAAGTCTGGACTCTTCTTATATTTACTTTCGATATCAATACATTTCAGCTACAACGAATATTATCAATAAAACATTATATCACAATATTTCTGTTATTACAGACTGTATACCATATAAAATATCTACCTGAAAGCAATAAAAGCATCACCCATTTCACCACCAACAATATGAACGCCTCCTTCCGGAATCGAGAGGCCTTTGAAGTACTGTCGAATGTCCAATGCATTTGCTGACCACGGCAAATTTTGTAAACGAATTATAACACTCATCTTGTTGATATGAATATTTACTTTATTAAAAATAGAAAAATGCTCCACACAATAATGTTTTTGTTAATTTACAACAAAAATTTTTCCTACTTATTACATTAGGCCGAAATTTCTGTAAGAAAAGAAAAAGATATTTTTATGGAAATATGGAGATACATTTTCCTAATATACTTATAATATCTATGTAAGGGTTCTATGAATGCATATTTAAACATAAAAATTCATGAAAAAGACATTAAAAGAGTACACTCTCTATCGAAAATTTACTCTGAAATTACAGGACATAGCATATAGTCAATATGATCAGAACCTGGACCTCACACAAGATACTTTATGACCATTGTAAATTCCTTAAGACTAGACTGGAAGTTTTATTAATAAAGGTCGGTTATTTGCAACGATTTAAGAAGAGACGTTGATTATCCTGTAAGGGAATGTAAGAACTACCGCTACCCACTTACAACACAGTACTTCATAATAATAACTTTATCAGGTGAAGTAAAATTTTGTTTTATCACAAAATATTACAGAGAATACAGCACGTATTAATGTAACAGTAGCAAGAACTCTAGTTACATATATTTATAGTAATTATTTTTTATTATATTTCGTAGTTAATATTTTTTTCGCATTCAAGCTGATTGTAAATATCCTAAATTACACAATTTTATCTAAGTACCGTACACGTAAAGAATGTCAAGTTTCACATGCAAACATATACTGTAATTAATATTTGTTGTATGGATATGAATTTGTTGCTTTTTTAAATTAATAGAAATAGATGTATGTACAGTCTTAAAGCTGTTTGTATTTATTTCATTCCTACAAATATTTACGGTTACCAGTTTTCATAATTGCTGTAGACAAATGGCTTATTTCAACATTTTTAAAATTCGTTGTAACGGTATATTCACTATGTAACGCATTAAAGGGTGTATTTAGTACTCGTACATATGTAAGTGAATATTACATAAACGTAAGTTAAATAAATTTTAAGTTAAATGAAGTAAAGTTGTTTCACAAATAGTGAAATTATTTTTCAGAAAAATATACTAGCCACTATATCAGCACTTTAATAAATGTTAATGACGCAATTAACTGTCAAAAATAAACTTATAATCTTAGAAAAGTCGTTAAGTAAATCATTACAAACAAAAACTTAATAAAAAGATGCTACTTATGGTATGGTTACCGCGAACTAAAGTACTTTGTCAGAAATAGGCAGGAAATTTATGATTATAGAAAAGTTGGCACTATTATTCTCAGCCTTCGATACAGAAAATTGAGGAAATGGGAACTCTCACTATTCACAAATTTATTTTGTTTGTGTTTAGTTTGCCTACGCTTCGGCTATGGAATATTTACCTATACGGAGTATGATGGGTCTATCATTCATGTTTTGTGAATCATGCAGATATTCGAAAACTGAAGATTATTCGGAGTTGAAAAATCCAAGTACGAAATTCCAGATTTGAAGAGCGCAGCTTTAGTGCCTTAGATCTCAGTGTTAAATTACTTAAACCCAATTGTTATAACGCAGAGAAGATATATACAGATAAGTACATATATACATATTCTCAATCAATGATGCCTAAGTATACATATATATATGGCACAAAAATATTCACCATCACGTCTCCATGCCTTTTTTAGATGATCAAACGATGATGTCGTCTCCGTATGTCGTAATAATACTTGCCGTGCCCAGTTGGTATTATTATTATTAATGCGCACCTCCACACAGCGACGCCTGGGGATCTATTGTGCATGCCCTAATTCTAATCCATGTTGAGGCTCTTTAGAAATGTCATGCCCAATACACAATATAATTAGAGTAGAGATGGATTGATGTGGGAAAATCATTTAGACAGTTTTGAATGTTTTATAAAGCGTAAAACTCAGCTTTTGCAAATAGTACATTCAAGTTACAAACAATTGAAAAAATTTCAAGCGATTCATAGTTTATTTCAAAATTTTTATTATATTTAGGGTTTAAATTACATTAAACATATTTCATTACCATAAATATAAAAATTTTAACGTTTAATTTGTTTTAAGATTATATCTAAAAACTTTTCATGCAACTTTGCTTTCATTAACTTTGCTTACATTATCTTGCTGCATTACAATTCCTGCGCCAATGAAACTTTAGGAAGATGGTGCAATATTGCCCTAAATTAATTTTCGCCAAGCCCAGTAATTGAAATAGAATCTGCCACACTATTAGAGGAGAAGAATCTCCAGAGCTTGATAAACAAAGCAACGTACTTTACTGTGGGAACGAACACGCCTGCAGGTTAGCGCCCATTGAGGTCACTTCGTCTTCCTTTCCGGCTGTGCGGAAAGTTTTTTATATTTACCCTCCACAGGGACCATCAGCTAGACGCGCTTCTCTTCAACAGATTTCAAGAAACAATATTTTTGGAAGAGTTTTCCCCAATTCCGCCTGGTTACTTTAACTACTGTTAATATCCGTACTTGTCGATCTAACCAGGTCACAAAGCAGTTCCATAATCCGTATATCCTTGTATGATACAATGCAGAGAACTCTTCGACGTCTCTACTTTTTGTGTGTGATGATATTCTTTATATAGACTTTTAGCAGATCATGTTCATGTTCCTATGTTTTGCCTATTGTTCTTCGGTTTTTGTTGCGTTAGCCCACTTTAACTCTGGGTCAGCCTTTTATACTTTGTCCATGTGAAAAAACTATAGGCAAAATTTTGTTTGTGCTTGAACTCCTCCCAAACGTCTTGACAGGTTTTTATAAAATTTTTTGTGATATTTAAAAGATGTGAGAATAGGTTGTAAAGTATATTCACGCTCCCACCTTCGTCATAATATTAGTTAATCGCAATTTTAATAAAACTCCGAGGTTCGTTTCCAATTCACCCTTAAGAATGCGTAAAATCTTCATTTTTGCAAGGTTGCGAATGTGGTGTAGTGGGTGGGGAAGGTGAATGGGAGATAGACTGACGTTTCTGTTCAAAACTTATTTTGTAAGAGACGAAATTCCGTGGTTCATCGAGTTTTTATATAATTATCTGCAAGAATGATCATTACAAAATAATCATTGAGTTCATTGTTGAAAGAAAACACTTAAGAGTGACCATCGCAAATCCGTTAGAAGCTTGATATAACGATTATTACTTGATATTCATTTTTTTAAAACATCTGATGCGGCCAACACACGATTTCCTTGTAGATGCAAAAATACCAATTCAAAACGTTGTACTTAGTTATGCATAAAATCCTTAGTGTCATTTTTGGCGCTAGCGATTGTAACTAAAAAGGTACGAGTATATTATAGCAGGCCTAAGTCCGAATAAATATCTACTTTCTCGCGGCGTGTCGTTTTTAGTTATGCATGAAATTTGAAAAATCCTGCAAAAGAAGTCCTCTTGGCGCCAACGATTGCATCCAAAAAGGAAAGTGCGCAAATAGGTCTTATGAGAGAATGAAAATACAATATCTCAACTTTGCACGTCTCTCCGTTTTCGACGATACGTACATACATACTTACGCAAGTCACGCAAAAACCAGTCGAAATGACTCGCGGATGATTAAAATGTGTATTAACGTTAAAATGTCAATATCGAAATTTTTCGCAATTTCTTGTATTAAGTTACTATGTAAAAAGGAAAGAGCTTGCCCTTTAACGCTGCAATCACTTATTGATGCAATCACAAGATGTGGGCACTTTGCGCAGAGGAAATAATGCTAAGTTTAGGAAATAACATGCTTATGTTCCTTGTCCGACATGTACATAAGTATATTAAACTTGCAAGTATATATGTAGATAGATTCTTTATATTTTGTATTTTCAAGTAAAAAATGACGAGCGTGTTGTTTCGAAAATTGTTTGGATAAAACAGTTTTTACTACAAAATGTATCGATACAACAAATTTATTATTTGGTTTTGGAAAAGTATATAAATATTGAACTTTGCTGTATTATATTTATATACTACAAATTAGTAAACAAATTACATATTGTTCGACGAATAAATTCAAGATGTAGTATCCAAAGCAATACATCAACAAGCTGGTTTGGCATAGACCTATTTTGGTCGCTAACGGGGCACTTATTCACTAACACTTTAGAGCGAAGAAGCATTGGCCGGGACCAGGCATCCTGCGAACGAAGAAGATTTGGTCGCACATACTTTTATACAGACTTAGAAAAACTCACTCGTATATCACAACAGAAAATGCCGAATACTAAAACCTACAGAATAGTTTCTATAAAGATAAGAATGCCATTCCTTTTCGTAAATACGAACTTTTTCTAATAAGTATACATATGTGCTAGAGTGAAAATACATATGTATCTTATGTGCACGTTAACAAGTAAAAAGTTTAAGTTTTGGTTATACCAAAGCTCGTTTGTAACTCTTCTTTGTGATCTTGCATTTTTGTATATAGAAAAACTTGTTATTGCGGCCCCTGCAGTTCCTGACGTCTCTAAAGACGCAATCGTTAACGATTCGTGCAAGACAGTTCCTCAATTGACTTTCTATTATTGACATGTTCTGCAGATTGTCCTCTTCAGGAAGTGTCTTCATTGTCTTGCATAAGAGTTGTCTTTAATGACATGTTAGCGACATGTCTTGCCGACTGTCATCAATCGCTTTCAGTACTTAAGCGAAAATTGACGACGTTGCTGAACGGCCGCTGGCGCATAGTTTAGTGTTCCTGTTCGCATCGCCAGGAGACTGTATCTCAAAACTGAACTGTATTCAGAAAATAAAAAATGTCGCTGTAAAAAATTTTCAGAGATATCTAAAAGCTTATTGGGAATTATTAAAATTATGACAAAAAAAAACAATACTAATTATACCAGTTAATACTTTTTGCTATAAATGTTTCAGTCGAAGCCAACGTAGATGACATGTCTTGCATTGCGTCGTGAAAGCTACAAAAAAACAACACATTTGTATGAAAATCTCATCACCAATCACCATGGGCTTGTCTTGCAAGCGTCTTCGACGATTGCCTTTAGTCGTACACGATTCTTCAAGGATGTGTTGAAGGCAAGAACTGCAGGGTACATATATAGACAATATACGCATATGTAAATATGCCATATAAATGTATATTTTGCCAAAAACTAAACAATTTAGTTTCATAACGTCACACGCCACTTTAATAAATAACAACTTTTCAAAAGTCATGTTAAATACAAGTGCACGGAATAACCGAGATATGTGATTACCGTAATGATCGTCCCACGAGAAAAGTAATATAATTTTTCAGTGCTGATAGAACAGAGAAGTCAAGTGCTCGGAATTCGTCAATACGAGTCGGCAAATTATCACAACGATACTGCTAAAATTTCAGCCTGAAACTGAAGACTTCACGATAATATAGCAATCGCTGATCTATCGAATGTATGCGCATGTTACTTACCAAAGTATAAAAAATAAATTTTACTTCTTCTTTTTAAGTTGCTTCTCCAAAGGAATTTGTATGCGAAGACCGACAGTTTTCTCTGTCGAATCTGGTATCGGATGCATACTCGGAAACAGAATTGTATGCTTCTTCATTACAATATCATGTTCTTTAAAAGCATTTCCCACTAACGTTCGGCAACAAGAATGGTTCAACGATCAAACAAGGGATTCAATGTCTTAGTTTTAATCTCAGCAAGATTTGCTAGTGCACATACATATAGTGACTTCTTTTGTACTTACTGTCAAGTAACGCGTTCAATAATTTGTAGTTTTAGTAATGTCTTTGCTTCAGATAGCTCTTAAATCATTCACCACAGCTAAACTAGTTTCCATTACTTTCATTGGAATTAACGTTGTAATAAGGCTTTTTGTTTCACTTTCATTCTGGTTAATTTCCTGCTTAGACGCAAACGCACTGCATGTGCCTACTAATACGGAATGGGAAAAATAATTGACTTTCTTCAAGTCTTTTTATGTGGGACATATCTGTGTATGTGCCGATTGATGACATAAATCGAATTCAAAATTATTAGCTCCTATTATGAGCACTATAAAAACACTATAAAAACCTTAGACGGCATTTTTAAATGGTTATAATAAGTTCAAGCGTGTTGCACATAGCATCCATCCATCACGAGAGTTGACTGCAGCTTTCATCCGTTATCGATCATCACATAAACCACGCGACGACAGCGAAATGAAGTTTTATACTGTGAGTGATGGGCGGAGTTGCATAATAATAGGTCTTGTAAATTTGCATTTTATAACGGGCATTGATAAGTTCGCTCTTTTTAATGGTAACAATAAAAACATAGAAACGCTACTGGCAGCCTATACTGGGGTACAGCTTGCCATTAAAATCTAAAGATATAAGAATAGAACTTACCAGTTTCTAGGTACTGTATCTAATATGCTAATTTATATATTCTAGACTCTTGGTATATTTGCCTCTGTCTGCATTACTGTGCATTCATCATTACAAATATCTTCATTTTCTCCTAACACAAAAGTAGCAGACGCGCATAGTGCTAATCAAACTAAAAGAGATCTAAGTCTCAGTTATGCCGCCACAAACATTGACTCTAAGGAAGGTACTCGCGTTAAAACTATAACAGTGATTAAAAGTGTTGGAGGTGGAGGTAAGCAGACACCGCTCGCCATAAATCCAGAGTTTTACAAAAATGAAGATTGGGGAAGTGCATTTCGTGATCATTTTGAGTCATACGGTAAAATTCCTGATGTGCCAGATATAGACGATCTCATTGAATTCATGAAGAAACCCACCAACAAAAACAAGACAACAGAAACCCGGCCATTCAAGGATAACATAAAGCCGACGCTGGAAAATTCCGCAAACATGTCTTCGGCTGACGAGAAGGATCACGTTGATAAAATACAAGATGTTAAATTGTTGCCAAGCAGTGGTAATAAATTGGCAGTCCAGCAGCCTATAGAAAAGCGTTTACAAATCTCCAATGAAGAATATCGTATGCATGAGCCAGCTATAGATGTTAATTATTCAATGACCAACAATTCCTTGAATAAGCAGTTGAATGAACATGTCCAATCAAATTCATCTGCACAGAAGTATGTGCCACGAGCCATTACGCTGAATATGCCGGGACAAGCTCTTAACATTCTAGATACTAATAATAGTAACAAGAGAAGGCCCTATATAGCTCCAGCCGTTGCAAATAAGACTAAGTTCCAAGAAAATGAGCAGTCAGTATATTCGCCTGTCAATCAAAAGCTCTACATGATGAATTCACTACTTCCGCTAGTGGCAGACCAAGGCAGGTCGAACGTTTACAGTTTTTTATCTGAATCTATGAAACCTCAGACGAAGAGTACAAGTACTTCACATACTTTTTTCCCTCAAAACGTATTGAATGACTTGCACAAAAGACGACGTCCTTCTATAGACCATATAAAAATCCATTCGGATGTGTCGGTGCTTGACAGTAGAAATAAACGAAATAATTTAAGATCACGTGGTTTGAATTATTAAGTCTGCAAACTAATTATTATTAAATTGATACAAATCCGAAATAAACTGAAATCATATTAAGGTATATTTTAAACATATTTCGGGAAAATATGAAGTCTTCTGATATTGCTTTCCTCTAAAGGAACTTCAAGGTTTTCCAGATACTATGATCTGAACAATCCAACTGTAATAATTAACTTTTTTCTTTCTGTTGGATTTTATGTTTGATATTTAAACATTAAAATCACGCATCTATTAAAAAGTTTATCGAAAATATAAGTACGACGTATGAGCTTTTGAATACGTTAAATGTTGAAATAAAAGTACCAAATTTGTGTAAAAATAACAAAGTGATAAGTTTACATATGTATATTCCGATAGTATTAAATAAATAAATTTGAATAGAACTTCCTTAAGTAAATTAAGTTCGCTGAATGCATTTTGGAACTATTTTCATAACTTTGTAAAAAAAAAACAAATATTTCGGAGAAAGTCTATTTACGCAAGTTTTAATACAAGTGCAAATTAATATTATATGTATACTTTTTGAGTTCTTGGGAATGTCCTACTATGACGGGACTGCTTCCACAGTATATAATTTTATATATAACATGGAAAAATATTGTGCTATAAAACCTTTGAAGATTGATATTTCAAGTTCTATGATTTTGATCTAGTCAGTAGATTCTACTCTACTATATATGTATGTATGTTTGTACATACGAGCACACGTGTTTTTGCAAATAGAAAAGTGTAAGTTGCTTTCTGTATTCAATAAATGTTTTCCAAATTGTATTTTTAATAGAAATCTTTGCCTTTATAAAAGGTTTCGATCTCCCAAAATACTTCAATTATACACCACAAATTATATATGTATAACACATTTTTATAATTCTGTTTTCTGCAACACATAGGTAATAGAAGACTTCACACGAACTTTTCTGGAATCAAACTGAATATAGAAACCATAGATAGAAACATCCATAAAGAAAGTTCCACTCCGCTAGTTGACTTCCGTGGACTTTTGGTGTATAATTGAAGGAAACGTCATTATAAGTTTTTTCTTCTCGAACCACAAGTTCAAGCAAAAGTGTGAAAACTTTGTACGAACTTACTTACCATTGAAAACACAAGGAAACGGAAATTAAATTATTAAACACAATCCTCAACGCATAAACCAAATTGTTTATTATTTTTCAAGAAAATTATCTTTGTGCCAGAGTTTATGAGGTCCAATTCGCTCCTGCTGTCTGCAAAAAATTTTCAGAATATGTGAAAATGGCGAACAGTTTTTAACGAGTTGATTCCGATAATAATGCTGATAATCGTTAAAAGTGCCCACAATTCAAAAAAACTCAATAAAACTTGGCATCACTATAATATATGCATTTATAACATCACTTTAACAACAGTAAATATAAAAAGTAGTATGTTTGTTTTGCAATGAAAAAGTTGCAATTTTATTGAATTAATGAGTTTTACACCAAGCAAATTGAAAAAAGTCTCTGGCTTTTTCGACCTTTAAGTTGTTTTTTGTTTGGTTATCTGTTTTTTGTTTTTGGAACAAAGTTTCTTATATTTAGTGTATTTCTTGTGTTCAATATGCGTATACGAATAAAATAATACGGAATGTTGAATCTGAGATTGCTATCAAAGTGAGTGCAATAACCATATTCTAATGAGTTGAGGGGGGAATGGCAAATCAACATGCTGTTACGAATTATTTTCCGTGAAAAGCCACCATCATCCAATGGATTGTATTGTGGATTGCCGGTCATAAGAAGAAGAAAAACGTCCCAATTTATTCATCAAAATTATTAGAAATTTACAACAAATAACATTATTATTAAAATCCTTAACATACTAAAACATAAGAAGAAGAAAAAGTCAGCAAAAAGTCATCAGCATTTTCCCAGTGCGTGCCACAACACCATACAAAATGTTGCTGTGTTTTGTAAATGCTGATTTTGATGACTTTTCCAATGGAAGTGTTTCCAAGTCAGTTATATTAGACCAATGGAATGATGCAAATGTAATATGAGGCTAATGAAGTTGGAAGAAGAACAAGCCCGCTGTTTATACCAGATTATTACTGACACCATTCGAGTTCTGCATAAAACTAAAATATAAAAATAGAAAATTGTAGAATACGAAACGTAATTTTCATCTTTGATTCATTCCGTGAAGCTAAGAAATAGTGGAGGGAAACAAGGTTTGTTTTAAAAATGAATTATTTTCGTGAGTTTTTTCCATAATGCTGAATTTTAACAAAATGGGCAAAATGTCGACTTGGTTGACAGCGCAGTTCAATTGACAATATAAGGTTTACGAAAATCTAAATTATTGTTATTTAGTGAAGGTATTTGTGAGTGATACGTGTCTCCTGAAATCTTATGGGATAGTGAGATTGTTGCACTGGTTTGTTTATTAACAAAAATTAAAATATTGTTTGGGAAGAGTTTATGTATATTAAATTGCTGTATCCATATTTTCATAAAATTTTTCACTCAGTTTTAACTTTACAGCATGAGCGCAACGAACTCAAGTTTTGTGGATCCAAACGGAACTCTACTGTCGTCCAAACCAAAATACATCGTCCAGTCACCAGCCCAACAAATGTCGCCAATAGACCCGTTGAGTCATGTGGGTGACGGTATATTTTTGCAGACAAAAACAGCACAAGGCCTAGCTGGAATCTTTGTTTGGGTCGCTCTTTTCATAACATGTCAACAGGTTATTGCTTTAAATAGTTTGAGTTTTCGATTCTCAAATCAATTTTTTGTTTTATTGCTAAGATCTATCAACATTTGCGATGGTACACAAATCCACAAGAGCAGCGCTGGATTGTGCGCATTTTGTTTATTGTACCGATTTATGCTACGTACTCGTGGATAAGTTTACTCTTCTTCAATTCGGACAATGTCTATGTGTACTTCTTCACAGTGCGAGACTGCTACGAAGGTATAAATTAAAGCGATGCAAAAATATAGCTCTTAATGTTTAGAAGTATTTACAACAGAATTTAATGTCTCAAATCGACTAAAGATCGTATGTGAAAGAGCACGCGTAACTTTATACTTCCTATTATATTTTGCAGCTTTTGTAATCTACAATTTTTTGTCTCTATGCTACGAATATCTCGGTGGTGAGGGTAACATTATGTCCGAAATACGCGGCAAGCCCATAAAAACTTCCTGCCTATATGGAACCTGCTGTCTTAAGGGCAAGACGTACACCATCGGGTTTTTACGATTTTGCAAGCAGGCCACATTGCAGTTTTGCCTCCTCAAGCCGTTAGTAGCATTCATCATTATATTTTTACAAGCATTTGGACATTACCACGACGGTGATTGGAGGTATCTACATATATGTGATTTGTTACATGATTAATATGATTTTGATGTTCACCTTATGTGTGTTTTCTTCAGTGCTGATGGAGGTTACATTTACATCACTGTCATCTATAATATATCCGTTTCCCTTGCTTTATATGGCTTGTATTTGTTTTATTTTGCAACACGTGATTTACTGACACCATTCGAGCCGGTTTTGAAGTTCTGCACAATTAAATCCGTAATTTTCTTGTCTTTCTGGCAGGGTGAGAATATTTTGAATTAAAAGATTGAGTTCAACGTTTATTGTTATTGCTTTTCTATTTTAGGAGTTGGTTTAGCAATTTTGGAAAAAGCCCAAATTATTTCGCCAATCGTCGACAGTGCTGGCACTGTGACCTCCGCAGGTACAGTCTCTGCAGGCTACCAAAACTTCTTCATTTGTATTGAAATGTTGTTCGCTGCAGTTGCGTTGCGTTATGCTTTTCCATATCAAGTAAGTAAAATGGAGCAGTGCATATTGCCCAAAACTTAACAAACAGAGAGATGCTTAAAATATCTTGGTATGTTTCCAACGCACACACATAACTTAACTCTTAACTTACATGAAAAAATGATGTTAGTCGCGTTACCTCTACAATATATGTATGCTGTGCTGGGTGGGTTTATGTTTGCAAAATCGTACTGACCAACTGACGTTAAATATAAACGTATTGAAGTCTTGCAGGCTTACATTGTTCCGATAATCTCATTATTTGTGGGTTATTTTCAAGTCTGGATCATGAACATTTCTTCAATAAAGACAGTCGTTCAAGAATCGCTCATTATTCTTAAAACATGTGTTGTATTCCTTTAGAAGATCTTTGAAAATATCGGACTGTGTTGATTCTGTACGAGTAATTAAATATTTTAATAATTTAAGTTGTTTTTGCCAACAGGTATTTCTTTTCTCTTTGACTCTATATATTCTTTTTTTTTTTAATAAGTTTACTTTTGCACTTTGTTGCGTAAATATAAAATTCCTGAGTTAACTCATTATTTGTACTCTTGAATTCATAATTTTGGATTAATTTTAAGTCTGTGCGCGTTTCATAAGTTTTCACTTTGGTGCTCAGGAAATGTAGAAGCTTGAATAAATAAATAAAACAAAATGACTCCAATAATTTGTGCAGCTTGGCACATTATTTGGATGATTTGTTTTAATGCTTAACTGAATTGAAATTGCTTACTCGCGATTTATTTGTAGGTCTATGCACGAAGCTGTCTCGGCGATGGTCATGGGCGCTCAGTGACAATGCAATCAATTTCAAGTAGTCTTAAGGTATGGAAAACAATTGAGTTGCGAAATACATATATTATAAAGCGGAAGCTAATTGCAGGAAACCATGAACCCTAAGGATATTATGACTGATGCTATACACAATTTCCATCCCCAATATCAACAGTACACACAGTATAGCTCAGGTAAGCGGCGAATACAGTATTTTTAAGCACGAACAAACCGATCAATTTCGCGATTACTTGTCCATAGAAACACTTCACGTAACCTCGCGCAGTTTGTTTATCAATTCTTACATTTGATCCTGTTTGTATTGCTTTCATATTCCTTAATTTTGTAATTTCATGACTTGTTTAATTTCGTTTCGTTTCGTTTCTTGCTGAGATTCTTATCTAAAAGTGATTTTAAATTAACTACTAGTTCAAAATAGAACTTTCGGAGAACAACTGCACAATGCATTATGTCAAAAATACTGTTTTTGAGAGAACCTCGTTTCGTTTATTTAATTTTCGTTTATTTTTGAATTGTTTTATCTTTTGCAGATGTCACATCGTCGCAGCGTTATGAGAAACTTTAGGTTCCAAAGTGTTGCAATTGTGAAAGAGTTTCGTATTGAATATTGGCATTAATAAAGCGAACTGTTGTACTTAATAAAAATAAAGGGTGCTGCTTCAGCTACCAACATATTTTCTATTAGCTAGACGAAGCAATCCTACACGAAATCTGCCTAAAGATATATAATTTTTGTTATTCCTAAATATATGCCAAGTCTGCAGCTCTTGACTTTTTTTGCATATTTTTCATTCAGCATTAAGTTCAAGTATTTAAGCATGTTTTATGTTATATTGTACGAATACATTTTTAATTTTAGCAGCTGCATTACATCGATATAGTATCATTCCATACCACAATTAAGCATGTAATTATTTAGTGTTTAAGTGCGGATTTATCGCAGCCGACATACGCATTGACTGACGAGCTATCGGCTCTGCAAAATGGTCGAATGTGATCTAATAAAGCGAATTGTGATGCAGTGTCGAAATAGAGCGGCTAATTATTTCCAGTTGGGGAATCACCTGGAGAGTTCCTATTCATAGCGAAACGTTTTGCAAGTGATTTCCTATTAGAAAAACGTTTGCTTTGTCGAAAAGACAGATTTTTCATTTGTTTGATCTTAGAATGAAAAATGAACTTTGTAAGAAATTGAAAAACTAGAATAAGAATCAAGCGGCCTCTGAATGAAGTAGGCCCCAAGAACGCACTAATTTAAATTTCTGTTTGTTTGATTGACTTCCTTTGATTTGTAGGCAACAAAAGCTCACGCGGCGTGCGAGTGTCTACCTACGAACCCGACGATCCGACTGCAATGAAGCAGACGCGGCTCTCGGCGGTTGTGGGACCGGGACCGGGAGCCGGAGACGTGGCGGCCTGCGTGGCTTCAAGGACCTTGGGCAACCAGCGGAAGTTTACGGCGGGCGGCCAACGCGTCGCCACCATAAGTCAGAGCTACAACGAAAAGACGATGCTGCTGAGCAGCGACGACGAGTACCAGTAGATCGCTGACAGCAGCAGCGCCTCGCGACCGCATTACGCAATATTCACAACTTTTAAAGAACTAAACAGGCGAAACTAAACTCCAAATATTTTACGCTGCTTTCTATAACGAAATTGTTTTTAAACATTCAAAGTTTAGTGACTTCTGCCATCAATTTTTGATCTTGCTGCTGTTTGCGATTGAATTATTAACTCTGGATTAAACGCTCGGTTCAACTAAATTCAAATCTAAATTCTTCTAACAAGGAAAACTACGCCAATTTCAAGGAAATGCAGAAAACATGAAGAGTCACGTGACAAAAGAGATGAAAAGAATTGCCGCTTTTGAATGTAATCTGCAAACTGGAAATATTACCGTTTTATTAACATGTTCTTTTTTCGATTAAACTAAGATTAATGCTAGTGTTTAAGGGGAAATGAAATTAAAGTGAAATACATCTGCACATGTATAAAAACCTGATCCTGACCAGAAAGCGACGTTTTCAGTTTTGTTTTGATTGCGTAGAGAAGTGAGTTTCCCGTTACTCGCCATGCACATGGACCACGTTGTTTACCGCTGAAGGCGTATGCGTGGTCGCCGCTCACGCGTCCTTAATTTTTAACCTATTGATGATTTCCGTTTCCTTCGACATGCAGCCGCAGGAAGAGGCAACATGCGTATCTCTATTAAATTGAACACTCGTTAAAGTGGTGCAGGTTGGTAAATAAATGTTATATCCATTTATATGTGTGCCCACGCGCTACTGCATGCACACGTTGATTCTCTCTTTCGACTTTCGTTCGTAACCTTCAACATCATGCGATCGCCGGCCGAAGAACTGATCGAGTGATTAACCAACTTTAGCCGAGAGAAGACATCCGCGAATCCTTTGAATTAAAAGAAGTAATAGTTTATTTCGAACATGAAACGCTTAAAACGGCGCATTTGGAGTGTGTAAATTCATTGCGAATCGCACACCAGTGCAAACGGCCGTAATCCAGTAAATACACGAAAAACCACTGAAAAAGGCGAACGTCAACCATTGAGTAAAACATAAACACAAACACTTAAACATGCATTTTAAATCAGTTGCATTTAAGGCAAATATTCACATTACTTGAGTTAAATATCATTAAATAATAAATTCCAAAATAATTGCATTTCACATTTACGCACTCGCACACACTCGCACACACACGCACAAGTGTGAGCAGCTGTGTTTCCGGTGCGTCATTTAGCTAAATATTTAATAAAAAACAATATTGTGAATGCGCTGCAGTCGCATTTGTGGCGGCGAATGTGTGCGTGTGGCTGCGAGTGTGCGTCATTGGCGGGGTGCGGCCTGCGGTGGCAGCTTGTAAACAAAGTGAAGAGCGGCCGAGCCGCGAAACGTGAATCCGTTGCACTGTTGTTTGACGCCTGGCGGACCGAGCAACAGTCATGAAATTCATAGCAGTGCGAATTCCAAAATTCGTTTTCCGTTGTTTCTTCTGCCGTTTACAATCGAACGCGGTGCTTTCGAGCCGACATCAGCAACTGAAGCTACTACTCCGCTTCACATTTCCATACGAATTGTAATCAAATTTTCCCTGCTGCGTTATATGGAAGTTGTATATGTCGATTATTCTATCCACCAAATAAACTGTCGAATCATGGACTAATAAATCCTAGTTTACAAAAAATGCGGAGATGCGACGCAGGAAACAGCGTCCTTTCCAAAATGTATTCTATACTCGTCAACGGAATCGTCACGTTAAGTTTTAATGCGAACCGGTTTCTACGTCCGCCGGCACCCTCCTCACCACGCTGCAGAATCTTCGAATGGATTTCTGCAATACCAATTCACCAATTCTTCGATTGCCGTTGCGTACTTGAAGAATGCTGAGCATGCAGAACCAAAAGACCACCTAATTCTGATCAGAAACGCAACCTGCAGGGGACAAACGCGACGACGGGCGGCGATCGGAAAAGACCGTTGAATGCTGCTCGTAAAGTGGTCAGCATCCAAACGAGGCTTTGATTAGACGGAGACAGAAGAAGCAACTCGCTGCACTGCGTCGTAGCCGCTCTGATGAACCTTGCAGCATTCCTTCGAGTCCCTCCGCAGCCTGTGGAACATCGGGAGCCGATCAGCTGATCGCAACGACTTCGGTGCGACTCGGAGTCACTGTTTCTGCGCTGTCCAGCGGTTGTCACTGTTTCTGTAGTTGGCTTCAGTGCAACTGAGAAGCTAAAGCTGAGCTAAAGAGTGTCTACTTCGGAACGCCGACAGAAGAAGACGCAAAGAAGTTAATAAGGAGCGATGCATGCATTCAAAGCAGAAAGTTCCAGGAATTGCAGCAGCTGCTGACAAAATGTTTTCCGGTTACCAGCAGCGAATTCAGAGACGAAAACAGCAGCGCTTCGCGAATGATTATGGAAAATACGAACTTCGAACAAGAGGAGGAAGCGAAGGCAGCTTCAGGAAACGAGGCACAGCAACAATTCGGGGCCTGTAAATGCCACGATCAGAGCGAAACTAAAGTTTCAGTTGCTGAAACTCGCTTCAATTAAAATTCCTGCTGCGCAAAAAGAGAAGAACGTGGAAACGTGTCTGCGGCGAGCGAAGGGCACCGAAACAGAATCTCGCATAATGCACAGAAATTGGTGCAGATCGAGAAAATAATATCGTCGCTCTTCTTTAATGAAGTCCTGCAAACATCAAAGGCTGCGTTTGTCGCATTCGCTCGACTGCAGCGAGCAAACAGCCAACGGAATCGTTGCTGTTCGCGACCGCGCCGCAAGCTGCCTCCACACGACATGGCAACAGCGCAGACCTTGGCACTGGAGCCTGATCCGTGTTTCACCTGGAGTCGAGTCTGGCAGCGCTTTCCGCGTGGCTCAAGCGACAGCGAGGCGGACTACAGGAGCGACTCTCCCTCCCGAACTTCGGGCCCGGGCCCATCGAGCGCATTGTTGGTAGGTCGGCGAGGCACTTTAGGGCGCGCCTTCGTCCCCTCGTCGTCTGCCGCGGTGCCGGGCACGCAGTCGACCGCGTTACTCTGCCCGGAGCGACGCTGACAAAACGATCGTAAACAATTTCTGTCTGCTGCCAACTCTCCGGGACTTTAGCAGCGCTTATCTGAGTAATGACAGGCTCAAGTGTGCGAGCGCATTCGGCAGTTGGAGTGTTGTGTGCGCGGCCGGCGATGCACGGCTTGCTGCAGTGTGAAGAATGGCGAGCAAACAACTTCGGTTGAAGATCGCCTCAATTGTATCTCTGGCGAACGAACACCTGTAGAAAGGAGCGCTGAAGAAGAGACAAAGCAGCAGCGACATTTGTGCGTCGTTGGGAAATGAGTTCCACCAACGGCAACTAGAGTCTTTAGCGCTGCTGCTGCTGATGCTGACCTGAGTCGATGGCGGCGAATGCGTCGCCATGCAGCACAGCCGACAAGCAGAAGAGCGACGAAGGAAGCGCAGGAGCAACGGACCTCAAAGGACTGCCTGCAGTTTCTCGAGCCGCACTCATCGAGACTGTGAGAATTCATTGTTCAATATCCGTAACGGAACCTTCGACCTTTAACGCAATCATCACCCGCGCTGACCTTGACGCCGATGTCGCGCCTGCCATCAACGGGAGCTGCTAGGAGGCTGCTGAACCTGTTTCAAAGCTTTCGGTGTCCATGTGCGCCGCTGGGAAGAATTCAGGTTGTCACAGAAGCACTCGATGCGAGGTTGCTGCTGCGTTGCTCTCCTCTGTCGCCGTTCCACTGCGTGACCAGCAGACAGAATAATTGCCCAGTGCTCCCGGGCTGCACACGCCCATTTTTCGCCCATTCAACGATCACGGATAAAAGGCGGCGTTTTCAGGCAGCACTTGAAGTCATTCCGAGCAAGTGAATTCCAGTCGATCTACAGGCTGTAATTTTAATTGTATTTGCAAATAGAACTTAAGAACCGTGGAAGTATTACTAATTGCTCAACAATTGGCCTTAGAGTCGCCTATGTTCTGCGTGTCGTCATACTAAAGTTCACGATGAGATCGATCTACTAAAAGGACAATACTGAAAATACAATAGCATAAATAAATACTTTGCGGTTTCCTAGAATTCCCGATTAAGTAACGTCGGACGGCCAGACACCTATGAAATTATTATTATCTACTTAACAATGTTGAATACACTCATACTAAGAATGATTCTTTACTTATGATAACTTACTGCCGCTCTCTCGGCGTCTATCGTGAAGCGGAATTTTGCTGGCTCTGTTCCTCTCGACGGAGGCGCCGCTTACAATTCCCTTCCCTCCCCGCAACTAAGATTCTGCTGATCTAACGCCGTAGAGTTAACGAGTTCTGGCTCACCAATCGCACAAGGGTTGAGCTAGAGCCCGTCGAGTTTTGGCACCTCGGTTCCTCATTTCTCGGCGATTGCGAACTCCACCACTGAACCAGGTAAGCAAACTGGGTTTCCTGAGGAGTTTCGGGTAAGTAAACACACTGGGAAGGACAGGCACGTGAAGGGTCACAATAGAACTCGAGTTGGTCGATAATAACAACAACTCCTGGTTAATATAAATTTTCGTGCTGCTAAATAAAAAATATCTGATGTGGCCAACACATTGTATGGTTTTATTTGAAGAATGGTTGATATATTTTATTTATATTTTAAAATTGAAGTTTTAAAAATTTTAAATATTTTTACTTCCATAATGAAAAAAATTTCATAGGCTTCTCTTAATTTAAATAATTTAAATAGTAGTAAGTAAAAACAAGGAAGTACAAATTAGTTTCTACACAGCTGAACTATCAATCGTAGTAATTTTGATTTCCCTGTTTAGTTCTGTTAGGGTACAACCAATTTTTGTAAAAGATATAGCAGCATAACATTCATTTATCATTATCATTCATGTAATTCGGATAATGCATGATTCGTGTTCTCTTGGCGAAGAGTCCTTTTGGTGCGAACCATCATTAAAATTGGAGCTACAAAATTGTGTCTTATGTAAGGCTCAATAGTATATATGTACTTTCTAGGAGTGTTTGTTTTTGAGTAATGTATGAAATTTGAAAAAAACTATATGAGAAGTGTCCTTTTCGCGCAACCGATTGCATCCAAAAAGGGAGGTGCACAACTAGGTCTTATAAGAGTCTCAAATACCAAATTTCAACTTTCTACGATTCTCCGTTTTTAAGTTATTGAGGATACATACATACGTACAGGCGTACACACGTACATACGTACATACGAACATACGAACATACGTACATACGTACACACGTCACTACCAAACCAGTCAAAATGGACTCCGCGATGGTCAAAATGTGTGTTACCATCAAAGTCTCAATATTACATTACAATACTTTCTTGTATTTACTACGTACACAAGGAAGTCAAAAACCAAAGGAGTAATATTAGCCAGTTAATTAAGTATTTTTGCTGAGTGTACAATCTGGAGAACTCCGCTGTGTCCCTTGCTGTGTGAGCGGCAAAGAAACGACATCCATTTGTTTGATTGGTGCTGGTTTTAATATCGCACATCAATACGTTCGTCCCCCTTACGCTGTAAGCGGAGCTTCTAATTAGGTTCTGTCCTTGCTCCGTTCCGAAGAAGTTTCATTTCCGTCGCCAAAAGTAGCTATTCGTCGATGATCTTCAAAGGCGTACGATAATTCTACGTGGGCCTATTGTGCTTTGGGCACTGCTGATACTGGATTCTGTGCTCACTGCTAACGACATCGGACATCGGGGCTTCGTAAAGCGCTGTTCGAAGGCCTTCAATGAGCCTTGTATTGCCAATCCTTTGTGCAGGTTCTTAGGCCGGAGTACTTCGCTTACGATCTTTAATTACCCGCAGGATAATGCGGCAGTAGAGTCCAACTCGTGACCCATATATTAGGCAATATTCTGCTTCATTCAGTCCTCGTTATCAAGTGGAAGAAATGCTTTGTGATAATTGCGGTCATTGGTTTTTTCTTCGAATCTGTATAGTATTTAAATAAACGCAAATTATGAGTATTATTTCCTTAATAAATACTAATAAATAAGGAATATGGAAATCAACAGCGTGGAAGATGAAGGCTTAAAAAGGCAAAAGAAGTGTTGTACACAAATTAGAAATGAAGGAAGAGGCGGGAGAGAGGGAGAGTGAAAGCAGCCTCGGCCTCCACCAGAACTTACAACAAGGCTAACGCTGCAAGAGCCAACATAAACGGTTATATTCGTCGCTGCTGTGTTAGTGGCTGGTGGAAAGTCGCAGAGGTTTGTGTGATACTCGTATTAAATGCTCACAATATTTAATATAACTGCACACACACGAACAGCGGTAACTAATGCATATTCATGGAGTCGTATTCACACACACACACACACACACACACACACACACTCAACTAAACGGCATTCTTCGGTTATAATAAAAATCAACAACAGGATCATCATCGTCATCATCACTTGCAGCAGCGTTTGTCGTCGCCTCGTCGCCCAATCACACACACACACACACACACACACACCCACGCACCATCGAGCATTGCCACTTATACCGTTATTCGGTGGTTACACATCCGACCGTTCATTCAGTGCTTGCGCAGTCTGTTAACTCGCACTCCGTGGACTCGCTCACGCTCTCTCTCTCTCTCTCTCTCTCTTTGCAGGGAGACACTCTGTAAGTGTATCACACGTGCTCCTTTCCCCTGCGCCCCCTTCGAAGTCCTCCGGCGCTGCGATGACACACTGTGTATTCATAGCACAGCGTTGACTTTCTGATGCTTCTTTTCGCTTGAAAAAATCACGCTGCTCCTTGCTGTTGTTTGTGTGGCTCTTGTTGGTTACTGAATTTCACCCTTCCCCAACGCTTCGCCCTCTTCTTCTTCTTCTTCTTCTTTCTCTTCCCCGGCCGCGAGACCTGACGCACTTCAATTACTTTGTTGTCGTGTTGGTTTGCTCCACATTCAGCATTCGTACTCCAAGCAGCAACAGAAACCATTCAGAATCGGAGTGGAAGATTAGAGAAGCATGGCGCACGTGGCAAGAGCCCAAACAACGCCGAACCAACCTCCGCCGCCTCCTGCGTGCCGTTCGTCCTGCTCGAGTTTGTGTTGGCGCTGCACTGTGAAACATCGACTGCGAAAGTCTTTTATTGGGACACAACAGCTCAATCTCAATGTGGGTGTGTGTGTGCGTGACGGATACGAAACATCGCTTTGCAATACTTCAAAGACGTCTCCACGAACGCTTGCTCCGTTGCAGGAACGGTGCAGAGGGCAGCACAGAGCAGCGATGTCTTCGGTGCACTGAGGTTATGTTTACACAGGGCACACGCTTCGTAATGTCCTCGCTGTTGCTTTCTACACACGAAGGGAAGAGGACGAAGAAGCCAGCAGCAAGGAAGCATCGCCGAGATATCAAAAATATCCCTCGCCTGCTGGGCTCCGAGCGAGTTGCTGATGTTCGGGTCTCGCCTCTCTGCCACATGTTTTAGCGGGTGCAGGAGGGCGCAGGGACCCCGTTGCACACTTCACCCCTGAACGCCGCCCGAAAGCCGCCCAAAGGACGAGCAGAATGACTGCCAACCTGCAAATAAACTTTGAATAAACGTGTTTTAAACAACATTTCATGCCATCGTGATTGTCGAGCGGTTTTAGTGGGAGGAGTGAGAAGGGGCGGTGGAGGAGGGCCCCCCAACCACCTTCGTTGTCAGAATTTATTTCTCTATTGTCAACGAAGCAGAGTTGAGTGACTGGAGGAGGGGAAAGCGACTGCAGACACGAACAGCGCAAATAAGCAGGAACAAAGGACTCAATGCACACACATATGTTTCTACTGTTTATGTATTTAGCGCACACTAACACACACACACACACACACAGCCAAGGACATTCGCTTAAAATTTTATGAGCAGCGGCGAACGTTTTCCGAAGCAGGGGCGCCTCGACGGAAATCCTTGCTCCGGATTCTGCCGCCACATCGAAGGATGCAAATTGGGACTTTCATGGGAGGACTTTTTGTATGAAAAGCCGAGCCTCCACATCGATTATTAAAGCGTTACGAGACAACGGAATCGGTCTTAATTTATTTAAGTTAATCGAAAGCAATGAAATTATGTCGTGGATGTTCCGCTGAGCTATTTCAGCGTGCGCCTCTGTCCAGCACTCACCTCAAGCGCACATAAACAAAAGCACACACACACGTACACGACATGCCCATGTCTACACTCATAAACACGCCATGCTTGGCCTCTCTTCTCGTCGGCCATCTCGTTGGTGTTGCTCTCTTTGCTCTCGCCCGTTCGCCGTTGGTTCGGCTTCGCTCTCTCGGCGTCCGTGCTGAGGCTGTTCATGTTTGTGTGAGTTTGTTTGCTTTTCGGCAAAGCGACAGCAGCGGAAACCTGATCAGAAGGATGACGCTGTAATGCTCTGTGTCCTTCTGCTCGCAACGTCGCCTTGCTGTTATTTGCTTCTCGTAGCTGTTGCTGTGTGCGATGTGTTGGTGTGTGTCGCGTGTCATTTTGTTGCTTCATTGGGAAGTTATTGCGGTGAAGGAAAAAAGTTGAAGGCAACACATTACGGTTGGCTTGACGATGACGTTGATGCACGGTGGGGCGAACTGCACATGTTCGCAACACAAAACTCAGTCGTGCTTTTCGCCTCGTTCGCAGCTTTCAGTCGCTTTCTGTCGGCTCCATGGGAATCGAGAGACTTTGATCAGAAATTAAATTATTCCTGAACTTTAAATGAATTCTGACGGACGGAAGCAAAGCGGCGCTCTTCACGCGCGTCAAACAAAGCTTAAGTCAAGAATCACCTTTCGCCTGTCGGATGCGTGTTTGCAGCAGAAACGACTGCAGCACAGTTCAGAGCACAAGCGGACAACAAAAGACTCGGAAACAACGAATACTCGCAACCCTGCTAAGTTCCGGCTGCCGAATGCGCCGCCAGCCGCGCTCGGCCGGAGTGGGAACAGAGCGGAGCCACCGTCGCTGCAGAGAGACATCAGCGGCCAAGAAAACCAGGCGCCCAGCAAGAGCAGAAAGGCAATCAGAGCCTGGAGTTGGCTGTGGAGCGAGCGTCTCCTCATCGTGTTTGCGTGTTGCTGCCCAGCGGCGGAGGTTGCGGCGGTTCCAGGGGCAGCTGAGCCCCTCATTCCGCCAGCTGGGGAGTATGTGACGTGCTCCTGTGGCAGCCATTTATTGAGATGCAGACCACGATTCCCAGCCAAGCAGTTCCTGCCAGAGACTTCTGTAAGCGAGGCTTCCACTCCTTCGAAGGTTTCCCTTCCTCGCATCACTCAGCCCAACGCGATATTTTATATAAAGTCCGTTGTTCGCTCCCTCCTCCCCACCTCGCTTTCTGCTGTCATCAAGCGGCGCTTCACTTGCGGGTCGGAGGCGGCGTTAATCGCTCAGCAACCCCCGAGTGACGCTCCCATGCAGCCCCGTGTACCACCCCGCTGGGCCCTGTTTATGTGCTGCCGTCGTAAAAGTTGCCAACTTTTCTTCATTGAGTTTTCATGGGTTTTTATGTGGATTCCGATGTCTTGCTTCCCGCCCTCCCCGCTGGCCACACGTTCATGGAGCTCCTTCGCTCGTTCCGGGCTGCAGTGTGGACGAGGTGCTCCGGGGCGGCTGCAGGGCCGAACGAGGAGCGGATGCTTCGGTTTGTTCAATGCAAAGACTTCTTCTCCGCTCCCTGCTGCAATTTTTCCATTTTTCGGAAAGTTTCGTTGTTATTTGCAAACTTTCGGCTTGTTTTTCCGTTCTTTTGCTTTTGCAGCGATGTTTTCGTTCGAGTGAAAAGCGGATGCGGTGTGAATTTTTGATAAGTTATCCTTTGCTTGTCCTGCCTCGCCCTCTTTTCGGAGCGTGGTGCCTTTTCGCTCCCTCCCGCGTCGAGCGTCTCGAGTTGATGAAGTTGCGAAATATTCGCAACTGAAATGCTGCAGAAGTTCCGAATTAAAGTTCTGGTCAGCATTCTTAAGGATGTGAAAGTTTGCAAAGGGTTTCTTTCAGTCGCCGTCCTTGACGTCCTCGCAGCCCCAGAACAGCCACACTAGAGGACGCGGAGCAGGCAGCAGCTCTCTGCAAGCTCCAGCGAAGTTGGGAGAAACAAGTGCAATGAATTTATGAAACAAATGCGGCGGCGGCGAAGGGAGTGGCGAGGGGAAATGGAAAATCGAACATCTTCTTTCTTCACGCTGCCTGCTCGGAGTCGTTCGCCTCGCAGACTCCTTCTCTGGGCGCTGCAAGAACTCCTTCAGGCAGCCAGGCGCCGCAGCACTCAGTTGTGTCTGTTCGTTGCTGCGTCCTTGCGTCGGGACTGCGACCGCACGACGTTCAGACGCTCAGCTTCGTCGCTAGGTGCTTTCATTGCGACGTCCTTCCTGGGAGCTGCGATATCCATTTTGCTATGCGCTGCACTTGAGCGAGCTCGTTACTTTTAGTTTTATATCATTCCACTTCCTCCCCTCGCTTCCCTTGCATCCTGCGGATTTAAGATGCGCCCGAGGACGCGACGAAGACGTCAACGGCCGAATCCTCACATTCCTTCGCTAGGGAAGAGTTAAAATCACTCCACTTCCCGTTTCAAGCAAAGAACCCTCGAAGACGAAACTTTGCTTGTCTCTCTTCGGTTGAACGTCTTCCATTCGAAGGAGGCGTCGCACACTCGGAAAAACGCTTTCTGCAGGACGTTGATGCTGGGTGAGGGTTGAAGATGTGAAAGCAGAGAATAACTCCACGGTCCTTTAAGGGAAAACAGCAAGCAACTTCAATTCCGAGTCTGTTCACGGGACTTTCAGGGGCGTGACGAGGAAAGGGCAAGGAAAACGCGCGGTCATCGCCAAGAAAGCTGCAAAAGGCGTCCCTGTGATAGAAGAATGTACATGGATCCGTAGTCCTGCCATCAGTGCTTTCGATGCACCGATCCGGGGACTCCAGTATACCTCCAAGTCTGGGTAGCTGCCTGCTCCGATCTGGGATGTACTCTGGGTCTGCTTGGTCTGTGGAAGCGAGTGTCGGGATGTTAAGAAAGCGGCGTTCGTCGGCCCCAGGACCGAGTGAACCTGGCCTCTAGTGATTCGTAACTGAAAATGGGTCCCCTTTCTCAGTAACGATGGGCGTAGAGAGGGAAGGCACACTTGAACCTCTTTGCTATATATTAGAAATAATTTTCTTCTGCAATTTGCTGCAAATGCACTTCAGGCGTCCTCTATGAGGCAGAAGGAATCTCAGCAATCGAAGAGGAAGCGAGGGAAATTGGAATAGATCGGAGCTGTTCGAGGACTGAAAGTGCAGCGCCGAATGAGGACCGAGTGAGCTCCGGACACTTTTCAATTCTCGCCTGAATTTAATCGTCGCTCGCGTCATTAAAATTCCGTTTGTGATTCCAGCAGGACCTCAGAACGCGCAGCAGGTGTTTCTGGAGTCCTTCGCCAGGAGTGGGTCCGCTGCTGTCGGCCTCATCGGGGATATGTGTGTATTTTGTATGCACACACGCGTCTTTGCCGTTATCCATCAATTGACTTTTCAAGTCCTTGGAAGAGGACTTTTCCGTTAGAGAGAAGAAGTATATACAAAGTATATCAACCACGAAAGCGGAGGAGGGTTTTTAACAGAAATGCATTGGGAACGGAGGGGTCAGGCAGAGTACAAAACAGCAACATTAACAGAAATGCAACGACCGAATTTATTAAGAACCGATATTTAGCTTGGGATGAATCGGAACTCACTCGCAGTTTACTTGAGACCTTGGTTTCTTATTAGATCTACAATTAATCCTCCCAAGCAACGTGAGAGAGCGAGTGAATAACTTATGAAAAGCTTTGAAAAGTAGGAGAGTGACAGCCGCAGTTTCCGATTACTCACTGTAGAAATCCAATCAGACCGACTGAGGTATGTAAGCTACGCAATAGAGACTTAAGAAACGAACCAGTCGCCGAGTGAATGGTCGCGCTTTTCGGCAACACTCGTGTTTCATGGCAAAATGCCAGGCGACGAATACTAATAAAAGAACTTCGCGAACAAAAACCCGATGGAAAACAAAATCGAATTATCGCCAGTTTCCATGCATCTGGCAAACAAAAATTTTTCAGCAGCCGAATTCGAAGCGTTTTCAATGGAGTCGTTCGTCGAGAGCGCGAGGAGCGCTCGACGCAGTCACTCTGATCGCGGTTATTCGCTGTTGAATTCTCTCAATGAGTCGAGAGAATTAAATGCTCGATCGTTTCGTGTGGAGCTGTTATTTTTTATTGCGTGTACTCAAGGTTTTTCGTCGAGTGTGCTCACAATCAACAAACATTTATCTTATTAGGAATCTATTTATAGATTTCCGAACGTAATGTTGCGACTCGTATGTGAATAATTTCCCAATTTCCTAACATCACGAGTTTTATGAAGCATCTGTAGTGCTGAGACATTACAACTTCTTTAAACTCCTGTCCAGCGCTGCAATCGCACTCCATTTTTATACCCTACACCTTAAGGTTGAGGGTATATTCACTTTCTACCGGAGTGTGTAACGCATAGAACTAGACAAGATAGGTATGGAAAAGTATATATATTCTTGATCAGCATCACCACCAGAATTGAAATAACGATGTCTGTCCGTCTGTCTGTCTGTCTGTCTGTCCGTTGAAATCACGATCACAGGAGAACGGATTAAGATTTCAAAATGAAATTTGGCAAAAATATTCGTTGCTATGTTGGGGTGTTTCGTATTGAAAATGGGCACAATCGCCCAAGGATCACGCCTACTTTTTATATCGAGAGTGCAGGTACCTCTGTTTTGCCTATTAAAAAACGCCATATCAGCATCACTTTTTGAGAGAAGACAAGAAAATTTTACATGTAGGTTTAGACTAATGCTTCCAGTTAATATGCCAAATATGGGCGTGATCCGCCCACTTAAAAAAAAATTTTTGTTTTTATTATTATTATTATATATATATTGTATATTTATTATTAGATATATAATATATATATTGTATATATATACGAGTATATTATATCGCACCACTTCTAAATAAATATACGAGTATATATGCAGCTTTAAGGTGTAGGGTATTTCGGCTACAGCCCGGCTGTAGACAACACCTTTACTAGTTTATGTATTCAGTGGCCAACAGGCGTTGAAAAACGCAGCCGAATTTCATGCTGCGCGGTGGCAGCGCAGCAGAAACGGAGCGTCGCTCAGTTCCATCCGAACGTACATTCTGTCAAAACAAAGTAACGACGGAGACCGCAAAAACGACAGCGAAGTCAGCCCGTCGTGCGGTCGACAATCAGCCTCTCTCTCTCGTACTCGCGCGCTAGATGCAGTGACATCGACTCCAACTTTGACGCCGACTGCGAATCTGTTTATCACTTTAATCTGCAGCAACACCGAGGCAAATAATATAATTGTGCACGCACACATTCGCAGCGCTATGTAGCAGCTGCATGTGTGGCTCCAGTCGCAGCCAGACAGAGTCATTAACATACATAAATGCAACAGCAGCACACAAGTAAATTATAAGTGGTAGCAGAGAGCGTTGCCAAAACATATCCGCGATAAAAAGAAACCGAGGATAAACAGTCGCAAAACATTTGCAATAATAAATTGCAGTCACACAAACTCACGCTGCCTCCCATCCAAGCGCACACACATTCGCACTTGCTCGCAAGCCGACATTTACTCCGATGCCAATGCGAAGCTGAACATCAAGTGACCAGCAGCAGCGTCGCTGCCGACGTCCTCGCCATTGCAATGGAGCCATCGTCAGCGGTGTTCGGTTGCTGTCGTTAGGTTGTTGCTGCCGCGCTCCTGCGTCTTGTCCAATGTTGCTGCATTAACGCTGACTTATGTTATGGCTCTGGCTGTTGTTGCTGCTGCTGTTTGCGTTGTTGTTGCTGACGTGGAGTTGGCGACGAAGCAGCGAACGTCAACGAACTGATGAGACGCTGACGGGGTCATAAATTGAACGAAGAGAAGCAAAGGGAAAAATTAAATAAAATAACATTGGATAAAGCTTAATAACCTCTTCTGCAGACGCCCCAGTAGGAAAAGAAGTCGAGACAGCGTTTCAATTCAATTCCCGAATTTCGCATTCCACTGCGATATTTCAGAACATGTTTACACACATTTCCAATTCCACACATTTATAATTGATACGTAAAAATGACTTATTACGAAATAAAACAACGACAGGAGACATGCAACCATACAACCTTGTTGTACAGCGATATGTATGTATCTTCGGATACACACCTTTCTTTGTTGTGTTGAAAAAAGTTGGAATATTGGAAGGATGATCAATTCACCTCGATTAATAATTCCTGTATGCAATTAATACCGTAGATTAGTAGATGAGACACTTGAAAATGTTACGCTGCAAAAAAAATTTTGTAGCAAGCACTGATGGAAAATTTATTTTAAGTTGTTTGTTTATCGTAACGTCAAAATAAGTAATTATAAATGTTATGTTTTTTATTCGTGACATAGTTTTAATGTTAATAAATATATTCTATCACATTTTACACAGCATTTCCTAATTTGCTTAATTGTATTTCCTATAAATGCAGTTGGTAATCAAAACTTTTTTGTTGTAAATACACAATTATGCGCCTAATTGCGAAAATATTTTAGAACGATGTTAGCAGAAAAGTATAAATGAAACCGAATACAAATTCTTACAAAATAGTTGGAAATTATACGTTATTGGCCTAGTTGGGGCTCTAAAACCCTTTAGCACCTACGGTTGCACTGTTAAGGAATCGTTCCCATTGATTGATAAAGAAACAAGAACAATGTGGTACTTCTCACGTATTGTATACGTGAGTTCAACATACATACAAACAGTCAAATGTCAAAACCATTTTTTGAAGCGGCGAATAGCGAGTGTCACATCTAATAATCTATGATTAATACTGAATATATTTCCCTAATGCCACCCATATTTCTAATTATTTGACCTCATTTTAATCACTTAAACAGAAGTTTTTAATTATTTAGACATTTTTCTAAAAGCAGTTCTTCAATTTTAATAAATTAACAAGTTTTAATGCGAAAATGATCCAAATGCTTATTTTGGATTGTTGCTAAAGTGGCTCGGATTTTTAGAATTTTATATGTATTTTGAGAAACTGCTTGTCAGATATAACTTTTGGTAAAGCATCTTGACTTTTAACTTCTAATGACTACGAATGCGACCCATGAAGCTTCGCAATTTTCCTGCTGGGCTGCGTTTGGACGTCCGCTGCGGAGCCATGGGAAAAGTATTCAAGCAGCGTTTTGTATGGAAGTACAAAATTCCGATGCTTGGCGCAGAAACAAAACTTTTACTGCTGGCTGCCATAAAACGAATGCGAAAAAAACCAGAATTATGTGCAAAGCACAGAAGCGAAAAGCAAACGAGTTTAAGCTTTGAGGAGAAACAGAGCGCGAATCAATGATAACCTGAAATTAGAAGAACAGCATAGAAATGAAGAGAGAAAATTTGAAAGCGTGCGTTATTTATGGTGAGAAGATAGAAAGAGAGAGAGAGAGAGAGAGAGAGAGAGAGAGAGAGAGAGAGAGAGAGAGATAGAGAAGAGAGAGAGATAGAGAAGAGAGAGAGGGAGAGGCAGCGAGCTGCGGAAACTATTCATTGTGGGAGAAATTTCACATTGTTGGATGCACTCGTGAGAGCAGATCATGAAAAGTTATTTGCCGCTGCTCTTGGAAATGCGATAAATTAACGACGGCATTTTCAACAATTGTCACTGGGAGAAGACAATGAACGAGCACAAGGATCACGTTGCCACTGACCAACTTTATTTTCAACGTCCATTTTGTCTAACGGCGACCTGAAAGCTCCACGACAAGCAATTCTTGATGAGATCTCAGATTTGTAAAAACCGAATCATGACAAACATAAGTTACACAATAAAAAGTTTTTACGCTTAATTTGTATGCGTCATTATGCCGTTTTTCCTAATGGGTCAAAAGAAGTTTCTTCTGCATTTTTCTTTAACATTTACACGCAACAATCAATAATTTTCGTAGTTGCGTTTGGCTTCGTTCGCTGTGAAATCGTTAACGTAAAGTCGAAACAATAATTGCGAATTGAGCAATAACTAAAAAAGAATTCAGTGATCCATTTCGTGTCATCTTCTGCTAATTGAGCATTTCTGTGATTCAGCGACTCCTTGGAGCAAATTCCTCGATTCGTTATCGCTGCATCACAATCGCAATCGTAATCAGCAGCAGCAACAGCAGCCAGGGTCACATTCACTAATCTGAGTCCATTAAAATCAGTGCAAATATGAATAAGAGCGACTGCGGCGCGTCTGTCGTCCGTCCGTTTGTCGGTTGGCGATTCACGCCGTCATTTGTTTAAAATGCAGCATTCAGCGCGCTGTCACAACAGCAGCCAGCGGAATGATTTATGAAGATTGCGAAATGGCAGCACAACAACGCTGCAGACTGTTTGGAAGATGTACGTTGAGAGAGCGCTGAGCAGGCAGAGCTCATCAACGAGATGCGCTGCACGCTTCAAACAAGTGATCGGCTGCCTTCATTTGTGCGCACGCGCTTTTTCGGTGCTCTGATTGCGCACGTCGAGCCATCCTCCGATGTGCGTTAAACTTTACTAAAGCGTAATGTGCGTAATTCTCTTGTCACATTTAAAAAACGACGTCTACACGGCGCGGCGTCGCTGCAGATAGCGGATTTCTTCTCATTTGCACACGAGCGACGAGAGCTGCGTCATCGTGTCTCGATTCGAATGCGTTCCTATTGGAATATTTATGTTCTACTTGGAAAGAACGATCTTGGCAGTTGGGGCGGAAAGTGAATGACGTCGAAGCATTGTTTGAGGAAAGAGAAGCCGCGCGATGTGGAGCATGCGTTTTCCGCTGCTTGCGTAGACGAAGCATCTTGAGCGAATTGCTTAGACCTGTCAAACGCAGTGCCTGGAATGAGTTGCGGGAATTCGCGCTCATCGGCACATCTTCACTTCGCGCCAACTGCAAAGCCTCCATCCATCATCAGCTGCGCATGTCTGGCTGATCACAGCGCACGAGCCTCGTTCATTAGCAGTCGTCTGCAGTCATGCGTTCGCCCATACGAAGGCGCGTTGGCTTCGTGTGATTTGCATTCGTCGCTTCCACGTCGCCTTGTGGTATTTTTAGCCGATTCGCGACGCTTGTTGACAACGCTGTCAACAGGAGAGGCGCAGCCATAAAATTAAACACTCCATCGCATTCGGTGAATGGTTGTTGCTCATGCTCGCGGCTTCCGTGGCCCGCCTCCGACGGATTCAATTTACGGCCAAATTATCTTCTAACTACGTTCGCATTTCGAGAGACTTCGACGATGAAAGCACCACATGCAAATGTGTTCCGTCCTTGACTCTTCAAAAACATTGTTCACATTAAATGCTGAAATTGCTGCGTTTTGATTTTATAACAACGAAAATGGACCAAGCAATTTTTAATTTTGCAGCCGAAATGATTGTGTAGCGGAAACGGCTGCCAGCCAAGCAAATATTTTTGGGCATTTTTGCGCGATTTGTTGCTTGGCTCTCCGATCGATTTTCTTTTATCGCATTCATCCACGATTGTTTCAACGCAATACGCTGAATGCTAGGAATCGTTGGCACTTTGATCTTATTCGAATTCGCTTCTGTTCCGATTGGCTTTTTTTAATTGCTGCATATTTTACGATGTTTACAAATTTCGACTTATTTTCATTCTGCTTCGGCCTTACTTTCTGTACTCATTCGTGTCTTTTGACGTATTTAAAATATTTATGTAGACTTTTATTGGTTTTCGATATCATCGCGAGTTTTCGTAAAGTCGAATAAATTGTTTTGCGAACAGTACTTTCCAATTCGCTTCGCTTATTCTCATTGGAAACGAGATCATAAATGAAATGTGCTAAATTCGGACGTTAAACGCGATCGTCGGAGCAGAAATTTAGATATTTAAGTTTGAAATCGTTAATAAAACGGATTTTTCGACACGGCTTTAATCGCGTCAATTGCACCGACGCCGGCAGCGACAGCAACAGCGACGACAGAACAAAAAACAACACAATCCGCCTTCAAATATTTCAGTGCCTCCTCTCAGCCAGTGAATCTTTGGCAGATGAGCAATGGCGATCGAGGTCGGACACGATTGAAAATCTGCCTGGTCCTGATTTCGTCCTGCCGAACAATTCATCAGATCGCGAGCATTCAACGCGGTCGCATTCACATCCAGCCAGTTCATTCGAAGTGTTCCGGCGACGATTTTATTTGGAATGCTTTCAAGAAGCGTCTGGAAAACGTCATTCAGAGACTTGGGCGCAAGCATGTGGCACGCGGATGCTGCAGGTGGACGAGGAGCTGCTCCTCGCCCTCTACAGCGTCCAATCAAAGTTATTCTGGCTGCGATCGCGTCGCTCTGCCTTTCCGTCGTCTACAGCGAACCAAAGATTGTGGAATAGATTATAGAATATGCATTCTATAGTCTTTGATCCAGCGCCATTCAATGAATGATGACTGCGTCGAGATCATTTGTTCGTGATCATTTGGCAAATGTTGCTACTTCAAGATCAACTCGAAAGAAGAAAGAAACACTTCAACACACAAAGAAAGTCTTTCAATTGAAGACTTAATGAAAACGAAATAATTTGTTATATTTTGATATACTTTTGCTAATGAAGTAAGCAGATAGATGGGTCTTTGGTGCCTCCTTCCTCTGATAATCTTCTCAGTTTGATGTGGCTTCTTTACGTGCTCAGGTCTCAGGTCCTGAGGTATCCTTGCCTGTTATTGAGGCCAACGACGCCAGCCCCAACTTCGCCTGGCGTTAACAAGCCATCCGTAGCAAATTCTTTTGTAAAGCGATCGAGAAAGAAGTGAAAGACGTCCAACTCTACTAGGATTCGAACTAAATACCCAGCCTGCCGATTTGTAGGCAGGAACGTCACCTGCCAATACAATATTTGCAAATATTTCACACCCATATTTGGCCTGCATCAGAGTAATTTCACAAACCACGATGGGCCATCAGCTATTCCAAAACCAGCCACGGATTCGAATCCAGAATCCTTGTACACGGAAAATATGGTTGGAAATAAATAAACTAGTAAAGGTGTTGTCTACAGACGGGCTGTAGCCGAAATACCCTACACCTTAAAGCTGCATATATACTCGTATATATAAGATATATAAGATAAACTATAATTATAGCTGCTTAACTATTTCTGTGCGTTACAAACACCGGTACTAAGTGCGTTTACTCTCAAAATTTAGGTGTAGGGTATAAAAATATATTGCAATACTGGGTGGATGGGTAAAAAGGAGGCGTGGCCCGCCCATTTTTTCCCTACAGAATATTATTGGTTCACAAACTACAATATTATGTACACCATTATTCAGGAAACTTATATACTTTTCAATACAATCCATGTAAAACCCTCCATGACCTATGTAAACTAAAAGTGGGCGCATCACGACCATATTTGGCATATTAACTGGAAGCATTAGTATAAACCTACATATAAAATTTTCTTGTCTTCTCTCAAAAAGTGATGCTGATATGGCCTTTTTTAATAGGCAAAACAGAGGTACCTGCACTCTCGATATAAAAAGTAGGCGTGGTCCTTGGGCGATTTTGCCCATTTTCAATACGAAACACCCCAACATAGCAACCAATATTTTTGCCAAATTTCATTTTGAAATCTTAATCCCTTCTCCTGTGATCGTGATTTCAACGGATAGACAGACAGACGGACAGATATCGTTATTTCAATTTTGGTGGTGATGCTGATCAAGAATATATATCCTTTTCATACCTATCTTGTCTAGTTCTATGCGTTACACACTCCGGTAGAAAGTGAATATACCCTCAACCTTAAGGTGTAGGGTATAATAAATAAAATAAGTTGTAAGGCGATTATTTGCAAATAAAGAGCAATTCCCAGCCAAAGCGATGATTTACAGGCATCGATCGACCACCACAAAACTTATTATTGAGATTATAGTATAGAGGTCATAGAGACTGTCGTATAGCCCATTGAAACCCATTGCCAACTCAACGTGGATTATTCTGATCAAGTTAGCAGAAAGGAGATTTCGTTTCTACTCTTCCAAAGGGGACAGAATCACATCTTTCGAATAGACCGGCCTCTGCAGCGCCGCAAGTAGTATTTCGGGCCACTTCTTTGCTCCTATCGTTAGGTCTTCTTTAAAGCGAAATCTGCACAAGAGAAACCTGAGGACGATCGGTTTCCGGATACTGACGTTCGGCGACTCGGTTGCTTTTCGTCCTTCAGTTTGCTTGGAAAAGCTGCTGAGTTTTGCTATAAAATCCTCAGATTCGAAACCGTTTTCTCGGTTGCAGTCGCCCGCTTGTAGCCCGGCCGTGGAAATGTGACTGAGGGACTTCATTGTTGCTGTGCTGTCGCTCTACGCGACGATGCGTGGGCCCTAAACTGGACTTGTTTCGGGCTGACTGTCAACTCGTCGCTCCATGGCACGGCTTCGACTTCGTATTAACCGCGCTGACGTCCGTCGGTCGCGAATTGAATCTCTCTTCCAAGCTGTTTGTCCGGCTCGGGTTACTTTGCAGCGACACATTCTCGATGTTGCTTCCCAGACGAAGCGAGAACATCGGGAGAAGGGAGCAGAACCGAGGAGTGCAAGCCGTAAATTCACTGGCATCCAAGTTAAGCGAAGACGACACCTGAACTCATTTAACGACTCCTAAATCAACGTCGGCTGGAGTCTGGCCGCTGACGAGCCTTCGACGAGCTCGGTTCGCGGGCGGCGGCCACGGATTGTGAAATGGAACCTTCGTGGATGGCAACAAAGCGCGGCCAGCAGCCAACCCAACCTTGGCAACTCGAAGGCGCGCACGACCGCCCATGAGACGCCGGCGACGGACGCAGTGACCGACGCTGTTAATGGCGAAATGAAGAAGCAGGAATTCGTCCACAAAAACACTCAATAAAATGTGCAGTCAGAAAGCGCCGCCGGCCGAGAGAGCATCCCTCGTGCGAGTGGAGGAGAGAGCGGCAGCCTGCAGCCAGGAATTCCGCCGGGAAGAGGTCGGGACGCCGCGCAGAAGCCGCGCCGCGCAATCAATTGAGCGATCATCGGTTTACTCAGGGCGAAACAGAAGTTGAGGTGAATTCTGATGAATGCCTGCGAAACGCACACACGGCCGTCGTAGACCGGTTCTAGTCGCGCGGCTGCCGCGGAGGGCGACGGCAATTCCTCGATCGGAGTCAGCAGCCGCGAAATTAGTGCGAGCAAACGTAATGAGCACACGGCGCTGCAGACGCAGCTGATAAGAGGAGAAATTAATAGCGGCTCCGAACGATGACGGGCGCAAGCAGCGGCTGTTGACGTGTGCGAGGCAACAGATGCGGGCGGACCGGCGTCCATTTCAACGCCGATGCGGATTGATGCAAACGGAAGTTGCTCGGTTCGGAGAGCGGCCAAAGTCGGACGCCGAAGGAGCACAGCCCAGGGCAAAGTCAGCTTCGGTTCTCGCTTCTGTCTAAGAGAGTTGAGCACGACGAAGAGCGAGAGAGAAGGGCGAAGGAGACTCGGCAAACGCTGCGCCGGGGATTCGATTGTGTGCGTCGGAACGCACTCTCGCTCCAATCCTCGCGCTGAAGACTTGTCCCCAAAAAACCCACAAATGAAGTCTTCGTTTAGTGCGAAGACATACAAAGCAACAATAAATGAACGCAGCGAAGCGAGGTGAAATTTTCGCCGTGTTTTCGTTCGCTCGTTTGCGTGTGTGCTTCGGTGGTCAGTGCTGCCGCTGCTTACTTTCACCAGCGACGGCGGCAGATCTACGCAGCGTCAATTTGTCAGACGCCGACGACGCGTTGCTCCGCGTTGACGTATGAAAGCACCGAAGTGATTGACTGCGGGATCTGCCGAGAGCACAGCGTGTGGCGTGTGTTTGTGTTCGAGGGCAACGCGGGCTCGGAATCTATGTAAAAGCCGAGAAGAAGCGCGTCAAGTGTCAAAACCCGTCCGAATCGGGAGAATGGCTTCAAAGGGAAAAACTCCCAGAAAATGAATTGACATCCGAAGAAGCAGTTTCGCCGCTTCTACGCAAACAGAATGCCGCAGTCCGAGAAGCTGCTGATTTCCGCAACCTCAAACAAATGAAAATTCCCAATCAGAACAACATGGAATTCGATGGGAAGACGACGCCGAGCAGAAACATTAGCAGCAATAATAACTTTATCCCCACAACAGAAGCAGCGCAGCGCAGCGCAGCGCGTCACGTGAACAAATCCGCAATTTTCATTAAAGAAATTCAATTGAATTTCGAACGACGACGACAACAACAACAACAACGACTTCGTTCTGAAAGCTGCGTTGCGAGTGGACAATCAGAACTAGAAATGCAAAAGAAGGCGAAGCTGCAGCCGAAGCAAGATAAATAAGAGTCGGCGACTGCAGCGAAGCGTCGTTCGAACAAGGAACCGAATTCGCAACACCGACTGAATTCGCTCGTTCACGAGCAGCGAAGAGCGAAGAGCGACGGCAGTGGGGCGAAAGAACGACGAGTCAGCCAAGCAGCGAACCGAAATAAAACGAAAACAAAAGCTTCAACTAGTCATAAGTATAAAAATAAGAAAGCAACAACAACAGCGACAATATTAAAGAGTATAAAATCTAATTGCGCAGCAGAGTCAAACAGCGAAACCTCAGTCAGTTTAAGAGATGAACGGAAGCATGTGAGGGTGCGGCGGGAGGAGGAAGCGCGGCGGAAGCAGCGGCAGCAAGATGCAATGTTGAAACATAAAAACCAACCAGAATAAGTAAAACGAGAAAAATGGAAAAGAAACTACAGGCGAAGGCAACAAATAGAAATATGTTGAAAAGTAACGAGGTCAACGGAGGTCAACCGATTTTATGTTCGACTTAAATGCTGCTCACTTCGCTTCAGCAGCGCTCCAGCTCTGCCCCAGCGAGCTAAGTGAGTGCGCAATCGCAAAACCAGCCAAGCAGCTTAACATGGTGCTGTGTCGAGGAACAGCAACAACAACAACAACAACTGCGAGTTATGCTACGGTGCAAAGTGGGGCGTGTAGAGCGGCGACGGCTCTCGCGCTCGGCTTCAAGTGTTCGGTTTATTTCTTTGTTCGTGCTTCGTGCATTCGCTGGGCTGCCGCTCTGCTCTGCTTCTATTCTCGCTGCTTGTGTTGGCTGCGGCCGTTGTATTTAAATCTGTGCTTAATTGCTGCTAGGCCTCTGCTCGGCGGACAGGGACGGGGGGAAGTTCTCATAGCGAGCATCGCCGCGAACTCGATGTTCACGATGATTACCACAAAGAGCTCTAATGATGTTGGATTCAGTGTTCGCTTTGTCCCCTGCCGTCGTTGGAATGTGCGCGCCTCTTCTCCGGAGCCACTGCGATTACTAACATTGTAATTACCAAATAATTTGGGTGCAAAGAAAGCAACGGTTCTCGACGAGTGAAGCAGGCCGACAGCAGCAAACGCAAATTATTAAAGCCTTTCGTCAATCGGACGTTAGCAATGATCGGCTTCGTTGCTCCTCAAACTGCTCCTCAAACTGCTCCTCAAACTGCTCCTCAAACTGCTCCTCAAACTGCTCCTCAAATTGCTCCTCAAACTGCTCCTCAAACTGAATACTCGTGATCCTTAATCATCGCCGTGGACAATTCTCCGCACTTCCTTCAAAACGAACTTTATTTTGGTTGCTTCTCTGTTTCTAAACTCCTTTTCGGGTTTTTCATCTGCCTTTCTTCGAGTTTTTGGTCTCTGTTGCTGATCTCCGTTCGTTCTTCCAATTCTTTACCAGGTTTCGATCAATGAAAAGTGTTTTAAGTAAAGCAAAGTTTCAATGAATGTCGAAACAACTCCCTCGAAAGGTTTCTAATGCAGAGGCGAACGCATTGCACACCACATTCAGCGTTCTTCCGCTTCCGTGGTCTTGATTCGGTGCTCGTTTTCGTCGGCATTCGACTTTTTGTCTTCTAAGCAGCTAAATCACCTCCGTTTCCATTCCTTCGCAGAATTTCCTTCAGTGTTCCCCAGAGAAAGCAACGCGTCTTTACATTTTACAGTTTTCCGGTTTTCCTGTTCCTTTCTCCTTCGTCCCTGCGCAGGTCGCTCTTTGCCGACAGAGATCATCACGGCGTCGTTCAACCGAACGCATGTGGGTGAAAGAGACGCGATTTCCAGGTGCCATCGCCGAATGACGTGGAACAACGAGTCTGAGGCTGCAGCCGAGAGGAGCATCGGACGCGTGCCTCAGGCTGTCGCCCCTCCGCGGCTGCTGATCGGGGCTCCGACACTTCGGCTGGCGTTGTTGTTGGTGGTGCGTCTTCCAGCTGCCTCTGCGCACAGGATACGCCACAGGACATGTGCTTCCACGGTTCGCACCGAAACGAGCCGTTTTTTATCGAACTCGTCCAAAAAAGACGCCGTGAAGCAACCTGCAGTCGATTGTATCTGCGAGCAGATGTTGCCTGCGCAGTCGAGGAAGCGAGGATCGGACAATAGTAAGCAGAAGGAGGAGAGAACGAAGATTCCGTCCGGTTGAAGGTTCAACAGTTTGTCATTTATTACAGTTTCTGAATGCCAATAATACGCAGGAAGGTGCGAACTGTGGGCTCATTGACTCTGATTCCAGAGGAGGAAGCATGGAAGGGAATTGAAGGCAACTCAGCCGAACTACGGATCATTCCAACGTGTCCAATCTCAAGCTTCAACTACGCAAGGAACGTCAGCGATCGGCCTGAAACCGAAACATGAATGGGTTCTGAATAAAACTGAGCAACGACGTCGAATGCATTCAGTGTGAATGCGTTGTTAGCAGGTCCACAATTCCTGGCAATGGTACAGTCCGTGCAATGAGAGTCGTCGGCAGGACTCAGCAATCCTTTGCCGAGTGTTGTAGGGCTCAAAAACGGCGCAAAAGACGGCAAGTCGCGCCCGAGGAATTCCGAGAAACGGCCGCGCCGATGAGCAACGGGCCCAAGCAACGCGAACAGGTAGAAATGCGTGGAACCGTTAGCGGAGCACGAGCTCAACAACACAGCGGCTGCCTAGCAGCTGCACAGACACACAGACAGCTCGCAGCCGGTCTGCTTTCTGCACAACGAATGCTCAGAAATGCCTCTCTATTGTCTGCACGAGCGCTCTGCGCTGCGGCGTGGCCTCTCTTCATGTTTATTGAACGCATCAAGAGTTGCTCGAGGAGCAGCGCATTCGGCCGCGGTTATTTTCGTTCGCGCCTGGAAGGTTCCACGTTGCGTCTTCTGTCTTCATCTTCGGCCGTCGCAGGCATTTGAATTTTGTGACACGTCCGCTCCGGCGACAGTCGCGTTGCTCTCGGCTTGGGACGCAATCCGTCGCCGTGTGATTTGTGAGTTCTTCGGCGGAATTCTGTGTGAAGCTGCACTGCGATTAATACACGGCCAACGACTGCTCCCCGTCCACTTAAGAATCCTCCATTGATTTGAATGTATGCCATTAGCAACTTCGTGCTTTCCAACGAAAAAGTCCACAAAGATTCTTCAATTTAATCAAATTTCACTTAAATTTCTGCTTTCGAAATACTTCTTCACCCATAACGAAATCTGTTCCTCAATTTTATGCCTGTTTCTTTAAATTGAGAAAACTGTATTAATTAATTAATAAGAATTAATTAATAAGAATGAAGTCTGTAATTCAATAAAAATGAAATGTTTCGCAATTTACCATTATCAATATTATAATTAAATCAAATGCGTCTTATATGTGCATAACTTTTTATATTAAACTGAATTGAACTAAAGATAAATTATAGAATGTTTATGGAATGAATTAAATGCAATTAAAATAGAAACCGAAAAAGGAAAACAGGAAAAGTATTAAAGTTGAATTATGGTTTACATTTAATAATTGTGTTGATAGCAATTTAATATTCTAAATCAATTAATGCAATCAAATATTTATCTTAACTTATGATTTATCTGAACTCATGATTTAACTTAAATGTGAAGGAATTTTTGACAGTTCCCTCAGGCATTTTCCATTAAACTTTGACAATTATGCAGCTCATTAATATTACTTTGAAAATCACACATATTTCATTTGAATGAAGGTAGTGAAAGAACCTGGATTAAAGAATAAAAACTAATGTTTACTTTTATTAGAAAAATTCTTATTAAATTTGAAAAAATCATCAATTCGACAAAACTTAAGGCGAAAATAGGAAATGATGAAGTTTTTTGTAAATGATTGGGATTTTTCTCACTTTCCCGATGACATTTCTTCCAATCGAGGAAAATCTTCAACTTCATTCACATTTGTTCATTCAGAATAAATAAAAATACCATGAAAATTCTCCAATTGAACATATTTTAGAAGCCGATTTCTTTACGATTAAAGAATTATTTTTTCCCATTTTAAAATTGATGATTATTGTGTTGTGAAATATTTTATATATCGGTGTTAATGGTTTATATTATTAAACAATTGTCGCCTTTAACAAAAATATATTATATTTAAATGACAAATAAAAAACATGGCTGAGAATCAAATCAATATCCCATGGGAAAAATATTTCCCAGTGGTTCTTATTGTTGCAGTTTCTATATAATACTAGAACTTGGGCCTCATCTGTAGTACTATAAAATTGTGATGGAGAAGACGATTAACAGTGAGTAATACGCGTCCTTCGAGATGTCGAAAATGGAGCCAATATAGTCGAAATAGACGACTCCATTCAGTACCCTCGTTATTCGTATCTGAGGTCTTCCCTGAAACGGAGAAATCTGTTCTCTGATCGACAATATTTGTTGATAATGTGCAGGTTGCCATGGAGAGTGATTCAATCGGAAAAGAGAATTGACTCCCTTCTCCTGTTACCAAATTGTACCCAGATTTGAAAATCAATGGGCGATTGATGCAGACATAGTAGGACTGATCCCTGTTAATGCTAATGATGACATCAGCCAAACGCAGAAGACAGTGAAGGCAAAATTAGCATGCAACATTTTGAAATGCTATGAACCATTCAAGTCACACGATGCAAGATCGAAGGTTCAGTTCAAAGGTCATAGAGAACAGAACGGATAATGTGTCTATGTTATTAATTTTTCTTATGAATGCAGTTTGGATGGAAGCTTCTTGATGAGTGATGCATCCTCGAAGAAGTGCTCTGCACGTGCGACCGCTGACCTTCTGCTGTGTCCACTATCAGCACATCCGATCTGAGCCGGGCTCGTGAACTCCTTCAGCGAGCCGCGAACATCTGTCGGTGGCAGTCGTCCTTTAATTGGTAGCCAGCGGCAGCTGATCATCCGCGGCTTCCCCCCGCTTCTCTTTGTGTGGCGGCGCGTCGTCCTGCCGATGACAGCCGATCTGCTGACACACAAAAACACGACTTAACGCAGTCGATGTTGTTCGTGTTACTCGACGTGTGTTCGTTGGCAGCGATGTTTCCCAATGAATGAAGTCGTGTGCGCAGCTAACAACAATTACAATTTTATTGCGCCGCATTCTTTAATCAAATATCTAAAATGTCTCTTCTCAATCCGAATTGAAGTTCGTTTGAGTGTAATTCAATTCACTTTCAAGTTTTCGCTGTTGGCCTGGCGAAAGCCATTTGCAATGCAATTGTGAGCACAGTTGAAATGCTTTTCCATTTATTTATAATTTAATAAATCCACTTTAGTTTTCTACGCAATGAGCAATTCTGTCGTCAGAGGCGCAACTACAACAACAAAAAGCGCTGACCTTGTTCCGAATTCGACGAGCGCCTCGCGGCTCTCTATTGCTTCGCCATGCGCTCGGGCAATTCTCTCTCAGAGCCGAGAGCCGCGAGAGTGCAGTGCTCAAGGCTTTTGTTGTTGTGTGTACGAATTTGTGAGCGAGCGAATTTTACTCCCTTGCGAAGCTTTCCTTGTTGCACACATTAAAATTTACGCGAACTGAGTCACCAAAGCGAGTTCGGTGCACTAAACGGCGCTGCTGCGGCGCAGTTGACGGCAATCGGTGTTGACAGGCGCATGCAACGAATCACTGCGCGCTGGAACAGATGCCGTATCTGGCTCGTAATTGCAGCCTGCGCTTTTATGGAATTCGGCGAGCGGTTGTATGTGCTGAAGCCGCCAACCTGAAGCTTGCATCACAGCCCAGAAGTATTTCACCTCGGGCAGCGTATCAGCGATCCGAACGAATCATCGTCTTGCCAAGCGTTCGGATAAACATTTGGTTCGCTCATTCTCGATGATTGATCGCTAATTTGCGCGCGGCGATCGGGCAGCGCGGCGCACACGAAGCCAGAGCGGCGGCCGAATCGATGTGCGGCTGCGACAAGACAAGAAACAGCAAATGTTTGAATTGTGGAAACTCACTGATCCATTTATTCGCTCCCAATTATTCAGTTAGAAGTCGCCACATATGAAAGTTGATGCACTGCCTCCTTCGTTAAGTAAAACATCGGTTCTTCTGAAGGCTTCTTGCAGCTTCCAGTTCTTTGAATATTGCTTCTTTGAGTTCTTCATCATCTTCGGAGCGACACCAAGCATCAGCTGCTTGTTTCAAAAATTCTTCTGTCCCACAATTGTCTATTTTGTTGAGTAATATCCTCCTCCTCCTCCTCTCGTCCTTCTCCACCCCTAGTTCTTTTTTCCCTTCAAAAGCTCCTAGAATTTATTTCCATTTTCGTAGGTTTTCGCAACACATTTTCCACTTTACAACTTTTCTTTAGGCAAGTTTCTGATTGCTGTAAATTGTTTGTTTCCTCCCCCATTCACGCCCACATCATGGACAGATCTTCTTAATGTTATCCCAGTTTTATCCTCCCAACAAAAACCATATTAGAACTGAGGAAATGTCGAAAAGACAGATTGTACGGGACATTATCGAATAGTTTCCGGCTTTTCAGGTGATGTTTCTGAACATAACTCAGGCGGAAACGAGGTCGACAGCTTCGCAGGTCGAGTGTCCTGTATGCAGTCTATCGTCCAAGTGATCTGTTTGTGATGGGGAATGTCATGCACCATTGTACGCTTGGTGACATGGGAGTTTATTGCGGAGGTGTGTTTTCTGATCATGATGGCGAATACCGACGACGGAGGTTGTGTTTCACATCTTCATCTTCACTTCGTTCCAAACCCCATCGGTCCCTAACAACAGAAAGTTTTGTGCACTTGTTAGTGGCTTCTAAACCAGATATCGCCGATCTTCAGTGCCTCTCGAGTCTGGTTTTGAGACGCTCTTCGTCTTCAATCACAGAGTTTGGTATGCAACGTCCATCGCTTCGATGTTATCAAGTGAATCGCACTCACAGACCCATGAAACACGAGCGAGGGCTTTCAAATGCCCAACCACATTTACAGATGGTTTCTGAAGCAGTCGTGAGTCATTTGAAATAGACTATAAAAAAACCTATTAATACAGCTATTAGTACTCTTTGCTGTGATAAACGCCAAGCGGGGAATTGTTATCTCATGTGTTCCACGTATCAAGGTTTCTCCTTCGATGGTACTTCGTATAACTTGCAACTTTACGTCTCAGCGCTCCGTCTTTCCATATAAATTGATGCCAATGCTTCCACGATGACGCTTTAGAATTCAGTTACAAGTTTTGCTCAAAATGTCGACCGAAACTTCGCACGATTGCCGCAGATTGTGCGCATTTATTAACTAAATCGCCTGAAGGTAACCCACTGGACTCAATATAAGAAAACCCTTTTAGCGATGAGAGGCGCAACAGTCCTCAGTCGGACGTGACGTTCACTCACTTCAGCAGCAGTGGTAAAGCCTCAAATACGATTTTCAATGACGTTGTCCATCGTGTACACAGCGCCGCTGCTGTAATTGACTTTCACTCTTCTGTCAAATACTCGTGGGGGAGCCCAATGACAACGGCGAAAACCGTCCTCAGCGGTGGATCTGTGTCAGAGTAGGCTTCATCTCAGCTCAGTGGAAGCTGCGTCTGCCTTCGTGTCAATGGCTTGCGGAACTCCGATGCTTCAGTCGCTGCTTGTAGGCAACAACGCAAGACGACGCGCGTTTTGTTGCTGTTGGTTCAGCAGTTCTCAAACGAAAACAGCGTAACGCAGAGCGCAAATCACTTCAGCGAATTTAACGTACAAGAAACTAGACGAAATGGAAGCCAGCAACAGTTCGTGGTAAAATGTAAACAAGCGTCAAACGAAAGCTTCGCCTATTGAGCTCGAACTTCTTTTGGGAGGAGATGTGCTTTCTTCCATTTCGATTCATTATGGGGCGATGTTTGCGGCCAATCGACACGCTTAGCCGATTGCGCTGCAGAGCCACTCGGCAACTTTCGGCGGCCGCTAACGAAGCACTAAGCGTAGCTGTAAACGCTGTACAGCGTGTGTAAAATGGCTACAACATGCCAAGGCGGCGGTAAAGCTTCAAGCTTATGGCTGCGGGTGTCAAAGCAGCTGAAGAGCTTATTAACTACGCACAAGAAGACACAGAAATTGACGCCTTTGAACCTCTGCCTCGAATCGAATGATGTCATGATTATGATTAGCGTACTGTTTTTCTTTAATGTTTCTTTCTCTCTTCGTAGGCAAATCAGAAGCTTCTGAAGTAAAAGCAGCCAACAAACTCGAGTTTTGCCGTTGAACCTTCGTCATGAGCATACGAATTCGGGCGTAAAGCGTGTTAAACGTTACGAAATATAGTATTATCTGCTCCGTTGTCCTTCAGCAAACAGTACACTCAACAACAGATCCGAGTCCAAGCCGAAGATTGCATTCAGTCGACCTACGAGATGTGTTCATGCATCAGCACGTCTCGGAGTCAACTTTATCCACGGCTAAAGAATGCCACTCTCTCCAGTAATAAATCAGGTTCGCTGTGTTGGAACCAAGCCATTGATGGATCCTAACGCTAAGTAATGAAGACCTGTAGCCACATCGCGCTGGGTGTTGGTTGCTACAACATTCAGGTCGACCGCTAGAGCAAAATCAGTCAAAAAGTTGAGCTAATCCTCTTTAAAACAAGTCCTAACAAAGATGAAAAGAAGCTGAAAAGTCGTTTTATCTGTCAGGTGAACGTGTGATGGCGAATTGTAAGAAGAGAGACTCCAACAGCACACGAATCTTGCGATAGAAAGAAGCAGTTCCGTGAAAATATCCGCAGCAATTTTTCGCCTTTTACTTTTACTTTAACGGTTGCAAGCCAAGAAATTAAAAAACTTTCCCCATCGACGGCGACGAACAACGAAAAGCAGGGAAACAGAAAGCGACATTAAGAGAAATTAGAAGCACGATTGCATACTAATAATGAACTGTAATAATTATTGCAGCACTGTTTTCCACAGCGTCCAATGCGCCATTAGAAGGGAGCATTGCAAACTTTTACTTTCGAGTCCGCATCCGGAAAGATGCAGATGCACCTCCGCCCTGCCTTCTCTTGCTTCCTCCCTCCCTCAAGTACTTTCGTTTATAATTCAAGCCAGCTTTCGTAGGCAAGCGCTTCTGCACGAATCATGTACAAATTGGTCCACGGTGCGTATGAGCAACTTTTTACTACGTTCGCAATTGATTGTTGCTCATACGCAGGGTTGCACATGAGCTCTAAATAAACGCAGAACGGGATTTAAAGCAGCAATGCGAAGTCTCCAGTTCTTCGGCTATGATTTCAAAAGTATCGCCTTTTCGACGGCATTAAAAAGAACCTCACACGACATTCGAAGTAACTCAGTGTCCATGGCTAGTTATATATGTAGGGAATCAATTACTGTTGCCCTCTCTCTCTCTCTCTCTCTCTCTTCCACGGGCGCGCATCTCTCTTCTGCGCAGGGCAACGCGGCGGCGCCGGGCTGCTATGCGCTGCGCCGCTGCTTGGCATGCGAAACCGCGGGATTTCACCGGGCGCCCAGAAGCAGCAGCCAGCGAACTTCCACAAATCCATTTCGCTGCACAGCACAAGAGAGAATCGCTCAGAGCGAGTGCGACACAGCGAGGACACCGAGACGTCGAGGCAGGTCGGTTACACGGCGGCACGGAGCGAGGGGCGGCTGATTACGAGGACGAGAGTGGCGTGGCAGCAAAAAGCAACAAATGATTTACCAACCACGAGCAGTGGTGGGGGGAGGAAGGGGAAGCGTGGTGGTTGGGCGTTGATTTGAAAGCGGAATCTGATTGAAAATAGGTTGTGGCTGGGCAGAGGGCGGCGGTGGGCGATAGTGGGCGCACCCAGAGTGCATGGAACGCGCGTGGAGGGTGCACAGCATTGAAGCACTTGTGCGCGCGAATCAGACTGTGAGGAAAAAATTATGTCAACGAGTGCTTTCGGTGTCGTTGTGTTAGTTATTGTTTACTTCTTGCTTTTTGCTTTCCTCACAACTACACTGCGTTCTCTTTACGAGTTTTGCGTTACTTTTCTCTCTTTTAATTACATTTTCGTAGTGGCTGCCCTCCCCTCGCGGCTGGATGAGTCCCCTTCGCTGTGGGTTGTGCTTTTCGGGTCTGTGTATTAAACATGAATATTCTGCGGCGGATGCGCGGGAGGGACGCGTGGGAAGGGCTGCGTCGAGGCTTGGCATGAAAATAGGTCGTAGCAGCTTCACATAAATCAAGAAATGAGTGCTTTCTGCTAATGTCCTTCAAGGAACGTTCATCAAACGATGAATTTGTTACCTTTCACAGCGCGTTATCGCTTGAGGCAACTCAAAACTCATCCAAACATTCTTCTGCGACTGTTTTACCTTGAAAACGCTCACATTTGCATCCTTTGTCGGCCACTCTATCGCTTGGCTTATTCATAGACTCTTCGCCATCGTCGCCACCGACCTTCGAAGCCGTCCTCAAGCGCCTCTGAAGCGACGAACAACCGACAGATCCGTGATCATTCGAGTTGTCGGTGGACGAGTTCAGACGAAACGTGCAACTGCGAAGAAGAGGGAGAGGGAGAGGGGCGCTGAGCTGCTTGTTCGTAGTTGATTACAAAGGGCAAATATCACTGTGCACACAATTCAAAGTTTGCCGTTTACTCTGCTCCGTGTTAGTGTATGAAATTATGACTGAGTGTATGCAGTTTATTTCCTCCTCAGCCCGTCATGTGCGCGTGTGTGTGTGTGTGTGTGTGTGTGGCCGATGCACACCCACAACCTGTGAAAAAGTCCGTATGCAAATCTGTTTCGTTCGCTTTGTTTGGCGGCGTGTGACGGGCGTGTGTATGTGTGAACATGTGACACGACGGCGTTGGAAGCCAAACGTTGCAAGTTTATGTTTTGTTGTTGTTTTGGATGATTTATGGAATCTTTTTGCTGTTCGTCTCATTTCTCCCCCCTCCGTCGTTCGGTGCTGCTCCAAAGGCTGTCGTGAGGCAGGGAAAGGGCGCGACTCGGGGGCTCCACGGACGAACTGGACTCCTACTACGTGCATTCTTCAACGATAGACTGTTGCACGGAGTCTCGGCTCCTCACCGCAGACCCACAGATAATAAAAACCCTGCAAGGATATCGAAAACAAAGCACAGGCTGCCAAAAAGAAGCACTCACATCGCTAAGTGGAGCACACAGCGTCGAAGCCAGCGAAGTCGGGCGCTACTTTGTTGTTCCTCTTTCCAAACTTTCGCGCCACCCTCTGCAACCCTGACATTTTTATCTACGACGTTTTGTGTTCCGATCAGAGAAGCCAGTACATAAGCGGCACGGAGCGAGAACGGGGACTCAGCCACGCTACAGTCGGTTGCCTCGGTGCTCAGGAGCTGTGGACAAGCGCTCCCTGCGCTGCGATGAAGCGAGACCCTTTGCACCGCACATGGTTGGCTGTCGCCGAGGAGTCCGGCAGTCATCGCTGTACAGTCCGAAGTCCAGCCCCGGCTCAGAGCACGCAGAAACAACCGGACGAAAGCATGTAGCGAAATGTGGTCGGGAGTGGGAGCAGCTCATAAAAAGTGGGCCGGAACGAAGGGCGGAGGAGCAGCGAGAAGCTGCGTTAATCCTGTGTGAATCTGTGTGTGGGTTTTATAGCCACGAGGGGAGGCGATGGGAGGCTGCTGTCTCTCTGGAAAAAGTTTTATTGTTAGCTACATTGTTTTTTTTTGTTAGAAAAACTGTTTTGCGGACCGCAGCACCATTTTATACAGTGTAAAAAAAAGCTTTGAATATGTTGTTTCTTGAAAAACGACACACAGAACCGAACTTGGCGCCGAAGTAGTACTCCACGGGCCACCAACACCCATTGTGAACGTATTACTTACAATATTTTCGCCATCAACATTGAAGATCTCCGTTGAATGGTGCCGAGAGGGAGGATTACAGCCCCCAATTCCTGTAAATTCGTCTTCTAAATATAGGAAAAGGGGCGCTGCAAATGCAAAATTAAAGATTATGTGGCAGCTACAGGGACCAACTCGAGGAACACTTGAATCCGGACAGTCTGTTGTCCTCCGAATTCCGTTATACATGCTTCGGACTTCTGTATCCAGCAAAAAATGCTTGTCTGTTCTACGGAGCGAAATAAGCAGCTCGTTTCGGCTCCATCATTCCTCCGGCTGCTGCCTCCCGTCCCCCTCTCGCCGTCCTTGGCTATCGAACTTGCAACGCCCTCAGCATTTACGACGTTGACAGAATACAAAGTAACGAAACACAGCAACAACCACGAAAAGTACAGCGAAGGAACGACAACGGGGCTGAGAACCGTAATAATAGGAATAATAAAAACGTACAGAAGGAAAAACAATACAAACGCACACAAAGCACAACTTTGCAAATCACAAAAGCTTCAGCAACAACAAGGACCAAACACACACACAGAAGCAGAGGTATTCCGAGAAGTCGGAAGTCGCGAAGAGCAGACGCAGGTGGAGGTGAGAGGAGGACGGAGCTGAAAAGAAAACTGCTGGAAATGATAATAAATCTACCGACGAAATGCGAAAAGATACGAGGGTTCGCATGTTCCGCAGTGTGAAGGGTTTCGGGAAGAAGGAGTCTCAAGTGAAGCGCCGTTCGAATGTCTGACGAACCGCATTAACGCCTGCTCCTTCTCTCCTTCCCCGCCGCGAGAATTGCGAAATCGAATGTGCTTTTATTGCTGCATGGAGGCAGAGTAATGGAAGCAGCATTTGTCATAAAGCGGTCTGTCCTTGGGCCGTGCGAAACTCTCATCTACTCTCCATAGCATCTGTCCAGCAGCCGCAGATCATCACTGATTTGGCTGATGGGGTCCAGTGGCAATAGTCACCCTTCGAGAGGAGTTGCAAAAGGTAACTCGAACTCCTTTCATCATGTGAATGGTTGGAATAAACCTCGTCTTGTGGCTACTCTGCGTCCAACCTTCCACCTTCGGAGTAATCGGAGGCAGTCATGGGTCTGCCTGCCCCAAAAACGAGCTCTACATCGAATGGATTTCCATAATAAGTTGCGTGTGACTCCATTTCGGCAACTCAATCGCGTCAGCGGGGGCAGATCCGAGATTGTTCTCAATCATTCCACGACGGACTCTTGCACAATTCTTGTGGAGACAGGATACACTCGCGAGAACCAAACCTTCCCGTCGCACTCGGAGCGCAGCAAGCAGTAGACGATGCCTCTGTGGGGTCCTGCGATCTCTAAAAACGGCTACGAAGGGAGGCAAACTGAAGGAGAGCCCACAAAAGCCATCACGACGCTTTGACAGAGACTGAAATGGACCATCATCAAGGCTTGGAATCGAAGGGAGGCGTCTTCTCTGCTGGATGTGACGCCGACAACTTAATTAAACTTCACCCCGTCGCATGGACGACAGATTCCGTTGGATGAAGATCGCGCAAGCCACCAGCTGCAACTACAAACATGCAGCAAACAACGCGGCGCGAAGCTTCTTCCATGCAAATACAGTGAGTCATGTTCGTACACGTCAAAACACGCGAGCACGGCAGAGAAAGAGTCATTTGGGGCTCTTCTTTCAACTCCTGCGGTAGATCGGTGCAACAATCGCTCGTGCCACGGTCGAAGGCAATCGGCAGCCATTTATCCGTCATCCTGCAGTCAAGGAGCGATGACGTCCTTCTTCAACGACAGCGCAAGGAAGTCCATTTAACGACTTTTTGACGTTGTAACTTGTTTGTTTGGTCCCATTTTTCCAAGTTGTCACTCGATCGCGGTGCTTTCGTTGCTGGCAGACACAAGTTCAGCCACGAAACCGCTTTAGATAGGAGCCGATGAAGGTTCCAAAACGAGGACGCACCAGGAGTGTATCGAACGGCTTCATTTAACAGAGAACAGAGAGTGCCCAGACTCCTTTCTGCCATTGTGAAGATAAAAGATAGAATTGAACGGGATCGGAGCATCAAGCAGCAGCAATGTGACCTCTGAGGACCTTGACCGACTCACTAGACACTTCCACAAACTTGAATGGGACATGGGTTACGATTCGAAGACTTTTCTTGGACATGGGTGACGATTGGAAGATTCCTAGTAAACTTAAAGACACATTTTATTTGATTGCCTCGGAAATACTACGAGTCTCAGTATCATGACCCGAAACATTATACTATATAAATTCCAAGGTAGAACGGAGACGCTCTTAGATCCATCTACAGATGTGCGAAATGCTGGAAAGTTGAGTTGATCGATGGCGATGCTCTTTCTGTAGTCGGGAGTGAGGGCATTTCTGTCCGAGCAACTCTTTTGGAAACAACGGTAACTCCGAATTGGACAGCACACGGACTGGAAACGGAGTCACTCTCTCATGAAATGAACGCTTTCTGTGTGCCGCGACGCGCTCGCTTCGTCGGTTGAGAATCGCTCACGGGGCTGGGATTCGACTTTTGAAGCGATTTTGCATGCGTTGACGGCCGCTCGTCGTTCGTCTCTTTCGGCCGCAACTGCAACAAGTGGCTGCAGAATCACCCTGTCGATCGCGGGGTGGGTGAGGGACGTCGGTTACGACAACTTCAGTTGCCGTGCAGGGCTTCAGTATTCAGTGACCGCGCAGAAGATTCCCAATTCCTAATTTATTTAATTATTACGCTATAAACAAATACTTGAAGCAATAAACTTGAGGCGTTAATGAAGAGCTTCGCTCCGTAAATATTTACAAGTGGTTCGTGGCGTGAGAGCTTTCGTTGAAAGAGAAGCCAGCAACAACGACAACAGCAGCAAAGGCAGCCATCGCAATGACAAATGGAGCTGCACATGCGATAGCAATCAGTTCCAGACTTTTCAGCAATAACAGTTCTACACAATACCAACAACAACAACAGCAACGAGGACGGCGACGACGTCCGACGGCATTTTCAATATCAGGCGGAATTTTGCAGAAAACAGACCGTAAACAGATCGAGTTTCACACGTCCAAACATTCGCACACACACACACACACGCACACGAACAGCCGCCGATAGCCACTGCAGTGTACAAACTTATTTAGAAAGAGAGTATCGATACGCGTGTGTGTGTGTGTGTGTGAGACGGTAGAACTGTGAACTTTAGAAATGCGAAACACTTGTTGGTCGGGGCTCTGTTCACACTTGCGATTAGCTGCAGCGCTTTGAGGGGCAGCGCGTGCTTCAATGTCCCACTGACGTTCACGGCCCTTCGCCAGAGCGGGTCGAACTGCTTAAGGGTTGGCCAAGGTCAGGCAATTCGGCCGGACGCCTTCGCGCGACACCTGCGACGGAGCGTCGCCGTTTGCGCGCGTCTGTCGCTGGCTGCAATTCAATATTCCTCGGATCTGCGACTGTAAGCAATATCTAACAGCAGTCGGCACAGAGCCGCGGGCGACTACAACGCGACTGCAGCTGCGACGCTCCCCGAAGGCTGACGAAGCTCGCCAGCGGCGACGCAGTGCACGACAGCAGCTCACGGCGTCGAGATCTCCGCTGGCCGCGTCAGTCGCAAATCGGACGCGGAATCACGAACTCGGAATCACAGCGAAGTGCTAACAACGGCTTTCCTGCTCCGCGATGCGCCTCGCGCCGCTGCCCCGTCTCCCGGCACCGTGCTAAGCGCCCAAGGACCCGACGATGAAGAAGTTCAAGTTCCAGGAGCCGCGCCTGGCGCCCAGCATCAAGTACGGCTCCAAAATACGCTCCCGCAAGATCGAGAAGTGCCTCACGCAGCTCGAGAACGAACTCAGGTTTGTCTTTTGAGTGTTTCCGCACAACCACGCGAACGCCGCTCCTTCTCCGAGGTTCACTTTCATTTTCCGTGTTCTGGTTGGATTCGTCATGATCCAATTGGAGTTGCTTCGATGTTTCCTTGATATTTGAACAGAATGTGAAGCAGTCAGCTCGGACGCCGTGTCTTCACCGACGAATTCGAACAATTAAAGCTCGTTTGTTGCCTTCGGATGAGCGTCGAATTGAAAGAAAGGATTCCGTGGTCCTTAAATCGAAAGCACGTTCGTCGCGGTGGCGAACTTCAGCCTCTGCTCGCGCTACGGAGCGACGCAGAGTGCGAGGAATGCTCCAGAGCCTCCCTCGAGTGGAGACATGGACGTGGAAGAGGATTTTAGCTAACCAACAACCTTCTTCGATTTCCGTGCTAAAAGCAGGCGAAATTCTCACATTGACAACTTAAATTGGAATTATTTTGTCTTCAAGTGGTTCCACTCGAATCCGTAGTTCGCAGTAACGTTTCTTTGCTTATCCAGTTAATGACAAACTTCGTAGAAGTTAAGCAAAAGAACGTTGCGTGGAAGTTATTCCACAGAAAAGCCAAGCACACGAACCCCAGTTTCTGTTGTTGCTGCAACAAAGTTGCTGATGTTTATGAGCATGTTTATAAACATTGGTTGGTTGCTGAACTACTCGAAAGCACGAAGAAGGAGAGGAAGAAGGCGATCGTGACGCAGTTCGGATTCGTTGTCATTCGTAGGAAGACAAAGAACATCGCACTTGGACCACATTTCGATTGACATGTTGACAATCGGCTGTAAACTTCTGCAAATGTTGCTTGGAAACTTGACGGCGAAGGGACGCATTTGCAGCCGTTGTTTGCTGCTTTTAGCCTCTTCCATCGCCGTCAAATTTGCAATTGAATTTCTGGCGTCCTTCGCAGTGAAAACAGTCAAAATTCGCAAAGAAGTTTCGTGATTAAACTAAGAAATGGAATCCTTTTTGATGATTTTCATTTGAAAATCTGAAATTGGTGCTTCCAATTGCAGAAATCGGCGGAAGGGAAGCTGAATTCTTCGGCGATGTTTCGTCAGCATCCATCGATAGTCGTTTACCTCCGCCAAACACCTCAAACACCCACTCAATTTCCGTTGTTACGGGATAATGAAAGGCTTCAGTTGATGATAAGCATGCAAAATGCAAGAATTTGTGGCCTAGTTTCTGCTAGAAGTCAAAATCGTGAAAATGGACGTAATATTTAACGATTCCGTGTTGTATCCGGTTGCTGGAATCCTGGAGTCATGCAATAAACGAAGCCTCGTTTTGAGAGAAGTCGTCGCAATCGGTTTCCACTGCATTCGAGGCGTTCACATAATCGAGGCTGCGTTCATATAATCGAGTGTTCATAAATGAACGGCCGAATCACGCTTCTGCTTCTGCGAAGCTCCGCTTTCCTGGACTGCGGCGTGTTCCACTGCTCATTCGCGGCGTTTGTGCAGCACGTGGCACCGTCGCATCTTTCCGAGTGAAGGGAACAAGCAGCAAACAGTCCAGAAATGGGTTCGCTGCCCCAAAGGAGACGCAGAAGCGCATCGAGGAGCGTTTGCTGCGTGTGTGAGTCATCGCGTCGCCCGCCGCTCGCAGCTTCCGCGTTTCCTGACCTTCGCCTGGCCCAAAATGAGTGAATTTCGAGCATAAATAAGCGACACACCCCCGCCTTCGCTTCTGCAAGCGATTCCTGGAGTGTCGAGGGGCGTGGCGGGGTTCCCGTTAGGTGTGCAAGTGCAGAGGTCGCCGAAAGGACCTTCCAAGGACAACCTTCCGGACTCAGCGGCGGAACATGGAAGAGTCGCCGATCGACGAGGACGTCAAAGAACTGTTTGCAGCCGCGTCAACAGCAACGGCGAATTCGAGTCGGCCAAAGGCAAAAGAAGTGTTTTCGCATTTCGCTCGTTCGTGGGCGGAAGAAGGGGAGAAGAAAGGGCGAGAAGAAGGCGAGAACAAAACAAACGCGGCCCTGCGTCGTCGGGCGTTAATTAGTCGCTCGTATTTATAGAGCGAGCGTCGCTGCCCAAATCAATGCAACTGCACTCACAGCAGCCGCGCCGCGCAGCAGAAGCGCTAAAAATAACGCGGCAGAGCGTCGACGCAGCATTGCAAAAGCCCGCGGAAGCGATGAGGGAAGCGCAGCACGAGAGCAGGGATCGCGTCAGAGGCAAATCGACGAAATTAAACGAGATCCCGACGCTGCTCACATTCCAGAGATCGCAGAGAGACGTGCACGGGAGAAGCAACAGCAAATCAAAATATTAAAGCTCCATCTGAGGTACATACACAGCACTAACAACAACAACGACAACGACATTTCTGACGATTTCATGCTCGAAATAGAATTTGAACTCTGCTTCGAATGCGCGTTGTTGTTGTTGTTGGCTTCGCTGAGGCTGACGATGACGATGATGAGCAAGTTGAGCGAGCATCGAAAGGAAATCGAGAAATCTCTCCGGACAAATGAACGCCAGCTCTCCCAACAAACTCTCAGCGCAGGGGAATCTCAACTCAATTGAATTAAATCTGTGTACTTTTGCTCATATACAACGACTCCATTCATGGCTGCTTGTTTATGTTTTCGTTTTATTTACCCGACCGACACACGCAGCGCTGACAAACAAGCAGATACAGATAAAAGCAAGAGCAACAACATGACAGCCGAAAGCAGCACAATCGCACGCTTGCTTTGTTCGCAGTAGCCTCAAAAGCAGCACAACGAAAGCAACACAGATCAAAAACAATTTCAATAAAATATTATTAAGCCGCACTAAACGACGCACACAACAGCGGCGCTGCCGCTCGGGTTGAATGTGTACAAACACATTGCGATGAGAGCGTAAATATGTGTACGCCGTGTGAACGCGGTGCCGAGAATGCGCACAGCCGCACACTCGCTCAGCGCCTTTATAAATAAACCACATCCATCAATTGCAAAGCAAAATAAAAACTCATACATACACGGGTACATAAGCGAGTCGTCGTTGAGAAGCAGGCGAGCTACAGCACAAAGCGAAAATAAAACATGAAGCAGAACAGAAATATTTTTAAGAAGCAAGAAGAACAAGAATACCAAGCACAACGCCAACAACAACAACAACCCAGACAGAGTATTCACTCGACGGCATTCGTCGTGTGCTTGGGTTTGCGTTGGAGACGTGTGCTTCTTCTTCGCCGCTTCCTTCTCGTTCTCTGCTGTTTGCTGCTTTTTCGGTTTGTTACATGAAGTTGCCTTTATTGTTTCCACCCCGCGGAGGTCTTTCATTACTTCCTCCGTTGCGGCGCGCACCCGAAACTACCAACATCCGAAACTGCCAACAACGACTTGCGATAGCTTTAAATTTCTAGATTTTCTTGTATTTATTTCAATTCCTACGTCGCCTCTGTAAATGATCAGAGATATGTATGCATGTATACTCGGCCGTGTATATACTACATTTATCCCTACACAACACATCTAAATGTGAAAAATCTTGAAGGCAGCAGTAAAAACAAACGCAACCAATATTTGTGTTTGTGTGTTTGCATGATATTTCTTCCAGAAGGAGAAATTCTTGCAGAATCACGCAAATCACGCAACTTCCCCTTTGTCCGAAGTGCCTTGGTAATACGCGATTTTGGAAGAATTTCTGTGTTGCGAGCCAAATACAGCTGAACAAAACCCATTTTCAGTGGACAAAAAGCTGATGGCTGCCACCGACAGCAGCCATTAGAGTAATGGGAATTATGAAGGCGACACGAATTTCCTCTTGTCATCGAATTTGCGGGCTGCCGAAGGCGATGCAGCCCACTGTGCCGCCTAAACAGCGCAGTCGTTTTACATGAAAATAGAGCGAATACAGCATTTACATGACCAAACGGAGTTGCCATTCGGAGTTTTATAGTTTATGGGAAGCGCTGTATTTGTATTTCTGCATTTTATTCTCCATATTTTGTACTAATTTGTTTATGTAATTAAGAAGAGAGTAATTTTCCAGGTTTAATGGAAAATCTCCAAAAACAGTACAAAAAACCTTTTACCATAGTAAAATAAACACAGTTCCACTTATCCCACTCTCTGAGAGGCGACAAATTTATCAACCAGCGCTGTCAAATTCAATACTAACAAAAGTAAATGAAAACATTCCCCTCGAATGGCGTAGTGGTGTGAATGACAGCCAACGTTGGAGCACAAACAAGAGCAAAAGATCCTCTCTCTTTGCGAGACGGACTAGTCTGGAAAGTCGTGCTTTTGGGGTTTTTTTTGAAATACGAGAGAGGATGCGAACTTCGGCAACACTTCGTGAAATTGAGAGCGGGATTTATATTACAAATGCAAGAGTTTCGAAACTGTTGGAAAACATTGTTCAGTTCCTTTTTGGCTGCTGTCAAATGTCGTCATGTTTTCAGAGAGTGTGTGACGTGGCAACGAATACAGTGACTAAAATATATTTAAGTGGAAAATAACTAACAGAAATCGTTAAATTATGTGGTTTACGCGCATAAAAAACTGATCATGTGCTCAATGAAACATCAAATTACACAAATTTAATTGGGATACATTTTTAAGAAACAAAACCTGTAAATATGGTGATTGCACTACGTTCAGTTGCGCGAGTGAGCAAATGAAAGAATTTGAAGAGTGGATAAATGAAAGTAACGATGGAGAATTAAAGTTTAAAGAAGTTAAATTGTGGTTTTCAGGCCGAGTGAAATTGTTAAAATAGATGCACTTTAACACAAAATAATATACAAAATAATAATATAACACAAAAAAAAAATAGTGAGTGGCTTGAAATATCGCATTTTCTGAAATGGAAAAAGGGATAACAAATGTTGCGAATAATCAATATTGTCGAAAATCGATAAACTGACAAACTGAAGTTTGTTAACGCAGAAGTATTACAAATAGTTTTAGTCGCCGATGAAGAATACTAAAAATAAATATTACAGAAACCGATTTTAGCACAGTATTAGCAAGCGAAACTTGCGTGAAAGAAGCGTGAACAAGTGAGCAAAAGCACAAAAAGTTCAATTCGCAAGGTTCGTCAATTGCATTTCTCAAAGTATTGGAAAACAAACCTGTTCTCCGTCAACGTCGTTCCTGTAACTCCAAAAATAGACACGCCAACCGCAAAAGCAACGCCAGTATTAAACAGCCTCTGCCCAATTAACGCCAATCGCACTCAGCATGGATTAGCAGCGACACAGCAACGCACATTCACCTGGTGTTTTTCGAGCAATGCAAATAATTGTTGACAAAATTCCCATGTTTTCGAAACAAACATCGAAGCGCAACTCCAAAAAGTAAGTTTTTCGAAATCACTTCACTGCAGCTTAACGCAGATAACGGTTTCTCGCTTGAGATCGGTAGAGATCATTGAAAAACGTAGGTGATTAGCGTAGTGATTAAGCGTCACAACTACAACTCCGCCGCTGACACGTTCGTCTACAGCCGTGTAAACGTAGCCGCGGCGATCGTAAATTTTTGGTGCACTTTCGAGTACTGCGCGCCGCCGTCATTACAAAAGCGAAGAAGTCGTGCAACAGCAGCGTCTGGCTTCTTGTTCAGGCGGCTGCTGCAGATTCATTAAAGACCTTAGGTAAAAAGCCACAAAACAGGCAGAAGTTCCCAACGTGGTATTTTCGCTTGTGTTTTTTCCTCCGATTTTATTTTATCTCAAGCGAAGTGCGTATCGATTACCATTTATTAGGCCCGCTGTTCCCAAGTCGACAAAACGAGAATTTAAAGTTTAAGATTCTCGTCTGTTTCTTCGAGAAAAGTTTGATTTTCGCGTTCATTGAGCAAATTGATTCTGTAAACGCATCTCTGAAGCCGAACTGCATTCCTCATTCATCTGCAGCATCTCGTGGTCGTGGTTCCAAATGTCGACGTGCGGGACTCACTATTTCTTCGAGGCGAATAAATTCAGATTTCGAATACGCAGCTTGTTCGCCGTCGAACTGTGGAGGTTGTTGCCGACTCCAGCTCCAGCTCGTCTTGTGGAAATATGAAATGTCATAAGCTACACACGAGTGGCTTCGGTACACATATTGATTTGTCGCCAAGAAGCGAGGGAAGCAATAAAACAAACTCGGAAGACACGCCATTACGAGTGAATGTAGACTTCTGTGGTTCAGTGTGACTTCGGCTCGGTTTGGCGTGTCGGAAATTCAACCCCAACGCACTCGGGGTGGAAGTCGCAGCTCCGTGTAGACTGCAGGACTGACTGCTCGCAGTTGCGGCGACGGTGATGGCAGCTATAATTATTATGAGGCTGCTTAAGGGTTGCTTTTTGTTCCCACTCATGTTCCTTTCAATAAAAACACAGTAAATACAGCCACGCCGCTGCTGCATGTACTTCTTGCTGTGTGTGTGTGCGTCGTGAAGACGGAATGCACGACGAAATGAAGTCGTGAAGACCCGTCGAAAGTGGAACACTGCTCTCGGAGAACGCAGCGCCAAGAACCGAAACGTGCTCGGCTCTCCCGAGGAGAGTGCTACTGCAGAGTTCATTGAAATCTGCAGCAAGAGCCGATCTACCTGATCGTGAGTTGGCATCATTTCCGAACAGCACAGGCATCGCACTCGAACGCAGAATGCCCGTTATTTTGGGTGCGTAATTGTTCATTGTGCCGATGTTGCTGTTGGTGCCTGCGCAACCCATGCCTCTTTTTCTCATGAGCAATTCACACTCGTCAAAACGTTTTCCTCATTCCTTGTCCGTCAGTTTGGCTCCTCGCATTTATTTGGGACGCTGCGTCCTTCGTGTGTCCCTGAATGTGAATGTAAATAGCGAAAACTACAGCAAGACGCATCTCGCTCTGGCAACGCCACCGGAAGAGCATCCGAGTCGCATTCACTAAATTTACTGATGTTCAGGAAACGAGTTCGTTTCACTACGAAGAAGTTTGAGCTGCCGTTGTATAGAGTTGCACTGCGATGAGAGCGGCTTCAACCCAAGCAGATCAGTGCAGAGCTGCATGGAGAGAGCCGCCAGTTCTGAGCACTGGCGAATTCATAACGAAGGTTCGACCAAGCCGCAACCAGCGACTGGTGAACGAGCTGCTTGGCTATGCAGTTCCCAGGGGTAGCTAGGAACAGCAGAAACTGTGATATTCGCAACAAAGGCAGCAACAACAGCCACGTACTGAATGCTGCTACGTTCTGCGCTCCGCCGTCAACGAATCGATGCCGTTTAACAACGCTGATTTCACCACACCGCGCTCCGCACTCCTCCCCAGCTCGTCGACACGACTACATTTCGCACAACAATACGTCGAGCAATCGGCTTTGCTTCGGGTTCGAAAATTGGCCAAAGAATGAATCGTGTGGAAGAAGTCTCCGTTTAATACTCGGCGAGACAAAATACGGAGACAAAATCGCGATAACTTGTTTGCTTATCAGCGATAAAACAAACAACGAACCATTTACCCATGTGTACATAGGTACTGTACGAACGTATTGCATGACATACACAGCAACACATGCGCGACGTACAGATGTGTGCGTGCTTCGCTTCTACGGTGATCCGAATATCTTCGCACATTTGTCGTTCTGGAATCGAGCTTTAATAACTACTTCTGTCACTTCAATGCGAAAGTAATGCTTCAACAAGCTGAATGAAGGTCGCAGGCCAGGGCTGCATTTCTTGTTTGCATTCAGTCAGGTCCTTCCGCAATAAAGGGACTTCCTTCCTTGATCACCGAAGAAAGTGACTGATTAGCGGATTTTGCCTGTTCACGACGAAAAATATAAACAAATTATGACCATCATACGATGTTGATCCTTTGTCTACTGGCCCAACATATTTTGTACCAAGGTTAGACAACGTATCTCTTGCGAAAGCATCCATCCGAAACCGAACCAAATGCGCCATTCTTCGAAGATAATAACTACTTTTAAAGGTCGTTTCCAGCCTTTCTGATTTAGTTGAGGACTTATTATTAATTAAACCGATTACTTACTTACCGATTTTATTTTATTCTTTACTATGTAAGCACAAATGATGAGATGTGGTTATTGTGCACCAGTCACACGCCACACCAAACTTGTACTCACCCATACAGTCGACCTTGCCGAAGGATACAACATGTTCGCTAGGAAGAAGGTGTAAATGCAACGGCCCAGATTGGTCCAAAATAACACTGCACCTTGAATATTCCTTATTAATGTAATGACGAGGCCTTCCCTTCGGGGCGTATGCCATCCATGGACGTTTTATTATATTTGTATTAATACAGTAACGCAAAACAAATACCGATCCTTGCGTAATTGGAATTGCAGGTTCAATTGCGCAGCCTTTAAGTCCGAACCTCAGAGATGAGCTAAAGACTTTTTATTATCTATCTATAGTTTCTAATAACTCTTCCAATATATGGTCATATCCTTATGTAAACATCCTCACGGCTTGAAATGTGACTACGAAGTCTATTCGTACCCTGCAATAAGCCCACCACCCTCTACTGCAACAGGCCATTGTACTGCTGCTTCAATACATCCTGATTCGAGTTACGTTTCCGCTATGAACTTGTTACATAAGTCAGCATTCAGCACATAGCAACGCACATATAGTATTCCCTTCGTCCTGCTCTGGCTCTGGTCAACCACTCTGCCAGGCTGGTCCCTTAAAACACATCCAAGCGTGCGTGAAAATTTGTACGAGCCTCAATCAAGGCCCAAAAATTATGTGCAAGCAATATTCACACGGAGAGTCCTGTACTCACGGACTGTCGATAGTATTAAACCGTAAAGGGAAAGAGAAGAACCAATTCGCGGACGGGTGTATGTAAACAGCGTGTATAAATGTGCGACTAGAGGGGTGCGATTGATAGGCTTTGTGGAAACACGAATCGTGGTGACCTCCCTTTCGAACACTCATCATCGCGTCCAACAACAATCCTCGTTGCAGACCTTGTGATATGGAAAAGCAACAGTCAGCGCTGAAAATGAGAATAGGTTGTCGGAAGTTATGGAAATTGTAGAATATTGTGGATCAGTCGTTAGCAATTACAGTGTTGCACTCCTCTATGCTTACTTCGTTCTACTAGGAGCCTTCTCAAAGCTAAAAAACCGCAACATCACCGCGGACTCGTGAAGCATTTGCTCGACAAACTGCTCGGCAGCGCCTTTGTCGAGTTTGATACATTTTGCGGCTCTTGCCAGCCTTACAACCCTTAACTGCTCACGTAGCTTGGCACTCATACAGCTGTCAACGGTCGCTTCTCGTCATTCAAACTAATATCATGCTACGTGCAGTCGCGAGTACTCACAAAATGGAGATCTGTTGACTCAAACAAATGTTTACCCTGTGAACTCACATAATCCAAGAATACGATGTACTTCAAGACTTCACGTCGGAAGCGTTGCGATGGCCGTGCATTGTTTTGGGGTTGCTACGCAAGTCTCAAAAACGAACTGCGTTTGTATATTAGGCACCGAGTTTGTTTGTGGAACTGTGGATTGCTTTTTAAAGACTTCTTTATTCGTTCTTCAAATGGTTCAACTGTGAAATATTGGACCTATTGATGGTGATGAATTAAAAGTCGTTCCAAAGCACTTGAGTAAAGCAAGCGCTGTGGGTCCAATTTGTCAATTCCAGTTGAAGATTGAGCGAGGTGGAAGTTTGTCTCTTTATTATATAAAATCCTTTTGAAATTTAATGCTTTAACATCCCGGGAAGATTTCTGCTTTTACATTTATGTCCTCATCACATGTGTTTAGTTGTTTTACTCTCGCATAACGCACACGCTTCAGAATTGGTTACGTTAAGATTAAATCAACTAACGATTTAGTATCCTTCACTTAAGATGAATTGAAGACCTGGACAAAGACCGTAACTGAATGAAAAGCAAGCTACAGGCGAAGTGAAAGCTTGTCTACCTATCACCTTTTCCTGCATCCACTTCACTAGACGTCGATACTGCGAATGCATCTTGTTTTGCACTGGACATGTTAAAGTGGTTGCTCCTACCATCCAATTCTTAGACTCGTATGCAAACTTTAGCATCGAATTAAGGGATTGCAAAGGCTCAGCGTGTCTTATTATCAGGCGCTTCCTCAGCACCAGTTGAAACTTGGGACAACTTTTGAACTGATGTGGTCGGAAACGTCGGATTGGTTTGAGACTTGCTCACTAAGCAGATGACCTTCAACAGTCCTGATAATGGATCACATTGAAGACCCAAAGATAGGAGTGACAAGTCATGTATCACAATTGTGAATGGAGGTAAAAGCTCCTTGGAAGTCATGCAAAGATGAGCGAAAGAGCATTACGATCTCTCCACATACAGGCTTGGTCCAACTTTAAGCTTCTCCTTTCTAAGTTTCTCGTTTAAACCACTGCATTAATAATACTGAATTCTTGCAAAAACAGTTTTTATACCCTACACCTTAAGGTTGAGGGTATATTCACTTTCTACCAGAGTGTGTAACGCATAGAACTAGACAAGATAGGTATGGAAAAGTATATATATTCTTGATCAGCATCACCACCAAAATTGAAATAACGATGTATGTCCGTTGAAATCACGATCACAGGAGAAGGGATTAAGATTTCAAAATGAAATTTGGCAAAAATATTGGTTGCTATGTTGGGGTGTTTCGTATTGAAAATGGGCAACATCGCCCAAGGACCACGCCTACTTTTTATATCGAGAGTGCAGGTACCTCTGTTTGGCCTATTAATAAAGGCCATATCAGCATCACTTTTTGAGAGAAGACAAGAAAATTTTATACATGTAGGTTTAGACTAATGCTTCCAGTTAATATGCCAAATATGGGCGTGATGCGCCCACTTTTAGTTTACATAGGTCATGGAGGGTTTTACATGGATTGTATTGAAAAGTATATAAGTTTCCTGAATTATGGTGTACATAATATTGTAGTTTGTGAACCAATAATATTCTGTTGGGAAAAAAATGTGCGGGCCACGCCTCCTTTTTACCCATCCACCCAGTATTGCAATATATTTTTATACCCTACACCTAAATTTTGAGAGTAAACGCACTTAGTACCGGTGTTTGTAACGCACAGAAATAGTTAAGCAGCTATAATTATAGTTTATCTTATATATACGAGTATATATTCTGCTTTAAGGTGTATGGTATTTCGGCTACAGCCCGGCTGTAGACAACACCTTTACTAGTTATAATTTAATTTTGGTTGCAATCGCTTGAAGCCAAAGGACTTGGTGTAATATTATGCATAACTAAGTAAAAACCACTTCTTTAATTGGAATTCTTTCACTTACAAGGAAGTTATGTTTGGCCACTTCAAATCTTTTGTTAATGGATAAAATCCATTTGTTTCCTTTGCATGAACTAAATGGAAATAAGTCTATCATGAAATTTAATTTTAAAAGAAATCATTTGGCTTTTAAGCTAGAATTTTCTATTTTCATTTGCTGAAGCCAATTTCCATGCGTAAAGGCGACATTAATCATATGAGGATCAGTCAAGAATAGAGCAGACCATTTATTACGAAAATAGGTGCATGTGGGTCTTCCAACGCCAAATTGCTGTGTGGGGCAATATTGTTAACGTTAAAATGCTGGCGTCAATTGTGGAAACTATGAACGTGAAGCGGATATTTCAAAGACGTATAATAACATTACAATGTTAATGTAATGTAATGTTAATGTTAATGTCGGCTACGTTCTTTGGTGAATTGATTCATCTGGCTAAACACTCGATTTTATAGTACTCAACATTGATTCAGTTGATTGTTGGTGACCGATGTGAGTATCCAACGCCAGATAGCGCCAATTCGTTACTTATACAGTCCCTCGTCCACAAGGAACAAAGCCGAAATTTTCAGTCTTCGACTTTTGTTTACTTTTTTGAGTTTTGGAAGTTCTTCGTTGTGTTTTTCTGGTTACATGAGGAACGTTGAGCGACTTTTTCTAATATTGTGTTATTGCTTCAACGTTCTTTACAGAAAAAATGATGAAATGAACAACCAGGCAGGCTCCTCAAGGGCTCCGGCCTTAGGGGGCCAAATATCTCCGCCCGGTGGCTACAACCTAGAGCAGCAGCATCATCACGCTAGCGCACTGCAGCAGCAGCAACAGCAGCAATTCCAGCAGCAGCAACAGTTCTATCATCAGCAACAGCAACACTTTCATCAACACCATCCCCACAGCGGCTTTCCCCAGCAGCAGCAGCACTTCAGTCAAGCCAGCGACTCTTTCCTGCAATACCCAGTCCAAAGCCATGGCGTTGGGAACCCCTACCTCGCCGTCGCGGAAGCCAGCGACAGCCTGCGCACCCTGAAGAACACCTTCGGGCCAAACTCCGAATTCACAGCCAGCGAGCGCAGCGGCAGCGTGGCCGGCGTTGGAAGCAGCTGCGTGCCTGCCGGAGCAGCAGGTGCCCAGCAGCAACCAACAATGGATACTATCGCCGCGTACAATCAGGTTAGTAAGAAGTTTATCTGCGCAAACCAGCGACAGGAACTCAAAGCCCAGTCAAGGAGTAGAAGTGTCATTTGGTTGATTTTTTGACGTTCTACTCGACAGGTTGGAGGAATGCACAACGGCTTGCATAGCGCCAACGCGCAGATGCATCACCAACAGCAACAGTACATGAGTGGTGCAGGAGGGGGCGGCATCGTGACCTCAGGCAGCATGTGCAGTCCTGGCGGCATGACTCCAGCGGCAGCATCGTCCGCGGCCGCCCCCAGCATGCAAATTAATCAAATGGGCCACATGAACGGAATGCCGACGTACAGCGGCCCGCCCGGAGTAGTTGTTGGATCTACAAGGCAACATCAAGTAAGTCGCTTCGTGGTCGTAGTTTCCTGTATTTAAAACCGTGTCAAACTCGTGAAAGTTATAAAAATGCTCATGTCACAACGAAATTCTGACAAATCAGAGAAAATATGTGAAAGAGGTCTGTTACTTCAGCTGCCTTCAGACGGACCTCGTTACCAGCCCGCCTTTCGCGTACTTCCATTGAGCGATGCACATACATACGAGTATATCGAAGCATACTTCAACCCTTAAACACGAAGTTGTTGCTGGTTCCAATTATTGTCATTTCTTGAAGGAACGATTCCGCAACTTTTCGGCAACCTCTTCGAATGTGTAAATGCTCACATGATTCTATACATCGTTTCGCCATTAATTACTTTGAAGACTTTTGAACTTGCAAGAAGTATTATTAACAACCCGAACAAATGTGGTTATTTAAGTGAGATTAGATAGGACTTATATGCTCAGACAGTCGATCGCGATAAGCTCTTCGTAGCAGCATCATGATTGTCTGATGTCAATACTTAAACAATTATAAGTTTTGTCAGCCCGATCGCTCTATTGTTCTACTTTTCACAGATGTCCAATATGAATCAAATGCAAAACATGACGATGGGCGGCAGCATGCAGTCGAACTCCATGTCTGCGATGGCGGCACATCATCAGACACAACAGCAGCAGCAGCAGATGGGCGCGATGAATCCAATGGCAAAGATGCAAGGCATGGCCAACGCAGGGTACCCACCCCGCCGCATGGCGCCCTACCCCAATCCACAAATGCATACTGCGCAAAAGCGCATCTATCCGTCAGTGGGCGGGAATCCTCCGAATGTTCCTCAACAGCAGCTATCCGTAGCGGGCATGTTTAATAGTGGCGTCATGGCGACGCAGAATCCCGTAGGCATACATGCTCAGGCGACTAACGGGGTACCAATGCCAATGCAGGCCGGCAGCGGCTTTTCACGGTCCGGCTCTATGGCCACTTACGGCAGAACCGGCGTGGGTCCCAACAGTATCGGAGTCGGTGGTATTAGTCCTAGCACTATAGGACCCATGCAACGCTGCATGCCGCAAGGAGGTCCAATGGGCGGCTATGGCGCGACTGCACACCACACCCAACAAGCCCAGTTCTACGCTGGCGGCAGTAACCCAAGCGGAATGTCTGGACTCGGCAGCAATGGCAGCGGTGGTATGTGTCCGGCTGGTCCGGTATCCACTTCTGGCACTGCAAATCCTTACCAAAACCAGGGGTTAGTACACACCTTATCCCCAGTGGTTACAGTTCACGAGTCGCTTATACAAAATCTTACTAATATTATTGCAATTACCTAAAATTCAGGTTCCAGCAGAACTATCAGCATAGTCCAGTTCCGGGCAATCCCACTCCGCCGTTGACTCCAGCATGCAGCGTTCCATACATCAGTCCTAATCCCGACGTGAAGCCACAAATTGATAATAGTAAGTTGCAAAATGGAGCAATATTTTTGATGATGCTACCAACCCAAACCTTAACTTCTCTCCAGACGAAGAGTTAAGACTGACTTTTCCCGTGCGTGATGGTATCATACTTCCTCCATTTCGCTTGCTCCACAACCTGTCAGTAAGCAATCACGTTTTCCACCTGAAGCAAAATGTGTACAATACGCTCATGTGTCGGTAGGTGCTCCATATTTCCTTGGCAGTTTATTCGTATGTTACTATGTCATTTGCTTCTTCCGGTCTTAGCTCCGATCTTGAACTACAGCTTAAATGTTTTCATCAAGACGATCGCCAAATGAATACTAACTGGCCTCATACTGTCACGGTGTCAGCCAACGCCACGCCTCTGAATATTGAACGTTCTGATAAAACGGGTCAAGCTCTCCGGCCGCTGTACTTGAAGACTGTGTGTCAGCCCGGCCGCAATACCTTACAATTGACTGCAAGTTCCTGCTGTTGTGTAAGTATTCCGTATAAATTCCCGATATTTGTGTATTTGTATGCGTGTTTTCTCTCACTCACTCAATAATTCGTCCGTTCTAAATGCGGAGGATTGCGAGAATTAGAGCTCGATGGAAATATATGTACATTTTCAACTGTTCCTCTCTTTCAGTCCCACTTATTTGTTCTGCAACTAGTCCATCGACCATCTGTGCGGCAGGTCTTGCAGAGTTTGCACAAACGCAATCTCCTGCCTCTGGAGCACAGTGTATCCAAGATCAAGCGCAACTTCGCCATGGGTCTTTGTGGCGCTCCCTCCTCTACAGCAACTATTTCCGACGGCAACAGCAGCCTGGAGCAATCCAAGTTTGTGAAGATTTCCATGAGGTGTCCTATTTTGAAGTCTCGCATACGATTACCAGCGCGAGGCAACGAATGCAAACACATACAATGCTTCGATCTGGAAGGATATTTGATGATGAATTGCGAACGCGGCGCCTGGCGTTGTCCAGAATGCAAGTATGATGGCAAATCCTCACGAAAGCCAAGCAGTAGTAACAAAAATCTTCCTTTCACCTAGCAAACCCGCTTTAACAGAAAGCCTCGAAATCGATCAGTACATCTGGGCCATCCTAAATACACTGGGCAATTCCGATGTAGACGAAGTGATTATTGATTCTGCGGCCAACTGGCGAGCGGTTCAGAGCCACCAGGAAGGTTGCACACAGACCAACAGCTGCATTGGTTCCGTCAACAGCGGTTGTCTGTCAACACCGCCGGGCAATTCGACGCCCGCTTCGAGCAGTGTACCTGCCATTAAGCAAGAAACTGTCGAGGAAGTTTGCAAAGCAATGTCTCCGGGCTCCACGCAGCTACCAACATGGGACAACTCGCAGGCGATGAGTCCGTACACCTGTCACGATATGAATTCTATAGCCAACGGCAACATGATGGTTAGCCAGGGGTGAGTGGCGAGTCCAGACCTTCTGTGGGTTTTTCCTTATATGAACTTTCATATTTTAGAGTGACTCCCCGTTCCACCTTCGAAAACAGCTTCCACGGCTGCGGCCCTGGCAGTGTTGGTCATCCTCCCCAATCGGAATCCACTCAAAATGATGGCTTGGCGCACTGCGACACGGGAAACTCTCTGGATCAGCTAAATGCCATGGAAAAATCACTAAATGATCAGGTAAATATTTTGCAGAAGTGGATTATAATACAGAATCGTAATCCTAAAACGTACACAACTGAAAACTAGTATCCTGAAAAACCATAGTAATGCAGCGTTTTCATTCAGATGCCTCATACGCCGCACACCCCCGGCGGAGCGAGCCACCCGCTGACCCCCGGCGGCCCTCCAAGCGTCAGCTCTGTGCAGAATGAACCCATGGGCGGTACGCCCAACCCAGGTAATCACTCACCACACACACCGGGAACACCAACGACCAATCGCCAGAGCGGCGCCACTGAAGCACAGCAACAACAACACCATCAGTCCCTAATTAACTCGCTGATGAACGCGCAACCCGACGGATTGGTCAGCCTAAACGATAGCGACATAAACGCCGAGCTGAACCACTTTGATCCGACGATCGTTAACAATGATGGTGCCAATGATTTAAATGTACGCAGAGATTTTCCATTATAAAATTATCACATTGACGTTTTCCAAGTACATTTTTCTAATTACTTTTGTTCTGCAGCTTCTATCAGATGTCGATCCAATGGAAATCCTGTCTTATCTTGATCCGCAACCAGATCTTAATACTCCGCCGTCAAGTGGCTCCAGCAACAACAACAACAACGATGACATTTTGGCCACATTATTTGACTAAACAATGCAACAAGGGGGAGGGAACTACCACACATGTATTTTACACTCTGAGCATATTTAGATTGTCTTTGTATATAGAAACAATGGTATGAAAAGTAATCCTCACTACGAGTTATGTGAACGCTATATGAGGAACGAATATAAACGTACTTTTAATTATTAACACGAAACGTTAACTATTTCCTTACACGTTTGTACATAGTATTATTAAACATAGATTATTATTACAATTTCATGCACAGACCATTTCAATGTGAAGCTTGACTTTAAATACTTTAAGCAAACGTTAAAATGTCAGATTCACACAATTTGGCACAGAAATTAGATGTGAGTGTAAATACCCAGAAATAAATGTTTCAAAAAACAATTATCTTAAACGATCGAAACAATGAAATGTGATTTAAACCCTAAATAATAAGCAAAGTTTACACGAAAAATTATACCGACATTAAAATCCAATGAGTGTAATTTATTTTTAAATCCGTGCGTCTCTTCTTGTTCTGTTTATGTTAAAATATTGTTTTAAAAGCGAAAGTATTCTCCGCATGTGAAACAAACGTGTAAAAGGTAACCCTGATATTTTACTTTGCGAAATATTACTTTTTACGTTTTATAATGCACATATTACGCAGAATTCTGACAGTGAGGTTACGATTACTCTTTTTGTATTGAAATCAACAAAAATTACATCTTGACGTGTTGCATAATTTTAGTTATTATTATTATTTTTTACATCCACTACTAAATTAAAATAAAATGATATAAACCTGCCTCTAGGTATATACATATACTTACATATACATAAGTTTAAATTTTAAGCCATTAATTGAAATAATTTAAACTAACATAAAGATAAATAAATTTACACAGATAACGATATAAAGAAATGATGATTATATTAATTAAGATATTAAGTTTACATAAAAACTATCTGAAATGTATATTATTAAAAAAGCAAAAAAATATGCAAACAAATAAAAGTCAATAAGAAAAACAAAGGGAAGAACAGATTTACTCTTGCAAACAGCACTCAACGAAGGCGTAAATTCGCGCATATCGAGAATAATTCAGTTCTGTTCCCAAAGAATTGAGTGTTTTTTTTTGTGCTGGAAGCTAAATTCGAATTTGATGGAATTATGATGGAAAATTTGGATCTTCTGATCGCAAGTTCTTCAATATGTACATCTAAAATGTATGTGCTAATATTTTACTACATCTTCGAACATTGCTTCAATGTATTTATACATTGCTGCAAAATAAACCGCTGTTAAAAATAACCAAGTAGCCAAGTAATAGCAGAAAACGTTTTTCATTATGGTTATACTTCGAAAGCGTCTGTAATTTAGACAGCCGCTAAAAAAGCTCCTATAAAAAGAGCTTTTGTCATCAGCTTGTAGAAATATTCTCCAAAAATAATTGAGGCTGAATGTAGAAATACGAACAGAGCGAAACAGAATTTGCAGCATTTATGGAACATTCTTTTTAATATTAAAATGTTTTATTGCGGATTGGCTTGACATAGATTAAAGTGGCGCTTGAATAAACGTTCTGAGAACGTTAAGCTATAGATTCAAGTAATGAGAAAGAATATGCAGAAATATGTAACCTTTTAAAGTTAATGTTAATGTGACTTACTTAAACTAACAATTGAATTATGCACACAGACTATCAACGCAGGTTGCAGTCTATATGTTAATATGTGAAATCCAGGAAAGCGAAATTTAGGATAAGAACTTAATTTACAATTAAAAATCATTCACTGATATCGATCAATTCCAGCGGCTTTTCTTAGCTTTCGTACGTCCATCGCCGCCATCTGCGGATGCTGCAGCAGTCATCTCAGTGGTTGAAGCAGTTGTTGCAGGACGTGGTGGCGGTGGCGGTGCGGCAAACAGTCCAGATTCTGGCAGCGTTTGTTCCCAAGTGCGATCACTGGATGCCCGGAACTGAGAACTGTATTGCGCGCGGAAAGCTTCGCGCATGGCTGAATAGCGGTCTGCAGCTGGTCCAGAAACGGAAAGTGACTTTCTGCTTGCAGAGTTTGACGTTGGAGGTGATGACGTTTTAGTTAAGGTGTGAGCTCCACTGGATTGCGGGCGCTCGCGGTAACCTAGACCAGATCCGCCAACACCTACATTTTTCCCTTTGCCTTGCTTGAATCGGGAATTTCGAAACCAGGAGCTTTTAAGGGCCAACTCCATGAGATCTGCAGGTACTTCCTGGTCAGCACCTTCCAAATTTCTCACTAAATGCCCAGCAAACTCTTTGTCCTTGTCCGTGACGAGCGTGTATGCGTTGCCTTTCTCTCCTGCACGCCCAGTGCGCCCAATCCGATGTGTGTGAGTGTCGATGTCACGTGCGATGTCGTAGTTGATAACACTACGTATGTGGGGTATGTCTAGGCCACGTGCGGCAACATCTGTCGCCACTAAAATATCACACTCTTTCTTCTTAAATTTCATAATGACCTTGTTACGGTCCGACTGATCCATATCACCATGTAGCAACAGGCAGTTGAACTCCTTGACCAGGAGGTTGTTGGCCACCACTTCGGCGTCGACTTTTTTTGTCACGAAAACGAGAACACTGCCGACAGAGAGGAATTGAACGAGATGGCACAGCAGCCAGTTCCATTTTTGCATCGGATTCGGAAAGACGTATACGTACTGCGTTATATCTTGATTGGCCTCACCTAAGTCACCCTGTATAATACGAACTGGATCAGTGAGAACATCCCTGGCTAAGCGTTCAATGCGTTTCTTGAAGGTGGCTGAAAAAAGCAGCGTCTGCCGATCCGGACGAATTTGGTTGCATATGGAGCGAACCTGAGGTTCGAAGCCCATGTTGAACATACGATCCGCCTCATCAAGAACCAAGAACGTCACTCGTCTTAAGTTAGTAGCTTTCATTTTGACCATATCAATCATGCGACCCGGAGTGGCCACTACAATTTCAGCTCCTTGCTCCAGTGCCTTGCTTTGTTCCCATTTGGAACCTCCTCCGTAGCAACAAACGACATTAATGTTATAAATTTTACCGAATCTTTTGGCATCATTGTAAATCTGAAGCGACAGCTCCCGTGTCGGGGCAAGGATTAAGCCAATTGGGCCGTCACCCTCGCGCAACTGCCGCTGATCCATGATATGCACCAACATGGGCCACACAAACGCTGCAGTTTTCCCAGATCCTGTCTTCGCAATGCCAATGATGTCACGACCAGCTAAAGCCGTTGGTACTGCCTGGGCCTGAATAGGAGTCGGTTGCGTGTACTCCGCTTTACGTATGGCTTTCATTAGACTCTCGTCGAAACCAAAGTGAGCAAAACTCGATACGGGATGAGGAGGATCAGGCCCAGAAACCTTCACACCTAATGTTTTCCTCAGATTTCGTACTTGCTCCTGATTTAAGCTGACGATGTCCTCATGAGGCGTGTAAAAGTTCTTTTCAAATGGGTCGTAGTCAATTTGGGAATGATAAATAGGCGGAAGCGGATCAATATCTTTCTTCTTTGCCGGCGCAATTGGATTTCCATCTTGGTCGTAATCGATTTCGACATCTGAACCATCATCTCTGACGCCAGCGTTTGGGTTTTCCTCCATATAACGATAATAACTCTCTTCGTTATCTTCATCGTCGATATCTGTACGCACTCCCCTCACACCTTTCTCACTTATTACTCCAAGTGTGGACGATGCTGAAATTTCAGGTTTTCCGACCTTTTCCTTTTGAACCTGCTGTTCAATGCCAACCATAAATTGATCTAGAGGATCATCTTCATCCTCTTCACCGTCTTTATTATTTGCTATTTTGTGTCCTGGTGATCCAGGTGCTGGTATGTACGCTAAAGCTGTGTCGCTTGCATCTTCGTCGTCGTCGAAGTATTCATCTTCAGTACATGCTTTGCGTTTTCCAATTGCATATTGCGATGAATTCGTGAATTGACTTATTGCCTCCAAAGTCGAATAGCCGTATTTAGATGTACCTGGAACTTGAGCTGCAGTACGAACCCCGCGCGCTGTTCGAGCAGTTAGAGATGACGGTGGTGGAACAGCATTCATTGACGTTCCTCCTCGATTGATATTCGCCTTATAGGGAAACCCACCACCTCCAATACCACGGTAATTACTCATTTCTAATAGCAAATAGTTTACTACTTTTATATCTCCAATGCCAATACAACCTTCTCTTTTAAGGTAATAATATATATATTATGCTATGCAGCTTTAACGATTCAAAGATTACGCTCCGGCGGCGACAATATTTCTGATTTCACCCACGAATGTACTTAGTATTTCTGCATCAATTCTACTCATCAAAATTTACAGACCAATAGTTAATGTCAATCTTTGCAAAGAGTACGAATTTATATTGAAATGTTTTTATTAATTTGATTTCATTTAACCTAAGCTTTCGTTAAATCTAATTGTGGGCTTGAAGTTATATTACCCATATTGAATTCAATCAGTTTGTTTTACTAAATTACAGATAAAATTAGAGTAGCCAACTCAAGGTGAAGAATAAGAAAAATGTCAGCAAAATCAGCATTTTCCTAGTGCGAACCACCACACTATACAAAATTATGATGTCTTTTTAAAATGCTGATTTTGATGACTTTTGCAATGGAAAATATACTCCTGGAAAATAATTATTTGACAATAATAGCAGTGGTAATTAAAAATAGACATTTATATGTTAGTTTTGCAGTCGTAGTTCTTGTGTATTTCGTGTGGAGGCCTATAAGTCATGTAAGTAATTAGTAGTTTCATTATTCTTGCTTCATTTATTAATGATAAAATATTACTACAATGTATTTCATACTCAAGGTAAATTAGTATTAAGTATTAGGTAAGTATTTCCAATTTTGTAAGTTAGTAATAATTGCGGTTCACTTTTTCCTGTGAAGAAGCAAAACAAAACATAACCCGGAAGACTTAAATGGCTCGCTTGATGACTGAAGGTTTATCAATGTTTTACAAAGGCATTATCGGCGTTATATCAAAGGAGGCGATAATTGACCAAGTTGATTGAATATTGCGTCGTTTTTGAACATTTCACTGCATCTAACAGCTCCCTCAGATTTCGGGAAAAATAATTCTGGTATATAATAAAATCTATTCATCAATAAAAAAGAAATAAACCCAAAAAAATTTGGTTTTAATAAAGTACTCTATTGTATTCTTGAGAAAACCTCCGAAAAGCCGCAATCAATTATTTACTGCAGGCATTAGTTATTAACAAAATTTTGGGCAAAAGGTGCAAACCGAATCAAAATCGGTCCGTCCTTTGAGGGTTAATACCAACGAGCATATATACATGTGTATATACGTTAAGCTCATACTACGTAGGCTTAAAAAGTTCCTGAAGCGACGCTGAAGTGCAGAGGTATAAATGAATCTTTTTAAGTATTTTAAGAGTAGTGACTTGCACTTATTGTTGAATGCGTGACTTAAAGTATACTCATTGCAGTTCGTTGGCCGGAGTATGGAGAGCTGAAAGCCAAGAAGAGTTTTTAGTGTATCTCACATCTACATTACATTATCTACATCTCTTTACACTCTCTGTCTCTACATTTTAAAAAAATCATAAATGCATTAAAAATCATAAATGGTGAACTCTGCAGCAGAAGTGTGGTGAATAGGTATAGATTAGCATAACCGAATTCTAAAAATTCTCCTTCTTCCATTGGAGCGGCGCTGCCGGCTTTGACAACAAAAACACTGCATTTTCCAATCATGGAAAGAAATCACGCAAATCACGCAATTTCCCCTTTGTCCTAAGTGCCAATGTATTACGTGATTTTTTCATATGCTCTTTAGCTTAACAGAGTGAGTGTTTCTGTTAACTCTACAGCCAAGGTTTACGTTACGATTTTCGTGAGTTCTCGCTACGTAGACAAAAAAAAAAAAACTGTTGCTTTATTTACACATTTTAGCAAAATTTAATTGTACAGTACCTGGAAATAAAGCAAGATTTACTGTTCCTGAGGTTCCGATCTAATACATTGACGTGGTGTGTTATCTTCAACGTGTATAAAACTAATTTATTATTTTATCACAAGATATTCGTAGTTATCTTTTGGGTAGTTGCTTTTTTAATTCAACGAAAATGTGGAAGTATATTTTTCTTTTTGGGATATGCTTGGTAAATATATAAGAACACATACTTCGAAGTTCTTTACAGATTAAAATCCTTACTATAGGGGAAGAAGAACGTATTTGCGGATTTCACTGCCATCGACTGTCTTGAAATGGGATTTATTAAAGGACAGCTGCTATGTTCTTCATGCGAGATGTTAGATGATTTTCGTTTAGAGCTAATCAAGTGAGATTTTGTCTCCATTTTATCAGGTTTCATATATTCTTAACTACACAGGCCACACTGTAAGGACTGCTGTCAGAAAGACCTATTAGCGGCTGCCACTCGCCGTTATCCGAAAGCTATTCTGGAAGTTTGCACCTGCAAGTTTCGGGCCTATCCACAAATAGAAGCGTTCATAAAGAGTGCACGGCCATCCAAATTTCCAAATCTTCAAATTAAATATGTGCGCGGACTGGATCCAGTTGTGAAATTGCTCGATAGAAATGGAAACGTAGAAGAAACTTTGTCAATTACCAAGTGGAATACAGACACCGTGGAAGAGTTCTTTGCTACGCACCTGGAAAGAGCCAACGGCAAGATTACGCCGAAAGTAATTGATAAAAAGGATGATCTTGATGATTTTTTAATAACCAATAGAATATAATTTAGAATTAAGTAATATCGGCTTGTCAAAAATTTAAAAGCAACTGTGTATAAAGATAACTTCAATGCTGAGAATATATTCTTATTTATTATAATTTTTTATAACAAATTATAAGTCTGCCTGAAGACAATGTTTGATTAACTTTTAACAGTGTTTGCAATAGTGCTATAAACTTAAACCTGCGTTTTTTTGTGTGTAAAACTAATTTGCAAGAGAAATGATTAATAACTTTTTTATTATGGGTGGCTTAATAGCGAATAGAGGATTGAATGAAGATTATAATGTCCTTATATGAAGAAATGCACACTATTTCCATAATATACTATTAATATCTACATACATATGTATACAAAAAATAGTAAAATAACATCCGTCAACTCTGTTATTTCCGATTTATTTAAACAGGCAGATTTTTCCAATTTTCCTTATCTGAAATCTGAGTTAAAATAATTATGACAAATGCTCTATTATCATCATTAGCCTGTTATTTATATTTTTTATAGATAAAATATTATTTCATTTTGTGTTTGCAGTCTCGAAAATAAAATTCACCTTCAAACTCATTCCAAGCACTGGCCCGAGATTTCCCATTTTCAGTACCAAACATTCCAGGATGACAAAGAATATACTTACAAAATTTCATGGCGCTAACTTCAATCGTTCTATTGTAATCGTGATATGGCTAAATTGACTCAGGCGGTGACAATGATCACGAGTATTTTTACTTTTCCATACGTACCACGCCTTCTTTAATGCTCATCCCTCGGATGTAGTGAAAGGTCTGACTCACTGACGATCGATTAATGATCTATATGTACACCGAATAATTTTTCTTCTAAGGATTTCCGAAAGCATATACACAGTCTTTTTTCCTTGCACAGACCAAATCGTTGGACCGCAAAGAGTAAAATCACTTGTAATTCAGAAAGCATCATTTGGAAATTTTATATAAATTATCTATGGCATTTCTTAATAATAAGTGACGGTTTCTGATTTACAAGTGAAGTTTTTTGCATTTAAAGTGACGCTTTCTGAATTAAAAGTGAAAAGATCAAAGTGGACTCAGGGATGGACACAAAGGAAGAAAATAAATGAACGAAAAAAGAATAATAAAATTATAACTTTCTCAATACTTCCGGATAAAAGACTGAATCAAATTAGAGGGCTGCTAAAAATATTGCTGCGACGAATAAAAAAATGTTTCAGCAAACAGACGCAATTCCTTTTTGGTTTTCCTCCTCTAGGGAATTCCGTAATTTTTTTTCCTAATCTTTTTGAAGTGTTTATTATCTATGGATGTATGTACGAGTACGTTTTCTAATGTAGAATTGCTGAGCATGTTCCATGCCAATAAAAAACACAATCATACTTGTTAAGAAATACTGAATAATTACCCTTGCAGTTCAATTACATGCTAAATTTTCACCTTGCATAATTGTATAACTTAATAATATGGGGTATATATTTTATATTTATTTTTATTAGTTGTTTGCAATTATGAGTCGAGTTTTATTAGTATCAGATATTTTAAATGTGATTCGCCTGTTCCACAGGGTTTCTTATGGATGTATATAGACAGAGTTCATTTATAAATGAAAAATAAGTTTTTATCTGTAAATGGGCTGAATTTGAAAAAAAACTTGGAAATCCTTGCAGCCCTTTGAGAGTTAACTAATTAGATTTCGATTGCATTAAAATTGTTCATATGTAGACATCTAACTATCCTACGTAATTTTTCTTTAATTAATTTCGATTCCTTTAATTCATATTTATCACACATCTGTAAACACTCAACAACAATGTCTATAACCGCCGCTAGGAGGATTGCATACAGATGTGCTGCAAGATAAAAATTAGTTTTGTAACTGTAGCTTAAAAGCAGTAAATGACGTAGCCGAAAGAGCTATCCAAGAATTTCACGGATCAAACAAAAAAGAGAATAAGAAATTAACTAAACCTAAATAATAAATTAACTTTATATTTTAATAGTATTTCTCAAATTAGTCTTTTGAGGAATATTTATTTAAGATATGTATGTATAATTGGAATTATCTAGCTATCGACCTAAATTTCGATAATAAAGAAAAATGTCTCCGCACCCATGGAAGGGACACCCTAATAGACATACGTTACTTTCATTCTAAGCGTTTGCCTTGGAATTGACGACTCCATATCCACTAAAATCATGTGGGAAAAGAATATTTAAAATCTTTATTAATAATCAAACATAAAATATAAGTCAAATCAATACATAACACTTATTTTTGCTTAGTTGCTAACACGAATTACAGCTCGGCCATTGCAGCGATACATTTGGCTGAATTGGCGTTGGAAGCAGTTAAAACCCGACAATCAGCAGTTGGAATACGGATAATTTCAATTTTTTCGTAGAGTATACATAAAAACATGTCTCTGTGCGCTTGTAATATATTTAGAGGTTTATTTAAAACAAATAACGGTGTTATTACATTCATCAAAAAATTAATGACATTATATAACAATATATACACCATAAACATTATTCTTGATATAAGAATTCCTAGGTGTAACATGATAACTTTATTTACAAATATGTATGTGTGTGTGTGTGTATTCCAAAATTTGTTGAATTAGTTTACGGATATATTGTCAAAATAAAGTAAAAGATAACACTAATGAATAAATATACAGTTATAATTAGTTCGATTAACATTCAAGTTAAATTTTGTTTGGAAAAAAGAGCGTTGTTACTGATTGAATTTGTTGATACTTTCTTTAGTGTTTGTTTCTCTTTAACCAGATTATTTTTTCGGAGTTATTCATTTTATGTACGATAATAGAGAGATAATAACGATTTTCAAGAGATTATAGCAACGTGAATTCGCAACTCTTAATTCTTAATTTCGAAAAAGCGCCTTATGTTTCACACCATCTCGTTCAGCTCGATCTCTCATACTTATTTACTAATAATAGTTGTTATTGGCCTCAGCAAGAAGCTCGGTGCATTTTTTTTTTGTTATGGGTTTGATTTAGGTATAATTTTTTGATCCTTTTCACCGGTTAATTCTTATTTACGCTATTAACTAATAATTACTTCTCCAAACTTAAAAGTATATCTTTATAATTCAACGGAAAAGCTTTAATAAAAAAGATTACAATTTGCATTTTGCTTCATCTTTCGAATTTAACATGACGCAAATTTGTGTGCCGTGAAATTATTTTTATTATTTATCAGCTCTTAAAATTGGTCGCGGGTCTAAGACACTAATTTTTAAAATATGTTGACCTTTGATTTAAATTTCCTATAATTGTTAAACATTTTAAATAATGTTTTTTTGTTTGTTTTTTTTTTTTGCTTAAGATTGACAAAAAATTTTAGTATGTAAAAACTATACAGAATTAAGTATTTTTAACATTTAACTCCACACTTAAACAGACTTGTGAGAGCTATAGAATTGCTCCTACGTTTTTTGCACAATCTCTTGTTTGCAATATCAAGTGCAACAGAACTTGTTATGATTTTATTGACGATTTGATACATACATATATAGTTTCAGATAAAATATTTAGGTGCAAACTGCAAGAAACTGCCTGCAAGGAAGAAAAGCGTACACTCTGCACGACATTCGTTTTTCGCTAACTACAGACAGCTACGGTTTAAAAGCTGTTGTTACTACTATATATAAATGCTTGCCTATCTGCTGTTGACTATTCTGACTTTTTTTTAATAGTTGGCTTTAGCGAAAATCGCTACGTTGTCTCAAAAGAAGAAACTTCGCACTTCATCATCATTTTCATCGTTCGCTGAATCATTGTTTTTACTAAGATCCTCTACGCTTTTCCGCTCAGCAACAACTGAATTGTCCAACACTTCAGCGCCGTCCACAAGTGATTCCAATGGATTGATACCAATATCATCGAGGAGCACAACCTCTCCACTTTCGATAGCTGCAACAGCCTCCTCGTAGTATCAGTTAAGGTCGCGCCTGAAGCTATCTTCAATTGTGGGGTCAGTAATCATTATTGTACTAGGATCGGAGAGAATCTGCAGGCCGGTTACATCCATTTGACCCAAATCCAGATCAAGGGTGTCAAAAATTTCTCGCGAGAAATCTGAATGCGAGGAATAGTCTGAGAAGATTATAGAAGGTATATTTGCGCTTGTTTGTGTTTTGTTAGAAGGGTTTTGTGGGTGATGGCTGACTGATGCAAGCGTGGTATTTGCAGACAATTCTGGTCTCGGTGAAATAGCACAACCCAAACTAGATAATACGGGCGATGCGACAGATGCAGGAGACGCGTGATGTGGCGTCGAAACTGTTTGTTGCTGCGGTTGCTGGTGCTGCGTTGATATTGGAATGGGCAGGGAAGTCGATATCGACGGCAACGGACTCAATGAAAGAGGAGCAACCACTGCGGACGCATTGCTGTGTTGAGTGTCGAAATTGCTGGTGTTGTTGTTAGTGGGGCAGTTTGTTGTCGAAGGATTATTTATGCTGGTGCTATTGTTATTCAGTAGTGGTTGGTGCTGGTGTGGACTGGTGGCGTGTGTGCGTCCGATAAGTTGTTGGTGCTGCTGGTTATTGTTACTTCTACATGCTCTATTTGTTGGCGCTGTTGTGTTTATTCTGATTTCATTATTGATGTTTAAGGTCGGCGATGTCCGTCGTCCTGGCAACACATTTAAGCTGTTGAAGTCTAGCAATTTATTTGCTTCCAAGGACGGCGAATAAGCTTGTTGCTGGCCGTTGAGGACACCAATGCAATTGCCATCACTAGTGGCACCAAAACTGTCAAATTCAAGTGAGGTGTAGAGATTGGATTGCTGCTGGAAATGCTGCTGCTGCTGCTGATCAGGTAAAGAGGTATTGTCACCTAAGGAAAAGTGCTCAAAGTGATTATGAAATGAATGATTTAAGGCGTTGTAGCTGGAATCTGAATATCGTTCGCATGCCCTTTGGATGGCTTTCGTGTTGTAACCTTGCTGTTGCTGCATCATGGTTTGCTTCTGTTGGTGTCTTATGGGGCTGCTGGGCTCACTTGCGTGTAAATCATTGCCAGCGACGGAGGTAAGCAAGCCGGGCGATGAACCTGGACTCGGTGGGTTCTGCGGCTGTCGGTAGTCTGTTAGATTGCCAGTAGAATTGGCAGCACCCATGTTGTGTATATGAACATACGGAGCTGCACTGCTGCGTGGTGACTGCTGTGGCGACCTTGGAGACTGAACTGTAAGATTTGTGAAGGACAAGTGCGGCGATGTTTGTGCAGCCGGTGTGGTCGCGGGTGTTGGCGAATGTTGTTGCTGATTGTAGGGAGATGACGGCAGCCCGCCGTTTCCAGGACTAAACGGACTAGGCGATTGATCGCGGTCACTGCAGCTGTTATGGTTGCTGTGAGGTGAAAGCGCCGGCGAAGCTGTCAGTTGCTGCTCCTGCTGTTGAATAAGTTGCTGGGTGGGAGCTATAAAGCGCTTTGATGTCAAGTCCGGCAGAGAGCCCGTGTTGCCAATAGCCATTGTTTGTTCTTGCAAAGTTTTGAAGATATTGTTTACTGGCATATTGCAATTGAAGAATTTGGCATTAAAATGCTGTTGATGCAGCGAAAGCTGCAAACTATGAGTCTGCTGCTGTTGTAATTGGTGATGTTGCAGTTGTTGCTGATGATGATGATGCACCTGAAGTTGTTGCTGGCTCAAATTCGGCTCAGGCATCATACTGCCTTTTCTTCTTTGTGCTTGTGGACTGAAGCTCTTGCAGATTTGTGGCGACAGCGAACGCTGATCATGTAGTTGGTAGTTAGTATGCATCGTCCCAAGATTTTCGGGGCTATCAGTTAGATTTGCGCCGGCAAAGTTGCCGTCTGCGGCAACTGCATTCGTCAGACTTTGATGCAATGCGGAATCAGAGTTCGAGCGTCGCCAACTAATGTCCATCGGCGGACTAAGGTAAGCCGTATTTTGGCCGCTGTTAGATAAAGCTATGGCTCCAGCATTTGTTAAGTTGCTACCGTAAGGCGATCTGTCCTGTTTACGCTCCGAAGGACGGCGCATGGGACCGACGCCAGGGCTCCGAACGCGCGATTCTCGATAAGATGCCGGTGAATTATTGCCACCTGCTCCTCCGACGAGGGATTCGTCCGGAGAACCTCCAGCTGCGGTTACAACACCTAAGCAACAATCAAAATTCTTCTGATTAGTTTGTGTATCCTCCATTTTAGTCGCGTAAACTTCTTTCATTATTCTTTCAAACTCAGCAGTTCCCTCAGCTTGCTTCTGTTTCTGCAGTGCAATTTTTTCACTAAATTTCCGCGGATTCGCCATCGTTTCTTTGTATCCTCGTGAGTAAAATTTATTGTATTGCGTGTTTATTGTTGTGTAGGGTTAACTTTTCCAAACAATCCGTCAATCCAAGCAATTCGTCCTTCCCAAATAATGCACGTAATATTGACCACATTGTGACAAATTGCAGTTTCAAACACCACATGAAAAAGATTTAGAAGATACAGTAAGGATGAAATTGAAGGAATTTCGTTAGAACTAAAACAGTAAATTGATTAAAAAAATGTTTATTTAAGTACGATTAATATAAAATATGGTTCCATGTAATATAACCGACTACCTGCATTAACGGAACAAATATATATGTACATATATAGTTTGTACAAGAGCCAGATAGATGGAGTTTATCAGTAACTAAATAATGTATCGAAAATATTTCGATTTTTTGAATATTGTTTAAACAAAAATAATATACAATCACCAAAAACTGTATGCGAAGTGGTACGTAAAGGAGTTTAAACACGGAGAAAAAAATGTTTTTGTTCTATCGTTTAAATAATACTTATACAAAAAGAAGCTAATATGCATAGAAAATTTAGCAGTACAATACATAATTTGTAAAATATAAAATAAACTGTGCAAGGAATGGTTACACGAGGAATAAGCAGATATCAACAAGTAAGAAATGAAAGCGAAATTGGAATGACACACTACTTTCATGTGTGTAGGGTTAATAAGAACTTACTTTACGTGCCAGTAGCGAAAGCTGTTTATACATTTACAAGTTAACCGAAAGCGCAAAATCCCTAAAAAGACGTACAAATATGTATGTTTTATAAGATTGCTTGTGAAACAGCAGACGAGAACGCAACTCAAAAAATCAGCTTGCTTTAAGATTATGGTTTCTTTGTTGTTCTCATTAGAACTACCTTTAGCAAATGTTTGAGTTATGCAAAAGTATACAATCTGTTTTTGTAATTTAGATCTATGTTTTCTATTTTAATTTTGTGTCGCAAATCGAGGCAGCTAACGCTACACTGCCCCAAATTTAATATTGCTTTGTTATACTTCACTTGAATTTCTTATAACGTTTATTGTATTTATATGCTGTTGCTGAATAACTCTTTATATAATTTGCGAAAGTGGACTTATTTCAACACATATTACTTTCAGTTTAAGTTCTTTGCGCTTTGACTTTACTTGCGACGTTGCAGTGACTGCCGCTGTCATAGAATGCCGTCTAAATTTAAAAGCTAATTTATTTAATATTTCGTATCATTTATAACATTTTTGTGATTCAGAATCATTTTGAAAAAATTAAAATATATAAACTAATTAATTCGGCGTATAACTTCGTCGGACTTATTTTATTTTCAGCTTATAGTTTATTATTAAGTCGTTTATTTAGAACCTTGGCTTTCTTTGTTCATTTCCTCATGAGTTTCAATTTTTTACTTATTTGCTTTTTTTTGTTACAAGGGAAAATTTTTTATGCCATATCTCGTATTACTTAACGAAAGACATGCACATCATCGCCATTCTTTAATTAAATTTATATTTGAAATCTTTTGCACTTTATTGTTAGTTTGGAAATATTTTTCACTTTGGAAACAAATAAATAAATAAATTTTTTTAGTTCGTCGTGCACTCTTGTAGTGCGCACAGGCTAAACTAAACTCTGTTTGGCAGCACAGTCTCAGGGATTACCGAGCAGTGGTGCTTAGTAGTAGAACTTGAACTATTCATGTTCATGAATATCAATGTTCGAAAGTGAGTATTTTTTGGTTTTCTGCGTTTTTTAATTAGATAGTTATAAATATTTTCACAAATGCTCTGTTGTTACTATGGTCGAACTTAATAAAAACCAATAAACAATATGACGACCCTTCATTTTGCAGTTTCATTAATAGTTGAGGGGACAGGGCGTCTTATCATTGAACAGTTGGAGGAATTCACTAGGAAGATATACCGTTTCCATAAAAATATTTATTCCGATTAAGGTTTTCGAAAACCACATGCTGGTTATTAAAAACGATTATTATATTGGTAATAATTTCATAAAAAAGTTATAATTGCTGCTTCTGTTGTTCCCTCAAATTTAAATGTAGTAAAGAAGCAATTTTAAAAAGCAATCATAACAAATGTTCACTTGTTAATCCTGTCAGTTTTTACATCGTCATTTAATAGATTTATCGAAATGAATCTTAATTCTTATTTCTCATACAAATTTTGTACATTTTTCGTCTCCTTGTAAAAAACTATATTTAAGAATATCTTTAGACTGGCTAAAAATAATGCTATTTAGCAGAATAATCAATAAAATGCGCATTTATATTGTTAAGAATTAACATTTTGTAACACACAATGTATTGATGTTTGTAAATAGATCAAATAATGAAGTAAATAAATAAATATGTATGTTTAAAATATAACTAAAATAAAAACACCGACTTATCACTTACCATGGAATTCAATATTATACTCTCTCCTTCCGTTCCCTTTACGACCATGCATCACCTTAATAAAAATCTAGTAGCACATCTTTCTTCATAACAATTTAGTTTTAATGACATTAAAATATGCATAAGCGTACTAAAATCAAAAACCAAATATGTATATATATACATACACATGTATATGTGGAAATAATTATGACTTACAAATGTATATATCGACAGTGAAACATATACATATATATTCAGATATAGGTGTAAATTTTTTAACCAACGATTTGAACAAAACTGTAAAGCTACAACAGTCAAAGACTATTAATAGGTGAAAAGATTTCACGAGCGCAATGTTGCTAACAACATTTAATTATTATGAACAGAGTAAGGCTACCATACCAGAAATATGTTCGATAGCTCCGTCATCCGCTTTGCCAGTGAACGCAGACGTGTATTACAACGCAAATCCTCGAAATGAAAAGTGGGATGGGGGTGGAGGATTTTCCTTTGGAGGATACAATGCATTGAGTTGTGTTATTCGCTCTGCATACGCATATATTTACATATATACTTTTTTATATTTTTATGGTCGTCGTCAGTCTTTCAGTGGCGACGAAACATAAAACTTCTTAATACTCTTTGCTACAGGTAAGTTCATTTTCCAAAATTTACACAACCAAAAATATTATTCTTTCAGGCATCAAACTGTTGGGAATTTTGTCGCAAATATTCCAAATAATATTAATATAAATGTACTCTTTTTAAGCCAAAAAAATATATAGAAGCGTCACGCAACACACTTTCCACCTACTGTCAATTGGAGGATATGCCAGGTGGAATGTAATTTTGTTGTTTCTCCAGCATAAATTTGTCGAATTTTATTTTTTATTTTCTCAATTTCATTTGTTCTTTTCTTAATTTCATTTGTTTTCTCCCAATTACAATTGGAAATGGTGTAGACCTTGTTTGCCACTGCGTTCGACCTAGTTTGTTGTTCTTTATAGTTAAAAATTAACAACAGCTTAGGCTTTGATATTTGAAATGACAGTTAATAAATTGTAAAAAAATGATGGGCCTTTTCTCTTCGCTTAAAAATTAATTTCGGTTACAATTATATATTTGGTTTTAGTGGTTTTGTTATTTAAGTAAAAATTCACACTGTATTTTCTAAGATCTGATATTAAATTGATGATATTAAAAATCTTAAATACAAGCTTAACCCGGATGATCTTTCAATCTTTCTAGCAATTAAAGTAAGTTTTTATAGCATGGAATTGCGGATCCGCTTTAAGTGAATAAAATTCCACATGTCTTGCCGCAGATGCAAAATCAAAAAAAAAATCAGCAATCATTGCCACGTCACAGAACATCCGGGAATAATTTCCCGACTTCATGCGAGCCTGTGGTATGTTCGTCATGAAATTTGATATTATAAAACTTTTAATAATCTCGTACACGTGCAGTTGGCACTCCCAAACGATTCCGCAATCAAAAATCAAATTCCTACGCGAGGAAGGCCAGCGAATAATCAAGTACGGGAGGTAAGTTCCTCAGTAATCTTCACATGAATAGTGTTATTCACCATGCTAACGGCAAACATCAAAACATCATGCCAATCATTGCAATTATGTAAAAATATTTAACATCGCTTATACAAGAAGTATTTTAAAAGTTCTCCTTCCCTGGAAACACAAAACACCTGAATGATTACCACCTTTAAATGTTAAGGTTTACATATGTACATTCCATTTATTCTAAAGTTTTACATTTTAACACAAACAAATTATCATTTGGATTAGGAGCGTAGCGCTGTGCGTGCACTTGCTTCTGCAAATTCAGCGAAAGGTCTTGGTCCCAGCAAAAAGGTGAGTACGCATTTATTTTTAGAACAGATTCTAATTGTTTGTATTTGGTGCTCACTTTGACTTCTTTTCCATGGTTAATACTTTTTTCTACATCGAGCTGAATCGTACAGAATAAGCGTAAGCCGGTATGACTTAAAAATAATGCTAGAGGTAATTCTTTCTAACGATAAGTATCTGGTTGCAGGATTTAAAACAGCAATGTCGACGGGTGATTAATGTTAACGAACAGGTGCATCCCAGACCTAAAACGGTAATTAAGGGACAACTTTTATGCATACCATTATAAGGCAAATTTTCGTGATATCTCTCAGGCGCCATGTACGATAGAAGATATAGAAGACCCGACTGGAAACATTGTAGACTGCATCGAAGCAACGGAAGAATGCAATGTACTAACACAAAACTTTTGTTATAGAGTCCAATAAATTTTCAATTTGCTTTTAGTGTGATGAAGGCCAAATAGAACAACAAAATAAGGCAAGTTACACTGATATCAATATATTGCAGGCTTATTTAGTAGTTGGTTTCGGAGTGCAAACTTTCCTGTCTATATAATTATATATTAATTATAGCGTAGAAGATTTGCACTGTATAAAGATATAAAAATATGGGAAACCGTTATTTCGTTTATTGTTGCCTACTAAGGTTGGGTCCGGAGCCATAGAATTTTTTTTTTTTTTGCAAATCAATCTTGTAATGTACTAAAAATCCCAACGTTTCGCAAGCGGATGGATTCCGTGTTGGTGGACCTGTACGATATTAGCTCATTATGTAAAATTGTTGCATTAAACGTAGCTTCCCAAATACTTGACAATCTCACCTCCCGCCAAAATGACATACATACATTACTAAGAACGGCCGTCGCCCAACCACGAGTAATGCAGTGTTAAGAAAAAGCTCACAATTTAACAACACTAAAAATGATTACTAATTCTTGTCCCCTATATTTTTTGAGGCAGGCAATTCCCGTATGCAATTGCGATTCGAGTAATACATCAGAAATGCGCCCCCACCCATCATCGATCGCATCAAGTGAACAACAAAATATCGTAAGAATATCTTTCGCTGTATATACCCACGGTAATCTTTTGATAGAATATTACGCTGAAATGTGTACACTTGCATTTTAGTGTGAATTCCTGGGTATGGAAGCATTCAACTTGCCAAAGGGCCAAGGAAGGTATTTTTCTCCAGAGATTGCCCAGTTGGGACAAATGGTATTAGTATTGCCCATTGTTTTATGTAGTGCATTGATTCCCTAAATGACATCCTACAAATTATCTACATTCATTTGAAATAAAAATATACATAATAAATTGCATAATGAAAATATTTTTTAAGAAACATTGGTACGACAACAACGACGAAAGACCACCTCTTTCGATCCAACAAAGCGTAAGTTCACTGAGCCATAGATACAAAGCGTTTGACATTACTTTTTACGATATGACTTTTCGTTTCTTTTTAGAGAGGCGCTTCATCTTATATTCCTAATGACTCCGGTGCTGGAGGAAACGTTTGCAATAACTATGTAAGCTAATTTGAAGATATGATATGATTGCTAACGCATCGAGGTACTGTTATTAATGAATAAATTTTGCCCTAGAAATGCGGCAATATTTCTAACCCGCCAGCAAATCAAACCTGTGGTGGGAGTAACGTTCTCACCAATAATGTAAGTATGCCTAATACTTAAAGTACTTTCGTGAGCTAAAAATGAGCTTAGTTGCAGCAATCTTGCAATGCTTTCAACCAGGTCGAAAACCAATACTCCATTGGCGCTGCGGGAAACGTTTCCAGCAATAATGTAAGATAACTTAACTCTTGAGTATTTCTGTGCAATACAAATAAATATTCTTGCAGCGACCCTCCACTGTTTTTAACCCTTGCGGAAACCCAAGAATGCCTATTGGGGGGTCAAATGTCTACAGCATCAATGTAAGTTGACTTCTCATTTAAGGAGCAAATGTGGGCTATAATTTAACTTTGTTCCAGCAATCCCGTAATGCTTTCAAGCAGCCCGAAAATCAGTACTTTGCTGGGGCTGTGCCTGGGGTAAACGTTTCGAGCAACAATGTAAGCCGATATAGCATTTGAGTACTAATGTGGCCTATAGAAAATGTTATTCCAGCGACCATGCAATGTTTTCAACTCACCCGGAAACCAAAACTCGTCTGTTGCTGTGTCAAACTTCTATAGCAACAATGTATGTTGACTTAGTATTTAAAGTACTAATGTGGGCTATAAATAAACTTTGTTTTAGCAACCCCGCAATATTTCGGACCAGCCCGAAAATCAATACCTTGCTGGAGCTCTGGCTGGTGAAAAGGTTTCCAGGAACAATGTAAGTCGACAGAGTATTTAAGTACTAATGTTGGCTAAAAAAAAATATTATTCCAGCAAACCTGCGATGCTTTGAACCCATCCGGTAAACAAAACCTTTCTTTACCTGTGCCAAACGTCTACAGCAACAATGTAAGCCGACTTACTATTTAAAGCATTGTCGGACACATTAGGAAGTTGTTTTATCTAAATCCCTGATTCGGGCAAAAGTAACTCGCGAGCGGTGTGCCGCAACGCAGACGCAGCGTCGTTGCATATATACGAAAGCCGAGAGGTATACATGCAACGACTCAGTGTTTGCTCGCGCGCCGCTTTGACCGACCCTGACTTAAAGTATTTTTGTAAGCTATAAATAAACTTTGTTGCAGCAATCCTACAATGTTTTGAACCACCCAGGAAAAATATGTTCTGGTGGTGAAGGGGAAAATGTTTCCAGCAACACTGTAAGTCGACTTACCCTGAAGTCCTTCCTTGGTCTACAAATAATTCTCATTCCAGCAAAGATCTAGTGCTTCAAATCAGCAAGGAAATCAAACTTCTTCTGTAAGGCCCACTAGTGCATCCCCTCCTCTGAATAATACCATCTAATATACTTTCCTTGCAGCCTTGCGATACATTGAATCAACAAGGTAGTCCTGAGCTCATAGATAACAGTCGTTCTGTAAGTCGTGTAACGGTTGTAGTTCCCACTTCGGCAGTTCAAACTTATATTCCTTATGTACCCTAGCTAGCAGCCGTCACGAATTATCCGCAAGTAGAAGTAAGCCACGGCACAGGTTTGTTCAGACCAAATTCGAAGAGAATTTACAGATAACTTAAAATAATGCTATCGCACTTAATACTTTACAACTTTACTTACTTTACTTATTCATGAGTCCTGATTATTTATAGTTGCTGGCAGCGCTTCAATGGCTGTATGCATGAAAAACATACAATCGACGCAGATGGACCTGCTCGTCAAAGATAACAGTGGTCATGGTGTCATACAGGAAACACTTGATGGAAAAATAAACTTCAACGTAAGAGCTTTTGAACTGAGCTTCGGCAACACCACAAATCCACCTTGCAACAAGCCCGTAGTGGAACCAATATCATTGATCGAGGCCTTTTACATGCGCATCAACTTTGAACGTGCGCGGGTAAGGTGCTTATTTCCACAAAGCGCGAAGGGGAAGGCGAAAGACAAAGAAAGCATGGAAATTGAAGTGAACAAATATTTTGCTGCTAAGCCTGAAACCGAATTGAACGCTGCACTCTCTCGTTTTTTGAAAGCTGAAATCGCATCGGAGACTGAAATAACATCGGAGGTAAAACCTTACAGACCGGCTTTACAATATCTGTTTAACTGGGTCCTTAGAAACCATACATCTGTTTTCAATTTTGAAAAATATTGTTCTTGTTAAAACAATATATTGTGCATTGTTCTCAGTCGATGTGTCGATTTTATGGTCGCAGTTAAGCTGAACGGAAATTGAGCAACCTACTCTAAGTCTTTGACCCATTGAGTAGGTTAACTTTCAACGGCCGTGCCATAGGGAACACATCAACTAACTTATACATAGAAAGTAGAGTACCTTTTCACTTTTTAACTGTGGCAGTTTATTTGACAAATCCTTGCGTCATCTAGCATAATTTATCAGATGAAGCATTTACTCTATAGTTTTTACAATATACATTTTCTTTAATGTTTATTGCAGCCCTTGTTTGTGGCTGAGATTTTTAAGAAGGATTCTACACTCCCGGGCAGCGAGTTCAACAACTACCAACAACTGAATTTACTTGGTTATACTGCCATAACTACACCTAAGGATGCCCCTGGTCAAAATCCGGAAAACAGCAATAATAACAAAAATGTATAGTAAAAGTAAATCAGCAAACACTAAACCCAAAAAACTCTATGAATATACTCTTGAACTCAAAACTTTTACATTGATCTAAAAATATATACATATGTATCTAAATATTATTTACCGCATGTTATGTCAACTTGCTGAATAAAACTATTTCACATTAGTTGCCATACGTGCAAAGCATCAACCCCCTAGGAGTCGTTGCGCGAATACAATAGAGATAATTAGATAATTAAGCACTAGTAAGCCTACGACTAATCATGCAAAAATGTTCGGGTTAGTTATACCAATGTTACTAGTTAGGGTGGTTACTACTCCAATCAGACAAATTTGCGACTACTCCAACAAGACTACTTTTTTTGGCTAGTAAGATGTAATGCAGACCTAGTCCAATTGATACACAAAGAAGCTCATTTGCTTAGGTTGATGCGAAATTTTTACATGTTTCTGGTCTAATGCTAGCTATATACCTATATATAGTGGCGCAGTTAGTAACATGTATTGATAATAAAACTAGTACAATGTAATGCAGCGCTGGACCAATTGATCCATTCGTAGTACACCACCCAAATGTCACCAGCGTTTTTATATAAAAGCCGATTACTTAGTAACAAGTTGTCACATATGGTGTAGTGAATTCACTAGTGAATTTTATGGTTTCGGATTTTGCAGTACTCACGTAATTTTCCAAATTAGCCATACTGAATTCATTATTATTGTAATCATGTAAACGAGACGACATAAGATTAACTGCAATAATAAATAAATAATATTTATTTAAGTAAGAACTTGGTTACACTGATATTCAAGGATTACTTTTAGGTTGCCGAAGTGGGTCTACTCACGTTGACGTTCACACAGATTTGTTGCTAAGTGTTGTTGCTAAGTGATTCAGCTTTATTTCGTTAAACGTAAGAAAAAAAACGTACGTGACGCCGGCGTTGACAAAGCTCTGCTCAGTTTGGTATTTCCTTCGATATCCGTACTTCTATTATTTTCTGTTTGCTATACACGACACCTTTTTGTTCACGTCTATAATCGTGCCTTTTCTGTTCAAAACAGATGTTAACGAATGCAATCACGTAAATTACTAACAAATTTGTTGAAATTTGAACTCGTATAACACATTTGGACGCAGTACTGTCCACTGTTACCTTCAACAGTTGGAAGTATTCACTAATTTTTCGGGGGATTTCAGCCATCTGAAAATGAGATAAGAAGGTTTCTGAAGACTCATCAGTTCCAATATTACCAAAGAAAAATTACCAAAGTGTTTGGGAATTAACTATAATACGATTAAAGCAAATTCCTTTTGTTCACTAAATTGATCGGATGCTCCTTAATAAATAAATACATAACAGCCTAGGTTTTGATATTTGAAGTGACAGTTAATAAATTTTACAAAATTTGATGGAACTTTTCTCTTCACTTAAAAATTAAATTCAGTTGCAATTATATATTTGGTTTTAGTGGGGTTTTCTTTTTTTAAATGCAAGTTTATACAATATATTTGAAGATTTCATCATCCTGAGATCCTTGTATTGGGGAATATTAAAAATCTAATATTAAATGCAAGCTTAAACCGGATCAAAGTAAGTGTTTCAGACATTGACTCTTACATGGACATGAATAAAGTTGGATCCGCCCGTAGATGCAACATCAACATCAGGAATCAATCCGAGGTCACAGCAGACGCCCAAATCGCTCCAATTCAAGCGAGCCTGCGGTATGTCGGGCATGAGTTTTGTATTCTAAATCCTGTAAACTCCTACTCTTACAGTCGGCGCTCCCAAACGATCCTGCAATCAGAAATGCCAGCCCTATCCGAAATAGACCAACGGATGATCAAGGGCGTCAGGTAATTTCTATATTTTACTGCATAAATTTCCACACGGCTCAACCCACCATACAGACATTCTATTTACAATCGCAATAATTTCTGCTGCGAATACTTTGTTGTAATGTGGTAGTAGATAGATCCTTATTATTGTATTGTTTTTCTGGGACCCATCTGTATACAGAACTGTTATTTATTATTGAGTGTTAGTGTTTTAAATTGGATATTGTTTTGTTGACAGTGTTAAATGTTCTTAGGAAGATGTTCTTGGTTATATTAAAAACTAAGTACTTCAAAATAACAAGTTTTTATTTTTTTATTTTCTTGTGTTAAAGAAGGTTCTTACGGCATAACAAAAAGGACTGGTTTCAGTTGGCGTTGGTCGAGCTTTCAATGTGGCTAATATTTTATTTTTCTTCCTCCTCCAACAGCAAAATAATAGTTTTAATCCTTTTTCTTGTTCAAGTTTCTCCCGTTCGTCTTTAAGCATTTCTTGTTGTTTCTCTTGTCTTTTTTTTCTGTTCTTCAGGTAGATTGTTGATTACTTTGCATTTAAGTGATGCACATTTCACATAGTATATTGTAAATTATATGGGATTTTATATTTATATTATTACTAAATAAGGTTATTAAATAAGGATAACTTTCCGAGAGATTCAATAGAATCTCTCGCCTGATAATCGCCTTTAATGGTGTGATGTCTCTGGTATCTGCTCCAAGAACATATTTTTTTTCGGCGATTCTTGAATTTGTAGTTTTACCAGCTGAGTGACATTATGTTGATGATCAGAATCTCTTGTAGTAAAGTTTAGACAATTCGTCAGGATTTTGGCAAGATTTTACACTGGTAGAAGTTTTGTGTAGATATTGGTACAGAAGCTCCCGTTCACCGTAGTGCTGAGAAGATAGCGAACAAAAAAGAACCGAATATTGTTATACAAAACTGAAAACACCACAAAATAACACAATTGTTTGCTAAACTTGGAACTTTACCGCAAAGCATATTAAACAAGGCATATAATAAATTGTTCCATCAAAATTTTTTTAAGGAAAACCAGGAGCGTAGGTTTGAACGCGTGTGTATTTCGGGTCAACAAAACGTAAGTACGGCCTAACAGAACATAAAATTACATTATTTTACGTTTGCATTTAGAAAGACGCGACTCAAGCAGCAACCGGGAGGATGGTTTCGAATAACTCTGTAAGTCGGGTTTGCTTTGAGTTACTTTTATTGGCTATAATTAATTTAATCACAGCAACGCGGCGATATTCGTAATCCGCAACCAAGTCAAAAGTATGCTGGGAGTAACGTTTTCACCAATGATGTAAGTCTGCCGGATCGATTTTTCGGATGTTCACGTTTTGAGACATTCATGTCACCAAGTTATATACTTAGATATGTTAATCTTTTAAAAGACTGTTACACTTCAATGTTCTAATTTGTATTCTAGGTCTCATATGGGGAAATTGCAGCAGACGACGAGTCAGGTGACGATGGTCAGCAACTTCCACAGAACAACGCCATGCCTCAAGCGGTATTATTATTGTCGACATTTTAATACATCTAAACCTACCATAAATTTCATTTCTATTCTACACAACGTATTTCTCGTGTTTGGTGTTTGTCTTTGAACTACTCTCAAACATCTTAGCAGATTTTCATGAAATTTAGTTTATTTATTTTTGTGTAATTTAGATAGGTGTGAGAATACCAACTCGCACTATCAAATTAGTTAATTGCTTTCGAAGTTCGTTTCCTAAGTCTCCCTGTTTTTGTTTGTATTTTTTTTTTTGTGTGACGACTGGAGGGGTGGTCGCTCCTGTATGACCACTGGACCGCCCCACTGATATGCACGACTCAACATTCCCGGTGCCTACGTACTAAACCACAAAACCGCGCACTATAAACCATCCTCCTCTGCAGGACTACCGTTAGTTATTACTTCGCAGAGGCTGGTTAGCCATCATGTTATTTCTTCGCTTTAACACATGCCCATTTACCTATTTAGCTAGCTCTTGCTGCGTGTGTAAGCCTTTCGATTCTTCGCAACTCGTTCAGTTTTCTCGCGATTCTATTGCTAAAAATTTTCCAGCTTTGGGAGGACTGAAGCATACGCTCGATCTTGTCCGTTAAGTTGCATATGCTCGCGATCTCAGTGAAGAATCTCTGACACTTGAACCAAACGTGTTCTGCGGCTTTGTCCTCTGCGCAAAGAGGAAAAGGCCTCTAGTAATACACTGCACTATTTTGGTAATGAGTGAATAGGTCCACCCTTGATGGAGACGTCCCACCGAGACTATGGTACAATCGATTTCTCTCTTTCGTCTTTGAATGCTGCCCTTATCGAAGTACATCGGTCCAAATATATATTGGAAGTAGACCCGATATCACGCATGCTGCGTCATCGGACACTTTTCGGAATCCAATAATTATTCTCAACGCACTGAGTCTGTGAACGGCGACCAACTTTCTCCACAGAGAAGTAGCCTGCAGTGCGTTAGACCTGATTGGCGCCCATACAGAAGAACGGAGCTGATTACCACCGTGACAATCACACATATTCCCGGAAACTGGGTGTATTACCTAATATGACTCCCCAATATTTACTCGAGCGCTACGACTTAATTACAACATCTCCTACTTTAACATTAATGCACTCCTACCTTAACATTGATGTACTCAGGTTTCCTTCAGTCCCTCCGGGAAAATCCCTGGTCCCACTTCGTTACCCGTTCCATGAGCCACACTCCATGGACGTCTGTGTGTATTCCCGTGTGTAAAACTGTGTGCAAAATTTGTTATGATGCGGAAGGAGCGATTGTGGGTTGTGAGTTGATTTATTGGAAAGCGGAAATGTGTTTGGTAGGGCGGGGGAGATAAAGTACTTTAGAAAGTAAGTGAGCGGTGGGGGAGGGGGGGGGGGGCAGAATGAGGACAAGAACCGTTTTTGGCCAAAAAAAAAAAATTTTCGGGGAAGCCGAAGTTCGTCGGGTCAGCTAGTATTATTATAAAAAGTAGGTTTCGATTGCAAATCAATCAAAATTAATAAGCAATGGCATTTTCCAATGGCATTTTCCAATGGCATTTGAAATAACAACGCATGTAATAAATTGCATAATGAAATTTTCAACAAGATTGATTTTGACGTTAACATTAATCGGACTTATTCAATAAAATTGCGTATATTTTCGCCGTAGATGCAAAAGCAAAATAAAAATCAGCAATCATGTCCTCATCACAGCACTCCCGTCAAATATTCCGCGGCAGGCGAACCTGTGGTATGTCGGCGATGAGCTTTGAATTTACAAACTTTGAAACCATGTAAACTCGTTCACTTACAGTTTGCGAACCGCGACAATTCCGCAATCAAAAATCTCAGCCATATCCGAGAAGCAAGTCCACCGAAAAAACCCCACGATTCTTATGTTGCGAATATGATGCTTTACTTATTGCAGGTTTGTAATGAGTTTAACATTGAATTCGACTGCAAGTGGAACTCAAAGTCGACGCATGTCACCTCTTTATTTCAATACGATGTATTTTGAGACGAATATTTGTCATTTAATTTAAACTGGTTTAAAGATGAGTTCGGAGCTGTCGAATACTCGCTCTATGAATATATGTTTAGATATCTTGTTTCCTATTGAAAAATCTGAATAAATTATCAAAAATTGTAACTAACTATAACTCAATTCTACTTTAGCAACCCGGCAGACTTTACCACACGCAAGCAAATCCGTTCTCTAAAGGGGCTCACACCAATAATGTAAGTGTGCCTACAAGTGACGTTGTTGCAAGTTCCTGTTTTGCTAAGATAACGTTATCTCAAATGCAGTGCATATCTAAAAATGATTACTGGCTTCTTGTAATGTATACATTTTTCAGGTAAACACTTGTGATCCGGGGTCTTCCCACTCGGTAAGAGTATCTTTTTTCTTGTATATGAATACGAGTACAGATGTAATTCTTTTAGAAGAATATTACATTAAAATTTGCTAACTTGCGTTCTAGAGTTCATATGAGCAAAATGCAGCAGACGACGAGCCACTTGACGATGTCCAGCAACCTCCACAGACCAACGCCTTGCCTCAAGCGGTATTAATACTATCCATATCTTAATGCATATTAACCCACCATATGACATACTACGCAACATATTTCACAGTTTCTTTTTAAAGAGTGCGTTTTAGATGCTAAGCCAATCAAAACGACACCATTTGCAATTGAAATTGAGAAAAGAGCAGTTGAAATTGAAATTTGTTATTTCTAATTGGGGGGGGAAAAAAAATGGAATTGAGAAAAGAAAACTTGAAATTCATAGAGGAACAACTGAAATTGAGAACTGGAATTTTTGTTTTATGTGCATGAATAAATAAATAATACTTTTCGGGTTAGATTTTATTAAGCAAGAACAATTAGATTTAATATTAAGTATTATCAAAACCAAGGAGAAACGTAAACGGAATACAATTAACATATGCACATAAAGCAGTTAAAAGTCAAATAACTATGTGTGTTAATAATATTCCTAGTGAAAGTAAATAATATTCCTGCTATTTGATGGTATAAATGTTGGCATGGAAGTAAACGGCTTACACTCCTACCACGACTCGCCTTCCCATACGCTCATCGCACAAATTTCACAACATTTTATAATTATGTTTAAAGATTTGCAGAGAAAAGGAAATTGCAAAGAACGTTGTTTTGTAAAATTTCTATTTAAACAAATTGCAAAAACTGCTATGTTTTAAAAATTGTGAAGACCTTAAATTCGAGTATAGTTAAACATCCGGTTATATGGCGCAATCAGACTTGTATGCGAACGTATTCTTATTAAAAAAAATATTCCTTTTCTTTCCTTTGTTCTTTTGCTCTTTTTATACCCTACACCTTAAGGTTGAGGGTATATTCACTTTCTACCGGAGTGTGTAACGCATAGAAGTAGACAAGATAGGTATGGAAAAGTATATATATTCTTGATCAGCATCACCACCGAAATTGAAATAACGATGTCTGTCCGTCTGTCTGTCTGTCTGTCTGTCCGTTGAAATCACGATCACAGGAGAATGGATTAAGATTTCAAAATGAAATTTGGCAAAAATATTCGTTGCTATGTTGGGGTGTTTCGTATTGAAAATGGGCAAAATCGCCCAAGGACCACGCCTACTTTTTATATCGAGAGCGCAGGTACCTCTGTTTTGCCTATTAAAAAAGGCCATATCAGCATCACTTTTTGAGAGAAGACAAGAAAATTTTATATGTAGGTTTAGACTAATGCTTCCAGTTAATATGCCAAATATGGGCGTGATCCGCCCACTTTTTAAAAAAAATTTGTTGTTTTTATTATTATTATTACATATATATTGTATATTTATTATTAGATATATAATATATATATTGTATATATATACGAGTATATTATATCGCACCACTTCTAAATATATATACGAGTATATATGCAGCTTTAAGGTGTAGGGTATTTCGGCTACAGCCCGGCTGTAGACAACACCTTTACTAGTTATTATTATTATTATATATATATATATTGTATATTTATTATTAGATATATAATATATATATTGTATATATATACGAGTATATTATATCGCACCACTTCTAAATATATATACGAGTATATATGGAGCTTTAAGGTGTAGGGTATTTCGGCTACAGCCCGGCTGTAGACAACACCTTTACTAGTTTTGATTTCATTTGTTCTTTCCGCAATTGCATTTGACGAATTCTTATCTACATCTTGTAGTGGTAGAGAAAAATATTTTCCCATTTTTAATGCACATCCATACATACGTACATTCATATACACTATTTATAACTGACAAAGCATATGATCAATGGCATCTGACCAATTAAATACACGCATAAACGACGAATTTTTTCCCAAAGGTACCCCGGCAGCGTTTGTTTGAACGCGCGTGTATTTCGGGCCAACAAAACGTAAGTGTTTCGGCATAACAGATCATACACAAGTCCTTCTTTTGAAGTTGTTTTTCGTTTGCATTTAGAAAGCCGCTTCTTCTCAAATCCCTCAAGCAGCGACTGGGAGAATGATTTCCAATAACGCTGTAAGTCGACTCTGCTTTGATTAAGACCTATGTCTATCAGTTCTGTAAGTCAACAGTGCCACTTGATTCTAAACTCACTGCACAACTAACACTTATTACTAACTTCTCGTAATGTATGTATTTCTTTTAAAGGTAAATAATTCTGATCTATAAGAATATCGTTTTTCTTATATACATATGTATATGGATCTAATTCTTTTGAAAGAATATTACACTTAAATGTGGTAATTTGCATTCTAGATCGCAGCAGACAATGAGGCAGGTGACGATGGCCAGCAACCTCCACAGAACAACGCCATGACTCAAGCGGTATAAATATTGTTGCCCTTTTAATGCATCTGAACGTACCACAAATTCCATTTCTATACAACATAACATATTTCATACATTATATTTCACAATATCATTATGAAAAGTGCGTTTCAGTTGCTGTCAATGAAAACTAGAACATTTTTCCTGTTATTTTTTCTTTCCCATATACACAATTTATCACTGACAAAGAATATGATCAATGGCATCTAATCAATAAAATACATGCATTTGAAATAACAACGCATGTAATAAATTACATAATGAAATTTTCAACAAGATTGATTTTGACGTTAACATGAATCGGACTTATTCAACTATTTCAATTTGCGTATATTTTCGCCGTAGATGCAAAAGCAAGATAAAAATCAGCAATCATGTCCTCATCACAGCACTCCCGTCAAATATTCCGCGGCAGGCGAACCTGTGGTATGTCGGCGATGAGCTTTGAATTTACAAACTTTGAAACCATGTAAACTCGTTCACTTACAGTTTGCGAACCACGACGATTCCGCAATCAGAAATCTCAGCCGTATCCGAGCAAGTCCAATGAAAAATCTCCACGATTCTTATATTGCCGACATGATGCGCTTCTTATCAAAGGTTTTTAATGAAGTCATTAAATTAGATTTAAGTTTAGTTTAAAATTTGGCAGAATTCAAAGCAACACTGGTCACTTCTTTATTTTAATAGGTTGTATCACATTATTATTATAAGTTGAATCTTATTATTTATCATTTATAATCTATTTTGAACTGTTTTTGGGACGAGTAAGGCGCACCAACCGAGTTGCACTTAAGCAAAATTTAATATACGACGTCGAATGTTTATTTGTTTGTTTAGAAGGGCGTGTGGGCGCCTCAGCAACGTCCACACACAGCTAGGCCTGAACGGCCCATTGCGAATGTCCTTGTTTCTCACTAATTGTAAATCTAAACGTGTTTTTCTGCCACAATGCCTGCCATATAATTACCAAACTTAAAATGACGTAGGGTGCGCAGAACGAATCCACATTTTTTGTTTATTGGCGTAGTCTTTTATTCAATAATTTTTTATGGAATTCCATTATTGCTTAGTAAACTTCTTGATTAAGGGCCTACCCGTACGTTTGTAATAGGGCCGTAGCCGTTCCTTGATAAATGAAGCAGCCGTGATTTACAGCCGTAATTTACTCCAGTCACTTGACGCCATAGGGTTCGCGTGGCCACGTAATCTTCCATGTTGAGCCAGTTACGTTTGGTGCCATACGCCACAATGGAGTCAATCATTCTTTTAACTATAGAAAAGGGTACGTGTACTGAAGTGTTCCCGTCATAGAGTTGCAGTGAAACACTTCTACGCGGTAGCAGACACGCCTTCTCATGTCCCTCTATATAAGAGTAGCCAGGAACCCAGCAGAGCTAAACGTTTTGGATGCTTGTTAGAACTCTCACCTTGCTTCTGCACATCATAACTATATCTAATTTCACCATGGGTTATCCTAGTGCTTTCTGTGCAGCCTGAATGGACAAAATTAGCTGCTCTCTCGATGGCAAAGAGTTTCGCCTGAAACACACTACAAATATTTGGTAGTCTGTATGACTTTTGTACGTTCTAATACCGCCTGCGGAGTACTCTTGGCTGCGCCTGTAATAGTTAATGCCACGCATCTTTTTTCGTGTTCAGTGGATTGAACTATTCAGGTTACAACTCTTTTGTATCGCAGACCACCATACATAGCAGCCATAGGTAAGAATTGGCGGAATTGGCGTAAGTACGGCGGAAGACCACCGCCGAGAGCTTCTGTGCAGGCGTAGAATGCGTTTAAACCTTTTTTGATCCTCTATCCAGAACTGTGCCAAGATATCAGGAATCTTGTATCTTCCAGTGAAAAGGACAAGATCGGTCTCAGACGGTTTTGCTTGTAGACCATTCCTGTCCGCCCACATCATCGTCTTAACCAATGCAAATGACATAAGATCACTCAAGGGTGGTACATATTTACCTGAGACCAGAATGGCTATATCGTCGGCATATGCTGTGGACTTAGTTTCAATACTTCAATACAAGTGTTCTAAGTAGTTCGTCTCCCATGACAATCATGCTCCCTGGTGAGAGAATTCCTCACTATGGAGTGCCGCGTGTGACGCACATACGAAGTTTGCTAGCGCCAAAGGTAAGAATAATGACTCTGGTTCTCAACATCATCTCTATCTAGCCTAAAATGGTGCCTGGCACGTAAGAGTACGGTAGTGACTCACTTATCGCTTCTGGTTTAACATTGTTAAGGCGCCTTCTATATCCAAGAATGCTCTATTTGAAAAACCACATTATGCAAAGCACCCTCAACTGACAGGGTCTTTAAGTAGGCATGTTGGGATAGGCCAAGTTTATGTGTTTAAGTAGCTCTGATGTACATATCTATGCACCGATCTCTCCAGTGTCTTTAGAAAAAAGGAAGAGAGTGAGATGGGCCTATGGTCTTTGGGAAAGAAGGGTGACGGTCTAACTGCTTTAGGTATAAATATGACCTTTACACTTCTCAATACTTTAACTACAATATAATCTCCAGGAGTCTCTCCTGGTAGTCCTGGTTCTGCTTTTGTAAGTACGAAGAGCAATCCTATAAAGGAACCAATCTTCGTTCGCATTCGTCAATTTTGCCCTATTAAAGAGCAGATTCTCAAAATGGTCTTTTTAAACAGAGCTTCATAGAAGCTAGAAATAAACAACTGATTATTTTTGGCAAGAAATTGTAAATAAGAACGGAATTAAGGTATCTGTCGTTTTATTTACCATACCTCAGATGTCAAACAGAATACAAAGATTATATAAAAAGATCAAAAAAAAAAAAAAAGGTAAAAGATTATATTCATCACTATACAGAGGATAGAATTGGTGACAGATACCAATTTAAAGTGCTTATTTCTTTGATGTTAGGTTCATTTGAAGTCTTATAGTGATATGGGTCTGTCGGGCACAAAAGCGTGTATAGTAAATACGTTGGTTTCAAGAAAAATTCCAATCTGTTTGAATCTATTTTTTGGACGATGGATTTCATGTTGAAAGCATTAGAATTTAGCCACGTGAGCAATAATACCATTCAATAATCCCAAGTTGAAATATCATAATACGCACACCATGTTTACTCCTCGCTGTTGCTTCGGAAAAAATCGCCCAGACATCATGACACACGATGGTGTTTGACCAACACTACTGACTTTCGATGTCATAAGTATCTACAAATATTGCGAAACTTTTCAAATCGCAAAAATTGTCGCAATTTTGCACTATTGCCAATTCATGATTTGCAGTAGATATTCAAGACTAGTTCATTTTTTACAATAATCAAAATAAACTGAAATTAACTATAACTAAATTCCTCCTCAGCAAACCGGCGAAACTTATCAACCGACAGCAGATCTAATCTCTGAAGGGATTCCCTTTCGCAACTACAGTGTAAGTTGGCCTAATATATTAAATTTTCCTGACTTAAAAGTATGCTGTGTTGCAGCCTACACGCCCTGTTTTGAACCACGATGGAAATCAATGTTCCGATAGGGGTGCGGGAAACGTATCCGGCAATAATGTAAGTCGACTTGCAGTTTAAGTACTTTTGTGGGATGCAAATTAAATTATTACAGCAACCCTGCAATCTTTCAAATCAGTTCAAAAATCAAGGTTCTGCCGGTCGCGTGAGTACATTTAACCATTAAAACTTATGTGGGCTATAAGTAAGCTATACTCCAGCAAACCCGCAACGTTGCTAACCAGTCCCGAAATCAGTGCTCTGCTGAGGCTGCGGTAAACGATTCCAGCAACAATGTAAGTCGACTTGGCATTTGATTTACTATGGGATGTCAAAAAATTTATTCCAGCAACCCTGCAATGTTTCAAACAATCTCGGCAATCAAGGATCTCTAGGTCGCGTGAGTATATTTAATCATTGCAACTTATTTGGTCTATAAGTAAGTCACATTCCAGCAAACCCACAATGATTCTACCCAGGACGGAAGTCAATGCTCTGATAGGCCTGAGGGAAACGGTTCCACCAATAATGTACGTTGACTTTTCATTTGAAGTAATTATCTGGGCTTCAAAAAAATATTACGTTAGGCATTGCACTACGCCTTTCTATTAATAAGCCACTACACTATTTATAATCTTGAAATTAACATCTTTTTAAGAACGATTTAAACGGCGACACAACTGAAAGTTTGAATGATATTCTTAACCAGTTTGATGCCTACGTAAGTCTCTTGGCATAACCAGACAAGGAAGCAGAACTCTTATGAGCTCATTTCTCTTCGCATTTAGCTAGCCGCTCAATCTGAACGAGCTCCCAAGAGTGTGAATAACGTTCCCATTAATAATGTAAGTCGAATTAGCATTTGAAGTAATTATGTTGGCTTTCACTAGATTATATTCCAGCAAAGCCGCAATGCCAATAATGCCGGGAAGCAATTATCCACTGGAGCTGGAAGGAACGTTTCGAGCAACCAGCTAGACGACATACTTATGGAGCTTACTGATCGTGTACATGATTTCGTACGTCTATTGGGCCAACAAAGCTAAGTCCGTCTAATACTATTATTTTGTTTGCACTTAGAGACTACTGCCTGACCACATGGAGAATAATAAAATCCCAGACTTCGTATGTTTCTCGGGCCTACAAAGCATAGTATCTCTTTCTCATAACATCATTTATCGTTTGCATTTAGGAAGGCGCAGGAGAAAGCCAAATGGAAAAATCTTCTCAAGCACCTAACTCGACTGTAAGTAACGTTGCAGTGTAATAATGCAAGTCCAGTTATTATTTGAAATACTTACGTCGGCTATAAGTAACTTATATTCCAGCAAACCTGCAATGTTCCTAAACAGGTTGCAAATCAATGCTCTGCTAACACTGAGGTAAATATTTCCAGCAAGAATGTAAGTCGACATTGCATTTCACATATTTATCACACCTACAAAAAATATTCCGTTTGGGAATATTAAAAAACGTAGAATGTATTCTTCTCTTTTTGTCGTACAAGCGTACATACAAATGTGCAAATGTACATCTACTTTCTTTAAAAATAACAAAGAAAATAATAAATTAACTTAAAACTTAAAACTTTCCTTTAGTTGGCGCGTCCTAATGATCCCACGACCAAAAATCCGTGTCGTACACAAGCAAGACCAAAGAACGATAAAAGACCAGAGGTAATTTCTTCATTATATCTTATATATTTATATCTTCACATGAATAACAACAGAACATGTATTATATTTTAACATTAAAACAAATTATGCACATCCAATTCTGTTCAAATCTAGTCAACATATACGCTTACTTTTAAAGTATACAGTATTACATTTGTATTTGCTTATCTTTAAAATATTTAGAAATTTTTTTTTTGTTTTTGCAAACCTTTAATTTTAACTTTAGAAACGCCCAAATAACCTAAGCACGATATTGGAAGATGCTGAGTGCTCTCAGCACGCTGGTTATGCTGATAACAGAAGCCCCAGGACAAAAGCACTCAAAGGCAAACAGGTTAGTTATGAAGTTATACTGCATTCTTAAAAAGTTAAAGTTTAGTTTAAACTTGAAGCCGCCAGCAAGCCCAACTTGAGGCACGCGACAGTTTAACTCTTCACTTTAATACACTAGATTTAGGGAAAAATTCTTCCTTTATTGTTAACTGGTTTTGCACAATGCACGAATTTTCAATGAACTACTTTTAACAAGGGAAGACAAATATTGCTTTATAATAAATACCTAGTATGGAAAAACCTAAAAATAATCTTAACCAACTACTATAGTTTTAATAATTTTGACTAATTTAATATCTTAACACCACTAACAAATAATATAATATAACAATAATATAATAGTATTTGTCTGTGTTAATATCCTAAGTTTCAACTAAATATCGATATTCAATATCGCAATAGATATCTACCTATCGCAACTTGTTCTATGTTAGGGGCTTTCATTTGCGCGCAGCTATCATAAATATCATATTATAACCGTCTTCGGTGCTTTATTCTGTACATGTAGAGTGCTGGTGGGCCGAATATGAAGAAACCAGTTCAAAAAAGACCTGACTGCAGACCATCGCTGTATGCTGAGGTTCATATAAATAAAATATGTTCTCAAATCTTACAACTTAACACAAAGAAGTTTTCCCTTACATTAGGAGAGTAGCGCTGGGCGTGGTTTTGTTACTGAAAACTTGAAATGTCGTGCTCGACTGGTGAGTTTATGTCTTTAGAGCAGGGTATAACTTTTATCAATGTTTAAAGTCTTTGTTTCTACATCCAACTGAACCGTAGAGAATAATGGCACAAACAATATAATAATATTTATTATTATATAGTAATTATTATATAATAATATATATTACTTGTCTGTGATAATAGTAATCCGATATCCTTTAAGAATAATATTAGAAGTACAAATAAGCTTTCTAACGACATATTGAAATTAATTAATTTACATATTTTTTCAGAATGCTTCGCAAGTAGATGGACGTAGAGTAGGAAGACCTGTAAGATATTCTTTCAATGTAAAATAGTTAAAGCTAGGAGTATTTGTATTTATTTTGTATTTGAATTCTAAATTATGCAAAATGGCTCACAAAAATGGAGGGAAAAATCCAGTTACGGCCATAATAAATACATCTACATATACTAATCATAATGAAGCATATAAGAAATTTAATATATAAAATGTTCTTGTACTCTATATTTTGTAACCAGGCATGTTCTCCCGATTTGAGAAATATATCAAAAGCGCGGTGCCAACCAACATCAAACCTACGAAGTCCACAAGAACTAATCATTGTAAGAATTGCATTGCAAATACAAATTAATTTACACAAGATTATTGCTGAAAATTAATTACTAACTTCTTGTACTATATATTTTTTTAAACAGAATATGTTAATGGACGCAATAAATAGGGAAGAGCTACATACCGACGCACTTTCTGAAATCCCACCATGCTCAAGTACACCCGAAGATATCTCTGTAAGAATATATTTCGTTATATGCAGAACTTAATTCCCACGCAATATAAAATCCAAATAATCCAATAATAACTTCGTCAACTCTATTTTCGAGGTAGGAATTAATGGCGAAGGAAAAACAATTAACCGTCCATCCCATTTCCTACACCCATCCGCGACCTTTGCTGCTTTCTCCACATAGCGATACATCTCAGGTTGTATGAATATCGTCGCATTGCTTCTGAACACATGAACTCAACCATACATAGATACAACTAATTACTACAGAACATATTTCACTATTCCATTATATATAACATATATATATATATATATATATAAAAATAAAGCCATATTAGAAAGAATTGAAAGACACAAAGAATCGATCACAAAATCCAAGAGTAATGGGATGGGAAGCCAAACCCTCGCGACTCGTAGGCAGGAGCGTTACTGACTAAGCCGTTAAGGGTCGGACATAAATACACATGCACTATATAATATATGTTTTTAAATTTTGGGATAGCGCACTCGTACCATTAGGTCTATTGTGGCCCTATCTTTCAAACCTACGCTCCTGGCGAAACTCCAGTATGCAGATTGGACTTCTTGAAGCGCATGCCGCAAAGGCCAATGAGAGCCCGAGTGTTCGGCTGGCGTCTCTTCGTTTGTTTGAGCCGGAGAGGGCTCATCCAATAAGAGGTTACACTGATGAGTTCCTCTCTTCATCACTCCAGTGTTACTCATTATTGAGTACAACTTCTCAAAAGTTTTTTTAAAATTGAATTGACTATTGTAAACGAAATTCCGCCATCCCTCGTCTAGTTAGGTTTGCAGACAAAAAAGTTTCGCGATGTGCCATCTTCAGTTTCATTTTTCGTTCTCCTCTCTTTGGTCTCTCGTCTTTGGAAACCGTGCTACTTATTATATTCCTTCTACGTACAATTTCCCTCGCAAAGCGAACCAGTGTCCTCGTTGGTATCTGCTTTATTAGAAGGTGTAAAGCTGTCAGATCTAGCTAAGCCTTCATAGGCTTCTTCGTAGGGAGAAGCTAGAATTCAGCAATGTTCAACGTTCAAAATTTTTTTCACATCATTGCTGAAAGTTTGCAGTTTCGGAAAGCTTAGTGTATGCAATACTGCTTTCGATTATTTCAGGCAGTATATATTGCAGATTTAATTTAATCAAGCAATGATCACGCGTAGCTCATAGGACAGTGTACTGGGCTGATAAGCGGAAAGCCGAGAGTTCGAATGACGCCTGGGCTGAAACATAATTTGTAAGTTTTACATTAATTCAAATATATAAATTAAATAATTCATCCCGAGGAAAAAGATTTGTGCAGCAATTTGTGGAAGTGGAATAAATGGTTTTACTAAACTGATTGAACTTCATCCATCCATTTTTTTTTTTTCAATTCCTACGTACTAGTTTCTTATAAAGTCCATAAGCAAAGAAAAAGTTGTTGCGAATTATCAAGGTGAATGGAAACAACTTGCAGGCAAAATAATTTCAATCAACGGAAGCATACATGGAAGTTACCGATCAGCAATATTGCATCCATCAAACTTCCCTAAACTGCAAACATTCAGAAACACTAAAGGTAGTTTAGGTGTTTTAAATTTTTCAGCATTTGTTCAGCACGAGTGCTTACCGTCCTAGGACATGCAATGGTAAAAAATATATAAAGTGGCAATGGGCGATTCAGCACATCTTGACTCCATGAGTGCGCTGAATCAGCGCTGCTTCACTGCTCCATGGAACTGCGGGGATGGAGGCTAATGTCATGCATACATATGTAACTTTCGTTTTGTAGTAAAAGCTATTATGTTGTTTTTTGTGGGGTTATATATAATGTATATAATCATAAATGAATACATTATAGTTTGCATAACGAAAATGTTTTTTAAGAATAGTTTGTACGGCGCCCTAGATGAAAGTATGATATTCTTGTCAGGTTTAAGAAAGCATAATTCCTTCTTATGGCATGATTTCTCTTTGCAGGGCTGCGAGACACGCGGTGACGATTGCAGCAGTAATGTAAGTCTACTTAGCATTTGAAGTAGTTATCTGCGTAACGTTCAAAAAAATATTTTTCACGTTTTATGTGTATGCGTACAAACAAATATGCATGCATTTATAAATACCACTTATAAATGACAAAGGATAACCTAAAACGCATGCTGGAAGAGATTTTTAATATTCGTTGGAACGACAAGCTCGATAAAATTATTTCGAGATTTATTAAGCAACTAAATGAATTCGTAAGTTTCCCGGACCAAAAATCTAGGTCCTTCTTATGAGATTATTTCCCGTTTGCATGTAGAGACTACTGCCTTTCATCCATTTATCATTTATCGTTTAGAAAGCCGCAGGAGAAGGCCAAATGAGCAAATCTGGCCAACCACTTAACTCCAGCGCGACTGTAAGCCAGGTTTCTAGTAATAATGTAAGTCTGCGTAGCATTTAAAGTACTGCAGTGGGATGTCAATAAAATTCTTTCAGCAACCCTGCAATGTTTCAAGCAATATCGGCAATCAAGGATCTGTATGTCGCGTGAGTACACCTCATTATTAAAACTTACGAGTATGTTAGCTACAAGTAGCTTTATTCCAGCAATCAGCCAATGTTCTTAACCAGTCCAGAAAAGAATGCTCTGCTGAGGCTGTGGTAAACGTGTCCAGTAATAATGTAAGTCAACTTAGCGTTTCAGGTACTTTTGTTGGGTATAAACAAATTTCCAGCAAGCGTCCACTGTGTTAAACTGCTTTAAAATGGGACTAAAACTATTTAATATACTTTTTTTTTGCATCGTTCCGCTATAATTATCCAGGAGAACACCCCTGAGCTTATAAAAAACAACCGTTCCGTAAGTCGTGTGACGATTGAAGTGATAACTTGTCCAGTTTAAACTTATATTCCCTATTTACACTGTAGGAAGGCATTACCGCGACGTGTCCGCTAGGAGAAGTGAACCCGCGCCCAGGTGTGTTCAGACAAAATGTTTTAAGAGAATTTACGGATATGTTTAAGCAACCCAAGCAATAATTTACTTTTAATTCGTGAGTTTATTTCAATAGAGGCTGGTTTGCCCTCGCTTGCTGCTTGCAGAAGAAATATACAAACGGCACAGATGGACCTGTTTGTTAAAGATAACTGTGGATGCGGTCTTATACAGGAAACACTTGATGGGAAAGTAAATTTCAACGTGAGAGCTTTTGAAATGTTCTTCGGCAACAACAAAAATCCGCCCTGCAACAAGCCCGTATTGGAACCAATATCATTGGTTGAAGCCTTTTACTTGCGTATCAACTTTGAACGTGACCAGGTTAAGTGCTTGTTTTCCCATGGTGCGAAGGGGCAAGGCAAGTCGAAAGACAAAGAAAGCGTGGAAAGGGAAGTCAACAAATATTTTGCTTCTAAGCCTGAAACAGAATTGAACGCTGCACTATCCCATTTTTTGAAAGCAGAGTTGGCATCGGAAGCAGAAAAAACATTGGTGGTAAGAACTTAAGTCACACATAGAGTACGACATGTTGTGACTTTGACACGTTGAACTCCCAGAACCAATTGAATATGAACTAATTTACAAGCCGCGTAGTAACTAACGCATTCGATGATAAAAAGAAACTTTTAACTTCTCAAGTGCGGCAGATTATTTGGCAAGTCTTTGCGAATAAAATCGTGGGAATCCCAAAACCGCACATAAATACGAGAATGTTGCAGTTGAAGTCACACTTGCCGTCTGATGGGCCTTTGGTCGTAGCGTTTACTCTATATTCACATTACGTTATACATTTTCTTTAATGTTTCATTGCAGCCCCTTTTTGTGGCTGAGATTTTTAAAAAGAATTCTACACTCCCGGGCAGCGAGTTCAACAACTACCAACCAATAAATTTACTTTCTTATACTGCCAAAACTCAATCTAAGGATGCCTCTGGTGAAAATCGGGAACCACGAAAAACTCCGAATTTTAGAATATAGAAAACGTAAAAAACCGCAAAACATAAAAACCGAAATACTCTATCCTTGAAGTACAACAACAAAAGTGTTTTCCACAAAATTTATGTCAATTTGATCAATAAAATCATCCCACTTAACTTGCCTCGCGTGGAAAGTATCAACTTTTAGGAGACACTAAGCGAACAAAGAGTGATTACCAGCGTTTTAAGTAGTCTACACAGCGATGCGCTCAGTCAATAGCAAGATTTGCTTTCCAAAAGCAGTTGTCCGAAAACAAATTCGTTAGACCATCAACAATTGGCACACCTGATTTTAATTGAGAATTTTTTGTGATAGCGATTATCTTATCTTGTAAAAGCAACAGACCAACATTACCATTACTAAAGGTTATCTATGAATAAGGCCCTAGCGTAAACAAATCCAAAACGAAATTTCATTACGAATGTTCCGATGGTCTACAATCATAAGGATGAAAGAAAAGCTCTCTTTGGATGTAGATGGCCCTAATTTCCAACAACAGCAGCATTTTGTGGAAGAATTGAGAGCTGCGGCTGATTTGTTCAGTTAGAGTGTGAGAAGAGCATTACTATTTTCATTATTAAGGAGCAATACTGCACCGCAAACCTTGAGATCCGTTATGCATTTCCTAGGCTAAGACAGGTTTGGTCTTTTTATAAATCTAAGCACAGTGCGCTGGTTGGTATTTCATATTTTATAGTAAGGCACAGTTAACACTCGTTTTTGTCCTTTAAAGAGCCTTCGTCTCAAGCTAGTATTTTCGACAGTACTATTCCAACATGGCAACACCCTATACCGTTTCCCCGACGCGCTTCGCATACAAACAAACGAAGAGATTTCATGAGATCGTACTCGTTGTTTTCAAAAAAGATTGGGTACGGAGTTAAGGCAACGAGTATATATTGTACAATATATACTCGTTGGTTAAGGTCGCTGCAAAAATGAAGCGCTAAAAAAACGTCGACAGAGAACTTACGGCAGAAACTACGTGTTTGTGTGTAGGTTCGAAGCGACGCTCGTAGCAAAGCAGAATTGTATTATCGCTGTAAGAATGAATAGCACACGAACATCAGCTATTAGTTTATTAATGAGTGGAAAGAAATAGGAAGATTATTGAAATTGAAAGAATTCCACTTTGTTTGCAACTAAATTTAATTAAATTTTTACATTCAATCTATTACAATCTATGCTCAAAGGTTCACACTGCAAATGAAATGATTATTTTTTCCTTAGAAAAAATAATTCTACTTGGTTTTGAACAGTAGAAACTATATAAAAAATGCTACAATAAAAATTTAGTGGTCAAACATTAACACTTCCAACGCTTTCGACAATGTTGTCAATGTTTATGGAAATAAATTCCATTAAACAGGAAAATAAAGAAGTAAAATTTTAATATTAATATTTTAATATTATTTTATATTAAGTAATTAAATAATAAATCATTAATTAATTTAATTTCTGTAAATTTTTTCAATATATTTAAATCATATTATAATTGGTATTTTTGTACTTTTGTCCACTTTTGTACTTTTGTGGGGGCGATCCGTAGAGTTAATCAGCTTTTACAGTTAATTAATCCAACAAAAAAGTGAACCCGTAAAGTCATTCGATGCTAATAAAAACATAAACAAATATTTAGATCGAAATATGCAACATCTTCGTTTACAAAATACCAAGAATACAATTGTTATCAGGACAGGCGTTTTTATCGACAAATCTTTTTAAGATGTCAGTTACGTAAAGTCCAATTGGAATAAGTTTAGCCTCCTAATAGACGAAACGCGTCGAATAACGCTCTGTGGGGTGATCCAAAATATTTTCCAATGTCTCAAAATTCTTAAAAACAGCTTTCGTATTGATTCTAAGGATTTAATAATATAAATACTATATTTATAAATAGTAGACATTGTAGTAAATAGTTAAGTTAATAAGTTAATAATTTAACTTTAATAAGTTAAGTTAATAATTTAATATGAATAAAAAATACTTCGTATTTTATTAATAATTCAATACTTATAAATATTATTATAATAATATACTAGCAAACTTATTAAATTACTTAATTTCGAACAATATTTTAGTAACTTATAACTTGTTTTGAAAAAGGCTCAATAAACAAAATTTGAATTTGTATGAATTAGTTTAAAACTTGTAATAATTATTTAGAAAAGCAACAAATGAAAACTAGACCTGTTTTTGTATTTCATTGTAGACGAACACTAAAAATCGAATTTTTATTTCATTATTCAAATTCCAATGATCGGCTGTAACGGAATCATAAAAGTTAACTCGGACATTACGTAACAATACTTTGTTTAACTTGAATAGGGTTTGCTCAGTTTTGCTATAAAACTATTTAAATTATTAATGTTATAATTACTACATATTTAAATTTGAATACTATTCATTGAAGATAGGTAAGAATTTCGCTCAATAATGTCGTTGCGAATGCTGCGATTGTCTACAACCAAAATGAAGATTGGAAAGCAATAAAAGGAAATTTTCCACCCAGTCTCGTTGGGCGTAAGTGGAATTTATAATTATTTTCTTACTGTACATAAGAGCCAATGAAAATTTCCGGCTGAAAGATTTTTTCGGTTTCAGGTTGTGTTTTGCTATTTTTTTTCTTCTTGAATATATTTCTATTTCTGGTATTTTCGGTGTTCCGGATTTTGGGCAGGGGCTTCTTTAGGTGTAGTTTTGGCAGTATAAGACAATAAACTGAGTGGTTGGTAGTTGTTGAACCAGCTGCCCTCTAGTGTAGAAGGCCTTTGAAATATCTCAGCTACAAATAGAGGCTGCAATGAAACATCGAAAAGAAGGTTTAATTCAAAAGGACTCGGATAAAATTTTTGACTTATTTTTCGGAGAAATATAGACATCAATGCACATGTAGCTAATCGAGGTTATATGGCAACAATATTTACAATAGAAACAAATAAATAGAAGTGTCGGTTGTTACTCTTGGTTTTTGTGAGCAGACGACATGAAATTTCTTATAATATTGTTTTGGAATAATGTTTAGTTGAAAAACTATGAAAATTTATTTTAAAGCTTTCTTAAGCTTAAATATAAATGCCATATAATATTGGGCATCGCAATAACCGAAGTCAAAACTACGTCCAATTGTCTATTATAGTAGTAGTACCATAAACAGTATTTTCAGCTGGCTGCCTTGTGTTTTCGCCGACGACAAACTCTAAAATATGCAAATTTTTTTTTTTTTTGGCTGGTGTCCGTCGTTCACTTGTATAAACGGCACTGAGTCAAGCCATCACAAAATTGTTTGAGTTTATTTAACTTCGCTTTACCCGATCGCACTATATACCACTCGAGATTACTGACAGAGTACTAAAGGATAACCACAAAAAAGGATATCTTTATACTACATCTACCGTTTATAGCCACCACTTATAGCATTTAAGAAATATTTATTTTTGTGATCTATACAACTCTTTCTTCAGCTAGGGTTGATTCCCGTCCGCCAAAATTTTATTGGAATTATTGACAACATCCCATAATTTCTGCAAAGCACGAAAATTATCAACAAATTTGTCTGCCGTCCGTCTGTTGGAACCGTCGTGAGTTTTAGCTGCGCAGTTTCTTCAACACTTTCATGAATTACGTTGGTAAAAGCAACCAAATGCAAAAAAAAAAAAGTATAAGAAGCTGTATTAGGGGCTGTTTAATTGCTTCTAAGAGTTCGATAAGTTAAAGTCAATTCGTGTTTACCTCCAATTTTTTGCCTGTTTGCGAGGCAAGTTCTGCTTTCAAGAAACTGGAGAGTGCAGCGTTCAATTCTGTTTTGGGCTTAGAAGAGAAATATTTGTTGACTTCGTTTTCCACGTTTTCCATCCTTTTTGACTTGCTTCGTTCTTCAGTGCTTTGGGGAAACAAGCGCCTAATCTGGTCACGTTCGAAGTTAACACGCATATAAAACGCCTCAAGCATTGATATTGGCTCCACCACCGGCTTTTTGCACGGCGTATTTTGCGTGCGGCCGAAGGTCACATTAAAAGCTCTACTGTTGAAATTTACTCTGCCGTCAAGTGTTTCCTGTATAAGACCGCGACCACCATTGTCTCTGACAAGCAGGTCCAGCTGCGCTGCTTGTATATTTTTTCTGCATACAGCTGGCGAGGGTCTGACAGGAACTACTAAAATTACAGGAAAACAGTACTTGGGTTACTTTAAGAAAAATGAAATAGTCTTAAAATATTTCTTGTGAACACACCTTTGTCCGGGTTTACTTCTGCTAGCGGATAATTCCCAATATTTCCTGCCTGCATTGTTAATGGGGAATTTAAGTTTGAACTGGCGAAGTATAAATTCAATCGTTACACGACTTACGGAACGACTGTTATCAATGAGTTCGACGGTACTCTGTTGAGGCAAGATATCGGAAGGCTAAAAAAGTTTACTAAATGGTTATCCTCTTGGTTGTCATGGATATATTCGTGCGACTTACACCAGAGCATTGTTTTGCAAGCATGTTTGAAGCATTGCAGGCTTGCTAAAATAAAAATGAGTTATAAAGAATATATTATGAAATGTGTCATGTATGTAGTACGTAACTTGTATGACTGTATGGCAGGTTGAGCAGTTTATGGCTTTATGGAAGTAAGGTATTCAACGAAATTTATACAACCTGAGACGTGATGCCAGCATCCTCTGCAGAAAGCCGCCATGTTGGCAGATTAGGAAACGACTCGTGATGTGGGGTTAGTCGTGGCTGTCTCAAAAGCGCCTGTCTCAAAGAAACGCATAGTGCAGGTGTATTTAGTATTTTTCTTTCTGTTGAAATTGAGCGTATATAACGAAATTCTTACAAATATATCTTCTTCTGGAAATGAACGATTGGAAGGTGGTCTAGCCCGCATTGGTGCTGCATTGCCCGAATCACCGTATCTCTGTCTCGGATATATATATATAGTACAAGAAGTTAGTTAACCTTCTTAGGTTGTAATTTTGTGTAGAACTTGTTTCATTAATTTAGCATTAGTCGTGGAGGGTTGGCCTGCTCTTTTAAAAACGTGTTTGAATTCGTTGTATAGAGAGAATGTCGAGTGTGTAAAGCTACAATTCCCATGAACGTATTATGTAATATATTATAATCTCTATGGTATCGACTCACGGTTTTATATAATTGAGGGATTATCTGACAGAAGTTTAGCTGCTTGTGAAGCCGTCTAAGAACAGAAAGTTCAAAGGAATGTCTAGTACATTACGGCATTTAATTGAAAACTAGTAAAGGTATCTTCTACTCGGCAGCAGCTAATATATCCTACCTCCGTCAAGCATTTTGATTATTTCAGATTTATTTAAATAGTAGTATTTTCTCAATTTTCCGTATCGAAAATCTGAGTTAAAACAATCGCGCCAATTTTTCTATTCTCATAATTATCTTTTTCTACATTTTATTTTAATTCGTTTTTATTTAACAAACTGAGAAATTGAGCTATCACCAAAGACTACATATTATCACTACTTCACAACCTCTGATGAGAGAATATAAGTAAAAATTTTAAAAATACACTGCGTTTATGTCAAAAGAGGTCGGACCACGCCCATTTTGACAAATTATTTTTAACATGAAACGATGATTCGAGACTACAATTGCAGCTCAAAATTCAGCAATGATTCCAAAAATACGATATTAGCATAGGAGAGTTCCTATTTATTATAAAATCAAGGCGTGGCACGCCTTGAATCCTCCGATTACTCATTTTCAATACCAAACATTAGTTCTGCCGTAATCATGATTTCCACAGAGAGAGAAAATACTAGGTAGGTATACCGGTTTACGCTAATTCTGTACGATTCAGTTCGATGAAGAAACATGGATATTTGATGTAGCCATGGAAACAACCTAGTAGAAATTTGCTCGGAATCTATCTGGAATCCAATCAAATTCCAATCGGATTCCGGCTAGATATGTAACGCTCAAATTAAGAAATCAAATCAGATTCTATTCAGTTTCTCCCAAATTGGTATAAAATCGGGAAATCCATTTAGATTCCATACACATTGTCCCAAATTGGCATGATTTCAGATTTTTTCTACTCGGCACGGGCAAGAAATTTAAATAAGTAGTTAAGAAATGAGAGAAATTACAATAATGCCTAAAAATACAAACTCACCATTTTGCTGCGATCAGGACCTTTGGCCAAATTTGCAGTAACAAAAGCACGCCCAGCGCTGCTCCCCTAATGCAAATTGTAATTTCTTTGTTTTAAGTTGTAAAACTTCGGAAAATATGGTATATGTAAGTATATGAACCTTAACAGTCAGCATTGGTCTGCATTCAGGCGTTTTGTGAACTGAATTTCTCATATTTGGACCACTAGTACTCTAAATATTTAGAATAAAGCAAAGGGAATATTAGTAAAACTGAATATGCTATATATGTTACTATATGTTACTATTCAGTTATTATCAACTTAACAGGCTTGGCAATTATACTAACTAGAAGCTATTTCCTTTATGTTATTAAAATTTTTAATTTGATCTTGTCATCCTTAAGTCTGATACTGATGTACATTCACGTTTTATAGATAATACATTATAGTCTTTGATTGTAACACTTTTTTAATTGAGTTACTTGTTCTTATACTGTGATTCAATTTGGCTCAATTAATTTCAAAAATATACCTAGAAGTTGCAGAGTGGTGAGTATTAAGTATTTGGCAGCCCTAATTTAAATTAGAGGTCGCCAACAAAAAGTACTTTGAAAATACCTTGTGGTTAAGCAAGTAACTACATATTTAGCATATGCATGATACACTTTAATGGTAAAAGAACACATTCATGTGAACCCTAGTAAATAATTAGTTCTGCTTCCTGAGCATTAGTTGGTCTTGTTTGTATAAGGCCGGGATCGTAAGGTAGGACCAACTGTAACTCGACGAGTTTACATGAGTTCATGGATTATAAATTCTTATATTATTTTATGCACGACATACCGCAGGGTCACATGAATTGCTGAAATAATTAGGAGGTGGGTCGCGACGTCTAAATGAAGAAATCCAGCTATGCTAAAAACTTACTTTAATTGTTGCTAGGCAAAAATCATCCGAGTTGGGATTGGTTGTAACATTCGATTTTGAGGATTCGTCAATAAAAGTACCTCAGATAATAAAATCTTACAAAATTGTGTTAATTTTTATTTAAATTTAGAAAGAACTTATAAAATCAAATTTATAATTGCACCTGAAACTAATTTTTAAGCGAAGAGAAAAGCTTCAACAAATTTTGTACAATTTATTAACTGTCACTTCAAATATCAAAAGCTATGCTGTTAATTATTTTGTAGCTATAACGAGCATCAGACCGGTGGAAATCAAGTTAAAAACATTGGAAAGCATTCTTTTCGTATTTCTTCAATGACGGAGAAAAGGAGGTAGCCATAGATTACTATAAAAAACGAAGAAAACCACAGAGAGAAATTGAAACCTTTAACGAGTTTAATATCCATTTGACGATGTGCGGCAACTTTTTTGCAAGTCCGAAACTTGTCTTATTGGCTGCATTACGAAATTCTACGTATACCTATTCTTATATGCGTATGTATACATAAGCAACTATGCTCGTTGGACGTGCAGTGACATTTTTAAGTGCGTAGCATTATACCATAGAGATTATAATATGTTATCCGGCATAATTGCGTTGCACTAAGCGGACGACGCTAAAACCGAAACGCAAACCAAACTTGAGGTTGAGTTTACGTCGGTTCAAAATTCATTAATTCAAGTGAAGTGCTGCCCATGGAAGGCATGCAACTGAATTGTTCAAGACCGTCTATGCATGCTGAATAGCCACACCCTGCATGAGGTTTTCCTGCTCCTACGAAACATTGCGGATCTATAAAGGAAAATTCAAAAAACCCGTAATCTCTAGTGTTATCCGAGCCGTTCCTATGGTTGTAAACTGGACTAAACTGGTTCTAAACTGCAATCCATGGTTGTATCTTATTTAGTAGTACGTACATACATAGTATATATAGATTTTGTTTTTAACTTCCCTCGAACTGGTCAGATTCTCGTTATACTTCAAAACTAAATAAGAAACTATGTTTTGATATTTGAAATGTCAGTTAATAAATTGTAAAAAATTTTGTAGATATTTTCTCTTCACTTAAAAATTAATTTCAGTTGCAATTATCTTTTTGATTATACACGTTTTTCTTAAATTAAATAAAACTTAACGTAATAATTTGTAAAAATTGATCACCCTACAATCCTTTTATTGACGAATCATCAAAATCGAATATTAAATGCAAGCCTCACCGCGTAATGATTTTTACGTTTAGCAACAATTACAGTAAGTTTTTAAAGTGCATGGATTTTTGATTCAGAGGATACCATTGCATATTCTCAGAGTAGATGCAAAACCAAAATCCGCAATCATTGAGACGTCGCGAACCGTCTCCCAATTATTCCAGCAATTCATGCGATCCTGCGGTACGTCGTGTATGAATTTAGAATTTTGAATCCTTAAAATTTTGTAAACCCGATAACCTACAGTTGGCGCTCTCTAACGATCCAGCAATCAGAAATCGCAGCCAAACCAGGCCAACGAATGGTCAGGGATCAGGGGTAATTTCGTTATTAGTCTACACACGATATTATTTTAGCATCAATAATACAATTGAACACATTAATTAAACAATTAAAACACACATCATGCACATCCAGCCAATTCTGTAACTACATAGATTACTAGCTATCTTTGAAATATTTAAAAGTTGTTTGTTTGTTCTTCTTGCAAACTTTTACTTTTAACTTAAGAGATGCCCAAGTAACCTAAGCCCGATCTTGGAAGTGACTGAGCACTCTCAACCGTCTGCGGCTTCTAATTATAATGGGCCTCGTGGTAATGCTGATAATAACAGAAGCCCCAGGACAGCAGCACTCGAAAGCACACAGGTAGTTGATGGGGTCATATTGAAGTATTTAAATAAGTTTAAGTTTGTTTAAAATTTAATCCGTCTTCATTTTAATATGTTGTGTTGTGTTGATTCCTAGTGTTGTACAACAATCACATATTCAGCCTTATTTACAGAATGACGAACATCTCCGCACTATTTCAAAATTTGAAAATAATCTTAGAAAAAGAACTACTCTAATTTTGAAAAATGTTATACCTAAAGTGCACCTGAGCACTTAAAAATCGAAATACTCTAATTTTCGTAATTTTAACTTTTTTAATACTTTCATGTTCACCTAAATATCGATAATTTCCTAAGTATATTCTCTATTCCGGCTGTGTACGTGTTTATATTTCAACTGAGTTTATATTTTCAAAACCCGTATTAGCGTATACCTATTACATATATTAATTTTTTATCCATGTACAATATTGGAATTTAGTGTAGGAAGACCTGTAAGATATACTTTCAATTATATGAAACTGTTTAAAAGCTACATTCTTTGTAATTATTTTGTGCTTTATAATGCTGAAATGGAGAGCAACAATTTCTAACAACTTCCATACAACATGACAACCTAAAAATGATGTCTAATTTCTTGTACTCTATATTTTTTTGCCACAGGCATTTTTGCAATGCACAGATCCGAGGAACACACCAAGAAGGAGTCCGCTGCCGACGAACTCGCCGAATACAGATTACGAATTCCTTGTAAGATGACAAACTTAAAAGAATATTATATTGAAATGTGCATTCTAGGCTCAACATCTGCCTTCACCTTATATGGAAGCACTTAAGTTGACACTAGGCCAACGACGGAATATTTCTCCGAACCCCTCAAGTCAAGAACGGAAAAGTGTAAGAGTATCCTTCGTTGTATATATAGATAATAATTTGTTAGAGAATATTAGACTGTACTCTATATTTTTTTGCGACAGGCATTTTTGCAATGCACAGATCCGAGCAACACACCAAGAATCAGCCCGCTCCCAACGAACTCGCCGAATACAGATTACGAATTCCTTGTAAGATGACAAACTTAAAAGAATATTATATTGAAACGTGCATTCTAGGCCCAACATCTGCCTTCACCTTATATGGAAGAACTTAGGTTGGCACTAGGCCAAGGGCGGCATATTTCTCCGAGGCCCTCCAGTCAAGAACGAAAGAATGTAAGTTATCGTTCGTTGTGTATATATAGATAAGTTTTTAGAAAATATTACACTAAAATTTACTAATTTGCATTTTAGCGAGGACGGCATTCACCAAACCTTGAAGCACTCAACTTGATGCCATGCCAAAGAGGGCGTATTTCCCCGCAGAGTATCAAAGTAGGTCAAGTTTTATTTTAACTTTGTAGTGCAATACTATGATTCCCTAACCTCTTAAAATAGCTTACAAAAATACATATCAGTCTAAATATTGGCAAGACACACGTCACTTCTCGATTTGAATGTGATGTACATATTTCGATCATTTAGTATAAGGTAGTTTCGACTAACTACTCTCTCTCTCTAACTACTCTAGTTCTGATAGTTTTAACTAATATAATATGGTGTATATGTGTGTGCGTATCACAACGTACATGTGTATGTGCTATGTTTTGTGTATTTATTTGCTATAACATCCTTACCATTACATTTTTCTAAATATATAGAGTCCTGGTGGTCCGAATATGAGGTGCCCTGTTCACAAAACACCTACATGCAGACCACCGCTAAACGTTGAGGTTCAGAACCATATATAAAATATTTGATCAAATAAATCAACTTAACGCAATCAAATTATCATTTGCACTAGAAGAGTAGCGCTGGCCGTGCTTTTGTTTCTGAAAACTTGGCGAATAGTCCTGTTTCCCGGAAAAATGTGAGTATATATTTTCACAGTAGGTTTCATTTTCTTTACTCCCTGGTATACGTAGTAAATTCTAGAAAATGTTGTTGTACAAAGTATTGCTAATTAATGTAATAGTGTGTTGAGTCGGTTTGTGCCGTAGAGTATAGGTGGGCGTACGACAAGCAAGTCAATACTTGTTGGAACACTGTATTGATGAGTATACGCCTACCGACACAATAAAGTTTCATCAGTGGCCATACGTCGACCGACCCATTTTGAAATTCTGTTGCTGTGAAATGCCTTTTTGGTGGCCACACACCAGTCAACACAAGAAGTTTTCGATTCTATATCTAATCACAACAAATTGACGTTTCGATTCTATATCTGGTGGGCATACGGAAAGCAAACGGAGCTTTGGGTCCTAATAAGTCTTCGAAGGATTCTTTTCATGGTTGTAGCAGCTTTTCAACTGTAGCTTGTTTACTGTTGTCTGTATGCTGTTCACTGCAGTGACTGCAGTGCAGTCCCTGCACTGTGGTTTTGATCACTTGTCCATCACTGTTGATATCTCACTTCCGACTTATTTAGATATGCTTACTTGTGCATGTATCGTTACTGGAATCTTGCTTCGGACTGAACTATGCTTGATTGTCTGTTCATGCTTTTATACTCTTTATCCAGCGCCCCACTTAGCGGCTTCCGCTGTGGTCTTTTAGTTCGAAAACATGTTTCCGTTCCTTGTTGTGATCGAACATTTTACTCCGTCAACACACTTCCGTTGTTCCTTGTGTTTCTTATTTGTCGATTGCCTTTGCTTGGTTGACGAACTTTCGTGAACCAGTGTTCATATATGTGCAGATGTTGTTCATATCCAGCTGTCATATATGTGCAGATCGGTGCTCCCATCGGCCCAAAAGCGTTCCTGTACAAACTCGTTTAAACCATAACCAAGAGCAAGTTTGTTGATAAGGCAAGTAGCCACTCGTAATATCTAAATGTTGTACTTTCCAACTACTACTACATTCTACTCCATGTGATTTGATTAAGCAGCTCTCTGACGTCGGTCGACCAGTCTCTGCTCACAGGGCACATGCTGCTGAATCTGTTCATGTTGCCGATATTCAGCATGTTGCTGGCGGTGGAGCGGCCAAGTCTTAGGCTTTTACACCCGCGGCAGAAGACGTAATTGAGTCCAGGCGACCTAGTATATCGTACCGTTCGCAGCGCAGTTTTTATATAAATTTCTAGATTTTTTTTTTATTCACAATTCCATTCATTATTTTAAAAAATTATCACTTCTATATTATTACTTCCTTCCAAATCTTTTTTACATCCGATAAAATTATTTTATAAGTTGCTTTTTGTTTTCCTGCAATTTTTTAATTTAAACTATAGAGACGTCCCAGGTACGTAAACCCGAACTGTAAACCTGTCGGACCTCTCCAACACTCTAATTATAATAGGCAGCGTGGTAATGCTGATAGCAACATAAGCCCCAGGACAGCAACACTTGAAAGCACACAGGTAATATAAAATTATATTGTAGTATTAAAATTAACTTAAGTGTTGTTTCAAATATTATCCCCCGGCGAACTAACTCAAAGAACGTTAAAGGTCATCACTTCATTTTAATATGTTGTAGTTTAGCACGAAATTTTTCAGTTATTGTGAACTGGTTTGGAGACGAGTTAGTTACAACAAATTTTTAATTAACCTTATTTAACAAGGAAAGACGAACATCTCCGCAAAATATCACCATTTATATTGTATATCGGAAACTAGAAAATTAAATACTCTAATTTTCGTTTTTAATTTTAATTTTTTTAATACTTTCATGTTCACCTAAATATCAATAATTTCCTAAGTATATTCTCTATTCCGGCTGTGTACGTGTTTATTTTTCAACGGAGTTTATATTTTTTCTTTTTTTTAGATTGCAAATAAAGATACATCAACAAAAAAAAAAACAGTTTGTAAAACTGTTTAAAATCAACACTTTTTGTAATTATTTTGTGCTTTATAATGCTGAAATGGCGAGCAACAATTTCTAACAACTTCCACACAACATGACAACCTAAAAATGATTACTAACTTCTTGTACTCTATATTTTTTTGCCACAGGCATTTTTGCAATGCACAGATCCGAGCAACACACCAAGAATGAGTCCGCTGCCAACGAACTCGCCGAATACAGATTACGAATCCCTTGTAAGATGACAAACTTAAAAGAATATTATATTGAAATGTGCATTCTAGGCCCAACATCTGCCTTCACCTTATATGGAAGCACTTAAGTTGACACTTGGCCAACGACGGAATATTTCTCCGACCCCCTCAAGTCAAGAACGGAAAAGTGTAAGATTATCCTTCGTTGTATATATAGATAATAATTTGTTGGAGAATATTAGACTAAAATTTACTAACTTGTATTTTAGCGAGGACGATATTCACCAAACCTTGAAGCACTGAACTTGATGCCAGGCCAAGGAGGGCGTACTTCTCCACAGAGTATCAACGTAGGTCAAGTTTTATTACTATGATTCCCTAACCACTGAAACACCCAGCGTATAACATACATATCAGTCTACATATTGGGAAGACATACGTCACTTCTAGATTTGAATGTGTAAGGTCGGTACGGGCCTTGTTACCACCGGTAATTTGTGATGCACCTTATTATCTTATGTTAAATTAGCTAAGAACTTAGGAATCTCACTGAAACGTTGTCTGGGGATGTTCATGTTGCACATATCAGAGAGGGGGTTTATATGATCCTTAGGAAGTTATACGAGTATACAATAAAGCATCTCCTTCCCATAGAAACAAGACTTTGGGAGATTATCCCCCACTTCGCTTATGTTTGTGAGACTTACAGCGTGTGTAGTGCCGAATGTTCTCATAGGTTAAAAGTCTGCTTAAGCCCGCTTTGTATTGTTCTTGTGTAGTCAGGACGTCTCAGTTTATTACCCAGTGGCTTTGGAACAGCGCTGGAAAATTTTTTAAGATAAAATGTTTCACCTTTGTTATAAAGAGATGGTTTCAAGTTACAACTTTTAAAATGGGTATTTTCCATTTTTTTTCGTTACACTGAAAATTTTCCATCGTCTTGGTTGGATCGTGGTTGACTGGTTGTTTTGGCGGGCATTCCAAATAAAACAATACATTGCGCCAGCTGCTTGAACTGTGTGCTATTCTTATTGGTATTTTGCCAACGTGGCAGAAGTGGGGATGCATAGACATTAATTTTTTTTTGTTTTAATATTTTCTGATTACTATATATTTACATTTAATTTTGCATTATATTTATTCTATATTGTTTTGGCCATTGGTGCGCATTAAGCCTTGTAATTTATCTACTGCAATTCAGTATTGTTTTTAGTTACCTTGTTTGTAGAATTTGTTTGAAAAAAATTAAGATTATAATGGTACATTTACATATTTTGATCATATCTGAACTATAGTTTGATCCCAACGTTTGTACGTATGCATGTATGTAGGTATCCGCAAAACGGAGAGACGTGAAAAGTTGAAATTTTTATTTGAGGCTGTTGTAAGAAATAGTTGTAGACGTCCCTTTTTTTATACAAACTGTGGCGCCAAAAGGACACTATTCTTGCAGGATTCTTCAAATTTGATGCATAACTCAAAACCAAACACCTAGAAAGTAGATATTTGGTATTTAGGGCTGCTTTAACATCCAAATATAATCTATGTAGCTGTTATGTTACAATCGCAGGCACCAAAAATTACACTTCTCTCGAAAGATTCTATGCATAAATAAGTACAACTTTTTTAATTGAAATTATTTCACTAGCAACAAAGTCATGTGTTCCGCACATCACCCATGTGTTGGGCAGATCGGATAGCTTCAGTCTGATTTCGATCCCATTATTAATATCCGTGATTCTGCACAATTCGATAATATTGTAGTTACTATATTTTTAATTAATAATGTAACAATGCTTTTGTAATGTAATAATGCTTTAGGTAACCCTGATCAGTGATTTTACTTGTCTTAAAAAAGTAATGAAAGTTATACAAGTATCTGGAATTATCACCTTGCAACGAATTGTACTTGCCGAGAAACGGTAAACTTGCGGTGTCAACGGTTCAAGTATAAGGTATAAGGTTCACACTTCCGTACTTGTGTGTTTTATAATGAGAATGTTATAAAAATTATGCTGTATAAAGTAATGTTAATTAATGTAACTTTATTAATATACAAACATTCGTGTTCAGTAACTTTGATTCGTTATTGTAATGTTGGTGTTGAGTCGGTTTGTGATGTAGAGTATTAGTGGGCATTCGACAAGCAAACCATTACAAACTATACGACAGCATTTGACGAACTATCATGCTCCATACTTGGCTGAAATAAGTTGCCATTCGTCAAAGTTGAAAATGTAATTTCCTCTTCCCATGTTGCTTTTTCAAGTGTGCATCAAAGTAGTATTCTTGACCCACTTTTCTTTCTGCTCTTTATTATTGTTATCTCTTCCTGTTTCAAATCTGTTAAATTTCTACTCTTTGCTGATGATCTTATAGTTTATTAAAAAATACAAATGGCTTAATAATTGTGTCTTCCTCCAGTCTGACGTTAATAATCTCTTCAAATTTTTCCATTCACAACTACATTCATTATTTTAAAAAATATCCCTTCCACATTTTTACTTGCTTGCAAATCCTTTTTCCTTTCTTCCTTAAAAACAACAGTATTTTAAAAGTCGCATTTTGTCTTCACATAATCTTTTAATTTAAACTATAGAGACGTCCAAGGAACCTAAGCCCGAATTGGCAACCTGTCGGTTCTATTCAACGTTCTAATGGCCAGCGTGGTAATGCTGATACTAATAGAAGCCCCAGGACAGAAGCACTCGAAAGCACAAAGGTAATTCATAAAGACATCGTGCAGTATCCTCAAAATATAACAATTTAAGGTATTAAATTCGATAATTTCCTAAGCATATTCTCTACTCTTTATCTCTACCTCTTTATGTTTCAACTAAGTTTATATTTTCGAAACACGTATTCCACGTATTCGTACGTATTACATATTTTAATTTCTTATCCATGTTCAATGTATGAATTTAGTGTAGGAAGAACTGTAAGATACTCGTTAAATTATGCGAAACTGTTTAAAACCAACACTTTTTGTAATTATTTTGTGCTTTATAATGCTGAAATGGCGAGCAACAATTTCTAACAACTTCCATACAACATGACAACCTAAAAGTGATTACTAACTTCTTGTACTCTAAATTTTTTTGCCACAGGCATTTTTGCAATGCACAGATCCGAGCAACACACCAAGAATGAGTCCGCTGCCAACGAACTCGCCGAATACAGATTACGAATTCCTTGTAAGATGACAAACTTAAAAGAATATTATATTGAAACGTGCATTCTAGGCCCAACATCTGCCTTCACCTTATATGGAAGAACTTAGGTTGGCACTAGGCCAAGGGCGGCATATTTCTCCGAAACCCTCAACTCAAGAACGAAAGGATGTAAGATTATCTTACGTTGTATATATAAATAACAATTTGTTAGAGAATATTAGACTGTACTCTATATTTTTTTGCGACAGGCATTTTTGCAATGCACAGATCCGAGCAACACACCAAGAATCAGCCCGCTCCCAACGAACTCGCCGAATACAGATTACGAATTCCTTGTAAGATGACAAACTTAAAAGAATATTATATTGAAACGTGCATTCTAGGCCCAACATCTGCCTTCACCTTATATGGAAGAACTTAGGTTGGCACTAGGCCAAGGGCGGCATATTTCTCCGAGGCCCTCCAGTCAAGAACGAAAGAATGTAAGTTATCGTTCGTTGTGTATATATAGATAAGTGTTTAGAAAATATTACACTAAAATTTACTAATTTGCATTTTAGCGAGGACGGCATTCACCAAACCTTGAAGCACTCAACTTGATGCCATGCCAAGGAGGGCGTATTTCCCCGCAGAGTATCAAAGTAGGTCAAGTTTTATTTTAACTTTGTAGTGCAATACTATGATTCCCTAACCTCTTAAAATAGCTTACAAAAATACATATCAGTCTAAATATTGGCAAGACACACGTCACTTCTCGATTTGAATGTGATGTACATATTTCGATCATTTAGTATAAGGTAGTTTCGACTAACTACTCTCTCTCTCTAACTACTCTAGTTCTGATAGTTTTAACTAATATAATATGGTATATATGTGTGTAAATATCACAATGTACATATGGATGTGCTATGTTTTGTGTATTTATTTGCTATAACAACCTTATCGTTGCTTTATTCTGAATATATAGCGTCCTGGTGGTCCGAATATGAGGTGCCCAGTTCACAAAACAGCCAAATGCAGACCACCGCTGAATGCTGAGGTTCATATGCATATATATAAAATATTTGATCAAATGTTACAACTTAACACAAGGAAATTATAATTTGCAATAGGAGAGTAGCGCTGGCCGTCTTTTTGTTTCTGGAAACTTGGATAATAGTCCTGTTTCCAGCAAAAATGTAAGTATGTATTTTCAAAGTACGTTTAATTTTTTTTACTTCCATATATAGTACGTAGTAAATGTACTTGAATGTATAAGCTGAAGGAGAAATTTTTCTTCTCAGCAGCGTGAAAATTTATATAGTACTACGCCATTCCAAATAAAGCAATACGTTGCGTTAGCTGCATTACTTCTATGCATAACTAAGTACAAATTTTTTCAATTGAAACTATTTTACCTACACAAAATTATATTTTGGGCAAATCAGATATTTTCAATCTGATTTCGATCCAATCTTAATGCGCGTGACCCTTGACCAATCCATAATATTATACCGTTACGAAATTGTGGTAGTTGAACTTTAAGTAACGGTGATTAGTGAAAATTCTTAATTAAAAAGTTCGATTAATCTAGACGGAACGGAATATTTATATTTTTTTAATTATTTTACTAAAATTTGCTAACTTGCATTTCATGACGAACTAACCTCTTAACCTTTTCGGAAAATACTAAACTTTATACATGGTCGACATAATTGATTCCCAAAACACAAAAACTTCCCAACCGACTAAAGAGATATACAACTTGACCTTTCAACAGCATAACTCATCATTTCAGTACAAAAATTACATTTGAGATTATATGCCATTCAGAAATAAATAATATTTTGCTTGTTTGAAAGCACATACATACGTACATACATATATCTTCACAGGTTCAACAAAGCATAACTCTTTTTTATGAGATCATTTCTCATTTCATTTAGGACGCTGCGAAATGTTTTCAACCTGCTAAAAATTCCGGGACTGCAAGTAACGTCCCCATCAATAATGTGAGTCATCCTAACATTTGAAGTGTTTAAATACAAAACATAATAACATACATACATAACATACAAAAGACATTTACGTTATTTTTAAATAACAAAAAATACAATAAATTCCATAGTGGAAATTTTCTTGCAGGTAACGCGAACCAACGATGTCCCAACCAGAAATTCCAGTCGTGTCCAAGCAAGACCGAAGAATGACAACAGACCAGAGGTAATTTCTTAGTCTTAGGAATTAATTAGTCTTTCTATGAATGATATTATTTTGATTTTAGTAGTCATTAACATAGCTACAGAGATTACTTGGTTATCTTTGAAAGATTTTTAAAATTGTTCTTTCCTCTTGCAAACTTTTAATTTTAACTTTAGAGATGCCCAAGTAACCTAAGCCCGATCTTGGAAGTGACTGAGCACTCTCAACCTTCTGCGGCTTCTACTTATAATGGGCAGTGTGCTAATGCTAATAGAAGCCCCAGCACAGCAGCACTCGGAAGGACACAGGTAATTGATAGTCATCGTGCACCATAGCAATAATTTAGGTATTGCTTCCAGTATTATCCATCGGCAAGCCTAACTCAAAGAACGATAAAGGTCACCTCTTCATTCTAACATGATGTATTTTAGCACTAAGTTTTTCATTTATTTTCAACAAATGAATTTTCATTTAACTTTATTTTGAAAGGGAGGAGTAACATTTCCTCAAAATATCGCAATTTCTATTGTATATTTACTTTAGTCATAGAAACCCCAATACTCATTCAATTCTCATAATTTCAACTAATTTAATACCTAAATTCTTTAAGGTTCAACTAATCATAGATAACTGAAGTTAATCGAAAAGTGCCGAATATTATTAAGAATTTCTAGATGTACCTGCTATTTTTGAAAAAAAAGATAAATTTTTAGTCATAATCTCTATTCGATAAATGTACGTAGGACGATTTGTACAGTTTTTATACCCTATATTCTACATATTCAGGGTATATTCATTTTGTGCTTCCGTTTGTTAAGCATTAAAGGAGGCGTGATCCCTTTGGGAAAACTATAGACATATATTATTTCGCCCGTCCGCTAGTCGAAAAAGTATCTTTTTCATCATGGAATATTTGGTATTAAAAACAGACAAAATCCAGCCTTTCCCAAGCCTACTTTTTATAATGAATATGAATTTTTCTGTGCTGTTAGCTTATTTTCAGTTTGTAGGATTAATTTTCAGCTACAATTTTATTCTCATTCATCGCGTGACGTTATTGAAAATATGCCAAAAGTTGGCATGGACCACAATATTTTGACATAGAGGTAGGTTCTTGAAATTTAGCACGAATATTCTGTGCGTTCAGGTGTTATATTGCAGTATAAATCGGGCTAGCGGCCCACTTTTTATAATAAATGTAATTTTTTTTTTTTTTTTTTTGGTATCTTACATTATTCCCTGGTCTTCAAGTACAAAAAAAGAATTTCTCAGCAATAAAAGTGGTTAGTCTACGTAATACGAAAGTAGAAATAACAACATCGAGACAACAATGGCAAATTGAGAAAATCGAACTATTTTGATAAATTTAACCAATAAAAGAAACTAACGGATGTAGGTATGTAAGCTTCGGCTGGGCCGACGACATACCTACTTATTCAATTTTCAGAATTTACATATATATAAAAAACTTTGCATATTATTGTAACACTCTCCTCGTTACGTTATTCTGATAGAGTCCTGGTGGTACGAATATAGAGAGCCCTGTTGGCGAAACACCTGAATGCAGACAACCGCTGAATGTGAAGGTTTATATATATATATTACATTTCTTCAAATATTACAACTTAACACAAAGAACGGATCATTTCTATTAGGAGAGTAGTGCCGGGCGTGCTTGCGTTACTGCAAACTTGGCAAAATGTCTTGATCGATGTAAACTGGTGAGTTCATATTTTAAGAGCATGTTTTATATGAAAAAGTAAAATTTTGAATGATTACGTATTTATTATACATAAGTACTGCAAAATATCAATCATAAAAAAATTTTAAAATGTTATCTTGCTTCTATTTCTGTGTCCGAAAGGACGACTCCCCTGACCATAACATTTTTTCGCAATTATAATTCGCGATGAAAATTTTCATTTATTGTGAAATTTGGAGTGAAGTTTGATCGAACAAGGTAAAGGTGGTTTTCATACCTAAAGCAGGTAGGCCCTCGCACTCCTCTGCAAAGGACTACAGGCCCATCTCCCTCTCCTCCTTCTTACTTAAGACACTGGAGAGACTATTGGACCTCTACATAAGAAATAAAATCACACACAGACTTTGCAATTCTCAACACGCCTATCAAAAAGGCAAATCAGTTGAGAGCGCACTTCACAGTGTGGTATCTAAAATTGAAAAATCCCTGGAGGACAAAGAGTATACTCTTGGAGCCTTTTTGGATATCGAAGGGGCGTTTAATAACGTCAAACCAGAAGCAATTGAGGGTGCCCTAAAGTATCACGACGTGCACAGTGGTATAATTGAATGGACGGTATGTATGCTGAATAGCAGAATAATAAGTCCGACCATGGGCGCAAGCACTCTCCTTAGGAGCGTCACACGGGGTACGTCACAGGGAGGAGTTCTCTCACCCCTATTGTGGTTGGTGGTAGTTGACGAGATTCTAAGGGAATTTGATGGTACAGGCGTTAGAGCCATAGCCTATGCTGATGACATAGCTCTGCTGATCACGGGTAAATTCTTACCCACAATCAGTGAGCTTATGACGAAGACTCTGGCGAAAATGGCAAGGTGGGCGGATAGAAATGGTCTCAGCACAAACGTGACTAAGACCTCGCTCGTCCTATTCACCAGAAAGTACAAGGTACCAGATTTCAGAAGGCCCAACCTGAATGGCCAAAGCCTTCCGTTGTCTGACTACGTGAAGTACCTCGGCGTAGTTCTGGACAGAAAGTTAACTTGGAAAAGGAACATAGCCGAACGAACAGCGAAAGGGCAGAATGCCCTTTATGCATGCAGGAAAGCCATTGGCGGTAAATGGGTGTTACCGCCGTACATTGTCCACTGGCTGTATACGGCGGTGATCCGGCCGATTCTCACCTACGGCTGTCTTGTGTGGTGGCAAGCGGTACAGAAGGGCAGCAATCTAAAAACCAGATGTATCACAGGATCTCCTAGGAGCATACCTCAAGCGGGAATGGAAATGATACTTCATATCCTTCCCCTTGATAAGTTCATTCTGGGTTCGGAGGGGAAGAGTTTCCTAAGGCTGAAAGGCCTCAGCCTATGCACGGAATCTTGGATTGGATATGGGAGTGTGCTGAAATTTTTGAAGCAAGTGGGAGAAGACCCGCGGATTGATTTGACCGGTCACACGGACTATATTCTCCGAGGTTGACTTTCGACGGAATACCGGAGGTGATCTTTCCCCGCAGAGAGGAATGGTCATTAGGCCAAGAACCTCTAGGGGGCATCGACTTTTACACCGATGGTTCCAAGACCGAAGAGGGTACGAGTGCAGGCTTCTACTCCAGCATACTGCAGGCACAGCGATCGTATAGATTGCCAAATGACTGCAGTGTGTTTCAAGCCGAAGTATTCGCCATAGAAAGGGCTGCTAACTTTGTCATCGAAGAGGCGATATTCGATAAGAACATCAACTTCTTTGTCGACAGCCAGGCGGCCCTGAAAGCAATATGTGCGGTGGAAGTGAAGTCCAAAATTGTCTTGAAGTGTAGGGAAAGGCTTGGGAGCCTTTTAAGAGACAACACAGTGAAACTCTGCTGGGTTCCAGGGCACTCAAATATTGAGGGCAATGAGCTGGCGGACCGCCTGGCCAAAACTGGAGCCTCACTGGAGCACCACACGACAGTCGCCTCAGTGTATGTCCCAATGGGGCATCTAAAAGAACCATTGAAATCATAGTCATGGGTGACGCAAATCGCACCTGGGTAAACAGGTCAAATTGCAACAATACCAGACTACTATGGCATGGGTTGAACTGGAGTAAGTCGAAGGCACTGCTCTCACTTTCGAGAGACCAACTTCGTCTTGCGACAGGAGTGATAAAGGGACACTGCCCGGTCGGAAATATGGTGTCTAGGTGGAAACCTGGCACCGTAATCGACCATTGCAGGTGCTGCGATGACACCGATGAGGAAGAGACTGTACTCCACTTGCTCTGTCAGTGCCCGGCTCTTCACTACCGCCGACTCCAATCAACAGGAACTGGCTTTCTGAAGGACTCGGATCTCGGAAGAGCTACCGATCGCCACTCTACTGAAACTCATCATGAGCACCAAGTACGCCTTCTCCAGACCCATCCCCGACTAAATACAACGTCGGGAGGGGGGGGGGGGGCTCTGGTAGAGTGACGGACATAGGTAGTCAGCGGTTCCCACACCACACCCTACCCCTATCCTTTTCCCATATCCCTATACACCTACAAGGGCTACTACAATGGGCCTTTTAGGCCTCGGTGGAAGTGGTCGACCTGGCCACATGCCCTTCTAACCTAACCTAACCTTGATCGAACAAAAGATTTTGAAGCAACACATTTAAAAATGTATCAACGATATTCCATTGAAATCAGCATAATTTATATATAGCCTACTATGGAAAATCTAAAAATAATCTTAGTAATCCCGTACTACTCATGTTAGACTTCGGAAAGCCCTCCGAATGTAGTTCGGATGCAGCAATTCGGTTGTTTCTATTTTTCTTTGTTGTAAGCTGTCCTGGTATTTGTCCTTCTTTTTACTCACTTCCGTTTTAACGTTGTTGTGCTGATAACGGTTTTGCTCTGGTGCTGCGAACCATCAGAATCATCAAGAGTAAAGATCCTCAGTGTTTGTTGGAGAAGTTAAATTTTAGCCGTTCGCAAATTATAATTTTGCTCTACTTTTCTTCGTTGGTTATGGAGCTGTCACGCCTACATAGAACTGAAAGCAGTTTTTCGTTGAACTGGCAATTGGATGCATTCCTAACTAGTTTCTAATTACTAAACTACTGGCGTATTTATATTATTGTTGTCAGCGTGTTTGAGTTTAGGTTTTATTATTTCTTAAGATAAATAATAAACCGGCAAATGAAGCTATGGAAGTATAATGGGACTACATTACATAAGATATTAAGTAAATTATTCTTGTATGTAATTTGGTACTCTGTATCGTGATATGCCATTCGTGTGTAAGTAAACTTGATTGTAATAATTGAATAAATAAGTAAAAGCAATCTTTTATTCGAACTTTCTTGTACTTTTTTCTATGCACATCTATCATAAATTATATTAATATTTTTCTCGCTTGCTTTAATCTGAATATATACATAGGTTGATCAGAATATGAAGAGCCCTGCTAGCAAAACACCTGAATGCAGATCACCGCTGGAAGTTAAGGTTTATATATATATGACATATTTTCTCAAATGTTACAACTTAACACAAAGAAGGTATCATTTATACCAGGAAAGTAGCGCCGGACGTGCTTTTGTTACTGAAAACTTAGCGGATTGTTCTGGTTGTACCAGGAGGGTGAGTTTATACTTTTAGAGCACATTTAATATGCATAAGGAAAATATTTAATAATATAATTATGTATTACTTCTACATAACGGGAGGGGTACAGACCCATAGAACTTGCTTCTGCAAAGATTTGCTGTAATGCACTATAAACCTAAACCTGCACTATAAATCTTTTCAGACGGCTTCACAAGGGAGTGTACTCAGTGGAGGAAGATCTGTAAGTTAAACCCTCCCTTAAAGCCCATTATATCGGCATATATTTTGTATTTTAATGATTACTAATTTCTTGTACTCTGAAAGCTTTTAAAGGAATATTACACTCAAATGTGCTACTTTGCATTTTAGGGCGAACGGTCCTCTTCACCTCCTCCAGAAGTCAACATGGGTCAAGAGGTATTAGCATCCACAGTTTCAATAGTTCTACAATGCATTGATTCTTTAAACACATAAACATCTCAACCCACCGTACAGACATACAATTTATACTTTAAACATTATTCCCTATTTTATAACAAAAATTACATTGACATACACTCAGAAACAAATAATTATAGCGTACAATTTTAAACTTTATAGCGTAAAAGGATACGGACATAAATAAATACTTCTATACTATTTACAACAAACAGTAAATAACAAAGCATACTCTATATTTTTGAGGCAGCCATATACTAACGACTTGACGAATACAACAAAAATGCGGTGCCAGCCAACATCAAACCAACGAAGTACAGAAGAAGAAGAAATCCTTGTAAGCATTGCCTCATATACAGAACTCAATTCACACAAAATTATAGCTTAAAATCATGAGTAATTTCTCGTTCTACATATTGTTTTGGAGCAGGCAGTTTTGACAAAGGCACGAGAACTAAACCTACATCCTGATCCATATCCTCCTGAACCGCCACCCTGCTCAAATTCAGATGAAGATATCCTTGTAAGAATATATTTTGTTGTATACATAACTCAATTTCCACACAAAATAAAAGACTAAATAATTATTAACTTCTGGTAATCTATTTTCGAGACAGGAATTTTTCACACAGGCACAACAACTATGCGTAGATCCAGAGCCCTATCCTCATCCGGCACCATCGCTGCTTTCTCCAGATAGCGACACGTCTCAGGTTGTATGAATACCGTCTAAAGCATTGATACAAAATCAACAACAATTTAATTATTTCACATCGTATTTCACCACTTCATTACAAAATTTACGATATAAGATTAAAAATATAAGATGTTAACTTTTTTAATACTACCATATACCTACAATATAAAAATACTTTGGGAGGCTATATAGATGAAAGTTATAAGAATATTCTGGCCAGATTTAAGAAAGCATATCTCCTTATGACATAATTTCTTTTTGCAGGACTCGGAAATTAAAGCCAACGATTCCGGGAACACTGTAAGTCGACTTAGCCTTTGAACTTCTTATCTGGGCTACAAACAAATTATACGTTTTGGATAGTATGCATTAGGAAAAAATATTATTTTTCTCTTTTTTGTGTACATGCACTTATAAATAACAAAGAAAGAGCTTAAAGGCATAATGGAAAAGATTTTCAATATTCGTTGGAACGATGAGCTAGATGACATACTTGCGAATTTCACACAGAGATTAGAAGAATTCGTAAGTCTCTCGCCCCCTCACAGCTAAATCATCCTTGAGAGATTATTTCGTTTCCATTTAGAGAGAACACTGCAATACTTCAAGTCAGGTCGAATATCAAGGTTCTGCAGATGGCGTGAGTAAAACTACCCATTGAAATTTATGTTAACTAAAAGTAGGCTTATATTTCAGCAAACCTGCAATATTCCTAACCAGGCCGCGGATCAATGCTCTGCAGGATCTGCTGCAAATGCTTCTAGCAACAGTGTAAGTCGACGTAGAATTTCTAGTACATACATACTCGTATATCTACACTTTTTATATTTAAAAAAGAATATAATGAATTGCATCCATCCATCAGGTTCACGTTTTGCTTGCTTGTTCATACTTTAACTATTCTAGCGTTGTGTATCGCGCTGGAAGGACCAACGGAGACGTCAAAATCTGTGTCAACGGATTAAAAGCAATTCCTCTTTTCGCATATTGTAACAATAAATGTTATAGCCATCAGGTCCGGGAAAGTTGAACTCGGCGAGACAACTGCATACAATTCTTGTATTCCATTTTTGCTTTTCATACAATTAGCCGCTTCCCTATTATAGCCAAATTTTTTGAGAGATAGCTTTTGTTCAATATAGTTGGGATTTTAAATTTGTGGTCCTTCTCCTGAGTTTCGCTGGTTTCGTCTGCCGGTGGAGCTATGAACTGCATTGAGTTCATTTGAGATTATCAATATTGTTGTTTAAACATATACGAGTATGTTTATTTGATATTTTAACGAGATATCTGTTTGTTTGTTGGTATAACTAACAAGAATATAATAACTTACATAATGATAATTCTTTTAAGAACGATTTAAACGGCGACACCGATGACAGTTTAAAGGATGTTCTTGACAGGTTTAATGCCCTCGTAAGTCTCTTGGGTCAACAAAGCATGTCTCCTTCTTATGACACCATTCCCTTTCGCATTTAGAAAGCCGCCCAATCTTCGCGACCTCAAAACGCCTCAACGAGCGGTACTAACGCTGCCAGTAATAATGTAAGTCAACTAAGCATTTGAAATACTTCTTTGGGGTATAAAAAAGTTTTATTCCAGCAACCCTGCACTGCATCAAACCGTCTCCGAAATCTAGGTTGTATAGGTCGCGTGAGTACATCTATCCATCACACAGAGTCACACATACTTTTATTAACTTTTCCGATATATTGATCCAGCAAAGTGCCCTTGAGCTCGTAGAAAACCCTTGTTCTGTAAGTAATGTAACGGTTGAAGTTATACTTCGCCAGTTTAAACATGTATTTCCTATGTACATTGTAGCCAGGACCCAGCGTGAGTAATCCGCTCCTAGAAGTAAGCAAAGGTGTGTGCACAAGGAATATTTTAAGAGAATTTACGGACATTTATATATTAAAATAATGCTAAAACTCCTGCAGATACTTCAATTGATGCATGCAGAAAAAGCATACAATCGACGCAGATGGACCTGCTGGTCAGAGATAACTGTGGTCACGATATTATACAGGAAACACTTGATGGGAAAGTAAATTTCAACGAAAAGTCTTTTGAAGTGACTTTTGAAGAAATCGAAAATACGCCTTGCGAAAGGCCGGTGGTGGAACCAATTTCATTGCTTGAAGCCCTGTACTTGCGTATCAACTTTGAACGTGAGCAGGTTCGGTGCTTGTTTCCCCAATGCAGGAAAGAACAAAGCAAGCCAACAGACAAGGAAAACGTGGAAAAGGAGGTCAACAGATATTTTGCTTCAAAGCCTAGAAATCAATTGAATGCTTCACTCTCTAGTCTTTTGGAAGCAGAGTTCGCATCGCAAACAGAAACAAATTTGGAGGTAAGCTCCTAGAATCTCGAACCTATGTATACGTACTTCAGGCAGTATAAATTACGAATCCAGTCAGGTAGACAAGGCATAAGCGATGTCGAAAGTAGAGAAGTTTAACTTTTTTACGAGGCGTTTGAGTTAGTTCAATTCACAGTCGTAGTTAGACCGTCTTTGATTATGACCATTTACCAAGAATGATAGAAAACAACGATAGAATGTTTTCTATCATTCTTGACCATTTACTTTCTAGTCTTTTAAATTATGCAATCTCTTTAATGTTCTTTGCAGCCCCTTTTTGTCGCTGAGATTTTTAAAAATGATTCTACCATCGCGGGCAGCGAATTCACCAACCAACAACTACTACGTTTGCTGGCTTATGCTGGCAAAACTATACCTAAGGATACACGTGATCCAAATCCGGAACCCAAAGAAAACAAAACACCGAAAAACCCAAACAAAAAAACCCTAAACCCACTTAAATTGCCCGGAGTGGAAAGCATCAACTTCACGTCTCATTGAACAAACTGTATACAATGTCCAATAGTCCCACAGGAATGGAAAGGGAAGTCGATATTGGCTGGCCTGGATACTAATTTTGCATGTCCGAATTGTTGTTGACCCATTATACTAAAAGCAGAAAAAAAGCGTTTAATAAAGTTTCAACTGAAAAACTGCTTTTGTTGTTTTTTGGCTTTAGCTTTTCTATTAACAAAGTTATTACTTTGGATAGCTGAATTGGCACTTATATAAAACTTGATAAGTTTTGTTCCACTTTAACCATATTTGTATCCGTTCCATTGGCACTTCCGTATTTGGATGTTGTTTCTACTTTCATTTGAACTGGTCGAATATAGCTCGTTATAGCTAAAAAATAAAAAACAACAGCCTAGCTTCGATATTTGAAATGACAGTGAATAAATTGTAAAAAATTTTATTGACATTTTCATTTTGCTTAAAAATTATTTCAGTTGCAATTATATTTTTTCCTCTAAGGGTTTTTTATTAATTTAAATAAAAATTGATACAATATTTTACAATATTTAATCATAATGCCATTCTGTTATTGTCGAATCTTCCAAATCGAATAGTAAATGCAAGCTTACGTCGGATAATCTCTTGCACTTTGCAGCAATTAAAGTAAGTACATTAAACATTGACTCGGAATGAATAAAATTGCATGCTCTCCCCGTAGATGGCAAATCAGCAATCATGTAGTCATAATAGCACAGGAGTTGTGGTAATATATTTATTTTAATAGGAATTAATTGTTTATTTATAATGTGGTTTGTGGGGAAAAGTACCTCCTAAAATTTAAGAAAATCCATAAATGCGAAAACTTTTCTACCCTCTATAAAGACATACAATTAACCCTCTATATATAGCATATTTCGCTATTTTATTTCAAAAATTATACTTCACACCTTCACCTTCTTCAATGTATTTATAATTCACAAAAAAAATAAAACATTGTATAATGAAAATATTTTCTAAGCACGATGGAAACAGTGACCCAGATGAGAGTTTAAAAGATGTTCTTGACAAGTATTATGCCTTCGTAAGTGTCTCGATCCAGCAAGGCAACCTCCTACTTATGACAAAATCTTTCTTTTCATTTAGCTAGAAACTAACTGCTCTCATCCGCCGGAATTTTTTTTGTCTGGGACGAACGTTTCCAGCAGAAATGTAAGTCGACTTAGCGCTTGAGTATTTCTCGTGGATACAACAAAATGTAACGTTAGGATGATATGCATTCAGAAAAAGGCAATATTCACCCACTTTACCGTACAAACACTTAACAAATTATATTACACAAATGCATTATTATCATTGTTTTAGTGATAAAGTAAATTGATTGTCAGTTTTGATTAACAAAACGCAAAGCCTTCGCAACCCACCATACCGACATACATAGTACAATACAATCTTAAGACAATATATTTCACCACTTCATCACAAAAATTACATTCAGAAAGCGATAGTATTTTTCCTTTTATTGCCATCTTAATTATTTCAACTAGCAAAGAATATAATAAATTGAATTATAAAAATATTTTTAAGGACGATTCGAACAACGACTCAGATGAAAGTTTAAAGGATGTTCTTGACCGGTTTGATGCCTTCGTAAGTGTTTTGGTCCTGGGCATTACTATTATGACATAATATCTCTTCGCATTTAGAAAGCCGCTCAATCAGCCTCCAGAAGTGCCAATGCTTTTAACCAGCTCGAAAGTCCCGGTTCTGTAGGTCGCGTGAGTACATCCATCCATCACACAGAGTGAAACCATCAAATATACTTTTATTGACTTTTCCGATATTGATCCAGCAGAGTGCACTCAAGCTCGAAGAAAACCCTTGTTCTGTAAGTCGCGTAAAATTTGAAGTTGCCATGTTAACAATTTAAACTTACATATGATTTACAACGTAGTCAGGAGTCACCGCGAATAATGCGCTAGACGAAGAGAGATCGGCTGCAGGTGTGTTCAAAAGAAATATTTTAAGAGAATTTACGGATTAAAATAATGTTATTACTTATTCATGAATTTGATTCGAAAAGATGCTCCCTGGCCGTCAATTGCTGTATGCAGAAAATACCTACAATGGGCGCAGATGATCCTGCTGGTCAGAGATAACTGTGGTAACGGTATTATACAGGACACACTTGATGCGAAAGTAAACTTCAACGAAAGAGCTTTTGAAGTGAGCTTCGGGAACACCCAAAACACACCGTGCAAAAAACCGCTGGTAGAACCAATATCATTGGTTGAGGCCTTTTACATGCGTATTAACTATGAACGCGACCAGCTTAAGTGCGTCTCTCCACAAATCGCAGCGCAAGAAACGAAGTCAAAAGACACGAAAAACGTCGAAATGGAAATCACCAAATACTTTGCTTCGAAGCCAGAAACAGAATTGAACGCTGCACTCTCCAGTTTTTTGAAAGCCGAATTTGCATCGAAAACAGCGAAAAATTTGGAGGTAAATTCATAGAGTTCCCGAGCTATATGTACTTCAGGCGGCATAACCAACGTCGAAAGTAGAAACTTTTAAAGTTTCGACGATGTCCGTTTATTGAACAAGCGTTTGGGAATAGATTCAGGGGAGTCCCAGAAAGCCACATCAATACGTGAACGGTCTATCTGAAGTTATAATCGCCTTTAATATTATTCTATATTTTAGGAGCATAGAGTCTTTACTCTAAATTTTTTATCATGCAATCCCTTTGATATTTTATTGCAGCCAGTGTTTATTGCTGAGATTTTTAAAAAGGATTCTACACTCTCAGGCAGCTGGTTCAACAACGACGAACCACTAAGTTTACTGGTTTATAGTGGCAAAACTACACCTAAAGATGTTTCTGATAAAAAGCCGGAACACAGCCAAAATCGGAAATGAAAATCTATCGAAAACATAATAAATTGGCAGAACAAAAAAAATAGAAAAACTGAAGCTTTATCTTTTGAACTTCAAAACTACTACATTGGTCTATAAATACATAAGTATCTAAATATTATTTACCAGAAAACCTGTGTAAACTAGTTTAATGAAATCGTCAGCTGCGTGTTTCGAAAGGCAGACACTTAAAAAACGTAATGAAATTATTTTTGAGAAAAGTTCCTTTTTTAGTTAATTCTTATTAAACTTTCGTTTTAGTGGAGACATAACTTATTCGCTTATGTCTAATCATTGCTAAATTTCTGGCTGCAAATAGTCAAGTATTGTAAATTATATAAATAAATTTTATCTATATATATAAAAATATAATCGTCGGCTTCGCCCCGCATTAACTGCACTATGAGTTGTTATCGACTTCGCTCCGCAGTGTTCTGCACTATCTGGTTTTATCCTATGTAAGTAGATCTGGGTGCGATACGGAGCAGCTTTCACGGGTAGACACTTGGCTCTTTTGCACTTAACGTCTTTTTTGTATTGAAAACAAATCAGTAAATATGGTATTTATTCAAATCAAGTTCGAACATTTGATAATTGAATAATATTTTCATAACCTACATCCCTTCAAGGAAAGGAGATAGATAAAGAAAAGTATGTATATTATTAATCAGCCTCACCTCACTTAGCTATTTAGCCATGTCCTTCTGTTCGTCTGTCCGTTGAAATCACGATCACAGGAGAACTGTTGAAGATATCAGAATGAAATTTGGCGGAAATATTCTTTGTTCTTTGTTTTTCTTTGTTTTTTGGAAAATCTGTATTCTTTGTTCTGACGGGATGTTTCCTATTCCTTTCTTCAATTTTGCGGTACAAAGTTATACTAACATGAGGACGTTTTAACACAACTTTATTCATAATTTGAATTTCGAAGAACGTTTTCGAACTCTATATATTTTTATTGAAACTCAGTGCAGTGCGTAATTTATTGCGTATTCTAGGCGACGTCCAATGTGAGTTGTTATTGTTGGACGTGCAGTTCGCATGATTCTGCAAGACATTCTCCGGTAGGTCGGGGGTGTCGTCCAGGTCATCGACATCGCTCTTAATTTCCATTTTCTGCACAATTAGTCGTAGCAATCGATATTGCTGCTCCAGGTTGTGGCTGATGTCACGTAGTTTATGTTTTTGTTTCTTCAGCTCGGAGTTGACGTAGTTGTCGTTGCTTTCGAATGGCATAGAGTCCAAAGTACCTGCTATTGATTACAACAGGACAAAATTTTCAATAAATTTATATAGTAAATATACATAAATGCCTACTTACTATCCTCAGTGAAAGGATTTGAAAACCATTTGCGCAGGATGAAATCAAAAAAGCCAAGTTTGCATTGTGTATCGTTGGGGTATTCTATAACCTCCATTTTGTCAATCTTCTGCAGCCATAGTTGAGGCAATTTGCGTTCCAGTTCAGTGTGCAATACCACCTGAAAAGGGAGTTGTCCGTAGCTTGTGGCTCTTATTCATGAGTCATTATGGAAATTACCTGCATTGCTAAGCGCTTTAACTGTGCATTTCTACGCACAGATTCAATATCTCCGACCGCCAAACCGATAAGCAAATTCATCAACAAAATTGGCATAAGAACCATGAAAATGCCTGGGACAAAATGTAAATTTAGGGAAAAGTGGTAGTGAGGAAGACATGATTAAAGACCTACTCAAAATTAGAAACGATGTAACAGGCACTTTCAGTTGGTCGCGGTAGTACGTATTCACATAAGTGCCAACGAAGTCCAGCTCGCCTAACATCATCGAGAAGGTGCGCAGGAGCGACATAGGTATGTTTGAGAAAGACAAATGATTCGGCTGTGGATCAATAATCTAAAAGACAAGAGCAATGGGCAATGTAAAACACTACAAAGTAAATAAGAACACTCGAAATTATAAAAGGCAATCGCCTTGTTGAGATTACCTTGGACAGTAAAATGTAGAAGGCCAAGCCAAAGGCAATGATAAGTATGGAGAATACAAGCAGCACCTTAATGAGAGTTTGCAGTATCTCCAAAAACATGACGACATAAATGCCAACCTAATGAGAGACGAGATAGATGTAGTGCCACATCCAACATCATCATACAGAACATTAACCTGATCAAAACGCTGAAGAAACAGCAAAAGTCTGAACCACGACAGGAATACGGCGATGGAAGCAGCTGAATAGTGCACCGTTGCAATGCTATTATCTGTCCTAAATACGGGTGCTACCATGATCAATGTTGAAATATATAAAATCCAGGAGATGACGTTGACAATCTCCAGAAGATAATGTAAACGTTGCTGATACATTTGAATTACCTCCCGTAAGGAGTTCAAAGTGATATAAACAATAATAGTAACGGCGCAAACCACTGTCATTGTGGAACGCTTGATGTATTCCTTAGTCGAAGCCGCTGGCAGCGTTTCATTTGCTGCTCTAAAATTTCTTGCGAAAATTCAGTTTCTACATTACTTAAATGTGAAAGTAGGCATAGCAAAAATATCTTATAAATAGCTTAACTTAAATTGATTGCAAATGTAAAGTGAATATTGTTTTGGTAACTGCAATATACATAGGTATTAACTGTAATATTGTTCGCTATGCCCAATTGAGGATATAAATAAAAACACTGGTATTTTACCTAACTTCGGCGACTTGCTCTACGCTTTTATTAGCTGTCGTATACAGCTCTATGTCATTCATCATCAGAGATGAGTACACGGTAAGAGAGAGGAGGAATATCGAGTAGATCAGCAGGTTGGTCAAATGAAAATATTTGCCGTATGAGTTCCATTTCATTTGCAAATACTTTTGACTAAGCGGGTGGGCTAAAAGTTCCACGCGTCCATGATTTACCATTGTCTAGAAAGCAATTCGGGCAAATGAGAGGAAAGCAAATCAGTATAAAGTTTTCTGTATTATGTTTAAGAAAATCGTATAGCTAAGAGAGAGTGTAATAGTAATTAATTCATACTATGCAAATTATACATCCCACTTACATTGACGACGGCCAACGGTGGCTCACGCCAGTTGGGATCGTTCAGCACGTTTCGCCGATCCTCAAGCTCTTCAGGCGACAGTTGAAGTGAGCGAAAAGAATACTTAATCTAAATGAGGAGAAAAAAGAAAATAAGTAAGACTTTCAGTGTTCACTAAATTAGAAACTAATATAATTCGTAAATGTATTTAAAGAGACGTGGTAGGTATAGAAGAATAAATATGTATACAGAAAATATAAAAATCTATGTACACAAATTTAATATCTAGTTGTCTGTTTGTTTACCGCCGCTAATCTAACAAACTATTCACACATTTATCTGTGAAGGAAGGTTTCTGTTCCTTTGAAGCGACGTGGCAAGTTTTAAAATGGGCATAACTTGGAATCTAATAATAGGAAGACGTATGAAGCTGAAATAGGAGGAATTTTGGTTGGGAGTAAAAATGGGAGGGCGAGAGAGGGTGCCTTAAAGAACGAGTGAGTGGTAGAAGGTCAGAAAGAGTTCCAGGAACCATAATAACTTCCGGTTTTCTAGCATTGGATCCAAGACCAGATATTATCCCCAACATTTGTGGTCTTGGGTACACTGAACAAACTACTTCTGGAAATCAATATTCATTACTTGTACAACTCTTTGACTGTGCAAAGACCATACGAAATATAGATCAAGAGTATTGCTGTTGGTGTACAGTTTTCCTGCATTTAGGCACTTTGTAATTTCTAATTCATCAAGGGAAGCGACGAATGTTACCGTACTTTTTTTGGAGCTCTTGCATACTCACGTAGAAACTTTTGGAGTCCTTCTTGCAGTTAGCCTTTGTTATGCATTTGTCCTGTACAGCTTCGAAAACCTTCGGCATGGAAGCAATTAGAGCCAAGGTTACGCATGGGTGTTTATCTGACTTGAGCGCCATCACTTCCTTAGCGCGCACTTCGTGAGTAACCATGGCGAGTGCAGCTTCCGGATACTTGTAGTAGATGGCGTAGTCGATCGCGCTCATGTCCATGAAGTTGTAGAGCAGTCTGCATCCCATCGACAGGAGCACGCTGATGGAGTGTGGCTTGTTCTCCATAGTGGATAAGTGAAGAGCCGTGTTCTAATTAGAAAACGGAGCGGTGCTTCACGTGGCTGAGTTTGAAAGCAGAAACATACGAACCCCGTCCTTATCGGCTTGGTCCATCAGATGCGAGTGCACCGAGTGAAGCAACTCGATGGTTTGCGTGTATCCCGACATGGCGGCCAGTTGCAAAGGATTGCGGCCGTTGTGGTCCCGGTGCAGAAGAGCGCCGCGATTCAGCAGCAGCTGCACCACGCGCGTGTGACCTTGCTGCGAGGCTATATGCAGCGGCGTCAGACCCTCGCCGTCGCTTTCGTTGATGATGAATGCTCCTTTCTCAGAGTTCAGCAGTTGGCGAACGGTGTTGTAGCGTCCATAGCGTGAGGCCAAGTGCAGTGGACTTTCGTTGTTGTTGTTCTTTAGGTTAATGCAGGCCCCGAGACGAATGAGATTCTCCAGCGACCGAATGTGGCCAGAGCGACTGGCGTAGTGCAGCGGCGAGCATCCTCTATCGTCCTTCTCGTTTAGGAGCGCGTCGAGCTGCTGCTGCGACCCTGTTTTGGCCACCTCCTCGGCTAGCTCTTGCATACGGCCGCCGTTCATGATAACAAAGTGCAAAATATTGCGCGCACTCACGTCCTTGATGCTGATGTTGGCCCCCAGGTGGATGAGCACGTAGACCGTTTTCCAGGCGCTGCGCGAGGCAGCTAGCAACAAGGCTGAGCGGCGTTCCTTGTCGAGGACGTTGACGTCGGCGCCCTCAGCGACGAGGAACTCGACGATGTCTGAGTGATCAAACATCGCGGCGCAGTGCAGCGGAGTCATTTTTTGGACGTCGGTGCGGTTGAGGCAAATCTTCTTCTCTGACGGCTGCATGCTGAACATGAGTTTGACAATTTCGATGGCGCCCTGTGATGGGAGAAGAAAGCAATTGTGCAATTTATGAAACGTTTGCTTGTCAAAAAGAAGTCAAATTGCTATTTGCAAAACAAGAATTGCAGAACGTGTTTCCGCAATATAGCATTTCGGATCTGTGCTGTGTGCCCACGTAAACGCACCTGAGAGCATGCCAAATGCACTGGAGTCGAGAGATCGTGTTGCTGAGTGGATATCTTGGCTCCTGACTTTAAGCACAGCTCGACCGCTTTTATATCGCCGCCATGGACGGCCGAATGCAGAGGAACGTTGCCCTCCGAGTCGTAGAACGAGATCATTTCCTCACGAGTACAACCACGCGACTCTCCCCACTGCCAAAGTTTACCAAGACAGAAATACATGAAGCAACTTGTACGGAGAGACACGTCGGCAAGTAAACGACCTCCGAACCAGGCAAGGTTTCGGTGTAGTTTACTATACTAACGCCAAACTAGTCATTGCAATACTTGCTTGGAAAAACACCTCCATTGTTTTGGAGCTGGCATTCTTCGCCGCTTCGTGTATGGGGTAGTAACCGTTGTTGCAGGGTTTGCGGGGGCATGCGTCGAACTCGGTTATCTGCGGAGGTTCGTCATTATTACTGGACAGCAAGCTATATTGTAAGGAGAAACGGCTCCTCACCAGAATGCGAGCGCAGTCCTCGTGGTCGTAGATGGCGGCCAAGTGGAGCGCAGTCCGTCCATGCTCGCCTCCCTGCTGTATATCGATGACGGAGCGATGCTTGCCCATGACACGCAGCGCTGCAACTTTGTTGATTTCGGTTGCCAAGTGCACCGGCGCCTGCTTCTTCTCATTCAAAATGCTGCTGTTCACGGGACTATTTTGCGGCGATGTTGTAGATACAGGCGAAAAATGAAGAGTGCAGAGATGAAAAAATGTTCATGTCCTCTACTACACTGAACGAAATCTTTGTGTCTTTTTGATGAAAATGCTTTCGTTACCAGATTTCACTTCTTTGTTTAATTTGAATGGTAACTTATTTGTTTTCAAAAAAATTAGAAAGGAAATTAATGTCTCATTCTTTAATTGGTTTTTTGTAAATTTGAATAATGACTGTAGGTCTTTCCTTGGACCACGTTACCTAGAGTTTAGTTAGGTTAAAATATAAACTTTATTTTTTAGACTCAAAGATTTCGCTAGTTGAAAGGAAGATGTTCTGGAATAGCCCTTTGAAAGTCTTTTCAAATTGTTTGTTTGCATGACGAAGTATGTGAGGAAGAGTCGGCTAGAATCTATGTATTTCTTTCGTTTCTTTTGGCAGATGTCAGAACTTGAAAGAAACTTACATGGACAACAAGTAGTCCAACGATTCGTAGCAATCACATTCCACAGCTACGTGCAGAGGAGTGTTTCCTGCATTATCCTGAGCATTGAAGTCTTGGCCGGAAATAGGTTGGACGTGAGTTTACACATTTGTAAGGGGTTCTTGACGAAGCTCACCTCCTCCTGCATCACGAATGAAGCACAAGATATTCACTCGGTTACGTGCCGCTGCCTGATGCGCCGCTGTGCGTCCTCGGCTGTCTTTCAGGACCAACCGCTTGCTGTCTGCCTGGTAGAGCCGCTTGAAGTCATCCAAGTTGCCTGCTTCTGCAGCCTGCCAAAGGAACTTTAATGTATTGTACGTAAAAACAACTGACTTTTGTAATTCAATTACTTCACCAACGATATTTAAGTTTCCTTGTCCTTATCTCGATTCAAAAGACTAATCGTTTTATAAGTATATCAAAATAAAGTGTTTAAATAAACGTTTATGGTTCGGAGCTTCGGCGAATATTTCCAGTCTCTAGCTTGAAAGACTTTAAGCAACTTAATGGATGCATTTCGGAAATACAGTCCTGCACTTGGTTCCTTATTTCGTGTGTATTGGAACAAAACGCTCTAGGGTTTTACCTGCAGCATTTCGTGGGAAAGGGAACGCAACCGCGTGGACAGCGCGTAGGCAGCCATCAATGGGATGGAATTTTTGTATAATTATATTACTATAGTTGCAGTTTCGACCTTAAGGATCTTTTTGACACAAACTTTGATGTTGAGAAAACTTAAACCAAAGAATATACAATCATAAACTTAATTTCAATTTGCTTAAACATAAATCATTATGTATAATACGGGGATTCGTGCAACTTAATTACTGCTGAATAATGATTACGCAGACAATAAATATATACAAAAAAACACAAGATGGCGAAGGGTCGAGAAAACTTAGAAATCATCTTTAGATCGCTATCGAGATTCTGCAGGACTTCAGATCTTAAATCAAACAACTTCTTAAAAGGATTTCGAAGTTATTTTAATGAGACCAATCTATTTATTCTTACCTATGAAAATCTATTATTTTAGAAACGTTCCTTTACTTTGGTTTCAATTATCGGAACCTCTGAATGGCGTTCGTCGTTCTTTCGTGATTGCGGTTTTGATAAGTTTACAATTCATTTCAAGTATTTGAAAATGCTTGACATGATTTTCACTTTAAACTCTTAAATGCAACATTGAACAGGTTTACATTTGAATTTTTTTCTTAAATGTTTTAAACAAAGTCCATTTAATGGTCTTGTCTTATTTATATTTGTCCTTATTTCTGAGCCTAATTAAACGCAAATGTTGAAAGAGATTTAATTTTTGTGGGTGTACGTAACGGAAAGGAAGCTTAAACGCGTTTGTAGCCTATGACAAACTGAAGCTGCTTGAATATTTGTGCGTCTTTTTATGCAAACTGTTTTACACGAGCCGAAATTGGGAAAACTGCGACTCGAATTCCGAAGATGAGGCAAAACAGAGTGAGATGCAAACCACAAATATTAACAAAATACGCTGTTGGATCAGACGCGATGAATTCGCGCGTGAATGTGCGCAGTCGGAAAACAAAGATTTGAAAGAGAGAGAGAGTTCAAAAGAAGAGAGGTCGCTTACGAATTATTCCTATCAGAAGACAACATGGAGACAAAACTATGAAATCTTATTAGATTATATTTCTTTGTAAATGCCCCGGCGATAAACATACATAGATCATTAAGCAATCATGCCTTCAGTTGAGTCGAATACTAAGATTATCTTCCAAATCTAAAGTTCGTATTCAATTATTCTATATTAAGTCCATATTTGATGAATTCCCAACTTGGAATTTAAGGAAAAATCAGTCTTCAACGGCCTCGCTATGCGAATATACGACATCAATGATCAGATGAAAAGCACTTAGCTTTAATTCTGCAATCAAATCAGTCGCTCCAATATTGGCGATGTAATTGATTGCAGTTTGCAACGTGTTCTGTCCGAGTTCGACGCTTTCTGTCCGTCTTCGCAATGCTGTGTGCTACTTACCCGCAGTATTCTGAAAGGACTGTCACGCAACAAGCAGACCTGCTCGTCCGAAGACTCTGGAGACAGTACGGAGTCCAGCGGCGTCGCGACCTCCTCCCTCTCCATTCCCTTGGGCGGCGAAGCGTGGCGCATTAGCTTGGAGAATATCCAGAACTGGCAGCGTTAGACAAATAGAAGAAAGCACAATAACTCAAATGTCTGCCTCTGTCTTAAAAATCTGGATTAAAGGATAGAGTATGCAATGAACTGAAGCCAAAGCATGAAACTTCTTGTGTATGATCGCATTGCGCTGTGTTTTCGGCATCAATGTCTGCATGCTGTGCAAATCCCGCATAAAAACCCGCTAAAACGCAATTCACTCCGCTCATCAACCGAAAGATGAACTCTTGGAAAGACTCAGACGCCCCTCAACTGGCGATATCAATGCGAATTAGGATTCACAACAAGTCGCTTAGCACTGCAGCCGCTTCGGTTTGTGGGACATAGCGCAGAGCTACGTCAGCTGCTACGTCACCAAATGAGGGTTTATTTTGTGTGCTTCTGCTGGCGATTGGAGCGGCGATACTTATAAGATTTCTAATTAATTTGTATGAATTTGTAGCGCGCTCGGTCGAATTGTGGAAGGAGATTGTAAAAAGAACCGCAAGGATATTCGATACGTGTTCCCAGTGAGTTATGGGCACTAATTACTTTTTCTTAGGGTGAAATTTGAAAATTATATACTACAGTTGGTTGATGCGACTTCTTACAACATTTATCTTCAACATTCACGATTTAAGCTGCACAAAATTTAATAATTACCATTTTTAGTGGAAATTTCAACTGGACTGAAATCGATTCGTGGCGATTCCATTCGCTTTCGCTAATGAACTGAATTACTTTACAATGCCGCAACATTTACAGCGCTTTAAGTTGCTTTTTGTGGCCTCTGCGAATAGGATGCGCAGTGCGTCGTAAATCCAAATCCCAGAAGCGCACAAGCTTCATGACGACGAAAAAGCCACTTGAAGAGAATGTCGCCTGCCCTTTCGTGTCGCTTCGTTGGCAAGGAACCGAAACCACGACCTGTTATGCTTTTGCAGGCGTTATTTTCGCGAGAGCGGCCGGCGGTTTGCTCGTTCGGAAATTCGCGTGTGCTCCTGTCGAGTATGCAACGATTTCTGTCGCGCGGACAAGGACCGCTTTCAAAGCTGCCTGTTCTTATTGATGCCATATAATTATCTTTTCTATTTTGTTATATCTGCTCTGTTCATTTCTATTTGCGCCCTTGATCGCTTCGTACACACTCCTATCTGCTCAGCCACTAACCCTTCCTTATCATTGAAGACAGGACACTTTAAAAGCGATGACTAAAACCGTAAAAAATAATATCATATTTCCACTATCCGCACATGTAGATATCCTTAATCTATGCTGAGTGAGATTGAATGTAAATGTTTAAAATTAATTATAACAGGTAAATAAAATTTTATTAAGTTTAGTCACGGATAGACTTATATAGATACATATATTATCAAAACATGTTTAATTCGATTTTGTGTTTATTGGAAAAAAACAGTTTAAAACAATAAGTTAATATAAGAACACAAAACAAATGTGTGACTTCGGTGTTAACGAGCGCCCGCCGTTAGAGATATGGTAGGTATTTGTAAGAAAAACGTCATCACCAGGAGACCCAATAACACTATGCAGCACGTGTAGATGCAAACCTTTCTGCAAAACGGATATATAATCTTTTTCAAGTCCAGCATCGGGTTCGTTAATGGATTGAAGGAAGTTTCAGGACGGCTGTGGAGCAAAATTTGCAAAGCGGCTTTGAAAATAGTTGCAGTTAGTTAGAAATACATAACATACTCTGGTAAAGGCAGAGGGCACGGCGGCTCGCGTCCCAGACCACACGGATTCATGGATGCTTCAGCCTCGGGAAGCATTTCCAGCTCCACCTCTATTTTGCCCTTGATAGCGAAGAAGGCGTCACGTAAAGTCATCTGCTAATCCAGTTCAGAAGACCACTTACCGTCAGAGCAGTGGCAGGCAGCACGGAGGACTTCTTCTTCTTGGTCGTGGGACCGACAAGTGGAAACCAACCCCTGATCTTTCGTTTCTTGAACAGGTTAATCCTGTTCCGGGACTCTGCTCTACCAAATAAAGCCATGTTGAGCTTGCTTCTGTCGGAAGGCAGGCTGCAAGCACTGGCGCTCTCAAAGGGTTCGGGAAAGTTTGACAGATTGATTTCGACGGTGCCCAGGAAGTCGTTGCTCGAAAGTACGTCATTGTCCCAAGTCTGCAGTACCAAAACAGGTGGCGCTTTCATTTCGCAGCCTTCGAAGCCGCTTTTCACCTTAAAAATCATCTGAAGCGGCAAGAAAGTCGAACAGATGACAACAAATACTGTCAGTGTATGAAATATTTTATTTAAGATATCATCTTTAATAACTGGTCCAATTATTCGAATGAATTTGGCAGCTGTACACTCGCTGGGCCTTACCATGTGCTCGTTCTCCCAATACTTAATAGGGAAAATCATTCGCCAATTAAAATTTCCTTTCCCGTTTAATGAGCGGTAATGGATATCGGTGAGTTGGTGGTGGCTGCCATCGGAGCACCATCTTCGGTTTAGAAGGGCGCAAGGTCCAAAACAAATACAGGCAAAAAAAGTAGTGAAAAAGGAGTAAAATGATGAATTGACTCACCCTTTGACGTAGATGTCCGACATGCGAGTGCCGAACACGTTGCTCTCTTGAAGCAGCACATCGGAGCAGTTGATGATGGTGGCACGCAGCTCAAACTCTTGCGGAGGGAGCGGCGTGATGTCGATGGCGGGCGGTATGCTGACGTCTCCCTCGTACAGTTCTACCCACAGCTGGATTTTGCCCTTTCGTTGTGCGTTAATGAGTCGTTCGGTGTTGTCAGCTCAAAGGAAATATATTTAATTACCTGTTCGATGCCCGGATAATCTTTACGATACAACGAACGCGTCTCCACGTGCTCCGGCACGAGCTTGTAGCCAAAGGACGGCAGCCTTTCGAAGTTGTGCAGTGCTGTTAGACTGAGCCGCTCTTGGATTTCCTCATCTGTAGGCATAGCAAAACGTTTAAACTGACTGTGAAGTGGCATCAACTATCTACCGTCAACTACTCAATATTCGCAGTACAAATCTCGAATATGAAGTCGTCGAAATGTAGAAAATTGACCAACCTGTCGCAATTTTTGTTTCATCTGTTAGAATTTCTCCATCGATCTCGATGTAATCTTCGGCAAAAGTGGGCATATTGAGGTCACGTTGCTTGCAAAGCCCTGCGAGGGTCTCATAAGGCGAACTGACATCTCGCCACTGATTATAGCCGTTTCTGCAAAAGCAGTTTCAAGTTGATTCTGCTCGAAGTCGAATTGCTTTTAGGTTTAGCTCACTTGGAATACTCGAGCGCGAGTCCGACCGAAGCGCGATGTCGGGTCCGCCAGCGGTCCTCCAAGTCAATGTAAGTACTACCGACGATTTCGTCGTGGAACTTGTTGCGGTCGAGCAAGGAAACCTCCAAAATATGTTCTCTGCAAAATGAAAACTAACAAGTGCTGGATTTGGTTTCGAGCGGCACTGGTACCTGGGCAGTACACCCTCCAGCTGAAAGACTGTTCCAAAAATGGGATTCGAAGTGTTTGGTACATAGTTCGCACGGTTAGAAGCCGCCTTCGACCCGAATTGCACCCTTATGTAGCTATCCGAGTGCTTGTTTTTGTCCTTTGGACGAATGTGCAGGCCCTGCACTATGTAAACACGCACCACAATCTTACTCAACTCGTTCAGAAGCTGCAACTGCGATTGATACTTTGGGTTGAGCGCAGCGACAATAGGCCTCAAGACGTCCCCGTCGCCGTCCCCTCCGCCCACTCCGCTGCATTGACAAGGCGTCAGCTTCAGCTGCAACTTGAGCGTGCCGTAGACTTCCTCCTTGGGAACTGCGTTCTTCTTGTACTTGACTCCGTGGACTAAACTCATCGGTTCTGCCCAATCGTGCATGTAGCTGTACTCGACCTGTTTCTCCAGCTCAGCATTGAAGATGAGCAGTTTGTGTTTCTGAATGGCCGCGTCTGCATCCTTTGAAGAGAAACTAAAGATGTTGTCGAAAAGGAATTTCAGAGCAATACTAACGGGATACATGGAGTTGTAGAACTTGGTCCACCAGTTGAACGTGCTGGCATCGATTGGTTGAGTAGCCTTAGCGTCTGCATGCGCTTTATGTTCGTCGTCGAAGTTACTTCTTTTGAATAAGCTTAGACCATAGTGAAGTGCTTTGGATGTCTTGTTCCTGATGGATATTTTCTCAATCAGCGGAGTCCCCTCGTCTTCCTCATCGCATTGAAGCGATGTGGAGGCAATACTGGAGGCAGCATCGACTTGCTCTGAAACCTTGCATTTAATGCCTCTTTCCTCACTTCGAAGAAAGCGGCTTGAATTGGAAATGAGTACAGCTCCCACCGTCGTTTCAGCACCTCGCATCGACACTAAGAGATCCGTAGCGATTATTGACGGCCAGTATTCAGTTTGCTCAGGAAGGCTCTGAAAATTGGGACAACTTAAGGAACACAATCTTGGAAGCTTAAAGCATTGTATATCACCAAAACACCAGAAGCATATATCACCAAAAAGTTGATACTGTTCTTGATTCGAGAACTGGACAGTCCGCTATTAAGCTGCAGGTCGCCCATCATTATTCTGACGCGATGTCTGCCGCCCTTCGAGTAGTTGCGGAAACCAGCAAAGACAACCTCCAACCTGCAACCGAGTAAGCATTTCTATACCAATGTCCATAGGTCGGCAAACGGATCGTGAGCCAGCAAAGAACTTACACGTAGTTGCGCATGATTGGTCTCACGCCCAGCGGTATCCCCTGAGTGATAACTGGTGCTACGAAGGAATCTTTCTCTCTCAACTCGCCCACGTCCTCTTCCACCAGCAACTCAGCCGCCATCAAGACTTCGGAGCGCACAGCGCCGTTCATGGCCATCGACACCCATTTCAGCGGCGGCGGCGATAGATTTTTCAAATTCCGGAATTGCTGTACTGCCAACTTCGTTCTTATGACTCTGCCGATTTCGGACAGGTTGTACTTATATTTGGAATCGTCGTCTGGTTTAGCCTCTTGCGAAGTCAGCACAGACACTGGCAGCAGCCCGCTGCCAAGGTAATCATCGGAGCTGTACTTATCAGCGTCGTAAATTTCCACCGCAACAACCGGCGGATTCAGCTCATACCATTGCACTCTCCCCGGCAAAGTGATGCGCTCGAAGGAGATGACCTGGTTCCATATGGGTGAGAGGGTTCTCTTCTCCACGTTCGTCTCGCCTGACTGACCTGCGAACAGGACACGAACGTAAGGGTCCGCCAATCCCGAGCGGTCGGAGCCCGGGCGAATTTTGGCTTGATGTATGTATATACGACACTTGAAATTGGTAAAGCGCACCGACGGACTCCAGTAAAAGGGCTCGGTTTGCTGCCAATCTTCTGCTAAGCCGGTCAGAGCTTCACCGCGTTCAGCCTCGGCGATCATGCTGAGGCAGCCCTGAATTACGCCGATTGTACAGCCGCAATTTATACAAGTGTGACTGCAGTGAACATCCTGGAAATATAATCCACGGTCATCATTACAATTGCAGTTTGGGTCGTTCGTGCTCACCTTGAAGACGAAATTACGAGCCCGCCAACACCAGGCGCTCTCGTCCTCAGTATCTCTGTTCACCAGAAAGTACTTGGCGTTCAATCTGCATACTGCCCACTCCTTGCTCCCCGTAGACAGCACCAGCAGCAAATCTGGCCACTCGTCCTGTATGCGAGCCGTGAGCAGCAGTCCCATCAACTCCTGGGTGCACTTGATCAGCTCCTGCACGATTTCCTCGACGGTCGTCTTGACATACTTCAGCCGTAGAAACCTCAGCCTTTGACGCATCACTTTCAGCTCCTCCTCTAGCTTCCTCTGCAGAAAGCAGCGCATATAAGATCTGTCTTTCGCAGTGCTACGGCTGAACTTACGAAAAAGTCGACTAAATAGGCTCCTCGGTTAACATCCCAGGCTGTCTGCCGAGCAAGGGGAGAGCACTCTAGCTTCCCTGATTCGATGCCTCTTTTCAGTTTGGACAGCATATCTAGGAGCACGACCTTCAAGCATCGTGCTTGCATTCGAAACTCATTTGTGTACTTGAGTTGGAACAATTTAAACGTTTCGATTTCACACTTCTGCAAATCAATCGAAAGCACTTCGAAGTTAGTTTACATTCTTCCGCAGTTGAGCGTCGTATTTACCATGTAATTAACTATTGCTTGCATGAACATATCACTTTCAAACTTCAATTTATGGTCCGGCAATTGAGCTATTAGATGCACTGCTTTGTAGGGTGCAGCTTGCTTGAAGAACTTCAGATGCTTTGTCGCTTTAACGTGGCTATGGTAGTTCTTCAGGTAACATTCAACGTAGCCAGACGCGTTTTCTGGAAAAGAGAGAACGTACACTGACGCATGTTATCCGTTCTGCCTGCTAGCAGCTTACCGCCGAGCCTCAACGACAGTTTCAAGTTGCTCAAATTCCCGTGCAGAAAGTCTCCATGCAAGCAGACAAACTCTACAAGAAAGGCGTCGTTCCGCCACCAGCGCTGATCTTCGAAAGGCTTCGACGATTTCGATTTCAAATGCCTCGGTATGGCCGTGGTCAGGCTTTCGGAACTGATCTCAATTAAGAAGCGGCCTAAATACTGCGATGGGTGCAGCGGATCGTAAAGGTGCAGAAATGTGGGCCCCAGAAGAGGTTTATCTTGAAGAAAGCAATTATGGTCACAAAACGCAGCCACCAACGTTACTACAATCTACATCTTAACATGTTACATTAAAGGACTTGCAGTACGATATTAGCATAAGTGAAATGAAATTGGGTCAGTGTATTGTAGACACCTTTAAAAGCGAGCTCGTCGAAATACAACTCCACCTCGGCGACGCTTTTCCAAGACAGATGCTCGTGCATCATCAGCTGTATGATGAAGGTATTCGCCAGCGATGGATACATTCCGGCAAAAGTGATCTCCTCGTTCCATACAGGGTGCTGAGTGCCCTTGCAAACAGCGGTCTTTCCTTTGAAAGGATGAAATCTGTACTTTGGGAACGGAAAAGTAATGTGATTGCAAGGAAGGAATGCGTGGATATTCGAGGGATTACTTGCAGCATGTAGTCGCCCTTCCTCACCAGGACTCCTTTGTAGAATATGATGGTGTACTTTATATTGCTGGGGACGCCGGACTCAACGTCTTGCAGCAAATTTCTGTGTGTGAGGAAACGCTGCTTCATCACAACGCTTTCTTTGCTTTGTCATTATACTGTGTGGTGTGACTTACTTGTCAATGTCATCGTCGTCGTAATACAGATGCGCTGGTAAAGTGGAGGCGACGCCCAAGTGACTCTCCGCGCGGTCGGAGTCGCCACCGCCCGCGTATTTACCACTGGCACGAATTCGCAAGGCGTCCATGTTGGAATCCTGGGAGACAACCGCCAGATCTACCTGCAGATAGCCTCTGTACTGCTCCGCTGATTTACTGCCGCCGACGACGGGTTCCAGCGGGCCCCACTTTTTGAAGAAGCAATGATTCGACTGGTTCCACACACTCTGCAAATCGATCAGCAGTGCTCCGAGGACGACTTCCTTTTTGCAAACTGTGCGCTTCCGGACTTCGTAGAGGATTGTGAGGCGCAGCAGTTCGTTGAGGGTGCATCTCTGCTCAAACACGAAATACTACGAAACACGCATGAGTCAGCGAAAACACATCGACCCATTGGCATACCTCATTGAAGTAGGGATTCTCCGAGTTCGAAAATATTTTGGTGCTCTTGACAGCTTTGCCCAGAGAGAGACGCACGTAAATGTCGTTCGTGAATACTCCAAGCTGGCGCGCCTTGTGCACCGTGCTGCAGATGAGAAAGTCTTGGCTAACATTCGCAAAGCAATCGGTTTGTTCAGCGTGTATCAACATGTTTCGAGTTTGTACTTAAAATTATATGTTTGTATATCTTAAATCACAATTATTTCCAGAATCAAGTGATTGAAAAATAAGTGAAAATAATCTTTTGTGAATTTTCAGTTTAGCTTAGTATTTGAGTTGTATAAAGTATATTTTTATGGTTTGCATTAAGGGAACTAAGGCAGATAAATTACTTAAACTAAGGAGAAAAGGAAATTGAGGACCAGATTTGAACTGAAACGCTCCATTCAATTAGAAACATCTACATATCTCTAAAGTTATGACCCATAGACTGCGTCCGACTGCGACTTCGAAGTTCCATAAACATCGCATCGACGATGTTAGCGTCGAAAGTAGAGAAACTTCCAAGTTTTCGACTGCGTCACCTGATTTCAGAAACGCGTGGATAGGTTTTTCGTTGTTGAATGAATTACAATTCCGTTCATTCCAGAATTAGATGAATTCACTATGTTTGTTGAAATAAGTGCATGTTCTGATTTATGTTAAAACTGATCGACTTATACGCCAGACAACGTATAAATTGACCCATATCACAGCATCACATTCGCCATGCGTTGCAAAATCGTGTCACCCGGATTATTGAGAATCGCCGAGATCGCATCACTAGGCGTTAAATCTAGTACTTAAGAGAACAGATAAATTAAACAAAAGCATTGCAAGAACTATTTGCACTGTAGTAAATCTAGAGTGAGATAGGAATGAAAATAATTTATTAATGAATAAGTTATTCTGCTGCAAAGTAGCAAGTCGCGTATCAGGCTTTTGACATGGGGATATGGAGATGTGTGTGTATACGTGTGGATGGGGCGCTTTCGGTTGAAGGCGGCTCCACGCAAAGCCAAGCTTTAAGCCGTTTTCATAAAGCAACGAAAGCGAATAACAGAAAGACAGTGTTAAAAAGACATCGCAATCGTCTTCTGTTTCTGCTTCATTAAATCATATTAAAAGAAAGTATACATATTTTCTGAAGTGATTTAAAATGTAAATTTCAATTTAGCGAGTACGAAAAAATGTTCAAGTGTTCAAGAAGTTCTACAAAACGTTAAAGATTTTCAGTGATTTGGCGCTGTCTCCAAATTTTTTGCTTTACTTTCTCGTGAAAATAAATCTTGCGCCTTAGTTGCAGCACATGCCAATTGGGTAAGTGTTTTTTGGTGGATTTTATTGCAATGAAACTGTTCTGGTGCAGTGTTATGCTAAAACTTGTCTCGAGTCTGATCTGGCTTTTTTCACACATTGATCATCAGGTTTTCATCAACTTTTGTGGGCAACCTACTTTATTTTGTGGCGTCATAGTCATCGACTTGTGCTCCTAAAACTATTGAAATTTTTTAATAATTTTATGCCTTTCCAAGTAGTGTTTAAAATAACTTCAAAACGTGAAATGCTAATGAAACCGATTATAGAAATATGTATGTATGTATGCTTTCAAGAACTCGTATAAATATGTATACTTCCATATAAAAATAAGCTGCGATTTACTCTACCATGACATTAAGAAGATAAAATTTCAAGAATATATTCAATAAGGTTTGTCAATCACTGCTGAGAATTTGAAATTTTGCTTTCTATAATTCTACGCTATGATATTATAAATCTGTTAATTGTATTATTGCAGTTGTTTTTAACAGGTTTGCTGACACTTCTAGATAAAACAAAAACGAAGATCGAATCGAATTGAAATACAATGAAATGCGCCTCAAACGTGATCGACAACACGTTTTGGCTTCAGTAGCGCGCAACACCTTCTTTGCAAATAAATAGCGCTGTCTATTTTTACCCTACCTCGCAAGGCGGCTAATGACGAGTCGATATACCGATGTCTAGTATGAAAAGTTACTTATCAATACCAATTCTTTGCACTCAGGCGAAGTAGAGAAGAAGAGCTGTAGGGCTTCGAAGCTGCGGTCAGGCCAACGACGCTTCCTCTGTTTTATGTAGTTTTTGTTGTATGCCTGAAAAGAAAGTTGCACCGAGTCGTTTTTATATATACGGACCGAATATTATAACACAACATTTAAATGGGAAATAACATGTAAATTAATATAAGGGAGTACATAACGTGTTCATGTTGTGTATACATGTGCGAATAAGCATAAAATATGCATTCAACATTCGAAGTGGCTCATAAGTTCGTCTTCTGAAACTGAGTATGAATCATGCTGTTCCTTAATTATGTGTGCATACACATACACATACACATACAGATTCATTAATTCGCACCACGTATTCGTGTGTTTCTCGCAATGAACGCAGCATAAATTTGCTCACTGCTTGAAGCAACGTTATGTCAGCGCTTTGATGATGTAAATGAACTTTCGCAGTGAATCTTAATCATCCGGTTTTATGAACTCATCCGCATTGCATCCCAGCGATTTCCACCAAATATTCCAAGCGGATAAAGTTGCAAGAAATTCGTGTGGGTTGATCATTTGAGGCGAATTAAGCTCCGGCTCAACTGCATCGCACCATGACGACATCGCAACTGTTCCGGAGCCACAACTGACAAGTGGAAGAGGAGCCCGAGGAAGTATTGTTCAAAGCGTGATCTCAATATATGGATGTAATTGATCTCGCTGGCCTAATCAAATTACATGCAATTCATTGTGTTGCATCTTCGGAGCATGCGCACCTTTGTGACTTCATTGAATATTCTTCTCTCACGTCATCGATTCATTTAAGAATTGTTTCCATAATCATTTTAACTGCTTTTATTAGAGTTTTGTACTTTGGAACGATTTTGGGCGATAGTTACACTTGACCACATATGTATGTACATATGTACATATTTTATGAATCTGTCGTTATGTCTCTAGGAAGTGTACCGTGCTGGCTAAAGTAAAAAGTGTCCATTATAGAAGCTCCATTCGAAAGGAAAAGCCTCGTGCTCAGTCTGAAAGTGAAAGTACGTGCTTAGACATGATTGTGTATACGAAATATGCGAAAACTGCCTGCAACAATTCAATTCGATCGCACTTATGTACATAGATATGTATTACATGCATATATTAATTCTTGGTATGTAGTTTCAGTTGGCTAAATTCGGAAAGAGTTTTTATAGAAAGTGGAATTATGTCAGTCAGCGTTAGTAAACACAAGATTTGGTCGTTTCTCTGTAGAAATGTGTTCTGTTTTCTTTTCCATGTGTTCTTTCAAAACGTGGCTTCGTCAGAGCTGCGTCATTTAATAAGAAATCAAATATTAAATCTAAGTGACGATTATATCTTTAGAGTTGGAAAATGTATACATACATACATACATACATATGTAAGTACAAATAAATTTATGTTTAGGTCTTGCTTTTGGCCAGTTAATTTACAAAGCACGTTTGTTGTTCCTCACAGAGCCACACAAGTTATTAATTCAAATGTGAAAAGAACAAAAACTACATGTAAGCAATAAATTAAACATGCATGTTTCATGTACATATAAACAAAACACACGCACTCCAATGAACCTAAAAACTTTTTCAAGCGAAGATCTTATTTCTCCAATTTACAGATATCACCAGAAACAACTGGAATTTTAAACAAGATGGCCTCCGAGTGCGCTGTTTGGGTCGCTAAATATGTGCTCTGCGTATTTAATTTTCTATTTTTCGTGAGTATGCGATATTTCGGTTGATGTTGCACGGATAATGCATAATACAACTATCAACTGTTGTTAACAAAGCCCGAACTCAAGCATTCAAAACTGGCATGGGAAGAGTTCCAATGTCAACGAGCTCGAAGCGCGTTCAACGACTTTTCGATGCGCTTTTAAGCTTGAACTTTCCTTTTTGCAGTAGTTTTATTGTGCATACCTACGGCAATACAATGTTTTCACTGTTTCTGTTTTTTACCAATTGTCAATTTGCAGGTGTTGGGCACAATGGTGCTCGGGATCGGCATTTGGCTTGCTGTCGACAAATCTTCTCTGATAGCGCTGTTGAAAATGGTAGAGAGCGAGCATATAAACGTGAGTTGCAAAAGTTTAAGTTTAATGGTGCACATGTCGGCTGGAATCCCTTCGTTCCCTTGAGTAGGAATCTGTTACTGTGATTTTCCCCCCGTGTTTAGATCTCCCTCCACCTGTCTACATATCGGATGAAGTTTCATCACGATGTATACACTAAAGACATCATTCGATGTCATATTTAAATAGATTTCTGCCTCACAGTGACAATACAACCCATTAGCAGTATTGAATTGTGTCTCTGGCAAATAAAGGTCCATGTACTGAGACCTCTTCTCACAGTGGCAGTAATTTAATTGGCTGTCATCCATGGGCTATGCTATGTACATGGCTGTGAAGAGTTTTAACTAAGAGTAGCTGCCCATTAGCAAATTAATTTTACATAAATTGCTTTCTTCCTCCTCAGAAATTCACTCAGCCGCAAGTAATCGAGCAGCTGGCCTATGTTCTGATTGTCATTGGGGCCGTCATGTTTTTCATGAGTTTTCTGGGGTACTGCGGCGCGATACAGGAGTCCAGGGGCTTACTGATAACGGTAAGCAAACAGTGGTTGGTCGCCTCCACTTGGCAGTTCAGTCATTGTTCCGCTTTCTTCTCGCTACTAGTACGGCGTGCTCATGGTTCTACTGCTGCTTGCTGAAGTTGTCACGGGTGGCTTAGCTGTCTTCTTCAAGGATAAGGTAAGCCCAAGTGGTGCTTGCGAACGGAGTGTACTAACGGAGCGGCTTTCAGGCACATGCGGAGACGAAGGCCTTTCTGCAGTCCACCATAACGAAGTACTACAATGGAGCCGCGGACTCCGATGCCATCACCTTGATGTGGAACCAGATGATGAGCTCCTTCAGCTGCTGTGGCGTCGACGACTACCATGACTTCGAAGGCTCTGCTGCGTGGACAGCTCACAGGGGGAACCGCACTCTGCCCGCAGCTTGCTGTGTGCTGCAGGATGTTGCTGCGCTCGTGCCACTGCACGAGGACTGCGTGACTCATCCGACTGAGGACAACAGTTACTTTACAAAGGTAGATATTTCAGTTGCAATTTGATGTAGCAATTGGTTTAAATTCGGCTATTTCATTGTAAACAAATCAACGAATTTAATAACTCCACATACAAAAATATTAATACACATCATACATATTGCTATTTGCAAACCCAAGGCTGGACGCTGACCCCATCGAGACGACGGGAGTGAGTAAGTAAAATAAAAGAAAGCCTGCGCTGTCCTCTTTCTATTTATGGCCCCTGATTGGACGACTTTAGCCCAAGTCATTACTTTTCCCAACAATCAACTCCAGCTCCTTTTGATAGTGGTTCTGTTTTTCTTCTCAGGGTTGCTATGATGTTTTCTCCGACTGGATCATCTCCCATCGACAACTGATACTCTGTGTTCTACTCAGCATAGGCTTCGTTCATTTAATAGCTACGTTTTTGGCCTTCTGTCTGTGGAGCTCATTTACGAAATACCATGGAATGAGACTGTAAGCAGATAAACTACCATCAGCATTCGCATGGAGCAGTTTATATATGAATTTAGACGCGAAAAGTTGCAGCAAAGTTCATAATGGAACACTCACAAATGATAATGCTGCTGGAACTGTATTTAGTTAAATATGTACATAATTGTCCAGTCCTTGTTAAGATAAAGTTAACTGCTATTAAAACAACTCCGTTTCATTCCTTAATTGTATTATGTTGCTAAATTATTTCATTGAAATTTTACATAAGAAGCAATAGCAAATGGAAAAAATACAAAAATAGAAGCTTAAACTAAATGGAATTGAAATGCACATTTTGAATGTTTGTTTCGCTAACTTCTAAAAGTGAAACATTGATTCATATTTTGTTTCTAGATGTTTACACTAGTTTTAAGAACGCTGTTTAATATTGTAATTGAACTTCCGAGTAATATATTTACTAGTATGTAAGTTTTGTAAAATACATACATGAATATGACATGAATATTTGTTTAGTCTTCGTCTAATATTAGAGTTGGCATTAAATTGATTTGAAACGCTACATTCATGAATTAAGCACAGCGATCGAGATTGTTATAGGTTTACTTATGCTGCTCTTGATATGGTGATGGGCCAAGGAAGTTTATAGAAATATCTACCATGTTGGGATAGACCATGATTTTGTTAATCTGCTCGCAAATCTTGCTTTCAATCACACTCGTCACGAAACTCCAATCGACGGACTTCTCGCCGAAAGCTGGCTTCGCTTGGATCCAAATTCGCGGAGGTCCACGGAAACTAGAATCAAACGTTTCTATATACCTGTCGCTAACTGCAGCTGTGCCCACACTCACCCTATCCACATGCGGTTTGACGGCGGCGGTGGGAAGTTCACAATGACACGGCCAACCATTCCTCGTATCTCCAGGCGCAGCGTTATGTTCGAATTAATGTTCTCTATGGCCCGTTGTACGTACGGCAGCTCAGTAGCGTATTGAAAGAAGTTGGAAGCGGCGAAGCGGTCCACCATTTTCAAAATATTGTGCTGCTTTTTCTTAACTGTTGGCAGAGACTTCACAACGGTCGGGCTACAATATCCATTACGAACAACAAATCAAGTGAGAATGCTTTTCCTACTATGTGAAATGTGCTTACTCAACATCCTTAGCTTCTGCAGCCACTGAAGGCACCCCTGCCGCCGAAGCAGACGGCAGCAAGGATGGAGTGGCCCCATCGACCTCCAGGTCCTCACTTTCCGAGCTGGAGCTGCCCATGCTCTCGGCATCACTGTCGTAGATTACACCAGCACTTAGCCTTTTGTCCAGTTGGAATTGCAGCGACTGCGTGCTGGGAACCCGCTCGAACTCCTCCGCGTCGGCGTTCGAGTGGCTTGCTGGAGAAGCAGTGAACGTTTCAGCATTTGCTGCAGTGTTTGTCTGCAGATTGGGATCCAAGCGACTTGCGTGCTTCTTCAGACGCATCAAATTCAGCTTAGTAGTCACCGTAAGGTACACCAAACCTTCGTAGGTGACATCGGCATCGACCCACGTTCCGCGCTCGTCCAGCATCGGCTGCGACGCTCGGTGTATTAAGGGTGGTTGATCGCCTAGGTTCACCTGAGAGATGAAGACATCCTCCATGAAGCTCGGCAGCTGCAAGATGAATGCCAAAATTTCTAAAGTTGTATATTTATAACAAATGCAACCGAACCTGGATGCTGTTTATCTTCTTCTGCAGGAGTTCATGTACTTTCGCTTGTAGACTTGGCTCAGTCAAAAGACTGTAGACGAAGCGACCGACGATGACGTTGAACCAAACAACGCTGCCCGAGGGTCCAAGGAATAGAGACTGATCGATGCCTTTCCAAAGATCATCCTCTTGCTTTTTAATGCGACGAAACTGGCGAAGTCAGAAGCATGTTAATAATAGACAAATGATATGTAATTCTAACAGCTGACAGTTTGGCAAAACAAATGCAAGCCAAGGTCCGCCTTGCGTTTTGCTTTGCCGTCTCTTCAATATGGTTTTATACGAACGGAGGAAAATCAAAACATACACTTTTTTTTGTTTGCTTGCTTTGCGGAACGAGCGGCGATCTAGAGGCTGGAGCAGTGGTTTGATTACAAGCTTTCTATACCAATCACAAGTAATAAAAACAAAATGTAATAAAATAAAAGGGAAAAGAATAAAACTCCGTGGAGAAGCGTGTCGTTATGTGTACCTGATACATGGCCATGAAGCGTACGTAGCTATTCTGACTGCGTGTCGCACACGACCTGATCACGAGGCCCTCGTAGAACTGGCAAGATCCGTCGTCATCGTTAGCTTCAACTTCAGCTGCTTCAGAATTCGGCATCTTAGTGGTGGCCGAGGACGGCCTCTCCGCTTCGGTGACCGAGGACGCCCTCTCCGCTGTGCTCTGCAGACGCTGATCGTCCAGGAAACTTGTACTCGGCAACTGCACTTCGTGGGCGTGCACATCGCCCTCACTAGCCGCTATGAATCGTCGATACCTGCAAGTAATTTCGAGATGCATCTGTGAACATATTCACTGATAGATACGCAGTCATCGAAGCTACCAGTCCTCCTTTTCGCGTGATCCGCGTGAGAAGAGCAGCAGGCGGGTTTCGTCGCCTGAAGGCAGCGCCACGTCCTCGTCGGTCGCTTCATCTTTCTGCAAGGATTGCAGCTGTAAAGAGAGAAAAGTTAGTTACAAAAGTTTAATTTACAGCCTCCCTAAAATATAATGAATATTTTCCATTCTTGCGGCTGTTTGTTCCACTTCATCTTTTACCCTAGAACACTTCAAAGTGCTGCAGTTATTTCTGTATTGTGGATAACCTTTTCATGCCAGGGGCTACCACGCATTGCTAATCTTATAATTCCTTCTTCCCACCCTACGACTCTAGTTTGAGACACGGTTTCTTACGTCGGAATTCATTATTGTTGATCCAAAGTCCCTGGGTGTCAGGTCCGCTGCAGACATTCGGCCCGGTTCATCCGTGGATGACATCTGAGACGATTCACTACCTCTTGCATCAAAGAAGTTATCACTTTCGGCCTCTGAAGGCGCTGCTTCAACCTTCTTTGTAAGGCCGACCTTCTTGATGATCAATTGGATGGGGTACTTGCGATTGAAGAATCTAACGTGAGAGCGAATTGCGCTTTGAACTCGATGTCGAACAAGTGCATGTGTACTCACCTTTTATCTGCCAGTCCCAGTGGCAGCATTTCTACGCGGCAATTGAGCAGATCGTAGGTGCGGTGTTCTGTGAACTGAACGGTTTTCAGATCGATCGGTTTCTGGTTCCACAAGAGACGCTTCGGAATGCGCGACGTGGTGTTGGATACGGTCATAATTGTGCCTGCGACAACGAGAAACTACGTTTAAAATGTAACAAGTGACCAAAGCGAAAACATTCTTAATTCCCACTGCATGAGAATTGGAAATGTTCCAAAATCGCGGGAGTTGTCTATTATTTACCTTCGAGCTTAATATAGACCGATTTCGTCATGGAAACGTGGTAATTATTGGGATCGTAGCTGTGTATTTCGTTCATCCAACCCTGGAAGGAGAATCGATTAATTGCATCTCACTGAAAGTTAGCTCAATGTAAACTCAGTTGAAGTGGAATTAGGACCGTTTGCAAAGCCCATAAAGCCACCATACGACTTACTGAATAGGACCTCATCGACTTGTGTTCCTCTACGGTGGGAATTTCGATGATGGACCTTTTGCTGAAGTTCGGCATAACAAATGCAGAGCGTTGGGGAGCCGCGTTCGTTATAATTTCCCACAGCAGCCTCCACGACGACCCCAGAAGGGACGACGCAACCACGCAGGCCAAAACGCCGCGCAGGAACTCCGGCATCGACAGTGTCATAACCAGTCCCAAGCCGATAATACTACAGTACGGAATGTAATGGAAGCTGCTTGCAATTGCAGTAATGCCGCTGTAAAAGCCTCTCTTGATGAGTTGGCCGACTTTTAAGGACTTCTTTTTCGGTGCACTTTGGACAACGGCTAGAGAAGAGTCAACTCCAGTTGGTGCAATTGGACCCAAGTCCTTCAGAGGCGATTGGACCGGACTCTCTTCCGGCAAGATAGGAACCATTCCCTCTCGCATTTCCACGCCCGGCTCGATTTCCGCCGAATTCGTGCTGCCCTCTTCTTTTGAGGAATTCCTTCGTCTGCGAACAGCGGCCTTCTCCGTGCTCATCGTTGGAACTCCGCTGATGGCGGCCGACAATATTTTCGACGAAGAGTTGGCCGCGTGCTGGCTAGACGTCGCTGTATGTGACTTAACCTTAGACTTCAGATTGGAGAAGCCGCGACGTAGACGCGAAGGCTCTTGCTCACTAAGAACCTCGTAGTCCGGCTCGCATTCACCTTCTGAATCGCAGTCGGTCCGCTGGTGAAGCTGCAGCGACAACGCTTTTCCAATTGAAGATGAAACAGTAGTAATTTCCGGATCCAAATAAGTTTCGTGCAAATCACCTGAATTTGAAGGTTTCAATTGAATTTCCAAACACACCACAGTACTGCCAATTCAATTCGTTTGCAGCGTTATCCTGCAAACTAATAACTTACGATTAACTTACCTTTCGTAGCTGTCAGTGTCTGATTGCTGCCTTTTGACGCTTTGATGTCCTCGATTGTTTGTGAAACTTTTCCCTTGATTAGTTGCCAAGTGCCTACTGCGTTCGAATCGGCGCCGCTCGCAGCCACTGTGCTCAGGCTCGGACTAACGGAGACGGGGGAGCTGCTTTCGCAACTGCTCGATCTACGGTTGGTGGAGTGTGTAAAAGGAGAGTGTAAAGATCATTGAAGTTCAACCGAATCAGACGAGGCCATTCCATTGCTATGCTTGAAAAAGTTAACAGCTACAAAAAACTGAGGAAGTGTTTTTAGAATGATTTGCTTAGTGGTCCTTCGTAACTCTTAACAAAGCAGGATTTTCTCTGTTTGTGATTCTGTTCAATTTGACAGGGTTTCTAAACGAAAACTTTTTGAAAGGAAATTGAAGATTTTATGTAACGTATTCGCCGAAACTTTCCAGACTTCCAAACTACCAGGGGTATTGCCAGGCATCGTTTGCAATCCTACGAACTTTTTCGGTTTTGGTTGTATTTGCCTTTTAGTTAAATAGACCAATGTTGCATTTATCAAGGAGAAATCACGCAACATTTCGATATCCTTAGGTAAATGCGTGATTTGCGTGATTTTTCGATTTTTGGAATTCCAGTGTGACAAACAAACTCGGTTTATAATGCTGACAGTATTGAATGAGTGATGTTTGTTGAGTGGAAGAGTGTGTGTGAAAGAGAGAGAGGAACAGCGAAAACAAACAAAACTCAGAAGAAATTGCGGCAATCAAACAATTTTTATTATGTCAGAAAAAATTTTATTGAGTGAAGATATATGTATATATTTATATGTTTTAGTTTTTCATGATTTTATTGAATTTAGTTTTGTTTAAAATTTTATGGGATTGAATAAATGTTACAAACACTGCTTTAATTGCGCTTCATTTAAACAACTTTAAGTAGTAAGTTTGATATTACGTGTACATTTTGTTAATATTCGGAATTTCGCAATACTCTTTGCATTGAATGTAATGCATTTGAAGTGGTAGTTGTTACATGCAACGATTCATTTGCATCTCGTTTCTTCGATCTGCTCTTGTTTCTAATGTGAAGATTCGGGCTCATTCGGCTTGTAACGGTTCAAGTTTATAAAATACTATTTTTGAATTCGTAGCTTTTCGCTTATTGTATATTATTTAAAAATGCTTATGTAAAATTCCTTATTATTGTAAAATCTATTTTTAGCAATTTTATTATGAAAAACAAACTACAAAATATTAATTTTCTGAGAGTATATACACATAGCTATATATATGCATATATATATATATATATATATACTATATATACATATCCATACATACATTTAATTTAATAAAAAACTATAAAGTTCTCATAAAAAGTATTGTTTACATTATTGTATTTTATGAAATATATATATGTATATATCATATATAAAATATTAAAAAGATTTTACTAATACATAATTTAATGTCTTTGGATACATTATTTGAATTTGTTGTATTAATAAATATTTTGCTAAAGGAATTGTTTAAGGGTTTTCATTGGGTTTTGTGTTACTGTGTGTGTGTGTGTACGCTTAATTTACGTACGTGTGAATGAATGAGAGCACAAATCCGCTGTTGCTTACGTTGCAATTAATTAATCTGATGCAACGGATAACTTCTGCTCTGCATGAACAACTCCGGTATGTATTTTGTGTCAGTGTTTTCTATATAAAATAAAGGTACATTTTCTAATTTTAATTCTAAACTGCATCGTTCCCCCACTCATTGAGACTTCCTCTACCATGTCGTTAATTTGTTTACGTTTTTCAGATTTCAATAGAAAAAACTGAAGGCCTTACTAACGAGCGTCTAAAAAGGTACTAACTTTATGTTCGACTATTAAAATTTCAAGGTTACTAGCTACAAATGGTAAAAAATACTAAGCGAAAAGTTGTAAAGAGTTATACTGTTCGTATCTGAGGATGGCGGCAGCTTTGTGCCATGCTTCGCACCTCGCATGAAGTTGCAGTTGAGTCCTAGCCACTGCACTCGATTCCGCAACCCACTTAAATAAGAATCAAAGCCCGGCTTTCCCTGTACACCCTGAAATCAATGAAACAAAGCGATGGGTCCCCCTCTAAAGAACAATGCTCACGCAATATTAATTAAAAGAGAAGATTTGTAAACAGTCAGCAATAATTAATTGTCTGCTTCGATAACTAATCTCATAAAAATTAAGCGTCGCCAACTTAAAAATGCGTGTACGTAAATTTGATTGTAAGCTACAATATATTGCAGTAACTTTAGTTATATATATTTTTCATAAAAGTTATTCGTATTATGCTGTGATTTGATATATTATTTTCCTTCGATAGCACATTTTTTGCAACGAATCGCAAATCGCCAATCAATGGCCATCAAGTGTCGGCTTCAATTAAGTTTAATTATGATGACTACGTTGATATTGTTAAAGTTCGTTTAAATAGACTATTAAGGCAAGTATATTCCACTAGAGTTTAATTATATAATTAATACGTTGTGAAAGGAGCTTTCATGTTATCATAGACAAAACTCGAAAAATAAAATGCCTAACTTAAGATAAATACGATCGAAAAGACAATTATTGTATTTAAAAGAATCTAGAAATCGGGCTTCATAAAAACGAATTTAAAACCAAACGATTGCAATTAAAAAGTTATTCATCATACCATCATCTCTTTAATTAACTATCGAAGTTTAAAAGATAAGCTAAAGCTGTTCATTCCAGTTAAATTCCAGTTAAGTTAAATTCATGTTAATTATTAAATGGCTTCTAAAGTGTTGCTTTACGAATGTTCAACGCAGAACACAATCAACAAACACAATTCAGAACTCGTAAAAAGTCGTGTGAGACAGTTGAAGCTTTCATTAAATTTTTTTCCGAGCACATAATTAATTACAAAAACATCAAATAATACAATTGTACAAAAATTTATTTTATGATCAGTAGAAAATTGCAGCACTGCCTAAAAGAAATGAAAATGTTACTAAAATAAAAGCAACTTCAATGACGCTGGTTTTTAAATGATTTTCGTTCGCACAAACTTCACATTAAAAAGCCAATAGAGATTAAGATAAATATTAAAATAGCTAAATAAAAAATACAAACATTTTTCTAGTGTGCAACCAGTATTGCAACAGTTTAAAAATTCACTTATTTCTTCACAGCAGATATGTTTAAAAAAAAGCTTCATTGCACATATGATTATTTGTCTGCATTTTTCCCGCAATGCATTATTGAGTCAGATCTCAGGATATCAAAAAACGAATTTTATATTACAAAATACTTTCTTTCTACAAATCACAAAAATTAATTTTTTTCTTTTTGTTATTTATTAACATAAAATAACAAAATATTAATTAAAGACAAGCACAGTAGAATTTTATATTTAACAATTGCCGTTAAAATTCCGCTGATAGCAAGCTTCTCGTTTATTAAAACACAAACAGTCATAAACTATTTAAATCATAACAAAAGTAGAAAACGTATAAAATGTTTAAAACGATTTTCAACGTGAACGTCAAACGTTACAGTATTATTAAAAACTAAACTAAAGTAAGAAGTAATTGAAAAACATTAAAAATGTTTTTGGCGAATAGAACAACTAAAATCCTTTAACAATTAGTTAATAATTTAATTAATATACAATTCATTTCAATATATCATTCCGTACATATATCAACATATGTATATGTAAACGATAGTCTAAAAATAATTATTTACGCATTAACGATTCAAGATGTTCGTTTGACAAGATTGCACATTTCTTTAAAAATATTAAAGTTTATTTTTGGTTTAAGAATGCAAAAATATTAGAAGGATTGCACTGAAATCGGAGCACAAAATGGCTGAGTTTTTCAAAAAAGTTTCCTTGTGTTCAAAAGGAAACATGCGAATGTTTGTTTTTGGTTTTTTTTGTTTTTTGTACAAATTCTTCCAATATTCGCACTACATAGGAACGATTGGTGGAAATTTTCATATTCATCTATTCGTTTTTGTGTTAAATGTGCATATTTGGCATTTAGTTGGGTTTTGCGAGGATTTACAGCAATTTAAATATGCGATATAAGAACATCTATAATGAAATTGTACTCTGAAATACAAGAAATCGTTGCGAGAAACTTAAATTAGCAAAAAATGGAAGTGGAGGTAAGGTAGCAATCGAAGTAAGGAAATAACTAACGGAACATCACAAAATACTGACATGGTTCAAAATACATAATAACTAATAGGGAAAATAGAAACATATCAAGTGCAAAAGTAGGAATTGCATTAGCAAGTAATCAATCAAATTCTGAAAAAATTCTATAGATAAGTAGTAATAAAAAATAGTAGTGAGGTTATGTTGAAAAGTGTAGTAATAGGAAAAATTCTGTGCAAAACGAAAGTTATTGTCGTCCGGTCGCTTGTCATAGATTAATTGGATAAATTAATGAATGGTGGAAGAGGAGAACATTACATCGATTAGATGATTGACTGATCGGTACAAAGTTGGTACTCCTGACCAGTTGAAAGTCAATCATCCTTAAAAAAGAACAGTAAGTCAAGAAAGTCCTGAATTTCAGAATAGAAGCATGCGCCGTTGCTGTACTGAATCTACATAAATTAGTGAATATCATATATGCACGAATATAAGAAGGTTTCCATAAATGTCGATATAGATCAAAGGGTGAATTCGAAATTATTTTGCTGTGTTTAAAGCCGCGAAGTAATACTAAATTCAAAAATTACTCGACTTCAAATGGGATGAAATAGAAGAGCCAAAAATCGCGAACGGTTTTCTTCGCAGATACTTAGATGCTATTACCTCCTTACAATCAAAAAAATAGACTCCTATTCTGCTCGTTGTGATAGCTTCTTGCTTGCTAATTTATGTGGTACGGGCGGCGGTGTTTCGGTGCACATCAGCGAAGCCGTCCCATACCTACACTCGCCTTCAACGTTAACACCAGCGAAACGGCACCGCGCGTGGGCGGTCGGCACCTTCTTTGACTAGAGGTTTGTGGTATTCGCGTCCTGGCCGCGAGTGTATAACGGCCCAGCAGTGCTCACAGTAGTACTGTAGGCAGGTGACGTTGGCGCAGAAGAATGGGGCGAACTTTCCGCCGCAACGCTGCCCCTCGCACTCATCGCACATTTGATCGTCCAAGACGTAAGGTTTGACTTCGACGCGCTTGTCTATGTCTCCGTGCTGCAGCTGCACGAAGCGAGCCGAAATCGCTGCTATGTAACTCTGCTGGTTAGCAAATGCCACGCGTCCAGCGCCTTTTGGATACTTGAGTTCGGGATCTGTGTCAATGCCAGCATAACAGACGCCGCCGTACAGACGGTCCATGATCATGGCCAGCTCGATAGCCTTCAACGGGCGGGGTACGCCTCCGACGAATACCGTTTTGCGCGGGTCCAACGACATGGTTGCATCTAGCACGTAGTCAGCGTCCGCCAGACGCCAAGGCCGGATCTGCACTGGCTTGTCTTTAATGGTGGGCGACGAGACGCACAGGTAGAGCTTCTCATCATCTGTGATGCACGAATCGATGAGCTGCTGAACACTGTTCTCGTCTTGGAAGAGCAAGAAGGCATAACCCTTGGGTGGGAAATACGACTTCGACTCGGCCTTGTGCGGCCAGTCGACGACCAGCGGTCCGAAGCGTCGAAACGATGTCGTTATTTCATCCTCGTCGATGTCTGGCGGCAAGCCACCCACGAAAACTTTACGTGAGTAACGTGCTGTAGCCTCAGAAGCTTGCATATGTGGCGACGTACGTACGGGCGAATTCAGTTTCATGCCGCCTGCGTCCAAATAGCTGCCAGCGCCATTGCCGCCTGCGATGACAGCTGCGTCGGCCTCGCATAGATGATGTTCGCTCAGAGTCTTGTTGCGCATACGTTCTACCAGCGAAGCAGCAGCACAATCCCCAGCAGCACCTCCTCCAGCTACCGATATATTGCGCATAATATCACTAAGACAGTGGTCCATGGTGCGCAAGTCAATCCCATTGCCAACCAAGCGCTCGGCTGGGTAGGCGGCGCCCAAGAACGGGGCATCGCCGCCGCCAGTGGCACCAGCGCTGCTACTGCCGTTTCCGATGGCCAATGTTGGTATTACACCCTGGGCAGCGCCTACGTCCAAGGAGTAAGCGGCTGTCGGTGAGCAGCCCTTCCCCGGAAACGATACACTGCGGCGATACTTATTCGGCGATATGCCGCAACTTGAGTTGGGTGAAACACCGCCGCTGCTGCCGCCAGCTTGAGATCCGTTGTAGGGCGAGCCGCCGCCGATCGGGTTTGTTGGCGAAGGCGCCCCTGCAGCAACATCGGCACTCACTTGCTGCGACTGTGGTGCGCAAGGGTGGTTGGGCGACAGCTGTTGTTTGCTGGGTAATGCACTGCAGAAGGAGACGAAGTGGTATGAGTAGTGGTAAATGGACGTGTGATGACAAGTTTATAGCTAAGCACATACGAATGTTCACTGCACTCAAGCAACGAATCAAAAGCTTTCTAATTAAACGTTAGTGGTTAAGCGGCAAGCGTAAAAGAACCATATTTCTACAATTATTACAGCACTTCGTTCTTATTGTTACTTGACGCGCTTTGGCCCAGCGTTACATATGTGCAGCGTTCGTAGTGTGAAGTCTTCGTTGTTCTCACTTGCGCTACTAAACTAACAATTGGATGCAGCGCAACGAACAACGACTCATTTACAAAAGATTTATGAAAAGGCGTTACATGTGCGTTACACTGGGCGTTCGCAGTCGTCTGTAATGTTGCTTAAAGATAATTTTGACAATCATTTAACAATGTATAAGCTATGTAATATAATTAAATTATCTTAGCTTTGAGTGACTCAGTTCGCGACTGAATCCACTGCACCAAATCTCATATCGTCGTCACGATGGTTTCAAAAAGATCTCATTCGTTTTAGTTTGGTTGATTGAATTCCTTTCGTGAGTTTTGAATGAATTCGTAAATAAAGGGAACAAAAAAGCGTCTGTCTCTAATTTTCCAAAAATATTTATTGTGAAAACAACTCTTTGTGCATAATTCTAATGTACTCGTCGCCCATGATAACAATCTGGTTAATATATGTATGTATATTAAAAAACGTGTCACAGAAAATTACATAGAATTTGTAGCTTATGTATAAATATACTAGTCTTCTCTTTAATGCCATGAAATAACCGCTGATAAACGTACTTAATTAAAACCAAATTGAATAAGGAAATAAAAGCAACATCGGTGAAGTTCAATTCGACAGAAGAATCTGTTCGAAACAATTGCACCTTTGCGTTCCTCTCTCTCTCTCTCTCTTTCTATTCCTCATTCCCCTCTTATGTTCACTATTCTCGAAGGAATATTAAAATAGCTGAGACAAGAAATCTTCAATTAAGTATTGCCATGGTCTTGCATTGCATTTTAACGACAACCCAGAATAACGAGTGTAACATTTCGTAACCTCGAGTGTAAACCACCTCGTTTTGGTAATCATAAATGAAGTTTTTCAAATACAAGTCCGAAAGTTGTGCAATCTTGGAGAAAAGCGTAGATTTAACTTTTGACCAAAGTTAATACCAGTTGCATTTTGAAGCAATGGCATCACTCAGCACACATGCATGATATGAGCGTAGTTTTAGAAAACGAGTAAAGTTATTCTGATGTGGCTCAAACAGCCAGCATCTAATCGACTTTCCATAAAGTTTGTTACTTTGTGTACTTTACTGAACAGTTAAAGACGTGATGGAGTTTCACTTTTTTCTCAACAACAAAAAGGGAAGTGTTCATAAACAGATTGCGCAACAGCATACAACACTTTATCTCGTAGGAACCAAATATTGCTTAAAATTAGACTACTTTGTAGTAACTATTTGTTAATAGGAAGATTACGCATTTGTAAACAGATTTTACTTAAACTTGCTTACCTTTTGCGATTGAAAAAATTGCCTTGTAAAAAGTTATTCCTTGCGTTAGCCTCGTCCATCTACAAAAAAACACGGTTCGTAATTAAAGGAATTGTAGACGATATGTTCGATTGCAAGATACAAATAAAGAAGCTGTTTCTATAAATTGTTTCTAAGCGAAATGTAATGTGCTGCCGGCAAGCATAGCAATTTTATAAGACTTTTCAATTACATACATTTTTGTTGACATATATTTCGAAGTTATGAAATTTATTTCTTATTAAAACGTTCACTTCAGATAAATTTTTCCATATTTTATGAAAAAAGCCTACTGCTGTCCAGTATTAAATCAGAAAACTGCTTTTATGATGTGCAAAGTATATAAATTATTTTCATAAGAACACAGAAGCTACATTGCCAATTATTTAAAAATTTCCTCAATTTGGAAGATACATGAACTTAATTGTATAGCATAGTATTTCCGGAATATGAACAGAATGCTCTTTACAACGCTCTAGTTAACTTTTCGATTTTTATACTCACATTTTGCTGATGCAGTGCTTGTTGCGAAGGGCTGGTCGAGAGAGAATCTCCACTGCCACAAACACCCTTGTTTCCGTTATTGTGGAACGACTGGAAGATATCATCAATACTCTCTTCGCCAGCATTAAAACGCACTGTGATCGGGATATTAGCAGGCTGCTTAGTGCCACTGGCACCACTGTTGTTACCTACAATCATTTTTATATTTGAATTGGACATTTAGCAGATCACAGAGCAGATTATTCATACCTTTCGGAATTTTAAGTGAGTCCATTTTGCAATTAGTAATATATTTCTAGTAAATCCAAAAGAGCACGTACGTCCAGAACTTAATATGTCCAATATTACCAAATGTTATGGAAAACAAATAGAACAAACTTTATAATTCACAGCTTATGATACATAACGTAGTTTTGAAAAAAGTACAAATATGCAGATGAAATGCAATCAATTTTCAGTAACAGAAATCACATAACTACTAAAAAATCAAGTGCACTATTTGAAAATTTATTATTTGAAGTCGGAATGAGCAGAACCTGATGCAGATGTAGAAAACAAAGTAGAGAATTTAAAGAAAATGTAACGCGTTTCAGTTTCCTTTGTTTTGTTTCTCTAATTGTTTTTCTTTTAACGTTGGTAATCGGTCCGAAACGCAAAAAAAAAAAACAGCACAAAAATTATGGGGCCGACAAATACACTTATTTATAGCCAACTGTGCATAAATCAGTTTAGTGCCAGCCGAAAAAATTGATAAGGAAGTTTTTAAAGTAAAGCCTACTTGCAAAAGCTGCTTTGCGTCAGGGATCACTGTATCAATCCATTAATCCTATCCTCAATTAGTAAACTATGATCCGCTTAATATATTCATAGGAAGATAAGCACAAGTACATTATTAATAGTACCATTCAATTATAAGTACACATAATTATAGGAACTGATAAAATGTATTCCCTCCAACTTTACTATCAACGAGAACCACTTGAATCTGTTATGTACTGAGTAGTTCACTGCAACGAAAAATTATTGATACAGAATTTTGCCCTACAATGGAATCTAAACGAAATGAAACAGATTGCAAGGCAAGAAAAATTAAGATTTTGACAATGGCGCATAGTAGATATTAGTGGGTTTTAGCTTTTGCTACGAGCATACTTTGTTTCCCCAATAAAACAGCACGAAGCATAGCAAAACAAACAGAATTAAGGCACATAATATTATGAGTGGTGAAAATAGAAACTAGGTCATGCGCCGTTTTCGTTACGTCTCTGTTTGCTGCGGTCTTTTCTTTCGCATATATAAGTGTCGTATATTATTAAGGCACCATCGACTTTAAATAGGACGCCCTTGGGCATCCCTTGACGCTATACACTTATCTACTAACTATGCGAATATGAAAAATTCTAAAACCAAATGTTTAAATAAATAAAAGTAAGGCTTTGAATCAATCAGCTTATCACCTTCCTTCCGTCACGTGATTTCCTGATGCCCTCCGCAGAGACTGTCTTTGAAATCCGCCTGTTTTCCTATTGATTCACCGATTTTTTTTGAATAATACCCTGGTATTTCGAAAAACCTTCCGCTCTTAAGATTTTTCGTTCTTAAATTCCTTGCTGCCCGGTACTCATTTCCGGGGTGCTCCACTAGACTTTCGATGAATCGCAACTTTTCACACAATATGTTATTATTTGTACTTCAGAATTAACTATGCATACAAGTACACGATACTCTTTTTTGCGTTAACAAATATTTCACTAAATTTGCGAAGGCGGATGCAAAAATATTTGATTCAATTTTTTTCTCAAAATTTTCTAATTTTCACGGCATACTTTGATAAAATATATTTTCCTTGTACATCAGGCCCGTTATCAAGTAGGTTTTTCATGTTATTTAATAAAAACAAAAATTACCTTTTATGGTGCCGAAATACGGCTTTATTTTACAATTTTTCTTAAGTTTTCATCAGAATATATTTTCCGACCAAGCTTTGTTAGCTGGAGTAGCGAAAAATCAATCTTTTCCTTCCTCCTTTTAGTAATGGGATTTATAATAATAATAATAATAATAAAGGTCGTCAACTGCGGCCTGGAATGTTACATTCCAGATTTTGCAGCAAGATGTCATGCAACACTGAAATAATATTTTTTTGTTTAAAGTTTTGCTTCCAATTAGCATCCAACTCCATTCCTTTCATTGGAAGATCATCAAAAAAGTTATCATTTTCAAAAAGACAGCATAATTTACTTTATTTATATATTCTACTATAGTTGATTATTTGCATACAGAAATTTAGCAATAAACAGTGTTTCTCATTCATAATTTGGCAATTATACATTATCATTGAAAAGTTTCATTCTTGTAATTATGTCACAGATTTGTAAACAAAGCTCCACCGGTGTTGCGTCTATTCTGAATAGATAAGTTGTTATATAAGAAATTGGCTTTTTAAGAACAAGTTACATAAATAAATTTAACAACAGATAGTCAGATCAATCAGACTATAGCAAAACTACCGGAAAATGTTGCACTTTGTAAATTGCCATAAGTTAATTAGGTACAAGTATTACCTGAAGCGTAAAAATTGGTTAAAGCTCCAGCAAAAGAGGTGCTATTTGAATAAAGGTAAATAAATTACTACCAATAAAATAATGACTTACACTGATAATCTTTTTAAGGACAACTTTCCAACGGATATATTCCTAAGGAAGTGGAAACACTTGAAAGGATACAAAATATTGCTAAAAATTATCCAAATAGTATAGCGGGCGAAAGACCTGTAGAATTTTTTCGCATGTTTTTACCGCCTCCTAATATAACAGGAGACCTACACTTGGGCCATGCATTAATGGCAACCATTCAAGATGTTATTTGCCGGCAGCGTTGTCAGTTGGGCTACAAAGTCGAATGGATTCCAGGTACAGATCATGCTGGCATCGCCACACAGGTGTTGCTTGAGAAAAAACTTCAGAAAGACTATGGTTTGAGCAGACATCAACTGGGTCGCGAAAAGTTCCTAAAAGAAGTGTGGAGCTGGAAGCACGAAAAGAGCGTAAGTATAATGGAAGACTTGAGGAAGTTGGGGTGCATGCTGAAATGGAACGAAGAATACTTCACATTGGATGAGGTAAGACAAGCATATGTTGACTACTGTTATATTAAAGTAAATATAGAATTTCTCAGCCGCAGGTAAAGGCAGTAAACTCGGCATTTATAAAACTATTTGAGGACGGCTTAATAAAGCGTCAAAAGGCGTTGGTGAATTGGTCGTGCAGCCTTGAGTCCGTCATTTCCGATATAGAGATCGAAACTCTAGAATTAAAGGGTCCAACGGCCATTAGTGTACCTGGCTACAAAGAACCAGTTATATTTGGGCGAATGTACAATATTCAGTATAATATTTTTGAATCCGACGAGAAAATCACAGTATCCACAACACGTCCGGAGACATTACTGGGGGATGTTGCTGTCGCTGTGCATCCTGATGATGAGCGGTACTTACAATATAGAGACAAAAGCGACGTTAGACTCTGGCATCCTTTTCGTTCTGAACCCATTCCTCTGATTTTCGATTCTTCCGTAGATCGTCTCTTCGGCACAGGGGCTGTGAAACTAACGCCAGCACATGATCGAAATGATTTCTATGTGGCACAGCGACATTCGCTTCAGCCCATAACTGTGTTCACAGATCAGGGAGCCATCTCAGAGAAATTCGAATATTTCAGTGGTCTACCACGATTCGAAGCACGCGAAAAAATTTTATCTGCATTATCTGAGAAGCACTTGCTACATTCAATTACGGATCACGCTATGAGCTTGCCAATCTGCTCGCGTTCGAAAGACGTTATTGAGTATATGCTACGGGCACAGTGGTTTCTAAACTGTCAGTCAATGGCAGAGAATGCTATTTCGGAAGTACGCTGTGGACGCCTGAAAATAATACCAAGTAATTTTGAGTCTGAGTGGTATCGCTGGTTGCAGCAATGTAAAGATTGGTGTATATCGCGGCAGCTGTGGTGGGGCCACCAAGTACCAGCATACCTAGCTAAAGACACCAAAGGCAATTACTGCTGGGTAGCTGCCCATGATGAAGAGCAAGCGCTGGGAAAAGCAAAGAAGAATCTAAATTGTAAAGATGTGGAAATAACACGAGACTCGGATGTGCTCGACACTTGGTTTTCTTCAGGTATATTGCCACTTTCAATTTGCAACTGGCCGAAGCCAGACTTCAAGCAGCACTATCCATTTGACCTATTGGAAACTGGGCACGATATTTTGTTTTTCTGGGTGGCACGGATGACCATGTTGAGCCTGCAGTTGACAGGCAAAGTTCCCTTCAAAGCAGTACTTCTCAATGGAATTGTGTGTGATGCACATGGTCGAAAAATGTCCAAGAGTTTGGGAAATGTGGTAACACCAAACCAAATCATAAAAGGCGCCTCTCTTAAAGTAAATATTTTCTTATAAAAACGAAGAACTGTTAAATAATTTTTGTATATATGCATTTAATGGACATCTTCCGCGCTTCTTGCAAGTCCTTACAAGAAGCAGTGGAAGCATCATTTTCTTCAGGTATTATCAACGAGAATGAACTGCAGAAATCCTTAATGGGCGTGCGGAGTATGTTTCCCAATGGAATAGAAGAATGTGGCACAGATGCGTTACGGTTCACACTTTGCAGTCATAACATCAAAAATCATTTTATTAATTTCGATGTTGCGGAATGCTACAGAAACAAATTGTTTCTTAATAAAATTTGGCAAGCTACACGATATGCATTGGGATCAGCTGCGCGACTGAATATTGTAATGAGTGAAGTCAAAAGTATAAGTAACGGAAACCTGAATAAATGGGATCAATGGATTCTGAGCCGATTAGTCGATACGCTAAAAACATGCTTTCAGGCTGTCGATTCCTATAATCTGCATACAGCTACAGCGGCTTTAAAAGCTTTTCTGTATAATAATCTTTGCGATATTTATTTGGTGAGTGACGCGCAAAAATCCACTTCTTAACAGTTTTTCTTATTAAGACAGGACTGCAATTTAACACAGACTATGTCCTGGCTAATCTCTTATTTTTTTTAGGAAACCACTAAAGTGAATATCAATGTTAACCTTCATGGAAACATTCAGTGTGTAACGCTCGCCATGTGTCTGAGTTGCGCTCTCCAGGCAATGTCGCCGTTTACGCCTTTCATTGCTGAAGAACTATTGAAACATTTGCCAGAAAAGGTTCAGCTTAATCTTGATAAGCACTACAATGTGCTCTTAGAAAAAGAAATTCGTGCGGTGCTGGATGTATGTCATTCGATAAGGCATTTGAAGAGTGCAAGCAATATCTCAAGGAAGCACGAACCGAAAGTAAATCTTTATCCAAACACCTCGGCAGCTCTGGCAATTCTAGCAGCACATTTAGCAGAAATTCAGATGCTAACATCGACCAGCGCTGTGCACTTGCACGATGTCGGCACGGAAGGAAATAAATGTTTAAGCCTTTCATCTAAAGGAGAACTATGCTCTTTTGGTAATTAGTTTTGGTAATTGAAGTTGGTCAGGGATAATTGATGTCTTTTTAGAGAAAATTACTATTTAGCATTCGTTCAAGATTATTCTTCTTATAAAAATATTGAAATAATATTTATATTAGTTAATTTCTAAGCATTTCATTCCCACATTGACTACTTTCAATGTTTATTTAAAGATATTGTGACTAATGGACTTTTTGAGCCCTCAGCAGTAGATTCGAAGAAGAATGAAGTATTAAAGAAAAAGAAGTTAAAAAAACTAGAAGCTCAACTTCAGGATTATCGGGTCAGTGCTCTTAGCGATGGATTTCAAAAGTCTGCAAGCGAACAAGTTAAAAGAAAGCACACCGAAAAGGTTCAGTTATATATTTAAGTTTCTTAAACTTCATTTACTTATGTTTGGTTTTAAAATTATTTTACAGATGAAACAATTGCAAATACGAATTGATAATTTAAAAGCCATTCCGAGCTAATAGGCTAAAATCTAGTTCTCTGAAAACTTAGTTCCAGAATTTGTTTTGAGACTCTGGTTTTAGACCAAAGCAGTTTTAAATATAAGTTCCACAATTTTTAATTTATACGTTTACTTTTAAATACACATTAATGTCTACAACGGATAAATTTGTCATCATTTAGAGATTTCTGGAAATTTTGAAGGCAATACCAAACCTCGAATAGAAAGCTCGATGAAACATGCGTAAGTTAGTGTTGTTGTATGGCGAAAATTTATATAGTTGATGTGAAAAACCTAGCTATTATATAATTATTCCTGGAGAACCTTTTGCTTGTAGTCACCTGCTTCATATTTTCTACCTATTTCTTCTGCCGTACACGTCCTAAAAAAATGTTTTTTAAAATCTTTCTAATTTGAGTACATTTTTCATATTCGTCTTATTTAATTTAGTAAATCTTAGATCTGGTGTTATTCTTTTAGCAGCAAATTTTTTTGTATAGATTCATGTTGACAAACATTGATTTTTTCAGGCAAGCCGAGCTTCGTGACTTCCCTTTCGGCACTTAAGGGAATTACGCCTCAATCGGTATAGTAACGATTAAACAAATAAATAGATGAGACGCTATAAATATGGATGGATGCAATCAATTGGGATTTTTATATATGTATGGATTTATATGAAATAATATAATCATAATATATAACAATTATAAATACAAATAATATATTATTTGTCTGGCTTGATATTTTATTCAGTTATCACATAAACATACAAAATAGAACTATGTGGCACCATTGGCGCTTTTTTTCAATTTTCGTTTAATTTGATAAAATCATTATGTTATTTTATGTTTCATAATTGATATTCAAAAATTTTAATAAATATTGAAGCTTATTTCCTTGCAATGGCCTCATTATAGAGAAAAATTAAGAAGTTATGGAGAAAATTTATAGTTTTCTTAATTGTGATGGCAAGCTGCTAATTTTTTTTTTCATGTTATAAGTATATCGTTGGGGCGCACTTTTAAAGATTTTGATTATTTGTCAATTGCTGTTCCTTATTTTGCAAACATTTCTTTGTAACTTTTTGTTGTAATGAAATTTAATGTCTATTTTATTGCAATTTAAATATTATACCACATGGAAAAAGTTATATTTTTCGAGAGTGCCAAATTTTCCAGTGCTCCGAACTCTTACAATCGATTTTAATTTTTTGGAGGTTGCATTGTGATTTGTTCTACAAGTGCGATGAGTACGTGCTCACAATCCTGGTTGTAACTTTGCACCAGAATGGAGCGACGTGTGAAGCTCAAAACTATAAACCCGCACATAACGTGCAAGATCTGCGGTGGATATTTCATCGATGCGACCACAGTAACAGAGTGCTTGCACACATGTTAGTTTTATTGGATTTAAACAAACCATATCAAAAATTAAAATTTAATTTCTTTAAGTTTGCAAAAGTTGCTTAGTCAAACACCTGGAGGAGAAAAAAACTTGTCCCACCTGCGACAATGTCATCCACCAATCACATCCCCTGCAATACATTAGTTTCGATCGTACGATGCAGGACATTGTTTACAAATTGGTTCCGAACTTGCAAGAAGGTACATGTGGGAAAATATTGTAAGTGTAGGCAATCTCATGTATGTTTGCAATTTGTCCTCAGATGAGATCAGTCGGGAGCGTGACTTCTACAAAAGCCGCAACATGCCATGTCCCAAGGACATACCACAGAATCATGATGATAACAACGAAAAAGTCATGGAAGCGCACGCGGAATCAGATTTTCATCGGCTAGATGAGCAGGTCAACGTTTGTCTTGAATGTATGAGCACCAGTTTTAAGAACCTGCAGCGGAGATTTATACGTTGCAGTTCCCAAGCAACTATTACCCATTTAAAGAAGTTAGTAGCTAAAAAAATCTTAAACGGCATTGAAAAATACAGAGAGGTGAGTATATTATTTCATTATATTGATAAGACAGCATTTGAACCCTTTCACAATACCTCTTCAGATCGATATATTGTGCAATGAGGAACTACTGGGAAAGGATCACACCTTAAAGTTTGTTTACGTTACGCGATGGCGTTTCAGAGACCCGCCTTTACGCCTACAATTTCGGCCACGTGTTGAACTATAACCCGCACTTATTTTATGTATTAAAATTCGTATCAAGTTTAAACATTTTATAACTTTTTTAATTGAAGAAGTGATAATTTGAACTATTTACAATATGTAGGTTAAAACAAGAGTTCGAAAACCTAATTAAGAACAAGTAGATTTAAATAAAATTAGATGAACATAACTTATTAATAAATTTTGAGGGATGCAGTTATTTGAGTCAACTTTTCTATAAAACCGCAATAATTTCACTACGAACACATTTATCTATATAAATTTATGGATTTCGAATAATTGCAAATAGTTTTCTCGAAAAACATGGAAAAGTTAATAATAAGACCAATAGTTAAAATTATTGTTAATTTAGTAATTGTATATGCTGTCAATTTAAATATATTATCGTCTCAGAATCAATGTCACTAATTTTTTAAGCAATAAGTTAAGAAAAGAAAGAAAGAAAGTAAAGATTGTGTATAATTTTTAGTTTATTTGTGTATTATGTTTATCTGCTAAAACAAAAAGTAATACGGTTGAAATTTCGAAATGCTTTCAAGTAGAATTAGAAATGTACAACAATTCCTGTTTTTTTCTGTTTAAACAAATATTTATTGTACATAATTATATTAAAATACACGTAGCATCCTGAATTTACATTGTTTCCACAATTCTCACTGCAGGTTTTATCAAAAGTCTTTATGCAAGTCGAGAAATAGGTGCACATAAGTGTTTAATACGATATCGAGATTTATTACTAAATTACAAATGAATATGGCATGAAAACTATTTTAACTAGAACTCTGAAAATTAGGAGGATGAAAGAAAACTCCTCTTGGAGGTCTCGGTCTTGGTAGCCGCGTGTTAAAAGGCACCCTGAATGATGGCGGCGGCAACCTGACAGGAGGAAAGATTCTGAATAGGGAGGAATCCGCATACGGCGGTATACTAGGAGGAATTGTGTATGGAGCAATATAACGAGTCGCCGCTGGAGCCCAAGCCGGGAGATGTGGCCAGGATGGCTGTAAAATAAACATAGACAAGTCGATAATCGTAACTGACCGCACGTGGCAGTAGCTACTTACGTAACCAGGGGGAAAGCTGTATGGATCAACGGGCACCGGTATCGTTATAATTTGTGTGGCATTGGCCGCACGATCACTGGACGAAGCACGATATTCTGCACTATGCTCTGCAGACCAACGATCTCGCGAGCGTGATTTCGATCTGGACTCACGTCGTCGACTATTGCCTTCACGTGGCGATCTGCGATAATTGCGTGAAAAACCTCGCATCCGCTCACGGGTCGGGGATCTGGAATGTCTATGTTTTCGGCTAGATGATTTACTTCTGCGGTGATTATAGTCATTCCTTGGTGATCTGCTGAGAGATCGGGAGCAACTGTACTTGGAACGACTCCTTGATTGCTTTTTGTTGCTTTGGCGACTTCGTCTAGAAGAACTGCCAACATTCGCTGTCCCATATCTCCGAATCAATCGTTCCCTCTCGCGCTTTTCATCGGCAAAGTATGGAGTTTTCTCTCGAATGATCCGTTTTAGTGGTGTCAAATTTTCTAGTTTTGTAAGATTATGATTTACCACCGATCGATGAGGAGAATAGCTTCTTTTGCTCTTGCGATAGCTTTCCGTGCTGCTGCTGGAATCCTTTATAAAATGTGTGAAGGTTTTTATGCGGCTATTTTAACGTAATTCACTTTTACCGATGAACTGTGCGTAGGAGGCCTTCTCCGCCTTGATGAACTTCTTCTTTGAATAGCTGAGGGCCATTTTGGCTCCCTTGAATGGCCCCGATTTATGCTAATGTCAGCACGTTCAAATAACGGCTTTGAGCCTTCACCTGAATAAAATGTGAGGAAATAAGCTTAAAGTAGGAAATAAATCTTAGTTTTAGTTTCAAAAACACAAAACTACACTAATGAGAACACTTTTTTAAAATTTCTAAATCTTCTTTTTGCATTCATATATGAATTCGTTATACGTTGAATTTTTGTAAATTAAAGAATTATCGACATTTGAAGTTATTGATTATTAATTTAAAATCAAAAACCAATTATCGACATTATGGCAAATAATAAACTATTGAAATGGTCACGTGTCTTCGTATTTCGGGATAAACACGAACTACGCACTCAGTTGAAGGTTTAGCGAACTGATTTTATAAGAGCACTTTTTTTTTATTGCTTTGACACTTTTTCGTTTTGGGAAATTTCACTTTTGTTGGTCATGTTAATTAAATCAATAATTAACTACGTCGGAGAAGCAAATTTCACTTTTGTTGGTCATGTTAATTAAATCAATAATTAACTACGTCGGAGAAGCATATGATCTCCGGAGATAATTAAAACACTTTTTTGCCTATGTTCACAAAAAAAAAAAAAATAAAAAGAAATGATCGATAATAAATGAACAGCCGCGAATGGAAGCACTTAAGGATAATGCAAAGGCATTTCCTATCCCTTAAGCAGCCCTTTTTATTTGCTTTCAGGCGATAGACAATTGGATAATTGGGTAGCTACTTTTGAAAGAATTATTTTTCAATTTCAAAAGTAAAAAAGGATTTCAAACTGTATTTACATTTAAGTTTTCACTCAAGTCTTGTGAGTCATTGTTGATTGTAGTTTTGTTTTTGTAGTACTCTCGAGAATGTTCTCGGATGAGTTTATGAAATGTTGATTGCTGAAATTGGCTGCTTCGTACATTTTCCTGCTCTTGATTCTGAACTCGAGTCAAAAGATATGAAAGTAAATGTTGATTGTTGTTCAGTGTTATTGGTCTCTGTGGTGGTCCATTCCTGCGGTTGCATGGAGTGATGATCGCCAGGTTTAAACCAAGTGATATGATTGTAGCTAATTTTGTAATAGTCCGTATTTAAATACTCGTGCACAATATTTTTCTCCATATAATTATGTGTTGATTGTTGCTTAGTATTAATTTTTGTAACTATGATTTCTTGATTGTTGTGGAACAAAATTTTCCTTGGATTAATGTCCGTCGTATATTTCTCCAAAACTTCTATCTAGTAATAGACTGTTGACTGCTGAAGGTACCACTGTTGGTACCTTAGAAGTTATTTGGGCTTTCACTGAAAAGGTGAAGTTTGTAATTAACAAAAGTTGCAGAAAAATATAGGAAAACAAAATGTATACCTTACAATATATGTACATATATGTTCTTTCTGATATATTTATGTATAGTATAATAATAATCTAGTTCACATCTAAGAATATATTAGAGTAAAACATATGCCAGAACTTGTATATAAACTTATTAACTTATATATAAACTATCTGAGAAGTTACTATGAAACCATTAGGGTAATTTTTTTCTGATCTAACTGTGCTTACATACCTTTAACCAGTAAAAACTGAAGCTCTCGTTTTACAAAGGTTTGAACTGAGTGTGAATCCAATATGAAATTCCGTACTCGTACTTCCGAAGAGTTGATTGAAGATAGATTTGATTTGCAAAAATGTGTTGATTGCTGTTACTATAGTTGGCGTGCATTTCCTTAAGGTTATGATCCTTTTCCTGTAGTTTCTTTGAAACAAATTTATAAATATTAATTACCAAATCTGCGCTTGATAACCACATCGCTGGGATCAACTGCGCGTTCTACATTGTGCGGACCCATTTTCAGAGAATTCCTGGAAACTCGATCGAATTTAAATTTTGTTGAAGTTGAATTTGAGTCGAAAGATTTAATTGCAGTGGTTCTATTGGTCATATTTTGTTGATACGTCGCAATGCCTCATTAGATAGTTGCTTGGTGCCAAATATGACTGCAATGAGAACGCAATATGTACAGTGAAATTTTAAAGGAATGTTTATTGGCTCCCACTATTTTCAGGACTTTCTGATCTGGGATGTTTACTAAACGATCGTAAAGTTCTTTTAATGCTCCTTAATAATAATATTATTAACACCTATTAGTAACTTTATAATAGCCCTTGACAAAGTTGACTCACAAGAATAATTAACATGGCAACTATTTCTACCAGAACGCACTACAGTTCCAACCAAATCTAACGATAAGGAACTCGTGGTATTGAAAAATAAACCTGACAAGAATATGATAAACTGCTTACTCAAACCATCGGTAAGGAGCCACCGATTGATTGCAAACTAGAAAAATTAAGTATTAACTTTTCATGAAATAAAATCAGAAATATTGAATCATAAACGAGCGAAATATTGCAATGCAGCAAATTATGATTGCTCATCCGCAATATCAAAGACAGAGACGGAAAGAGAAAGGTTGTATAAGTTGATCCTATCTGCGAAGCTATGGGATCTAAGTTCTATCATTTTATATATAATTTACCTTGTGTATGAAATACATTGTAGTAATATTTATCATTAATAAAATTAAATAAGAATAATGAAACTACTAATTACTTACATGACTTATATTCCTCCACACGAAAAACACAAGAACTACGACTCAAGGTTGCATCCACAGCCTATTGCAATAGTACTGCAGACGGGCACAAAACGTACTCTGCGTTCGAAAAAAGTACTTCGATAGTGTACGAATACGAAAATGAAGCGGGTACGAAAAGTAAAACGTACTCTGGGCCGTTTTTTTTACATAGGTTTCTTATGGAAGAATAACGCGAGAAAGTACGAAACCAAGAATGTACTTCGTACTCCAAAATAATGGCGTTTGTTTTGGTTCTTGTTTTGTAAATAGAGTAAAGAGTTGCCAAGTGTCATGAAAATATTATGTACCCTGGGTTGAAAATCCGTACTCCGCCATTAAAAAATGTACTCAAAATAGTACGCAAGTACGAAGTGGTGCATCCATGCTACGACTGCAAAGCTAACATATAAATCTCACATAGCTAAATTGGCAGCATTCAAATGCATGCTTGCCATGTCCCGCTGTTTTCGATTAATTCGGTCACACCTTGTTTCACATAATCAGCATTTGTTTAGGAGTTACATACAAAAAAACCTTTATAATGCTTTTTAAAATTTTATATTTTATATTATATTTATTTATTTTTTTTATATATATTTATTTATTAAATTTAATTGCAGACAAATTAATAAATAAATTAAAGCTTTTTAACGGAATTGTAGTAGAGCTTCATTCCATCAGTGTTTTTACAAAAAAAAAACGTTAAAATTTGACAACTTATGAAATGCTTTTAGTAACAATTTTTAGAGATTTGAAACTCTTTAAAATAATATGTGTAATATTAAAGGTAAGGTATTGTAATATAAAGATTATTTAAATATTTTTTAATTTGTAGAGCATTTTTCTTGTCAAGAAAATATATAGTAATCTTTGGACTTGGCACCACTATTTTTAATTAGCACTGCCATTGTTGTAAAATGTTTATTTTCCAGGTTTGCATTTTCCATTGCAAAAGTTATCAAAATCTGCATTTTCAAAAAGACGGCTTAATTTTGCATGGTGTGGAGGGTCGCGCTAAGAAAATGCTGATTTTGCTGACTTCTTTCTTCTTCTTCCGATACATTGCCTACCTACTTGGAACTTGGCAGCACTAATGTTTTCCATTTTTTCATAAATTTTAAACATGAAGTTCTAATAGACAGAATTAACCGTTACACATTGTATTAGTAAATAAATTTTGCATTAGTAATTAAAAATTTTCAAATTGTGTGCAGTATGGACGTGGTAAAATAGAGATAATAATTCGAGTAGGTCGGTTGCAATTTTTGCCAACAAAATATCAGCACTATACAGAATTGAAAATATGGACAAGAATACATTCGAAACCTCTAAGCCTGCCACAAATGGTTCTGAGGATTTCAGCTGTTACCCCAATTGTTTTTGCAGACATATTTCTCCCATATTGGAAGTACCGGATGTTGATACAGTTGCAGGAGTGACTGGTGGGAATTTAGCTGATAATCAGGTTAATTTTAGGAAAACCAACGTTAATGTTAAAAATTTAGCATGTCTTGTTTTTAGCGTGTTGAAAAATTGCATTGGGTCTGTGACTACGCCGACGACATATTACAAAATCTACGCCAGTCGGAGCTTAGGCGATATGTCCTTTGTTTTCGTTCCGAACAGCATTTAAGACGTCCTGCAATGCATGTTACATTAATGATAGCATCAGCGAAGCATCATTTGTGTAGAACTACATTACATTTGGGTAAGTTATTACGAAAAATGTTATAAGAAAAACAATAAACCATAAACTGGGTTAACTACAGTTGGTAAGAGGCCTTATCAATACCTTCGATGGAAATTATGTTTCGAAACTTTTCTGTTTCGTTATAGAACGATATAGGTTTCAAATTTTGTTCTTCATAAAAATTTTTCATTCGAATCGTAAACTGAATTCCTTTAATGTAGCTATTTCAGTATATGTTGCGGCAACGAAAGCTATACTATCACCGGTCCGGTAAGTCCATATTAAATTTTCCAATTAACATGTATTCTGTGTGGGGCATTTAATACTTTAGTCAAACCAAAAGTACTTAATCGTTTGCCCAAAATTGTATTTTTTTAGCTTCTTATCTGCTCGACTGTTTTATGGACAATTTCATAGTACGTAGGGATAAGCTAAACTTAACCGTATTCACGTGTTTAATGCTTGCGGCCAAAATCGAAGAAGCAGATGTGAATATGCCAAAATTTGCACAGCTAAATGAACTCATTGGGAGCAATTATGCGTTGGAGGATTTTAAAAAAGTTGAGTGCAGGCTCTTAACTACATTAAATTTTGATTTGTTGTCGCCGACAACAGCAACATTTGCTGAGCATTTCGCAAAATCTTGCCTTACCCTGGACGATTATCAGACATATGTACGAAATTGGCCTGATTTGCTGTCTTATCATCAACCAGAACTTACAGAGACAATTTTGCCTATGTACTCTAGTTATAAAGAGATGATGCAGTCATTCAACAAACTTATGTTTTCTTTGGTCGATATCTCACTGAGTTGTACGTATTAGAAGGTAGTGCATTCTTAGGTGAAATTGTCTTGAAATTATATATTTTTTCAGATGTAAGAATCGGTAACATCCGTCCTTCGATTGTGGCGGCGGCTTGCATTGCTGCAGCGCGGCAACTGCATTTTATTTTTCCCATATGGACGCCGTATCTGGAAAACCTAACAAAATCTACTCATCGTGATATGGGGAATATGGTAGAGGTCTTACTTGCACTGCATAAATTAAATAATGGTGCCGCTAAGTGTAAGGAAAAAGAAGCTGGAGTGGCGAATAATATGCGTGATAGTCCTGACTCTGGTATTATATCGAGTAATGACAAATCGTGTCAATCTTACGCAGAAGACGGCGAAGATACCGCTGAAGGCGATCCGTCTTATTGCTTGGAATGTCCGCTGACAAAGAAAAGACGAATGCTCTAAGCTTACTTATAAGCCGCCACTACTACCGTAAACTTCAGTTAATAATCGTATCACTATGTTACAAGGATGTTCTCTTCAGTTAATGTTTCCTATTCTACCTGAAATTCGCTTGTTTTCTCATTCCTTAATTATACCCTACATGCGATCAACATACTTTTTACTACGTGGGTAACTTATCATTCAAATAAATATTTGTGTTCTATTTAAAAAAATTTTTAAAAAAGCATTAAATGGATGCAATCATTTATTTAGTCTAGTAGAAAAAAAGTGAAATCTTTTCATCCTGAATGCTTGATCCTGATTAAAATAATACAGGTGGACACTAATGGAAATGGCAGCTGGTACAAGTCTTTAAACATTTATTAATACCTTTTTATAATATAAGTGAAGCCAATCGGTACAAGATAAACAACAAAGTTGACATATAGTAGGTTTACAAGTGTTCTTTTAAAGAATATATTTAAGGAAACTAGGATAATATATATACACATACTTTAAGAAATTACTATTTAATATTTTTCCCGAATGTTTTTGAAGCGTTTTTTTAATATATCTAAAAGTTTTATACATTAAAATTATTAATTAGATCTGCTTGATCAAGGAAAATTTTTTTTGTTATAAAAAACTCATCTCACAATGTCACGTCGTTTAAGCACATCAAATATAACTTCAGAAGAATCTACTTCCTCTCCGTTTGTGGAGTCATCAGAGTCTGAGTGCTCTAGAAGTGGAACTCTTTGTGCTGAATGGGTTTTACTAAATGACGCAGATGTGGTGTTGTGATTAGGCTTTGCCGCTCCACTGCTCGTACTGGAGGTTGCAGCGTATGAAAAATCGTTTACACATGTATTATCCAAGTCTTCTATTTTTACAAGCATCGAATATTTGTGCACTAAATGGCAAGAAATGCCCGCCAAACATACGGTTAGACCAAATACGTTCGTAACGCTTAGTTGATCGCCATTTAATTCAACTGCGAGTGCTAATTGGAAAATATCTTTAAAAATGCCAGCTATCGATAGCGTTAAACTGGATGTCTTGGAAAGCACTAGGAACTCGCTTACTTCCATGAAAAATGCCAGCACTGCACCGAATGTAATTTTAAATGCAACCAGAGGAATAACTTCATTTGATACACTGCTCCAGTTTCGAAAAACATCATATAATTTCTGACCTAAAATTAAGGATAGATTCTAATCATTACAATTTGATCAGAATGTGAGAAGATTGAGCGAAATAGGTGAAAAAACACTTTAATCAGAGTGATTAATTTTTAAACTTCTTTTACCTTCAAATGCACCTAAGAATGGTAATATTGGCAAAATCATCCACGGCTGCATATGGTAGATCATATCAATAGGATTGTGCAGACCTAGCTTCGATTTCTGCATTACAAACTGAGCAAAACTCCAACGCACGCCACTACTAAACGAGGCAACCAGAATCAACATGAACCCAAGAGCGTCGAACTGAGTAGACTTATAGGTAAACATGAACAAGCCAGTAGCTATAAGGCTCACTATGAACACCAGTGACCAACTCTGAGAAGAGAAGAAATTATAAGAAGAAGATGAATGATACCTTTACTTTTACCTTTTTTTCGAGTCCAAGCAAAATAGCAAATACGAGTATGAATACAATCGTTGATGACTTGGTCATTGTGTAAAGGGAAATGGGCACCAGTTCTAGTCCCCAATTGGAGAAACCGATATCAATGCCACTGGCTATGCCTGTTGGTGCTATTTTCCTAGCTGCAGTGCGCCAATCCAGTTGAACGGGCGTTTTGCCAAAGTTGCGCTTCCAGAAAGACCGTGCAAGTGCAGCTAGCATGTATTTGATTAGAAGATGGTAAGTAACAATGCAGAGAGGGAATTTTAGTTTCTGAAAAAAATCTTTCTGAATATATATTCAAGAAATAGTGTTGCATTTACCTTAATGAGAGCCTTCTGATAGAATGTCAAGCATATGGACAATGTTAAGTACAAAAGGATCGTGGCCAAAGAGCCAATGGCGACCTGCATAAGTCTGGAACCTAAAAATTGCTTGCTGCTTTTTCCCGTTGCTGTGGATGTTGTTAAATAAACACTTTCATTTATACCAACGCCAGTATTGTCTTGATCATTTTCGGCAAACTGTTTGCTTTCCTTCAAAAATTTTAAATTGTGCTCATCGATATTCAATTCAATTTCTTCATTTTCAATGCCATCATGACGGCTCTGATTGCCCTCTTTTTGAGAAGGGCGCCTGTGACCCTGGGTATCATCAACATTATTTGTACTTAAACGTTCATATTGTGGACTTAATGGCATCGTACGTGGGCGGTGATCTATTTTTGCGGTGTTGTCCAGCAGTAACTAGAGATGTACCTACGGTCAGTAATTAAAAGTAGTTGCTAGTAACTTGAGGAAGCGCATACACAGCAAATATAAATAGTACTAACCACCTGCTGCTTACGTATATAAATTCTGCGGCCAGATTATGGGATTTGCCTCGATATCCAGCCATATGATGAATATTCACAGAATTGACGTTGCTACTTTTATTGTAAAAGTCTGTAGATCTGTCGGTTTTCGCGTGGTTTACATCGAATATGATATTCAAGCGTATGAATATTCTTACTGTTATACAACACTGCAATTTTGTTGTTTTTTCTCTTGTAGACTGAGTTACAGCACTTTGAAATTAATACGGGATATCTACTAAAGTTTTAAAAAATATAAATGTGGTTAGGGTGTATGCTGTTATGCTATGTTTACACCGAACGCAAATCGCGCATTTGTAATCGCATATTTAATCCCATTTACACCGCCTTTTGCATTTGGTTTGACAGAACCATGATAGCTGTTTTGAAAAATTTAAAATAAGGTTGAACTTGAGGGAAAATTTACTAAATGTAAGATATGCAAAAATTATCGCATACATCCATTAATTTTATCTGTGAAAGCAAATAATTTAGCATTAGTATTTAGCATTTTAAAATGATCTATATTTTTTAATTCACTTTTGGAACTTCTGTTGCAATGTTTAGCAAAATTCTGTTAATCAATTATTTTAAAGCAGATTGCAAATATTTAATGTGATTCAAAATGTTTATTATTCTTTCTCATATTTGGTTCGCATTTCTTCAAAATGCATTCAATTCGGTATGTTAGGTCCTATGCAAATCTTAAAAATTTGGCGGCACATTTTGGGAAAATAGCTGAAATGCGTGATTTGCGGTCGGTGTAAACGTGCTTTAGATAAACAAAGGAAAAGCTATATTTTTGTAGAAAACCGACTTTGACTATTTTTAGTACTCTCTTTTCACATTCATTGAATTTTGAAAAGAGTGAATGTATTATTGTTTGATATAATAATACAATTTTGAAAAAAGTATTTGCTTTTCCAAGACAATTTTTTTTTTTAAACTCGGATTGTCTTTTTTACTTCCTTGATCAACTCCATTTGTAAAGATTAATGTAGGGTAGTAGTTTAGAATATCCCTCGCGATAGAAAATGGATTTGGAAATAATACATTTGAAAGTTCATATAATATTTATATCTTCTATCTATATATATAAAAATGAATTGTTCGTTTGTACGTTCATAACATGCGAACGTGAAGTCCGATTTGCTTGATTTTTTGGTATGTTTTCATTATTTGCCTGTAGAAGGTTTGTGTGAAATAATAATTTAAAAAAATTTCATTTAAAAAAAATTATTATTTTTGCATAACGGAAAACAGAGGAATCAAAGTAAATTGAAAAATAAATTTGACGTTTTAATTTTGAATTTCAATTTGACAATGGAAGTAAGTAAATTGTAAATGTCTTCCATTATTGCTTTGTTTTGACAAATTATTTTGACACACATAGAATTTTATTTTAAATTTTGAAAAACAATTAAAAATTATAAAAGGCTTAATGCCGATTAATTACTCTGTTTCGGGTGTGTCAAGTCCAAAACAGTGTTACGTATGACAGAAAATATGGAAGCGTTTAAAAGTGATGAGCAGCAAACCGAAGCGAATCAAGAAAAAGACGAAATGTGTTTTATTATTTATGTGTTATTATTTAAGTGTTTTATTAAACACTTATAAACATTATTTGTTTTTTTTTTAGTTATAACTAGCTTTGCCCCGGTGCGCTTTGCTGCCCCACTAAAAATGTTAAAAAAAGATAAAGTTTGTTGTTTTCTAACTTGTTTAGAAAAAGAAAATATAAAAGATTGTCTAGATAATAGTGCTAAAATTATTCTAATGCACGTGGATAAACAATGTTTCTTGTTTGTCTGTCTGGCGCCTAAACGTATATATAGATTAATTAATCCACATTAATTCTTATATATAAGATATTTTCTGTACATAATAAGAAGATATTTATGAAAATTTATAATTATAATAAAAGATAGCGAAACCTTCGCCCGCTTCACAGGGCGAATACACAAAAGAAACTTGCGAAATTTCTTTTCAATTTTCAGTAAAACTCATCCACAATCAATTTCTTACAATAATTTATTTTCAAATAAAAAGGTCGAAAATGAAAATACTTTAAAAATTAACTTAATGCTCTTTGATAAACAACGTTTTTAGTTTTTCCATCTTTTGTGTTTATAAATAATGCAGAGGGTTTACCACAACGTGAACAACCAACATACAATTGTCCATGCGAGAAAACAGGTTGCTCCAAATCTAAGCCACAAATATTCAAAGTCTGACCTTGAGCTTTATTAATGGTTATAGCGAAGGCAAGACGGACAGGAAATTGAAGCCGTTTAAATTCAAATGGCATATCTGATGGAATCATTGGAATTCGGGGGATTAGAACGTTTTCGCCTCTATATTTACCACTCAGAATAGTTGCTTCAATTAAATTGGCCATCAGTTTTTTCACGGAAAGTCTGGTGCCATTACAAAGCCGTGGTTGATTTATATTTCGGAGCATTATTATCGGTGCTCCCTCTTTCAATGCCAAATAATGTGGTGGCAAGCCTGGCAAATCAAGTGAATTCAAAAATTCAGTAGGATAGTTCACTACCTCATCTTCATTTATTATCGTATCCACTGATTTGTATGCAAAAAATTGGCCATCTATTTCTTGCAAAATACTTGCATTTAAATCGTTCACGTCTTTATTTTTTCCTGCCAATATTGCGCGTTCGCTCAACCAATCATGATTCCTGTACTTCTGCAATATATTTGGAAACACACGTTGAACCAGTTCCTTTTTCGATTGAGTGATATTACAAAAATTGCTTGGTAATGTTATTAATCCGGTTGATTTATCGACTGCAACTTTACCATTCCCAATTTCCAAAAGTTGTTTTGAAAATTCAGCTGCAGAAGGATCATTTTGCAATTGTACACGTACATTTTGATTAAGACGCAATGTTTTAACATATTTCCACAAAACTGAAGACTTCAAACATGCGTTTAGCTCATCAGCAGCAGTAGATCGTGGAATGACAGGTAAAGTTTGCCTAAAATCACCTGATAACAATATAAAGGCGCCACCAAAAAGTCTTTCATTTCCTCGAAGATCTTGCATGGTTCGATTTAATGCTTCTAATGATCTTTTGTGAGCCATTGTACATTCGTCCCATACGATTATTTTACACTGCTGCAAAACTTTTGCCATTGCCGACGTTTTGGAAATGTTGCACGTAGGAGATTCAATCGTTGTTATATTCAAAGGCAATTTAAGTGCAGAATGCGCAGTTCGACCACCGTCTAATAAGGTAGCAGCAATTCCAGATGAAGCAACTGCAAGAGCAATTTTATTATCCGATCGTATGGTTGCCAGAATCAATGACAGCAAAAATGTTTTTCCAGTGCCTCCTGGTGCATCAATAAAGTAAAATCCACCTCCTTCATTGTTCACACCTTCCATGATTTTGTCATAAGCATATTTCTGTTGACTATTCAATTGTGGAACTTTTAACTGCACAAATGTTCTCAATTGATTACGATCATATTGTTGTTCACGATGCATTTCTTGATTAATAACATCATGAACTGCACGATTAGGCGCTATCATTCCTAACTGCACTAATATTTTGTTTGCAATCATTATACACATGTCTTCAATCAAAATCAAAGCTTCGTTATGCATTTCCGGTGTGATTTCTAATTCAGGATTTGAAACTGAACGTCGCACTCTAAGTAAAATGTCTTCCGTCATGTCATCACGAAATTTATGCCATATTTCAAATGGATTTGATGGACTGCATGTAGATATTATAATTGCAAATAATGTTCGTATTTGATGTGGAGATGATGAAATTACGGAATCAGCAAGTGTAGCTTCCCAATGCATATCATCTTCAAGTAGATTCAAACGCTGGCATGCTTGCCGATAAGTCGCACACAATTCACCATCGACTGTTCTTAAATCTTCAAATGACGTAGGACCACGAACGTTAATCAATAATAAACGCAAATAAAAACATTCATAATGATTTGGATGAACGGTATACACACGACCCAATGCTTCTGTAGAAAATACATTTGGATGGCCTCGTACTGGTTGCCCTTGTTTCCGTCTTTGAAAAACTTTCGCAGATTCATTCCATGTGAAATATCGTGGCACTTCAGAATACAATAACATTTTAGCAAATTCGTCATTTCTGCACATATCAAAAAATGAAGTCAACGTTGTTTTCGGTGGCTGTTCTGCTCGTTGCGCCGCATTCTCAGGTGTGAAGTACACACGTTGACCATTCTGAAGATGAACTGCCAAGTGCAGTACATTTGGATACCTTTCGTGTATTGCAAATGAAAAAATTCGCCATATTGCTTCATTTGTACTAATATAACGGCCTAATTGATATGAAGTGATTTCATCACTTTTATCCCCAGCAATTCCAAAATAGGCCAAATCACTTCCTTTGTTAACATATTTGCATATGTACTTGATGGATTTTACTGAGTTACAATACTCAACATTTATATGAGCACCAAAAGTTTTGGATAATAGCGGCGAATATGGAACGATCCAACGATTGTCAATTTTAATGTCTTGATTTTTGCATTTCACCATAACTGTTTCGCCATCATCTTCAGGTGAACGTCTACGATATAACGGATAACCATCATTACCAGAAATTGTTTCCGCTATTAATGCTCTTGGGTACCGTTTTGTGCATTTTCCTTCAGCCATGCACGGTGAGTTGACATTTAATGCCCCACATGGTCCATGAATCATGTGCTTCGTAACTGATTCAAACAGTCCTGGATCAATGATTGGATTAGGAATTTCGGCTGATATTACGCTATCAATTTCATTTGGCGTAATTTTATCAACTAACCAAACCAAAATATGTGCATGCGGAAGTCCTCTTTTCTGCCATTCCACAGAATACATCCAACATTGAACTTTTCCAAACACTTGTTGTTTGACAATAAAATCCATAAGCGTTTTCAATTTTTGCTTGAACACACGCGCAACAATATCGTGGCGATCAGAAGCACTTTGACCATGAAACATATATTGCTTTATTTCATTCCATTGAGGATTACAGGTGAAAGTAATAAATAAATCGGGTCGATGATAATGCCGAACGTACGTCATTGCGTCTTGCGCGTACTCGTGCATGTGTCGTGGACTTCCAGTATATGTTGCTGGTAATATTGTCATTTGGACAATATCGTTGATATTCCCATCATTCTGAATTGCATCGCGCAAATGAATATATTGTTCGGATTTTAACTTTTTCTGATTAAATCGAATAAAATTCAATCGTTCAGACTCAATTTTAGCGTAAACATCAACTATAAATTGGTTGCAAAGCCTTCTACAATTCAATATATGATTAATTTCGTTCAGCCGAACCATTAATCTGTACGAATAATAGTTCATCGCACTAACTTTTTTTGCTGTTTCCAAGCCTGAAATAAATGCGAATATTAAGTATCAATAATTCACAAAATGTGTGATGCATTTTATTGTAACTAACCAGTTAAACGATGTTTCATCTTAATATTGAAATGGTAACCATCCTCGCCTTGCCAAAACAAAATTGGGTACTGCAACGCATCATAACAACGATGAGTTTCCGAAACATGCACAACACTTTGATCTCGACGATGAAGTACAATATCTCGACTGCTCGCTCCTTCATCCACAATTAATACGGCAACTTCATCAATTGTTGGTGCGTTTAACCTTCCAGCATGAATTCCACCAGGTGCTTTATCGGCCCGAATAACAATTCTATGAGAATCCGAAGGCATTTGATCAAGGGCAGTTTGAAATAATTTGATCAAACAATTTTCATCGTGAAAAAACTGCTGCAATCTTTCAATTATTCCTCTTCTCACTGCATTACTATCATTTGGATTTTGTGCCACCACACAACGCCGTTCAATTTCAACATCTGAATTTCCCATGAAATAAATTTGCAAAAAGGAATGATTGGAATCCAAACATGGTAATAACGATCCAATTCGATGATAGATTTGACCTTGAATCTGCATACATGAAACATTTGATTCAATCTCACGATAGAACTCATTGTTAGTGTCGTGTTCAGTAATTACCTTAAAAGTCATGAATCCATCTCTGATTATATTTGTGGCGCCGAAAGACGTCATTTGGAAACATGAATTGTACTGCTGTATTTTAGACAAAAAATGATTCGATTCTGGAGTCAAACCAGAAACTAATGACCTCAAAGGCTCAGGAGGAGGATTCAAAACAGGCAATTTTACTTGTCCATTTGCACAACACATTCCAGGAGTTTCCGATGGAAATTTCAATGCATTGCACTGTTCGCAGACATTAGTCATAGTTCCGATTGAAAGGCATGGAAGAGAACAATAGTCAACTTCACTATCATAATTGAAAGCAGCACGCATTACTCGCTGATTAATATTGTCATTGGCACGACTTCTAACAGCGCGATTGCGACTCATTCTCGCTCGATCCGAAGAATTACTCGCGAATCGTTCTTCGATTGTTTGAGCAGAACGCGATCTCGATTGACGCTCTCTTTGCTGTTCAAGTCTCACTTCACGTTCCGCTTCAGATTCACCTGCTCTAACAGATGCAACTCGTCTTGTATTATGAGTACGACGACCAATATTGGCGCCACGTCTCGGTCGCGGCATAATTATAACTAAAAAAAAAACAAATAATGTTTATAAGTGTTTAATAAAACACTTAAATAATAACACATAAATAATAAAACACATTTCGTCTTTTTCTTGATTCGCTTCGGTTTGCTGCTCATCACTTTTAAACGCTTCCATATTTTCTGTCATACGTAACACTGTTTTGGACTTGACACACCCGAAACAGAGTAATTAATCGGCATTAAGCCTTTTATAATTTTTAATTGTTTTTCAAAATTTAAAATAAAATTCTATGTGTGTCAAAATAATTTGTCAAAACAAAGCAATAATGGAAGACATTTACAATTTACTTACTTCCATTGTCAAATTGAAATTCAAAATTAAAACGTCAAATTTATTTTTCAATTTACTTTGATTCCTCTGTTTTCCGTTATGCAAAAATAATAATTTTTTTTAAATGAAATTTTTTTAAATTATTATTTCACACAAACCTTCTACAGGCAAATAATGAAAACATACCAAAAAATCAAGCAAATCGGACTTCACGTTCGCATGTTATGAACGTACAAACGAACAATTCATTTTTATATATATAGATTATGCCGCGACCGAGACGTGGCGCCAATATTGGTCGTCGTACTCATAATACAAGACGAGTTGCATCTGTTAGAGCAGGTGAATCTGAAGCGGAACGTGAAGTGAGACTTGAACAGCAAAGAGAGCGTCAATCGAGATCGCGTTCTGCTCAAACAATCGAAGAACGATTCGCGAGTAATTCTTCGGATCGAGCGAGAATGAGTCGCAATCGCGCTGTTAGAAGTCGTGCCAATGACAATATTAATCAGCGAGTAATGCGTGCTGCTTTCAATTATGATAGTGAAGTTGACTATTGTTCTCTTCCATGCCTTTCAATCGGAACTATGACTAATGTCTGCGAACAGTGCAATGCATTGAAATTTCCATCGGAAACTCCTGGAATGTGTTGTGCAAATGGACAAGTAAAATTGCCTGTTTTGAATCCTCCTCCTGAGCCTTTGAGGTCATTAGTTTCTGGTTTGACTCCAGAATCGAATCATTTTTTGTCTAAAATACAGCAGTACAATTCATGTTTCCAAATGACGTCTTTCGGCGCCACAAATATAATCAGAGATGGATTCATGACTTTTAAGGTAATTACTGAACACGACACTAACAATGAGTTCTATCGTGAGATTGAATCAAATGTTTCATGTATGCAGATTCAAGGTCAAATCTATCATCGAATTGGATCGTTATTACCATGTTTGGATTCCAATCATTCCTTTTTGCAAATTTATTTCATGGGAAATTCAGATGTTGAAATTGAACGGCGTTGTGTGGTGGCACAAAATCCAAATGATAGTAATGCAGTGAGAAGAGGAATAATTGAAAGATTGCAGCAGTTTTTTCACGATGAAAATTGTTTGATCAAATTATTTCAAACTGCCCTTGATCAAATGCCTTCGGATTCTCATAGAATTGTTATTCGGGCCGATAAAGCACCTGGTGGAATTCATGCTGGAAGGTTAAACGCACCAACAATTGATGAAGTTGCCGTATTAATTGTGGATGAAGGAGCGAGCAGTCGAGATATTGTACTTCATCGTCGAGATCAAAGTGTTGTGCATGTTTCGGAAACTCATCGTTGTTATGATGCGTTGCAGTACCCAATTTTGTTTTGGCAAGGCGAGGATGGTTACCATTTCAATATTAAGATGAAACATCGTTTAACTGGTTAGTTACAATAAAATGCATCACACATTTTGTGAATTATTGATACTTAATATTCGCATTTATTTCAGGCTTGGAAACAGCAAAAAAAGTTAGTGCGATGAACTATTATTCGTACAGATTAATGGTTCGGCTGAACGAAATTAATCATATATTGAATTGTAGAAGGCTTTGCAACCAATTTATAGTTGATGTTTACGCTAAAATTGAGTCTGAACGATTGAATTTTATTCGATTTAATCAGAAAAAGTTAAAATCCGAACAATATATTCATTTGCGCGATGCAATTCAGAATGATGGGAATATCAACGATATTGTCCAAATGACAATATTACCAGCAACATATACTGGAAGTCCACGACACATGCACGAGTACGCGCAAGACGCAATGACGTACGTTCGGCATTATCATCGACCCGATTTATTTATTACTTTCACCTGTAATCCTCAATGGAATGAAATAAAGCAATATATGTTTCATGGTCAAAGTGCTTCTGATCGCCACGATATTGTTGCGCGTGTGTTCAAGCAAAAATTGAAAACGCTTATGGATTTTATTGTCAAACAACAAGTGTTTGGAAAAGTTCAATGTTGGATGTATTCTGTGGAATGGCAGAAAAGAGGACTTCCGCATGCACATATTTTGGTTTGGTTAGTTGATAAAATTACGCCAAATGAAATTGATAGCGTAATATCAGCCGAAATTCCTAATCCAATCATTGATCCAGGACTGTTTGAATCAGTTACGAAGCACATGATTCATGGACCATGTGGGGCATTAAATGTCAACTCACCGTGCATGGCTGAAGGAAAATGCACAAAACGGTACCCAAGAGCATTAATAGCGGAAACAATTTCTGGTAATGATGGTTATCCGTTATATCGTAGACGTTCACCTGAAGATGATGGCGAAACAGTTATGGTGAAATGCAAAAATCAAGACATTAAAATTGACAATCGTTGGATCGTTCCATATTCGCCGCTATTATCCAAAACTTTTGGTGCTCATATAAATGTTGAGTATTGTAACTCAGTAAAATCCATCAAGTACATATGCAAATATGTTAACAAAGGAAGTGATTTGGCCTATTTTGGAATTGCTGGGGATAAAAGTGATGAAATCACTTCATATCAATTAGGCCGTTATATTAGTACAAATGAAGCAATATGGCGAATTTTTTCATTTGCAATACACGAAAGGTATCCAAATGTACTGCACTTGGCAGTTCATCTTCAGAATGGTCAACGTGTGTACTTCACACCTGAGAATGCGGCGCAACGAGCAGAACAGCCACCGAAAACAACGTTGACTTCATTTTTTGATATGTGCAGAAATGACGAATTTGCTAAAATGTTATTGTATTCTGAAGTGCCACGATATTTCACATGGAATGAATCTGCGAAAGTTTTTCAAAGACGGAAACAAGGGCAACCAGTACGAGGCCATCCAAATGTATTTTCTACAGAAGCATTGGGTCGTGTGTATACCGTTCATCCAAATCATTATGAATGTTTTTATTTGCGTTTATTATTGATTAACGTTCGTGGTCCTACGTCATTTGAAGATTTAAGAACAGTCGATGGTGAATTGTGTGCGACTTATCGGCAAGCATGCCAGCGTTTGAATCTACTTGAAGATGATATGCATTGGGAAGCTACACTTGCTGATTCCGTAATTTCATCATCTCCACATCAAATACGAACATTATTTGCAATTATAATATCTACATGCAGTCCATCAAATCCATTTGAAATATGGCATAAATTTCGTGATGACATGACGGAAGACATTTTACTTAGAGTGCGACGTTCAGTTTCAAATCCTGAATTAGAAATCACACCGGAAATGCATAACGAAGCTTTGATTTTGATTGAAGACATGTGTATAATGATTGCAAACAAAATATTAGTGCAGTTAGGAATGATAGCGCCTAATCGTGCAGTTCATGATGTTATTAATCAAGAAATGCATCGTGAACAACAATATGATCGTAATCAATTGAGAACATTTGTGCAGTTAAAAGTTCCACAATTGAATAGTCAACAGAAATATGCTTATGACAAAATCATGGAAGGTGTGAACAATGAAGGAGGTGGATTTTACTTTATTGATGCACCAGGAGGCACTGGAAAAACATTTTTGCTGTCATTGATTCTGGCAACCATACGATCGGATAATAAAATTGCTCTTGCAGTTGCTTCATCTGGAATTGCTGCTACCTTATTAGACGGTGGTCGAACTGCGCATTCTGCACTTAAATTGCCTTTGAATATAACAACGATTGAATCTCCTACGTGCAACATTTCCAAAACGTCGGCAATGGCAAAAGTTTTGCAGCAGTGTAAAATAATCGTATGGGACGAATGTACAATGGCTCACAAAAGATCATTAGAAGCATTAAATCGAACCATGCAAGATCTTCGAGGAAATGAAAGACTTTTTGGTGGCGCCTTTATATTGTTATCAGGTGATTTTAGGCAAACTTTACCTGTCATTCCACGATCTACTGCTGCTGATGAGCTAAACGCATGTTTGAAGTCTTCAGTTTTGTGGAAATATGTTAAAACATTGCGTCTTAATCAAAATGTACGTGTACAATTGCAAAATGATCCTTCTGCAGCTGAATTTTCAAAACAACTTTTGGAAATTGGGAATGGTAAAGTTGCAGTCGATAAATCAACCGGATTAATAACATTACCAAGCAATTTTTGTAATATCACTCAATCGAAAAAGGAACTGGTTCAACGTGTGTTTCCAAATATATTGCAGAAGTACAGGAATCATGATTGGTTGAGCGAACGCGCAATATTGGCAGGAAAAAATAAAGACGTGAACGATTTAAATGCAAGTATTTTGCAAGAAATAGATGGCCAATTTTTTGCATACAAATCAGTGGATACGATAATAAATGAAGATGAGGTAGTGAACTATCCTACTGAATTTTTGAATTCACTTGATTTGCCAGGCTTGCCACCACATTATTTGGCATTGAAAGAGGGAGCACCGATAATAATGCTCCGAAATATAAATCAACCACGGCTTTGTAATGGCACCAGACTTTCCGTGAAAAAACTGATGGCCAATTTAATTGAAGCAACTATTCTGAGTGGTAAATATAGAGGCGAAAACGTTCTAATCCCCCGAATTCCAATGATTCCATCAGATATGCCATTTGAATTTAAACGGCTTCAATTTCCTGTCCGTCTTGCCTTCGCTATAACCATTAATAAAGCTCAAGGTCAGACTTTGAATATTTGTGGCTTAGATTTGGAGCAACCTGTTTTCTCGCATGGACAATTGTATGTTGGTTGTTCACGTTGTGGTAAACCCTCTGCATTATTTATAAACACAAAAGATGGAAAAACTAAAAACGTTGTTTATCAAAGAGCATTAAGTTAATTTTTAAAGTATTTTCATTTTCGACCTTTTTATTTGAAAATAAATTATTGTAAGAAATTGATTGTGGATGAGTTTTACTGAAAATTGAAAAGAAATTTCGCAAGTTTCTTTTGTGTATTCGCCCTGTGAAGCGGGCGAAGGTTTCGCTATCTTTTATTATAATTATAAATTTTCATAAATATCTTCTTATTATGTACAGAAAATATCTTATATATAAGAATTAATGTGGATTAATTAATCTATATATACGTTTAGGCGCCAGACAGACAAACAAGAAACATTGTTTATCCACGTGCATTAGAATAATTTTAGCACTATTATCTAGACAATCTTTTATATTTTCTTTTTCTAAACAAGTTAGAAAACAACAAACTTTATCTTTTTTTAACATTTTTAGTGGGGCAGCAAAGCGCACCGGGGCAAAGCTAGTACTCCTATAATTATTATTGAATACGTATTAATACGTAATTTAATATTTCAAATTTTTTGTTTCATTCGTGGTGCTGGATTATTAAAAATGCCAAAGCGTAATTGGTACTGCTTCCATTTAATGTCACGAAAGTAACAGAATCTGCATATCTTTATCGCTCATGCGTGTTGGTGGTCTGATCCACAGCCCACAACTTGTAACTGTCACTTTAGGAATACACACTGAAAAGGGATACTAAATCCTTGCAGGCTGAGTAGTTTACCGTGCACTGCAGAACAATTACCAGTTTTATTCAAGAGCGGTACGGTGCCTCTTCGCTCATCACGGCTCATTCGAAACATTAATTAAACGCTCGCATTAATAACTACACCGCACGGGTTCCAATATATTTTAAGTTAAAAGAGAGCAGCATCGTTCCCTTGTGCATTTGAATTTTAATATGCGTGCTTGATATTCAATTTTCAGTTGGAGGAAAATCCTTGACATCCACAAATAAACGATATAAATCAGGATAGAGTCGGCGGAATCGCTGCTGCATACTTGAAGTGAAATTTAGAGTAGTGTGACTAAGGAAAGCAGTGCCAGGAATGTCTTCGATAAGCGAGCAGGTACCAAAATACCTACAACTTTTACCTAAAAAGGAACGGAATACGTTTAGGTTTTGTGCTGCGGGTTTAGGTTTAGGTTTTCGCAGCGGTCTTCACCATAAATTGCTAAGTTCAATGGATTCATGCTGCGAACTTCATTTAATAAGCTCACAAAATTGATACAGAATTTAAAATGCTCTCATACAATTTTCAGTACACACAAAAGTAGATTTTGTTGTTATTGGGGAATTCGAAGACTGTCGTCGATGCAGTATTGTGGTTGTGTGCGTGCGTGTAATGCTTCTACTCCATAAATATTTACGTCATTGCACTCGCATTCACATATCCACTGCTGCAGACACTCAATCATACGCCAATATTGACGCCGTTTTTCTTATCATGTCCTTGCGACATGTTTGCAATCATGCACTCTGCTTAAATGCACAAATCGAAACATAGACACACTGCTTCGCTGTGATAGTGGAACCCTAACCAAGCGCTACCCACCGCCCGAGCGTAGTGATAGTTACCGATGGGGAACGGCGCCGAGGAAGATTGCTCGATACGCAGCCGAAAGGCATTTTGAATACGTATGATCGATATTTTGTCTATTTTTAGTCAGGTTTTCTACCGTCGAGCAGACATTTCATAAGTTTCTCTTAGAAAACACGTTTTCATTATTCTGTGAAGCTAGTGAATTTATCCTAAAGAGAAAAATAATGAGAAATTGGCACGTGAAGAAATGTTCGTTGTCTTCCTTTACCAGGCTTGAAGCGAGTTAGTATTGTTTGGTCGCTCGCGTTTCCGTTCGTTATCTGTTGCAGTTTGTTGCTCATACGACGTGCACCGTCGCTGCTGCATTTTCCACTTCTAAATGACTACAAGTTTCCGGATCCTCTTTCAGAGTTCTCAATTTAAGGATTCTGTATGTATACAAATGACAATACAGCTTTTTGAATTACCCCTTCACGGCAGAAGAGCCAAAACAGAGCTGATGCGTCACATGATAGGTAATCCTTAAAAATCAATACTCGTCCCACCGTAGAAGCGCAGAGTGGAAATATAGAAAAGGGTTTTCGCCAACGTTTGCACAGGAGCTATACTACACACAAGCATAAGGAGAGTTGCACCCATACAGACACAAGAGCATCGCAAACTATGCACAAACAAAGAGGTACAGAAGTGCATAAACTACTAAATAAAACAAAATAAACCGACGAAAAGCGCTTTTGTATGAAATGTAGTAGGAAGTAGTAGCAAAATTCGTCTTGCTGCATTTGCTACGTAAATGCGATGCTTGTGACCGAGTTGATGTCACAGCTAAAGAAGATTGAGAGCCACAGAGAGTCGTGGAATGGAGACGCAGCATTGATAGAGGTCGTCTTTGCAGAGTCGGCTTCGTAACTTGTTCGCAAGTCTCCAAAGCGTCTTGATCTAAACTATTTCAGTGAAAAACGAGTAGAAATTAAACGAGTCAGAGGAAGGTCCAGCATTTGCGGCCCTTTTCAGCAGTCAGGGAAGAATTGTTTTGCTAATATGTTTATTTATACAGCTGCAGCACGGTATTCCTTGTCAATATGACAGCGAAACTCGATAACATTTGTTTAAAGTTAAGCTTTTCAGTCCGCGTTTGTCTAACTTCATCTGAAGAGTCTTTCGCGAAGTTCAGTCGATGATTGGACCAGTTTATTACTTATTCTGCTCCACATTTTCCTTTCAAGTCATGGACGAGTTCGTCATCGGGGCACATTTGCTCATCCTGTTGCCCCGCCCTTTCGCCTGCTTTTTAAAAGTCAGTGAATCTTTTGATGGTGCTGCGATTGAAGCCAACCTTTCATTACGACTTTCCTCACTTTTTCGCTTTTGTTTCTGCTGCTTGTTGATTTCGGGAAGCATTCAAATGGAAGTCTTTCACTGCAAGCAGCAATTGCAGCGTGATGTTGTGAAAAGCGGCGTCAAGAGATTCCTGCTCGTTACGTATTTTCTGTGTGAGAATTCTAATGGTAGAAACGAGCGCGTGGATGCTTGGCTGATCCGACAGCGCGTTCCAGTTATTTGAAATAAAATGCTTTATCACTGTGTGCACATCGAATGAGGTTTGTCTTGGCTTTTGTTGACTTTTCTTCGCCCTGTTCGACTCATCAACCGCGAAACAACGTCGTCGCTGTTATCATTATTATTATTTAGCTTTTGCTGTTTGTGTTTTTGAAATTATATGCATAGAAAAATAAAATTATTACTCTCTTTGCTGAAGATTGTTCTCCCTATCTGTGTTGTGAGTGGAAGGAAATTCGGACGTCATCTTCATTCTTCTATTTTCCCTGGGCTTTCAAATCTCTCAGTTCGTAGTTTTTACTGTCGCTTATCACTGAGCATGAAGCTGATAAGAAGTTCCCCGAGCAAATGCTGAAAGGTGGCGATGGAAGCGAAGAGCTGCTGTCGGTAACAATGTCGCTTAGTTGGATGAATGCTGGTCCAGTCCTTCCTCTTTTCCCCCTCTTTTTCCTCTTGATATTTTTTGCATTTCGTTCGTCTGATATTCTTCACTTCTATCGCGAAATCCAAAGCTTCCGTGTTGCTATTTTAAACGTTCACGATGCGTTGAGGCTTCTGTTAAATATTGTCCAGTATTCGTTGTTCCGTGCGAAGGGAATCGTGGCTCTTCGCTTCTTTTAACTGCATTCGATTCTGTCTCGTTTGTCGCTCGTCTTGTCTTTCCATCGTAATCGGCGGCCTGAAAGCCTCGTCGTTTTCTATTTGCAGAACTGCGGTGTCCATTTGAAGGCGGCCGTCGCAGAGGCCTCGGCGCTGAAGCAAGCGCTGCACGAGAAGCAGCAGCAGTTGCTGGCCATGGAGGCGGCTTGTCTGCGCGAGTCGGACCGCCAGGTCGAGCTGGAGGACAGCGTCATTGCCTGGCAGGACAAGTACGACCGCCTGTATGAGTCGCACAAGCGCGTGCAGAGGGTCAACCAGGGCCTCGAAGACAAGCTGCTGAAGTTGGTGGACCGCAACAGCGGCGAGCGGGCGCAGCTGACCAGCGACGTGGCGACGCTCAGCGTGCGTCTGGCACAGGCGAACTACAACATCGCCAAATTGCAGCGTGAAATCGTAAGTAGAATCTAGCATTAACCGAAATTACGTAAACGGGGAACGAATGGGAAATGGGAGACACAGCAACAAATAATTTTGCATAATTGGTGACGGAAGATGTGCAAATTTCGTCTGCTTTTCCTTGCTTTGCACGTGAACCATGGTTTCGTATTAACAATTCACAAAAGGAAGCAAAAACTCGTCTTAAATTTAACATGTTCAGCGATTAAGACTCAAAGTTCAATGTTCGGAGCGCGTGAGGACTTCGCCACTGATTAACTTTTGCATTTTTTAATGGGTTCAGCGCTTCGCTCTGAGAAGCAGGTTGGGCATGGCGCCTCCTCCCAAGGGTCACGCCTCCGGAATGCAGCGAAACAGCGTTGCTTGCACTACCGTCGGCTCCACTTGAATTCGGTCGTTGAGGGATGCCCCAAGTTGTGTGTTCGCCGACCTGCTGATTCAGTACATTAAACGGAGTCATAAAGAGAGGGAGGGGCGGGCTTTGTTTGTTTGCGTCGCTCGCGCCAAGCAACAACCTCAATAATCGCAATCACACCGACGAACTGCAGCTGAACAATTACTCGCTGCATTTCGTAGTGATGTCATTTTCGAACCACACGTTGGATAAAGCAACGAATTCGGAAATAATAACAGAGGAACAGATTGGAAGCTCGGTTTTTTTCGGTGCGCAGTTATGGAAATGAGTCCCAAGCAGCTTAAACGACAACAGAGACCTACGACGCACCGCTTTACGTCTGCTTACTGTGAGTCATGCCGCATTCCTTGCAAACGGAATTCGTGGGTTGTTTGTGGTCACGTTTTCAACGTTTGTTTGTGGTTTCTGGTTGCCAAAGGACACAGTCCATGCCCATAGTTGCTCGTCTTCGCAGATATGAGAGCCAACAGAACCACCGCGCAAATGCAGTTTGTGTCGACGCTTAAAAAGGGTGCTGAATCACGACAAACTGCCGATGAACAAAGCAGATCGGGTTGTCATTAATTCCACAATATTCTTAGCCGGTCGTGAAGCGTGTCACTTTTCCGTGTAATAAACTCAATATGGTTCAATAATTAATTTTTATTAACTATCATCAACCTAGTTTCACTTTTCTAAAACATAATAATTCAATTTCAGTCCTCAATCAAAAACAGTTGTAAAAGAAGGAGAAATGAAGAGCAACCTTCATTCCTTTACAGTTGATCCAAAACTTATTTGCAGCAACTTGATGTCTGTAACTCAATCACTGATGTAGTTCTTTGTAGCTGCTTCTTAATCAGCTTATCATTTGTGCTGTTTACTTTTCGCTTTGAAGCTAGATGCGGAGCTGCAACGGAAATTATTAATTCTTATTCCACTTGAAGAAGACAGACAGACGGACAGATAACAGAACCTCGAACCACAATCGATAACAAATTTATTTACAATCTTTAAGGTGGTCCCACCTCCAAGCATTTGTGTGCTCGTCTCCTTAATAGCATGGTTCCGCCAACCTACAAGGTCCCATTGAGAGAACCTAAGCAATTCCCAGCATTCACAATAAATCACTGCACTTTAGGCGCGTGCTGATTACTTACGGCGCGGGACTCTGCAACGCTGGAAGGTGCGATACAGGAAATGCAAAAATAAATGCGCCTGAAGCTTTCCATGCTGACTTCCATCCATGCGTTTTTGCGACGTGAATGACTGGAATGTTATTGATAGTATTAATGCACAAGTTTCTTGCGTAGTTTGGTAGCACCTTTTCTTGTAAATGATGCTGTGAAAGTGCCACTTCATTCAAAATAGTAATTCTTCCTTTTATTTGTCGATGCTTTGATTTTCTTTACCCAACTCCAGGAACGGCAACCTCAATTCCACTTCTCTCCTCAATAACTCTGTTCACACTCTGTAAGCAGTTTAATGCGACTGAGAAACATGCACATGACTAACCAATTTTTTGTCTTTATGCGGCAGAGCAACATGCAAACTCAGTTTTCGCTTCAATTTTTCAGGAACGCTATAAAACTGATATCAGCCTGGCAATTCAGCTGCTGCAATGCAAACCGGACAGCTTCGTGCCGCAGAAGGTGTCCTCGGTAAGTGGAAGTTCTTGTGTCTGTTGCACTGCATACTTAATGCAAGCGAACTGTGCAAGTCCCAATCAATTGCTGACATTGCTTTCCTCTTTCTCCCTTCGCTCCCCCACACCACAATGGCGCATCCCTGCAATGTTTGATGTGGACCTGGTGACGGGCCGACGTGTCTGCAGCTTCCGATCGATATTCAGTCCAAGGTTTCGTCCTACCTCCGACTCGAGACGAACTCGCACTCGGACTCGGAGGGCAGCGGCAGCACCAGCGTGCTCAGGGTCGCCTCCTCGGGCACCTACAAAGGTCTTCCGGACTCGGAGTCGCCGCCGCCGGCGTGTCCCTTCCCGCCCACTGCGATGGTGTACTCCATGCGGGGCCTCGGTAAGTGTTAGTAGTCGATTCTTTTGATTTTCCTTTCTATTCGTTTACTTACCTTTTGCTTTTGCTCTTCATTTCCGAGTGTTACGAGCAGCAACTGAATTGCGCTGTCGACGGTTTCAATGGAAACTGAAACGGCTGTGATCCTGAGTAACTTTGCTTCTTTGCGTTATACGTTATTTCTTTATGCTATATGCTTAAATAACATGAAAACTGACTCAACTGCTTCTAAGAACTGCCTCTAAAATTCCATTTACTATAGACGGTAAAAGCAGCGCCAACTCCAACAACAATGCGAACAATAACAACAACAACAGCAATATAAATAGTCCGTTAGCAAGGCCGAAAGTGAGGAGTACAGCGGCCGCCGACGTGAACCTTATAAACAACAACAATGGAGCCATCGCAGGCACCAACTTCCTGTCCGTGGAACGCGAAATGATCTCCCCCTCGGCCATGGCCAAGTTCCTGGAGGCCGAGCTGAAGGCCGGCGAAGTGAAGCACTGCGACACGTGTCAGTGCACCAACAAGGATCTCACGGTGCTGGCGGACATCTCGCACTCCTACTCAGTCGCCACGCAAACGCCGCACTCCATAGCCACGGCGAATATCAACGAACCGCTGGCCGTGCTTTGCCTGCGCTGCAACAGCAACCTGAACTCGCCCTCGCGCACCAACAGCCCCTACCTAATGAAGGTGTTGAAGTCCAGCGACTCGGTGATCTCGGAAACGAAGAGCTCCGTGTCCGATCTGAACGACGTCGACAAGCTATTCACGCCCGCGAAGCGCGAGGAGCTGATGGTCAATCCGATCCTGGGCCATCACCGGCTGTGCGACCGCACGGCTGGCAGCGGTCTGCTGCAAGGCCACAAGTTCGGCTACTTGGCCAACCTGCAGTCGAGCTGCTCCGGCGACCCTGCAACGAAATACGTTTTGGAAGCCAGCAGTTTCTCGCGGGGCTTCATCGATGGCGGCGGCACTGCGCTCGACTTGCTGGAGCTGCGGAATAAGTGCGAAGCCAGCAACCCGCCGAAATCGGACAGGAACGCCCGGGAGGAGCTGGAGGAAGAAGCTAAACCGCTCCTGAGCATGGGCTCGCAGAGGGATTTGCATGAGCACGACCGCCGTGCGAAGCAGACTGAATTGGAGGAGGAGGAAGGGGACGTCCAGAGCACGCCGAATGTCTGTGCGAAGGATGCCAAAGATGACGACGTTGCGACGGAGCCCGCGATATCGGGCAGCGTCAACAGTTTGTGGAGCAAGACGAGCAGCTGCGAGGGCGCCAGAATGTTTGAGAATTTCAACCGGAACCTAATAAAAACCATTAAGGTGAGTTCAGGTTTTCACTTGTATCGTCATAGGCCACCTTAGGAATAGTCTTTTCATACTGGTACTTCTAAAAACCTATCTCCAATCTTGCTATGAAACAGAGTTTATGGGTAATAGTTAGATTATTGTTCGGTTTCCAGGCGGAGAACCCGACAAACCACGGCCCACGTTTGTGTGCAATGCGTATCCAGCAGAACGGAGAGAGCAACGTCCTCCTGGACAACATGGAGTCGTTGGAGGCGGCCAGGCCCATTGTGTATACGCGGCGCGAGCGTTTCCTGGATGAGGAGCTGGACGATATTAAGGACATTATTACCTCCAGGACCTCAGCGAGCAATGACGCTACGTGCAAATTGATCGGTGACTTTGACGATGCTCTGAGTGAAGCCCAAGCGGGGACCAAAGAACTTACGAAGATGTCGGAAAAGGAGGACGATTTCTCCCTGGAAAAAAATCACATGAATCTACCGGAAGCTCAGTGCAAGGAGAGTGCGTTAAATGCCCAACTTGACGCCGAAGATGCACAAACTACAGAAGGCAAGAGCGATTCTAAAGCGGTTGAGAGCAGAGCAGCATCTGCGGACTCACAGCCTCCAGAAGACGCGGAGCTGCTCCAAACAAACAGTAGACCGCCCTTCAGTACACTCAGCTATACAGCCGCCGAACTGGACAGCGATCGCCGGTTGACCGAGAGCTACCGAGGACAGCAGAAGAAGACGCAGCTCAGCAGCGAACAACAGCAGCAGGTTCTGAAGGCGTCGCTCAACTACGAGGTGCTGCACCAGAACGAACCCAACTGCATGAACTCGCAGATGTCCTGCACCCAGTCGAGCTCCATCAGCGACGCGATGGACTTCCAGGAGAGCCTGTTGCTGCGTCGCCAGCAGCTGAGTCGCGTCGCCGAATGGGTGCAGAACAACTCGCAGCAGCTGCAAGAGCAGCAGCAGAAGCCGTTGCAAGCAACGAATACTCGCTGCGCTAGTTCCACGGAAATGACCGACAAGCAGTCCTCGTACTCGACCATGGACCAGTACGACTCCATCTCGATGGAGAAGCTGTCGACGGACTCGGGCTACAGAACCACGCAGCCGCCGCAGACCAGTGAAAGCAACAACCACGAGCTTGCGGCAGCGAAGCGGACCCAGTCCACTGTCGGCGCTTACTTCCGCCGCACGAGCCGGTCGGGGCTGCCCGTCGCCTACTCCGGGAAGCTCCCCGCAGCTGTGCCGCCCAACCCGGAGCCGACTACTTGCGATGTGCTCAATTACAGGTACTATCCGAGCAGCTCCGACCGAAGTCTGTCCATCAAGGCCGAGCTGCACACCACGACGCAGCACGTGGACATCGCGCAGATGGAGTACAACGTGAAGCAGTTCCTGCTGAAGCAGAACGAGTGGTCGATGCGCAACTCGCGCTCCTCCAAGAGCAGCCGCACCAACACGTCCAACGCCACCGCGCTGAAGTACTCGAATTGCAGCAAAGCAACGCACAGCCACCAGCCAAGCACTACGAAGGCGTTAATCCAATCGAAGCTGTTCAGTGGCACTGGCATCGGGCCGGGCCTCGGGGAGCGCGTTCGTGTAGCGCCGGGCACGGCGACTGTCGTCTCCACGAGCGCCGTAAGCACGGCCTCGCCCACAGTAGCAGCCGCGAGTGAACTTAAGCAGCAACGGCAACCGCCGCATCGCACTGAAACGAATTTGTAAACGAGTCGCTGGCGATAGGGAGTAGAATAGATGGGACTCTGCCGGAATCGCGCCTTCCACAAACAGAAGCTGCCGCAACACGTTCAAATTTGAATGAAATCTACCATTACTAACCCTAAGCTCAAAGAGATAATTAAGTATTTAGCCTATTTACAATGCTATCAATATCCTTACATACCACACAACACATTGTCTATAAATTTGCTCCAAGTTATTTTATTGCGGCGAAACAAGCAGAACTTTGCGTCAGTCTCTGCTTTAATGAAACCTTTTGCCATAGTTGGCAACGCGATTGATACAAAACTTTGACGGGCTCAGCAGCGAAAAACGGAAAACTTCCAACGCATACTTTTAGGGCGATAGGGAAATGTCCTTCCAATTCGTGACTGTTATTATAATAAGTATTAATTAAAGACCCGCAAATGGTAATTATAAAATGATATTCGTAGATAAAACGTATTGAAAATATTTATGTATGTGACTACAGAATCCCGAACTTGCGAATCGACGCCAAATAACGAAAGCCTAAAACTGTGCTAGCTTGATTATTTGATTTTTACATGCAACTGCAAGAAACTGCGTTGATTAGGAAAGGGAATTTATGAAGAATTGGTTTAGTTCTTAGATTAATAAGCAGAGTAACGCGAGAGATCGCTCATTGTCCGTTTTAAAAGTACCTCCGAAACAAGGCTCAGCCTCACGCAACTCCTTCCTAACATGACCTGTGAACTTATCATCAACTGAACACTGACACTTTACATCGCAGCCATCACAAAGCCACTCGTAGAATAACTGTAAACTTAACGCTTCACAGACGTAAGTCTGTGACTTAAGTTATCCATACTAAAATAGCTAGCAAAATTCATATCTTCTCGTAAAAAACTTAATCAATCATCAGCAAGGCTTCATCTCCATATTTGCAACATACTCATCATCGACAAATAACCATTACATACTCACTAAAATATATTACTATGTATATAAACCCATCATTCAAGCGTTCATGGATGGATACTTGCATCGCTGTCAATCGTTATGATAACGGGGTCATGAGTGTTGGGCTCACTCAGAGCTTATTTACTAAACAATTTGAATCTTAGTAAGGAATTTCTTGAAGCACCTACGATGTTAGCTATACTTTTAGGCTTGCATTTAGCATTTAGCTAAAGCTTTCGATGTAAACAATTAATATTGTGCTCAAGATTCTCACTAATGGCATAAAAAGGTAGCCTATGTTTAGACAGTATTATAAACCATCGAATGGTTGTTGCGCTGCCTACTTTTAGGATGCCATTTTGCAACAAAATCACGCAAATCACTACAAAGGTATTTGCTTGATTTGCGTTATTTTTTTGAGTTCTTTATTTCACTAATGGAGTCAAATAGGAGTGAAATTGATCAACGCGAAAAATTGTTGTAGATGATGGATGGGAATAGTATTCCAATAAGAAATAGAACCGATTGGCTCCCTGCTTCTGGTTCGTTTTGTTAGATTGGAAAAGAATCCGTTCTAATAAAAGATCTCGGAAGCCACAAAACTAATGAATAGCGACGAGAGCTCCATCAAAAACTGAATTCTAATGTGCAAATAATTTCAATACATATTCACGAGAAACGCTTGCTAACTAATAATCGAAGCCTAGCAAATAAAATACAAACATAATTTTATACGACGTTAGATTAATGCATCGATAGTCTGTGTTTTGAATGCCTCTCCTCTGGATTCGGCGCCTGAACAACTCAGCTGCCAACTTCGTAGTCCATGAACCAGAAGCACCTCACTTCCTTCACATATCCGCTCCTGCTTCCATTCTCGTTGACGTCATCTTGATTTGAACGTTTTCGTCTTTAATATCGACCCGAACTTCGGCACCTTATTTTTATTATTCTTAGAGGAAGCGATGAACAAATAAATAAATCGATAACGAGTAAAATAACCGGCGTTTTTTAAATTTTGAAGCCAGCGCAGATGGACGATCAAAACTTGGTCAAAGTGAATTTTTCAATCATGATTTCTGCCGAAGAAGAAGAATGATTCCCTGGATTTGAAGGAATGAAAAACAAAAGCTGAAGACTGTAGCTGAAACGCTTTTTGATTTGCGTTTCGTTTAATAATAATAAATACATGAGCAATAAATAGTCAATGAGACGATGAATCAGTCGATGGAGCGTGGGACAGCAGTCGCCGCCGGAGGCTGACTCAGACAGCGATCACGCCGTCGGGATGCGTCTCTTCGAAGGAGTCGCCGGCGGACTCCTGCTCTCCCCTGCGCACCTCGTTGGACTCTGGCTGCAGCTGCTCGTCTGCATTCGGGCCGCCGATCTTGTCGTCAACGGCTGCAGGAGCGGCGCCTTCGCTGGAGGCCGCAGCTGGCTCCGGCTTCGGAGGCTGTGTTGTGGGAGCGATGGCGAGCGGCGTGCTCTGAGGGCGAGCTCCGCCTTGGAAGAAGCTGATGATGCCTTGCAGCGGACCCTGCGGCTGGTCCGGCGCAGCCGCTGCCGGCTGGTTGCCGCCGATCAGGTTGCTCACGATGGCCTGGATGGGGCCGGGCGGCCGGGCTGTGGTTGCGTCGCCGCTCGACGCCTGGTTCTGCTGGCCGCCGAGGTTCGACAGCGTGTTCTGGAAGGAGGTGCCGATGTTGCTGGCCAGCTGCTGCAGCCCCTGGAAAGCTTGGCTCGTCGAGTTGACCACGTTCTGCACGGCTTGCTGCGCCGAGGTGATGGCGGCCGCAGGGTTCAGGAAGCCGGGCAGCGTGGGCCCGGGCGTGACGGGCTGGTCGTTGACGACCTGAGCCGCGGCTTGTTGCTGCTGCCCGCCGGTGAACTGGCTGATGAACTGGCCCAGCGGCTGGATCAGTTGCTGCACGAAGTTCTGCGGAGTGCTGCTTTGCGTGGGCGTCGCCTGCGTGGCTTGGCGAACGTTGGCTTCGGTTGCTTCAGCTGGCGACTGCAAGTCCTCTGCTCCACCGACTTTTTCCCCAGCAGACGCGATCTCATCGGCCTTAAGAAGTCCCTTCAGCGCTTGCAGCTTCTCCTCCTCGGCTGCATTCGGTTGCGCTTCTGGCTCGTGTTGAATGCTTTGTTTAACTGCGTTGCCGGCATCCGAAATCGCTTCTGTGACGCCAGGTTTCTCCTCGATCACGTCGCCATCTTCGCCCTTTCCCACTTCTTCTGCCTTTTTCGGTACCTCGGCGCTCTTCAATGTTTCCGTGGCTGGCAGCCGGATTTCGTCGCCGAGCGGAGTGGCGCCGCTAGAAACGGCTTCTGCAGCAGCGTCGACAAAGCTTCGCAGTGGTTCCGCAGCAACTTCAGGTTGCAGAAGCTCCACCACTTTAACTGGTATCTGGTCTCGGCGCAAGTCACTGAGTAGCGGCTCGCTGAGGACCGTGGACTGAATTTCGCGGAAGCGTCGCCGCGCTGAAGCCGCTTGACTTGTGCTCAGCACGAGCAGCAGCGACAACGCTGACATCAATCCACACACTGACCACATTTCACTGCGGCGATCGGCTGTTTAAGCGGATAGAAGAATGAGCGTTAAATGTCTGATGTTCAACTTCAGCTGCAAACGATTGATTCACTCTCAGCACTCGGCTCCAACTGAGCCGCCATCGACTCGCAGCGGCGCATTTATACTCAGCGCTCGAATGGGCTCCGTGGGAATCGAATGCAGCACGGCCGGAGGCATCTCGTCGCTGCAGAAGACCGAAAAACACACAAGCGAACGAATAAATCTTGCAGCTGCCCTCAGCATCTGAGTCGATTCTTTGCAGATGCACAAAATGGACGTCGCAGTGGTCAGAACGTCGGCGAAAACAACGACAAGCACGCTTCTGGATCCACGGCGGCTGCAGCGACATCCGAAGTGTCATTGACCGTTGGCCGAAGCTGGAGTCACTCTGCCAGTTCTGCGGACCACGAAATAAGCCAGGTTCATGTGTGTGAGCCGTAGAATGTTGGCCAAACACGTTCGGCTGGCTCAAACTGGCTCGCGAAAGAGAAACTGCAGCCGTGCTGAGGTCTGCTTTTGAGGCAAAGGAAAACTAAGGAACGGACGCAGTTGAGTCCATCGCATCTCCGCTTGGGTGTGTTTCTCTGCTCGGTCTCGGATGATTGTTTTTAGGTCAGCTCTTCACGTTTGCATATTTAATCTTCTTTGCTTTCGCGGCCGAGTCTGAGGTGCACCAGCCGCCAGCCTTCGGAACTATGACAGCTGGAGGAGCTTAAGTTAAGCTGATTAGGAGAGCGCGCAGAATAGAAAGCAGACACCTCAATCGCTGAAAAAAGGTGTGCATCTTCTGTTGGCCTCAAAGAGTTTAAACACTCCGTAGTGAATGTATTCGCAATCCAAACTGGAGTTCGTTTATGCAAACATCGGTGAATTTGTGTTACCAGTTTGCACATGAACTTGACATTGCATTGGCGACGGCCGCTCGCGGTGCGGCAACAGATACGAGTTCTGCAGCGTCGGTTGCCGAGGGAACAGGCTTCGGCGAACCTGATCGGGGCGGAAACATTAAGTCTTAGATGTAAAGGACGTTGACTTGTCTTTTCTTCAGTATTGTGCTTGCTGCACATGCGAAAATGCTTCAGTTGCACATTGATTCTAGCAGCGAGTTCCTTGCTTAAGTCTTTCATTTTCACATCGACAGAAGAAGATTTCGCTGCGTCTTTACAGTTCGTATATGAAAAACAAACTCCTTTCGGTCCTTAAAACGCTGATGACTCTTATGCTTAGCACATCAAATGTGGTCGCAGTCAGTAAGTCAAAGGCTTAGCTTGGACTTCGTACTTCTTTCTCTTATTAGCAACACGCTTTTGCTGCCTTCATTGTTACGCTTTCAACATAACAAGCAGCTTTGCTACTCTCCGTTGCCACTGCATCCCTCAGCCGCTGCGTCGACGCACGATGATCGAGGCAGCCGCAAAGAAACACGGTTTAAAATTACCATAAAGCGAGCGAGCTAATTAACACCTTCGTCACACCCACACTTTCTCTTCGCGACAGTAAAGAAACGAAAAGTTGGTCGGCTTAAACGAATTCCAGCAACAGAGCTAATGAATAGTAACGAGGGTTCCATCGATTCATCATCCTGCAAAGTTTGGCGTTAGAAGTTTGGCGCCTTCTCGATAACCGACTGGAAGTTGGCAACGACTTCTTCTGTCCCACATGTTTCCAATTACATTTTAGCAACGTGCCGCGGCTTGCTTCAATCGATTACTAGACGCATGATGATTCAATAATCACAGTTTTATTAGCAGGCAAACAAACCAACTTCTAGTGAAACGCAACGAAAGCAACATTCGAATTGAATAACATTGGCCGATTTTGTAATCGTGGTTAATTCACTAAATGAGGAACATGTAACAATGAAGACTACCACAAAGTGTCGAGTTAATGAATGTTAATAGGAAATCAATGAAGACGCGACGAAAAGAGCAGCCAGCGGTGTTCGTGTCACAACCGAAACCAATTATTATTTGCCTGCACTTTTTTAAATTGTGGTTCACAAATTTTCATTTTACTTAAGCAAAACTTTGTTTGTATTTCAGAAATATTCAAATTTCAAGATTTAATAAAAATTAAATTAGTTTTATTTCCTCTTTCATTTCTTGCACTTTGAAAAGTGTTTTAATCAGTAATTTTGAAGGCAAACAATAAATATGAAATATGAAATCTGTCAATCCATTAACCATAATCGTCATATTCATGGATTTAATATATTTGTGAAATATTCTTTGAAGAATTGTGAGCTGAAGAATCTTAATTGTATGTATACACTTGAATATATAATAAAATTATAATAAATTTCTATTTCAATTTCATTTTGTGAACTACAAATTAATAATTCTTATTGAACGATGTTCTGACATACAAATAAAAAAAATGGAACATCGATGCTTCCGTCGCCTTCTGAAGTAGTAGTTGGCTCATGATTGGAGTCTTTGCTGGACAGCGCCTCATTGGAACTACGCTCCATTAAGCAAACCTACTGCCTAAATAATATTCGCGAATTCAAAGGGAATTTCTTAGTCGCTATTCAGAAGTTTTTTTGTGTCTTTAGCAATCAAATGCAGGGAAGTCAATGCACTTCATAGGGCCAAAAACTGTCATAAGTGCGACTTCTTCTGCGATATTTATTTTTATTTTTTAAAAACAATCATTATAAGGCTCAATCTTAACTTCACACAGGTCCAAATATAAATCAGAAACTTAAATGTCATTGAGAAAGCGAGAAGTCTCATCAGTATGCAAGACATAATTCGAAACTTCATTTACTTCTTGTTTAATAATTTATTTTAATCGATATCCCACTTAATATAATTGATAATATATTATTCGATACGAATTTTTATAAAAGTATTCCTTGACATTCATGGTCCAATTTTAAGTTTTCTTATATTCTGTTACGTTAACAGAGAAAAATTAAGGCAAATACACAGAATCGTATTTACATTGGCTATACAGTAATGGTGCCAAATCCTTAAACGAGTTCTCCCAAGTTTCTGTTCTGAAGTGCTGCCAAGCCGTCATTTCTTACTGATGTTGATTTCAACGTGTCGTACAGATGTCGCTCTAAGTACGCACTGGCTTAAGTACGGAAAATAACTTAAAAATCTTTGCAAATGTGATTTAAAAGATGTAGAACAAGTTGTGCATTATATTGTGTCCGTTAATTTTAATTAAAGAATTGAACTAAAGGCAATGAAAACAATTTTTTTATAATAAAGCAATCATTCAAAAATCGAAATGGGAGATATGATATATGAACACATAGAGTTACACTTTTCTATTATTTGTTGTGTTTAACTTTAGAAATGTTTATTTTTACAATTACTTTACATAAAACCGCATAATTGTTCTATTATTTATTATTTTAACTCAATGTTAACACTTTTACAAACAGTACTTTACTACACATTCGACCATATAGCACCATGATTGTGACGTCAGTTGCGCAGAACACCGATTAGCGTAATCTTTTACTCTACCATTCTTGGTAAAATGCAATACAAATTGTTTGATTAAAAACAGGATGGAGTTACATATTAATACGTATTGCAAGGGCAACAATGATAAATAAAAGTGCATTAAAACCGAACGTCAGCGCAAAACAGACGCGAAGAACAGAAAAGCAACTCAGTTTTGTTTGATATGTCAAGGTAATACCATAAAATTATGAAGAGGTAACGTTTTACAAGCATTGCGGGAGAATATACAATATTTTCATCGTCGTTATAAAATTATACGAGATTTTAGAACTACAGCAGAAGAATTAAAAAAAAAAAAATCGATGATAAGAAAAACCGATCGAAAATGTCGAGTTGGGCGGTGGTGAATGCCTGAGTTAACGGAAGCAAGAAAAAAAATACATATTAATAAGCGAAGGTGCTGCGTTCCATGTTATTTGCCAACGTTCATTTGTGTAAATCCTGTTTCTTGTCTCGTTTCTTTGCTATCAGTGCTTCTGTTAAACATTCCTGTGTGTTCCTTCACAAAATTATAAGTGAGTCATAAAGTTATATACTCCTCGGTTCTTCATAAAAATAACTATTGAACCAAAAATTGGAATCAAAAGTGTGATTTGCTGGCTATGCATGGAGCTCTATTGGTTTTAAGAATCTGACTTTCGCTCAGCTGTTGTCGCTTGCCTACTCACTTCAACGCACGCCGGCTAACTCAATGGAGTGAAAGAGTTGTCTATATTCGCGTTTTGTTCGTTGCAGCTGTGACGTTACTTTTCCAACTTATCCAAAGATTTTCTTCAATATGGGTGTTTAAAAATAATCATAAAACGACATAAATCTAAAAATGAAATATGATATTTAACATATAAAATTAAAGTGAACGTTAATTACAATATAATTTAGCGAGAACACAAAAAGGAAAAACAAAAAGTAAAAACTATGCTAAAGCAAAGTACTTTTTCCTGTTCGTCACTAATTAATGTGAAATATATTGTTGGTTATTAGCTTTACACTTGTGTTTTTGTTCGCCGGGCACAAAATTTACTTGCAAGCAAACTTTTGAGTTTTTATGCACTGCTCCATGGAGAGAAGTATCTCAGCTGGTTCAGCTGACACATCGTGCAACACAACGACCGCAACAACTACAATTGTTGGAATGCAAACAACAAGGAATGCTAAGGATGGTAAGTTCTTGCAAGAATTGAATTTGTGCAATGTATTTTGCTCAACTCTACCAATTTTGAGGATTAATGCTCCAAAATAAGTAGATAAATTATTCCATTATCATACCATTAGCTGAAAAGCGAAGGAATTAAAAATTCGTAGGTCTATTTGTTTGAATCAAGCGATGAGCTACAGTATTTACATTTTACAGATAAATCCATCATTACCAATAACAAACAAGCTATTTATTTGAAGCAAGTTGTTGGTTTTGATTTAACTAATAAAAGATAAATCCCAAGACTGATAATAAATGTCACGATAAGACAGCGAGCATAACAGAAATCTACCTTTTGATCACTCATTTCGATGGCGAATAAAGCTAAACAAGAACTCTTGTATACTAAATAAAACAAGTCATCGCTCAGCCATTTTCTGTGGGTTTGATCCGGTTTAAAAGCTTTGGTCGCTCAGTGCCAAAGATGAATTTTAAAGCAGTACTTCGCCTGGTCTATACAGAGGTTAGAGTTACATATAAACCACCTAAACAAAGCCACAAAAATCAAAGATGCTCGTAATGGCGCTTTGGTCCTTAACATATAAGTATGGCCATGGTTTCTTGCGGCAGGGAAGAATGGATTACGCTAATCCTAGTGGTTGATGCCGTTCCTCCGTTTTGAAATCTATGGGGTGCCAGGAGCAAACCATATCTGGACCAACAAGTTCAAAAGTGCATAAAATATTAACATTTTTTCCATGTTATCAATTGCTTGACTTCATCCTTAAGTACATTTACGTGCGAGTTAATATTTATTATTATATTATAATATGAAATGTTTATTATTAAGTATACCATGATGTGAAAATAACTGTGATTGTTATAAATTTGTAATTTAAAAAATACTTTGTCAGCGAAACTTTTGTGCAGCTTTTCAAATCTGATTCAAGTCTTGCGTGTGACTTCGTCCAAATTGTTATCTATTGTTAGCAGTTGTCAGAACATAGCATAAGGTTTGGGCAGGACCCACGGAGTCTTATTTTCAAATGCGCAACAGGCTGGAGTCGAGTTGATCGCCCTCTTCCATTGCCACTCTCCTTTCAGCGCACCTAATGTAGCTAGTTAATGGTTCTGTTGGTGTGCCGCAGTCCGCAAATCGGATTCCGTGAATGTAACACGATGCAACGTTACTGAAGCAGGCTTCGCAACGACGTCGTCAAAGTGCAACTACTCGTGGCATTGGCAACGCACTCATTCGTCGTTGAGTTGATGAATTCGATTTCGGTCAACCTTGTGCATTGAGTATGGATTTCTGGCGTGCCGAGAGGTCGATGACCGAATTGTTGGTTGCACACGAAAGGTTTTTACTGTCACGTTGGTATTTTTCCAAATTTTATTTTTATTACTTATTTCCATAACAGTTTTTTTATCAATAGTTTAATTAATTGCGAAGTTTTTATCAAAAGTTTGACTTTACGAAGTTTATTTGTTGTTCTTTTTTGTTCGTGGAGTTTTATTTCAAATGACTGAATAGTTTTTAATGATATTCTTTATGAGATCTGGAAATTCATTAAAACAGTTTGAAGTTCTGGAATGTTTTTTGCTACGCGGCAAGATTCGGCGGCGAGGATGCTTTGTTGCGAGTTTCTCGAATGCTGCTTCTTCATTTGTTTTATTCATATTTTTATGGAGCCACTTAAGTTTGCGAGCTGTGTTTTGTTCTGTTATATTTCAAGTTGCTTCGCAAGTTTTATTATTATTTTGCTTTTCCCGACTAAAGCCTTCATTTAGGTTTTTTGCATGGAACGGAAATGCATTTCCGTTCTGCAGTATTTCATTTTATCATCTCTTCTTCGCTGCTGCTTTCACAAAAGTACTTAAATTTTAAAAGTTCTCTGACAGCATCGCTTCTTGTTATTTTTGCCCCGTGGCTACCATTTGAATTCCGATACTTATCAATCTATTTTAAGTAATCGATAGCAGCTTTCACTCAGCTCCTTTTATTATTCGGTGAATATTTAATATGTGTTTGGAGAATTTGCAACTGAAAATTCGTCTCCGGTAACGATAGAGCCCGGTAACCCATTTCTGAATGTTTTAACTTTTCGTTAGATGCAAAAAAGTGGCTTTTGTAATATTTGTGTATTAATTAAGTGGAGCTGTCAAAGGTAAATATTTGCTTAACAATTCTTTTCCACGTCGGGAACAACAAACGAACGACTGCAGCAGTTCTGTGAAATAGATGAGGCTTCGGAAGATTCTGCTTATTAAATGCAATCGATTATTGCGGGTAATTCTAGATACCGAGCTAGATAATCGGACCGCAATGGCTTCGAAGTGATAAAAGTCTTCTAAAATCTTTTTGATCGTACTAAAGCTATAAACTGCACTATTCTTAGAGTACTTACACTGTTTTCATATAATTTAGTGCTTCCTTTACCTTTCACTTTAAAGTGCGTGAAGTTAAATTCGCGTTTTTGGATGTCATATTCGTGTTTAGCGGAGACACAAACCATAAACACGAATTTGAAATTCGCGTTTTTGCTCATACATGTTGCTGAGATTAAGGTGTAGTGCGAAAGAAAAAATTAATACGATCCGCAATACAGCTTTGCAAAGTGTTATACATCGTTGAAAAGAGGACACCGAGACCTTTCCAACGATGTATAGTTGATCCGTGCACAAGCGGAACTTTGGTGTCAGAGGTCACTTGAACTTAGTCAATTTTCGGAGCAAAAATTATCATTTTTCGACGTGAATTTCCATCAATCCGAAATACAACCTCGCAAAGTTTTATGCATCGTTGAAAAGAGGACACCGAGACCTTTCCATCGATGTATAGTTGGATCAACTCTACAGTCCTCTTTTCAACGATGCATAAAACTTTGCGAGGTTGTATTTCGGATTGATGGAAATTCACGTCGAAAAATGATAATTTTTGCTCCGAAAATTGACTAAGTTCAAGTGACCTCTGACACCAAAGTTCCGCTTGTGCACGGATCAACTATACATCGTTGGAAAGGTCTCGGTGTCCCCTTTTCAACGATGTATAACACTTTGCAAAGCTGCATTGCGGATCGTATTAATTTTTTCTTTCGCACTACACCTTAATCTCAGCAACATGTATGAGTAAAAACGCGAATTTCAAATTCGTGTTTATGGTTTGTGTCTCCGCTAAACACGAATATGACATCCAAAAACGCGAATTTAACTTCACGCACTTTTCACTTTATCCGTTAAGTTTCCTTTCAGGCTGTTGACTTTTTTTACCTCCGAAAATCGTTTTCAATTCGGTTTCTCTTTGATTTTTCACTAGTGCAATGTTGCACTTGACGCTAAGTAATTAATAATTTAATGCAAATGTGAAAATAATGAAAGAGTTGTTTGCTTGGATGCGTTATTTAAGGTTTGGTGCTGCATCCAAAGAGCAGCTCTGCCCCATTTCCTGAAGTCTTTGTTAGCTTTGAATATTCTGTTATAGTTTCCATATATATCACGTTCTCCACAGAGCGAAACCATTGTTCAGACGCATTCTCAGCAACAGCAGCGGCGACAAAAGCGCCTCGTTCACATTTTCCACTGCTAAATTGCACATTCTGCGGCTGGCCATTGTGCGCTTTTCACCTGCAGCACCTCGCAAAAGGAAGCAGCACTGAGCACCGAGAAGAATGTCGTTTGCGGCGAGGGAAGCTGAAGGAGCTTTCAAAGGCGACTGTAAGACGCGGAGAGGGGCCGAACGAGAACAATTAGAATTGAATGAACGCCTCAGGGTCGCCACTTCATTTAGAAGCGGATGTAAAACTTTGCTAGTGTTGCTCCAGCGCGCGGAAAAGGCTAAATATACTCCGTTGTCGAGCTAAGCTGCAGAGGCCCAGATTTGAGCACAATTAGAAGCGTTTTCTGCTTGGGGAGCAGAGTGCAAGGACCTCATTCGGTTAAATGAAGCATGCATAGATCGGATTGCATTTCTTAGCGAAGTTAATGCACTTTCTTGGGTCATTTATTCGCTCTGCTGTGTCAATTCCGATCTTGGACGGCCCAAGAGTGGAAATGGACCTCGCTTATTCGTTCTGTTCCAAGACTGAGTTGGATCTCCATGATCTTTTTGCATTTCTGTTCATTCCTCCACCTCATCAGCTTTCCTGCTCCGCCTCGAATTGACTTTCGTTGCGAAATTCTTGTCCGCCCGAAGCGAAGCGCGAAGTAGAGCAATCAGACTTGCAAATAACTGCATAATTTTATGCGATGTGTGCACAGCTCGGCTTCGAGTTGCTTCTAAACTTGAACCCTAGACGCATAAATAACGCTGAGGAGCCCGCTGAAACTAACTGCAATCTGAATACAGTGAACTTGAATGAAATGCTGATTAATGCATTCGATACTCCGTGCAGATGGAGCTCAAGCCAAGAAAGAGCGACGTCTTTGTCCATCAATGACGTTATTTGAATAAAAGTGGAACGAAACGCTCTCCATTTCGCATTTTTAAAATCATATTGAGTTCCAGACGTTATTTCAAAATTAAATTTAACCGGGAGGAGAACCGCAAAATGTAACTATGGAAGCACAAATGGATCGACGGGCCATGGAAAAGTTCCTCATGACCACAAACGCTCACATTGTGAAAACACCGCAAACCATCGTGGCCTGTTCCACGCACACGACCGGCTCCTCAACTGCAGCTTCACTGCCAGCAACAATTGCTTCGGTCCTCTTTGTGCATTCGATGCGGCACACAGACTCGAACAGGTTGATGGCGAGTCTGATGGACGTGTTGGCTGTCCATCCGTGTTAATGCTCTGCCGGGTGACTTTCGAATTATTCTCAATTGAGCTCAACAGAAGCCGGCTGAATTTGCCAGATGTTTGTTGTACTTGTTAATGGTTCCGTTACACGCTGGAGACAAATTTGCGAACCGAATCGACAGCATGCAACAGCGATTAGCAGTCGATATGCAAGTCAGCAAGCATCAGGATGACCATCAACACTCCTCCGAGTTTGCCGCTTGTACTGAGACCTGCAGCACACACGAACTGCTTCATCCACACATTTCTAGCTCGGTCAATATTCCCTTTGATTAAATAGTCTGACATGGCTTGCAAAAGCGTTCTGTTTGATGGCCATAAACAGGACTCTGAATTAATTTGTGTTGGTTTTCCAACTTCCCTTTACCAGCGTCGACAGTCGCCGACAAACAACTGATTAGGACTAATGTGCCATTACTTTCCGTTGAAGAACCGGGCAACGTCGAACTTTATCTTGTTCTGTAGCACTTCGAATGGATAAGTTATAAGAAACTCCATTGTCATCGGCGCGTTTAAATGATTCTCTGCTCTTTTACAAGACACTTTCTCTGTTCTCCTTTCACCGCTGCTCCTTCGGCGCATTCCATCACGACGAAGGATCCTTTAATGGCTTTCCCAGACACCCGGCAGAAGTTTCTATCCTCACTCGGTGATTGTGTTGTGCATTTCACGGGGAAGGACGCACACATCTCTGTGGTTCAGCTCATGGACTGTAACTCAATCAACAACTGACACTTTGCGGCGCCGGGAAGTGCGACGTAGTTCCGTGCGAAAGTGCTCCTTTCACCTATTTCAGTGCGCCACACGACCCTGATTTTGTTATTTATTGAAATGTCTAATGTTTCCGCGTCGTTTTTCCTCTTTAGTTCTTCCCGTTCCTTTGTGTAAATGTGGCTGTTTTATATTTCCACTCATCTGACGTGGGATTAGAATAAAGAACTTCTCTGGCAAATTTTTCCTTCATCTGTGTCCAAACTTGAAAATTACGATCCATATTAATAAGCTTTTCCTTCGGTAGATGTGCAGTGTTACTGCTGTGTAAATGTAAAGCGATGCGGAGTGAAATAATGGGAACCCTTGCTTCTTCTTCGAATTTGTTCCTCCAACTCTCGACTAATCACACCAATTATTTTCCAGCTTGTTCGGGATTAATTGTTGCACGGTTTTTATCTGTTTTCCCGGTTCTTCAGTGTTCAACCCTTCGTCGACCTCCTCTGAAATCTCCGCGTTGTCCCCGTTCATCGCAGTTGTGACAGCGTCGCAGTGAACATTCAAAGTTCCTTGCAATACGATTCTGTAACATGTGTATGATATGTCTTTTGTTTGGCAGTGAAACTCGTTGTAATCCTTTCGTCAAATTTCGATTCCTACTACACTTTTGTCTGCCACTACTGCAACTAATGTGGAATCAATTTGAGGCGAATTCCTCACCTCGTTAGTTCGCACATTGATGAATGACTCGCGTTCTCCATTCGCACATGTGGCATGTTATTCAGGTTACCGTTGCTATCGTGGTGTGCCCAAGAATGCTACATTTCAGCCAGAAAGCTTGCCAAACCAGTTGTGCTTGTTTACCTTCAGCGTCCTTAAAGCCATCGTCTACCACGTCTAGAAGCACATCGAAAGCCAGCAACGAGCAGACGTGGAATGCGCGCGGTTGGACGCGCTGCTGATTACGAGCGCTGGCAATATAATGAATGCGTCAGAGCGTGGAGCAACCGCGCCAACCGGTTCTCGAAGAATTCGCAGCGAAGAATGGCGTTAGTCGTGGTGAAACGCGCCTTGCCACTTGTCCGCGTACCTCTTAAGGAAAGAAGCCTACCTTCGAGCTGAGTGCGACGTGTTGGCTCGTGTTTTCTGCTGTGCTGCTGCTTTTCACAGGCATCCGCATTTCTATGCCTCTAAATTTGAGGAGTTAACGACCGAGGAAGTGGCCTGCAGTCGGCTCCTTCTGCTTCTGCTGCGATTGTGCTTTGCTGGCGACGGGAAGCGTTGCATGCTTGGAGCTGCGCTGCTCGTAGGCGTCGTGAATGGAACTGCGAAATAAGCGTGACACGCAGAGCTTAGTTTTCAGTAAGTGGCTGCGCTTTGTGCAGTAACAATGACTCTTTGCTCTTCTGCAGAAGCGTTCTTGGAGCGGTCCGGCTTAAAATGGGAATTCGTTGATGTCAGTTCGGTGCATTCGACAATTGTGGTTGCTACTTGCATTTGGATGGCGTTTCATTCGATGATATACATTATAAAAAGACGTCGATCTCATTTAAATGCAGCTACGCGTATAAATTCCAAACCCTTTCCGGTTTAATTCACGATTGCTGATTCAATTATAGCGCCTGGAGGCAAGTAAACATCAGCGCGAACTTTAAGAGATCGCATCCTCAAGGAATTCTGTAGAATCTCATTCAATTAACAGTTTTAATTGAAAGCCAGTAACGCAACGGAGACGCCATAACGACAATAACCATAACGAGCCATATAATAACAGTGCTAAATTAAGGCAAATTGCATGTCAAGTAGTCGTTGCTAAGTTTCTTCAGTGGAACGACTCCAAGCGGCATGCAACGGCCGTCGGTGGTGTTGGTCGGCTGCATCTCTATCCACGCCGGTCGCCAACGAAAGGAGGAGGCGAAAAGAGGGTCGCTCGGAGTTTGACTTGTAGAGGGAGTTCGACCGTCGCCTGTGCAAGTCAATTTGACGCACTATGGAGACCGATTCCATGGGGCAGTCCACTCTGCTTCACGTCCAGCTGTTTACACGCACTAGAAACGGAATCGTCGTGGCCCAGGACCGGTTAAGGATGGTTTCTCATGGAAAAGGGAACGAGGAAGCCAACACATAAAGGATTTATACAGAAATAAATCATTATTCAAGAGCTGAAAGTTTCTGCTTACCTTTTCACCGCATCCGAATTCAACAAAAGCTGCAAAAGGAAGTTCCTTAAAGCTCCGAGTCGCTGCATCCAATTACAATACTAAATCGTAATCATTGGCAATTGCTAACAAATGTTTTTAGCACGTGTTTGCAAATATCGCTAAAATAGCTGCAGCTAAATATATTTAAGTAATTAAGTGATTCATTTGCATACATTTTTGGATGTACTTTTTTTTGTATTTATCCGAAGATTTCTCATTTCAACCAAAGTGAGCTTGGGTCAATTTAGAATGCAAAGTACTAGGATTTAATTAGGATTTAGTTCAGTTTATCTAAAAAACACGTCGCAATTACATGTATAAATTTACAGCTCGATGATCAAACTCTATAGAAATTTTGCGAGCTTCCATTCTCATGTCAAATATCGCAACTCAGAACTCGAAATCATTCGCGTCTTGATTCGCGGCGTTTATGAAAAAAGGCAGCGCCTTCGGGAGTGTGGAAAGTGGAGCAACTTTGTGGGGAGTAAATAAAGCATGTCGTGTCGCTAATTTGCACTCGGGCATTTGTCATTCATAACACACACGAGTCGTAGCAGTGCGTCAGTTGTGCGTGCTGCGAAATCTTGATGTACACTTGCTGCATTGTGACCCCTCGCATCACGGAAACATATCACAATCGCATTGATTTTTGCTCGCGGTGCTACCACGCGCATCAAGAATCCATCTGCGAAGCTCCTCATATTCACCAAACGAAGTGGGCGCCGTGGTGGGTTGTAGATGCGCAGAGTATTTGTCTCTCAAATGAAAGGTGGAAAGAGCGAAGCCGCGAGAATCTCTCGTCACTGGCAGAGCTTCCTGAAATTAAAGAAAAATAAAACAACTTCTGATGATTCATTCAGAAGAATTTAAATAAATTTATCTTGTGCATTGCGGAGCGATGAGCGGAAGAGTCTCGTGGAATTGTGTAGGGGGAGAGAAGACGAGGGATGACACTGTGCTTAACGTTTCAGCAGGCGAACGGGGAACGCATAACTTTAGCGAATTGGCGATTTTCGTATTGGCGATTTTATGATGTGAATCTTAATGAGTGTGATCATTTGTGCTGCTTTAAGCAGTATGAGAGCAAATATGAGAGACCGCGCACAGGGTGAGTTTAGAAACAGGTTCACAAATCGAGTTTTATTGCTAATCCAGTGTAGAGTACTTAATTACGTTTGTATGTTCACCTGTCACTTTGCTCGGTTGATTTTTCACTACTCCCTTCCTTTATTTCTCCCGCAATCAGCATGTTGTTGACATCCTTTTTTAAGCATTCAAATTTATCGATGGCAGCGCAAATCAGTCACTCACCCAGTTACGCAAACAACACGTTCGTTATTCGCATCGTTTCTCTTCGGCTGCATCGTGTGCTCTCTACTTTGGCGCGGTCAGTTTGTTGGGGCTGCGTTGCGTTCGGCTTCGGTACGTTTTCATTCAGTACGAGCTGCGCGTTGAACGCGTTCCGACGTTCCTCGAGTGACTCCGCCGTGTAGTTTATTGTCGTCATAAATAATATTTAACAAATCGGTTACAAAGCAATTTTGTGACTAGTTTATTTAACTAAAAGTGTCACCAAAACAATAATTAATAATAATTTAGTTGACCGCAGCTCTTCCGGAAAAAAGTGCTTTTGTAAATAGGAGTGACCGGAAGCAATTTAAAAGCCCAGACAAGTATTTTTCGTCTCTCTTGTGTAAAAATATCTTCCTCGCCGCTGATGACATTGTTTCAGTGGTTGTGTTTGTTTTGTTTTCTTCCGAAATGTTTGCCCCACTTAACAGCCGCTCTCTGTTACGTATGCGAAGCTACAATGTAGTGCAAGAGCATCCCAGTCGCGTTTGTTCCATGTAGTAGTATCCTAGATAAGATTCATTTACGATATTTCCAGGGTAAGGAGCTCCGTACACAACTGTGTGTGTGTGTGTGGTTCTCTTTCAGACAGCAACACACCCGCTGCTCTCTTCGTTGACTGCCTTTCATCATGCTTTTGTTCGCCTGCCGTGCTCAAGGATAGTCACAGCTCTTCGCAGCAGCAACTCTGCTACCGCGTGGCGCTCAGTTGCGCTGTACGAGACTCTCTCGAGCGCCTCCCTGCTCCGCACTCGCTGCGCCAGATAACGTAACTTTGCTGCCATCGCTTCGAACTACGTTTGCGAGCTTGTTGACCTCATTTCGTTAAGGGTAGCCAACGAGACCAGTCGAGATTTTGAGCTGCTCTTGGTGCAAGTTGTTGCGTAAAATTCCTGAAGACGCCTTCGATTTGTGTTGCACGTCGTGTGTTTGCTTCTCTTTCCGCGATTTTTCACTAAAGTCACCTCGATTAACCTTTCGCAGTCACAATCTGACATTTTATTACTGAGATTTTAATTAACTAGAGAAATGCAGTTCCGAGGATGAATTCAGTGATGAGCTTGAAATATTGATGTACAAATATTCGCACAATTCGTAATTCGGGTGTGACGTGAATTTCCGACTATTCCCAATACGAGAGTGTTTACAATCGAGTGTTCGGCGATGTGGACAGACATTTCAAGCCCTTGGAACCATACACAACTGAATTAAATTCAACAAAACGTAGCCACGATTCTGAAAAGCACAACAGTCAAGATTGCAGATTGGAACAGGACCAGCGAATTGAACAATATCAAAATCAACTCAATAGGTTCGTAAAAATGCTTCTCTTTAGTTCAACGTACAGTTTATTGAACTTCATTCGAAATAGAAACTGATAAAAATTTATGTTTTATAAACTGTGATTCACTGGATAAAACTAATGACGTGTGTGGCATTTGCTGTTTATTCAATTATCTGCTTAAGGAACAGGCGCAAACTTCGAAATTATCGCGAAATTCGTACAAAAGTTTCTGCCAATGGAAAAATTAAAACATCGATGAGCTGCCAAAAGATCTACAGCACAAAAAGAACAGCGAATGTGTTCCGGTGAATGTTTATCTGCTGAGTAAGCAGCGAGTAGATCCAAGAATTGAGGGCGGCTGTCGGCTCGTGTTAAATACCTAAATTCAATATTTAAAGGTTTCGGTTGGAAATTTCAATGGCAAACGGAACGAGTGTTTCAGATGAAAGCCCCTTTCGATGGCCAAATACCCATAAATGGTTTCAAGAACAGAGGAAAGGCACTTGACACCCTTTTGCGTTTCAATAGCACTCGATTCCCACGATCTACCCTAGTTTAATATTAGTTGGTGTTAGTTAAGCGTACAAACTTATTAATTAATCATAAGTCGTCGAAATCCTTAAAATTTCAAATAATAATGAATACTCCAACGAAGGCCGCCTACAAGAGTTCGTTCCTTATCACCTGATATCGACCGGGTGTTTGTTTATTGTATCTGAGAAATGCATAAACTCAAACGCCAGGGTCAACGTTCTCGGAACACGTCCCAACACCGTTCATTAAAATATAATTGAGTGCTGCACAGTGCGCACTCAGGCGAGTCTGCTTTCCAGAAAAATCAATTCCTCCTGGCTCATTATTTGTATTCCGAGAGCTCCTGAAAATCCAACAACTGCGTTTGATGCTTGAATAGTGATTGGAAATAACAGAAATAAATGGAGCATAAAAAGGCGCTTAATGAATATCAGTAAATTAAATGATGTAATTGCCGCTTCAATACAATATTTTCTTTTAAATCTCATGAGGATAATATCCATAGTACTCTTTGAGATACAGAATATTAAGAAGCCCTTTCAAAAACCTCCAAAACCCATTAAAATTAAAAGTGCATGGAAATTGATTGAGTGACGATTTCATTGGACGATAACACGTCCTGGAAGAAGAACAAGAGTTGTGGCAAAGATCGCAGAATATAAGAATATAGAATAATTACATTCTGTGGCAGTGATCAGAGTCGTAATCACCTAGCAAACGTAGCTACACTTGCGAAGCAGTTGTCATCTAGTTCTGTAGAAGTTGTGGTCTCAGTAATTATTTTGATAGAAGCGACGTGTTTCTGCTCAGGAATTGTCTATTTTCGTATATTCTTGGGAAGTGCAATCGTGCCACTTTCGGTGTCTGCTGGTCGATCCGCCTCTGTACGCGTTGCCGAATCCATGCGTGGCAAAGTCTTGCTTCCTGTGCAGCTCTGCTTGTTTACAATTAAATTTCGTATGAAATAGTGAAGTCTGAAAGGTGCTAATTACCTGCCAAATGGTTCTGCGTAAAGCTGTCATTACTCTATTTAATGCAGCAGAAACTTATTCATTTCGCAAAGATGTCGAAACATCTGTCGGTTTATTGAACTCGCTGCGAATCTTTGCTGAATCAAAATGCTATAAAAGTATAGAAACGCGTGCTACAGTTTTCAATGAGATTATCAACTATTTAATGGTGAATGTTACTTTATGGACATTGCGATCCTTCAATTTTGCATTCTGCAAACTCGCGAACTTTCCAACTGCCGCTGTTATTGGCGTCGTGATATTCTAATTTAATATTTTGTTGAGTGCTCTTGTTTATAGTCAGCTTCCTGTTTATTTTAGCCACATGTTCGACGTCATAAAGTAACGTGTTATAGCAGGCTGTTGTTTCAAAATTATGCTTTCAGTTACTAGTCAGCAGTGCAAGAGTAATTTCCATAGCAACAGATGTGCGCCAGAGATTTTGAGATGCAGAAATATACAGTTTGAGGGATTCTTCGCTAGATTCGCACATATTCTGAAAAATAAAATCTAATCAAAAGTGTTGCAAAACATATTAAAATGTTACATCAGGGTGCAATTCCGAAGTTATACTTATTTCCATTATTTTATTATGTACTGCTACGGTTATTGACATTGCTAATAATCAATTTCTTCTTCTTACAGGTGTGACAATGCGTGAAAAAAAAGGCGGCGCGCTGCAGAAGCTGAAGAAGAGACTTTCTCATAGTTTTGGCAGACTGAGTAAGTTTACAGTTGAAACTCTTGAATAGAAATTCGTTAACAACAAACATTTATCAATAACTTTCTGTGTCGAGGTCTGTGGAATCAACACAGAATCAAAGAAACTCTGCATATAGCCTAGAAGTCATCCGAGAAGAAATACTTCGAAGTTGACCAAATAAACTCCATCAGACAGAAGTCGATGGTCGTTGCTAATCCCGCAAGGAAATCAGACAACTTGAGGCTGAATGAATAATAAAATGAATAATTTTTTGAGATTTTTCTATTTTCCTTTTATTAATTCCGCCTTTTCTTCTGTTGAAAGAGGCTTTTGTCTCGTTTGGGGAATCAATTGTTTGATTTATTGTTCGAGTGTTCGTAATAGAATTTCGCATCACATCGCTTCAAACCCTTGTATGGAGCCATTGAATCATCGTCGTCGTCAGCTTCAGCTGTTGCTGATGTTCAGCCATTCAATTTCCGGTATCATGACGTCCATTTCATTGGGAAGAGACAGGCGGAGTACGATCTCGTATTAATTTCAGCCGTCGTTGCAGCAAATTGAGTCCGTTTGAATATCCTCTGGCTGCAAAATGAGTTTCTTTTGATTTGTTAACAAGAAAGTAGGTAACGATATTGATTGGTTTTTGTTGCTGACTTAAATCAGCTATTAGTTGGTCCTTCTTTGATCCACGTGCCATGCTCGCTTGTGTTGGTTTCTGAGCAAAACTTGACCTCGATGCATTCAACTTTGTCCCTTATCCCCCTTCTTCCTTGCATCAGTGAGTGATTGTGGGTTTCCTAATTGGCTGTGTTGCCGTTTACCCGCATGCAAGTCAAGAACCCCTTCTGCTGCTCTTAAATAACTTTTAAATAATCATGTGGCTTCCTCCATGCAATACGTTTCTTTTATATAACACCTAAAAGCATGAAGGAATGTTACTTTTGATCTGATCAAAAGAGGTAATTAGGAAAATGGAACAGTGGTCGGCTGTTTGACCTTAAAATACAGATTTGCAGGGATGCTTCTAATTCTGCAGCACTGAAACGAATCTCTTGATCTGAAAATGGTTGTCTTCAGCGGAAAAGGCAACGAAAAGACATTTTACGTCTTGATATCAAATTAAGATTTCATGCTTCACGCACTTCTCTGGCAGCAGCTGAGTTTAGCACTTGACAATCTATCGTAAATATTGACTGATTCTGGAAGTTGCCGAAAACATGATTGTAAATAAGATGAAAATTAGTATAAAAAGAAAAGCCGTCCGGAAAGTAAACAGAACCGAAGAATATCTTTCATCATCCATCAAACATCATCGAATGAAATGAAAAATAGTTTTAATTTTTTAACGATCCCCTTCGTTGAGCTTATCTCCGTTTGCAACTTACTTTATGACAGCGATAAGGCGCTCATCGAACCATGGACCTATCCGACCCAAAGCAGGAAAGTCTTTACACAGTTTCAACAGTGACATGATAACGAAGGAAGACCACGACGGAACTACATCGTGTCAATGGATTCTTGAAGATTAATAGAAATACTTAGTTGATAGATCGAACGTCTTTCAATATTTATGAAAATAATGGTGTAATCTGAGGCAGAAGTTTTGCTATCTGAGAATTACTCGATGCTCGAAGTCCATGCGAAGCACATTCGTCGCATTATTGACTCCGTTGTCTACTTGTTTGTTCAACTGCAGAAGATATCAGCGTCGGAATAGAAGTAAATAATAATAACAATAAGAGAATATCAAAGCAGATAGAAGCAGGTGCTTTTCTAGAGTTCAACTTAACACATTTTCTCTCAATATTCGGAGAATATCTAATATAAATTCCTGTCTATACAAAAAGCGTCGCTGGTAGTTTTTATCGCGTTCCCATGTAATAGAATGGTACCGATATCGGCCGACAAAAGGTTCCATGGCTCCAGGAGTGTAGCTACATATTTTCACATAAGAATTTTATTTCAAAGAAGATGCCTTTGTATGGGCCACCGAAGGAATCTCTGGCTGTGAAGGAGGCTACATTTACGTGCTTATAAAAAAAAATTAATTCGGAACTTCAAGAAGATTTAAGGGATCATTTAGGCGTTGAGCATCTTTGGTCAGCAGCTAATCGTAAAAGTTGTCTGTGTCGGCTTTAATCTGAACTTTTCCTGAAGCAAATTCAACATTTTACGCTGCGTTCTTTATGACGTCCTGCATCACGTTTGCTTTTGTTATCTACTTGTCAGGCTTTTACTTCCCCGTTGGTCAGCTTGCGAGTTCACGACCGTCGACGAAAGTCATCTCCATTGTGAATTTTTCGCATTGAATGCATGCAGTGAAAACGAATGAATGTCTATTTTTTACGAGCACATTTCTTGAGGTGTCACACACAAGAACGTGGTTACATGTACCATTCTATACTCTGCGGAATATTGTACGAATTTTACGTGGGACAGAGACCAGGAAACCATCTTGTGAATGGTTGTTAAATGAAAGAATACAAGTAACTCTGCCGGGTACAAAATATATAATAACTTCTAAGAATCGATCTATGCCTCTATTAGTCTTTGTGGAGCTTGATTTAAATGCTAGCTAAAAGTATTATTAATTCGGAATAGCTTCTGAATGCTGCCCTTCCTAAAAGTTGGACTCTTTATTTGCCCATTCAAGTGGACAGCCCACTCGTGAGTTCTACGCCACTTACGCTGTGTTTGTATTTGTATGTGCTTGATTATGACTCATTCTGCTCAATTCTCGTTGTACTCATGTTGCGTGTATTCACGGGACCATTCACACGATTTTGTATTACAGCGCTACGTAATATCGGGGCTCCAACATCTTCACGCCACGAAGAAGAAATGTTTATCCTGATGGGGCGTTCGTAAGGCGCTGCTGCTCTCAACCGCGTCTTCCGTGTCTCACTTCTGTGCAAGGCCAGTCTGACACTTGAGGCAACAACCTGAACTTGTGTAGTTATAGGATAAAGTCTTATGGTTTCCCTTCTTACTGCCATTTATTTTATTTATATCCGCTGCGCTTTCCGAGTGCTGCGTTAAAATACGCTGTACTGCACACTGAAGCTCGTTCGTTGGTTATTTATCGCGGAGGAAAACGCGTTTAAACGTTTTCTTTAAATGTTCGCTTCTCTGAACCTTTCAATCGTACAAGTGCATTTGAAGACTGGGCTTAAATATGCATCCGCCGTTTGTGATTCATTCAGAGAAAGCCTCGTTTAAAGAAGGTGTTCATTTAATACTCCGTTGTTTTCCAGCGTAATTTCTATTGTCTTCATTGTAGTCTCTCCGCTCGTTTAGGGGCATTTAATGTGACAATGTCGCAGACACGCTTCGAGCAACATTCCTTCGCTTCGTGCTGTTTTCTGTTAAGTGGCTGCTGTCAGAATCTGTTGCCTCTTCATTCCTGAGGGCATCTACGCTGTTGTGTAGTCTTTCAACAAGGAAAAAACAACAATCTTATACACTAATATGGAAAAGGTGACTAAGAAAGGCTTCATTTAGTTATTACAGGTCATTTTAAAGGCTTTCGTATCAGTAAAATTATAAATATACGCACAGAAGATTTCTGACATCTGAAATGAGTTTTTGTGTAGTCGATGAAGTCTTAAAATTAGAAGACTTTGTGATTATAGTCGACGGATATTGATATTTTTTATCTGTGTACCTTGTGCACTAAATGTAAAAAGTCGAGGCTTTGGCTCAGTTAAGATTCTCCGTGAAGTACGAGTTCTTGACGTCCTTTTGATGGCGTGAAAGTCGCTTCCTTATCACGTACACGCCTCCTCCACATGTTTTCTGCGTTTATCACCTGAACAATTTTCTGAATATGATTCAATGAAAATCAAAGGCGAATTCAATCCTGCTTTCCCAGAATTATTACCGCGAAAATGTTTTTCCTCTTGAGCAAAAGAATATCGTGAATATATTAGTTTTTGTGGAAGGATGTGAGTCGATGTGGACAAATTGTTTGGTTCCAGGAAAAACACGAGGATTTAAGGCAACTTCATGCAGATTGGTCCGTGATGTAAACGAGAACGTAGCCGTGGAGGATAAAACTGAAAAACGTGAGGCTGTTGGGTGATTGTAGAGAGCTCCTTAAACTGTTCGAAAAAGCAGTCACGTGCTGAAAACCGTGTTGCGTGCAAATTGCTATGCATTGCAATGCAGTTGAGTGATTTTTTATGGGCCATAAACATGATAGTTGAACCGATTATTTATTTATTGAATCCTACGGCAATAAAATTATTGTTCACGAGAATATTTATGATAGTTAAGGAAGACAAGTCTGCTTCTGGTTTATTAAATAAAATGTTCAACATCCTGAAATGAAAACTCTTTGTTTAGCGAATGTTTCTTCGTATATCTTTATGTTTCCGTAGAGGTTTTTGTTATTAGCTTTGTTCATTGCAAGATTTTTATGTCTACTTCCGTTTCCATCTTCAATTGAATTTTATATGTTTAAAGTTTGCTTCTTCATATTTCTGTTGAAGATTTAATCTCCTTCGCGTACAGGAACTTTTCAGAAGCTTTTCAGAATTCTGTGATGTGGCTCCGCGTGCCCAAAGCTAATTTCATCAACTATTTATGCCACTCTTGAGCTCCGCTTGGTAACGGTGCCTTTAGAAAGCTATACAAAAGCCAAGGAACTCATTCAATTGCGAGCCGTACACCTCACATTCCTTAATAACCCCGATTTTGCCGGAATAATTGTCTGTAGTGAAATAAGAGGCAAGACGATTTGAATTGTTTATGACTCGAGTAGTTGGCAGCTGGCTACGTTATGCTGCCAACCACTCACACAGTCCTGCAACTTGTTCGCTCTTTCATTTTTAATGACCTTGCAGACACAATTGACACGATTCTGTGTTGCTTCGTGTTTCGATTTATTGATGTTCGTGCTTCTCTTGCCATTTTCCGACCACTTCTTGCATCTTTTTAATAAGGCAACAATTCCTTCTCTCCGTTTCCTTCCTTATCAACTCATTTAGATTAATAAAATATAAGATAAAGCATTGCAAAATAACGTATTTCATGGTTACCTGATCTTTTAAAGAAAGATAATAAACGCTATATAAAACCTGTGGATATTTATGAAGAAAGTGTATTCAGAATTTTGAAGGGACCTTTTTAAAAAATGTAATTGGTTAGTCCTTGGTAAGGCGACTTTAAGTAATTTCTTATATGACTTCTTAACGACTTTAATCGATCGATTGTGCGAATTCCGTGTTCGATCCATCAGGAATTAGAAAGAAAAACTTCCTAAGCCAGCAATTATTTCCATTGCTTTTTCCCGTTCAAAAGGAACAGCCGTCAGCTCGACTGCGTTAAGTTTCCAGGCGGATGTTAATAGGCGCCCATGGCATTTCCGCCGAACACGTCGCGTGAGTTGGTGTTGGCGCAAAATTATGATTTCCATTCAAATGCTTTCGATAAGTTGCTCCATTTGCTACTGGTATTTGGAAGCTCCTCTACGGGAGTGGATTGTAATATAAGAAAAGCAGCAGTTGTTTTCATTGCGTTGGTGGAAGTGGATAGAAAATGTGAATATTTTCTGCACCGACGACGTCATAGAAAATTCTGCCAATCGTATTTAAATTCTAAGACATGACAAATTGTTTTTCATGCACTTAAACTTCCCGGAAGCACTTTTGTTCACACTTCCGCGAAGGATGATGATGCACTCGCCAAAAACCTTCGCAGTGCGATTGAGATTGCTGCACGTTCGGAGTTTTGGTGGCGAAGTAATGCGAGTGTCTCCATTTCGCCTTTTACACACAGTTTCTCATAGCAAACATCGCAGTAGCAAATCTGTGAATTCGGGAATTGGGTGAAATCGCTTTAATTGAGTGCAGACTAACAGCAGCAAATACCAAGTTTCGTTGGCGGCGGAAGATCTGCTCCTGATACTCACATTGCGATGCTTGAAGTATCCCAAATCACAGCACTAATTTCGGAGCTACTTGAATAACGTCATCAAAGTCATCAGCAGAACGTCATGAATGCGATGTGGCTTAATTGACTACACTTTGACTACATTGCGACGCATTTCGGGAAGTCGTCATCAATGGCAGCCAGCGGAAGTGCTTCTTGAGACGCGCAGCCATTAGGAACTACTTCAGCTCTGCCGGCTTTTAGCACCAGCGGGATAGAAACGAAATAGACGCCGACAAATAATCAAAAAGCTTCTGCTACACGGACAAGGATTTTGTTACAACGTGCCAACTGAAAATCACCGCATGTTCTCAAGCATTTGCACTGCACATAGTTTTAAATAGACTCGGCTGCTTCGTTTCCTTCGCTCGGCCGCGTCTCGGGACAATTTCGCTTGTTTGGGAAACTTTTTAAACACTTCAGAATTTAATTTAACGTCGGATTCCAAGTCTCAGAGTCATTCGACGAGCACCGTTGCTGGCTGTGAATTAATTATCATATTTCGCTTGGCTGCATCTGCCGGCTTCGGAAGCGACGAGTGGAAATGATTGCAATTTTCGCTGAAAGGAGCTTGAGAAGATTCGGAAGATATTCACAAAGGCAAACACGAAATGTTGCAGCTTCTTTAAGTGGCCCTAGAAGAAGTTTTATGTGCGGACAAAAGGACGTGGAAGTCGTAAAACTTATTGTTACTATATTATTACAGGACTTCTTTGGGTTTATGAACTGCCGAACTTTTCAGGGAATTACTGATAAGCAGTAATCTTTGTGGCTTCTGTTGGAAAATGTGTGCTTTAAAGATGTGAAATCACGTACAGAAATACTTCAGATGCATTTCGAGACATTCCCAGCAGTTGAATGTTTGATTTCAGCAAAGAATCTGAAAGTAAAATAAATTAAATGTTGCTTTAACGTAGGTCTGGTTTTTATTTCTCATTCAAGATTCTATAGTTTCGTTTCTTTGAGCTGGAAAAGAGCTACTCTGAACACAAAAGCCTTTTATTCGCGATTAATTAAAACTTAATGTCCTTTATTACATCCCTTGTTTTTTCCGCTCGCATTTCACGCAGTTGACAAACAAATGACATCCAAGCATGCCACACACGCGTCTACAGCACGAGGAGCACCTTTGGAACAGCAGCAAGGCGCGTCGTCCTTGCAGTACAACACATGCAAAGCGAGACTCTACAGCCAATTAATTAAAATGAAAGCTGAAGGCGGCAGCGGCGTCGAGGAGCAACGGAGAAGGCGACAAAGAAGCGTGGCAGAAGGATTCCGCAGCGAAGTTTGCGTAGCTCGCAGCGATGACGAACAACAAACCTTCGAATGTAGTTACTTAAAGTCCTTCCCGCGCCAAAACACTCTGAACTACTTTATATGTTTTTGTTTGCATTATAATTTCACTTATCTTACATTAATTCTTATTTTACGTAATAAATTTAACGCTTCGTTGTCCATTCGCTTTCGTATTCAGCTTTAAATTTATTCCTTTCCCTTTAATAACTTCTATCGCCATGAAATACGTCCTAAAATTATGCAATCTTCGTCTTTACTGCGAGTATTCATAATTAAAAGCTTAAATGCTAAGGATTAAGGGTATTTGTGCCACTGAATCGCTTCTGTTTTCTCCCCAAATAAAATAATTCAACCGAATGCGGTTATGTTTAAATATCGTATGTGACTTCTGGGTCTCAATTTCGGTCCTGCAAATCACGAAATGGCTTTTGCTAGGGACATGTGAAGGAGTGAAGATTCTGCATTTAATGAATGGAAACAATGCGTCGTCCATTCGCATCGCATTCAAAGTAGGTTGATGAATTGCTGACGATTGTTGTTATATTGTTCGCTATTGTAGTAGAAAACTGGATTCAGCTCCACAGGAAACCATAGAAATTATGATAAAACTAAGGTTTTCCTGAGTCCTCTTTAATGCTTTTCGGAGATGTTATTTATTAGAAACTCCCGGAAGTTAAGATTGCAACATAATTGACAACGTTTTGTATATGAAACAGCGATGTTTTCTATGTTTATCGATTAATAATAATACAAGCAGAATTTGAGGAAGGCCCTCGATAATTCAGCACTTCATTTTAGCTTTTTGAATGTCCTAATCACACACACACAGGCAACAATATGATTAGCAGCCTATTAATTCAGTTCTTGGCCTCTCTTTTGTACTCGTTCGAGAAGGGTTACCACTCCCAAACATTTCACCGCTCGCAAGGGACCCTCTTTAAGGTAATCACGATAACTGACGATGCTTCGGGCTCTTGTTGCTTGCTGATACACTTATTCACTGTGCATAATTAGACTCTTAAAATAGAAGGACTTCCTTCTCTGAATCCACACGAAATGACACTGAAGTATGGTTTCTTGTCCAAAGAAATCTCTCCCAAGAGCTAAAATTAGTTGCAGTTGAGTTGTTAAATAAATCAAAATAAATAATCTGTTTTCCGTCTCTGTTTCAGCGATTTCGAGAGAGGACGGCGAGGATACGACGACCACGACCCATCTGCATCACCATCACCACCACCGCGGCAACCACGGCGGACATAATCACGGTAGCAAAGTTCCATACAATGGTTACAACTCCGAGGAGTACCTCGACAGACTGGAGCCGAATGGAAATATTCCAGCCGATAAATCAAATTGCAGATACGGCGGTGAGTTTTCGTGTTTCGCTTCAATGAAGATGCGTTGATGTTGTTTTTCCTGTATGAGTTCATCCCGTAGCGTCTATATGCGAACTTGCTATCCATTTTGTTTGCTTTTTCGTATTCATTTTCGATTAAATTGGCCCAATATAATGACATGCTTAATCTGCCCGAGAACTTGAATCAGGTCAAGGAAGTCCGGATGTTTGTTTGAGCTTAGGTGAAGTCCTCTATAGTCTTACCTTCCTGTCTGTCACATGACTGTATTAGGGCCGCTTTGTATCACTCAGACGTTTAGAAGCGTGTCTTTCTCAAAACTCACAGAAGCCTTTATAATTGTTGCACCTGATTTCATTTAAATTGATTTAGAATAGTGGAATAGACGTTTCTCCCCAAAACCAACTGCAACAATGAATTTTGTAATGCAACACTTTGTTTTCAAATTATAAATAAAACTTCAGATTCAGTTTAATCTAATTCCTGAACGCTTGAAGCACCATTAACTTTTAGCGTCGCGTCGTTTCCAGTCGTGACCTGTGAGCGATAAGCTTCTGCGCGGTTATCGTTTCTAGGCAGTCGATGCTCAGCGATCGGAACGTCTCCCTTCCAGTTGTTAGTTGAATCCATTCACTGCCGTAGGTAGGTCTGCTTTAGAGCAGCTCTGGCTCAACATGCTGCATCGGGTTTCGGTTCGTGGTGTTCGTCAGCGTTTTTTGTGGGATTTTTGTCGACTTCTGAGCATCAGACGGTCGTCTTCGAACACGGCTTCGGCCCAGCGCACAGCTCTGTACGACTTTCACGTATCCCAAGGAGGCAAAATCGTGAATTTCGGTGGATTCCTTTTGCCGGTGCAGTACGCCGATCAAGGCATTGCCGCCTCCCACCTGCACACACGTCGCCACGCCTCCATCTTCGATGTATCGCACATGCTGCAGACGTATGTACGTGGCAAGGACGCGGTTGAGTGCCTCGAATCCGTCTGCACAGCTGACATAAGGGGCTTGCCCTCTGACGGCGGCACCCTCACCGTCTTCACCAACGACGACGGCGGCATTTTGGACGACTTGATCGTAACCAAGGTCACCTCGCAGCTCCTCTACGTTGTGTCGAATGCAGCAATGAAGAAGCAGGACATGGATATCATGGAAGCAGCCGTGGTTTGTTCTGCTGCGCTTTTTTCCTATTTCAGCGTTAACATTTATTTCCCGAATAGTGCCAGTTTAGAGCGAAAGGCAAGGACGTCTCCGTTGAGTTTCTGCCGACCACTGAACGGTCGCTGATCGCGGTGCAGGGTCCCGAAGCTGTTGGCACCGTAGCACGTCTCGTTGCCCGTGCCGTGGACCTCAGTCAGTTGTACTTCATGAGGACTTTGGTCACGGAAATCGCAGGCGTGGCTGGTTGTCGCGTCACCCGTTGTGGTTACACCGGCGAGGACGGCGTCGAGATTTCGGTCCCCTCGGACGCGGTGCGGAATGTAACAGAAGCGCTACTGAACACGAATCCCTCTCTGAAAATGGCAGGACTCGGCGCTCGGGACTCACTGCGGCTGGAGGCTGGTTTGTGTCTCTACGGTTCAGATATTGACGCTCAAACCACGCCCATTGAAGCGGGCCTGGCTTGGCTTGTAGGTAGGTTGAATGTCCACAGAATGTGCAGTAAAATCATAACAATACATAAATTTTCCTAGCTAAACGACGTCGCTCTGAATTGAACTTCCCTGGCGCAGAACGGATTTGCGATCAGCTCAAATCTGGTGTGACACGTCGGCGCGTTGGCCTTTTGTCCTCAGGAGCGGGAGTGCCGCCGGCTCGAGCAGCCGTGCCCATTTACAATGAGGGGCAGAAAGTGGGGCTGATCACCAGCGGATGCCCCAGTCCGACTTTGGGCCAAAACATCGCCGAGGAGCTCAAGAAGCCCGGAGTCGCAGTGCAGTTGCAAATACGGGGGAAGCTGTACCCCGCCAACGTGGCTAAGATGCCGTTTGTGCCAGCGCACTACTACACGAAAAAAGACCAAGAGTCCAAATAAATGAATTGCGCTTTTCGAAGGAAATGTATTTCACTTTGGGGAGTACCTAAACCTATCCACAGCATGGATAAACTGTAGAGTCGTATAAAATGGATTTGCTTCTTTGGCTGTGGAGAGGTTTCACGCACATCGAGTCCAATGATATTTTAGTTTTAGTAGACGATCGGAGATGCTTTTTGCTTGGAAAAGTTTCATTAAAATTATAGCAAATACTGATTTGGCTTTCTATTTACCTTTCCTTAAATAGAAAACTCCTCGATTCAACTTCTTTTCACCTGACTACGTGTTCCTTTGATGTTTTTCTTTATTCTTTTCTTTTTCTTCCGGTCAGAAGCAATTCGAAAATAGATTCGCCTTCATTCTACATGGATTCTTCGGGTTCTCTCAAGTCGCTTTTAAAATACAGCTTCATTATTGTGCGAACGTAATCGATTCTGTAATCTACTTCTGTCGTGTTTTCATCTCACCTCGATACGCAGCTCTGATGGTCTTGAAGATTGGACTTGAATGGACTTCATTAGTTTTTATTTACCTCTTCTTTGTTTGTTTTGACTCAGAAGCACGCTTCGTCTGTACTCAATTATTTCTTCTTTATTTTGCTTTTAGAACAATGCAATTGATGTAATTCTTCCAATCTCCGTTTGTTTATTTTATATTTGTTAAGAGTTTTATTTGCTCTCGAGTGGTTCTCTTTTACATTTCTTCCCTTCTTTGCAGGCAAGAATCTGGTGCTTTCTGAGTTTTCATTGGAAACGCTGACCAAAGGTATTGCATTAATAATTGATACTAAATGTTGTTTAATGTTAAAGATTTATCTGTCTAAAAAATAAGAATTGATGAAAATGTGTGATGGTTCCACCTTTCAACTCCAACGGCCAATATTAAACTGAATATAATACAAAACAAAAATACTCATAGCTCGCTTTGGTGAGCACTAAACGGCTCCGGAATCTCGCGGTAGAAGATTCGCATAAAGAAGCGTAGAGGAAGTGAGGCCACGGTAAAAAGCACACCTGAAGCACTCTCAATGCGCTCTTTTTACTGCAAATTTAATTTTAATTCATTTGGAAGAACGTCGCCTGTGTTTTCACAGCCACATATGGGGCTGGATTCTATGGAGTTTTCTGTGCATTTCACAGTAACATCCTCCAACTGTAATTCAATCCCTTTCTTCTCAGCTTCTCTGTGGAGCATCCCTTTCAGTGTCAGTGTGCGATGGCTTTTAATGACGCTTTTAATGCTCTCTTCGTTGGAACCTTAGATTAGGGAAACGACGGAAAATTAGAACCATCATCCATGGATAAGTACACAAAGTAAGGAAAGATAAGGCTGACTTTTATTTTCGGTATGAGACTCCGTTTTCTGTTTAATTTTACGCGTTTTAAAACCGTGTGCAACCCTTTGAAACCTTCAAAAAATGAAGAAGCTATTATTAACTTTCAGGGTAAATATTTAAATTAATTATTTGAATTTAGTAATTTAAAGTCGGTGTCTTTGTCTCTGCTCCATTTTTTGTAAAAATTCTCATGTAACTTCAGAAAAATTAGCTAAAGAATAGCTGTAAATGAACCACGATTAAAAACCTTTTTTGTAGTAATGCCAGAAGAATGAATCGACTTGTAGTGAGCTCAATTTTCCAGGTTTGATTCCGTCGAAAAGCATTGAGCACTGAAATTGCAATCATTTTGCGCTTTTCAGCGTCGCCTTGCGGAGGAGAAGAAGTGGAATCATTTTCCTTTCCTATTGCTATTTTTCTGTGAGCTCGTCAAATCGTTCCTGATGAAGAAAATCGGTCGGGAAGAAGGGGAAAGCGACTCTTTCTTTGCTGCCGTCGATGCGCGTCTTTGTGTGTTTCAGTGTTTTCTGTGTGATTTTTAATTTAGTCTTTGAAATTTTCCGTCTACTCATTTTTCTTTTTATTATTTTTTAGATCGGGAACCTGCCAAACTTGAGAAGACAAAAGGTACTTGAAAGTTCTTGCTACCAAAGGCAATTAGTGATGGGAAAGTAGACGAAACGTAGACTAACAACACACTAACATTAGTCCTTGTCGTAGATTTAACAATAGTTTAGCTCTGCATGAAAATATGACGACTTAAATGAGCTCCTTCTGTTTGTGTTCTGCTCGCATTATTCAAATGGAACACATAAATTCAGTTTTTCAAGTGCTGCCGTCGAAAACCAAGAAGTGAATCCGCTGTCCTTTCACTCCAGTTAGCCACCAAAGCCTGTCAAACAAAAAGCCTTCATTTGAATCCTTAAAGTTGCCACATCCTGCCGGCGCTGTCCTTTTAGCTCTTCGCAGAGCCGTCGACCATAAAAAGGAGCGCTGAAGCAGCTCTGTGGCACGCGCAAACGAATACTTGCGTCACAGCAGGATGCACATTAATATTTGCATAAAATCAAAAACACATATTTGCTATTTTACTGTTTGTTCTCTCCGTGGTGACCGCGAACGACGTCTGTGCGGGTACAGTGGGCGGAATGCTTCAAAATGCGAACCAACCACAAATACTCAAAATCGGTGATCGTACAACCTCGATGGACATTGGAAAGTCTTTGTCCATGATTTCTTGCTTCTTTCCTTTTTATTCACATCCACGATTAATCAAAATTAGTTTTATTAATTCTAAAACGTATTTTAGCGTAGATTTCCATTTCCTCTATGATGAATTCCTTTCTTTTAAAGGTCTCATTAGAAAACCCATATCACGTATACAAATTGCATTTAAACAGTTTTCTATTCAGATTTTATTCATAGAGGAACCGTTAAAAAGGATGTCCTATGCTTCCTCTGTAATTCGTGGACTTTCCTTTGTAAAAACGTCTTCGCCCAACACGGAATCGACGTTTCCGTGACTGTTGCTATTTTTAATACAACTTTTAATACGATTTGTAGCTACACTTGATATATTTTCCCCTCATTCATAATTTACGCCTTGACTTCTATGAATTAACTTGTACTTTTCTGTCTTTCAGCCCAAAAAACTGAGCTGAAGACCTTTTCGAGGCGTGTTGAGGCGACACAAAGTCTCGTGTTCATAAATTGAAGTCACTTTTTCTCACAATTGTTCACTTTTCAGCCTCTGCGGCACTGAGTCACTGTACCTTGTCTTGCTTTCTAATGAATATTCCATTTCTTATCCGGAAGCGTTTCAAGTGGATTGTTTTCCGCTTGAATCGGATTTCTAGCCCACTGCGATATTGCAAATTGCAAGATTTTTGCAATTTTTTTCCACTTTGTTTCGATGTTGCAATTTTAAATTAACCGCCCTTTGGAATCGGACTCATTTATCCGCCAATCCATAGTGAAGAGGTCACAAAAGTAAATTAAACTGCGGCAAGTGCCGTTCATTTCTTATTTTACCTCACCTTCTGTCGCATCGCTGAACTTTGGAACTAAGTTTGCAAGAGCTGATCCTTTATTGCAGTTACACGCCGCAGTAATAAATATTCCTAAAGAAATCTGTTTCAAGGACTTCGGCCGCAATAGCGCAGCGGCTCTCATTATGCAGCCATTGATTTCGTTGAACAGCGCCGCGATTCGCTATCGCCTCTCGCCGTCGACGTGTTGTGCTTTGATCCGCTCCGCTCACGTTTCCTGAAACATCCCGTCGCCGAAGTCAACGTGTGCCCCGAGCAAATGCAATTTAAAAAAGTAATTAGTGCTCAAATAGAACCTCCTCTTCTACTTCGACGGGCCGCAGTGCCTCAGAGAAGCTCTTGGCGCGCATCACCTTGGGCACACAACTGAACCCAACTCGTTGCTGCGTCCTGCATCGGGTTACTAGGTGACCCAGAAGTGATAAAAATATCCTCGGTCTGCTTCCACCGCAACCCACATGCAGTCACCGTCCCACGCGGCAGATGAGCGTCGAACTCGATTCGTATATTAAATCTCGCAAATCCGTGTCGTCGAGATGCAGTTCGACGTTCATTTTAATAAACGGAAGGTCATTTGTTGGGAAATAATTTGTTGGAACGAGCTCATGAACCGTGGCAGGTGCTTCAGACTTCCCTGAAGAATGTGTTGCGATTCCTTTCGCTGCTGACTTCATTGTTGAGGCTTCCATTGACAAAAAAGACATAAGCGAAACTGCTGATAGCCGCTGTTCAGAACCCCAAAGGACATTTTGTGTTTGCCGGATAAGAGTTCATGAATAACTGCATAAATTTATGCCTAATTTTCTTATCCTTTATTCAGCATGTTCTGCCTAAATATAGATTTATATATATAGTCAGTGTGGAAACATTTCTAAGTTAAGGCTCAAAACTATTAAAGCGATTTCCTCTTTTGTATATTTTTTCGAAATAACTAAACATTTGTGCTGTTTGATTTCACTTCTCTCTTTAGGCGAGAAATTACTAACTTTTGCTTCGAAATGTTTAAAATAACTATAAAAATAAATATCGCTTTATATAATTTTAGTTCTTACCGCGTAGTGTTACTAATAAATAACCTCTTTGATCGTTGCAGACTGGCGCAGCGTTGACAGTGGCCATTATGATCGTGTCCAGCGCCAACTGTCCGTCTCCTCCGACAGCAAGCTGCTCGACGAGGACATCAGGGAAGAGTCGCGCGTCATTCTGCGGCCCAAGAAGCCGCCCAGACCCAAGTCGGAAGTTTTCCTCAACAAAAAGGACCCGCATGCGAGACGAAAACGTTTCAGCGCTTTCGGGGTAAGTGTACAAGTAAAGAATTGGTTACACGTAAATTAGTAAATTTTATAATGTCATAAAATATATATTATATATATTTTTTGTTATTTTTTAATACTAATAATTTAATTAGTAATTAAAAGTAGTCCAACATAATTTCATACATAAAATCCATCTGGAATCTTTTATGCAATTCAAAAACCTAAAAAATCTGCACAGAAATTCAGATGAGTGTTGCTTCGTTTACTCTTTCTGTGAATCGCAGAGTACACGCTATTTTGCAAGACACCTCTGGCGGCAAAAGCTTCTGTACGAAGCAGATGGAACAAAAAGCAGTGCATACTTCTTGTTGCTGGTGAATATTTTTAGTTTAGCAGTTTTCTTCTGTGATTCACAACTGGTTTCTGTGAATACTCAGCTTAACAGCGCGAGTTGCTTGAGCAAGTCAAGTAAATAGAAATTTTATCTCTTTAAATTTTCTCCTGATGGGACCCTTTGCCCGCAAGGGTAATTGTGTGTTCCGAGAACTAATACATTCCATTTATTTTTAAGTTTGAAGTAGTTTTTAAGTAACATAAAATCTTCAGTCGTTTGTTTCTGTGGATAAAATGATTGTTGATGGATAAACGTAGTCACGCTTTTAAGTTTACGAAATTAACAAATTATGTTTTTTTTTTAATTATTAATTTGTTTTTTTAATATTGGAATTTCTTTATAATAAATATTAGCATAGGAATAATAACAATAAACATACAATGGAACTTAAATGAATTCCTTGCAATTATTCGTATCTTTGCAGGTATATATTTTTTTTTTTATTTGTATTTTATTTACTTTTAATTTCTTTATTTATTTGATTGGAGATTGTTTATAACTTTTGCGTATTGTTTTGCTGTTTTCCATCTGAATAAATACTATTTAAATCTTTTTTTCTTCATTTCAGGGCGATTCTCCATTTGGCAAGTCCGATGCATACATTAAATTGGAGCCACTCGGCGAGGGATCATATGCCACCGTGTACAAGGGTTTCAGCAAGTAAGTAGTGCCCATGAATAGCGAAGAACACATTAACTAAATGAAATGCATTTACATAATAGAATATACGATTTATAGCCTCACTTTGACAGCCACAATTAACAGAATTTGTTGTTTCAGCTTGACGCACCAACGCGTGGCATTAAAGGAAATCAGACTGCAAGAGGAGGAAGGCGCGCCCTTTACGGCGATTCGTGAGGCGTCGCTGCTGAAGGAACTCAAGCACTCGAACATCGTCACCCTGCACGACATCGTGCACACGAGGGAGACCTTGACGTTTGTGTTTGAATACGTGGTAAGTGGCTGTGATGGAGCTCCGATTCGGCGGCTCTAATTCGACTCTCCGCTCTTCTAGAACACCGACTTGTCGCAATACATGGAGAAGCACCCGGGCGGCCTCGATCATCGCAACGTGCGCCTCTTCCTGTTCCAGCTGCTGCGCGGTCTCTCGTACTGCCACAAGCGCCGCGTTTTGCACCGCGACGTCAAGCCGCAAAATCTGCTGATCAGCGACTGCGGCGAGCTGAAGCTGGCCGACTTCGGCCTGGCCCGGGCCAAGAGTGTGCCGAGCCACACGTACTCGCACGAAGTGGTTACGTTATGGTACCGTCCACCAGGTGAGTTCCGGTCGTTGGCTGCAACTGATTTGAATCCTCTGCCGAAGACTGTTGAATTTGACGGGTTTGATTCCGATATTCGGCCCTGCTCACGTCTTCAGCTGTTTAATTAATACATTCGCCGCTCTTGTGAGTGTCGAAACCGCAACAGATTCAATTATAACCCCCGTCGGACGAACAAACCGCAGAAGCGTCGCTTCAATCGGCCAACAAAGCACAGTTTTGTGCAGTGTATCCGATGTTGTGGTTTCTCTTGTTTGGTTACCGTTCAAATGGATGAGTTCCGTGCACACACGTCTGCCAGTCGCATTCCAATCCATTTGCATCGTCCCTTTCCCTGAATCAGCAGTAAAAAGTGCATTAAAACTTCTTCTGTTCCTTCGAGAAGAAGCCAAGGCACACATCTGTTTCCTCCGCCTTCTTTGAGGTCAATGGAAAGGATTTGAATGGATTAAAAGTTTGTCTGCACTTTGATTACTCAACTTGTTCAAAGGGTTCGATTTTCTAAACGTTTTCCTTGTCGTAGGAAATATTCCAAAGCAAAAATAAAAGAGTTCGATTCGAGAGTATTTTCTGTTTATCTGATTTGATCGTCGTTCCTTTTTGGTGACTCTTCCCTTGATGACTTTGATTGATTGATCTTCTCCTTGAACAATTATCACAAATGTCAATGAATTTTAATGTTTTCTGTGGTTACCGCTTTTTATTAGCTTCGTAATCAATCAACATTCCATTCAGAAGCAAATATTTATCATTAATACAATCGACGTTCCTCCGCAACTCGCTTCCTTCGCCGTGCATGGGATTTATTTGCATCCCTTTGTTTGGCTCGCTGCTGAACACGAACCTCTGTCTGTCTGTCTGTCTTCTCGGTTTCCACCCGCCTGCAATAATCACTTTGCTTTACAGAACAATGACTGTCACAATGACGTAGCTTTTAATGAATTGCTGCTTCTCCTTTCGAGCAGTTAAAAGACGTTGTTAATGTGTTGTCCTTCGAATGTCTGCATGGATCCGTTTTGTTGGAAGTTGGGTGAAGGCCAGGAGACTCCGTTAGCACACAAACGAATCCTACAATCGCTTTCGACGGCCTTTTTCATGTTTGTTAGTGCAAAATATGTTTATGAGTCTAGTCTGTTTATTCTACGGTCTAGAGTAGAGCGATATCAGCATCCATATCCGTCACTTTATGTATTCTTATCCAACAGATGTCCTGCTGGGCAGCACGGAGTATTCAACGTCTCTGGACATGTGGGGCGTGGGCTGCATTTTCGTGGAGATGGTCACCGGGATGCCGACCTTCCCCGGGATACGCGACACGTACGATCAGCTCGACAAGATATTCAAGCTCCTCGGCACGCCCACTGAGGAGTCGTGGCCAGGAGTGACTCATTTCCCTGGCTACAAGCCGCACAAGTTGGGTAAGTTCCGTCCTCTGCTCGTTTCCGATCCGATTTACATTATTAATGGGGCATTTGTGCTCTTTGTCCAGGTTTTTATCGGCCTCGCAAACTTGGGCATCACTTTCCCAGGCTCTATGACATCGTCGAAGGAGAGACGATAGCGAATGCATTCCTGCAATTGAACCCAGAGGAGCGCGTGGGCGCTGAGGAGGGGCTGCAGCACGCCTACTTCGCCCAGTTGCCACGGAAGCTGTACGAGCTTCCTGATGGTAAGTAGTTCAAGGGTCTCCACGTCATCTGGAGGTCGATTATAGGAGCCAAATCGAGGAAGTAAATTGTTTAACTACGAACACATGTGATAATATTTCCCTGTGTTGAATTTGCGTCCACGATTTATTAAAAATATAATCGTTCAATGCTGCTCATCTTTTCACTAAACACTTCAAACTCCTCAATTAAAAGCCTTCATTTAAATTAAGTGTCATGTAGCAAGGAGCAAATTCGACAGGAACAGTGCTTAAATAATTTGGGGAGTTGGATCATTGACCTTTGGCACGCTTATTTGTCCCTCTGTCAGCAACGAAATGGAATGGCAAATAAACCCGCCCTGAAATCTCTAATTTATGGCTGTGGATTCTGTCCTGGCGGCAGACAAACACGAGTGACGACCTCAGGAAAAACAAACACTGCAGTTTGCCGATAGTTTTAATGGATTTTGTGTAAATATTATAAGCGAAATGCATGAGAGCGAAATACTGTTTGCAGTTTCGACCGAGTGTTGTCCAACATTAAATGAAAATTAGCTTTTCAGCTGCTGTTAGGTTCTTAGTTCCTTCCTTAAAGTGTTTAAAAGTCGCAGCCCAGCACCTCAAAGGAACTCCTAGTACAGCAACTAATTCTTGTCTAGTCTGCAACTATATTTAACATTTGAAATTATGGATTTAGAACTCTACATGCTTCGCTTTTCAGTGCATTCAACTGCTTTACTTCTTCCTCATTGATCATTTCTAGAGCTGCCCTCTGTAGAGTGAATAGCGACTCCTCTCAGTTCATTTTTTGTGATTTATTCCTTGGATGTGATTGTTAACAAGCTCAAAAGACAAATCACAAAACAGTTTAATTTAAATTAACTGTTCAATTAACTTAATTAGTTAATTACTCAGATTGTTTACAATTACAACGTGGAACTTGACCCGATTCGGATTTAATTTAAACCTTTACGCTTTATTAAGAACAGTTTCGTTAACGTCGCCTTCTTTCTCCTCCTGCAGAGACATCGATATTCACCGTGGAAGGAGTGCATCTGCACCCGGAGCCGAACCGACAGAGCAAATGAAAGTTAAAGCAGGTCCTGTCGCTGGATGGAGTGCGGCTCTACTGTTAGCAGCAGCCATAAGATTCCTGATTGCAGGGGATGCAGTTCGATTACATTAAAGTGAATGCGCTGAGTATTGTTTAAGCAAGTCCTTGAATCGAAAGGAATATGTTTCAACTAACTAATCTAGAACCGATTGAATCGAAAATTAAGGAATGTTTTAACTTAAGCTAGGAGAAGAAAAGTTAGCGGTTTAGAGAGCCGACGAGCGTTTAGGGAAAAGCAATTCGTGAAGTGTTCAAACAAGAGTTACACTACATGCAGCAACTCGTGTCTGTAACTCGGCGAAACAACGCGTGCCTCAGGCCTCAGGTCCTCGGAGAGCGATAAACGTGGAGAACTTTGCAAATTACAGATTAACTTGTACAACACAAACGTCGACTTGGCTTCCTTTGCAGAGGCCCTTAATTCAATTTAATAATTAAGCGACTCAGTTCGAGTGGTTGCGTTGTTGCGTGGACTTCAGTTGCTTCATTTTGCGTTGTTTTCCTCTCCTCGTCTGCACGAAATAACTTTGATTTGCCACTAGTTTTTAATTTGTATATTTCTGTAATAAACGTACGTGTAGGATTCTCACGATGTCCCGCGGCTGGACTTTGAATTTGTTTCTTGTGTTGTCCAGAGCGATTTTTTATAAAAGCAATTTAACAGTCTTCATTTTATTTACATTTTCTTAATTGTTTAACGCTTTTTTTAATCTTTTTAGTTTTAAGCATGTATTAAAATTGTAAAATTAGAAAGAATTTTGTCCTCACATATCTCTAAAAAGAAGAAGAATTAAGCTATATTTTTCTAATCATTGTATTCGATTTCAATTGTATTATTTTTTACGTTACTCTCCACAGTTTTGTAACTTAGTTTTTCTTTTAGATATTCTCTCAATTGTATAAAATACAGATTAAAAAGTCCAATCTTCGTAGATAACTAAGAAACTGGTTTTTTTTTGTTTATTATAAATTGAATTATTACAATTTCTTCTTTTAACAATGTACTTGAAATGTCAGCTACGTGGTTCTTTGATTAAATTAATTTAAAATGTGGTGTTTTCCAGCAGTTCTTTCCACCTTAAGAAATATATCGCAATTGAAATAAACATTTGTTATATGCGCTTCTCACAACGACAATTCAATGGTGCGATAGAAGAAATTGTATGCCTAAATGCATGCAACGTGTTTTTAAATTCACTTTCTGTTTATATTTAGAAAACGCAATGACAAAAAACCATCGCTGTATGTGAAATTTTAATTTTCGTTATAGTTTTACGACGGTTTTAATAATAACACCAATTTTTGCACCAAATCGCAGCGTATACGTAAAGTTTAAAACGCTAATCGACCACATTTGTGAGGGAATACAATTCCTTTAAAATATTGTAATAAAGTGTAAGTCGCAGGTTTATTAATCAGAGTCGGTCACCGCAATCCGCAAAATGTCATCAATTACGATACCAGTTTTTTAGAACAAATTAGCGAAAAATGCATAAAAAGTAGCGGCGAAAAGTAGGCTTTAAAAAGCTGATCAGCTGTTGGCTGTCGTGGGGGAAGAATTCCATGTGAAGCCGCGTTAAAAGTAGCTGCCGACAAACTAACCGAAATAAGCACACCGAACGAAACGTAGTTTTAAAGAAGCTGTAGTTTTAAATCATCACTACACGAACTCATTACTAGTGAATCTTTTAAGTAGCGATTAATAGAAGTTTTACTAGAAACCAATGCGTAGTTAGTGTTTAATAGCATCTGCAGTAGCGCAGAGCACGTAATTATAATTCAAGAGTAATATTTATAATAAATACCGTTACATACTAGAGGGACGCAATCCGGAGTGAAAGGAGCCGAGGGTTTCGAAAATCAAAAGCAAGAATCTCAAAATGTCAATGAAATCAAAACTGGGAACGGTAACTAGCAGCGTGTTGGCCACAGAAGCGCCGACATAGCGAAATATTTACATAAGAATCTATTTCTGTTATAAACGCGAGAATTGCGACTACGAATTCTGCTGTAGCTGAATACTGAAATTTTAAATAGGCCTGAATACAATTATTTTGGCCAATATTTTCTGTTCCATCGCAAGGAGGCGCCGCAAAAGCGTTTTCGGCTTTTACATTAATCAAAAGCACTCGCAATCGATGATTTGCTCGGTGCGAACGATGCAAATGCTTTCTGTGATTAAAGAAATGCTTTTACTGTAGTTGAATCAAAAATCTAAGAAATATTTAATAGCGAAAACACAGCACAGCGCCCGAACTGCTCGCAGTCGGAGCAATGTGATTGTTGACTCTGTTTCCTAGGAGAAAGTAGCGCAGGGTCCTTGATTCCCCTCCAATCCTTTTGTTGCAGACACTTTCTACTCGTAGCACTGAAAACGCGAAACTTGAACGAACGCTTCGACTTCGTAGCAACGCACTTTGCACTTTCCCATCCCGTTATTACGTCCATAGCTTTTAAGAATATCGCTTGAGTTCGCTTGCACCGTTCGACTAAAAAGGGAAGAAGAAGGAAGGATTCTTTTCGAGCACTCTACATGCACACACACACACACTTTAGAGAATGGAGTAAAGAGACGTGAAAGGAACCTAAACTAAACGCAACGTAGTAGAAATTCGTAACGAGTAGCTTAAGAATTGACACACACACGAAACCACGAAATTCCAACTCGAATTCGAATTTAGTGCAATGATTTCTTGTACCTTTGTTACACTCAAGCAACAAAGCATATATTTTGTGAGATTATATTTTGCAATGTATTTAAATATGTATTGACGAAGTTGTAAATATTATTTCGGAGCAGTTAGTGAATCGTAGAAGGAGCGAAAACGAACTCGAACTCGTTTCGCGTCGTGCCATTAACAAGGCAATTGCTTATAAGAGAATTGCGCACTAAATTAAGAGCTAAGAGAACTCGATCGCAGTTCGTTTGGCGCTCGTCTTTATGAGTGAATGTTTTAGAACCAGCAGAAGAATTTAACACACTAAGAACAAAATGTAATTGACGCATAATTGAAGTTTATTAAAGTTATTAGTTGTAATTATGAAGAAACAGCGACTTATTGTAATTTAGAGAACTTCACGAGTACTTCTTGAAATGTGAAGAAATAAGTTTTATTATTATTATTAGCGATTAAATAAAGATTAAATAAAATTCAACAAAAGAGTGACGACGTTTTAAAGCCTTTTGCCTTTCAATTCATCGCAATAATTAAGCACTTAATTTTTTATGTTCTCCTTTTTTCTCGCTCTAACATGGAGCAGTAATATTGAAGATTTATCTGCATGCAATTGACCACGATTTTTCATTGAGATTTTGTTGGATGAGCTGCGAAACAGTCGTCAGTCAGAACTCACAGACGTGCATCAAGATAAACGATTTCCAAGTAGAATAGAAAATGATAGCATTCATTGGCAGCTCTTAAAAGTTATTGGAATTATTTTATTTGCAAATTGCTCAACCGCAAACCGCACGAGCATCTGTTGGAAGCAATGAAATCACTCGGTCCATTGAAGCTCCGACACAAACTGTGCACACTTCATTAATTAATGGCGATGTTTACATGAAGCACGCGTGGAACAAACGATCGCATATTAACACGCACATCATTTTTCCAATTGCTTAGCGAAGGAAGTCGGGAATTCGTCGGGTAAACAGACACGAATCAATGCCGAGATCGGAATCTACAGCTTTCTAATTGGATTTGGTGATTGCAATTCCTGCTGCTGCTCGCATTTGTTTACGAATGCAGTTGCGTGTGTGTTAGTTACGTCGCTGCCTCTCAGCCACGAATGAACTCTTGAAGAGTGTTCGTGGCGAAGCTGCTTTCGATTGCGATGTCTATTTAAAAGCCATGACATAACTTTTCACGACGCGGCGCTTGCGACTCCGCAGCCATTTTCAAGGTTCGCACAAATCAGCAAAGCGACTCGAATGATTGTTGGGAGCCGCACTGTTCAAGGCAGATGGATCCACGACGGAGTCAACCCAATGATTTCATGTATTTAAATAGCCGAAGAATGAAGCGCGCCCGCTTTGCAATTAAACACCGCGCCACTTCAGTCTGCATTCGCATTTGTTATCAATTGAGTGCGAACAGAACAATGAGTTAATGAATGTTAAGCAAACAATTTGTTGCTCCAGTTTCGAACGAATCCATTCAAATAAAATAAATAAAAGTTTAAATAAATATAAAATCGATAATTGAAGGCGTTCATCATTAATTACGCAACCAAATTTTGCACAAACGCAGAAGTAAAAAGCTTCGAAATAAACAAATTGTCCGTTTCTCTTCTCGGGGAACAAGCGAAGAGTTCGATTCGGATTCGGACGCGGAGGGCAGCGCGACTGCTTTTGGTGGAGCCGGTCCGCAACTTGTGACGCAACGCGACGTCACGACGCGCACAAATCTCGGCTGACTTGAAATGGAGTGACATTTACGAAGCTTCTTATAAAAAGTTCGCGTTTAAGGAGATGAAAACGAGATCTTCCGAAGAGGTTCGTTTTACATGAGCGCCAGTTGACGACGTCAATGAGTCATCTGCAATAAAGTAATCAATGAGCCGCTCACGAATGTCCTCTCAGCCCATCTGCGACCCTTCTTCGTTGCGAGGCGGAGAATAGCGATTGTTGCTCTGAGATCTTCTCTCGGAGCGACAGAATTCGCAAAAGCTTCTCGCTGGCAGCCGAGGAACGCGAGAGCCCGCGCTGAGCATTCGGTTCAGTCTGATCGTGGAAGCCGACGCGTGCGGTTGGATCGAAGCGAGTTCCTTTGCGATTCTCAGTGATTTCGTCCGAGTTATTTAAAGACCAGGAATACGCGAAAAGTGTTGATGTTGCCGGAAGAAGAGTGAATTCCGCGCGTTTCTTCCTTTGCCATTTCAGTGCTCAGCTTATCGCAGACAGATCGGAGAAATGAGGCCGATTTCAGGCACCTTGCTTTCGGTAGTGGCCGTCATGGTTGTGTTCGTCGCATCAGTGAGCCAACTGGTTCAAGGTCAGCCGCAGCAGCAGCAGCAAGAACAACAACAACAACGACACTCGTTCATTGCGAGTCGCGGCGGACGCGGCATCGCTGCTGCGTCGCGTTATAATCGGGTGATTGAGCGATGGCGATCTTCGGCTCACGTCGTCGCTTCAACGAGTTCAACGATCCGCATGTGCGAAGAGTTGCGTGTGCGGCTCGAGGTGCTCCTTGAGGAGACCGTGATCCTGGTCCGAATCTCATTCATCGGCTTTCCTTTCGTTGCAGACGGCGGCGAGTCCAGCCTCGTGCGAGTACCGGGAACTGATGAGCAGCCTGCACGACCGCGTCGGCCTTCTCGTCAGCTTGGATGAGAACCAGCGCACGCACCTGGACACAATCGAGAAGAAGTGAGTTTTATTTCGGACGCGCCTGAATCGCGGACTCACGCGGCGCCGAAAGTCTTTTGTTCACCTTCGAAAGGCAGCAGAAACCGAAAACAGACGCGGTTTCAATTTGTTAATTTTTCATTTCTTGCCCAATTTTAATTGTACGCGTTGAAAAACCTTTTTGGGATCGGCTTGAACTGAATTTGCTAACGATCGCTTGTTTCAGCAACGAGTTTTGGGGAATCTTTGAATATTATTAGTAAACAAAAAGACAGGTTTGGTTTTTTATGATCGCTGTGATTAAGCTTCTTTATAAACACGGCAACAGCACGAATTTCAAAGCGACGCGTCTCATTTTTCAATGATATGCAAACGGCGACGCTTCAGAAATGCTTTTGTGCTGCTCGCGATGAAGCAACAGACGAAAGAAGACGCTTTCATGTGCAAATACCTCGCGATAATTGAATCCATTAATAAAATATGAATTTATGCGAAACACTCGACTGTTTTTAAGCAGAAATCGGGAATTCCCCGTGAAGGAAAAAGAGTTATCGACAACGAAGAAGAGAAAAGGGTTTAAAAAGCTTCTCTTGCTTCTTGCAGAATCGTGCAGTTCGAGGAGAACAACTTGGCGCGTCTCGAGTCGCTCGGCGTGCAGCAGATGGACGCCAGCAGGCGGCTCGACGCCATCGACCAGCTGCAGCGCTGGAGCCAGCAGCAGCTGGAGGAGCTGAAGGGCGACCTCCGACGCCTGCAGCAGCAGCCGGACACCGCGTCAGGTCAGCTGCGCGGTTGGCGCACTTCCGAGCCTTCGACTTTCATTCCGTTTCTCTCTCCGTTCGCAGCAGTCGCAGCAGAACGCGTCGCACGGCAGGCGAACTCCACCGACGGCGGCACTGGGATCCACATGCGGCTGGACTGCTCGGCGAAGCTGGACGCGCTCTCCATCCTGCTCACCTCGACGCGGCTCGCCGTCCACAACCTGCACCTGCAGCTGGCCGAGAATGTGACGCGCTTGGCGCAAACGACGAGGTGAGGAGTTGCACAGACCTTGAAATCGAAGACAATCGAAATTCAGCCGCGATCGATCAGTCATCAGAAGCGGCGCGACGGCGTCTTTGATGCCTCCACGGCGACGATTTCACTTAATTATGGCATAAATTGTATTGAATAAAATTATGGCCGGCACATCGCGAGGTTTCGCTGTGCTTCGTGCCAACATTTGCATTCAATCGCCACTGCGATCGGAGACAATGCTAAGAATTCAGTTAAAGCACTCATTCGCTCGCTCCGAAGTCTGTGATTGCATTCCTAATGTCGTCAATTAACCGAATAATCGCTCGATCTCTCTTTCGCCCTCGCAGCAACCTGCAACGCAGCTTCAACAGCTTCGCGCGTCGCCAGCAGAGTCACGGAGTCCCGACGCTCGTCCCCCTGCAGCCGAACCTCTTCGCGGGCAGCGCCGACTCCGGCAGCCCTGCGCAGGAGCTCTGCTCGTACGTGCAGCCGGGGGACAGCCTCGGCCTGCGGCGCGTGCAGCCGGCGGGCGGCGCGAAGCCCTTCTACGCGGCCTGCGACGACAAGACGCAGGGCGGCGGCTGGACCGTCATCCAGAGTCGCCACAACGGCGAAGTAAACTTCCAGCGCGACTGGCTGGAGTACCGCGCCGGCTTCGGCAACCTGGCCGGCGAGTTCTTCCTCGGCCTCGACAAGCTGCACGCCCTGACCAGTGCGACGCTGCACGAGCTGCTGATCCTGCTGGCGGACGAGACGGGCACGCAGCGCTACGCCCGCTACAGCAGCTTCGCCGTCGGCGACGAGGCGGAGCTCTACACGCTGAAGCTGCTGGGCGCGTACGAGGGCGACGCCGGCGACTCCTTCAGCTACCACGCCGGCAGCAAGTTCTCCACCTTCGACCGCGACAACGACGGCTGGCTGGAGGGCAACTGCGCGCTGGCCCACACGGGCGCCTGGTGGTACAACGCCTGCGAGAAGAGGTGCGTCCTTCACAGAGTGCGCAGAGCGTCGCTGAGCTTCTTTCTCGTTGCAGCAACCTGAACGGGCAGTTCCTGGGCGGCGACTACGACAAGGGACAGATCTTCCAAGGCATGTACTGGGAGGACTTCCGCGGGCCCACGCACTCGCTGCAGTCGGTGCGGATGATGATCCGGCCGTTGGACGCGGAGCAGGCGCGCCGCTAGACGCATGCTGAGCCTCGTTTCGCTCGTCACGAACGCATCTCTGACTAAAATCGGCGAAGCGCAGAACGTTTCCTTCTCGTGTTCGACTGTAATTCGTTTAAAGTGTTGTTAATGATGCAAATAAAGCCTTTTTCTCGGTACATGGAGATTATCTTTGGTTTTTTTTGACGTGTTTTCTGAAAATTGAGCTGTTTGCGTGCGTTTCGGACGAATCATTACTCAATCATCTCATCAACTGCAGTCGTTGAGGTTGGAACTCGCGCTGCTCCAGTCGCAGGGACGTCAGCGTGAAGATGAGACTCGTTTTCGCGTTGCTGCTGCTTTCTTTGCGGGCGCTCTCCTGCGTCCGGTCGGGCTTCATGGACGACTTGGTTTCGAGGGCGGACATCTTTTACCAGAGGCCGTGAGTAGCGCGAACGGGGCGTGCAGAGGGCGCCACTGACCGTCTTTCCCTTCTCCAGCTTAAAACTGGGCGAACCGAGGGAACTGCTCATGGCCGAAGTGGAAAACCTGGACGCTAGGAAGCAGCTCAAGGTCATCATTCACGGCTTCTCCTCCTCGCGGACCCACACCTCCATTACCCCTCTCCGCCACGGTAACACGCTTCGTACTGCTGCGTTTCCGCGCTCATCCTCTGCTCATTCATTCAGCGTACATGGAGCAGGACGACGCCCACGTCTTCCTCGCCGATTGGAGCGACGCGGCTGCCAGCGACTACCTCAGCGCCCGCAGCGCCGTCGGCCTCGTGGCCCGCCGCCTCGCTACCGTGTTGCAGGACTTCCTTAAGTAAGCCTTCCTTTTAAACTTCTTCCTTGTCATGTTTCCATTCGCTGATGCATGCAGCAAGCACCGACTGCCGACGTCCGAGCTGCACGTCATCGGCCACAGCCTCGGCGCCCACGTCGCCGGTTGCATCGGCAGCCACATGAACGGCACTCTGGGACGCGTCACCGGCTTGGATCCGGCGCTGCCCGGCTTCACGCCGCACTCGCCCGACGGTTTGGCGCCGGCAGCGGCGGCATTCGTCGACGTCGTCCACACAGACTTCCCTGTCTTCGGCGACATCACGCCCCGCGGCTCCGCCGACTTCTACCCGCACTTCGGACGCACGCCGCAGCCCGGTTGCGGAGACTTGGACCTCGGCACGCTCAGCAGACTCATTTTCCAGTCGTGTAAGTTCCCAGCCGCGTTCGTGGTGCTCTAGAAGCAACTGAGACTTTAAATGTCGCCCTCAGACAGCTGCAGCCACAACCGAGCGGTTCTTCTCTTCGCCGAGTCCATAAAGGAGCCCAACAGCTTCCCCGCTCTCCCCTGTCCGATGCGGGCGATACGCTTGGGATTAGTGGCGGCCTGCTACGAGCGCAGCAGCGTCGCCAGTGCCGATGGAAGAGTTGTTTACATGGGAGAAGAGGTGTCCAGAGAGTAAGTGCAGCTGTTCCGATTATTTATTTGTCATTTGTTGAACACTCCTCTTTGGACAGCGCTTCAGGCAGTTATTATTTGGACACGAACGCCGCTCCTCCTTTCGGAATGCGAGATGTTTAATTTCTGGATGGGATTCGATCTGCTCCGACCAATTTAATGGCTCCATTTATCTGAAATTTATCCTATTCTTAATTTATGCCTGGAAGTTATCTGCGCGACGATTGTGCTCTTCCTCTTTCCATTGTAATGCACTTTATTTCAGTTTCCAATGTTCAGCGTGAGTGTAGAATTAATAGTAAATTTCGCCGTAGAAATTTAACAATAAAAACTTGATTTTTAAGTGGAAATACAAACACATTCGATATTCTCCAAATTTTAACATTGTGTTTACAGAAAAATTGCTAGTTTAAAGTTTGTTACATCTTCTTACTTCCAACTTGTAGCATTGCTCGCCTTCTCTTCTCCACCGGAGCAGTACTCCAGCACGAAATTTTACCAAAAATAGTAGAATAATAATGCGTTCCGTGCTCGATCTGGATCTATTTTTATTTGTTACATCAATATACTGCGATTAAAAAAACATTACAATTAACATTAACTATACAATTCATTATTTACTATTTTTATAATTGAAATTTGAAATCATTCAATAATTAATGTAATTCCATTCATTCATTTCTTCCTTTACTTTTTCTGGAAAAACTGGAATTGTGGTGTTTTCAGATGTCACATGCAGATGGCCGTGGAATGTCGAGCCACATCGACCGCTCACGTGTAGATGTCGCTTCCAAAATCGTTGAGGCACAAAATAATTTCAGAATCGCGGTACGAGGATTAATTCTTTTCTGCCGGATCCAAATATCACATTTTTAAATTATATTGTTGATATAACATCATTATTATTATAATTATTATATATTAATTGATTTTATTCTAATTATATAATTTTTGACAAATTCGAGAATTTCTTTATTAGAAAGAAGAATGTGCGTTGGTGTGTGTTAACCTAATGTGATCATAAAATTCTGTTATCAAAAACAAATAAAATTAAATTAAAATAATCTGCAATTATAAAATCTTATGTAATAAATAGAATCCTTTGTCGAATAGCTTCGCAGTTATTATAGCCTGGCTGAGGGACCAGTTTTCACAATATCCCAGTCTCGAACGGAGTATTCAGATACCTGGCCACGTCCGAGTTAACTAGCCCTACCTGTGTACTGCGGATCTGTGCAGAGGTGGACCACGCCTTCTCATATTAACAACAACAAAAACAACATAAAAAAAAAGAGAAGCCGAAACTCAAAATATCGGCTGACAAGAAAATGGTTGCTACTGTAGCCCCTGAAATAAGTGGGCATGGAGGTATTAATGGAGGAAAAGCACTGACGACGACGATGGTGGCGAAGACTGACATCAGCGGATCAAGTCTGATCTGAGCAGATCCAGAGGCTGTCAAGAGAAGGACCTGACAGTGACAACAACGAACGCCACTGGCCCCAGCTCCTCGAGAATGGGTCCTGCTGGTGGACATGTTTCAAGGACGCGACGAAACGCCTACCGACTACGGGACAAACTGCAGAAGATTCCTGAAAAGGAATTGACCGACAAGTGCGGTGCCCAAATTGGCAGATGATGAAGTAGAAACGTTGAGTGGAAAGAGTGCAAATTCGGCACTAAAGTGAGCACTAAAGTGCGGGACAGGGCATTTCCTATAGCGAAGCAGTTAACGAGCGGCTTGTGCTGGCGGGTGATAGAAAGGAGCGATCTTGACTGCTCCAAATCGCTGCGTCGGTGGAGGTCAAGCTGGTCCTCTTCTTCCCAATGATGAAGGAGTTTCCGGGCCCCGTCCCTGTAGTTAGGGATGCTGGCTGGTATCGAGATCGCATCATCGTGTGACCTATATAAAATGGCGATAGCCAAATTAGGGGTGATATGGCTGGCTGTATGATAATAAGAAGTCAAAGAGGGTGCCGGACCATCGGTAGTCTCTGAGTTTACGACTTGTTGATGTTGAGAACTAGAGGATATTGTGGTGGAGGTGACTAAGAATTCCTCTGGATCTCCGGATAATGTAAATTAGCCTACACCACTCTAAAGCAGCGACAACTGCTCTTCAACATTCTCCAATATACATTAAAAAATTATAAAAAATTAAATTAAATTGTGAATTTTAAATTGGAACTCCGAATTTTTTACCTCAAGAATCTTCTTTCATGAATAAGTTTTGTAGCCAAAGTTAAGAAATGATTATGCGAAGAATCGTGTGATTGAAAACTGTGCGGACGTCGATGAAATTGCGATGAATTGCGACTCGGACTGCGCAAAAGACAGCAGAAACTTTTCTAACGCCTGCACTGCACAGAAACGGACGTTGCTTCGAAACCTTTGCACCGCAGAAGATCGCAGCGTCCAACTGTGCGCCGGCGTTGACCGATTATTTCGTAATTTACGGGGCGATTACGCGTTATACGACGGCGATCGGCTTCACTTGCGACGCTCGACGCGTGGAACCTGTTGATAGCTAAAGACCGATGTTTATAGCACAATATTTTCCTCGCTAAATAGCTGCAGATGAGAGCACTTGCTCAGTTCTGAATGAGGCTTCGCTGACACTTCGTGCTTGTCCGTTCTCCCTTCCCGAGTCCGCCGTTTCTCCTCGGCGGCTGCAAACTGAGGCTCCAGGCTCCGCTGCGACTGTTGACTTTGCATCGCAGGGCTCCCATTCATAAATTACCGTTTTACGACGGACGGTGCTGCTTTTGTTGGCGTCGCCGTCGTCGTTGTTCCAGTTGCGCTGCGGCGTCGTGCGCGTAACTTTTACGAGGCATTAAAGCAGCTCGACGTGGATTAGCAGCGGCCGTGGGTGGCCCGTGAACCTGTTACACACGCGGCAGGCCGAGAACGCTTCTCCAGCCGCGTGCTGGCGACTTCCTCTATCGATTTGTTCACACCACGCCGAGGCTCGTAAAATGAGCGGTTGAGGGAGCTGGAGATGGGCTCATTAAGTGTCTCCGCTGTTTATGGCGCTGCGACGTCGTCGTGCTGGCCGCTCTTGTTCCATAAAAGTAAATTCGACATTTAAGCGCTTCGCATCGCAGATGTTCCAGCTAGGAAATCTGCTACAATGAAATGTACGCAATCGGGGAGAAAAGAGGGCGACGAAGGTTCAACGCAGGGCGTTGCAGTGTTCGACGAAGGAAACTGTACAAAGTAACTTCGCTGGAATTCTTTCCAGGCAGGAAATCGGTTAAAAGCTCGCAAACAGCGGCTCAAAGCCAGAGAAATACATAAAACGCGTTCCCCTCATTTCAGTGCTCGTCTTACTGCACGCTTCAGTGTGTGTGTGTGTGCGTGTGTATGCGGAAGCGTTTGTTGACTTGATGCACTCCGTCGACGGTTCCTTCGCCGTTTTTTAGAGCATGAGAAAGTAAAACAAAGCCGCGCATAATGAGAGTCATGCTCCGTTTGGAACACTTTTCCCCGAAGCGTCGTGTTTGACATCTAATTTCGTGTAACTCAATACACACACGAAGCGTGAAGGCGCTCTTCAAAGGGTTTGCGTTGGCAGCCTGTCGCCGATGTTTGTGTTTGTTCGGCAAACACACAGAGGAAGGCAAGAGAGGGAGCGCGAGAGAGCCTTTGTTGCTGTACTCACGTGAAGCTACGCGTCGTGAAATATGAATGTCATCAGCTCAGCGCGACGTTTCTCATATATTGACACATTCCAGATAATGGCCAAAGATTCGCTCCGAATCAGTCCGCACGTCACCGAAAATGCCAAATTCAGCTCCGGGCAGGTTTGAGAAATGGGCACAATTAAGAATCTGACAGACGGCTTTTTTGTGATTGATAACGGCTCCGAGCGCAACGCGACATCTCGACGACGATCGACTTGGCAGCACCGTCGACAGTAGCGCTTCTCGAAGCGCGATTTCGGCGCTGATTAAGCGTCGCTTTGGTTCGTGAGTGGTCCTAATCTCCGCTCCACGCGCTCCATCGATGCACCGATCGGCTTTGAACCTTCAATCACCCAGCGGCGGTCTCTGCTTTACAATAATAGAAATATAATTTAAAGCATGCATTAAAATGGGTTATTAAATGGGAAAAGCGGCCGTGATTGCATCCAGTGACGACTGAAAGCACGGCGTTGGGTTGGGTTCGAATTTGGCCACAGACTTTGTATTTATTGGCTCCGCGTTGGCTCCGCTCGGCAAAGAGGTTTATTGCAGCCATTCTAACACTCGCATTTATCTCGAACAATAACAATTCCCAATTGGAAAGCCGTAAACGCCGCTCGTCGTTCTGTTTACTCTGCCCACACCTTCGATGGATTTGGCAATCTTCTTCCTCAGTTGAAGGAACGCGCTCGCCGGCACGACGAGAGGGAGAACGAAGCGAGTTCCTAGAAGCGCTTTTATCGCTCTTGCACTTCCGAATGAGAGGGAACAACGAAGAGCTTCGTAGCCACTCGCGCCGCACGAAGAAATTGGGAAAAGTCATTAGCTAATTGAACTCTGCTCGCGGTTCGTGATGACCGAACGATGAAGACACGAACAGCTACACACACTCACACACACTGCGAATGACAAAGAGAACTCTCTCACTCCTCTTCTGCCTTCTGCTGAGGAGCATTTCGCTTAATGGAATGTCCAACGCTGCTGCCGACTTGAATTCTAAGCTTCCTCCCCGCTCACACACACACGCGGCCATTTGCATGTTTAGCAACGCACAGTCGCGAGCTCCTTCGTTCGACCGAGCAGTGAACCGTCAAGGGGGTTCTGGTGGACGGGGTGGGGGGCGGGGTTGTGATGTGATAAATGAGTGGAGCAGCAGCTCGGCGAGAATAATGAAAGTGGAAATCGTTTGCGGCACGCGAGTCCGTTGCCGAAGTGGCGACAAAAGACACCCGCCGTCGGCCGAGCTGTACACGACCGTGAGGAGAGGGAGCGGAGGAGAGGGGAGTAGCTCGAGGAATGAGCAGCCCTCGACGTGAGTATTTTAGACGCCATCAACGTTTTGTTTCAGAGGAAAACCGAAGCGAAGTTCGTCAATTATTTAACTTTTCAGATATTTTAATTTTGCAATCTTCGATCGAAGAAATACGATGATTTGAGGCTTCCTCCTCATCGCATCGGCTGCCGCAGACTCGGGAAACGATGAATGAACGACAGCTCGCAGCGATCGCAGCAGCGCAACACCGACGCACGGAGCGCGGCTCCGATTTGGAGCGCGTGGCGCATCCGCGGTCCAGCGACGAGCCACCTTCGGCCGCCTTAATGAGCGCCTGCCGAGCGCAGACCTCGTCGGCTGATCTGCACCCACTCGCGGAGGGCGGGACGGGGCGGGGGCGCAGTTGCACGATGACGCGGCAGTTTCGCCGTTGATTGGAACAATAATTCTGTGATTAATTCGAGGCAGCCGTCAACAATTGCGCTCGGCGTCGGCGAATCGTGCGCTCGCTCGTTCCCGGAGCAGCGAGTAATTAATTTGCGCCAAAACAGTCGGCGGCCGGAGAAAGCCGCGCGGCCTACGACGGAGCCGTCGCGGAGTTTGATTGAAGCATAAAACGGCGACTGTTGAATAAATAAAGCGGACGCAGCGAAAATCAATTAATTACGTCGCTCTCGAATAGGTTCACATTTCGGGTCCGTCCGAGCCTCGACTTCGTTTGTACACGGGAAGAAATCACAGCACAGAAATCGCAAATGTTCAAACGAAATCCGAAAAATCTAAGAAATGCGATTGCAAATGATGCGATTATAAAAGAAATTAGAAATTTGGATTTAGTTTTTATCGTAGAATTTTTGATTTTATTACATATCAGAAACCACATCAAGAATCGACCGACTTTTAGCTGTAAAACAGAAGAAATTGAACTCAGAACTCACGAATTTCTTTTTATAAACGTTAACTTTTCATTATGAGCCGCTGTGAAGCTGTTGACAATTCGCATCACTTCTTGAAATTGTCCTTGAACAGGCCGTGAATGGTCTATAATTCGCTGGCCACAACCCAAAACAGTGTAAATCGCTTTTTCATTTTTTCAGGAACATTTTTTTAAAGTTCAATTAAATAATAGAAATTAATTACTTTAAACTTTCTGTTGCATTTTACTGTTAAAAGAGTATTTAAAAGATTTATTTTTGTTGAATAAAGAAATCGTGAGCTTCCTGAAATTAATAAAAAAGTCTAAAAGTGACTAAATCGGAATAAAAAAACAGTTTCAATGCTTTGAAGTTTAATTTGAAGCTAAACGAATGCAATTTTCAAACAGAATTCAACAGAAAATCGTCAAAATGAACGGAGAGGAAGAAATTTGCCAAAACAAACGAAAAAGCGGTTGAATTTAAATGAGTTCACGTTTGAAAAAGTTCTAAACGTTGCTGTGTCCAACGCTGTTTTACTTGATTTTCCATAGAAATTGTTAATCTATTCACTGCCTAGATGATAAAATAATCGACTAAATATTCGAAAATATTTCATTTAAAACGCTGCAGATGTTGTGACAGCTAATTTCGCAAATAAAACGTCGACTTCATGAATTTTTGTGAAAAATAGGCTCACGTTTTGAAGAATCGAATGAAAACTCACTTTCATTTTACTCTGTGGAGACGTCACATGTTGCCAAGTCGATTTTAATTACCTAGTAGGAGATTTTCTCCGAATTATTGAACAATTTCGCTTTTCCATTGAATGAAGTGGAAAAGTTTCACTCAAAGTTTCTCAAATAATTTCCCTCAAGTATTTTCTGAAATCGTAATAAATTATTCTTCGCTGATGTAGGAAAAAAACAGATTCTAGAGAACGACTCGAAATCGGTCATGGGCTCAGCTATCGACTCCAAAATCAGACAAAAATCTGTCAAAATTACGCAGACTCTTGTGGAGCCCAAGAACTTACTTCATTTAATTATTTATTAGAAATCAATTGAAACCGTTCCTAAAAGATATAAAAGATGATAATGAATAGTTTTGAATTGAAAGCTAAGAAAAGATTGAAGTTGGAAACAAATGAAAGAGAATGCTGAAAACAAAAGAAAGTGTAGAAAACAGAGATTATAGAATACAATAATAATAAAATTATTCTATAATCTTTGGTGGAACACATCAGCTAATAACAGATGCATTCAACAATAAAGGAACAATAAAAAAGCATGAAATGTTGATCAGTCAATTGAAAAATCAGTGGCTGTTAATTTGCTCATTGTTCATTTAAATATTGTCGCAGTTGGAGTTGTGCAAGGAATCGAAATTACGTTGGCAAATCAAATAAAATACAATTAATAATGTTATGTGTTAAATATTAAAATAATAATAAAGAATTATATTAATGATAAAGCTACAAATTCAGCAGAAGCATCTGTTGTAGTTAATTTAATTAAAGCAATAATTAAAGGTTTTTTAAGGGTTTGTTTTTGGAAAGAAAGGAACTAGAAACGAGCAGAAATATTTAACTGGGACAATCCGAGATTATTAAAGTATTATTGACATTTCGTTTCGTTGAATCATCTCTTCAATTGCAGCTTCAACTAAACAATTTGCAGCTCATCGAAGAATTCCACATAATTTGACACATTTTGCTTGTCAATTTTTCTCCTTCGTCTTCTGTTTTCTAACCTATTTTAACTCTTTTCTGTCTTTCATAACTTTAAACACCACAATTTGTAATTTTGATTTGTAATCATTGAGTTCCGTTGATAAAAACCAATAAAAATCGTTCATCAAAAAGATAAAAAGACACGCTGAGTAATTTTCCAGTCGAAAAACTGTCGAAATCTGTTTTTAGAGTGTGTCTTTATTTTATTTTACGTCTTCCGCGCAATTAGCAAAGTTTTACATCGTCTTTTATTAATTAAAAATCGGTTAAACGCATTATTTTTTTGGTTTAGATCCAATTTCCAACGATTTTTTGAATTTCTTTTTCGATAACTTCGCAAATAAAAAGGAAACAACTTAAAAAATAATGAAATAAGATAAAAAATGAACCGAATTTGAATAATAATAATTCAGCTCCTTCGCAAGTCGACTTAAGCGCTTGTTGCTTGTGACCTGCGGCTTCCACTTCGTTTCTCGCCGTGTAGTCGGCGGTCCTCCAATTCGCCGCCGCGGCTTTATTGTTAATTAGCAGCAGCGGTTTCTGTGGATGCTTCGCTAACTACGCGTGGGCGGCAGTGGAGTTCGTGTTCGCGCGGGCGGGCGGGGCGGGAAGGCGGCCGAGGAAGTGATGAGAGATCGTTGAAAACTTCACGAGGCTTTCAACAGCGACTCGAAGCGCGATGCGTGAACACGCAGAGGTAAAAATTCATCAATGGTGAAAAGCGATCGTGAATATTTAATTACGGCGTTCCTCCCTCCTCCCGCCGTCCCTGAATGAGCGTGCGATTGGACGAAGCGCGTTGAATGCGTCGCTGCGTCGATCTTCGGAGAAGCGAGCGCCGAAGCCGAGGCGACAGATCGGTTATCTTCGGACGATGTTCAACCTGTCGGTCGACTGTGCGCTCCCCTCGCTGCTCTTCCCCACGATGATTAATTGATCGAGTGACGCATGACAATTTTTGTGCTGATGCGGTGAATTTTGTCGCTTGTTTTCGTTTATCCGCACGCCGTCACGCTTCCCCCGCCGCCGTCTGTCCCTCGGTTGTTCGATGTCGACTTAAGTGCAGCTCGTGATTGATTCGGCTGCTGCGTCGTCCGTGGCCGATAAAGGTCCTGATTGCGTCGTTCAGGGAAACGTCGGAGGCGAGCGTCGATTACGACGCAATTTGTTTTGTCGAGCGGCTTCTGGGAAAATTCTCTGGGCGCAATTTCGGCTGTAATTCATCAGGTGACGTCGCAGCTCGTCTCAGGAGAAGCCACACAAGAAGCGCTTTCGATTTCCCATTCAACGCCGGAGCTCGTTTCGGAGACGAGCCAACGCCAACGCCTGCCACGCCTCCGACGCTGCTTGTCTGCGTCTGCGGCTTTTCGCGGTGCTCAGCGTTAACCCAGATTCGCGCAGACGACCGCTCATTAATTAAGCAGCCGCGGCTCCCATCTGCGGCCTGTTAATTGAAATTTAATGTAAACTAAACGCAGCCGCACGCATCCATCAAACGCGCCGTGTTTGCCTGCGAGTGACACTTGTTATTTGCGCATCGCTTCGAGTGTGGGCAGCCAGAAGCTTCACTCCGCTGCTGTCGCTTCTGTGGCGCAGCAGTCGCTTTCGTTGGGAGTGAAGACGAAGAAACGAGCATCGAGTTCGTTCGAGCGACGCGCAGCAAGAATTTGGGACATGTTTGCACCTGAATGAAGAAGCGGGCGAACGGAGACCGAACTCAGTCCCTTCCGTTGCGATTCTTCGTCGTTTATTTGCACATCGCGACGTCGGCCTCTCTCGTCGGCTGGCCGAGTGCACGCGTCAATCTGCATGGCGAGTAGCTGCAGTCTTCGTGTGTGACGTCGTTTTTCTGCTCGTCGTGTTCGCTGTGCTCTGTTTTTCGCCATGCTTCGTTTCGTCGTGTTTCGCTCTCCCTCTCTGCCTGCTCCACTTGTCGCTCTTCTCGCTCTCGACGCGGCTTTCTGCGGCTGTGATTGGCTGCCGTCGAAGCCACTCCTTGGTTTGTGTGCGTGTCGTTCGTTTGTGTTCATTGCTGGCCGCTGGATTGTCGCTCGTCTCTGCGTTGCGTGACTTCGGTTAATTATCTGGTTGGAAATCCAACCAGAACACACACACACTCGCAAATCGTCTGTAAATCGCACTTAAAATGGACTCGTATCGATTTTATGGGTGAAGAAGTTGCTTCGTGTCGAGTTGCTTTCGGTTTTCACACAAACCTTGCTTCGTGTGACTCCTTGGCGCCTTCGAAGGTCCTTTTTCTTGGATAATTGATTGCTGACTTCTGTTTAAAAAGCTTTTTACAAAAAATGCTGGGTGAAATGCTACAATTAATCAAGTGATTTTATTTCCTCTTTCCAATTATTAATAAATTAAATAATGAAATCCCAATTAAAGCGATAATTGAAGCCTTTATTTGACATTTTATAGAAGAAGTTTATGAAGTGATTTCTACTAAAATAACACATTTGCTTTTCCTAAAATTATTCATCACCGTGGAAAGCATTCCAATGTCGACCTTCAAAACTCACTTTAATTCATGAAAACGAAGCAGACTTGAGTTCTTTTTTACCGTTTAAGTAACTATCAACATCAGCGTTTATCACATCGTTTACGAACAACTGCAATTTCATCGAAATTTCAACATAAAATCGTCCGTCGGCGTCCACTTTGCTTATTGGTCGCTTCTCTTCTCTTATACAGCAACTCGATCACTCGCAGTCGCTCGAAGTGTGCTCCACTCAAAATCGTTCTCTCTCCTCTCCTTCAACGGAAACATTGCTCTCATCGACAGGGTTGCCATGATTTGGTTTCTGTGTAAAATTTTGTAGTGTCGCATTTGTGATGTTAACGCATACACAAATAATAATAAAAGCAGCTACACATTCAACGAAGTCGCTCTCACTTCGCACTCGCTACTTAGCGATCCTCTCTCCTTCTTCCACCTTCGACAACGGCGTTTACAGTGGCTAAACTTCCCGTTTGCGAGCGTGGGAGCTGCGTTACTCTCTTCCGGAGAACTCTTCGAACGAGAAGCTTCGCTGCCTCGTGAGTGACTCTGGCAGCCACTCAGTGAGGCCAGCGCTGTCTGGTTGGCTGGGAAGCTCGCGGCGGCCGCTCGTCCAATCAGTCTGAACTCGGTTATCAAGAGCGAAGAAACACGTCTGCGCCGTTCGTCTCTCAGCAGCGGCTCACCTTCCGCATTCAGTTCGCCGTCGCGTAGTGATTCGCTCGAAAGCGCCCAGTGCCAATGAGAAGCCAGCGCTGTTAATTAATCGAATTCGCAGCGCATCGCGCGAAATGCTGTAACGGACGAGACTCAAGACGCTCTCGTGAATAATTCGATGCCTAGGCGCCAGGACGTCCGTCGGTCCTGCGTGAGTGCCGCCCGACTGCAGTCGGAATCCTCGGTTGTGGAAGATCCTTCGAAGGATTTCAGTGCCGACGCTTCAAGTTGATCGCAAGCAAGAATAAATTAAATTTAAAGAAAAAAACAAAGCGCCCTCTTTTCATACTCTCCACCCCCAAAAGTGTTTCCGCGACCTCGTGAAAAGTGCCATAAACGCGAATCCCGCAACAACTCAACTCGACGCTGAAGAAGTCCGCCACGGGAGAAGCGGACGCCGCCACGCATTCAGATGCACACGGATATCATCATCGGCGACCAGTTCGCGCCCTCGACCAACTACTGGGTGATGCAGGTGAGTTTCAGCCGCCGCCGCGATCGTCCTTCGCCTTCGCCGGCCCCCGAAACGCAGAACAAACGAAAAAAGGGCGAAACGAAGATCGATTTTGTTGCCAGACCCATTTTCAGTCGCTTCTCTCCTTCGTGGGCTGATTTAAAGGACAAATCAGGATCACTAGGAGTTGATTAAAGCCAAAATTAAACGGTAACGATGAGCAACACGCAATACAAAGTCTGCAAAAGGCGTTCAGTGGTCTTTAACAACGTCGAAATTGGTTGCTGAGTGATTTATTTGCTTTCCATCGAAAGTAAAAGTGATTTGAAGCAAAGAAAAGAGTTGTAGTGTCCATAGAACGCGTCAGGCTGCGACTTTGACCCACGCAACTGTTAAATGCAGGGCAGCCTACGACAGGAGACTCATAAGCAACGCATCGACGTTGAGAGTAGAGGGAATTTCGACGTTTCGCTGCGTTGAATGAAGTGCAATTCAACGAGTAAATTTTAATAATATTTCTGTTTGATTAAACGATGTATGGCTCGATCAAGTCTATAAAAATACGTTAACGTTGCAGTTGAAGTCTCAGTTGATGCTTGACGCAGTCTATGGACCCACCTGCAAACGCCGCGCTTCTGTTCTTGACTCTTCGGGCATCTGTGACACGATTAACGACGTCGAGTCAACGAGTGTCACTTCGTTTCGACTTCGGCAAATTGCTGCTGTCATCCGCGTGTTCGTCGTCGTGTTCGCCTTCGTGTCCCTTCGCCCGGCTGCGATTATTCACAACGCCGTCGGCAAAAGCTTTGTAATCGTTGATGTCGTCGTTGTCTTGCTCGCTTCTTCTGCCCCGTTCGCTGCTGCTGACGTCCTGCGAGACTTTGGACTGCGCTGATCGCGCCGTCCTGCAGTCTGCTTGCTCGGAGTCGCACCTCGGCGCGATCTCGACGACGTTTTGTCTCACTTGTCGCATTACGTCAGCGTTCACACTGCGCGGCGTTCAACGACGGCGGTTTCGACGCATCCACAAGCCGCAGAACACTTCACTTGAAGTTCTTTCGAAGGGAGCGAGGGAATTTTTGTTTAATCTTGGAAACGCGGCCTCGATTTGTCGCCGGTGCTGCTGCCGGGATTCCCGGAATTCCTGCGCTGGAAATTGTGTCAGTGTCGAGCTTTCGTCGCCGCCGAACGTGGGAATTGCGCCCTCTGCAGACCCTCGCTTCTCTGTTGACTCGTCATTAGCGTTTCCGTCTTTCGCCTGTTTCGCTTTCTGCTTTTGTACTCGGCGACAGTCAATATTTGACGACGCATGCTTAATTAGCGCGTTGCTTCGGCCGCGCTGTAAACTTTTGTGTCGCTTTCCGGGGAATCGCTGCTTATCTCTTCTCCGGGCGGAAAGAGGCGACTGCGGCTGCTCCGAGGATGGGGAAACTGTTCCGAAAAAGCGAGGAAGGAGCGCATCGAGTGCATCAAGCGGCCGTTGAAGGGTCGCTGGAGGAGATTCGCGCCCTCGGCGATGGCGATGGCGATGTTCCAGCACAGCAACTGTGCTTATCTTATCGCTGGCCAAGAGCGTCGCAATGAAGCGTTCGACATTCGCTTATCGCCTCTGCACGGGCCACGAAATTCGGTGCAAAATCGCTGAAGTCACGCCGAGCAACGGAGACGGAGACGGAGACGGAATCGATAAGAAGACAGCGAAGACTCGATATCCACGGCCATAAATCGCGGCGCTTTTCAACTTTACAGCCGCGTCGCAGTCTCGGCGAGCAAATAAAGAATCCGGCGCAGCGCGGAGCGACGCAGGAAGACGCAGCGCTTCCAACGGAGCGTTCGCAGCTGGCGTGGCGACTCCCACCGCCGACGGGAGCCGCTTCCGATTGGCCGCTCGGAAGGCAGCCAATTGGAGCAGACCACGCCCCGTTGTCTGCTTCTGCGCCCCTCGGCGACATTTTAATGCCTGTCGCTGGGAAGTCTGAGTCCCTGCTGAGGGCAGCTCCTTGGATTCCGACCTCGCGTCTGTTCTTAATCCGCTTCAAACTGAATGCGATCACGCGATGAAGTCACTTTGATATTTTTTAAGGAATTTCCATGTCAGCTGCAGCCTCTCCTCGCCACCACCTTCGCCTTTCCTCTGTTAACAAGCAACAAGATTCTCCGTTGTTCGAGTGGCTTCACCCTCGTCCCTTCCTCCGTCGCAGTTTGTTTCGAATTCTCAATCACCGACTGCGCTGTCCAAGGGCTTCGTTGCGGCGCCGACTGCGAACGGGTTTCTCCGTTGGGGACTCAATCAATTAGCACAACGGAGCAACGGGACCAACGAGCATTCGCAAAGGAACGCGAAGCAGACAACGAAACGCGGCTCGTATCGGCAGCAGTCGTTAACGATTCCGCTTTCGTTACAAATTTCATTGTTGCTCGTTGTAAAAGCAAACAAAAAGCTCGTCAGCGCGCTGCAGAGAAGTGAAAAGAGTTCCGTTGATTCAGTGAGAGCAGAGAGAGTCTCTCCTCGTTCAGCTGAGCGAAGGACGATGTATGCAGTTGTAGGGTTGCCGTGTGGCGCTTTTTAATTTGCTTTTCATTTGCTTTAAGTTCGTCGCGGGGGCGTGGGAAATGAATAAATGAATACTTTTAATGACAGACGGACTCGGAGGTTGATGAGGGATTAAATCGGAATAATGAAAAGATTATCGAATGTATTTTTAATTAAATTGAGCTTCTTTTAAATAAATGTCTTTTTGTGGAGATTAAGCAATTAAATAGAAAGGAACTGAAAGGCATTTAGAAAAGTACTTTAAATTACTTCGGCGTCTAATCTCAGCCTGGAATTCCTAGTTCTCAAAGCAGATTATTTCGAAATTGCGTTCGCGTCACAGCGAATTTGTCACCGCGCGCAGTCGAAGTGAATAAACAAAGCGGCCGATCCGCGGACGATCCATCAGCCAGCGTCTGGCTCGAGGGGCCCTAAAATCCGCCGGCGGGGATCCGGCGACGGCGGCCGTGTTTCGCACCTCAGCGATCGCGGCTTAAACAGCGCCTCGCGCCGCGCTTCGACAGCCGAACGTCAGCTCGCATTCAGCTCAAGCCGCGAGCACGAACACGAAAGGCCACGACGCAGATTACACAATCGGCGACGGCGACCTCAGAGCCCCGAATTCCATGCAGCTTTGATGCCAAATCGAATAATTGATCTTAATGCGGCGTCAAATACGCGCTTCGCTCGCTCGATCTCCGTCGATCTGCGTCCGTCGTGTGTCGCCGCTGCGCGAAGGTAACCCGAGACCAGAGCGGCGACACTTTGGCCGAAATCCGCTGCAGCGTTTCTCGGAATAACGACTGCTGCTCGGCCATCAATCTCGCGGCGCGATCGCATCGCTGTGTGGCATATGGATCACGTTGTTCGGGGCGCACGTGCCTCGAATCGCCGAGCAACGGGAACTGTTGCCGTTGCTGGCGTCTTTTGTTGTGGCTTTTTGTTGCTGGCGCAATGAAAGCGAAAGTGGAGCTCTCGATTGTGTTCAGCCGCAGATCACGAGTCGCCGGACGCTTCGTGTACCCAGAACCGCGTTTGTTCGGAGACAAAGAAACGCTTTCCTCTGCGGTTGCGATGCAGATTCGTCGTTTAATTGAATCGCTTCCTGCTGCGAGGTTTTTCGGCAATCGTTTGCAAATCTGGGATTTTAATGAGTTTTTAATACGACTTTTGAACCCATTCAATTCCAATTTCAAGGTGAATCCGTGGCTTCTTGTTGCTGAGGTGAATTCGCGAAATACAAATCAGTAAAAGATCGATTTTTGATAGCGAAATCCGAGTTATCGATTGAGCGAAACACGTTTGCACGGTTTCGCAGCGAGCGTGACGGAATCTCTCAGTGAAACTCGGCTTGTGGCGCCTCCGCTTCTTCCGCCAAAAGCGAGCTTTCCTCATTATGAAGTTCTCCCTCCTCGCAGCTCGCTCCATTCCGTGGCAGCTCCCAGCGGAACTCGGCAGACTTCGTGGCTTCGTTTCTGTGAATGAATCTTCGCTCGTCTGATGGCAACTCTGCGATGGCAACTGTTCTCTTCTGCAGTTGAATCGTCGTCGATTTGCAGTGAGCAGCACAATAATTAAATGCGAAATTAATACTTTTGCTGTGTGTGATTTTTTGAGTTGTTCGTGGGTCGCAGTTCGCATTCTTCGTCCGAGTTGATTCATTGCCGCCGTGGTGCTTCGGCCGCAATGAAATCCACTCGCGAATTCCGCCCCGAGCGGTCATGAGCACATGTGCGACGCAGCGGAGTGGAAGTCGTGCGCTGCTGTCGATTGTCTTCAGCCTGCAACAAGCCGCGCCTGCCTCCAGCCCCGTCGACGGTTTCTCAACGTTTTTGAGCGTTTGTTGAGCTGTGATTTTGCGTAGATCCCAGCTTCGTTCCGATGGAGAATTCAGTTGCTCAGGACACTCGAAGCAGCTTCCTTTAAATGCTCGCTGCTTGCGGAAGAATCAAGGGTTTCTTTGACGTGTTCCCACAGCGAATAAATCGCATTCAGCCGATCGCAGGGCGTCTTCCCCGGTGCTCAGTGGAGCTGAGAGGAACAGGAAGCGTTGTGAGCTTCCTCGACGCCGATCAGCGGCCACTCGATGTCCGAAACGCGCTTCATGCGGCTCGATGAAGCGCGTAACTTCGGCGGCGGCGCTGCTGCTCAGCGAACCGCGAAATTATGATCGCGGGGCCCGAAATCAATAACGGCGACGAGGGTGACGCGCTCACTGGACAGGATTTGCGCACAATTAATTCCACGATCGCAACAAAAGCGCAACAGTTTGAAATCGGAGGGCGTCGAAGGGAGCTCAATCGACGGTCAATCGGGAAAAAGTCAGTTGAAAGACCTTCGCAATGCTTTCGGCCTGGTTAAAATCGAGAAGACGAACGAAGAAACGCTTGTGGTTGAAAGGAATGTCAGAGAAGCTGTCGAAGTGGCTGTAAAACATGGAAACGAAATTAATTTGTGTCGCAAACAGCGAACAACGTACAAATTGCGACCGAGGAAAATTAAATCCAATTAAAATTAACATAACATGAAATAACAATAAAAACAATAGACAATGAAGCGGAATGAAGCAGAACACGAAGCAGCGAACACAAAATGGGGGAGTTACAAATGCGACTCCACACACACACACACACACACCCGTTAACAGAGCTGAGACGACGACAGCAACAAGCAACGCGCTGGAAATGCTTGGGACTTGAATAAAAATGTCAAAAATTGCGGTCATTCGTCATGCGCACATGAGCACATCGCAGACTGTTCGCTGAATGCAAAGAGAACAGAGAGAACGACGACGAACTTCGTGTGTGTGTGTGTGGTTGTTGTTATGCGATGCTTGCTATTAGAAGCTCCGTTGTCGTTGTTGTTGTGTTGTTCTCCTCGGGCTGCTCTCGGCATTTGCACTGTTGCTGCAGCTGGAAGACATTTGATTTGTCGCGAGGAGGAGGACAATGCGGCGATTTATTTGCGGCGCTTCGAAGGGGCGAATCGAGGGTAGAATTCTATTCGATGTGCGCATGTGGGGATTTGTCACGCTTCGTGTCGCTCCACAGCGCCGCCATTTTGAAATCACTCACACAGATGCGCAGAATCCATTTCAGGCCCGAGTTAAATACTCGAAGAAGATTCATTTTAAGGGGAAATATTCGATTAAAATTAAAGTAGCGAGGTTTTGGTGCTTCTTTGGAGCTTCTGCACGCCACACGAAACCGCAAACACGACGCCATTTCAGCCGCAGTCATTAATAACGTCGGCAGTTGATGCGAGTTGATCGAAAACCCACGAAAACGCCACAAGAAGCTCCGTCAGCGAGCATCTTAGTGAATTTTGGAAGCGGCCTTCGTTCGGGGTCCCACAAGGGGTCAGCAGCAGTCGTCGTCCACTCACTCAGCTGTGATTGAATGCGTTTTCGGGGCAGCAGCTGTGAACTCTGCGAATTGGCATTTAATAAATCGCAGAATCCGTCGACGGCTCCACGACGCAACTTAAAAGCGACTGAAGTCGGCGGAATGCGTTTGCATTCACCTCAGCTGCTGCTTTCTGTGGATCGTCGATTTGAATTTCAGCTGAAAACACTTCAGCGGCTGCGAATCTGATTTAAGATGTGCCATTAACGGGGAACGCGGTTCACTTCCTCAGCGAGGTCCAAAAAGCGACCTCAGAGCGATCGCTGGATGCTAATAAAACTCCGCAGTCGCAGCGACCTTCGGCTGCGGCTCCGACTGCGTCCAGCGCGGCTCTAATTTATGTGCCCGAAGTGGACCGCCGCCGCGACTGCGACAGCTTTTAATAGCCACTCAGTCGAAGCAGTCGCTTTTCCTGCGCTGCCAAAGTGTTTATTGCTCTAATGTGCTACATTTTAATTGCCACACACACACATGCACACACACATGCACCGCTTCTTTCTCTTTTTACTGCCAACTCAAGGCTGGCAGCGACTTTTAACTGCTTCGCCGTGAATGCTGCGTCGATCGACGAATTAATCATTTTCTCGTTAACGCAGACCGATCGCCGGCCTTTCAACTGCTGCTGCCCCAAACGAGGGCTTCCAGACGCCGAAATTCCGCCTGAATCCCTGTGAAACGTCGACGCAACGGATGCCAACGCCGATGAACACAATCGGATGTCGATTCCCCGGGTTTTCGCTGTCAGAGCGGCGCTGCAGCCTTAATTAGCGGCGCCACCTTCGAACTGTCAATTAATTGCAGCTTTACATGAACAAGCAGACGTTGCGTCCTGCGACGAGCCTCTTCCAGCCTCCGACAGACCTTCGAATGCGTGGGAGTCCTTCTCATGTCGCGTTGGCTTTTTTTGGCGTAATTGCTGTGGATTGCTTCTGTTTGTTTCGCGTTGCGTCGTCTGCCGGCGACGAAGTGACTCGAACTCAGTCGAAGAGGCTTGAATTGCGAATGTAGCAATCAATTAAACGGATTAGAAGCCAGGATTCGATGCTTGGGACCCTTTGACCCGCATCGAATCCTCGCTCAGACCAAAAGCAATAAAAAATTAACCATTTTCCGACTTCATTTCGCTTACATCTCAATCGAGGCTGCATTCATGACCCGTGTCTGTCTTTTTTCGCCTAACAACTCCGAAAATAATCGCCTCAATTGAAGATTGGAGTCGTTTCTGCAGAGAAACGTCCGAAATGTAAATATTTCCGCTGAGGCAAACGACTCGAAGCCGAAATTAGCATATAAAATGTTTTATTTATGCATCTTCGCCTCCGTCCGCCGGCGGATCCGCTGCCGCTCGACGACGTTTACGACCGCCGCAGAAACTCGATAACAATAAAAATCAAACGACGCTTCGCGTTCTCCTTCGCGTTGCAAATGCTGCATTGTTGCGGCGCGCTGCTGGCTTCGTTCGTCCGTCCTCGCGGCGGTCGATGGTCACTCTGCCAGCGTGGGCCAAAGGTCACAGTTCAGGTCAGCGCGTTGTCCAGGATTTGTTCCTCGACACAAGAAAACGAAGCATTTCGGAGTTTTTCGTTCGTAAATTCGTAGCTTTGCTGCTGCGTTCGTTGAGCTGCGTTTGTCGCCCATGCGAATATCTTTAGAAACGTCTTTAAAGTCGTCACTGGGCGACAAAAGTACGCGGAATCTCCTCCGATGGCGCAACTGCGTCGGCTTCAATCCGTTCTGCGTTGAGGAAATATTTTAAAACGTGTTAATTTATTATTAGAGGCTCCGAAAGCAGACGAACGCTAAAAATAACCGAAGATTCGATCGCGAAGTCGTTTTTAATGTTGTCATTGTTACACTTTCGTCTTCAGGAACTGCTTTCGCTGCCGACGCCACCGCCGCCGCAGCCGCCGAAGCTCGTTTGTTTATTCGTGAGCATCTGCTGGAAACTCGTTCGCAGCCGAGCGCCGTCGCTGGCTTCGTTTGCTCGCTGATTAACACGTCGCTAAATGAGTTCCAATCAGCTAAAAATAGTTCGGATCGAGAGCAGCGGCTTCCTCGTTCTGCCGCATCACGGCGGCCGACAGCACTTGTTTCGGCCTCTGGAACCTCCAATTGGAGTTGTCATCATGTAAAAGCTGTCGTAAACAGCGAAATTATTTGTTTTGCTGACGTTAGAAGCTGTAAATACTTCCCAACAGCGTCACTTGTCGAAAGTCTGACGAATTAAAGGCTTTTTTCATGAATTAATTTGGATTTTTAAGTGGAAACTTCAACAACTGAATTCTCGCTTCTCCTTTCGAGTAGATTTCAGCGTGAAATCGGTTCTAATTCATCGCTTTTCGGTTGGGTTCGAAGCGAAGAGGTGTCAACAGTCGAACAAGCACGAACTGTCCGTCCATTTATTAACTGGACAAGGTTTAGTTCGTTATCTCAGCTGCGATGTGTTTAAATTAATCACACGTTTCGCTTCCTTCTCCTTAAGCAGCTTTAAAAGGTTCCTCAGTCCCACGAAATTCGTTCTGAAGCAGAAGCGCAGACAACAGAAGCAGGGAATTGTTCAAGCAAAGGAAAGGAGTGAAGAGACGCATCAATCAAGCGCCTTAAGTGACTATTAAAGCAGTTCCACAAACTCCTTAAGCGTCCTTAATTCCGCTTAATCCAGCTGCGCTTTTCACGCCCCGAACTCACGGCGCGCCGCTCTTCAAAATCTCGTTAAAGCAGCGCTTAAAGAGCACCTTTAATTGGAAGGCGCGCAGCAGCGAAACGCGAAAGGGAACTCGAAAAGCGCCGACTCATCTTCGCTCGTAAACACACGATTCCAGTGCCAGATGCTTCGCGTGGAATCGCGTGCCGAGCGACCGCACGAGCCTCTCCACACTCACACGAGTCTCTCACCGCCGACAACAACAACAACAGCAACAACAATGGAGAGCCTTCGCAGAGCGTGTAATCATGTCGTAAATTAATTCCAGCCCCACGAAGGGTCGCGCTGCTGACGTCATCGCGCCAAACAAAACATCGCTCGCTTTTTAACACCTTGACTCGTCGGCTGTCGGCTTAAACGCTGTTAATAACCGCTGACCATCGTGCGTCGAGCGTCGGTCGGCGGGCGGGGAGCCACCCTCAACGTCAACGTTTCCTGCGAACTATAAACATATCACTTTTCCGGCCCGTTTATCGGCTTTTATGCGCATCATCTGCGCGTCTCCTTCAGCGGCGAAGGCAAATCGACGAAGGACACGCGACCGCATAATTTAATTCGTCGACTTCTCGTCGCTGGCGGCCAGCGAAGAGTCAATTAGGAGCATTCGTTGCAGTCGAGTGAGGAAGGAAAAGTGAGGGGAGGGGAGGGGAGGGGAGGCCGTGGCATGCGTGTGACATACGGTTAATGGGTCTGTCAAGTCAACAGCGAGGGGAACCGCGGCTGCTGTCACCCACTTTGACACATTCGCGTTGTAATTAATTCGTGTTGCGTTTCTTGGCCGTCGCATTAAAAACCGCGCATGAGAACCGAAAAAGCAACACGAAATCAACTTCGAAATGAATTGAAGTTGGTCAAAGCAAGAAAAGCGAAACCATGAGACGCTGTTAGTCCGTGAAAATGTCACTTAAACGCTTTTAAAATGTTACACATTCCTTCGGCGTAAAAGCGACGGCGGCTGACATTTGAATGCGTTTCGATTTCGCTTCAGTTCCCAACGCAGCGACTTCCCGCGCCGTTCAAGCGCTGAATCACTCGTGGCGGCGCTCGGCTGCTCGAGTGTCCCCGAAGTGCAGCGCGTAGAAGCAACCACCGCTGAAGATCGTGGAGCAACGAGCAGACGTCGTAAAAGCAGTCGAAGCTTCGCTGCGATGCGGAAGGAGCTTTCTTACAGCGTCAATCGTTCTCAGTGTGCGTTCGCCGTTCTGCTCTCGCGTGCTCACTCACACGCACTTGCGATTCCTCTCTCGCTCGCAGCTGCGCTCGCTGTTGCTCGTGTTCGTGTGTGAGGCTTCGTGCAGTTTGCGGTTTCGTCTACTTTGTACGAAATAAAGACTCGCAAGATTTACGAGCGCCGAGGCCAATAAAATGATTGCGAGCGATTTTTAATGCAAATTGTTATGTTTTTATTTATGACTCATGCAGTTCTAGCGGCCGTCCGTCCGTCTGTGTGTTCGGCCGTTCGTTGCGCAACTCTTGCTGCTTTTTATCTAGCTTTGATTTCTGTTTGTTGACGCTGCTCTTTGCACACAGTTTAACTGTCCACGCAGGGGTCTCGTTGATATTTAAGCTCGCTGCTGCTGTTGTTGTTGCTTTCGTTCAATTTTGATGAGGGTCAAGCCGAAAAAGTACAAAATTGGCATAGTTCGCTGCTTGTCGTTGTTGCTGCGGCCGCTTTGCCGTGGCTCTTTTATGTGCGCAGTTATTTCTGAGATTAACATTCGCCGATAAAGTTGACATTCGCGTCTAGCGATATTTTCCCTGTGCTTGAATTTATTTGGCCAAACGGAGTTTGTTGCCCAAGTCTTTTGTTTCGCCTAGGAAAGGTTACCGAGCCGCTTCTGTTTGCGTTGAGGGACTCTGCTTTTGCTCCGTAATTCATCGTATGAACAGCAACAAGATTCGCTCGACAGAGTACATCAATGGGTCAAATGTCAGATGGCTTTTCTCATACCTTCGACGACGTTCTTCGTTTATTACGAATTAATTCCTTTTCCCGCTGTTTAATGCTTTCGTCAGGCTTTCGCCGATGACCTAAAATAGTTATAAAAAACTTTATTTACTCGCTGGCTACCGTTTAGCAGCGAAGTGTTTCGCTCTCTTCACTCAGTGTTTAGCGGTCCTCCGCTCGGCTGCCGATGATGCGTGTTTACACTCCGCTCGTTACTGCGCTGACCTTCTGTTTGCATAACCGACATCGCAGCGGAACACAAACACGCCTACGATTGCAACTAACGAGTGAACGAGTGCTGTGAACACGCTCGGAGCAACTCTCGCTCGCTGGGAGAAATTCGCACCATTGACACAGAGAAAAGCGGCGGCCGTCGTGTGTACACAGCAGCCGACGGAGACGCGAGGGCTTCACGAAGACGAAAGCTGATTACCCGAAGCTTGGCGCATTCCGCGACGGCGCAGCTGACTTCATTGCACTGTTTCGAGAAGTTGACGAAGGCGTGAAAAGCATTGAGAGCCGTCAAGTGCAGCGACTGCTGCGGCGGCGGCGGCTGGTTCCACGTGCGCCACACACGACGCAGCTTCAGACTTGGAAAGAGGCGCTGCGGAGGGGTGCAAGTGTTGAATATTTGCATGAATCACAACGAGGTTACGTCGAGTGCAGCGTGGCACGCGGAATGTAAACAAAGTCGACGCCGCCTCGGAATGAATGGAGAAATCCGTAAATCAGAAAACGTTGCTCGGCAGAGCGCCGACGTTTGCTTCTCTCCGGTTGCTTGACATCTGCGATGCGCAAAGCACACAGCAGAACGACGAGCGACGATCGGGAGCAACGAAGAGCCGAGGTTCGGCGCTGTTGAATGATGCCGACGATCAGCAAATAGAGCAACGCATCTCTTCGTCTTTGCTTCGTCCTCTGTTCCCCTCCCGTCGAGTCCCTTCGCCGAGCAGCGCTGGTTTTGCATCGCGCAGCTGAAATAGGAATGCTTCACGCGTGCGCAGCCGACATGCACGGAATTCTGATTCCGCCGAGACTCCAAAGCGTCACGGCGACAAACGGTAATTTTCAGCCCATCGCCGACAACGCGATGCGTCTCTCGATAATTTCCAGCGTCGACTGGGTTTTTATTGCTTCTTCGTATGAATTTCAATGCCTCAATAATAACAATAATAATTATCAGAATTTTTATTGTGATTGCTTGACAATTACGCACGCCGAAGCATTCGCGACGACGTCGAAACGAGGAACAGCGCAGCGTTGTTCGTGGATCCTTCGTTCGTCGCCGTGGAGCTGCGAGCACGTAGCGCAAATTAACGCAGCTTCGACTGGAAGGAGTCCGTCGAACAGTCGCACGACGACTGGAAATTCCCGCTCTCACTGCTGATGCCGCGCTCTCTGCTGCGCAGTTCCTGAGAACTGCGAATGGAGCCGAAGCACTGAGGTTCTAGCGTTCGGCACAGCCACACTTCGGCTCGAGCGCGCTGCGCGGAGTCCACGATCCTCGCTTGATTGATATGCATGCAGCAGCGTCGCTTGACATTCATAAAATTTATTGAATAAAGAAAGTTGGGACCCGTTGCCGTTGTTGTTGTTGCCTCTGCTGTCATTTTGTGCCGTTCTTTCGACCACTGAAGTTGTTAAGTGTTTTTCTTCGTTCTTTTGACGTCTTTATAAGTTTTTGCAGCGTCGGTTGTGGGCTGGTGGCTGCCTGAAACCCCGATGGACCCCGTCTTTTATTGACATCCAACGAAATCGCGCTGAAATCGTAAAGTTTTTATCCGGAACTTTGCTTGTTTTAACACATTTCAACACGAGAATTTCAACTACATTTATTTTGAAAATATTCGTAAATTTAATTATGGAAACAATGAATGAAGCCTCCCTCTCCTAACCTGACTTGTTCCTTGGAAATCTTTCGCAGCAGAGACGAGGATGCTTCAGTTCCAAATACAATCGACGTGAGTCGCTTTCGGTGATGCTTCCTCGACTGGCGTTTGTGTCCAAAGCCTCACAAACTGAGCCGAGAACACGTCGAAGATGTCGTTAAGATAAACAGCTGAAGGCACCAGCTGCGGTGCCTGGGGAAGCGGAGGCGCCACTAAAAGCGAGCTGGGACCTCGCTGCGTGTCGGAGCAGCGACAGAAACGGGAGATCGAGGAGCGAGATAAACGCAGCTCGAAAGCGATGTCAAAAGAGTTTTCAACTATTGAAAAGTCAATTAAAAGATTTGCGATTCGCGATCTCAGTCATCGAAGGAAGAAATCAGAGAAGTTTTTATTGAAAGCCTCTCAAATGACTGCGCGTTGTGGGTGCTTCTAGCGGCTTTTAGCGCCGAAAACATTCCGACGAAGCCGCCGCTGAAACGAGTGTAAATCATGAAATGCTATAAAACGAATTACGAATACAGGCAAAGAATTGATCGATAGCCAGACGCAGCGAAAATATTAAAAGCAGCCACAGCAGCGCTGACAAGATACGAAAGACTCAGGCAGCGAACGTGACGAGCTTTTTAAGCAGCCGAGGAACGGCGCTCCGTCGCAGTTATTGGGCCAAATCGCTTGAAATGGTTATTAAAATCCACTGCCGGCGATCCGTCATCGGGAGGCATGCAGCAACGAGTTGCAAGCAACCGTTTTTGCCACTGGGAACCACGGAAAACAACCTGTTGCGGAGTTCATTAAACCGCGTGTTGAATAACATTCCGCAGCCCACTAAAAGGACGTTCAATTCACTTTTATTCGAGCTGCAGCGGTGACTCCGATGGCTGCCGGCGCCGACGCGGCTGCGCTGTCGCCTTTTCGCCTTTACGAGACGAAGTCGTGCTTCACATCCGTGCAGCCGCGATTTCTCACATTCCTAATGACATTATCAGCAACACTCGAGCGGACTGCAGCGCGAAGGAGCCGAAAGCCAGCAGCAAACTTCGAGACCCCGCAGCCGAGCGCAGCGCAGCAGCCGAAGCGTTAGAGCAGCAACCGCCGCGGTAGAGGGAAGCGAGGCGATCGGAGAGCTGCGAAACGTGACAATGATGACCCACTGAACCCTTTGTTCGCTCTGGCGAAGTTTCCTGGCTGCAGAATCTCTCGAAGTGAACACAACTGAAGTGAAATGAAAAGTTCAACTCCTGAAGAGTCCCCCGTCGCCGATCCACTACGAGTTGAACCTTTTATGGCGGTGGCGGCTACTGTTTGCGGCCGGAGGTGCTTCGATGGCTTCTACTTGCGTGATTCAGTGCCCTTTAAGCGGTCACATTTCAGACCCACATTTGACAAGAAAAATGGAGAAACGAGTACAAAAACAAGACCAAAAATGGACCGACTTCTTGACTCTTGGGGCCTTTGAATCAACGTAGAATGCAATTATTTAAGACATTTGTCGAAGATGCTCATTTGCAGTGGATGCTTCATTAAATCCCTTTACTCCTTGAAGGATCCTTGATGCTGCAAACGACCGAGCGAGGAATCACCTCCGATCGACGCAAATTAACAGAGTTTTTACAATTATCGTCGAATTAACAGCGCAGCCGTGAAGCGAGTTTATGGCCGCATTTCGCAGCTGGAATTTAATAGCTCCACGCTGAAAGGATGACGGCGAGGTAAGCGAGGGGCAAAGAAAAGAGATTTAATAAAAATCACATAAACTTCAGCGCTGACACCCTTCGAATGCGCTCGGACGGACTTCAGCTGGGATGAAGATAAAATCGAATCAGAATTTATGCTGCGTGCCTCGGAAATCAATTAAACGAAGACGCAGCCTCACCTGTTGCAGCGTCGTCGTGATGCGTGCCATTAACGCGACAGCAGACGGCGGAAGACCCACGACGAGTGGCTGACGGCCGCAGGGCAGCGCAACACGCGACCAACGCGGAGCGGAGACGCGTCGAATGCAGCAATAAACGACGGACGACGAAACCGTGATTAAATTAATGGCCGGTAACTTAACACCTTTTTCCTTTCCTGGCCGTCGTTATCCGCGGGGCCCTCGGCTGCTTCTGCTGCGAGTTATTGAACGACTTTCGTCCACGCTTCGCACGAAATCCGCACTCCACAGCAGCTCTGACATGGCTCAATTCGGTTACTCGAACGCCTTTAATTCTATAATTTCAATTTACAGCGCAGTTATTAATTATTGCAATGATTCCTTGAGTCCTTCGTTGTCCTCCTGGACTCGCTTTCTCTTTGCTGTGTTTCTGTTCTGGAGGACTGAATTTTGTCTTTCTTTTCAGGCTCCCGACCTCGACTGTCGCCACGAGCTGATGGGCCGCCTGCACAAGATCGAGCCGGTCGTGGAGCTGGAAGTGCGCTCGACGAATCACCGCCCGCTGCACCACCAGCACCACCTGCAACAGCATCACCAGCAGCAGCACCACTTGCACCAGCTGCACCCGCACCCGCACCCGCACACGCACCAGAGGCAGAGCAACGACCTCGGCGAGCACAACGAGCAGCACTTGCAGCACCTGCAGCAACTGAACATCAACTACCAACAGCAGCAGCACCACCACCAGCACCACTTCCAGCAGCACCACGACAGCAACCACGAGCACGAAGCTGCGACCTTCACGCAACCGCCGCCGCCGCCGCCGCTGCCCGTCGCCGAAAACCCCAACAACTCGCCCAACTCCAGCTCCAACTCCGGCTACGCGTGCAGCTCCTCCTACGACGCGGCGTCGGCCGCATTCAACGTAGCAGCGACCGCAGCAGCGAACTCCTACGTCGCGGCCTGTGAAAAGGATTATTTGCTTGGTAAGTACCCGTTGCCTGTCTAGCTTTGATCAACTTGAAGCTTCAGTCACTCATCCTTACGAATTGATGAACTTCCTAGCACAGAAGAGGAAATTGCGGCTTCCCATAAGAAAAATGGGGTTTTCTTCCTGTTTTTCTTGTAAATTTGCTTCTAATTAAGATTCTCTTCGACCTCGTTTCTCATCCTGCACAGAAACCAAATCGAAAGAGGCTCTCTGCAACCCTTTCCTGGACACGGAAGACCCATATCCCGTCCGGCCCGGGCTGTGGGACGACATCACCAGCTCGATACAGAACATCGATCCGGAGAACGCGCTGATGCTGGGCTCCAACGCAGCAGCGACGTGCGCTCAGATCATCGCGACCGGCGGCGGTAGCACGAATCTGCTGCCGCAGGTCAAAATGGAGGCGATCGAGGACTCGCTCCTTGAGACGCTGGCGACACCTCTGCTCAGCCCCATGGAGATCAAGACGGAGAAGACGCCGCTGTCCAGCCACCAGCAGCTGCAGTACCTTCAGCCGCCCCACTTGCAGCAGCCGCACGCCTACCAACAGCACACGTATCCGCACCATCCCAGCTTGCTAGCTGGCGGTGCCGAGCCGCTGGCGCAACTGAGGCAGCAGCAGAGCAACAAGATCAGCAGCAACAGCAGCAGCCCCAACCACCCGAACCGCTGCGGCAGCGCGGCGAGCAGCAGCAACGCGGAGTGCAGCCACAGCGCCAACAGCAGCAGTGACGCCAGCAACGGCGGCAACAACGGCGGCGTTTCCTATCAGTACGCATCGCAGCAGCTGAGCCTCAGCAACACCCACGGCGGTTACCTCAGCGACGTCGGCGGCGGAGTTGCAATCAGCACGTCAGCGGGCAGCACAGCGACGCTGACCAATCTAACGAGCAATAACGCGAGCAATAGCAGCACCACAAACCTTTCTGGCTACGGCTACAATTGGCCCAGTCAGAGCCACAACCAGGTGAGTCCTTCGCAGTGACCACAACCTTACTTTCAGCTTTTTGATGTGCTTGCAGTCGTTCCATGCCAAATACCAAATACCGCCGACAGCCTCACAGCACCAGCAACCCACTGCAGCACTCTGCCCGCCCGTAGTGCCACCGATGTCCTCAAGACTGATGTACGTGCCGCCCTTAACGCCGCCGAGCTCGGATCCAGGCAGCCCGGGCAACTCGATGGTGGCTGCAGCTGCGGCCCAAGCGGCAGCCCCCAGCAACCAGCAACGGCGCCACACTCCTCCACCGCCGTATCAACAGCAGCAGCAGGCTTTGTTCTCCAGCATCTGCCCCAGCGTCGTTGCCCTCAACCCCAGCGCGAGCAGCGCAGTTCATCACCTGAGTCCGGGCAGGACGCTGACCACGTTGACCTCGTGCAATGCAGCATCAGCGTCGCCCGCTGCGGCGAATATGAGCTCCACGCAAGCCGCAGCGACATCCCCGACGACTCCAACGCAAACCACCCGCTCTGGACGCGGTGCTGCGGCGGCCCCGGCGCACTTGTCCCACATCATAGTCCCGGCGGTGCGGACGGTGCGCTACAACCGGCGCAATAATCCAGAACTTGAGAAAAGGAGGATCCACCACTGCGATTTCGTAGGTGAGTCATTAGTCGTGGTTGTTCGGATTCCGGGGGCTGTTAATTAGTTCGTAACCTCTCCGCTTCCCACCTTCGAGAGCTGTAAAACTGAGACGAAGCAGTTCGTATAAATATATATATAAATATCCATCTTTGAGGGCGGTCAGGTGCATGGAGTCCAGCGTTTGCACTCCACACAAATAGTACTCTAATGTTTTTGATTTCGAATCTGCAAACATCGGTTCCTAGACTACAGACTTTCTATAATATGACTTGATATGGAGTTTTTTTCAGCCTTGGTGTGGATCGCATCAATCAGGGACGACCTTATGGGCAATGGGCATTTGTTACTTGACCCAATATCACAGCCCTTTGTGCAGAGTTCTATCAACTCATCAATTCATTGGTTGCCTCTGAAGTGAAGTACAAGTCCCGATTGTTTGCCTTCTGTGGTGTCCATGCCTGTATCTAAACCTGGGATTGTGAAGCGTCGTAATGAGTCTCAGAACCCAGATTCAATTGAAACTGGTACACAAATTACTAGCGGAAACATGGCGATGTGGCGCACATAGCAATCGAGTTCGGGGAATTCCTGCGCGGAGCGTGTTGAGCGTGTTGAGCAGCGAGCGCAATTGATGCAGTCGAGAGTTGGATGGCAGCCAACTCGCGCCATTCACAACCACTTCTAGTAGAAAGTGCTGCAGGTCGAAGTCCCCCGATTTGCATGCAGTTGCACAGAACAGAACAACTGCCAATCGATGTGTTTATGCATTTACTTACGCTGCGTTGACAGCTTTCAAATTAATTTAAACAGTGACGCGTGGAGCATTTTTAATTAGTGCAAAAGTCGTCGCTGCGGATTGTGGACGCTGTTTCGACGGCTTCAACAGCGGAGCGAAAAACGTGTTATTCACGTTACTTTAAATGCTGTCACTTTCTGCCAATTCTTGCGAGTGCGAACTACGATCAAAGGCCAGAATCCTGACCAAAAAAAACCTGCAATTGGTAACTGGTTGCGATCTGTACATGTTTCATGAGAACTTGGCGACTTCTTCCATCGGTTTCACACCATAAATTTTCGAATAACAGCGAACAGACACATTTTTGTCCACCCACGCGACGCCGCGTTTTCACTTTCCCAGTTCGCAATTCGACTGCGACGTCCTCCATGAAAAGCAGACCCATTAATGTCATGTCCTACAAGAGGCTTACAAGTGCGCCGTGCTCCGTCTGCTGCTCGCCGACGTTTCTCCATGTCGCACATGACAGCAACAAAGGCAGAATGTCAACTTAAGTGGAGCACGCAGCGAACAAAGAGTCGCAGCGTGAAAGCTGTGAGAAGCGAGTTTTTAGGTCTTCACTTTCAGCGCATCTCGGAAGGTGCAACGAGCGAGAGTCCTGTGACTTATGAAGACTGCGAAGGAGGACGCAGGAAGCGTTAACAGCCGCAGAAGTCAGCCTTCACATGCATCCACTTCAGCCACGTTTATGGACACTTTGACACTAAACGCTGAAGCAACGAGAGAAAACCGTTTGCGGAAAAATGCGAGATGAAGTTATTATGCCATAAATGCACGCACCAGCAACAGCACCAACAACAACAACAACAACGACGACGAGCAACGGTAGTAATGCCCCACGTTGGCCTAAACTGGATACTCGAAGTGTTGCCGTTGCTGCTGGCTTTTGTCAGCTCGGGCGACGCTTGCGGGATTACGTTGTGTGTTGCAGTGATTAGTATTGCCGTCGGTGTGTCTGTCCGTCGGGCAGTTCTTCCAACAGACGTCTACGTGGTCGGCGTCGACTCTCTGCAACGATTCACAGCGCAGAAACTCCACCGGCGCATATTTCTGGGTCTGCGGCTCGGCGGCGGTATGCGCAGCACGTACTCGAGTATTCCAATCACGTCGTTCAGAATACGTCGTTGCTTGTGCTGCTGAGCTGCGGACTGCTGCGTTGTTGTGACGCGTTGCGTTGTGCTGACGGCGAGTGCCCGGGGACAGCGACCGGCGACGAGTGGGATACATTTCGGAGCTTCCCTCAATGGATCTCCGAGAAACGAGCTTCGAAATGTTACCGCGGTCAAACGGTCGCAATTAACATGAATATAAATACGTGCTGCTCTCTCCGGAGCCCGAAAACTGGCCACAGAAGCCACGGCGCTCACTTTTAGTCTTTCAACCGTTTGTCTCTTAAACAACAGCCTCGGAAGTCAGTTTAGTTTCGGAAGGATCAGTTTTATTATTCTTGTCGTCCTCGTGCTTCGTTAATTATTTGGGGGAATTCGAATTTAGTTCTGAGCGAAGGATTCAACGACGTTTCTAATGCGTGGCTTCTTTTTTGCAGGTTGCACGAAAGTCTATACCAAAAGCTCTCATCTGAAGGCGCATCAGAGAATCCACACAGGTAAGATTCAACTCCACGCTGCATGCCGCCGTTGCGTGCTGCAACGTTAAATGCGACCAATTTGAAGCGCTAATTAATTTAAATACCCATTTTCGGTGCTTTTCGCGTAAAACACAAACGTATTAACATTCCACGAGCTCCAAATTGACTCCGTGTCTGCGGCCCGAGTTCGGCGCAAAACGTGCTGCGGATTATGCTAATTCGGGCCCATCGACAGCCACGGCAGCTCCACGACAGCGCAGTGCACGCTGCTGCCTGGCTTGGGCTGTTAATGGCACACTTTTCACCGGCTCCGAAAGGTGTAGGCTGCGAATGGCGTTTCTTCAGAAGATAGGAGCCACGTCGCTGTTGCATGTGTTGCCCGGAATACTTGGCGCTGCTCATTTCATTATTTTTGGCGTTCAGAAGTGGCTCGCGGCCGACGTTGGGCAACCTCCGAATAGCTGAAGCTGCCGCAGCTCCACTGATTTATTTTCAGTTAACGCCACTCGACGTTCGTTGCTGGCAGTTGGATTAATTTTGAAATATCGTGGAGCGCGCACTGCAACTTGCTGCTGGAGCGACAGCCTCGCTTCATGTGTACTTAGAGGCGCTTAAACAAGTCGTTAAACGCGCGGCGGCTTGATTTACGAGCAACGCGATAATAGAACGACACAACTCGCGACATTTCTATTGGTTTCAGTAGTTCGGCGCCCCTCGAGAGCGGTGAAGTGAGCAGCAGCCACGCTGAATGCCACTTCGAAGCCCTTCGAACTGCTTAAATTCAATTTCGATTTCGCAGCTGTGACTTAACTCAGCTGCAAACTACGAAATCGCTTTAAGTCCGGATCTCGAATGCAATTCGGAGTCTGTTCTGATGAATTCCAGTGTTTACGAAGCAGCGGAGGATCAGAAGTCAACTCATGCAGCTCCATTCGAGGCACCGATCGCGCACTCGTCGCTCAACCCAATTCACAAGCACCGAGCTCAGCACAGTGACCTAAAACCAGAGCCGGGCGTCGCTGTTCTTAACCGGTTCCGCAGCAAGCTTCTTTCTGGCTGCGTCGTGGTCGTTGTCGTGGCTGGCGATCGGCAGAAGCTGGCGATGCTACTGATTGCCACGATGACGTCGCTGCCTGCACCTCCGCCGCCAACACACGAACCGCCGACCGCGGCGTGCGCCACTTCAACGCCATTCAATTTGTTTTCAATTTGAGTTCGGCGGCGATTCGCGGGCAGCGCGTTCGGCTGCCATCATCGACCATCGACAATTTAGCGGTGAACACAACGGTTCGCGGTGGCTCGTTGCAAGTGACTCACAACTGCATTTCCGCGGCTTGATTAGTTTTTGTATCGGAACGTTTCTGACTCTAGAAGGAGTTTCTCGGCTGCGGCGTTCCACGAACACATAAAAGGTGACCAGCGTGCAAACTGCGAGCGCAGCGCTGATGCTGTGCTTTACTTTCATAATTAATCGGACATGCTTAAAAGATTTATGCGCTCAAATTTATTGTGCACTAAAATATTTTCGTTTAATTCTCTGCTAAAGCTGCTCATAAAGTCGCCGTGTTTATTGTTTATTCAAGCCTACATTTTAGCTACAAAATTATGAAATGAATCGCTTTATTCGAACGGGCGAAAATCGTTGCGCTTGAGGTAAATTGAAAGACTTAAGACACGAACTAGCTTTGAATTCGGTTCGGTTCACAGCAGAAATCCGCAAAAGGGATGGCAATAATATCGATGTAGCAGCCGTAAAAACCGTTTCGCAGCAACACCTAGTGACGTGGCTCCGAAACATGTCCGCGCCGACTGCGACATGCGACTGACAATCGACAATTCAGCTCCGGGAGCGCGCCGAACTCCTGCGCTGATCTGCGACCTAAACAGCAGCACAAACGACGCCGCGCTTCGTGTATCTGTTGCGGACAATGCATCTGTGCCCAGATCCTTATTTATTCCATCCCAGCCGCATTTCAATGCAAATGAATTGCAGCCTTTCGGCCGCTCCGAAGCCGCGCATAACTCAATCAACGCGGCTGCGGACAGCTCGAACTGCTTCCCAGACGGTCCGTTCGACGGCTGCGATCGCTGCCCCGCGCACGTCGTGCTGCCCAGCTACTGATGGCTGCCAAAAACGCCTTAAATTCAGTTGTCGTTGGTGCGCACGTTCGCCGCCGCAGATCCGCACACGAACAGCTCATAAAGCAGCCCGTGACCCAAGCGGAGCAGCGCGCGGAGCAACCGAAGCCCGGCGATCGTGCAACAAGTGTCAGCCGTGTCGCCGCGCTTGTGTGTGTTTATCTGATGGATTCCATCTGTCCACGGATTCGCGTCCAGTTTAATCGCTCGCGATGTCAAAACTTAAATGGCGCTGATTCGATATCTTGTGCAATTTAAGACTCGGCGGCACTCGCTGCGTGCAGCTCGTTCGGGCCGCCTTCCTCCGAGCAAACACAATCCAATCGCTGTTTGCGCTGCTGCTTAATGCGCTGTTGTACACAGACCCGAGTTCGGCGCTACGGTTTCGCTGCAGTGCGCGCCGGAGTCGAGCAAATATTTGCTCGGGCCGCTTAACTAATAACGATTCTCGTTGGTGGAACGCGAAGAAAGCTGATTGCAAGCCTCGACCAAGTCAGGCGAATCAATTTCTCTCCACGAACAAGCAGCTTCAAGACGATCTTCGCGACGTCTGCGCGGCTGCCGACTGCAACCAACGCGAAGTGTGAGCAGCAGCGACGCTTTGGACTGATTTCGGTGTGTGTTTAACACGCTGGACGCCGGCGCCGACGCCGCCAGAGACTCCTCGAACGACTTCCGGGTTAACTGCAATTCCAGAAGCAGACAAATATTTGCAAATCGCTTCTGCACTCGACGCTTTGTTGACTCTTTCGGAGCGGATGGATTCGTCCATTCGTGGCACTGACAACTGCTGCCGCTCCCCCTCCACCCTCCCTCCCTCTCAGGACGTCTGAAGTGGCGCAACCTGCTTTTAAAGCGTGTTCAATGGGATGCAAAAACATTTAAGAATTCGCGTTTTTAGTGCCGTCGTTGCTGCTCTGCGGCTGCTGCTGCGAGGCTACTTTCGTTTTATTAATTGCGGCCTGCGAGGCGCAATAAGAACCCAACGACGAAGTGTTTGCGGCGCTGCAGCTTATAAATTGATGCTGAAAACTGTGTTAACAGCGTCACAAAGCATTCGCCTTTTATCTCGACGTAACTGAACGCTTTTAAAACCTTTGCCGAGTTTCTTGGCGCTCGAATAAAACATTTAATGGCTGCAATTGGAGCAGCTCGGCGCGTGCCAATTGGAAAAACGGCTGATTAATAATCGTGCTACTGCGATTTATGAGCAACTGGACCAATAAAAGTCCGATTGGAGGCTCTTAACTGGATGCCAACGGCATTTAATAAGCAAACAGATACTGAAATCCGTTTTCTGACGACGTTTCTGAGGTCCATGAAAGAAAACACTTGAAAGTAGAACCAGAATAAATTAGATTTTATAAGAAATCCGAAGTTGTTGGTCCCCGAAACCAACAGCATTCAAATTACATTGGAAACACGAGTTCAAATTGATTCCAAAAGCTGATTTCGAGCTGACTTCTTTCGAGCGACACTTCTGCGAGTTGCGCAATCGGTTGATGGCGAAGTGGATAAAAATATGCGTATTTCGAGGCGCCCGATTCGAAACAAGTCCACTTCGAACGTTCCCACGGTCGCCGCTCCACATAAACGCGAACATGGCGACGTCGAGAAGCGAATTGATGGCAGATTAAATTCTCTAGCTGCGAGCTGCTCCACCGGCCACGGAGACCCTGAAACGCTGCTGCCAGCTTCTTAATTATATTAAGGAAAACGCTGGCTGAGAAAGACCCACTAAAAGCCGCGACTCGCGCCTTCGTCTAGCATTTGAATTGTCGCATTTGTCAGCGAATTCCGTTGCCGTGCTTCACGTTGGCGACAACAAAATCCATGTTGTTTCTGTTCTAATCTGGAATCTCCAAAAATCTTAATTTTTGCTTCGAATGATTTATGAATTCGACTTGTTTTCGGACTTTTAATGCGAATCCTTCGTCCTCTGAATTCTGCTTTGCATTAATGCTTTTTTCAGCCCATTTTAAAGCTGTTAAAAGAAGAATTTCGCGCTGTTTAGCAGAAGAATGCTTGCAGCAGTGATTCTTTATTAAAAAGCACGTCTTTTAATGATTTTTTTTGGTTTTTGTGGTTGCATTCGAAGCTAAAAACTTCAATAAAAAAGCCTTAAATAATGGAAAAACGTGCCTTCGATCGACAGACAATCGAATATCGACATGCATTCAACTCCTTTTTGTTGTTGTTGTTTTAATGTTTATGACTTGCATTTAGTGGAATTTATGATTTGATCCGTTGATAGATTGTAATTGGAGAAGTTATAATTTTCCAATTAGAATCCACTGTTTAATGTGATGATTTGTGTGCGCGTCAAAGTGTCTGCAAACATTTACCTCTGTGCAAGTGTGTGTGTGTGTGTGTGAGCGTGTCTGGTAACAAGTTTTTTAGTGCCACAATTATTAAACGACATAAAAAGTGGCTTGTGTGTTGCACGGAGCCATTAAAATAAAGATTTTTTGCAATTCTACAGCAAAAGCAACGACGACAACAACAACAACAACGCGAAGTGTTTTTGTGACAACAAAAATCGTCTGTCCGTGGGTGAAATTGTCGCTGTGGCTGCCTTCAGTATTTAGGTTTATTTCGTCTTCATTGTCATCGGCGACTGAGCAGCGCAATTACAGTTATTTACTGTTGCTGCCGAGGTGATTTCTCTTCAGTGATTAAACGGAAACATGACAACAACAACAACAACAACAACGAAGAGTTCAAGTACAGATTTCGTTGTGTCGCTCGTTTGTTGCTGCTTCTGCGTTTTTCCCGTCTGAATTTCGACGAAATCAGTTCGAGCCGACGTCGCGATCGGGATTCGTGTGGAAATGCGTCATTATCACGAAGAAAGCCGCGGCCGAAGGAGTCGCAAGCGTCAAACGCGCTCGTGTCGGAATTTTGATTGCTGCAGACGCGTGGAAGGTGAATCGTCGTTCAGAGGCCGCGCTTCTTCGGCTGATCGCCGAATTGAATCACTGAACAACGTCCCGCGCCCGCGCCCCTTCATTGGCTTCATTACTTCAGCAATTGAAGGCTGAAAAGGTTCGATTGCTCGACTCACTGCGCTTCGGACTCCTTTGTTCGGTTCGGGCTGCGGTTTCCGTCGCTCGGAGCCGAGTCGCCACCCACACATGGACACGGACTGCTTTTGATTGATTCTGTCGGCAGCTGCTCCTTCTCCAGCGCTGCGTGCTCCGTAATAGACGCATAATTGCGGCGCTTTCGAGCTGGCATTTAGCAAACGGCAGCCGCGGCAGCTTTAATGAGGCCGCGATCAGAGATTCGTTAACAGACGAAGAACCGATGCGAAGTGGGCCATAAAACGCCGAATTCGCTTCACGGTCTCCTCGCGGACCGTCGGCGCATACCGAAGCCATGACGCACGCCGACGTCGGCCGCTCACTCGCCCATTAAAAAGTAGCGAAAGACGCAATAACTTAAAACACACACACACACAGCAATAAAAGTCCCATTGACCGTTGAGCAGCAGAAGAGAGCGACAGAACGACGAACGAATGAAGCTGACGAAGTGAGCTCGACGCAGCCGAGAGCCGAGAACCGAGAACCGCGAAACAATAACGAGCAGCGTCGACGCAATTATAAAAAAGCGAATGGCGAAATGGGAACAACAACAACAACAGCGCCGAGAGCGACTGCGGAGAGCGCCATAATTTTTCGGCAATTAAACGACGTTTGATTAACACCCTCGTCAATGCAGCACTTCGGGAATGCGCCGCGAACAACAGCAGCAACGACGACGAACCTTTGTCTGTGTTCGCCACGTGCAAGAATGTTGCTGTCCCTCTCTCTCTCTTGTTAAGGCTCGGAGTTTAATTAAATGCACGAATGGATTTTGCATAGAGAACCATAAATCTATCATCGCCGCGTTTCGCGTCCGCTCCTCGCTCCTCGCAACGCGGCTCTCGAGCGGTCGCGGTCGCCTTCGCCCTCGCCGCGCGTCGTAACTTCGGACATTTCGAGCTGATGTTAATTTATTTTACGACGTTCGTTCCGAGTCCGTCGCCGTCCTCGCAGAACATGACTAATGCCGTGATTGATGCCGGCTCGTGTGGCCCACATTCCGGCGCACGAGGCCCGCATTCACCCATTCAAGGCTGCGACTGTCCACTGTCCACTTTCGCTTTTCCAACTCTTTTCATTGTTGATTGATGATAATTTTACGGAGTTCTGCTCGAAACTAACGCGTCTCCTTTCTTCCCGTTTCAGGAGAGAAGCCGTACACCTGCCAGTGGCCCGAGTGCGAGTGGCGGTTCGCGCGCTCCGACGAACTGACGCGCCACTACCGCAAGCACACCGGCGCCAAGCCGTTCAAGTGCGTCGTGTGCGAGCGCAGCTTCGCGCGCAGCGACCACCTCGCGCTCCACATGAAGCGCCATCTGCCGAAGAACAAGTGAGGCGCCGTCGAGCAGCAGCAACGCATTCCAAAGGACTCTCCGTAGTTAACTGAGCTTCTCTTTAGTCTAAGCTTCTCTCTTCTGTAGTCTAAGCTTCAACGCACACCGCAGTCGGCCGTCGCTGCAGCCGCGTTGCATACTTCGCGGGGCGTGCGGAGAGCAGCAGCTTTTTTGTTATTTCGTTTTAGTTAATCGTAGTTTTTAGGTAGTTAGTTTTAGGTGCATCCGCTTCCGCAGCAGCGACTTTTGTATACGTTCCAATTTAGCTGTAGGCACTTTCCGCTCTTAAAGCAACTGGAGCGGCGCTCGACAGCCGCCCGTCAACTTATTTAACTGTAGAACCCGTAGCTCGTAACCGAGGACAGAATCGAAGCGAAATGTAAACGAAGAGCGAAATAAACTTCAAATAAACCACAAAAGTGCTGGCACAATATCTAAAAAACGCCTTTCATTTATCCGAACAGGTCACACATCGATTCGTGGTGGGCGTGGCGGTGTTTAGCGCATTCCTCTTCCGTCCCGTCGCACTCGATGACAATTTAAGCAACGACACTTTAAACGATTGTCTTTTTAACGACACTCATTCGCCTTTTCCCCTCCCGCCGACCTTCGGCCGAATCGCGGAACCGGGAAATCGATAATCGACCGTTCAACGAACGCATTTCGCAATTCTGCACACACAAAATTAAAAGAGAGCGACGTTTAGTTTCCTAAGGATTACAACTTAATGACAACCTCCACCAGCGCTCTGCAACTAGCAACATGTTGCTGCAACATGCTATTAAAACATTCCGCTTATTTACGCGTTCAGCGATTAAATCCTCCATCGAAGCGCTCGAAGCGAATTACGAAAGGAATTCCGAATCAATTAAAGCTTTAATCGGCCGCCGATTGACTGCTGTTGTCCAATCGCAGCAGCCACGGAGTTTTTAGTGTCACAAATTGTTCAATGCTCCTTCGCAAACGCAGCCTTTCAACCACCAGAAGCAGAAATGGTCCCAAAATGGTTGGAAATAATTACAAATCGATCTTTGACTCGGATAAATAAAGACTTACAGCAGTTGAAAGAGGTGCTGACGGTGAAATTGGATTGGAAAAGGGATTCAATTCGTTCAGAGGAGCGAGCTTCATTCTGTTCCCTTTCCTCATCATTATTCTCCCACTCAGCTTCAGGGAAGAAGAGTTTCAGTCATCGAAGAGCTTCAGCAGAGACTTTATTCACCAATTCACATTTTTATGCATCAATTTTCATTTTATGTGGATTTTATTTAAGGGATTTCCTCTGTTTTTTTCAGAGAAACTCTTAAATATTTGTTACTGGGTTTTGTTTGGACGCTGAATCACTCCAAAAACATTTGCAGCGCACATTTTTGACATTGAAAAATATTGAGTTGGAGCGGAATTCAGTTCGCGTGGGTCGCAGCTGCAACGCGAGGCAGCAGCGACCGTTGCAAGGTTTCGTTTTGTCACCGAAAATGATCGAAAGCATAAATTTGCAAAAGTGAAGCAATGGAGATCGATTGCAAGCAGTCGGACGAAGGACAGCGCGGGCCGAGGGCAGGAAACGCAGCATTGAATCATTGAATCAGATGCAAATGATTCGTGGCTGCTGCATGCCACAAACGAAGCCCAAGAACGGTGCGTAGGCAGACCCTCCCCTTCCAACAACGGAATTCATGATCAATGATCGCGATCCACGCCGATTGATCGACTGCAATCGCAGCGGCCGCGACAACAGAAGCAGGATCGCTTCTTGACACTTTAAGGACAACTGCGAAGAGGGCAGAGACAGCCCCTCCTCCCCTCCCCCTTCACCGAGCGATGTCAAGCCAACTGCTGCGAGAAAAGCCTCCATTTGCATAATAAACACACAAATATTCGCCTCGCAGTTGAACTTCTGCGACGCGTTTCAGTATCACGACGACCGGTTTTCGGCTGAAGTTTTCCAGCGATCTCCAATTTGCACTTCGCTTTTCCAATAAGAATCTCGCCAGCTGCGAGCAACAATTAAATCGCAGTTCGCACGATTGTTCATCAACGATAGCGAGAGCCGCGTATGTGTGTGTGTGTGTGTTCGTTCCCACGTTCGTGCTTCGCCACTCTTCGGTCTCCACGCTTTAAACTGCGTCGTTTGCAGTCCGAAAACATCGATAATTCAAATGCTTTCGTTGCGCAAGGTTTTCGTAGTCGCTAGAATCTTTCTGGCGTGCATCGGAAGAAGTGAATCACGGCGCCCACTCCGGCGTCGGAGGGGCGGCGAAGAGTGGCGTTATTTGTATTTTGTCACTTGCAGCGATCGCTGCAATTAATAACATTTACGCGCCGTAATGAGCCGAGCGCTGCGCACGGAAAAGTGCAGCGTGGGCGTCCCGAAGTCGCGGCAGAAGTCGCCAGTTGCGCAACGGACGCTTGCCGCAGACAGACACCTGCGCCGATGTGAACACGGCTCGAGCGCAGCCATTAATTGCCACGGTTCAAGCGAGGCTGCAGCAAGTGACGAGTTGATTTCATCCGCTGCTGCGTCGTCTGCCAGTGGTTCTTGGAACTGCCTAAAAAAGCTCTTCAATCCACAATTTGTTGCCCCAAGACTTCGATTGTCGAGCATCGTTAATCGAGTGGAGTGCGTCTGCAAATGCGCCGACTCACGGCCCCAGAAACCATCGTTGAACCCTCGAAAGCAGCGCGAACAATCGGCGTTCGGTTGTTACTCAACTCTCATTGTCATCGCTCCGTCTGCGGCGATCGGAGCCGTCGATCATTAGACGCGATAAGCGTCGACGTTGGCTGCTAATGACGAAAACCTGTGTGGCACTCGAGCCGAAATCCAGGCACTCAATCAGCGCCCAGCAAACGATGCGAGTCCCTCCCGACGCCGCCCGATCGCGGTTATAAACGGATCCGTACGAAGCGCTATCGAGCAGCTCGATCGCGGCTTCCCCACGTCGCGCCCCGCACGCCGCTTCCTCGTCGAGCGAACTCGGGGAAAACTGTCATTAGAGCGCGGAAAATCTAAATGAAATCAGGCTGTGGGCCGCCACTGGCACGATCAGTCAATCATTAGCTCGAGTGATTGCCGCGCGTCGATCGGTTCTCTCATTTGCGCCTGCGTCGGCCGCAGAATTACACATCAGCGTGCAAATTGGGAACTTAATAGCGATCCGAGTGCGATCAGGTCGCTTTCCGTGGGAGGAGGGACGCAGAGAGCAACGATCGAGCGACTTCCGCTTCGATAACCGACTCGCAGCGAGCGATGAAGTTGGGCAGCGCGACTTTAGGCGAATCTAAGCACGCTTCTAATTTCCGTCCGTCCTTTTGCCGATGGAAGCACACACACATAAATTAAACAGCTCACGGAAGACCGAAGAGCGACGCCGCAGCCCACAACCTGCGCTTCATTTGCAAATGCGCAGCGAAGTTTTAATTGTTTCAGTGCGAATCTGAGGTCTGGAACCGCGGAGCAGCGCGCTTCGTGCAACTCGATGCATATTTAAGCAGTTGCGCTGCCGACCCACGTGAAAAGGTCCCGGTCGGCGTTATGCGCGCTCCACGAGCCTCGAAGGTTTCATCAATGGGACAGCGCGTTGCTGCGGCCGTCCTGGGCGCAGGCTGGGCGTCGCCGCGATTGTCTGGCGCGGATAATCTGCGAGGCAGCAACTCCTCCAGGTCAGGCGAACGCATCAATTACGCGCGCCCGATGCGCATGCAGCGATCAAGATCGCAGCGCCGCACATCCTGCGGAATACTTGCAGCCTTCGCAGTGACCCGTTGGTGGAGTGCGTTGTTTGCGCAGCGAAGCGGCTCGCGATGGCGCCCAGCGTTGATTGTTTTGTTCACAGCGGAGCCACGACGATCGCCGGCGAGGAGCTCGACTGTCGGCTGGCAGCGGCTCAACCGAAGGCAGTCAGCGTCACCAACTGCGTCAGCATCACGAATGTGGCACTTCTTCCACTGATCCACGGACTTCGAAGGTTCGTGTCGCCCTCTGAGGGTCGCTTAACGCAGTTTTCAATGGAGCTCTACAAAGTATCAATGAACGCAGCATAAATTAAACCAACAGCCGAAAATAGTCGCTGATGATTCCGATAAGAATCCATTTTTACTTTCCATAAAACAGTCGACACGTCGTTCGGAGCTCCTCGCATGTGGCTTGTTTCCAGCCGCTTTCAGCGCCACCAACGAACGAATGAACACATTTCTACGGAGTCTGCGAGGAAGTTTATGGTCAGCCTTTCGAGAGCCGCGCAGACCCACAACCGAAAGCAATTTCCAGCTGAGCCCACACATCGCCGGACAGCAATTGATGCGCAGCGAGGAAGAGCTATGCGCCGGCAACAATAGAGACATTACTTCGACGCGGCCGCGAGTCGGAGGCTGCGGAGAGGAGGCGCTCTCGGCCGCGATGCGATTAGATAAACGCTGCCGAGATTCGTGCTTTCCGCAAATTGACATCGACTCAAGCAGCAATAACAATAGCAAAAGCAGCAATAAACTCCGCTGGGCTGCGTTTGATCCGGGAGTTAATCAATAATCGCCCTCACATCGCAAAGCAGAGAAACCGCTCGGAATCCGCTGGATTTACGACGTGCCGCGTGACGCCGCGACGAACACTTTGTCAATCCGCGACTTGCGATTTAATTGATACAAATAACACTCCATGCGCTTGACCGGAATCGCGCTGAAAGTATCGAGAGCACAGCTCAATAACAATAAATCAAAATCGTTGTTATTCACGGCCGCGCGACTGATTGCAGCATAACACGGCGCGGCGCTGTTTCGAGCGGCTGCAGACTCTGGTATTGACTTTAGTTGAGTTATGGACAGTCGCTGTTTATCTCAGCGTTGGACTTTATATCATTGAACTCTTAACTTTGCATCAACTCAACATCAACGCTGAATCGTGATCGGACGCGAAGCGGAGTCGCTGCAGCCGCTGCTGCTGTGTGTTCGACATCGCTTAGCGCAGCACTTAATGAAGGATTTATGAGTGGCCGCAGTGATTAAAATGTTAATCGAACGCAGCGCAGCGGACAACGGCGGCTGCATGTTAATGAAACGCTCTCGACGCACAGCACGGAGCTGCGTCAATATTGACAAAGGCATGTTTTACACGCGGCAATCAAAGTTAATTAAATTATTATGGAAACATCGCGAACATCGTCCAGGAGGAAAACACAGAAATTGGAATTCGCCTCGATCGAGCAGCGCTGCGCTTTCCATGGGTGGCATTTTCGCCGGCAACGCGCAGCGCGGCGGAGCGACGCAACGAGCTGCAATTAAGAAAGCCGAACACGCGACTGCACGCAAATTTTTCCATCAACGACGTGATTTGCGAGCGCTGCGGCTGTCGCTGCAGATTGCGATCGGCAAACACAAATGGTGCATAAATAAACACGAGTGTAGATGCGAGCGATAAGCGCAGAGCGATGCTTAAAGATGCTTTAAGATGGCCGATAACGCGGCTGCCGCAGACAATAAATAAATTTGTTCGATGCAAATGAAACGAGCGGCGGAAACGGGTTGAGCGACTGGCGGCGCCTAGACGAGCTTCCGTCGAAGTTCATCCGCAGAAATGCAGCACGTGTTCGCTCTGTCCAACAACAAACGAAGGACAGCTTCAAAGCGCGTAATGAAAAGTCGTTTGTGCACTGCTGCAGCGCTTCTTCGTGCGTGTAACTCGCTGCATGTCGACCGCCCGCAGCGCGACGGACTCCGGCCGCAGATCGACGCGATGCAGCGGAGTTGTTGTTGCTGCTCTGCGGATGAAGGACAGAGAATTAAAGAGAATTTTGTCACCAAATGATGGAAGATGTGCGCCGCCAGAACCGAAATAATTGAGATTGATTGATTCCGACGCGATTGCGATGCGGCGTTGCGTGGGGCAGCCGCAGATGATCCTCGACGCAGCCTGCGGAGTCCCGAGATGTCCCAGGAGCGATAGCAGCCGCCGCGTGGGCCGCTTGGGACGGATTTCAGCCGCAAGATTGCCGCAAGATTGTCGCGCGACCCCGACACTTGTTGCCGCTGCAGACGTCGCTTCCAACGGAGTTTTGTCACTTTCGGGCGCGCGATCGATCGTCGCTACCGTTCGCTGCGCTGCCGCGTCGGCTTTAATTAATTGTTAAGCTGCTCCATTCATCAATTCGTGGCTCTGATAACGAAGATGGATGACGGCTCGTTATCGGGCGACGTCGCGTCCGAGCCGATCAACTCGGAGCTTCTGCTGCTGCCGAATCGCTTCACTGCGATTGACAGGCGGCGTGCGGCGCGCAGACGTGCGGCGAATGACGAATCGACGGCGGCCCACGCAACGCCACGGACGAATTCAGATCAGCGCCCTCCGCCGCCGCTGCAGCCGCCCCTCAGTGGCCGCAATTAATAAGCAGGTGTCACAATACGCCGATACGAAACGCGGAGCAGGCGAGCTTCTTATCGGCCGGGGAAATCGCTGCAATAACTCACAGCAACACCGAAAAACACGCAGCCGCAGCGCAGATATCGCGCGATTGCAGCGCAGAAGTGAAGCGAATTCATTGCCAAACCACGGCAAATAAACAGCGAAGCCAGTTTCGGGCGAGTTTGGCAACCAGAGCAACGAATCGCATTTAATTAAAGCAAAGCGCAGCGGCGACAGGCGAAGTGTTCACTCAATCACAACGCGGCCGGTGACAGCAGCGCGGACTCGAAAATGGAGCACAACCCGTTCGCAATGAACTTTCCGCCGCACAATTCACGGCTTGACTTTGACCTCTGCGTCGTTGCTAATGTCGCCACTGCACCTGGACGCTGCTTGCTCGCCTCTCGCCGTTCAGAGGAATTCAACACCCACTGCAACACGGCTTCAGTGCAGCTGCAGCCGCAACGCGACCAACTCACATCGAGCAGCCTCGGGCGCCACTCGCAGCTCCCTCCCCCAACGACACACTTCGGCGCCGCTCGCAATTCTAATTGGTAATTATTCAGCGCTCTGCTGGACGCTCGCAGCCAATCATAATCGACGCGGCGTTGTTAATGACTGCTTCGCATGCGAGCGATTTGCAGTTGGCTTTAATTAAATGCTGCGCACGGTAATTGCGAAATTAGTGCTTCGTGGGAAACTCAGGCGCTGCACCGGAGACGCCTCGCCGAGCGGATCGCAACGAATCGATCGAATGTCGCTCGGAGCGGGCAGCAGAAATTGTCACAGCTCCGAGAATTCCATTTGAATGTGGAAACCAACGACGTTTAACATTTAAGAGTCTTGTTTTTCGCTGTGACGTTAATAAAATTCTCCGTTTTCTGCGTTGGTGGGCGATTTTCATGACCTGCAGACGTGAAAGAGTCTTAAAAGGCGCGGGAAAAGCAGAGTCGTAAATGACTGCGGCTTCTTGCTGCTTTCCTCTCGGTTAATGAATCAGATTTCGACAAAGAAGTCCCTCAGTAACTGCATAAACAACAAAACCAAAGGAAAAAGCAGCACGTGGACTAAAATTCGTCTGTCGTGAAGGACTTCAGACGATGTGAAGACTTGAGTTGCTTAAATGAATATTTAAATGCTTCAATTACATCACTTACAACGACGCATCGACCTGTAAAAAACTCTTCACTCCTTCCTCGTCACTTCGATCGATTCTTCGTTGCGCTGTTGGACTGTCGAAGGTTGCGAACACAGCAAAAGTCGCACTTCGCTGTTATTTCTTTTAAATTTTTATTTGTTTTGTTCGCTATTCTTTTTATTGCTTGTACTCATTTAATAATGTTTTTTGTTATTCGAAAACTTGTCATAAGTGGACACAACTTTGGAAATATTGTGAATGTTGTTCAGTTTTATATTTAGAAATTAATTCCATTAACGAAGTACTTAAAAAACTGCTTCAACTCCGCAATAAAGAGTCTTTTTCCGGTAAAGAAAAGAAATCAATACCGAAGCTTGCTTTGAGTTCCTTCATCGACTGAATTCGAGCATCAGTTACACGATTCCAACGCTGAAAATACAACAAAATGCAACAGCGAAGCAGCTCAACTGGCGATGACATATTGAGGCGTCGCTCGCAGCTCCACTGCGCAGAGTTCAAGCGTCAACAACGAACATTTGCCGATATTTATTAGGAAGTTATTTGCAGAGCCAATGAGCAGCAGCACGACGTCGTCGCATCGCGGGGCAGCCAGAAATGGAAACAACTCGGCGAGGAACTCGTGACAGTTCTGACCCCAAGCAGCGTCCGTCACGACGGCGACTGTGGCGCGAAATTAAGAAATAACACGGAAAAAGTCGCGAAGAAGCTCCGTGCAGGGCTGACCGAGAATTCCGACAGTCGAAGAGTGTTTAAAAGGCATCCTCCGAAGACCGAAAGCAGTTCCTCAGCATCCGTAAGCCTCACGCAAGACGACGCAGGGAAGAAGACGGAGAGTCGCTGAATCGTCAGAAGGAAAATGTAATTACTTCGATAAGCAAGCAACGAGCTGATTAACGACGCTCCTGAAGCTAATCAACGTTGCTAACTGTACAAGTTTACGGTTTTCCCACCGCCGACGACGCCCACGCGTGCGTCTTGCCAATTCCATTAACGATGTTTGTCTATCGATGCTGCTGAAGTCCCATCAACTGCGGGCGAGGAGCGACGGCGGCAGCGGAGGCGACACTCCTCAGCGTGGAAGCAGCAACCGCAAATGGATTTCTTCTCGGGTGATTTTCTGGTGCATTCGGCGCTCATCGCAACTCATATTCGGCGCTGAGTCGACGGTTTAAGGGCCTCATTATGTGATCTGTTGCCACGCAGTTGCGCAGACTGATGAGGTGCTGGTAATTGTTTTGCAGCTGGAGTTCGTCGGCGCGATGCGGCTGCTGTTTGTTCCACTGCCGCCCGCCCGCCTGCCTACGTCGTCCGCGCCTCGCAGCGTGCGAAATCAATTGCCAAACATCATCCGCGGTTCGTCATCGTGACGCCTGCACATTGATGCCTACTTTTTATTGATTCCGCTGCCGCTCGTTGTTCGTTGCACGTTCGGCTGCATTAGGCACACAATGCATGCTAATGCTTTGTTTTGTGATTAGTTTTTGCAGCACCGGCCCGGAATTGGGTTAAATTTTTATGCTGTGACTGCGATTAGCTGCATGCAAATGAAATCTTCGACTGTCGACTGCCGCGGCGTGCAAAATGATTCATGCCGCTTGCAGATGGAGCCGACGGACGTTTCCCACGTTTTAGGCTCTCAATAATTTTATTGCTGCCTACAAGTTCTGCGTGGATCGACAAGAAGCGATAAATCGAGTTTGTTGCTCAAGTCTTTCGTCGGCCCCTGAAATCCAAATTTCGAAACGAGCGAGTGTATTTTTAGTGCTCAGCTATCATTTTTATAGAACCGATATGTTTATTCCCCGTTTACGTCAGTCAGCGGTTCTGTGGCGCGGTCAGATGCAGCAGAGTCGCTTCCAAAAGAATGTCGCGCATACGACGTGTGTTCGCAGCGGGTTTCGGGGCAGCCGAAACGTGATCCGCTCCACTCAACCCCATGCGCCTAATAGACAGCTTATTTGTTATCTCTTAAGCTTTAATCATCAGTTCTTAAGTAGCTAATGCGGCCGGTTGTGGCATGCATTCGGAACACGAACGAACACGTCAATCAAGTCGCTTTTCAGCGCGATTTCGACACCGGGCAGAGCGATATTCGAGCTGCATCAAACGGTTAACTGAGTTTCGGACAACACGACGTGTCTGCGGTTTTATTAGTTGCATTAGCGGACTCCCAACCCCGGCCGCCGCTTCAGCAGCCGCTGCTTCGATTGTGCTGAATGAGATGCAGGCAAAAAGAAACATCAACGCCTTTTACTTGCTAAAACGGTGCTGTGACTGCTTCTGCTGTTGTTTCTGCTGTTGTTGCAGATCATTATCGACACATGCTGCGATCTCTGCGCCGAAAGCCGGCCTCAGCGACGACAATCGTTCTGAGTTCGGACTGCGGCGGCTGTCGTTTTCGGTGTCTTCAACGACGACGCTCTCCTTCGCGATTTATGGAAATCGTTTCTGTTTTTGCCTTTGGAAAGTGCACCCAGATCAGCGCTGCGATGTTGTTTGGCTGCCATTTGGCCGCTGCATCGATTGTGCATCTGCAGCCGCCGCTTCCTGCTGCAGAAGCTGCTGTTTTCGGCGTCGTTGGACGCTGGACTTGCATAACGATTCAATTTCACACCTCCTCCGAATTTATTCAAGCAACTCGAGGTTTTCCCATACAAATTGAATCATGCGGTCGCTGGACTCGACTCGAATCGGCCGCGGTTCGGTCGCGGTGATTGCGAGGTGCAGCAGAAACCTTTTCATGGACTCAACTCGAAAAGCTTCTCTTTTTTCATGTTTTCAAGACTCTTCTTCGTAGAACAACGAAAAACGCTGCTGCATGTTGAATGAACGAAATTCGTAATTGAAAGTAGTACAAGGGGGCGTGGCTGGACCCAGTTTATCATTCAAGATTTTGCAGTTAGCGTGGACAATCATATTATAAAGCTTTATTTGCTTTATTTTGGTTTATTTTCCGTTTTAAAATGCAGTCGCTTAACACGAGTAAATCAAAGGTCAGTCCGAGTTCATCGACACCTGCCACATCCACAATCAATGCACGGAAACCAGCCAACAGCGGAGTGTTGCCAAGCGGCGACGACGTCGTCTGATTTCGCGTTTCTTCGGCGCTCTTCTGCTGCTAAAGGTTACGGAATCGAAGTTAATTACTTTCGTTGGCCGTAAATCACGCCGACTACAGCAGCCTCGAATGGAAGCGGGATTGGAAAGCAGCAAGGAAGTCAGCAGCCGCAGCAGCTGTGAAAAAACCACGAAAATATCGATTGGAATTCGGAAAATTAAAATGTTATTTATTCGGGAATCGGAAAAACGGCGTCCAACACGAAGCGGCGGACGAACGCCGTGACTCTGCGGCAGAATTAATCGATTTCGGCGCCCCGCTTGTAACCGGGCTCCGTGCAGATGTCGGCCGTCGCGCCGCCGCCGCTCCAGGAGCAGCGATGTTAACGCGACGCGCAACACGACGGACGCAGCTACAAATAAAATTACAGTCACGCTTTGCGCCGTGTAAATTGGCGTTATCTCAGCGGCTGCACTTGTTGCGGCCAACAGAGGCACCACGACGCGCCGGGAAGCCGGGAACCGAGCCGTAGCAGCGCGCCAATTGATGAGCGGAGCGACTCATCGCGAAATCGTTATTGTTTCTGTAATTTAAAGCCTTTCACTGCTGCAAGAAGCGGCACGACTTTATTTCTTGATCAACGCAGAGATGCAAATGGCTAATTTATATTTGAGCGGCGAACGTCCACCGCGACCTGCCTGCGACTGATGCTTCTGTGGCTGTCGTTGGTTCTAATGCCAACACAGTTGAACACTCCGTCGACGGACTCAGCTCCCTTCTCCATCCACAAACGGTGCTGGACGCCGCAGTCGCTTCTGCCGCCAGCTACTCGCCGACAACAGCAACACATGTTCTCGATGTGTCACTCTGCGACTCGATCGCAGCCAGAAACGAAGAAGTTTATGGCTCTGATGTCCCTTGAACCGGCTGCAAGCAGAAAACTTTCCAAACGTAGTCCGATTCCGTTAAAGCGCGCCTCACCTGCAACTGGACGCGGTTCCGCGGAGCAGCAGCCTTCCTTGGCCGAGAAATGATTCAGAGCCGCTTCCAGATCCGCGCCGAGTGCACTAAGCAAAAACAGTTGCTTCAACTGGCGGCGATTGGCACTGATTGTCGTTCCATGTTCGCAGTTGTTCGCTTAAATTGTTTTCCAATCACAGCAGACAGCGACAAAAACCGCTCCGCTCGAACTACATAAATTCTTAGCCCGCCGTCGTCCGCGCCGCTGGTCGCTCTTGCAACGGTGGCAACTGCAAACGGTAACAACGCAAATCAAATAAAATCGCAACAGCGCGGAGCCTCGTAAAAACATGAAAAGGACTCGAAGCGCAGTCGCTTTCGGGTCGCGAGTGATTTGCGGCCGCGCATGGCGATTTATGTAGATCGCAATGCACCGTTGACAACGTGCCACATGTCGCTGCCTGCGTCGCGGCCGCGCCGTTGACTAATGCCCCGTCAATTGACAAATTGTGGAATCGAGATAATTCGTCGATGCGATTCAATTGCAGTGAATAAATTGTCGAAATGCGATCATAACTTTTTGTGCTTTATGCTAATCAGCAGCTTGTGGAGCGGTAAGGAAAGAGAGGGGCGGCAGGGCGTGCGTGCTGTCGATTATCGTTGAGCGCGGCCGTCAAACGAACGACGAAATAAAGTCACATCCGAAGCCGCTGCTTATCGCAGGTTCATCCGCTGAAAAGAAGTCCGTTTATTCGCCTGCAGCTACGTGACGTTGCGACTAACTGCGGCCCGCTGGAATTTCATCAAATGACCGAATCTTTCCACTTGAGCGGCCTCGCTGTCATTCGTACGTGGATCAAGGTTCAGCCGCTGGGAAAGCTGACGAAGAAAGCAGCTTCAGCTTCCCGATGCGAGCGCGCTGGCGTTTGGGTCGCGTGGTCCTTCACACGGACACCTTGCAGCGCAAACATTTCGAGCACAACGCATAATTCAGGTGAGCTGCGCCGTGATCGCCGTAGCAATGATGAACCTAGTTTTAGATAAACACGCGGAAACCGCGACGCAGCAGCCATAAATAAGCAGGAATCGGCTGCGGCGCGGCGCGACTCGCGACGGGGACAACATCAACGTCAACATCTGCCGAAAACAGCGCACTTGAGCTTGATGGATGCGCGTGCGGTTGGCCGCACAAATGCGCAAATGTTAGAATCTCGCGCTCAGATAAATCGCCGCGAGAACAACAACAACAGAGGGAACTCAATGAATGCGAAAAGAAAGCAGCACGTCTGAATGATTGCAGTTGGTGCTCTGCAGCCCGCAGCCCGAAGCCCGACGTCGCTGAGTTATGAAGACGGCCGCTTTACGTGCGGATGGCTGCGCGTTCTTGAATGAGTCTCGGAGGCGCTGCGTATGAATGAAGACGTGTGCAGGAAACCAGAAAACTTCGTCGCTCCATCGTTTTTGGCCATCATTAATTCTGCGCTTTTAAAGCGCGGCCGAAACGAACTCCGCTTCTGCTGCGCGCACAACAATTTATTTGGTTGCTTGTGTGGGCCGCCAGCCGTCGAAATTAACAAATAAAACTGCGTGCTCCATGTTGCCATGCGTAGGCCGCTGCCGCTGCAACATAATCGACACCATCCTGTCGCTGCGGTCGGCGCGACTGCCGCGCTGCCTCGTTCGCGCTTTCGTTCCTCTCGCACGCTGTCAATGCGCCGTCGTGGTGCAGCCGACGCGATGACAACCACAGCCGTCGAGGACCGCAGCAATTAATGTCCTGTAATTGTCGCTGTCGTCGCTCGGTGTCGCTGACTGAGTGCCAGGAAATCGCGTCCGTCTGCCGACAACATTCGCCGTTTGCAAGCCCGAAATGCGAAGGCAAGCAACGCATCTCCGCTCGGTTCTTCTTCGCCAACAACGACAGAGGATTCAACGCTGAAATCCATCTTGTTTTGTGCAAATGTTCGTGTCTGAGGCGAGTTGTTAGCGACTGTAAACGGAGACGACAAAACGATGCAGTTTATCTTGCGATGCTTGACCAGAACCTCTTCTGCTGCAACTGACGACTTCGCAGACGACGTTTATTACCACTGCAACGATTGAGAGGCTCTTGATTCGCACACAAACTCTTCGCAATGAGAAACGCAACGACTTAATTGCAATTGAAATGCTTCCAACGCTTCGAAAGCGACGCGAAACTCGTGTGCGTCTGCTTCCGATTGCCTCAACACGGTTTTAGTAACTTCATCAATGGGATCGACGCAGCACACAAGAAGCGAGACCGGAATCCGTCGCTGTGAAGCAGGCAGCCCGTCAACGGAATTCTGATTCGTGACAACTGCGATCAATCTTCAGTTCGCAGCCTGAACTCGATTCGTAGCCCGTCGATGCGCCGTGAGCCGCTCTTCCGTTGGCAGGCAGCCACTTAAAGTTGATTTGTTGGCTACTCGTATTGCTGCCTTCGTGGCCAGCAGCAGATGCGCTGTTTTCATGGGTCTCAATGCGATTGAAGCGTGTGGAAACGAGGGCAGCATCCGTGCCCAGACGCCGTCGCATTGAAGCGAAAGTTAATTCAATAATAAAACAGAATCAAGAGCACCTCGGCAGAGGCTTTTTCTAGCTTTTATATAGATGCTTATAAGGAGAAAATTCATAGAAGTTCTTCTCTTTTGTCCACTTTTATTCATTTACTTGGAAGTCTTCGAGGCGGGACCGAGTTCGTGGCCGAAGTCTTTAGTGTTTCAGTGGCGTCAATTACAGAGAAAAGCTGCAAATAATCACTGTTTACAGCACTTTCAGCGATTTAACGTTGTTTTTCTGCGTATTCAAATTATTAAAGCGCAGTTTTCACATCGCAGCCGCGACTGAGTCACTTTTCGCGTCTGTTTGTTGTTGTTGTTGCTTGCGTTGAGTGCGATGAATGCTTGAACAGGTTCATTACCAATTCAAATGCATTCCTCAAGCCAAGTGACAACTTGTAATGCATTTAAAAGCTGCGACGTCAGTTTTTTATGTGTAGCAAATTAATGAAAACGATAAATGAATGCTTTGGCGAATATTATAAATGAAATCCATTTATTATCCATTTCAATATCACAAAAAACAATCTGTGTCCACATGAAGTCCCGCATTTCAACACGATGAACTTTATCAGCGCTGCCGCGGTTCTTTCTGCAGTGCGCTGGTCCAAGAATCAGCAATAAAATTGATCGAATCGTGGCCAACGCTAATCGACTTTTTCGGTAATCAGCCGAAGCAACACACACACAGCCACGTGCAGCTCGAACAATTGGAAAAGTGAATTCAATCAGCTTCAGATTCGATCTCACATCAACTCAACTCTTTCAGCATCTCGAATTGATTCCGAGTCTTGCCAAAAAAGCGAAACCCGTGAAACTTGAGGGAAAATCAGTGACATGAGAATCGACTTCGGAGCTTCGATGGATTCATTTGATTGCTGCGGTTTCTATTATTATTGCTCGTTGCTTAAATTTGGAGCTCCCACATACAAACAGCGCGTGTGAGTGTGTGTGTGTGTGTGTGTGTGGTGAGAAAGAAACAATCGAAGCCATGCATCGATGACTGAGCGAGGTTTTGAAATGCAACGCCGCCGCCGCCATTGAAGCAGTTAATTATAACAACAACAACAACAACGTCGAGCACAAGAATAAAATAAATTTTTATATGAATGCAGCTGTTTGCATGTGTGTTTGTGTGTGTGTGCGGTGGCTTTTAATGAAAAAATAATTTAATGCAGCGGATTATGAATTGCAAATTGCATTTCAGCAACGCTTTATTTTTATTAAATTCATAAATTCGCTGGACCAGCAGCCCCCAGCCACGAATTCGAGAGCATTTTTCAAATCAGTGCCGCTTTTTTTCGGTTGCCTGGAGTCCGTTTAGCGGAGTTTATTTAAGTGGTAATTTATTTAAGTCGCCATCTGATAGATTTTCCACTGAGCACACTTAATTTAAGCCTTTTCAGTGATAAGATTACGAAAACCTGTGCGAATGAGTCGCAGCCGAGGCTGAGAAAACATCTCAAGTCGAATGCAAATGAATGCGTTCAGTTTCGGCAATAAAACGCACAGATAAGGATCTGAAATCCATTTAATAATAACAGCAATCAAGATAAGAAGATTAAGAAATCGTAAACATGAACTTTTTACAGCCAAAAAACGGACAAACAATTGAACAAATTCAAAGAATGAGGAGTTGAGTTGCATTAATCAACCGATTGAAGTGAACTCAAGACTTTGGAGCTTCTTCTGAATCCTTAAACACCTCCTCTGAACTCATCAGAGGCTGAAGTTGACCTCCACATGTGTGAAAAGCATCGATGATCCAAAGAACAACCTCCCGAAGTCGAGATTTTTATTTATTTTAGATGAAATTGGACAACTCTGAGCAGTTATTTAAGTCTTCGAGACGAGAGGACAACCGTAGAATCGCCGAATATAGTGAACCAATTGCTCCCTATTGAACCAATTCAGATAACCAACAAAAACCCATGTATTTAATCCAATCGCCATCCTAATCGAACGTCTGTCGATCAAAGTCGTTAAACAACCAACGACGACCCCTCGCGTCTCGAGGCACACGCATGGAGCCTCTGCCAGCGGCGTCTACAATTCACGGCTTCGGTTATCATCGATGGAAGCCATTTCGTCACCTGACAGACGAACAGCTTCGGTAAAAGTCAAATTCGCCGCCTGCTACCGAATCCCGAAAAGCGATCACCTTCGGCTTGCAAACACGAGCTACACACGACGCGCTCGTGGAAATGCAGGCTTCTGCAGGGTCGCGACGCGCCAGCACGAAGGGAGTCGCTCGGGAAGCTTCGGTCGTGGCTCCCACGACGCTTCGGCAACCGCAAAACTGCAGCAGCGACATTTCTGGCTTCAGCGCTTGTAAAGATCCTGACCCCAACAAAACGTGGTGAGTTCAGGTGAGGTGAGGTGAGAAGCGTGCAGTCGTTAGCAGCGCCGCGATTGTGCAAACACTTCTATCGGGACCTAATCACGAGCTTTATCGCTGCATTGGCCATTGTGTAGCCTCAACATCATGATTGCTCACACACACAGACACATGCAGTATTCATTGTTGTTGTTGTGCGCGGGAAATGAGCGGAAAATACAGTGGCACACATTGTTGCATGTGCAGCCGCCACTCGATGCTTTGCCACGCTAATTAGACGTCATTGTTCGACGCAAACGCGGTGCTTCCAGTTCTCGCTGGAAGCACGAAGACTGGAATGAATCGCTTTTCATAGCGAACTTGGAAGAGTGACGCGTTGGAAGAGTGACGCGTTGTGAGCGAGAGCAACAACGGTTCTGTTGGCGGCTGTTATTAACGAGAACATCTCGAATCTGTGTGGCTTTCAATCTCGACCGACGTCTGTCCGCCGGCGGCGTTGCGGTGTCCAGCGCCGACTGCGTCACGACGGCCGCGCAGCGAGCGAGCGGCGTGGGTGAGCGATGAATTATCTGCGCAGCGACTTCTGCAGCGGCGTTTAATTTATTACAAATTGCAACGCAGCGCACGGCGCACGCGTCGGCGGCCAGGGAAGACCTTGACTGCCGGATGCGGTCGTTGTTGGGTGCTCGTTTCTGCGCAAATGATAAGCTTCGTAATAACAGACATTCGCATGCATTTTCCTAATTGTACGATTTCGCAACACGCCGAAATCGATCGCGGCGCAGGCGAACAACGAAATTTCTGTTTCCCCGACCGCCTTCGCGCCGAGCCGCTTTTCGAGCTCGTGTCAATTCTGTCGGCAACAGACACAACGGCACTTTACCGACACTTCAACGCAAATAGAGCACCAAACCGCGTTTCCGAGCCGCAGAAAATGTGTCGCTGCCAACGAATGACAAGAAGTGTGCAAATCGGGCAGCTAATCGCAGACAGAGCAACGGCTGTCGGCCGGCGCACGCTATGCGACAAACTCGGGTGGCAGACGAGAAGACGCGCCGCCGCCAGCGTCCCAGAGCGTGTTCGAGCTGCCAACTTCGCACGTAGCAGCGACAGCCACGAACCACTCCACCGGCGACAGCGACAGACACGCAGCCTGACGCATGGCAACGATTCGGTGACGCTGAGCCTAATTAAAAGCTTTGTTAAAGAGGCAATTAAAATACTGCGAGAGAAAGAGAAAACAGATCAGTTTGAGAAGCGCGATGATGAGAAAAAAACGCGATTGCACCAAGCTTCGCGACGTTCTACCTTCGTATAATCAATGAAACGAAGTGCTTTTCGCGTCTTCGCCTTCTTTAAGGAAAATGAATTTGATTCATGGAGCCACGCCCACTGCGAAGGCGCTCTTCCCCGCAACTAAACTCCAAAGTTGAATGTTTTCTCACCGTTTATCTGAGCATCGATCGAGCATTTTAAGTGGGTCCAACCCAGAATTATCACAAGAGGCATCACCACCAACTGCTGGCCCTTCGACTCCCCTCCCCTCTCGGCCTCTTCCCCCTCCGCCAGCAACCAACGAAGTCTTATTAAATCAACGCCGCTCGAGCGAAAACACTTCGATCATAATCGATAAATTTGTATTTCGGAGTCTGTTTGCTTTTGCGCGTTGCCGGCAAGGGGCGGGGAAGGGGAAGGGGAGTTGGAGGCGAACTGTGGCTGGATTACAATAATTTAACATCATCATAATAAAACAATCAACGCAGCAAAGCAAACAACGCGACGCGCGTCGTTCTTCGAAGGGCGCCGAGAGCCGCTGCGCTGTTGCCGGTGCTCAAGGAGTTTCCAATAAATTGAGAGGTCACTCGTCTGGAGTCGCGGCGGATGCTCGTCGCCGGAGCCGAGGCTGCACGGACACGACGCCATTCGTACGCCAACGTAATCGATGCGCTTCGCTGACCCGAAGGAGTTTCGAGGCCCGCCGATTGCGTTGCAGTCCGCGTGGTTGTGTTTCCGTCCGCCACCACGAACAGAATTCAATGCAAACGTGGAGCAAACTTTACCAGAAAGCGTCAAACGAGAACCACGCGACACTCGGAATTAATTCAGGACCGTTTTCCTCTTCTGCGGTCAAGGGAAACGCGACTTTTCATTGACCCGAGCGGCTCCAAAGCGGTTGCTGTCCAAACGTCGCATGGCTTTGGCTCGGCTCCGACCGCGTGGGTGCTGCACTGTCAAGTGAGCCATTTAAGCGCTCCGAACACGTATGGAATCCATCACAGCGACGACCTGAAATCACGGCTCTCGGCTCCGATGCTGCAAATTAAGTTATTATTTGTTTTTTCGGCGCAACATGGAGTCTGCGCCGCGACGGCGATCGGCGTGGAGCTCGACAAACGAAGGATGCGCCGCGGAGGAAATTAAAGTAATTTCCACACATATTAAGCAAAACACAAAGCACACCGCCCTCGGTTCCTGCCAGCGCTGGTTCGCGTGGGAGGTGACGAGGATCCAGCGAAACGAACACGAAACGCGGGGAAAGCAGCAGCGCTTCCTCCTTGCATTCGAATTCTGAAAAACAGACGCATCAAGAACTCAAATCGATTCATTTCAGTGAGCGGCGAATGAATCTGGAGAACTTGCGATTATTTTATGACATTTTCATGAACTGAAACCACGAAAGCTTCGCATCGATCCTTCAGCAGTACCGTCGGATGTTTCCTGGCTGTTTCCTGAGCATCTGCAGTGATTCTGCGACCGCATTGGACTGTAGATGAGAAATGGTACAGAAAACCGAAGCTTGCAACACTTAATTAAGGAATATTTTAGATTTTCAATGCCCTTCGTCTAACTTCAGCGCTGTAAAGCCGAAATTAATACTGAAAATAACCGAAAATCTGCTCGGCACCTTCAAGGTTCCACTGCGGAGCCCACGCACTTCACATTTACACATTCTTCAACTCCTCTGACGTCTCTGGTGCTCCTGCAACCGGCGACAGATCGGATCTGCGGCGATCGGAGCACAGATGATTGCAGCTCATCGCGAGCTGCGCAGAATTCGGCTTTGATCTTAAAATGCACACTCAGCGATTTGCATACGAAATCGTTTCGTCCCGTCGTTTGCGGGACAATTTCTTGCGGATCGTTCTGTTGTGACAACTTAATGACGTCTGCAATCACAGCAATTGGCAGTCAGGTGTTTCTGGCCGCGAATTCCGAGGCTTGTGGCTGCGCTTCTCGATATCAGTCGATCTGCGCTGCTTCGCTTGCAGATGCAGGAATTCATTAGGCCGCACTAAACGGAGACAAGCGAGCTGATGTGTTGCACAATCGGGAAACGGCACCCGCACAACTCCAACGGATTCCCATACTCCGCGCGGTTCAGCTTCTTGCGTCCCTATCGAGGTCCATCGAGCTCCAAAAGCAGCGTCTGGAGCTGCAGCATGCCTAGGAACGGCCACTGCAAGTCCTTTTAATGCCGAACGCTCAGATACGAATCGAACTCCGTTCATATCGCGATCGTGGACTCCTTTTTAATTTACTTCGGTCCGATTTGTGCGCCGCAGCGACGACGGCGGGCGACGGCCGGAGCAGCTCGCCGTCTCCATTAGAGGCCGCCCGACAGAAATATTGTTTTAATTAGAGATCTGCAGCCGCTGATATTCGTCGTGCTGTCAGATGCAACTCAACGAGTGCAATTCAATTGAATGCGACGCGGTAACAACTCCAAACCGGCGGCCGAGTGACCTTATTTGGCGCGGACGTTTCTGCCGCAGCGGATTTCGCGATTAATTGCCAGGCTGGCGGCGGAAAGCTCCGGAGCGCCCTCCACGAATGCGCCATCTCACGTTCGGGTGTCACACGCCTGCAGCGGCTTCACTGACAGCTCCGCAGTTGACAGCTGTCAGCGAAGTCGGCTGCCGCCGCTGCACTGAAAAGTACACAATTAGAAGCAGCTACAGCATGAAACGATCGCTGAAGAAGTGTTATAATTTCGAGCTGAGACGCTTTGAGAAGCTGGAACCACCGAAAATTGGTTTCTGAATGCCTTGGATAATCGCTGCACATTCAATGAAGTGCCTCGTGCGTCGTGGTTCCGGCTCTAAGCCGACAAATGCCGATTTAAGCCGATAACTTAATCGGCGTCCGAGTTGAGCCGCAGTAAAGCGGCTGCCGAAACCTGTTCAATAGGCAAATTAATTCGATCAAATCGCGCGAAGCGGATGATGAATGCATAATCGCAGTCGCCGCAAATGCTCAGCGATACTTATTACAAATTGGCACTTGCGAAGGGGCGTGGCCTCAACCGGAGCCAATCGTAGAAGAATGAACGATTGGCATAATGGATCGCGGAGCCCATTAAGCGACGGAATAAATGTGTTTTGTCATGAAGGGCGTTTCTCCGTGCGTCACGGACCTGATTCATCCGAGCATCGAAGACGGTGGCTCTTCTCTGCGCTCGGACACTTTGACACTTGACAAATCGGCGCAATGAAGTCCAATCCTTGCCAATGTACGACCGACAACGCTCATTAGCAAGCGACTCGAGCGAGTGATAAAAACGTCGCATGCTGCTCGGTCTGCGCCTGAAAAGCCGCGACCGAGCAACATGTCGCTGCGGCTGACGTCTTGACAAATATTGACACTTCGATCGCAGTTGATTCGATAGCAGCCGTGGACGGCGGACGACGAACGCTCCGCAGGTGCTCGCGATTCGTAGTCTAATCAGTTCGCTGCTACTCGCTGCCGACTACCGTTGAGAGCGGCAACCGCCGAGCCACGGTAGCAACGAGGACAACACGATAACGACAACTTCCACTTAACGTTCTCCGGCGACTCGCAGCGGCTTTTCAACTCCCCGCGGAGTAATTAACAGGAGCTCGCGTTGGTCAGTTCTGCGGTTGACGCGCCTGAAAAAATCTGATTGGAACAAATTGAGCAGCGGCCACAAACATGTCTTCGGTAGAGGCGCTTTTTACGGCAATGTTCGTGTTCCCGAAGTGTCCAAGCGGCTCTAAGGCGTTCCTTGCACCTGCCGCGGCTGACCCCGCGACCTCCTTTTGCAGGACGCACTCCTTCAGTACCAGAAAAACCTGCAATTTGCTCGAAATTAGCCGCTGATGGCGCTGCAGCTTCTCGCTCACTTTCCATGACGGCGAGGAAGCAAGTGCAGCCATGCAAACACGCTTTGCGCAATTCGGTTTTCTTAGAAAGTAAAAGTAACGCTGTGCAGTGCCTCGCGGTGCTGCTGTGGTCCCGGCTGTCCACGGCACCAACACCAGCTCCAGTCCAACGACCAGCATCGCTGGAGCTTCCTTGCCAGCGTCGGTAACTGGAAAATCCGCGTTCCGCAGCCGTCGACATGCGATGTGCTCCTTGCAAGCGGCAAATGCCACTCGGCTGCAGGGAAATACCGAAATCGTGACCAATTTGGTTTATTTACACGGATCGAACATGCATCGCGGCGTCGTTCGGATTGATGCGGGACGAAGGCGGCCTCGACGGAGTATCGCGTTCGCGGACGGCACGAGGTGACTGGACCGGGCAAATAAAACACGAATGCGCAGACGACGATTGGAAATAGTTTACAATTATGTCGAAAATGAGCACTTAAACGACGCGAGCTGCACAGCAACACAGAAAAGTTAACATTTTATTTAAATTTCAGCTGATATCTGCTCCAACGGGGCACCGACAGCCGCTGCTGGCCGCGGTCTGGACTCGGTGCCCTACATTCGCAGGAACGACAACGTAGACAATTTGTTCTCCCATTTGTAACGCCTTAAAAGGACCGGGAAGCCTAATTCGCCATTTGGATGGAGATCTATGGCTCTTTTTATACATCGCTTGCTCTCTCTGATTCGAGCGCCACTCTTATGATTATTGCTGGCAATATTATGCAGCACTGGACCAACTTCCGACCTCTGAAGCAGCCGAATTCCATGGGCCGAAGATATTATTACAGTATGAAGTGATTTTGACGAGAACTTCAGTCGGTTTTTTACTTCAGAGATATAAAAACGTATTAAATGCGGGATTTGTAGTTTCATTTTGGTTTTTTCAGACTTTACCTCGGTTTAACTCTTAGAATGGCAGATGCAAGCTGCAGCTTCTGCAGTCATGAGTGCCGTCCACTTGCATGAAGCTTCCAGTCGATAGAGCGACGCTGGAGCGCGGCTTGAACCGTTCCTAATCGCTGTATTTAATCGTCATTAGTTGCTCTGCTCCTTCCCGCCAATAATTACCGTTTATTGTGTCAGAAGTGATCTTGCATCGGTGTGCAGGGTGTTTACATCGACTGGCATAATGACAATTAACAAGCAATTGTCTCGATCTTTAATTAAGGCCATTTTCGCCATTTTCTCTGTGGTATTTCTTGTATTATTAACAGCGAAATGTGTGTGAAAGGGGTCCCTTTGAAGCACCCTGTACCTAGCACATTAAATTACAGTTTTCGGCGTTTATTGGTTCACCTCGTTACCTGATGCTTTCCTGCCGAATCCGAGTTCGCAGCACACAAATTTCGGGTCAATGGGTTAAGTTCGTCACGACGGCGGTGTTCAGCTCGGTGCTTTGCGGCCAAATATCGTTCAGCACCGAGAAACACGCCCACCTGCAGCCTCCTCCTGAAGAGACCGCGTCTGAAGGCGAAGACATCCGAGAAGATTTGAATTAAATTTATGAAGTGGATTTTCAATGAGAATATTTCAAAATTATACTAAATAAAAGAGTTATTATTGCACCTCATTTCGGAAAACTGCTTCAACTCTGGTTACCGTAGAATTCAGTACTTTGAAGATAATCAAAGTGAATTAAAATTTCAGTTTTCAGTTTCATTGAAAGACGCGACTAAAGAATTGCGAAAAGCCCCAATTTCAACACTTTGAGCGATTCAGTGGCCTTGACTGTAAAAACGACACCGACGACCGACATCAAGCAATAATCAAGTCTTGCAGTGGCTCATTTTTCAGCTGCGGCGGAGGCCGTTCGACTGAAGTGCAGCGGGATAACATCGAGGCGACTTCTAATTGGAATCTCGGAGATTCTCTAACGCGCTGCTTGAAAGGCTGATTGCTGTAATGCAGCAGCTACTCGACGGACATGCATTGAACTCTGACTGCGCAGCGACGGACGGCTGCAACTCATTTCGCGGCGTCAACCTTGAACAAGCGGCCGCCGTAGGGCTGCAGTTAAGTATGCGTACAGCGGTGTGTGTGTGTGTGTGTGTGTGTGTGTGTGTGTGTGTGTGTGCGCGCGCGTCCGGATTTCATTACAGCTTCAGCCGTCGGTATGTGAGGAATTGCCGCGACTCTTGTTGGCAGCTATTCCGAGTTGTTGCGAGCAACAAAGCATCAAATGTTCTTGTGTTTGGGTTCAGGATCCAAGGTCTGCGCTCTTAAAATGCTTTGGTTGTGCTCAGCTCCGCGCTGTGGCTGTTGCTGGTCTTTGAGCAACACAGTAGCGATTTAATCAGCCTCCGCCAGCATCTGCGAGTGCGGCCCGTTCGAACCTTTGCGCAATGGGACCGTGACATAACGGTTCTTGCGAATTGGTACGAAACTGAAGCACAGCCGACGTTTGAATGTGATCGGTTGTGGATCTGCGGATATCAGTTGGCGAATTACGTGCAGAAGTCGTGAGTGAGTCAGTGAATTAGGAGCCGTTGTTTAATGAGATCGATTAGAATTCCAGCGGAGGACCATGAGGCGACAGCAGAGACTCTCGATTGCATTAAATTGACTCCAAATGCAACATCGATCGCCTCCTCCGCGTCTCCGCTCGTAGTCTTCTCACTTTCGTTGCGATCTTCACTTTTACTGCCGCCGTCCGTCAGCGATGAACACATTTCCACGTGCCACGAGGCGTGAGGCGTGAGGCGTGAGGCAGCCGCTGAAATGTGTCGCTGTCCCCATTTCGCCCGACCTCTCCGCCGACTCGCTGGCGGCCGCTTATGTAACTCACGACGATGACAATTCACGGAAGGACCTCTGCTGACCTACAACATGTAATCTTATTGCTGCCGCTGTTGTTGTGGTTGCTATTCGGGTTTCGGTATTGCAGTAAACGGTACCAGCGACTGTGGAGCCGAGGCAAATCGAAGCATGTCGAAGCGTCGTCCGAACAGCAACAGCGAACAAGCGACGAGCGACGAGCGAAGGAAGTCAGGTTATTTTAGTGCTTTTCAGTGTAGCTGCTTTATTTCTGCAGCTGCGGCTCTGGTTCCATTGGGAGCTGTGACAAATCGCTGGCTGCGGAGCCGAACATGAGTCAATTGAAAGGGTTGCCAAAATGAGGCATTTGCAGCGGCGTTAAAGAGTCATGAGGCAATCGCGGCGGTTCTCCGAGGCTGCTGCATTATTTATGGCTCCTCGCCGGTCATTAAAAGCATTATAAATTCATCCACAACGAAGCAAAGTTTGAGGTTAGAAACGCCGCATGTGATTGAGGTGTAATAATTAATTGTGGAGCTCAGCTTCCAATTCTGCTGGCGAACAAAGGAGATGTCATCGTGGGAAATGCTGCAAATCTGCCAGCAGCAGCAACTACAACAACACGCTTTTCCACTTAATGCTAACCGAGCTTCCAGCCGCCGCCCGCCTCGAGCCGCGCTTCGCTCATTACTCATTCGTAATTCGCTTTCGCCGGGCGCGTCGTGGGCGTCCGTCGCAGCCGCAGTCGATGCGATGCGAAGCCACGAAACCCACTGCCAGGCGAACGTTCGACGGGCTCTGAACTCGTTAGATTAGCAGAACGACACGCAGTGGGACGTCCCGCAGCCCGCCGCGTCTCCTTCGACCACTGCGCAGCGGCGACAGCGAATCAAGCGCTCAGACGCTCATTAATTCGGCCGCAGCACAATTAAATTGGACGCACAGCGTTTGCAGATTCTAACGAATGGCAGCAGCGGCAGCGTTGCCACTTTGTGTGTCACTGCAGTCTGCGGGAGGACGCCGGCAGCGGGGACGGCGATCAACGCGCTGTGCATTGTGTGGGTTTTATTTATGATTTGCATGAAATGATGCGATGCTCAGAAAGCAGCAAACGCTTGTCTCTCGACTTCAATTTGGAGTTATGGAGCTTTTGCCTTTCGTTTGCATTTTCGTTTTGACAAATCGTTGAATTAATTGCGAAACACTTTTATTTTCGATTGCACGTCGCGCTGAATGACTAACAAAGCGCCTTCAGCTGCGGTCCGTTCGCGAGGAGGTCGCCGCAGCGGCGCGATGTCGTGCTGGGCGCTCCGTGGTGGGACGATGAGTCTAATGAATGCCCCGCGTAAGTATCTTAGGCCCACATTAAGCAGCTAATTCGGGGCGTGTCCAGTTGATGATGGCAAAATTCACTTTGGAAAAGAGTTCGGAAGCCGATTTTATTGCATGTTGCACTGAGTGCTGTGTTTCTGTATAAACACTCACTATTAATACTCTTTCCCAAAACATTTCCCCTGCTCAATTCATTCGTAGCAGCGTCCTCAGCTGAAGCGGGACTCGCTTCCAAAATCTCCTGTCACACTTGAAACTAATTAAAACAAATGGCGAATTGTGCTCCATATACAAGAGCAACGACGCATGTTGCACGAGCAGCAGCCGCATGTCGAGCCATAAATTAAGAAACAACCGCAACAACAAAGCAAATGACCGAATAAACAACGAAAACACACGAAAAACATATCACTTAATCGAGTTCGTTGCTTAAGTCGTTTGTTTCCTTTCTGCAGTTCCATCGAAATAAGCTCGAAGTGAGCTCGCTTCGCACTAATTTCTACGTTTTTATGTCTCAATTGCATTTGCACGCATGCTGTTGCAACATGTGGCAAGTTCTAAACTTGTTGTTCCCGGAAATTTATTGCTTGCTAAATTCGTTTTCTAGTCGTCGTCGTCGTCGTCGTCGTCGTTGTTGTCGCTGCTGAAGTCGAAAAAGGACCGTGCATTTGTTGCTTGCCTTATTTATGCAGCATGAAGTTTAGCGCAACAACAACGAGGAGCGAAAACACGTGTAGCATGCCCCATCTGGCAGCAGTGACCACGAGCTGCGTTGCTCTGCATCATTTTAAGCAAACACAAAGCAACTTCATGTCGACAGAAATTCGGATCCCCGCGCGGCTCGAAGAGGGGACCAAATGATTTCGATGTGTGGGGAATGCTTTTAAGTAGCACAAATCAATGAAACGATGGAAGTTAGACGCTTGAACCGAGTTTTGTATTGAACTTAACCTCAACGCTTCCTCGTTATTCACAAATACAGATGCAGTGGAGCCAGACAAAAGCGAATCTGAAAGGGAAATGACTTTGTTTGGCTCTGGCTTCGTCCACGGACGAAGGCACACGAATTAATTTATCGCCGATCGTCTCCTGGGCTTCATTAAGACTCGGCATAAATTGTAGGCGGTTGTCGATCGCATGACCGATATAACAACAATAACAAATATCTATATTCCAAAGGAGCACGCAACGGATCGCCGGCCAGCAGACGGAGCGCGTTTTTGCGCCGCGGGTCCACGAAATCCTTTCAGGTGTAAATTTAATCTTCACATTTATGAGCATCATTAACAGGCTGCCATGGGACAGAAGGCGGAGCGCAGCGGACCCGAGCAGCAGCGACGCGACATTCCAACGAATTCCTGCGCCTCAGAAAAGCATTTAAATTGCTATAAATTAATGGGGCGGCTATTAGCTGCGCTGCCGCAGTTCATAAATTCTGAATTTTTGGCAAACACGAAGCAGCGCCTGCAACAACAAACGCCAACACGACGAGACACAAAATTGAGATTTGCTTTCGTCGGTGTGAGTGTGTTAAACACGAGCTACACGAAGAACACGCGCCGGACGGACGCAAATCTTATTTATAACGCGTTGGGGCGAATGTTTCATTAGATCTTAAAATCGAACGCAGTTGTTATTGGAGCCTTTGTCCTTGTAAAAACATTCCGCGGACGCTTCCACGTCTTTTTTCTTAAGCTTCGCGGAGAAGTCAGGCACATTTAAGCAGCTTTCACTTAATTTTAGAGGGGACAAAGGGGATTGAAAGAACTCGCATTGTGTGAAGGAGGTTTTATGAAGATTATCATTTGTCGAGTATCAGTGGCTTTATTTCTAGACTAATAATCACACAAACACCTACAAACGCCTTCGTTTGTGTCGCTTGAAGAACACAGCGACACTTGGAGAACATCCAAACAGGCGTGGAAGCAAAGAAGCCGATTTACGACTGCCAAAATGTTTGCCAAAAACACATCATCGACTTCCGTGGTACAAAACGCAGCAAAACAGAAGCAAGAGGCAACAACTGCATCGTTGAGGCGTTTGTTTAGCTTTAAAGAGGAGAAACTAACAACGAAAGCGCTTCTTTCGAATTGATCGCGAATGAATACGCGTCTGCGAGGAGAAAAGAGGGCGGATCGCGAGGAGAGAAGCGAAAATACATTAAAATGTTTGCTTACACCCTCGCGTCGGATTCGGATCCACGATCGTCTGCGAATCACTGCGCGTCGCTCCATCAATCGAGTCTCAGCTGCAGACCGGCGCAGAACCGAGCTCAGCGATAGCCAAACATGGCTAATAAACCATTTAAGCTGGCATCGAGCGCGATTACCACGTGGGCCGCCACCAACTGCACCATTGACAGCGGATGAGTTGCAACGAGCAGCAACAGCACAAGTAATCAATTTCCGAATGCAATGAGTGTCTGCAAACATGAGCATACAGGGTGCTTCCTCAATAACCTATTCGGCTGCAGATGCCACTTTGCAAAAGGTCGCTCGTTTGTGTCAAAGAATTCGTAGCCATGAGAACGATTTTGTTTATAGTTTCTCGCTACAAATCATGGATTTGTTCCTGTTTTATTTGGCTCATTTACGATTTAAATATTATATGATGAATTCATCGTAATTCGATTTCGATTCATGCTTCCTCTCAAACGTAACTTTTGAAGTTTATGCCAAGTCTTTTCAGCTTTCTTAAACTTTGAGGATGCTTTCCAGTTGATCGCTTCATCCATAATGCGTAACTGCATTGATTGATGGTTGTTATTTCGGGAATATTCCGGATCCATGGATGATTTTCCTCGATAGAACCGTCTTCAGTTTTTCACTTGCAACATCTCTGCAACGTCTGTCACTTGATGGACTCTAAAGTGCCTGCATCCGAGTCCTCCGCGTTCGTCTGCGAGCCGCAGTAAATTGCGCCTGCCGCAACCTTTTATTAGTGTTTATTCAGCGGCGTTTATCTCGAGATGCCAGCGACAACATGCAATTACACTAACAACGATTACTGCTAGTGCTGAAACAATGAAATATGAGCGACAGTCACTCAACTGCCGATTGTCGTCGGTTTGTCTGAATTAAATTCTTGCCTCATGTCTGCAGTCGCAACTCCTCTGCAAACAACGGACGCGACTCTCACATTCGCAGTCCAACCGCAGTCGCCGTCGACCTCAATTGCTGTCAACAGCAACACAACAGCCAGCAACAACAGCGTCAGCATATTTAAGCTCGGCCCCGGGCGCAGGAAGTCATGCTAAGGTTAAGTGAAGCAGGGCTGCGATGGAGATGCGCCGAGGCTTTGACTGACGCGGCTAGCACAGAGCTCGTCGCTCCGCAGCCGTTCGTGTGCCGCCGTCGCCGTGTGGATGAGCCTATCGCTGATTTGATAAAACGAAATGAATAAATGATGCATGTAATCACCGACTGCGGATCTCATATCGATGTGGACGGTGCCGCAGCCAGAGCCAGATGCGCCAGAGCCTGACTGCGAAAGAGGACCACCGCATGCGCAAATTTTCGGGCTAAGATGCAAAACTGTGCGCGTCCGCTCGTTCGATGGTGGGTGAGCCGCAGTGGAAGCGATGCGACGCATGTTCTGGAAAATTTCGCCACTTCGCAGCCCGGCAATGGATGATGCCTGCCCACTGTTCGTCGATCCTGGCAAAATTATAGATTTCATTGAGCTGATAAACGGAAAGTCAATCTTCTGCCGAGCTCATGCATATCGTGCGCCCGAAATTAAGAGGAAATTAATTCCTGCACACACATTGACACAGACTTGTTACACTTGGAATTCCGAGCCAGAGTTGGAGGACAAACAACTCGAAGGCGTTGATAAACCGCGAGATACATAATTTCGAAGCGCAGATACAATAACTTACAGATACACAATCTTCGGGAGACGCAGCTGGATGGAAGCAGTTCCATTGTGTGCCACTCGCTAGTCCGCCGCTGCTGCAGGAGGGAAACGAAAGCCGAAGGAAGCAAACGACGCCAGCGTCAAATCAAGGAAGTCAGGCGGCCATCAAGGAAGCCATCGCAAAGGAAGAAGGAAGGAGACAGTAACGGCCTCTGCCAAACGGTTGACGGTACGGCGAGGGGAATTAGCGAGGGGTTCCTGTATTCGGTGTTTATAGGTGAAGAAGGCGGCTCCGTCGATTTAAAAGGTCCATCAATATTACAACACTATTTGCGATGGGAATAGTTGCTGGGCATTTCTTTGTTTAACATTGTAAGGAACTTTTAAGTACCGACTTCATACTGAACACGGATAGCATACGAAGTATAATCATGCTATCGAATTGAATCATGTCTGCTTTCAGCTCTAATCTTAATGTAACTTTTATTTCAGTTTCTGCAACTGACAACAGCGAGCAGCAGAAAATAGCGCCGAAAACCAGCAAATATCCCCGACCATCGAATGCCTCCTATGGAAGCACTCAATCCCTGAGGAAACGATTGCAAATAATAGAGATTCGCATACAGATTTGGCCAATTCGGTCTGTGGTTGAGGGTGGCTGCCAGTTCATTCGAGCTGCGGACTTTCATCGTCTTGTGTGGCTTCTCATTCCTTGCCTCAGCGTCAGGTTTGCGTCTTATGAATTCTTCGCAATCGTTATGATTTCAGGCTAGAAGAAAACCAATCATTTAGCGAACATGTGCTGCTCAACGTAATGCTCATAATTACGAAAAAGTTGGCGTTACGCAACCTCGGATTAATAAAAAAGAAAAGTTATTAAATTAAATTATAAACTCCAAAACAAGCAAGTGAAGTAAGTGTCAATACAAGCAGAAATTATGCAGTCGTCGAATTGATAACAGAATAAAAAACAGAAACCGCTTTTTGCTGAAACACAATCAGTGAAATTGAATGAAGGCAGAGGAATAAGAAAACAATAGAAAGCTGAGAGTTCGGAGGAGAAAAAAATCTAATTAGACACATATTATTCACGAAGCCTACGCGAAATGTTGCACTCGCATTTCGAACTGGAAATGAATTCACAAAAATAATTGCTTCATTGATTAGTTTATTATGATTAAAGACATAAAAAATTAGAGCACACAGCATAAAATTTGTTAATATAGGCGAAACTGAAATTATATAGATGACATGATATAGAGAGTAGAGACGATTTCTTCATTCCCGGATCACTCGTAGTCCTCGCTTTTCATCCAACTCACGTCCTTCCTCTACTCCTCATTAGTTCAAGGGACAGGTTCCCTGCCAGATTTCGCCGTAGATAAGGTCTGGCGTTATGCGTACGTTCTTCTTGTTGACTTGTACGTTGCGCATGCAACCCTTGAACGTCTTCTTCGTCTTCAGGCCCGGAGCCTTATTAAAGGCCTGATGGCCGCCGAGGAAGAGAGGCCGGTTGGTCTTCGTCAGCGTCGAGCCCTCCTGACCAACGCCGGGGTTGGTGCTGATGTAGTCGACGGAAATTGTTATGACGAACTTGGACTTGACCGCCTGCACATTCCTCCAAGTTCCATCACAATAACTGCCGTTATCGGGGAGTGTATAGTTCGTAACGACGATATTCTTCGAATCGGACTTGACCGTAAACCAAAGGCTGTTGTCCACCAACTCCAAGATCATGTAGGCGTTCTTACCGTGTACGGAGAAGAGCAGTCCGTTCGGATCACGCGGCCTGAAGTCGAAATTAATGCTGAAGTCGGTGCCGACAGTAAAACGTTCGAACAGCTTCACATATCCAACGGGCTGGCTAAAGAAGAGGCCATTTTCGACTTCTTCCGAACATGGCACCACTCCGTGGATGTGTGGTTCCTTCTCCAGCGGCAGACCGTTGACCTTGATCTCACGCACACAGCCGTTGTAGTACGACCGGCTGCCGCCTTGGTCAATGTTACTCCGCACATCCTCTTCGATGTGCTTCGGAATACCGCCCACGTACACGGGGAACTCAACCATCATCGCGCGCGTGGACCGCTCGTCGACCTCGATGGAAGTTTCCTGCTCCGCGCCATCGATTACAAGACTGATTTTGCGACTGGTGCGCACAAACTCCACGGTGTGCCATTCGTTGTCGTTCAGCTCCTCGGCGCTTGAAATATTGGCAACAATGGGACCTACGCGCATTTGATGGTAGACTCTGCCGTCACTCACGTATAACGCTATGAAGTCCGTGTGGCGCTTGTCGGCGGCGTAGAACAGCAAACCGTTCGGATGTCCGCTGCGGAACTGCAGACTGATGTGGTAATGCTTCCTCAGCTTCGCCTGCAGCCAAACGATCTCTAGGCGTTGCTCCCGCACCGAAAAGAACCGATAGCCGGCCTCTGAAAAGTCAACGTCGAAGTTCGGATGTATGGGCATTTTGCAGCGAGGGTCTTCTGGCTTCTTAGGCGCCGGTGCAATTTTCGGCTTGCGCGTAATCGTCGTCGATGCTGGTGGCGGTGAGCGCTCTGGTTCTCGTTCCATCTCAGCTGCTGAAGGTTCTGATTCTGGTTCCGGTTCTGGGTCTGGTTCCGGGAGCAAATCAGGCAGTGGTTTCTCGGTCGTCGTAGTCGTCGTTGTAGTAGTCGTTGTCGTTGTTGGGAGCGCTGCTGTCGTGCTAGCCACTGTTGATGGAGTATATTTGGTCCAAAGACCTTCTGTCGTGGTCACATGATGCTGAGTATTTTCAGCAAACGGATGTGGAATCAGCTCGTTCTCCCCGCCTGGGAAGTATGTGGGCACAGTTCCAATATTATAAGCTGTAAAATACGAAAAAGATGTTAAAACTTTACTGTAGGTATTTATATATATCTCATACCTAAAATATCCGTGGGACAGTTGTTAATATTTCCATTCTTTTTCTCTGCACTATCAGCGAAATTAATGATCTCGCTATTCATGGTCACATCACTGATGCAGCCCACAAAGTAGGCCAGTGTGGAGAGCGCACCACGAGGAGGTATGTAGTTGTCAGGTAAACCTCCGAAGAACACGTCACCAGCATTAACTTGTAGCGGTACCGGAGGGACGGCCAAGCTGTAAAAATATTCCATCTTAAGAAACGTACTCATACCCTTTTTGAAGCTTTACTAACCGTCTGTCTTCCAGGTCATCGATCGACAGGCGCAGCTGGTATTCATCATGATGTACCGTCACCACGTGCTCTTCACCATCGTTCAGCTGGCGTAGATCAGACTCTAGCTCACTGCCCATGCTTCGAAGGTTCAGGTAACCGTTGTCAAGCGTCAAGCCAAGTGTAGAACTCTGATCATGGTTCGCCACATAAAACAGCACTCCGTCACTTTGACGTGTCTTGAACTTGAGGTTTATGTGTAAATTATTGTTGGAATTCACATTTGTTTTTCGTAAGAAGCCGAACTCATTCGCGGGGTAAGCCAACACGGTTGAGAACTTCGCCGGACAGCCAGGCTTTACACCGACCGCATTGATGTGTTGCCCCAAGTCGACCTTGTTGCCTGCTATGGTGACATCGTCAATGCAACCGTCAAAGTTGTGCTCCACGATGTCTGAATGGTTTCGCTTGCCCGGATAGCCGCCGAAGAACATGCGCTTGAACACAGGCATATTTTCGTCGGCTTGTGGCGGAGCCTCTTCCTGGAAGAGCAGCACATCGTCGACTTTGAGCAAGCCACGCCGACCGTCGCGTTCCGCAACTACACGATGCCATTTGTTGTCGTTGTAGCGATCTTCACTGCCAGTGGAAACCATGTGTTCGCCCAGTTTGTAGCGGAAGAATACACCACCGTCCATCAACTCAACCGACATGAAGTGGCTGTTACGTCCGTAGTAGAACAACAGACCGTCCTTGGTATCCTTTGCAGCCTTGAAGCTGAACTGTATGCTGGAGCGGGTCTTGAAGTTGTACGGTGTAGCTTTGAGAACAACGTAGCCGTTGCCATTGAAACGATATCCAGTTGGCGGGGTATCTTCACTTATCAGTTTGTTCCGTGCCTGAGCGCCTTGGGTGTTGTCTTCGCCATAAACAAAGTTCCATAACCCAACGTGTTCATCGCCAATCCGCAAATCTTCAATTTCGCCCACGAACGAGCTGGAGTGAATATCTTCGGGGGGCGTGAAATCTGCTGGCGGTGGGTATCCCCCAACGAACAAGCGGCTATTGCGGTCAACATTGAAGACGTTGTTGGCGCCGACCAGAGCGGCCTCGTTCATGTGTTCAACTATGGTGCCGTTGTTCAGTTCCTCCCGGATTATCAACTTGGCGTTTGATCCTGTACGGTCGACAATCGCTTGGTACCAATTGCCATCAGCAACGAATTTTTCGTTGGTGATGCGCTCCGGTCCATTTCCCAAATCGATTGTCAATATAGGATAACCATTAAGGATTTCGATTGCCATGAAGTCGTTGTTCTTGCTAGACGGGGCGGCAGCCGCTGCGGTTTTGTTATCATTGCCTAGATAGATAAGAAAACCGTTCGGCTTCTCAGTCTTGAAGTAAGCGGATACCTTTGATTTGGTGGCGAGTAAAGGCAATGTCTCAGGCGGCTTCAACTCCAGCACTGTGCTGGGAGTGAACTTGACGCCCACTTTGATGTCGTTTGCAATTTGCCGTGCAGTTTCAATTTGACGCTTGAGATTTTCTATGTCCTCGCCCAATGTCTGACTAATTTCCTCCACGCGAGCCTGCTGAGCTACTATATTGTCAGCAAGTTCGTTTAGCATAGGGATGGTTTCTTCCACACTGTCCAGTTGACTCTTGGCTTGTGAAATGTCTTTGGTAGTTACGTCGATATCCTTCGAAATGTTACGAGCCTTTTCTAATTCCTTTGGTGTTACCTTGGCGACTGGAGCCAATATCTTCAAAGCCTCTTCCATTATTTCCAGAGCCTCTGTAGCATTCTTATTGGATTTCTTCCATATATCACGCTGCGATTCAGTCGGCAATTGCTCTATGCCGATATTTATGTCCCTCAAGCGTTTTTCTGTATTTTCGTTAAGACTGGAAATAGACTGCACCTTGGTGGCAGATGCGTTTAAGCGGGGATCCAACTCACTTTGCACCTTCAATAGTGAGGCGCGTGCTTTCTGGAGCAGCTCACCCGACTCCTTATCAGCACGTCCTGCACGGTCACCGATGCCATCACTCAGCTCAGTCGCGTTGCCAGCGTAAAATTTAGCATCCTTGGCAAGTTCGTGCGCTGAAGCAACTGCGTCGAAGATGTCAATGTACGCAGTAGCAGCTTTGATCGCGGGCTCAGAACTGGCCGTCATGTCAGCGTATTGATTTTTGAGGTCTTGTGCACGCACCTTTAATTCTGCTGCCTGTAGCTCTGCTTCTAAAGTTAGGTTAGTTGCCTCCAGATGTTCCTTCTCCATTTCCGGCAAATCGTCGTCGATGTTCTTATTAAGTTCTTTGAGTTTATTCAACACTTCATTCAAATCACCCAACTTGTCGTTTATAGTCGATAAAGTCAGATCTCCATTGATGAGGTAGTTGCCAGCTTCCTTGATGTTGTGCTCAGCCTCCTTTTGTTGGTCCGCGACTGTTTCAAACTTTGAGTTTTCGAAGGCTTTCTTATTGATATCATTCAAACGTTCAGCTTCTCCGGATTTGTTGACAGCAGCCAAACTCCAGTCATAGAGGTCCTCCAATTTATCACTGAACTCACCGATATCATTCTTCAGGTTATTCAGCGACTTGTTCTGATATTTTATAGGTTCGACGAGGGCATTAATCTCACTCAGCAACTCGCCGGCCTTACTCAAGATGTTAATATTGGGCTCCAAGTCGAGTTTCGTCATATTGATTTGGTCCAAAATATATTGAGCCTCATCTAAGGCAGCGTCCATTTTGGTGCTTGCTGTGGCTTCTAAATTTCGGGACAAAGCTTCCACCGAAGCGATGGCATCGTTAGCTTCAGCCGCACTTTGCTTTGACTGTTCCCTCAAGGTTGTTATATTCGCCAAAAGAGCGTTGGCGTCAGAGCGGCTATCCAGTGCATTGTCTGTACTCAGATTTACTTGCTTGCCGTACATTTTGGCTGCCGACTCAATTTCAGCGATCACACTCCTTCCCGGTTCCAAATTAACACTCTTCGGATCCAAATCATGAACCTTCGGTGTCAATTGGTCACACAATTCGTCGTAATAGTTCAATTTTTGGCTAGTAAAGAAGGCCAAAGCAACGGACTGGAATTCTTGGACGACGGGATCGATTTGATAGCGCAGACGATCTGTTACATCCAAAAGAGCGTGATGGCAAGAATCGCACTCATGACAACCTTCGTCCTTAATAAGCACCCAGCGATTAGGACAAGCATCACATCGGTCACCGATTACTCCCGGCAGACACTCACATTGTCCGGTGAGCGGATTGCAACCGAAACCGCGCGAATAACCCTGATTGCAGAGACAAGGTGTACACCCCTCCATCGTGTAGTTCCAATGGTCGACCGCACAACGGTCACACTGCCGTCCAGTGACACCGGGCATGCAGTCGCAGTTGCCTGTGTGGCCGTCGCACTGCGTTGAGAGGGAGGCAATTCCGCAGTCACAAGCACGACAGCCAATACCGGAGTCGAAACCGTAATGGTCTGGTTTGCAATGGTCGCAGCGGTCTCCAATTACATTCTGCTGGCACTTACAATTACCATCGAAGTCATCGCATTCCAGAGTGCCGAGATCATCGCAATCACAGCTCTGACAATTCTTCAGTTTCACAGCATCACCGTAGAAGCCCGGTGCACACAAATTACAAGCCGCACCGAAAGTATTATTCATACAAAGCAGGCACTCGCCAGTGACAGTATCGCAGGAGCCTGGCTCTTGCGGATTTATATTTCCGGAACAGTCGCAGGGTTTGCAGTAGTCCCCAACTGTTTCGGGCGAACCATAAAAGCCATTGGAGCATGACTCACAACGTGGTCCAGTGTATCCTTGCCTGCATTCGCAGTGTATTTTATTGCCTGAATCCGAAATTTCGCACCCAGTAGCAAAGTTATTAGACTCATACGGCAAAGGACAAGCGCAAATCATGCAATCGTGCGGGCTTCCGTAAGTCGCGTTACCGTAATAGCCTTCAATGCACTGATCGCAATGATCGCCTGAAGTAGAGTGCAGACAATTCTGACAGATGCCAGTGACGCAGTCACAAGTCTCAGCATGGCCATTGCACTCACACGGAATACAATAACCTCCATAGGGACCACTCGGATCACGATAGTATCCAGGCGCACAATCTTCACAAGATAGACCAGCATATCCCGGTGGGCAATGGCATCGCTCGACTGGCAAGAACTGATAGCTGTTATAGCTGTCCTCGTTCTCATCAGCTAAGGTCAGGTAAACGTCTGTGAGCTGGCTCATCAACGTCTGCTCCCAGTAGTTAGCACGTATATAGATCATCTTGAGATCCCGCAAGGCCATCATAAGAACAGCACGAGTGACAGGCTTGCCGTCATGTGTCTGGAAGTTGGACTCAATAATCTTGACTCTATTCGTGAAGGCCAAATTGCTGGACGGCTGCTCGTAGCTCTGATGAAGCAGTAAATGGTCTTTACTAAATAATATCACATCGGCAGCTAGTAATGGTTTGCCAGAGAAGCCAGTGGTATAGAACAGAGTGTAGACCAGCTCACCGCCGTATGCGGAGATGTGACTATTCTGGTTAAGTAAATAATCCAGGGCGCCGAAGTAGACTAAACTTTCGTCGTTCAGATCTCTAAACGAAAAGTCGGCTTGTAGTGTGGTCTCATTCAGTAGCAATTCTTCCATAGGAATTTCCCAAACTTCAAATTCAACAGATTTTGCATTGAAGTGTACGTTACTCAGCGAAACATTCCGGAGCAGGCTCACATTGTAAACATGCAAGTAGGCACTGTCGCAACGAGAAGTTTTCCCAAAACAGAAGCACTCGGTACAGCCTTCTGGGTTTCCAACCTGCAAATTATAAGTGCCTTCCTTGCACTGCTCACAATCGCGCCCAACCACGTTCTTCTTGCAGAAACAGCTACCGTCGACTTTGTCGCAGACCTCCAGCTCTGTGCCAGCTACGTTGCACGAACACAGTTCGCATTTGGGGAACTCGAAGAAACCATTGGAGCACTGGTCACAGGCACGTCCCTCGATATGCTGACGACATTCACATGAACCGTTGAACATATCACACTGCGTGTTGCTGTTGACTATTCCCATATAGTTGCAGTTGCACTCCTCACATCCAATGATCTGGTGGAAGCCATAAGTGTTTGGCATGCACTTCTCACACTTTTCGCCCATTACATTCGGTGGGCAGACACATTCACCGGTGTTCGGCTCACACATGGCAGTACTGGGACAATCGCAAGGCTTGCATTCTGGAAATCCGTAGTAACCCGTACGACAAGCCCCACACTGACGTTCAATGACGTTCGGTTTGCATTGGCACTGACCGCCGAATGGATGGCACTCGAAGCTTGTGGAGCCAGCATAATCGCAATTGCAGGGTAAAGCACCTCCGTTATAGTCGGCAGTGAGAGAGAACACAGCCTTCTTACAAAAGTCGGTTGCATTGTGTGTTATGTAGAAGTGATCCTGGCCACAGTCCTTGATGAACTCCTTTGTCTGATCGAAGGTTTCCTCAATTAGCAGATCATCGTTGTATTGATCCACTGGGACAACGACGAGGTAATCCAACCAGACACCCAACGGTCGCATGTTCTGCAATATGATAAGATATCTATTATTTGCAGTCCCGAGGACTAGCAACTAATGCAGTACAAACCGTTATTGTGAATTTGAACTCCTCCTCAATATCGAACCACGAAGCATCACCGTTCGGATGTATAACACCTCGACAACCCGAGCTCGATGGACAATGATTAATGGCGAACGTGCCATCGTATTGATTCTTGCCCGTATTTAGATTATAAACTATATTGTACTTCGGATGATGCGGTTGGTAGTATTTCACAAGTATAACGTATCGGCCAGGCTCCAAAACTTTTGATCTAAGGGTAAACCATGACCAGTTAAAATCTTGCAAAAATCATGATTATTCAAACTCACTCAATTACAATGGTTGCATCGTCTTTCATATCTAGATACACCAACTTGACTCGCTCATCAAGCACCGCATATGGTGGCTTATTTGTTGCAATGCGATCCTCGTGATCAGTTTCGAACTCGATCTTCTTCGAGTCAGGCACTGAGCGAAACTTTGGCGTGGCACACATTTGATCGTGTATAACGCATATTGGACTAGGCATAATGTAATCAATGGACCACTCTTCCACTGGAATGGCCGTAACCGAAATTATAGCTACACGAGCGTAATCGTCGAAATCAGCCTGAAGCGGATATAAAAACATTTACAACTGCATTATAAAACATTATGTATACTCACAGAAACGACAACTGGTTTCAAGTCATCCTTAGACATGTAAAAGGTTTTTTCGCGACTGTTTTCGTCGATTATCGGCGTCCGACAGGCCATTGAATACAGGCACGGATACAGAGTTGTCGATCCGTAATCCTCTTCGCCAGCAATACGCAGTTTGACAAAGTATGGCTCGGCATTATTGCGTTCGCTGATATAATCGATTACGAAGATATAGCGACCACTTTTGGGTATATCCACTATGTAGTTCAGCTCGAATTGGTCTTCGCTTAGCATGGGAATGTCCCCGACGTGATTGATCACAGCCAAGTGCTCGGGGTCGTTGTAGTATTCAGTGGGGTTGATGGGCTTCCCCTTAGCACCAATTATGAACGGACTAGCCGCTGGTTTGAAACTACGTGCGAAACATAACTTTATTACGAAAACATTTTCAACTTATAACGCTCCTTACTTTTCTATGGAAGCATATTTGTAGTGACGGCATAGCTCCATGTTACCCAGTTCGCAGGGATTCGAAATCTTGCGGATGAGAATTGAAGCCTCGTAGTATGCAGCAGGCAGCAAAACGAAGTAATCCTGCAGAAGAGTTAAGTATTATGCTGGCCAACATTGGCTTGCATGGACTTACCAGCATAACATTTTTATTGGTCTTCGTTGTGAAAGTGTACTTGCCCGGATCTAGGACAATGGGGGAAGGTTTGTTGCCCTTGGCGCCGGAGACGGTTACAAATTGCGGTTCGGTTGTAGGGCGCAGCAACACCTTCGCACTGAGAAGTAAGAAAAGAGATTCAGTGGCGTTTTAGCATTGTTGTGAAGAACTTACTTCTGATCGACTTCAAGAGGATTTTCCGACTGAATCAAAATGCTGGCCGTCACATTCTGCGCATTTTGGTTGACGTAGCGTATAACGATGCGGTATACAGAAGACTTGAACACAGTCAATTCATTGCGTATTTCATTTTGAATGTCATTGAAGACGGCGTAACCCTTGCTGCTGAATTCTGGAAACACTTCCTCATCGTACTGATACCGAACTTGTGCACCGGAAGGTTGTGAGCCGTCCTCGTACTCGTATTGAAACTGGTAGAGCGTCGGGAAGTAATGCGTTGTCAAGGGCTGTGTGCACGCTCGTCCGGTGATGCGTGGGTGGCACTTGCACTGTCCGCTCTGTTTGTCGCAGTCACTACGCCAAGAGCCGCCAACGTCGCAATTGCAGTCCTTGCAGCCGAACAGCGAGGAGCCATCGAGGTCGTAGGTGCCATCTCTGCACTCCTTGCACGTGCGGCCCTCAGTATGCGGCTTGCAGGTGCACTGGCCCGACTTTGAAGCACATGTGTCGAGAGCCGCCACGGTGCCATCGGTCCAGCAGTCACAAACCTCGCAACCGTCGGGATTGTTCGGGTTCAGGTTCCAATAGAGCGGCTTGCACTCGTTGCAGATGCGTCCGGTAACTCGTTCCTTGCATTGGCACAACTCCCCGACTGGAACGGAGCCGCAACCCGCGAACTTGTCGATGACTCCAGCCGGATCGCAATTGCAGTCCTCACAGCTGGGGAAGTTGTAGAAGCTCTCCTTGCATGAGTCGCATAATTTGCCATCGAAATTAGAGTGGCACAAACACTGGCCGTCGGAGTTGCATGTAACGCCCTCGGAGCCATGCACGTCGCAGTTACAAGCTAGTGTTATGAATAGGAGAACAAAAGTCAGATCAAGACTCACACGATAAATAAACACACATACGTAAGCACTCCGGGTAACTGAAGTAACCAGCGCTGCACTGAGTGCATTGCTTGCTGGCGAAGTTGGACAAACAGTTGCACTTTCCGGTGTTGTCGCACGTGATCGCGGAGCTGCCGGTCACGGAGCAATTGCACGGCTGGCAGTCCGGGTAGTTGTAGTAGCCAGGCAGACACTGATCACAGCGTGGCCCACCGAAGCCCTCTCGACAGATACATTGACCCGACGACTTCTCACAAATCTCCTCTTTCGTGCCCTGGATGTCGCAGTCGCAATCTGCAAATTAACGCTAACTAAAAAAGGCTCTTTTCAGAGGCACAGCGGACTCACATTGACACTTGGGGTAGTTGAAGTAGCCGTGTTTGCAGCGCTCGCACTGCTCTCCGCCGAAGCTGCTCAAGCACTTGCATTGCCCTGTTTCCAAGTCGCAGTCGTTGTTGATCGACCCCACTTTGTTGCATTCGCAAGCTGATAATCAAAAATAATTGCATGGACAGTAATTATTGCGTTAATGTAAGACGCTCCAAAGCACTCACCTTTGCACACCGGGAAGGCGTAGTAACCCTCGGCGCACTGCTTGCAGTAGTGGCCGGCAAAGTTGATCTTGCAAGGACATTCGCCGTTCACCGCCTCGCAGTGGTAGCCATCGGTGCCATTCAAGTTGCACTCGCATTCCCGACAATTTGGATAGCCGTAATAGCCGTAGGCGCAGGAGTCGCATGCGGGCGGTTGGAACGCCTTGCGGCACTCGCAGCGACCCGTTTCCTCCTCGCAGTGACCCGTTGAGTAAAAGAAGTCGCAATTGCACGCTGTGAAATTAGTTGGAAAACAGTATTTATCCCGTTATCAATGACAGTAGATGCCAACTTACGTGTACATACGTCCGTCTCGTTCCAGTGCTTGCCCAGTGGTCGATAGTACTTCGCCTTGCACTTGTTGCAATTAATGCCCTCGGTGTTATGCTGGCAGTTCTGGCAAACACCGCCGCCTTCGTAGAATCCGTGAATGTCCAAGGACAGTCCTTTGCGATCGATCTCTTCATCGTATATGCACTCGTTCGTGTGTCCGTGGCAATTGCAAGCTAAAGAATAATAATAAAGTCGTTATAATAATGAAAAGTAATATCATATCTCAAACGGAAACAATAACCGGCTCTTCTACTCACGTTCACATTCAAATGGTCTCGCGTTGGTGTTCTGATGCCACTTCTTCTGCTCGAAGCCGGGGCAGCACTCGTTGCACTGGATGCCGCAGGTGCGGTGCTGGCAGCGACAAGCTAATATGCGCACGGCGCTCTTTGGATCCTTGACATCGCAAGTGTCCGCGTGACCGTTGCACATGCAGCGACCGCCAATGGAAATATCCTTGATGGAGTAGAAATACCGACGTGTGACTGTCGGATCCTGACGCGCTACAGACATCAAATGGCCCAGCAGGTTTTTGGTACGTAACAGACGAATGCGCACGTTCGTGGCACGCGTCCATTCCTGCAGCACCGTGGAATTGAAGTAGTTAGTGGATGAGGGACGATCGTTGAGTAGCATCACGGGGATTTCCCCGTTTTCCAGCGGCACAATTTTCGAGTATTCAGTGGTGCAAATGACGTCATCATCGCGAGTCGGAATCGATTTATAGGTGTTGTTGCCGAAGTACGTTTCGCAGTCAGCGGGCGTGTCGGAGAAATGCTGCCAGGGCGTCCAGGTTTTGCCGTAATCGCTAGATTTCTCCAGCGTCCAAAGACCTGGACGAGGCGAGTTACCCATGCGGATGAACAGGTAGGCGACATGGAATTCCTACATTACGCACAAATTTAACAATCAAAATATCGTCGCATATCGGATTTAATTTTAGTTCATTTATTAACGTTGTCTGTAAATCCGATCATTTTAACAGAAATCTTGACGCCATTTGAAAATAAGGCGGTATAATTTTAGGCGAAAATGTAAAAACTGTGGTTTCATTTTATAAAATCTCAAAAGTACTTTCAGGGGTCTGTCTTCATGCAGAATCCCAACGATTGAAAGAATACTTGTTTATTTTGGATTATGTATTGTATATTTTACATATACCACACGCATGAGCTCATTTCTTGGCTGCTTCATATCTACAGACAAATTCTCGACCAGTAGACAGACAAAACCGAGTGTCAGTCGCTTTGTTTGTTTATCAAAACGCTTTCAATTAATTTTAAACGATTTCGGGGCAAACAAAGTTCTGTTGGAGGCCCATTTATTTCCCAGTCATGGACAGTGGTTGTGGAAGCAAAGATATTTAGACGAAGAAGAAATCTCTCGTATTTGAAACATTTAAACATTTATTTTGAAGTTTTAAATTCGAATGACATCCGATTCGCATTCCGCATTATTAAATTCATGAGCTATATAACATATTTTCACGCGATCCATGTTTTGAATTTCGTAAAATCGTAGAAAACACAGTTAAAGCTGTTAGTTAATTTAGGCCAAGCATTACTTGGTGAAGCCGGAGTGTAGCTGTGCCAATTAGAACCAATTAGAATTAGCTGTACGTTTGCAAAGGCGTTTTGTACGATGCACAAAAAGTAAGTAATTAAAAAAAAAAAAAAAGAAAAACGTTAATTTTTTACTTTTATTCTAAAATATAAAGTACAGCGAATCATTGATATTTTTAGGTATTAATAAGAATCGACTTTTTAGTTAATATTTTGCATTATTTCTTCGTTTGTTAGTAAATGGCTGATGTAGCTAATAAAGACTTTGATTGTCCATGTGCTTGATGAATCTTTACTTAATGTGTTTGGCTAAATGACGATTAAATGAAGCAGACAGTAAATCGCTGCGCTTGAGATTCAATTAAGAGTGTGGAAACGCAGTGAGATAAGCAGAGATCCGGAGGCAGTCTTAATGATTCGCAAAACAAACAACAGCAATCATCGCAACTATAAAACGCAGGCGAAGAAAAGCAAACTATGAAGGAATCCGCATGAATGCATCTTCAATGCACGATGAACCAAAGTTATGTGATGCTTCTCCCCTCATTAGAATGATTATATAAAGTTTCCCTCTTGAATTCGTAGGATTTTATGATGCAGTCATATTTCGCTGCCGAGTTAAAGAATGCGACTTGAGAACTGAGTCGATGGATCAACTCAAGTATTCAGATTTCACTTCACTACATCGCTCGTTTCGTTTCGAAGATTACATAATCATAAAATAAACTTCGTGTTTCTTCTGCAATCCTCTTTCGACTTCACTCATTTTCTCAGCTTCACTCAGCCGAAACTCGGCTGCGAACGACTTCATTTATCAAGAGCCATTTAACGGACTCGGCATCTTTAACAATGGCCTCAAATAACCTACGGATTGTGATAACACGAGCCTCAAACCAACAGCTTATCACAAAGCGTTTCCTCTGAGTGTTGAAATTAGAACTTGATTAAGAATTTGTGTTGAATTTAATGCTGAGTTCAGGAGACTGAAAGCGAGTTCTTTGTAGTTATTGGAACGAATAAGTGCAATAAATTAAAGATACTCAGACACTTGGACATGGAATTCTAATCTGAGTCCCTTTAAGCAGATAACACTAACTTCCGGGGCGATTAGTTGAAGCGATAAAAGGTTAAATCGCACTGTATTCAAATATTAAGTTTTTTCCTTTGTTAGAACGATTTCCATAACAAAACACATGCAATTCATTTTCGACACGGTCTACAAAAGATGCGCTCGAGCCGAGGCGGAGTCTTCATAAAACTGTTTTGACAATAACTGCAGACGCGATTGAAGATGCCGACCATCAGTTTTTACTGCCTCTGCGGATGACTGGCGAAAGATTACATATTTTATAACCTCGCAGACGCATGCAACACGAGGAAGAGGAGTTCTTCAGAGAGTCGATTGGCTTTTTCCTCATACTTGCGCACTTCTTTCTGCGCCTTCGTCAAATGCACGCGAGTTTCTTTGCAACAGTTTCTACTTCGCCCAAAAATTGTGGTCTACGTTTTCCCTCGCCTCCGCTCCGTTGTCTGCGCACCGACGCCGTTTGCTTACCTGCCCAAAATCGATGGTTAAATTGACTTCGTTGTACTTCATGCCGCGCGACAGTGGCGGGCTCTGCCACCAAGCCTCGGTGCCGTCGATGGCGAGCTCGGGACCATGACTCTTCTCCGGAACCTTGGGATCACAAACGTCGCAAACCTGTGATGGAGAGAGAAGAAGTGGCTTTAGTTGCTCCTTGACTCAATTAATTATTAATTCAAAAGAATCTGGAATCTTGAGCACGACGAATCAAATAACAACAGACAAAGAAAATGACAAAAGAAAATAAAGAAAAAGTCCCAGGAAGTCTGGAGTCCAAAAATAAAAAATTTACTCCATATTCAACGACGAAATGTGTACATATTCAGTATATATTTATACATCATGTGTTCTAGATTCGTTTCATGAAGTGTTGAATGCTTACACAAGCAATTATTGAACAGATGCACACAAAAACCGAGTATATTTAGAAAAAGGAAGACCCTTAAACAAACACACATTTTTTTTGTTCGCATGTGGATACACACAACGAAAAGAAGTGAGGTTTAGGCACCATGAAGTCATCGACTGCCAGTTATTTGAAGAATCGCAGAATATTCGTTGGACTGCGTACAACTTTCATTGAGATTCGTACCTGTCCTTGGATGACGGAGTAGTCGATGTGATCGTTCTCAGTGTTGGCGCCCACGAGCTTGCAGTACAGCTCGGGTCCGTCCGTGTCCAGGCCGCACGTAGCAGTGGCATAGATCTTCCGTCCCGTCGCCAAGTTGAAGTACGGAGGCGTCAGCTCGGCTGAGACCGACCTCATGGCGAGCGACCAGCAAAGTGCCACGCCCATGGTGTAGAGCCAGCACGCGGAGCCATGCCGCCCGAAGCCCATTGCGATCATTCACAACTTTTTCGTTTATTCTCTTATTCACTGATTTGTCTCACACTCACACAAAAGCACCGAAAGTCCTTGCGACTTTCCTTACATTCACTGTAATCACTTTTCTCTTTGTTACGTCCTTTTTCTGCCGGCCCCGATTCCACTTTTAAATTCCTTTGTTCGTCCAACCGCACTGGCCGACTCTTCACGAGCAACTGATTGCTTTAGCGATCGCGTTTTCCTTCGTGCCTTCAGTGAGCGCCTAAGCTGATAAAATCCCATTCATTCCATCATTCATTCAATTCCCATGCTTCGTGGCTGCTGCTGCTGCGCCGGCACTGAATTCTGATGTGTGCCGAGTTGACTGATGGTTCTCTGCGTGCGAAGAGCAGTGAGTTTCAGAGATTGTTTATTCTTGATGTCGGCGCAACATGTGTAGGAGTTGGAGCCGGTTTATGCAACCCACTAGGAAAGGCGGCTGTTTAACGAAGACTCGTTAAGAGAAATACACAAGACAAACGTTTTTCCACAGTTTTATTCAAAAAGAAATGCAGAATAGCGACTTCAAACAACGCAGCAACAACGTAGCATAAAAAACACATAGCAAACAAACTCAGCGCGCTAATACTCAGGTTCTTAAACATTTCGCGCTCCTCCTCGAAAGTTTCCAGCGTAGTTCGGCCGAAGAACAGAGCCACGATGCAGACGCTGACAGCCACTTTAACGATCCAAATAATGGTGCGCTGGCTGAGGTTGTACTCGCCGCATCTCCAGGGCCCCACCACAGCTTGAAAGCCGAACCAGTTTATGTTAAAGTTGGCCAGTTTGCTTCTGAACTTCGTTCTCTTCCCCTCCGCATCGCCGAGCACCGCTTCCAAGCGCACCGGATCCGTCGAAATCCATTCTCCGACCCTGAAAACTGTGGCTTGCCCCGTTTTCATATCGTGGAAGCTGATGGCGGCGCAGAACCATTCCGGATAACGGCCGGAGCCGTCCTGCTGCACCGTCAGTTTCAAATCGTTCAGAAACAAATCGTTCGATTTGAGCGGAAGTCTGACGCTGTTAGTCGAATTCTGTGTTAAACGCGGCCTCGCTGAGTTCTGGTAGATGACGTACTTTTTATATCCGTACGCTGTGTTGATGCCGAGGAGCAGATTGGCCGTGCTGTCGGCATTAAACGGACTTCCCGTGTGGAGGACGACGAGAATGTCGAACGTTTTCTCGGAATCCGTCCTCGCCACTTCGAGGCTCAAAGGCTCGGTTTTATGGAGCAGCAATCGTCTCCTCGTGAGCCACAGAACGAACGTGGAGAGTCCTGCTAGCGCCAGGTAGAAGATCACCATGTACCAGTTGATGGGAATGCGGTCCAGGATCTCGTAGTTCCCGTACAAGGGCAGCGGCGGCGTTGAGATCAGTTGGCCCGCAAAACTAGACAGATGCGAGCAGCGACAGTAGAGATGCTCGCTGGTTGTTTGATCCTCAACTGGAATGCAAGCCTGCGTGTTCCACTCCGGATCATGTGCTTTGGAGTCCCAGCTGAGGCAGTGGCGAAGAACCATTTCGAAGGTGAACTCGCCGCCACCCGAAACACCGTTTGCAGCCATTACTGCCAGGTAGCCCATGGCCTCCTCGGGTCCGTTGTTGACCAGTATGTAGCGGGAGTCCTCCGATCCAGGTGCCACCACCTGCGATTTCAGCAGCATGTAGCCACGTGGCTTTTCACCCAGACGAAGCATGGCCCGTAAACTGTCCGTCAGATGCGTGAATTTAACGACCAACACCGAGTTTTGAGACATTCGCGCTGAAAACATGGACATATCTTTTGCTGTTTCCAGTCGGGCTGTGGTAGTTCGTTGTGAGTTCTCGCTGCGCAGCTTGATCGAAAACTCGATTGGGTTGCGCAGAGTTGTTACTGAGTCCAGTTGCCTCCTCCTGCTGAAAATGCTGAAGAACATCACATCCGTAGACAAGGAGTGCTCGCTGGGGTACCACCAGAAGGGATTCTTCTTGAAGGAAACCGTCTGTGTCAGGAGAGATGAGCTGCGGAGGCTCCCTTTCAGCTCAGCCACAGTGGCTTCCCCCAGGAAGACTTCCACGTCCTTCGTTTTGACCTCATTCCGTCTGCTTTCGAAAGCGAATACTTCCAAAGTCACGCCTCCTTTTTCGGAGTTGTACGGCTTCTCGGTAGGCTCGTGAATATACGAGGCCATGATGCCCAAGCGGTGGAAGCAGAGGTTCAGCTGTTCCACAGCTTGGAGCCAGTTCCTCACCCGCGACAGAACCGTCTCGTCAAATTCGGCTACAGCTGGGTGCTGTTCCTTGAGCGGGTTGCTAGGGTCGCGCACCTCCTCTACGAGCTGTACTGGAGGTATTTCCTCCAAAGGCACCGAGAACTCCGTCATCACTGCGACCAGACTGTTGGTAATCAGTTCGTAAGGATCCTTCAGCAGATCGCCGACTTCGCCGTCCAAAATAACTTTCGCGTAGCCGTCGGCCACTTTGGTAAATAGCTCCGCAAACAACGCAGCCTTCTCATTGTCCAGCGGCTGCATGGGTTTCAGCAGATTCCGGGTGACAACTGTGAACTGCTCGGCCGCCAGCAGCGTCTCCACTGCGAAGTCGCTCAGTTGTTCGTTCAGCAAAATGGCCACGTCGAGGGAGGTGGATTTCTGCAATACCAGATCTACGAATACTAATGACTCAGTCGTTTTACCGTCTCGCAACATCTGCCGCAGGTTGAATCCTTCCTGCTGCAGGAGAGTTTGCAGCGCCGCAGCACTCGCCGGAGCCGCGAAGGCGGTTAAGCTTACTCCCAGCGGCGCCTCTGTGCAAGCGTTGAGCACGTCGCAAATTCTCACCTTAAGGCTTTTAAAGGGTGGGAGACGTGTGGTCAGCACCGGATTCGCGGTTCGTTCCAATGTCATTTCGTCGGCGATGTATTCGTAGCGCAGTGGAGTGTCCTCGTCTTCGTATTTGGCACACTTGACTGTGAATTCAGTTTCGTACTCTTTGCCGCTGCCGGGCTCAATGGAGCAGCTGCCTCCGCTGGGCGGTTTATTCAATAGAAGCTTCAGTTCACTGTTGCCGCTGCGGGACTCCTCCTTAATTTGAACTTTAACTGCAGATTCGGCTTCCGCGGTAGACATGTAAACGACCCGTTTTTGTTGCCCCTCGAGCGCGTTACCGTTCTTGGTCCATGAGTACGTGGCAGCTCCCGCGTCCGCGCAGTTGATACACACTGCTTTCAGATGGACGATTTGCTGGGGCGTGAACCTGCCGTCGAAGCAGTTGCGGATGCACCGAATGTCGGCCAGAAGCGGCTCCTCGGCAGCAACTGTCACCGTCTGCTGATAGACGTCGCTGCGATGGTGGCTTTTGGTCGTTCGTGCCGTCAGAGAAAAGACGTACGACTTCCCGAAGATAAGTTTGTCGGATGCTATTGACAGTTTTGGATCTGGAAACAGAATCGAGCCGCTTTACTAGAATTCAAAAATCAAAATTGAACGTTAACCTACCGCTTCCCATGTTTGTTTTACAAAAGTCGGCGTCCTTGTCTGCATCTGACGCCGGCTTGCAGTCCCAATTGTACGTCAAGTACTGGGCTCCGTCGGGCGGAAACGCGTAGTTCCGGCTCTGCGAACCGTCCAAAGTCAGTGAGCGGCCGACCCCAGCTGCACGTGTCAGACCACCGACGATGTACGCCTGAACAGGCTTGGCTTCAACGAACACAAAGCCCTAAATGAAGCTTAAAAGTCGGTTCTTTGTTGTAAGACATTTCACAAACCACCTGCATAAAGGATTCGTAGTTCCGTCCTCCCGCCTGCTCTTTAACTTCTGCGTATATCCTGTACATCGCATGGTAGTCGTCGCTGTAGTCGAACCACAATCGATACGGCGGTATTTTCAGAATAGAGCTCTGTGTTTCCGGAAAATCGTGCAGGTGGACTGAAAGTGTACGCAAAGAATGTCTCATTCTCAGACAGAAAAAATAGAGGAAACCACTCACCGTTGCCCACAAAGTTCCACACCGACCACTTGTAGACAATTTTCGAGTCCGAAGCACAGCGTCTTTGGACCACCGGCTTCAAAATGTGGTACCGCGACACATCTACTTGTAGAATGGGCCTTGGACTGCTCCAGAGCGGAATGAAAGCTTCTGGAACGCACTCCATTGAGTCCGGTTTGTAGACCTGCATCCTAAATTTGTGCATGTAGAAACTCTCGGCGTCATTTAAGCTGCCGATAACGACTACAATCTCCTTGGGACCAACCAGAGAAAATTTCGCTTTAGCCACACGATAGAAGCCTTTCGTTATGGGAACTTTGTCAATCTTCAGAAGACCGAAGCTCTTGGCAACTGCTGGCAAGTTATTCGATTTCGTAAATATTCCCTGCTCACCTTCGCCGAATTTGAAGCCGTCAATAAAATTGTCCTCCGTCGACATCTCGAAGCTGGACGGAAATTCGCCGACTTCCTCGACCATTATTAGGAAGATCTGCTCTTTTACGAGAACCGCCAAGCGATTGTAGTGCAAATGAAAGCGCTTGTAAATGGCCTTCTTCTGTATTTCGCAGTTCTGTCCACGCCATCCGTCTGGACAATCGCAATAATAGTGCCCAAGTTGGTTCTCGCAGCGCGCTCCATTCTTGCAAGGATTATTTGCACAGTTATCTATAAGTTCTTTGCAATCCACGCCTTTGAAGAAGGTTTCTCCGACGCATTTGCACACCCTTTCGCTGTTTTCAAGTATACACTCGCCTTCGTCGTTACACAATTTATTGTCACAACTTTTGACGGCCGCAGCCAGACTGATATACGTTAGAAAAACCATTAAATTCAGTATCATTTTGCTAAATGAAAGTTTCCAATGAAATATTCACGATTGACTATTAAAAATGAATGATTTTTTCATAATTTTCAGTGATTGTCATGACACTAGCAACATCATTTTTAATTCAGTTCCTAATTCCCACAGAGGTTAGCGTTTTAAGTATCTTAAAGGTTTATTTACTGTTTCTTAATGGTTTTCGTTGTTTCTTAGATTTAAGTTAGCATTAAGTCTATATTTTAGGTTAGGAAATCTACTCCCAATGTCGCTAAGCTGTTATGTTATTGTTAACTTCAATCTTTCTCTTTATATAATTAATTAAGTTACTGTTGTTCGTTTATGTTTTGAAGATAATACATTATGGTCTTTAATTTTGTTAACACTTTTTTATTTGAATTTTGTAACTTATAACGTGCTTTGAAAAAAGAGTCAATAAATAAAATTTCAACTTCGCCATCATTTTAAAGATCGGCCGAAAAGTATGCAAAACTTAACTAATCTATCGACGCTTAAGCTACAACTGCAACTACAAACGAAGAATTGCATAATTTTCGGGTCCATTATTTGACAATGAAACTTGGAATATTTAACTGAACTTTTTTTAAGAATCATCAAGAAATTGTATATTCTTAACGATTCAATTGAAGCTGAAGTCTTTTAAAACACTTTATAAGTTAAAACAATTCAAATAAAAACTGTTTATATAAAAAACATAATCGAAGAACACTATCTTACTTAATTATATAAAGCTAGTGACTTAGGTTAACTATAAGGTAAATGTAAATTCCACTGGCTTCTGGAGCTTACAAAGATTGAGTACATCTCCTAACCTAGAATATATAATTAACCTAAATATAAGGAAACACAAAACAATGAAAAAAGAGTAAAGAAACGTTTTAGATACTTTAAATTTCTAACCTCTATGAGAATCAGAAACTGTATTTTTATAAAAATTATGACAAAGAAGCGATTCAATTTTATAGAGTCAATTTTCATTTCAAATTCGAAAAATGAAAATTTATTAAGATCAACTGATGTCGACGGTTTTCATATATTTATTTTCAATAATCCACTCGATTTCCTAAATACTCGTATTATGCTATAATTTTTGGCACTGTGATTATGTAAAAAATATTTCTCTTTGAGTTTGAGAGAGAAGAGAAAAATCAGGCATTGCTTTTGCAATTCTTAACTGCAACATTGCAATGAACGGCAGCAAGCAGAGGCGTACTTCAAGCTTTTTAGCGCGACTTAAAGCTCAGCTAGAGCCATATATGATCAACAGAATTCACGTGGCATTCAAAATAAACCCGTTTTCCGGACATTTTATCCGCTTACGATTGCTAAATGATCCCTCAAAATCTATTCTTTGGATTTCTCAACGTGGTCCTGAAGTGAACCAACTAGTTTCCAAATTTATTGCCCATTCTATTCCCCTTTATTTCAACCATACTAATGACTTTACAAACAGAGTTGCAAATAATTTCTTGCATGTTGTAAATCATTATCAATGTTAGTTAATGGCGGACTCTGAATTACAGACATAGATTTCGAAGCCTTAATTTTGTCTCAAAGGCTTCTTCGGAAGCGAGTTCGCCATCCTAGTTCCAAATTAATAACAATAATTGCGTTTCAGATTGACTCTTTGCAGACCTGAAAATACGAATGCCTAAAAACAGTTCGTTGCTAGAGTCTTTTGCTGCACTTCTGTGCTCATCAACACAAACAGGTTCAAAATTTAAATTCATTATTAACCGCACGAAGCTAGAGTTCTTTAGTGGCTTTCAAGATTTCGAAATCTCGCTAGAGCTTTTCGAGTTACAATCACCGACGCTGCTTCAATGCAGTTCGTTCTACAAGTCTGTCCGCTGTCTCGGAACTGGTCGAGGCCTTGCAGAGTACTCGCTGTGTGCAACGCGCTGCCGGGCGAACGTTAAAGATCTCCGCAACGTTCATCTCCATTCAATAACGTTCTAGGTTTTGCAGCGCGTGCAACACAGCTCCGTCTCTTGCAATGGTTCTGCTAAAAGTGGTTAAATATCTTGTTGGTTAGTTCAATAATTCTATCAACTGTTTATTGAGATTGCATTTGAAAGTGAATGAGCTAAAGAATTTCCTGCATTCATTATTAATTGTGTGTACTTATTCCATAATTTGCTTTCTTTCAAGGCTGCCTGCACAAAATATATGCCGGACTCTGTCAAAATGTGATTGCATTGAACACGATAAAAAGGCGTCTTTTGGATGCGAGCTAGAAAACCACGTCGCTGGAAATGATCCTGGATTTTAAAACACTGCATCTATCTCATTCGCAATTGTGTAATGCTTTTCGAAAACTATTTTCGCTATTATTTAAAACCAAATTTGTAAAAATAGAAAATAAGTCGTACTCATCTTGACTTGACTTAAAGTTAAGGTGAAGGCATGTGAATGTATGTAAGATTTGAACAAAGAAACTCCTCTTCATTTACAATCGCAAACAATTTTTCGTTGTTTCTACTGTTCTTCATCTTTTAGAAGATATTGTCGAATCTGTTTATTTGCTTTTATTTAAATGTTCTTTCATAATTCTACCCGCAACAAGACCTCAACCGAATCGCGTTTTCTTGCAGTTTAGCAATAACCAGCGAGAAGAACCGCTTACAGCCGCTCGACCCACCTCCAAGAGCATCGAATCAGTGAAGTTGATAACCTTGTAATGCACCGCTCGAGGCTTGACGCAGACATACAAATCGTGGCTCCGTTCAACATGTGTTCGGCTCAAGTCCCAACTCATGAAATCGATTTCATGTTATTTTATTCCATTGCAAAACTGCAGCCACCTTCGTGTTACAGTTGCTTGATTTCGGCTCAGCTCTGACATTTTATCGTTGCGAAAAGAGTTTGCTGAAACAAGTTAGCTTGAAGTTCCGCCAGCAATTTTTGGAGGCCGTTTTTTATGGTTGACTGGTCTTCAGCGATTTGCTAATCACGCTTTCAGACCGTCAGAACTAGAATTGGCTATGAAGCTTTTTTAATTTGATCAAACGCTTTCATTGAATTGAAGCGTCGTTTAACAATCATCACCGTTAACAACATCGTCTAAAATTAATTCGAACTTGCTGTTAAATTTCTCACTTTACTAGTACAAATGTCCAAATTATGGCATTTCTATTCTTTGGTAATTGAAGCATTTGCAATAGGAGCTCATTTAGAGCTGTCATTTCAGAGAGATTTATCAACGGAATATTCTCCCATAAAAACAATTCCATTTTTGATAACTGTAATCAGCAAATCCTTAAATCCTTTTATTGAAATTTAAATTTTGATGTAAAAGCCTTTCTTTGTCATAATTTTTATAACTACTCAATTCGTGGTCCTCATAGAGGTTAACATTTAAAACTGTGTAACAATTCCAATTTAATTTTGGTGAGGAACTCTGAGCTTAGGGAATCGCCTTCGTCAACTATGTTTTGGTTTTTTAGGAATTATTCTTTTATAAATTTAAAAAAAAAAAACCTCTAACTTTGTTTCGCCTTTGGAGAGCATGAGTTTTTTTTTTTTTTTTGTATTTATACAGCAAAATGTGAAGCTGATAAGATGCTGTAAGTAAACACAGAGAAGGAATTGGAGATAAGGAAAGAATTTCATTTCAATTCATAGAAATGAAGAGCGAACAATGTTTTCAACGATAACCGAAGCTGCTATCTCGCTCCTACTCCAAGAGAATGACGATATTTAAATGAATACAAATTCATCTAAGTTCAAAAAGTCAAAACGGATCGGGCTCAGAAGAAACTAAAATTAATTATTTAGTTTCAGTTCTAAGTAGACGCAGCTTAGCGTGAGACTGTAATCAACATTCCATAGAGATGAAGTGTTTGCTAGCATTCGTATTAAGCGCTGGTTAGTGTTTTTAGGAGTATAGAATCATTCATAGATAATTACTGACAATATATCCATGGTTACTGTTAACTAAAATTGTGTTGAAAATTCTTAGCTTTTGTGTCGGCTGCTCTGACTGCACCTACCGACGAGGCTGATGCGCATAAATGTGAACTCGACCAATCGTGCTCCTCCCCAAATACTCCTGTCTGCGGCTACGACAGTAATTGTTACAAAATGTACCAAAACGACTGTCTCTACGAGTTCGAAAAATGCAGAAGGAAGAACAGTGAGTTTTGTATTATCTGCCTAAAATCGCTAAAGTGAAATCACAACGATTCATTTCAATTTCAGATCTCGAAACTGTGGACATGTCTCTGTGTGAATTAGCTGATAAGAATAATCACCCCAATTATAAAACTTGTCCTGAATAATACAAACCACGGCTCGAATAAACGCTTGATTCTGTCTTATTTATTTTTGTTTGCGTAATTCTGCTGTTTTTTCAAACATAAATACATACTTTAAAATATCGAACCAAAAAATAAGTTCTTAGTTCAAATTAAGTTAAAAAAAATACACTTTAGAATTTAGCTTAAACACGTAAATACACTTAATTTAGATTCCTACTAAATTTCACGCAGCCAATTGTTTTATTTTATTTGTATTGTTTTTAATATTTTTATCTTTAAGTTGTTGTTTTGGAAAGTAAGGAAATACTATCATTGAAGAGAAAACTAAAACGCTTGAGATGTGGTTAATAAAGGGCGCCTGAGCAACGTCGTTTTATGGACAGCTGCACTCTATCGATTTTGCTACTATAATTATAATATTCTTTAGACTTCTCAGTATATATAAATGTGCTCCAGTTTTTTTTTGTGTATACTTACATAACTAACATGTTAATACTGCGCCACGATTAGCGGCGTTTCTTTTTTTCCAGTTTTCGCAATTTGTGTTGCCGTCTTGCATTTGCAGCTCCATCAATTCCTGGCTTAGGTTCCTATTTGATTACGGTATTAAAACAAGTGCAAAAGCATGTATATATGTTTATAATCACTAACCTTTCCATCAACTGAACTACCAACTTCGTTGTTGACCGGGAGTAAAATTGATGACGCTATGCAAATCAACTGGAAGATCGCTCCAATGAAGAGTCCGTATCGAAGAAGTGTGCTATAAATATCATCGTCACCGTACTTATCCAAATTAGAAGCCGGCGATTCTGTGGCCATCGTTCTATGTTAAATGTTTTATTAAAAAACCAATAACCTTTAATTTCCCAACTATTTTAAAGTCTTTATTAAATATGTCCGGTATAGGGAACACGTCTGAGCACGCGAAGCCAGCCTTTAAGCAGTTGATGTGAAGCACATCACAAATTAGGCCGCCGTAAATCTCAGTTGTAAAAAATCAGCTGATTCTGATACATACCAAATGCAACCGAGAGTGTTTACAGAACAAGAAATATTTCTTCTTTCTGCGAAGTGAGGTACGGATGCCCTAAATAATATTAACTCCTAAAGGTTGATATGTAATACTATTAATAGTAATAGCGCATATAAGGACGTATAACCTTATTCTTTCTTCAATTTGAACGTACAAACTAAAAATGAAACTATTTACAGTTCCATATAAACTATATTTTGCAATCTCGGAACTATATTTTGTTGTATCACATCTAAATTTGGTTAAATTTTATTCCTATATCGATATTGCTACATATAAGTACGATCTTAAAAAAATTACTCAATTTAAAAAAAATCAATTATATTACCAAACATAATTCGAATGTAAACAAACCAAAACAAAACGCGGTGACTTTGACATCAAATAGTCATACATATATAATATAGTTGACGAAGCTAGCCACTAATAAAAAAAGCATTTATTTGTAATTACTTCAATAAAGCTAAACTAGAAGAAAAATACCGACGCTCGTCATGTCTGCATACCGAATTGGAATAACTTTCAGCCGCCAATTACTAACGACACGGCAAAGTTGCAGGCAGCAGGTAATGAGAGCTCCGCTAAAACGTTGCGAAGCAAGAGACAATCATATTCAGTTTTCATCATCGACAAATGCCAGTGGATTGAAAACAACGCCGAGAAATGGTTCTACTTTTAAACTGGCTTTGGTCGGTACTGGACTAGGTGCAGCTTCAGGCACAGTCTACTCTCTTTACGCCAACTGGAAGGACAAAGGTACACATATGGATAACGAACGAATCCCACCGATGATACTTCAACAGTTCCCAGATGTTAAAATAACGAAACGTTTTGTGAATCCCCGTGATCAATCTGGTCTTGAACTCGTACTCTTCCAGTTCCAGACATGTCCATTCTGTTGTAAAGTACGTGCCTTCTTAGATTACATGGGAATTTCCTACAGTGTTGTCGAAGTGGACGCCGTACTACGTCAAGATATAAAATGGTCCTCCATAAAAAAGGTTCCCACAGTACTCTTGCGCCAGGACGATGGTCGTTATGTGCAAATGAGTGATTCTAGTGCCATCATTTCCTTAATAGCATCTAGTCTCAATGACAGAACTGTTGATATTGGAGATCTAGCTCAGTTCTATCCAATGATTTCCTATTTCGATGATAATGGCAAGAAGAAATACGACATCATGAACAAATATTTTCCCATGTATCAGGACCACACTCCGAAAAAACTTACTGCGGAAATTCAAGAGTTGTTTTCTCAAAATTAATTGATTTCATATATTTAATTATAATTTTTGTAGGAACGAACGAAAGTGGCGCACTTGGGCTGACAATCATCTTGTGCATTTAATATCTCCCAATTGCTATCAAACCTTAGATGAAGCCTTCGAAACCTTCAAATGGTTTTCCGACGCTGGTGAATGGGAAGTGCATTTTCCGCAGTGGGAGCGCAATTTAATGGTATACGCTGGCGCCACAGCTATGTGGATGATTGCAAAGATGCTAAAACGGCGACATGGACTGTCGGAAGATGTACGTTCACACATGTACGATGCTCTTAATAAGTGGACGCGTGAATTAGAGAAGCGTAGCACCAAATTCATGGGTGGGAAAACACCTAGCATGGCCGATTTGTCTGTTTTCGGTGTACTCAGCAGCATGGAAGGTTGTCAAGCGTTCAAGGATTGCTTGGAGCATACAAAAATTGGTTGGTATTTGACAGTTCATGAATTTTCAATACACAGCGCTAATTGCTTTGATACTGCATTTAGGAGACTGGTTTTATAACGTTAAGGATTTGGTGCAACAAAATCGCGGAACGCTTATACGAGAACGCATTGAAGGACAAATGCCAACCGAGGCTACAACGCTTAGTGTTGTTTAGAATATAAAGATAGAATTAACAAAAATTCTATCTAAAACTAAAATTATGGATAGCTATGTATATGCACACATACATGAGATTTTAAGTGTCACACGTTTGAAGTTTATAATATTCATAATTTAAAATTCAAGAATTTACATTATATTTTGTTTAATTTTGCAGAAGAGCTTTGTAGTGGTGCCAAACCTAACAGATTTTTTATAATCAAAGAAAATTTGAGTGCTGTTATAAAGTGGCCACCTAGAGATAAATACATGCGGCCAAGTTTCAATGCACTTGTGCGCACTTCTACAGATGTTTAGCATAGAAATCGCTGGTCATCTATAGTGAAGTTTTTTAAGAGTTAAATTATTTTCGTAAAATTGATTGGTGGTACCTTTATTAAAATAACCCAATCGACAAAATGATAGGAATAGATCAGTTTCCAGATTATAAAGTACCTGGTGCTCAGCGTCAAGACTTTTCACCATACGAATCGAATGGAGGGTGAGTTGAGGTTACAGGTTATACCTGCAACTAATAGGATTTTATCCAATCCACAGGAGCATCGTAGCCATTGCTGGTGATGATTTCGTCGTAATTGCTGCTGACTCTCGCCTCAGTAGTGGATACACAATTCATACTCGCAATCAAAATAAGTTGTTTAGTCTGTCATCACGAACTGTTCTTGCTTCCACTGGCTGCTGGTGCGACACTCTTTCACTGACCAGTCTTGTTCGCGCTCGCATGCAGATGTACGAGCACACACATTTGAAGACTATGTCTACTGATGCGGTGGCGCAAATGATATCCGTTCTTATGTACAACAGACGCTTTTTTCCGTACTACGTATCGAACGTTCTTGCTGGTTTAGATAATGAGGGAAAGGGCGTAGTTTATTCGTATGACCCCATTGGCCATTGCGAACGCATTACATATAGAGCTGCTGGCTCTGCAGGCTCTCTCCTGCAGTCTGTGTTGGACAATCAAATAGGTCTGAAAAATATGCAGCTGGACGAAGATATGGTACCAAAGGTGGACAAGGAGCGAGCTGTGTCCGTTGCAACTGACACTTTCATATCAGCTGCTGAACGTGACATTTACACGGGCGATGCTGTGTGGATCAATATAATCACCAAGGATGGCATCGAGGAGAAAAAGGTGCCTCTCAGAAAGGATTAAGATGCATTTCAGTTGTCGGTGGTTCGTGTATTGACAAACGAATATGCGAGAAATATAAGTTTTTCCTTATTTCCATCGACTTTATGGCATATGGTTAATAATAAATCTTTTTCAAATAATAATAAATCCATTTGCTTTTAATTTGTAGTAATGATTCGCTCATCGAATCCACACAACCAAAAACGTGAAATAAAAAACTTCAAATAACGATATAAGCGCAATTCATACGCTTCTATCTTCTTCGTTTTTATTTTAGGCATATTATAAATAATTATTTATATAATATAATTAGTTATAATTAGTGTGTGTAGCATACACTATACATATTTATTGTAATCTTCAGCACGAGTTGCTCAGCTCATCGTTCGAATTATACTTTGCCAACTTTACCATAGTCACCAACATCCACAGCAGCAGGAATATGGGAAGCAGCAGAGGAGTTGCAGTTATGTATTAAATTTATTTTTAATTATATATAGCTCGTTATTGTTGCAGTATTTTGAGTTTATTGGTGTGTGTGTGTGTGTGTGTTGAATTAGGATTCAGGTGTGCGGAACTGCTTTTACCACTAAGCTTCGGGCAGTGGTCGCAGCTCCTTTATTTGCTTAATCAAATATGCCTTTTCATCATTGAACTGCTCATCCTCAGATCGATCCGTGTGAAAGTTTGTTAAGAAATCAACAAGCTTCGACTGATTCCTCAGCAGGATGTCCAGTATAGCTTTCGGTTTGTTGGGATTGGCCACAAAAACCTTGAAGACGTGGAACGCCTCGAACTGTATGTTGCGCGACTTTTCTTTTAGCATATTCATCATCAATTTCAAATTGTCCGGCTCCGATATGTACTTGGTCATCACTGTGAAATTGTGCCGATCCAGCAGCAGTTCTCCGAGCAGTTTTAAACTCTGGCGGCGAGTTACATAGTTCTCGGAGTTAAGCAGCCGCTGATAGTGTTGCGTGAAGAATTTGTCATAGTTTGCTTCTAGAAACTCAGCACTTAGAAGCTTATGACGCGTCAACAATTCCTTAAAAGTGGAAAAGGCGTCGGAAGCAATGTCAAACGTAGACACTTCCACGTACCGGAAAAATTTAAAGAACTCCTCTGAATGAATCATGATCTTTGCTAACGCTTCGTAACGTGCACATTCGCGCAGCATCGTCCCCGAGTTAAGTGCAATCTCGGGGTGGGCGTCCTCATAGCCAGCCATCAGCGTGAACAGAATTTCAGGCTTGGTGCAGATGTATTCCACTGTCGGCGACCGCGTACCAATTTGACGTCGGAGCACATTGTTGAAAATGAGTGCAACGTGCTTCTTACCCTCAAAATCAATGCGATTTAGGTTCTGAATAAGAAGTAGCAAAAGGCTGCTGTTGTACAGCTCCTGCGACAATTGTGCCACTACGTAGTCAGCTGGCGGTTCAGAATCCGACGTCCCGTAGAGCATGTTCTTGATAGAAACAAGATTCTTGCTTACGTCTTCTTGCGCCTTTTCCGCCTTCCTTTCACCGTTCTCTAGTGAATTAATCGCCTCCTTCAGCAACTTCACCAACTCGGCTGGGGTCTTCTGTGATTTTCCAAAGAGAGGCATCTTTTTTGCTATATGCTCGCCGTTCGAATGTGTTGCGTGGATGATTGAGTAGAACTGGAAGCTCCTCTTTAAATTGGACGCTACTTTCTTATCGCTGCTTTCCTTAGCACCTTTTTTCTCTTAGAACTTCTTCGTAGGCTGTAGTTGAGTAGCAAGTTATTTTCTGTTAATAATAGAAGTGTGTCAACGTTGAAATTTATATGCTTGATACAGGAAAGGCTGCATATTACTAGTAATAACAAAAACTGTTGCAATTAAACAGACTCTTCATAAAAAAAGATTCTCAATTTGCTTATCGCCTACAGCTGAAAGTCGGCAAACCACATACTAAAAATTTGGCTTACTCTGCCACATAGAAACGTGGATAACCAGCGGCTCCCGCCGTACACTATCCTGGACATCAACTGAATATAGAATACACAAGGTTCCAGCAGTTGAGACTTCCGTGGGCTTTTGGTTATGACAATTCAAAAGTCCTTATTTTATAAGTTTTTCTTGAACCTTTCGCAACAGTGTGAAAACATTTTAGGAACTTACTCACCATTTGAAAACACAAGAAACTGAAATTAAATAATAGTTTGAGTCCTCAACGCAACAACCAAATATATTTATTATTCTCCAGAAAAATGCGCTTTTGTTCCAGAATAATAAATACAAAGTAAGAACTTACCAGTGTTGCCCGCTACCGAAGTAATATTTCCTCACCAAAAAGCTGTCCATTTATAAATAAAGTTCTCCATATATAAATTAATTAATGCTGTACACATATTTGTCTACAAATTTATTCTAGAGTTAAAAAAAGATATATTGTATTGTAAGGAATTTGTCTTATAAAAAGAAATTGTGTTGATTTGGCAACAATGGTTTTTTTGCGAAAATTTCGAATTGTTCGAGGCTGGTAGTTTTGGTGTGTTCTGGAAAATAGCTATGTCACTTTTGTGTGACTGAAAGGTTTGAAAGCGAATCAGTATTGCTGTTTCGGCAGTTACTACCAGTTATTCATTGCTTAAATTTAAATTCAAATTAAAATCAAATGTTCGGCATGCATGCGTTATATACTATTAAAGATGTAAATCTTATGTATTCTTTTCCATGAAAATATGGCACTTTGTAGAAAAACAAAAAATATGTCCAATTAATATTAATTATGTCATGTCTCCACAGAAGAACATTGGCTATAGTTAAATAAAATCGAACTATAAACGATTCACTTCCATAAATTCTACAACATCTCCAGAGCTGAAAATTAATTTCGTCGTATAGTATATTAATCTTTTCGTTGAGTAAATTATAACTATATAGATAATCAGGAGAAACTGCGTCGATTTACCGAGCTTTTCCGGTAAATGACATTAACCTAGTAAATATTCTGCGGTAGAGACTTATCATTAGAATTCAAGAACCGCTATGAATTTCTCGTATGCGGAGTGTTGCCACTCTCACTAAGTAGAGTAGTGTGCCAAAGGTTGGCGGCACCTGAAAAACATAAATTACATGTAGAACACGCTGCATCGGATGGTAGCTACAACTGCAAGAACTATGTTGATTGTTGTTTATTTTTCATCGTGTTTCAGCGTGCTTGCTTGTACTGTGGCCCACGCCTTTTTTTTGGAAGACATATTTCCCAGGGGATCATATTCATTAGTGAGTGGGTCAATTAAACAATGCGCAGTAATGTAATGTTAATGTAAGCAGTTCTAATAAGTTACTATGTAAGAGAAATAGTATAAATAGTTAACGTTTCTTTAAATAAAGAAATTCGACCCTAAACAAGTGCTTTGCGATATTCGGCTCAATAAAGAGATCAGATAAAATAAAATAAAAGTCGTGCGACAAAAAAAATGGCACATGTTAACAATCGGCTGAAGAGCTTATTAAGTACTTGAATTTTTTTTTAGTTATTAGTTTAGTGCTAGTAGCACTATTCTTTTTCCAGAAAATACCGATGATGAACAGAAAACATTACAGTAGCTATATGAAGGACGGCAAAACTAATTTTAGTTTCTTATGCAAAAAAATAAAAATAATAAGAAATGCACAGTTTTATGCACACACGTGCTAATATAAGATTGTCAAGTGAATAGTAGCTTTCCTTTTATTACGGATTATGTTTATGCGTGCAAGTATTAGATCTGCGAAATTTCAGTTTTTTTAATGTTCTTGGGATTTTTTGAGATAAATCAATTAATTATTTAATTTTTTGGTTTTACGATATTTGCGGAAATTTTTTAACAATGGTATTAGGATTTGTGGTTTTTAGTAGTAGGCAAAATTAATAAAATTTGCAACACTGATGTTGAGGACGGAAATTGTAATTCCTGCACAAATTCCAGGTATTCCAAAGAGTGTTGCCATAAAAGACTTCTGATATTACAAAATAAAATGTAAAATATACATATGTACATTCCATTTTTTCCTTTTTGTGAAATTATAGTTAGTATTTGTATAATCAAACCAATAAGAATTACTTGATATGATATTATATCAAGAATGAAGAATGAATGATGTATTCAATCATTCTTGATATTATATGATCTGATCCAATAAGAACTTTGTGGAATGATCGGAAGATCACTTGACAGCTTTTTAATTAAGATGTGTAATGAGAGACCACATTGACCTTCTGTGACCTCTACTGATTAGGTTATACTGATCCAACAACCTTTGTTCAAGCGCGTATAAATGGCAAACAACGCTTCTGGAATCAGCTCCTTCGAAACTAATATTATTATGCATATGATATTACACAATAAATGCTTAACATAACTGTTGAGACAAAAAAAAAGACCTGGTTTTCATTTTCATTTTGTTTCTATTCGTGTTTTATTAAACCAAAAAAAAATTTTCATAAAAATTTATTAAGCTTGAGGTAGATTAAAGTAACTTTGACTTGAGTTTAGATTTTTAAGGATTGTGTGTTGTTAATTTTATATATGTATGTAAATAAAATTTGTGTTTGAAAATGGATTTTGCGCTGTATGTTAACCGATTATGGACTCTACAGAAGGAGCATTTCGAAATAGAAAGGAAAGTTCCCGAACATAAGACGAACATAAGAAATCTTTTGATTTATTTATTACCAAATATAATTGTGAATCAGCTTAATTTTAAATAAGCTATAAGCAGTTTTTAAATAAACAAAGTTGGCAGATTTTCCTCATTGCATCCCCATTGCACCCAGCGATCACCAATATTGCGATTTGTGATTTTCAACATTTTTTTAAATTTTAGAAATTCGTTGTGAATAAATATTTGTAAAATTATTATTATACCCTACACCTTAAGGTTGAGGGTATATTCACTTTCTACCGGAGTGTGTAACGCATAGAACTAGACGAGATAGGTATGGAAAAGTATATATATTCTTGATCAGCATCACCACCGAAATCGAAATAACGATGTCTGTCCGTCTGTCTGTCTGTCTGTCTGTCCGTTGAAATCACGATCACAGGAGAACGGAATAAGATTTCAAAATGAATGGCATCATTTTCTACCACCGAACGTTTACGGTTGTTTCTATCACGGTGGTTCTTAAAACACAATTTTGTATCTTCCAGTCTACCGTACGTTCAGCGACCTTGCTTTCGTTCAACTTTTCCAGCACTTCCCGACCAAACGTTTGGCTGCCAGTACTGTCTGTATACATACTATAGATTTGTCTTTTCATGTATACTCGCTTAACTCTTTCCTTCTCAATTTGCAGCAAGCAAAACCGTACCCTACATATGCAAACGTTTGCTTTTTTGTGTACGTTTGATAGCACAAACGAACCCGGGGTTCGTTCGGTTGATAACGATACAAAATGCTACATTTGACCTGGAACGCACAAATAGTATGGAAAGTGTTGTTGTGAATTTGGAAGAACAAACGATCTACGTTTCTCAATGTAAACAATGGCTCGCCGTTCGTTGAGTACACATTTTGAACAGCTGTGTTATGAAAAGTACAAAGCAACACAAGGAGAACCGAAACGTTCGTTGGTAGAAAATGATGCCAGAAATTTGGCAAAAATATTCGTTGCTATGTTGGGGGGTTTCGTATTGAAAATGGGCAAAATCGACCAAGAATCACGCCTACTTTTTATATCGAGAGTGCAGGTACCTCTGTTTTGCCTATTAAAAAATACCATATCAGCATCACTTTTTGAGAGAAGACAGGAAAATTTTATGTGTAGGTTTAGACTAATGCTTCCAGTTAATATGCCAAATATGTTTACATAGGTTTACACACTTTTAGTTTACATAGGTCATGGAGTATATATGCAGCTTTAAGGTGGAGGGTATTTCGGCTACAGCCCGGCTGTAGACAAGACCTTTACTAGTTATAGCCTAAACACAGTTGGAGTGGCCGGATACAACTTCATTACTCAGCTGTCAAAATTACATGGGCTCTTATGGACAACGAGAAAAAAGTTATTTTCCAAATTCCCACGACGTTCCGTCGCTTACTTACGCCGCCAGAGTTCGGCTATTTTCTAATCTGGCGGCATTAGGTTGGCGGCGAAGCTGTCTTCTTCTTCTTTTGTGTAGATGTTGTTTGTGTAGAAAAAACCTTTGTATGCAATGGACGCCCGATTACGCAGCTATAACTGTGTGTCGTCGCCAGAGTTTGACGGCTGGAAAAAATTGAAGTTGTATTAGGCCTCTCCAACTGTGTTTAGGCTATTATTATTTATTTTTTACTTTTTATACCCTACACCTTAAGGTTGAGGGTATATTCACTTTCTACCGGAGTGTGTAACGCATAGAACTAGACAAGTTAGGTATGGAAAAGTATATATATTCTTGATCAGCATCACCACCGAAGTTGAAATAACGATGTCTGTCCGTCTGTCTGTCTGTCTGTCTGTCCGTTGAAATCACGATCACAGGAGAACGGATCAAGATTCAAAAATGAAATTTGGCAAAAATATTCGTTGCTATGTTGGGGGGTTTCGTATTGAAAATGGGCAAAATCGACCAAGAATCACGCCTACTTTTTATATCGAGAGTGCAGGTACCTCTGTTTTGCCTATTAAAAAAGGCCATATCAGCATCACTTTTTGAGAGAAGACAAGAAAATTTTATATGTAGGTTTAGACTAATGCTTCCAGTTAATATGCCAAATATGGGCGTGTCTGCCCACTTAAAAAAAAATTTTTGTTTTTATTATTATTATTATATATATATTGTATATTTATTATTAGATATATAATATATATATTGTATATATATACGAGTATATTATATCGCACCACTTCTAAATATATGTATATACGAGTATATATACAGCTTTAAGGTGTAGGGTATTTCGGCTACAGCCCGGCTGTAGACAACACCTTTACTAGTTTTATTATTTACTTTCTTTTGTGTTTCCAATTGTTGCATCTGAATTTATTGTTTAAAAATTATATTTAAAATTTTATTAAACTGATTTGCCGTAATCGTGATTGTAACGAAATAAATTAATTTTATCAAACTTTCTTTTATAATATACTCCAGTGGGTATTCCTAATCCTAAATAAATCTATTACAATATGTGAGTTAATTTTTTAAACTTACGGAAAAACTTACTATAATGTATCATGCGACTTCTTGGCAACAATCTATTACAAGTTTATGAACTTTTTCCAAGTTTTTGTCATGGGACATGTGCAGCCAATTACTTTTGCTTGTGTGCACTTTTTTGGGAATTTTGTAAGGGAAGTTTCTCGGAAGCTGAAACATTGAAGATAACGTGATATACAATTTTGAAATACATTTCATTAAATTAAGAAATCTTTTATCAAAATCCAAAAAACTAATTGAACACCATGCTGCGATATACTGGTCGAGTGTAGTTGAAGTGGCCAAACAAATTCTCTAATGATGAACGGAACGGAATGGAAAAGCGTGTGATAAATATACCAAAACTTTTTACTGCTGCCAATAATAAACAAAGTCACAAAATACAAGGGAGCTAATATAATGGATATCGGTGCTGAGCACAATTTTACAAACTGAAACTGAAAAAAAGACAATGTTATTTCAAAAAGACGATTTGAAGAAGTCAACTAAAATCCTCAAGCCTAGCAAAAACCCGTGACGATGAATTGGAACATCCACCCAAGCGCCATCAAGTGAAACAATCGGTTGCTTTTGAATATTATTTGGTATGACAAAATTATTATTTTGAATCTTTCTGTGTTTACAGCTCAAGTTTATATTTAATATCATCGTTCATTGTTTATCATAATATTGCAGCAAATGCAACTCGCCTATCTTGAAAGTGGAGATAATAGTACAATATTTCTGTCGTAAGTTAAGTTATTCATACATACGCGTACATTTATGTATACAGAATAAATAGTTTTATACTTTGAATCAATTACATTTATATATATATGTATATTAAAATAGAATATCAAGTGAATTTGTTCTTCTGTGATGTTACATTAAACGGTCTTATTTTAGATCCTTTCAGACCGGCCTATTTTGCGTCCTTAAGCGACTTCAAAGTAATACACACGTGTACATTAATACGAGTAGAAAAGTTTACGATTCTATATAATTATGAAAGTATGTTTTTTGTTTTTCTAAAATGCGTTGTTTGTTTAGTGCGTTGTTCTCTTTCCGATTTGTTTTGTATAGCAAAGCTTCTTTGCTTACAGCTGTGAAACTGTAATTGTCTTATTGCATCAGGACACGGTGTTCAAATTGATTACAATGTTATTAATGTGTAATTAATTTTTAATTTCTATTAATCTACGATAAAACATTTAAAACTAAATTTACAATTTAGCCGTTTATCACTGAAGCCATGCTGTATACGGTGTTTGACTTATTTTAAAGCATATAATAGAATGTATTTAATAATTAAATCAGTGCAAGTAAAATCCGGGTAGTACATAATTCGAAACTTAATGCTAATTTAATAATATGGAAAAATAGTATTTCTCCCCACTCAATTTTCGTGGTTTCTTCTTCAGTTACGAACATTTTTGGCAATAAACTTACTACTTTTGGAGATAAAAAGCCTTCCCTAATTTGCGTTTGCCTCGACACGACGGGCTTTCTTATTACTAATTGGAAACACACATACAGTTTGAAGAACTTTAATAGTAGTTGTTGTATACAGATTAATCTTTGGAAACTTTCGCATTGGAATATTTGAAAGAGTACCACACGACTATTTTCGAAAAAACTGTGCTAATTAAAAACATTACTTTTGATGTGTTATTATTCATAGGATGCATATTCTAAACATTAGTGGAAACAGAAAGAGTCGCTACATCCTCCGAATTTATTACATTGATTGATCAAATTAATGTAAATATTTTATTTGTGTGCTTTTACAGAACACAATCAACGATAAGTTGTGCTCGTGGATAATTTTAATTCTATATGTATACATTTCAGCAGAAATTGTCTAGCAGCACAAATAAATTAAGCCCTCATTAATTAATTAAGAAAATATATATAATTGATGGTATTATGTATCTAAGAATATGAAATACTTATGATATACGTAGATTTATGTATAATTAATGATCTTGTTCAGGACATCAAGTTTATTTTTCGTTTTTCCGAATATTTATCTCTGTGTCTAATTTCGAATTGTTATTTTGTCTTTTCCCTATGATATGCCTTTAAATAATACTTTTAATTAATACTTTCTAAAAGTTAACGTTAAATCGAATTAAAAGAAATTTAAAATTTACGCAAATTTAAAACAAATACGCAAATAACTAAATTAAAAAAAGTTTAGTGCACACGCTACACAAATCATTCGAAGCCGAAGCTCGGAGTTTACACATAGACACACGTTCGCACATTCCTAAATACTTCCAATGCGCATTCTAAACGCGAAGTGGCGAATCGGCACTCGTTACGAACGATGTTCGTCTTTTACTGAAGATAATCAAGTGAAAGAAGAGTGCTGCTAGCTGCTTAAAATGGAAGAGACTTGACCATCATCGCCTCTATGAATTCATATTCTGAAGTTGCCACTTGTCCTAAGAGTTAGTCTAAAAGAGTTAAAAAACTGTACAAATTTAATTGTACGAAATGCACTTAAAACTACGTATTTGAAGAATAAAATATGTTAAAAAGACGACAAAATTATAGTTTATTTGCATAGAAACCTGCATTTGATGTAGATGAGGTGAGTTCCAAAACATATCACAGACAAATGCAAGGCAGATATTGAAACTCTTAAATACATCGTGTGCGAAGATCGTAAATGAAATCGAACCTAATTTTAGAGCGAACCTATAAACGTGCTGTTTAAGCATGCCTATGAGTGCGCTTAATAAGCATGTGCGTGTGTGTGGGCTCCGAAATACATGACATGTGACCCGTTGCACTATAAAAAGACTCACTTTAGTGACACAAGAAAAACAAAATAAATAAAAAATGGTAGAAAAGTTAATTTGCTTGTTTTATGTTAAAAGCTTAGTTAAAATATGTGAATAAACTGTACAAAATAAAACGAGAAACGACGAAATTGCTTGTTTATAATCGTAAATGTCATTAATTTTGTTCCTTTGTGTTTCCGATTTGAATTCATTCCGGTTATGTTATGACTAGAACCTTATTTAACTGCAGATGCTTTTCAGTGAAGAAGGTGCTCAAATTGGCGCGGGAGGCATTAACGATGTTCACGAGTCACATTTTGACTGCTACATTCGCTTTATGAAGTTTCCCTCCGCGTCCAACCAAACCCTCGTGCCGCCCACCTGTCGTCGCCGCCACCCACCACCCACCGCCGCCTCGATTTACCTGTGCAGCGCATTCGTCAGCTGCTTCAGCGACTGGCTCACCTCGACCACCAGCCGCTCGTTGTCCTGCACGTTTTTGCTGCCCGCCGTCCGCAGCGACTGCGACTGCGACTCGACGCGCGTCACCAGCTCCCGGAAGTGGAACTTGGAGTGCGGCGGCATGGACTCGTTCTCGGCGAAGACGACGCACGAATTCTGCAGTATGTTCAGCTTGTCGCTCAGCTGCAGCCACTGCGAGCCGGAGACCGTGTTGACGGGGTGCTTGAGCGAACCTTCGAGCAGTGCGACGAGCTCCAAGATGCCCTCGCGGGAGATCTGCTGCGTCGTGGCCGCCGTGGAGGACGCCGAGGAGTTGTTGGGCGAGCTGGACTCCAGCGGGTTGGCGTTCGATTGGCCGCCGATAACCGCGCCGGGAGCAGCGGCGAATTTCGGCGCGACTGGCGTTGCATAGATGGACAACTTCGTGGGCTTCAGTGGCACGGCGGGCTTGTTGTTGGCCACGTTGATGGCGTTCAGTTTGTTGGCGGCCGTGGTTAGTGGCGCCGCGGCGACCGAGGAAGTCTCCGCTGTGCCGAAGACCGACTGCGTCATGAGTTCAGTGGTGGTCGCGGCGGCGGTGGCGGTCGCGTTCGTGGCTGGCGTGGCTTTCAGCGCCTTGTCGGCATCTGCGAAAAGATGAGTGGATGCTGAGCTCGTTAGATTGGTGCTGGAGGAGGCGCTACTTGGGTGCGAGGGGGCGGTGGGGGGTGGCGGAGGTGGAGCCACCGGCGGCGGCTTGTTCGGAACGGAGTTGGGTGCAGCTGGGGATGGGCGTGGCGATGCGTTGCTGTGCTGGTGCTGGTGCTGGTGCGGTGGATACTTGCTTTGGAAGTGCTGGCTTTGGCTCAGGCTTGCAGTCGAGGGCGCGGCCGTGGCAGTCGTGGGCTTGAGCGCGAACTTCGGGGACAGCTGAGTGCTGGCTGAGCTGAGGAGCGCACCTGTGCTGGCGTAGTCTGCCCCGCCAGGCTGCTCCCACAGCTTCTTCAAACTACTTATACTACCTGTGCTGCGTCGCTTGCCGTCCTCGCTGGCCGCGTCGGTGGGGACGTCGGCGCTGTGCGAGTTGCTCGAGCTGACTGCGATGTTGTTGTTGCTGACCGTGCTTGACGCTGTCGTCGCAGGGAAGTCTATCTTAATTTCAGTCTTTTGAGAGGCGTTCGCAGCGTTGAACTTGCACTTGTCGTCTTTCCTCTGCTGAGCGGGTTCCTTTGGCGTCTGCGCGTCCTTGTCGCCGCTGCTGGTGCTGCTCACCTTTCTCAGGTGCGCCTTGAAGTCAATGATCGTGGTTTGGCTGTCTGCCTTCTGCAGTTGGGCTGTGGAGAGCTTCTTCGGCTCCACCTTCTTCAGCTGAGGCGCCTTGAAGGTGCTCGAATCGGCCGGCGACTTCAGCGCCTTCTGCTTCGGCAAATTCATGCTTTCTGCCAGTTCAGTGACCAGCAGCGACACCGGGTCCACGTTGGAGCTGTTGCCGTTCTGCGTGTTCGCGTTCGCAGCCGTGTTCTCCTTGGAGCGCTCCTTGATCTCAGCCATGAGCTTCTCCTTCATGTTCTGCTCCTGGTGCTGGCCGACGGACGCTTCCGGCGGACTTCCGACCGAGCTGGACGAATCCGTGGAAGGCTCGCGCTTCCGCAAACTGACGCCGAAGCGGGAGCTCGCCTCCTCCACGCTCGGCGCAGTGTTGGAGACGTCGTTGCTGATGCTGTTCACGAGCAGCGATGGCGGAGGCGGCGCCACCGCGTGCTGCTGGGACAGCACGGGTGCAGGAGGTGGCGGCGGCGGCGGCGCGATCTCGAACTCCTCCGGCGGAGGGGGCAGGTCCAGGGGCGGCGGCGGGAATTCCAAGTTGGCCAAAGCGGGCTGCTGGCTGCGCTTCGGGGAGCTGCTCGACGACGCGCCGCGGAACGAGCTGAAGGTCATCATGCTGCCGTCCGTAGCCGTGCGATGGCGCTGCAGCTTGTTGAGGCTGGCGGACGCGTTGTTGGCCATGGTGACTCCGCTGGAAGAGTTGCTGCGTATCATCTGCTGCGGCTGCGAGATCGCTTGCGGCGTCTGCGCCGAGCCCAGCAGCTTGTTGGTGCTGGATGCGGCCAGCTGTTGTCTCGATTGGTGGGGCACATGTCCGTTTGTGGCTGCCGCACTCGCAAGTGTCGGGGCGCTGGGCGTAGCTGCAGCACTGACGGCACTCGAGTCCTCGAGGCTGTCGAGGAAGGCGCCAATGCGAGCCACCTTCGGCAGAGTGCCGTAGCGATTGACGACGCGTTTCACGTTCATCACCTCCAGAGCGCCGACGGTGATGGAATGCGGAGCAACGACGGCGTTGCCGCCGCAGAGCGCGTTATTCTGATGCTGCTGCGCTGGCAGCTGTTGCGCGCGTTTGCTCTGCCGCGTCTCCAGACCACGATTGCCCATCACCGGAGTTACGCGCTTGAAGGAGCTGTGCGTGGGAGCGGAGCGCGGCCCGATGCTGCCGCCGTGCAGCGAGTGCTGAATCCTGGAGATGCCCGTGCCGACGCAGCTGTTGCCTTGGTCCATGAGTTCTGCGCCTGCATCCGCGTCAAGATCGCCCAAAGCGTTGTCGTTCTCCGAGTCGTAGCGCTGTGCCAAGCTGCTGATGTCACGCGAGAGGCCTGAGAGCGGAATTAGGGTTCGAATTAAAGGCTTTTCGTGTGAAAAATGGAGTTTGTTAATGTGAGTCTTCGATTGCGAAACTATTTTGTCAGTATTTGCCACAAGAACTTGTGAACTTCTTCGATACATCGTTAGGTTTCAATTCAACAAGGAAAAGGTTTAAAAAGCAATCAAATTAAGCGAAAATATTAGTAAAAAACAAGCAAAAACTCATTCATCTGATAACGAAGCGGCATGTTAATTGAAATGCTTTAAATTAGAAGCAGAAAACTGAAAGCAAGACGAAACACAAACAACAAAATGGACATAAAAACCTTCTTCCGGTGACAAATACCTCGAAATAGGAAGTCAATCAGAAAACTACTGCAAGAGGACGACTTTTTAATGTTAGAGGAAGTGTGTGGTTCGGGATCTGGTTGTTTGTTAAGCGGTGTGTGGGGAAAAAGTCTACCGTTGCTGTTGAGTTCATCGACTAGAATGTTGCGGCTGTCCTCGTCGCGGTACGTCGAGTCGCGACTGGTTGAGAGCAGACTGAAACAAGGAGAGAGCTTTAGCAATCGCGAGCGCGAGTATCAGCAGTTTCGCTTACCTGGTGCGCTTCGGAGGTGCCGGCGCCTGTTTGCCCTGCTTGTTGGTGGTGCGGCGCATCTGCACGTTGCCCTTGCCTTGGCTGGAAAAGGTGCTGAGCTTCGTGGAGGTGGTGCCCGTTTCTGCAATGAGCAAAACAAACTTATGACAATTCGCACGTCCACCTCGCCTCACTTCACTCGTACCCGACATTGGAGTGCTCGCTTGTGTGTCGTGGTGGCCCGGAGTTAAGCTGGCGCCGTTGCCGACTATCGTCACCTTTTTCACCATTTGCGGCGTTAAGCTTTGCGTGGCATTCAATTGCTTCTCGACCGCTTCGGTTATGGATGATTCCTGCAGAGCGAATAAAACAAGACGTTGTCGTCTATTATTGTTAGTTTTCACATTTGCATTTGTAACGTCACCAAGCGGAGGCCGGCACCGAGACCGAGTCGCTTGGAGCATGGCTTGGGCTACACACGAATAACTACTTCGGCTAGTATTATTGCATTGGACTGTGCCGTCGTGATCTTTATGGAAACGTGCGAATCAGAGCTCAATGCCATCGTTGTCGTCGCTGCCATCGTCGTCCTCTTCACCGTAATACTCATAGTCATCGTCGTCACTCTCTTCGTCACACCCATCACCCACCTGAAACATGTGCTCCAGAGCATGGTGGATGCTCTTGAAGGTCGGCCGGTCCGCCGCGTTCCACTGCCAGCACTGCCGCATGAGGTCGTACACCTCGGGCGGGCAGCCGGGCGGGCGCTCCATGCGGTAGCCCTTCTCCAGCTTGTGGAACACGTCCGTCAAGTCGATGCCCGGGTACGGCGACATGCCGTAGGTGGCGATCTCCCACAACAGCACTCCGAATGCCCACACGTCCGACTTGGTGCTGAACTTGTTGTAGGCGAGTCCCTCGGGGGCGGTCCACTTGATAGGGAACTTGGCGCCGGCGTGAGCCGTGTAGGTGTCGTCGCGCATCAGGCGCGCCAGGCCGAAGTCGGCCACTTTCACCAGCTTGTTGTCTCCCACCAAACAGTTGCGGGCCGCCAGATCGCGGTGAATGTAGTTGCGCGACTCCAAGTAGCTCATTCCGGACGCTATTTGGGTGGCCATGTAGAGCAGCGCCACCGCGTCGAGCGTCTCGCGTCCTGCCGAGCGCAGGAAGTCGAGCAGGTTGCCGTGCGACATGAATTCCGTGATTATGTAGAAGGGCGGCTCCCGTGTGCAAACACCTGAAACAGCGCCCAACAGAGAAGTGAAATCTTTAATTATAGCTTCCGTATAAACTGTCGAGCATCGAGGAAATAATTGCGTTAACTCAAGCATAAAAATAGTTTCCTCTTCACAACGTTTCAATTACGTGATATTTTTTGCAAGGTTTTTCTATTTCTAAGCATGAAGCCGCATTTATTGTTAAACTCTTCTCATAAATAGATTAGTAATATTCAATCAAGCGCCCCATTTACTTACCAATTAATTGCACCAGATTCGGATGCTTCATCTCCTTCATAATGGCTGCTTCTTCGAGAAAGTCCTTCAGCGCCATCGTGTCCTCTTTGAGGGTCTTCACAGCCACCGTGTTGCCGTAGCGTTTCCAAATCGCCTCATAGACCTCGCCGTACTGCCCGCCGCCCAGTTTGTGCTTCATCACGATGTCGGTGCGGCAGATTTCCCACTCGTCCGGCTCGGGGCTGAGCGGGAACACTGTGGGCTTGTTCTGCTTCGGCGCGGGGTACAGCAGCGGCGTGATCAAGCCGTGGCCCTCGTGCGGAACACTGTGATGGTGCACCAGCTCGGCCAGCGTGTTGAACTTGGCCTCTGCGGTGACAAACACTTTGCCGTCGGGGTCCTCTGAGATGCGGTAATGATAGACGCGCCCCTCGTATCTGCAATTGAAGGCATTAAGAGGAAGGGGAAGAACGGACGATGTGAATGCTCACCGTAAGCTGATGCTTCGCTGTCCGGGCGAACTCTCGCTCTCGCGTACCAGAAAACTGCCGTTGATGCCCGAGCTGAGCAAGTACTCGGCGGCGTTGCGCGATATGGGCCCGTGGTACCATGAGTGTTTCTCCAGTGAATTCAGCGGCGTGACGTAATTCGAAGGCACCCAGCCGACATTTCCCGAATCCGAGTGCGCCTCGCACCATTCGCCGGACTTGTTGTACGACAGAATGCGCACCTGCTCGCCCTTTTTCAGACTCAGCTGGTTTTCGCCGCCCGCCTGGAAGTCGTACAGCGCTACAAAGAGCTGCGGGTCGTCCTCCTCGGGTCCGGGTGCCAGCAGATTCTCCTTCGAAGTCCAGCGGTGGGCGGACTCGAAGCCGGAAGTGTTCGAGCTGTGTCCTTGGCTGTGGCTCTGCGTGTGCAACGAGACGCCGTCCTGACTCTGAGTGTGCAGCTCGCCGTCGGAGAGTAACGTGGAACCCGGTGGAATGTGTGGCAGGGGCCGCGATTGCAGAAGCGCTTCTATCGAAAAAGAGACGAAATAAGTATTTATTTTAGATGACTGAAACTGTTACATGATGAATTTGATGCTAAATTGTGACAATGGAACGAAAGTTGAAATGAGCCGCTTTCAATTGGAGAAAAAATTGGGTGCTCTTATAGTTAAATGATTATTCATTGAATATCATCAACAATAGCTTCTTATTTATTGATTGTTAATTAATAATACAACAAGGTATTTAAAAATAGTACGAAAAGTACATATAAATTGAAGATCTACAGGTTTAAAAGTTTGCTCACGCTCGTTGCCAAAGCGTCACTAAATTGTTGTATGAATCATTTTAGTACGGTCGGGGTTGGAGCCATCCATTATCGAACTGACACATGTTTTTGGTTACAAGCTCCATTCATGGGGCTTCATACGCGTTCGAATCGAACGCACTGAGCGGATGGAGCTGTTTCGTTCCCCTTCAATTGGCCCAGCTAGAAATGAAGGGCACAGATTATTGAGAATGTTGGAGTGAACATTACTCCAGAAGCATTGAATAGGAATAAATAGAGACTGTATATAGCAAAGCACTTTAGTTTGGTAACTGATGCGTTACACTGGAATTTGGAATGTTGCACTCTATTGGTCCAGTTTATATAGCTGTATATCGTTTACGTAGTCTGATTGCGTTCTAACAGCCGATTGTAACCAGGGAAATCGGAGGCGCCAGCAAGGTTGCTGCTGTTTCCCGGACGTAGTGCAGAACGACCTTGCCTGCATCTTCCTACACACATGAATGACTGCACGTCATTCAGTTGCTTCCTTCACTTTTTCTCAGGCAACACTTTACGAGGTTCTTGGCCAGTGTTCAAGCCAAGAATTCCAATCAGTTACCAGTTTAAAGAGACGGAAAACCTCACGTTGAAAGCCAAGTGCTGAGAATAAAGGCAATTTCTGAGAAAGATGCAATAAAAGCGAGAAAAAGGAGTATGGGATGGGAGCTAATTGATGAATAAGCAGAGCTTCAGTCGTGAAGTTGACGGAAAAACAGGTAATTCTCAGAGGAATTTATGTGCGGAATGTTGCTAGCTGAAATTATGATCTACTGGGATGAATTCGCTATTAGAACTTACTCTGAAAGCAGGGAAGAAACTTGCGAAAGTGCACGAAGCATTCTTTGCTAAAAAGCCTCCACTTTCAGTCCACAAAAACTCGTTTTTAGTAGCATCCGGTCTTATTTATGAACGCAAATAAACATGCATTCACAGTAGAATTGAAAATTAAACAAAAAGCATGAATGCAAAGACAAAGCTTCGCTGAATGAACAAGTGCAACACGCAGTCGTAGGAGGCGAGAACGAAAACGAAATGCATACGTAAAAATCTCTGATAACGAGTCGCTGCTTCTGTGGTTTCTGTTGTGGAAGATTTACTTCGATTGACACACATTTGCACATTTTACGTCACTTCGCATTGTTAAGTCATAGAAAAACGCCAACGGGTTCTATTTCTTTAAAATTTATTTAAAAAGTAATTCAAAAATCGCAAAATGTGGGCGATTTGATGTTATTTAAAAGAGAATTTTATTTCATACAATAATAATTAGTAATAAATTCCGGATGCATTCGTAAATAAGCCAATAATTTAATGTATTTTTCTGACTTTCCTAATTAACTATGTATATTCATTGCCCGATATTTGCCCGTATCTCTGCATCGTCACCCACTCATCTTTCCCTTCCTCCAGCGAGAAATGAGACCATTTTGACTACTTCTTACTTAAGTCAACTCCTAAGCAACAACTTGAAACGACCGGATGTAAATCCGGATGAGTTCCCTTTCAATAATGTTCACAAACGGAACGTCCCAAAAAGTTATTTATTTATCCGACTCGCTGCCATTAAAGCCTTCCCAATTGGAATTCCAATTGGAAGCATTGCCGGAAGAATGGAACGATGTGTTTTTTGTATGTTTGTGTGTAAAAGTCTTCAATCATCGCTTGTATGCATTTCTTTTTTAATTTTTAACTAGTAAGGGTACCTTCGGTCAGACCGAAGCTTATATACCCTACATCCCAGCAACCTTTATTACACATATTTATACATATTTCCGATTTATTTAAATAGTCCGAATTTCAAGTCAATTCTTCCAACCGTTATTCTGGAATTGCGGTTTATATCAATGTCATATGTTCGTGGGCGGACACGCCCATTTTTTTAAAAAATTTAATCTACCTGTACCGATGTATTCGGAAACAAAATTGAAGCTCAAAACTAAGTCTACAAGTTGAAATATTGTTTAAAGAATTAGTATTTGTTAAAAAAGTAGGCGTGGCGCTGCACCGATTTATCCAATTTTCAATCCCACAGAGTTTCGGATGACAAAGAATATACGTGCAAAATTTCATCGCGATAGCTTCATTCGTTCTCCTGTAATCGTGATTTCCACAGACAGACAGACAGACAGACAGACAGACAGACAGACTACGGACATGGCTAAATCGACTCAGGAGGTGACACTGATCAAGAATATATATACTTTTCCATACCTGCCACGCCTCCTTTAATGCGTTACACACGGAAGCACAAAGTGAATATACCCTCATTCCTTCGGATGTAGGGTATAAAAACTGTTGGGAGCACTTTACTCAAATTTCACGTGTTTATAGAAGGAAGTTGAATTAGCGGTTCATTAAAAAATATTATTGATTGAGTAGTGTTAAGTAGTTAATGCGTAGATGTCCAACTAATGCACAATTCCAGTTGGAGTCACGCGGAGTATTTTGAGAGAAGCAAGATTTCCGAAACCGAACTCATTAAGATAAGAAAAGGGTCAAAATTAATATAGTATAATGTGTAAATGTATGAAATGTGTGTTTAATAATTGTATGCATCTGTTTACCTAAATTAATTTGATATTTTCCCGTATCGCGTTGAGGGTTTCTGATTCTCGGACCTGTGAACGGAAACAAACAAAAAGAGACATGGTGTGAATTGTATTGACATTTTGCGTGGAAGAAATTGAAGTAGGAAGAGCTAAAAAAGAACTCCGAAGAGTGTAGATACGTAAAGTGTTTGCTCTTCTTCTCTCTTTCAGTGAATAAAAAAAAGAAAAGAAAATTAAATTTCATTCAAAGGTTCTCAGATGCCGAACGAAGTGAAGCAGAATTAATTTAGAACGGTTCCATTTGACTTTTGCAAATTGTTTGGCATTCGTTCACTTGATTTCGCTCGAATCTGTTGAGACAGTCGACAACTCAGCTAATCACCCAACATAATCTGGATTACGACGACGAACGAGCTGCGAGAGGAGATGTCAGCGTGTTCCAATGAATGGAACGGACCCAATTCCGCTTCTGTTCCATACACGATGACTTTTGCTGCGGAATCGCTTCGTCATTCTCCGAAGATGTGATTTCGTTTTCACTAAAACACAAGGCCAACGACCTGCAACGAGGCTGCCAACATCGCCTCGAGGAATGGGCACAGTGATGCCTTGCGATGTGTTTGTGCAGTTCAGCATCCAGCGTAGGGATTTCTGCGCTCTGAACTCATTTGCGGCAGAATTGGAGCGTTGTTGCTGCTGATTGCAGTGAATGCATGAAATCAACACAAACTGGATAATTCTAGTGCTATTCGGGTCAAGAAAATAAGAGTGCCTCATGTTTTGTTGATGTCAATGGGCTTTAACGGATTTACACTTCTCCTCAGCGCTACTGATGGCTTAGCTGCATTCTTTATCTTAACAAAAGCTGCGTTTCCATCGACACTGATTCGGATCTGAGATAAATTTTTATGTGTAATACAACAATACTATAACTTATATGTAACTAGCAAAATCTTCTGGTTCTAATTGGAATTTGTCATTAAACATTTAAGTCAAGAAATGGCAAAAGTGGAATTATGGAAAAAAGGAGTAACTTAACAATATCGATGTATTTATGTACATTATTTCGCTCTATATTCAAAGAATCTATAGAAAAACGTTTACAATTTCGCTTCTAAAACTTTGAAATCAGCATGTTCAATGCATTATCTTTTGGGGTCAAGTCCGGAAACCGTATTCCGATCAGGATCAGCAAGGATCTCTATCGATAAATCAGCTGCTAGTTGTTGGGACAAAGTTGTTGAACTTTGTTGCTTCCACTTCGTTTTTATTGTTTTGCATATAAAAGTTTAACTCAGTTCAGCATCAGCGAAGACCGGGAATGCAGCTAATGACATGGTTTTGCTACTTTTCAAAAGAAAACAAGTTCAAAGGATTTCAACAGCCGAAGAACGGTTCCATAATCATCAAATACTTCATCGTCGAAATGCATTTCCTGCGTCTTTCTAGCCAATAACGGCGACATGAATCGGTCGCTAACATTCCACCAACGCGTGGATGGAAGCTTGGAATGGTGTGGAGCTTAACATACATCGTTGTCCTCTCTACACGTTCGCGGTGCTCTTAAAGACGTTTTCTTCTTCCCGCTGCTCGGGAAGAATCTATTCCCCATAGTTCAATGGCATGTCAATGGCTTCAGCACGTCGCACAGTGAACACTTCCCAAGTCAACTGTCAAGCGTAAATCTTCCCTTGGTCGATCAATATTAGTCAAGTGTTTATGTAATTCAGAAGAGTTCTGCACCATTTTTACTTGTAATTCTTAACGCGTCACTTGTAATTTACAATAGACATTTGAGAGAAAACATCATAATTTTAATTTAAAAAGTTTTTAATGTAAAGTAGAATTTGCTTTCTGAATAACGAGTGATGCTGTTTGATTTTCAATTGAAAAATGTATAGAAAAAAATCAAAACTTGGCATTTAATAGATGATGTCTAGGAGGACGGCAGCTTGATTCTATTGCAATAGAGAACCCCTTGAAAGCTCGTGAACTACGCTTTTAGTCAAACACAAGGACGACAGATGTTTGACGGAAGAACTGGAAGCCCCTAATGATCGTGCAACCTTCAGATTATTATTTTGTCCTAAGAAGTCAGATTTTATCTATATCTTACTTAAACTTAGTGAGGTTATAGTTCAACTGCCCAGGAGCGTTTCTGTATCATTAGTTTATAAGAATCTCGGCCCCTTTCTTGGCACGTGGCAAGATTTAAAATGGTCATAATATAAAAAATGCAATGCTAAAAATTTTTGGGTAAGTTTTCTTAAAAAAAGACCGTCTACCGTCAGAATTATATTTTGGGGAGACGAAGTTCGCCGACTCGTCTATTATCTGATATAATTCTAGGAAAGCAATCGGCAGTATTTCAACAATCATTGGAAGCAAATGAAAGCAGTAACGATTCCCAGTTGTTTCCGAATTAATGAATATCAATTCTCAACTCGTCGTGAAGGATTATAATTATAAAGAAACCTCAATTCGCAATCGTCAGCCGCTTTCGTTGCGTTTTCCACTCGAACCGAAGACTAGCATTAAAAATGTTGTCGTCAAGATGCGAGGGAGTATTTTAAAGTAATTACTCGTATTTCTACATCTTTTTTTTTGTTTCTCCTCCTATCGAATTGTTTGCAATGTACTTGCATATCGCGGTTCTCTTTCGCTTCTTGCTGGCTGCCGAATAATGCTTTGTTTGTGCTCTTCCTGGCATCCCAATCAACTGAAGCGCTTCGGATTAACAGACTCGCATGAGCAGTCGGACGGACGGCCGGCGGATGGTTTGTCGCTGCTGTGCATTCGGAATGAAGCGAGGTTCATGGCTGCCGCCGGGGTTGCTGCAATTCGCTGGCTGAGTTGTGAAATTATTCGTCTCTACATTCGCAATTTGCTTTTCATCTGCTTTCCAACCTTTCGTTGATTTATTTTTTATCGTCTCCTCTTTGCTTTTTGTAAATTGTCGATTTACATTTCCAACGTTTTTTTTTTTTTTTTCTTAATTAGACGGGCTTTTGTTCAAAAGCAACTTCCGTTTCCGCGCGTTTGCGAATATTTCTTTGATAAAATTGAAATTAAAGCACAAATTAAGGAATGTAAATTACAACATTTTAATTATGTACATTAAGCAAAAGTTTAATGAATTTGTTGGAAAAATTAAAGTGATGGTGAAAAATCTTATTTTAGCCGTGGTTTACTTCAAAGAGTTTTATTTTAAATCTGCTCCATGTTCCCTAACCAAGGAATAAAGACGCACATATCAGAGCAAACTTAATACCAAAGCATAGAAAAGCGTCCATCTAAGAAGTTCCGCCGCCGTCAACCTGCACCAACGCCAACGCACGAATGCGAGTGGAACTGATGAATGAGCAGCCGATAGTACTACGGGGACTACGGAGGAAATGGCGCCTGTAAGAGCGGGAGGACACGACTGATGCAAATACTATAAAAGCAATGCTTTTTCCTGCGCGGACGACGGTTCTGAAAGCAAATACAACGCGAAAAGGAAACTGAAAACCACCCTCGACGTGAATCAGAGGTATTCCACGATTTTACGCTGTTCTCCCCTCGCACATATGTCGAAAGTGTAAAGCACACGGGCTGAAGCAGGACGACAGCATAAAAATAACAAAAATCGATATCGTGTGCAGAGAGTATAGATATGTAAAGAGATTTCATGAAGCCGCCTTTCCAGCCTTCCACAAATTTTCAGTAGATGTTATTAGGGTCAAACTTGTATGAACAATTGAGGTTTGAGAAAGACATGTTAGGATTACGTTTTAATATGTTCGATGTTCTCATCGAAAAATCACTAAAGCATGACAAAGATCGTGCTATGATGAATTATAGAAAGCTAGAAAGGGTAAAAAATTTTGGTTGTGTTACGTTTGCGAAACATTTTTTCTTCGCGGGTTATTTCGCATCCTATTATACACAAGTTTTTTCCTTGTTTTCTGATTTATGTTCTGCGTGTATGGTTGTTGTTTTACACAAATGAAGCAATATTCGTCACAATGATCGATACGATGATTTCAGCGGGCGACGAAATGCAAGAAAGTAATTCGCTTTTTTATTGTTTCTTTACAATGAAAAAACATGAGCAGTTCATCTACTCGGATTTCTTTCTATTTGGGTTTTTAAAATAAGTTTACTTTCTGTAATTTTTGCATGCTACGTTTGTTAGTTCGAAAATAAGTAGACTATTTGATTTCAGTTTATTCGGTTGTTTTTATATATTAGAATACTATTAAATTCATAACTTCTTATTACATCGAGATATTTCCTTAGCTTATATTATTGAACTCAGTTATTTTTGTAAAGTTAATTTAATCATATAAAACATATCTATACTCTCTGTCGTGTGTGCTTGTGAAATTTATCCATCTCATAGGGAAACTTGTAGGCGACGAGTGAACTGCGACTCTACCGGGGCATCCACTTTCACGAAGTCTTCGGCGATGACAGCCCGACGGAGGCCATGAGTCCACCATTAAAGGCAGAATCCGTTGCTACCGCTTCACTGCTCATAGGCCACATCCATCAAATTAAACGCTACCTGTCCTTAACCTTTATATTACTGAAAACGAGCGACTGTATTCTATATAAAAAGTTATTGCAAGTAACTCTCAGCCCGATCTGCAAAATCAACACACAAAAGTGGACTTTAAAAGTGAAATTAAATGTGGAAAACTGAAAGCAAGTTAAAGTTAATAGAGTAGCAAATGTAGGCTTGAACGAGTGAATAGATTTACTTTTGTTAAAGATCGGTTGTTAGTGGGAATCATGCCAAATGACAAATGTGCAAAATAATATGGATCGAAGCCACTAAACATCGTCTTCCCCGCTGAATACGGAGAGCAATACGACGATCAACTGATTGCTAAAGATCGTTGGATATTTTTAATCATTGCGACAATTGAAAATTGATATAAATACTTGAAATATTCTTTTCTGGGTGCAATGAATTAATAACAAGTGCATTGCACTTGGAGTTGTAGCTCCGTCTTCACGGTAAACGTGTTCGAGTGGAAGAAGAAAGGAAACTGTTATGCGTGCGTTGCCAACTTAGGTAATAATTTTGCTTTAACATTTTTCACAGTTTCTCGAGAGAAACTTTCCTCAGCGTTGCAAGTTACGTGAGCCACTTTGTGTGAAAGTGTTTAACTACACTATTTCAAACGCAATTAAGTATTTCTAACACATAATGGATTATGGAGCTCGCATTGACGAGCCGCAGCTCGAGCAAAGTCCCATCTTTCCCTCTGTTGATTCGCCAACAACGCTGCTGCGACTCCAGTTTTAAGTTCGTTTTCGAAGCCCTACAAAAGTCCAAAGCAAATGATGAATGCAGTAAATTTTAGGGTCAAAGGTACATGTAATTTAAATCCGGAGCTAAAACAGAAGCTCAGCAGGGCAGCCATAGACATGCAGCAGTATTTATTTCGGGAGAACTCATCCACTGATCAAGAATATCTCCACGAGGTTAAATCTTCCATTGATGGCTGACTTTGTAGGTGTTTCAAGTCATATTTCATTCATGCGTGAGACAACTGAAGCGTGTAATTATATTGATAGCCAAGGCTGTAATGTCAACACTCAGCTTCGAACCACGGCTGATAGCAGCGTGTTCAATTGCAACTCAAATCGTCATTAAAGCAGCCTTGTTAAATATCCGATAAGAATTCTCAGTTGGAGCAACGATTTCCAACTCTACGTGCTCCACGGCGACTTTCGCTGTTGTTCCTTTGCTACTGCGTGTCGCTGAAGTAATAAGCAAAAGTGAAAGTGGAATGAGACAAAGTACAATATTTGGCAACGGCCGCAACTGGAATACCTGCAGCTTAAAGTTTGTGTGGAAAGCGGAAAAAGGGCGGACTTTGAATCGCTTTTACGATGATGGATGACAGACAGATTGGGATCATAGAGGGGACATGTGTTTATATACTCGTTTAATATAATTAAAACTGATTTTCAGAATTCAAACTAAAAAAGTGACCCACAACATGAAGTCCAAAGACCAAAACCAAAGAGACGCTCTTTGCTCTGTTCTCCCTTTGCTCCAGCTGCAGAAACATGCTTGAACATGACTTTTAAATGAAGCCAGCTTCATTATAACGGAGCCGCGGATTGCAGCTCAGCATCATGTTAATGACGAGATCGAAATTCATTCACTTGAGGATGCGATGAGCCGGCAAACGTCTTGGGGTTAATTTTTAATTGATAAATGCGTTTCCCCGAACGTCAAACAAACGCTTCGAGCATTTCAATTACGATATCGATAGAAAAGTCATGTGAAAAATGTTGAGCGAAGCTGTTATTGCTTTTGAAAGCAGATTGTGGACAACAGAAGCAACCTTCAACCAAGAGAAGCCCAAACTAAACTGAACTAAAACAGATGTAATTCACGAAAATCATTCACTGAAACTGTGACAGCAATCAACAAATAGAAAACGTGTGGCATTTGCATACTGCTTTTGACCACATACGAATTTTAATAGCTTTTCATGATGTGCATTTGAATTGCAATTAACAAAAATTCAGTTGAATTTGTGATGAACACTTTTTCGAGTAACGGAAACCAAATTCAAATTCTTAGAGAAGTTTTCCTTGAGCAAGTTTAATGTTGGCGAATGGATGAAAGTTTCACTGCGTCTATTATTAGCTGAGCGAAAGTGTTGGACGTGTGGCTGCGAGTTGTAGGCGCGAGTTCAATAACTCGGCAAACACGGCGACACTCGTCCGCTGGGCCGGCGACAGCAGCTACACAATGAAGCACTGCTTCACCTCAGCGCAGCGGACAAGAATAGCAACTGCAGCAGGATCGGAGCGCGTCGAAAATAAACATGGAATGAGATTTAAAGGTTTGCAGCGTCTGTTATGCTTGTGTTAGTCATTGGATATTTATTTCCATGATAATGACGACGCTCCGATTCACATGTTTGCATATGCATGGGGCTGAAAGTGCACTTTTATCATCAGCAGCACCGAGTTTTTTGTCGTGGTCGGAGTCGGAGTCGTCGCCGAGAACCGACTGTTAATTCGACTTTTTAAATGTTCTGATGGGAGAACTGACACTCCGTTTGTTGGCACATTGTTTTCCGCGGCTGCTTCTTTATTTTCGCCATTTATATGCAATTCTGCACTTGTTTAATTTCCGACAAGCGCGACGTTGAAGACGCCAGAGACGTCGTAATTCTTATCACTATCTCTGCACATACATATTTTCAGAAAGAGAAGAATTTTGCTGAAAGTGAGTCGCTCAAATCACTCAGTGGATGCATCACGTTACGTAGAATGACAACTCCAATGTGTCAAAACTTCCCAACGAACCACGCCTAATTTTCATACAGTTCTTATTCATTTCTGGTAAAAATCGCAGTGGTTTTTGCGATCGGACAAAGCGTTTCTATAAAACTTGAATTTACGCTTAATGAAAACAATACGTAGTACCCAATGTGGGTTAGGTTAGGTTGAAAGGGAGTGTGATCAAAGCGACCATGGCCGCTGAGTGATTGCAATTAACGTATTACATATATGACGAAAGGATAGGATAGGATTTGGAAACCATCATGTACCCGTCTTTTTATGGATCCCCTTCCGATCCAATTTTAGTCGAGCATGGTCCTCGCAATAGCGGACTTGGTGCTTTCAATCAGTTTCAAAGGACTGGTAACCGGAAGCACTGGCAGACCAAGTGGATTACAGTCTCTTCTTCATCAGCATCTTCGCAGCTTCTGTAGTGTTCGAAAGAGATCTACGATGAAGTTTCTGTATTTTTTTTTCAAAAATATTGTTCAACGGTTTTAAAGTTTCTAAGCTCAATCTTGAAAAACATAGCTAAATCTATGTCTATGTTAATGAAAGGATTTAAGTAAGTACACGACAGCAATATCATAATTTCTAACTCAGTTTTCATGACGTTGCTTGAAGTGTAGTTGCCCATACATAATTTCTTTCACATACACTCCAAAAATGTACTCACGAGAGTTTAAAGAAGCTTCTATGGAATTTATTACTGTTTGCTCCTTCCATTAGCGTACTGAAAACTTTTCAGCTTTTTTCTTTCTCCAATTTCTACCCTTTATTTTAATATTTTACTTTTTTGCACACGTAGTAAATACAAAAAGTATTGCGAAAAAGTTCGATATTGAAATTTTTATGGTACTTAACACACATTTTGACCATCCCTGATCGCATTTTTCAAAATATTGAAGGAAATCCCATGCTACAGTTCATATACATAGTCATGTTTAGGAAGTAGGTGAGTTTTTAATTCCGGAAAGGTTCAGGCTATAGATATAAATAGCCATTTGTTCATTTTGCATCAACAGTATTATTAATGGTAAAGAGTAGCGCACTACGACCGTCGATCTATTGTCTCCTCACACTTCCACAGTGGCCTGTAATAATGTAGCTCGATTCGTGTTTAATCTGCGGCGCTGTGACAGCATATCGTCTTTTACGTGTCTTTTATATAATTGTTCCCCAATCAAACTACAACTACGTTCGCTAATCCTATTGCATAATATCGATTTCACTCATCAGCCTGGATACTTTTTCAAACATTCGCGATTCTTTCACTCGCGTAGAAGTCTCACATTAGTCCAGCCACGGTTTTCTGTCTTAGCATCCAAACGTCAGTTCTTTGTGAGTGTTACTCGTCTGTGGTATTCCTTACCCTCTGGCTTGAGGACAATCACCGCTAGAGCCAAATTTGATAATTAAATTGACAGCAACCGATCACTCTCTTTATCCAAACCCTCGTGTTTCTATCTTTTCTCTCTTTTCCTTTCTCTCTTTGAGTTTTAAAATATTTTAATCTTCTACTTGTTAATCTATTAATGAGATATATCTTTTGTGTGTTGCATCTTTTTTAAATAAATAATCATAAATAAACAATAATTACTAAACAATTACTTCCTCACTCATGTAAGCTGCTTACAATATCGCCCGCCGCACACACAGAACTGGCCGTCAATAACTCCTATAGTGTATCAATGCACGTTAACGAATATGAAGATCCGGAGCTCCACGAAGTATGTTCCAGACAAGAATAGCGTTTAGCGTCATTCGACGATTTAGAAGTGGAAGTCTCATCCCAGGAAAAATGGTTTTTATTTGATACAAGATCAGCTTTATAACAATTCTGGTTTCGTCTCCCGACCAGCGATGCATATTCCAAAATAGGCCTCGATTTGTAATATTTCTTTAAACTCCTTAGACCATTATTCACCAAAAATTTACCGCAGGTTCTGCTAAATATGGGCATAATATAAATGTAAAAGCTTCTATCAGTAATATTCTTAAAATTGCCTCATAAGTGAAGATCTGAACACGAGTAACGGCGATAAATCCTCTCATTCGAATAGACAGATGAATTTATATATTTTTAATACATCTATCGACATGTGTATAAAGAAATCGCTGTCCATTATTTGCTTCAACGTCTCCGTAGATTTGAATTCAATTATCTTTCTGATATGGAGCGAAATCTTCAGAGAAGACACTTGAATTGAAAGTAACTGTCGAGAGCGATAATTGCTCCATTACGGCTTTCCATTGCTCCGTTCGCATGCACCGCGGTCTATTATCGGAACACAAGCGAATGTTAAGGTCAAGAGCAGCCGCAAGCAGCTCTGCCACGTCCAAATCTATGAGTTTCGTACGTGATTTCGAGGCGTTAATTTCATTTGAAACCGATTTTACATCGAACTTCAGCCATGTGAGAAACCGATTAATGTTGGAGTGGCACGCATCAGCAGCAATCCAACGGCGCTTCGTGGGTACTCGCTGTGAAGGTGAATGTGTGATAGGCACACATTCATAAATTCATATTCAAGCAGACGTCCACAGCGGCAGCTCACAGACATCGACGAATTGTTTCGCAGATCAATTAAAGCCAGCGAAAGCAACCAAATCAATTAAAGCTTCTTTTTGAACAAAACTGAAGTTTCCTCTCATTGAAGGCGTATAAAATATTCTAAAAAATAAATTATGAGGGTGCCTATTTATGTAAAAAGATAATGTAACAATGTTTGCGCTGCGCTGATTTGTTTGTGCAAGTCTCATGTAATTCGAGTCAAAATAAACACACAGCAGTCAAGTTTTAGAATGGCCCATTCGGCGGCAGATGCTTGGGCTGCGTGGCTACGACGGGAAACGGCAGACAGCAGCTACTTAAGACTGCGTAGACAGACATCTCCAAGGCAAATGAACTGCAGAAGCCATTGAAGAAGCGTTGGCGGTGTCGAGCAGCGGAAGAGGGAGCAAATAATGGAGCGTGAAGCGAATGTCGTAAACCATTGACGTCCAGTAGCAACATCAAATATTTGGTTATCTCCAATGATCGGAATCTGAAACCGGGGAAAACGGCGGAGGGAAGCACTAGAAGTACCACTGAAACGCATTCCCACAATCAAACGTGATAGCGTCAAAGGAACGCGCTTAGACACAGATAAGAAAATATTAGATGAAGAACGACTAAATATATTTTAGTTTCAAATAATTCGTCCTCTGCCAAGCAGACGCTGTTTAATGACCAAGAAAGTGAATCTCTTCGAATCAGTCATCTTCTGTGGCAACACTTCTGAAAGTCAAACATGATTGAACAAGCACAATGAAGACGCAGTTGAAAAGTGCAAAATGCTGTAAAAACATACGACCAACGAACGAATGAACGATTGCAGTTCTAAAGAAAGCAGACAACACGCACGACTTCATGGAGGCACGGAGGCAAGGATGAGGAACGCGACAGCGACAGTGTGAAGCGGTGCATTGGCGGCACTGTGTCGCAGCTGGAATGTGTTGGCGAGCTCCGATGCGAGCAACGCTGTCGAAAACATGAATACTCCTTGCGTGATCTAAAATTAACTCCTTCGTAAATTCGGCTCCGTTGCCGGCGACGCTTCCATCTAGGAACGCATCGGCCGTCGTTGGCAGCAATTAATTGCTACTCTCAAAGCATATTTTGGAATTTGAATCACACAACAGGAATAGCAAACAGTCGGCGATGAATTCCTGCTATTTTTGGAAATATTTCAGACTGTGTTGCAATGCAGCAGACTTCTTAGTTAAAACTTAATTAAAATGCAGAATAAATCATGGAAAAGTCAATAAAAACTCGATTTAAGTAATGATTACCACAGATAATAATAATGTTATAAAACACAAGCGGCACTTCGAAATTTATGAATTCTTGTTCAAAATTCAAATGTTAATTTTCAGCTCAGCTTCGATCCTCGTTCGTTGAACAGGGAAATAAACGTTCGTTCAGTAAAGTCTATAAAAAGTATGAAAATTAATTGTTTGCAGTTATTTTTCCCCACGACTAATTAAATTTGCAATCTTTGCACAAATGTATCCAATTGCAATTGTCCCAAGTGATTCACAGCAACCGCAAACACGCTTCGACGAGAGTTCGAAACCACGCCAAATTTAACCCGGTCGCATTGTATTTCGTTACGTTTTATAGCAATGAATTTGTGAAAAACGGATTTTATTGTAGTTCTTCTGCGACGTTGTTAGGCTTTTTGCAATGCATGCAAGTTGGCTGCTGTCGCAGTGCTGCCAGCGCCGCGCTTCCACTAAACACAGCTGCAGCACAACTTCACATCTCTGTGAACTATTTGCAAACAACTTGGCAGGTTGGTGATGCCATCGTGGGCTGGATCCATTGTTGGCTTCGCTGCCATTGAGTAACATCGTCGGCGAGAAACTAGTTATGAGGAAACAACTCTTGGCAAAACTCTTCATTTAGCGATGACAGGAAAGTTTTTAAAGAAGGAGTGAGGAATCGACTACATTTACTTATATTGGCATTTAAGCTCTAGTTTCTGGTTCTTTAAAAGATAGCATTATATCACGTAGTAAATGATTTTAAAATACTTAAATGTAGCATGCATTCGAGTATCGCAGATGTTGTGAAATCATGTTACAGTTAATATTAACAGACTAGATATCAAATACTTATTTCCATCACTTTTGAGCTCGAATTAAAATCAGTTTTTATAACATTAGCATTAGCAACAGTTGAACCAATAACATTTTCTATTTGTTGACATACAACTTTGAAATTAAAGCTGCAGACCTCATTTATTCAGCAACAGATATCAGAACATTTCTTGAGAAAGGCGAATAAACATTTTCACAAAACGGGCTGTGTTCCATTTTGTATTTGCAAGTGGAACAGACAGAGAAAACATCAGCATGAAGTGTTGTCTGATAAGAATTATTGAATGCTATTGCGCTGTTGCGTAACAATAGAGCACATCACTTCCTCTATGTAAGTTTACATCCATTTAATTGCTTACTACAAATACATACCGATTTATATATTATTTTCTAGCCAAGCAAAAGTAAAACAAGTCGCAAAACTGGTTAATGTTGTGTTCCGGTGTATGGAAATCTCTCGCGACTGCTTCTTATCAATCACAATGCGGCCAAACTTCATACATCCAGCGACTATTTCTGAACGAACGCAATCAAAACGGGTAAATTAGATCCCATTAAAGTAACACGAGAGACTTTTTGGGGCTGCACCATTGCGACGTACACAAGCAAACACATCAATCAACACATCGTAAGCCGCCGAACACAATGGATTCGAGTTGCGAATTTCGCACAACACTGCAAAACGGCGAGCGATATCAAAACACTCGCAATGCAAATGAATAGAAATAAATTGCGCTCAAGGTCCGCGCGAGGCGACAAAATATGAATAGAAAATCATGAGCACACACACGTAAACATTGAAAGCCGGCTGGCAAATTATCAGCTCACACTTGCTTTTATTATTTATTATCAGCCTGATATTTTCGCACTAAGGATTTAATAAAGACCTGCGAATTTAGTTTTTTCAGAATCTGGAGCATTGAGAGTCGAATAACGAATGCTCGCAATATAATTTTTAGCTTGCGGTAGGACGAGGTGAGCCTCGGTGCATCGTAAAGTCGGCTCATTATTTTAATGCTCATTAGTGAGCCGCCATTAAAAGCGTCGTGAAATTTCCTGCTGCCTTTTTATAGCATAACCGGCAGCCATGACGAAGAGGCTGAGTGCTATCCGTCGTCCTCTTTATTAAGTGGAAGCGGTTCATGAAAACGGTTTGTTTTCCTTCTGATTCCATCCCTGATGGATACGCTGTTGATTGCCGCAAATAGTAGTCAATTTTCAAGTGTGTGCGTGTGTAAAAACCCCGCATAAGCATTCATTTGTTCAAATCCGCACTCATTCACTGCCCACTCCACCCAAAAACAGTTCAAAGCGACGCACACACATGCACACAATCTCCCTCGTATTAGCAAATATCTGCGGTGATATTTTAGATTTGCAGAATGAAATAAAAGAGAGAATAAAAGACGAACTGAAGACTAAAGATTAATAAAATGTGCGAAGTTGTGATTTCTACGCTCATTCAACTCATCTCTAGTTACGAAGCTCACTTTGAAGTGCATTAAACACAAACTCGAAATCTGCTGATTCACTTCACTAGTTACTAACTCGAAGTTAATTATGGGAAATTACGAATCGCTTCCGTGTTTTCCATGTGAAAAGCGAGAGGAAGCAAACTAAAGTTTGTTGCAGTTGGTGCTTAACGCAGCTTTAAGTCGTCCGGCTTCGCAAAGCTTGATTGCTTCGTTCTGTTGCCATACGGATGACAAGCGGCGAAAGAAGCGCTCAAAGCGAACGGCGGAAAGTGAGAACGAAGAGCAGCCGCACTCAGAATGAGCCACTGAAGCACGCACGTACCGTACACCCAATTATGCCCTGTTGATATCCTCCCGAAGCCCGGCCGCTCACTGCGGCCACTTACCATTGTGTTCCGTGAATATGTTCATGCCGATTGTGTTGCGATTATCCTTCGCTTGCGCTGCTGAGGCGGACGCTGCCGCGGAAGCAGCGGCTGCACGATGGGCGCTGGCGACGGCCGCAGCGGCTGTGGTCGACGATTTGATGCGCGATGCACGCAGCGTTGAGCCCTGCAAGGCATTCACGCCCCCGACACCCATCCCCACGCTGTGGCAGGACGGGCTGACGGGGCTGCTGCTGGAGATGCCGATACAGCTGGCGGTGCCGTGGTGGGAGCCGGAGTGCGAGCCGCGCTCCTTGCCCTGCTGCGCACCCATCTTCGAGACCGACTTGCTTCGACAGCAGCCAAGTAGGCGTACGAGGTTGGAGGGCGGATGAGGTCCCGAATGAGCTCCTGCGCTGACTTAAGTTAGCAGCAGCCAACACTCTTGTCGCCGTGTGTCGTTGTTGCTGGTTTAGTTGGTATACAAAGCAGCCAAATGGGGTTGATTTCTTCTTCTTCTTGTGCTTCTTACACTTTCTGTCTGATGCAGCTCCAAATTAAGAACTTTTCAATTCTTTCTCATATGACTCCCGTATATTTTACGCATTTCGCCTTACAACCATTTGTGCACTACGTTTCCACCAGTTCGACTGAACTTATTTGTATTTTTTGTGGATATCACTTCTGTAGTAGACACAAAACATGGTGAAAAAAGAAACTGCTGGCTCACACAATGAATACTGAAAAACTTTTGCAAAAACTTTTACTTCAACAGTCTTGGCATTTTTCGGTTTGAATTTAGCTCATTAAATACGGTTTCATCTATGAAATGCATCCAATTGATACCTCCATCAAACAAACACGCCCTGAAATTCACTGCGTCGACTGATGTCTGCGACAGCCGCACCTCCTTCACGACGTTTGAAAACCAATTTTCCAAACTTTCAATGAAATATTCCACCAAAAAAACCGATTAACTTTTCATATCTTGTGTATATTTAAAAAATGCAATGCACATAAATATTTCACATTAACTTTTTCCAATCAGTGTATTGACAAAGGACACCGATATTTTTCATAACTTCTTTTTTGATTATTTGCGTAAGTATTTTGAAACTTTAATAATTTTAAAATTCACTTTGGTTTATTCTTTGATCACATGCATACACATCTATTTAATTAATAATAGTATTTATTAAAAAAATCCCAATAAACTCCACACCGTCTCGAAGTACTTCGTCGTCTGGCACATCGTCGCGAATTGGCGAATTGACACCGTGTCGGCGAATTCGAATATAAACTTGAAAAATTACATATATATAGCCATCTCTTTCGAGCTCGGCAAAAATTCCTGGAAAATCCTGGAAGCGATGGAAGACGTTTGGAATTTTATACATTAGCTTGGCAGCATTGTTAAAACCAGGGTTGGCTCCTGTAGTTAAAACCAGCAATTTTGGAAGTAACCAGAGAGGTTAAAACATCCAATAAAATATACGTCGTACGTCTCAGGTGGACTTCACATTGAAGATTCAGAGCCAAAGAGTCAAAATATTGTTGTTCCGCTACTTGAACATTAAGAACGACAACGAGAACATGAACGAGGGGATGAATTTGTCTCAGAGTTCATTTTTGACTCACGGAATGGGAGTCAAGGAGTAGCTGTATTCAAAGAGCAAATACAACAATGGTAGTACTAAAGATAACTAGAGTAGTGCAAAGTCTCAAGACTCTAGGAGACTTCTCAATGTCAATGCCAAAAAGAGCCAAAAGTGCAAAGATATAAGAAATCTGTGGCTAAAGTTAACTGTCACTGGCTTTACCGCACTAATCGAATAATTATAAACCGATTCGCCACATTTGAGTAGAACAAAGCGTTATCTTAAAATTATGATCTAAATGCTAATCAATTGGTTACAAAAATTATAATGATGCAGGTCACAATTAAAATCGTATTAAGCAGTAAAAAGTTCCTAAGAGATTATAATATACCAACTATTGTTGTATAGAATCTTACACTTTATTGTGAGGGGTGTGGTACTTAAGAGAAGTTCACTAATTTGGCCTACACATGACTTCCTTGTATGTGAAATAATTTCAATTAAAAAAGTTGAAGTTAGTTACGCATAGAATCCTTCAAGAAAATGATCCTTTTTGGCTCTAGCGATTGTATGCTTTTGATTTATGCATGAAATTTTAAAAATTCTGTAAAAGAAGTGCGATTGACAAGGCAAAAAAGGCTATGGGAATGTTCTCAAAATTACTAATTAATAAATCTCTTCCCATCAAGACGAAGCTTTTGATCTATAAAGTAAGTATACGTCCAATCCTAATATACGCATTCCCGATCTGGTTCTCAATCTCTCCGTCCGTGGCCAGCGAAATTGAGCGACTTGAAAGAAAAATCCTTCGGTTCTGTGTTGATAGAAACTACGAATCAAGAAATAAACGGTTTTCTAATGACTACATTTACAATAAAGCCAATATAATTCCATTCTGCCAATACGCCTTACATCTCCAAAAAAAATTTGTCTCTAAACTGGAACACATTAACAATAATCTTATCACAGAAATATTCCATGAATATAAGAACACATCTTGGTCTAATTCTACCTATCTATCACCTATCAGCATCCTCAACGAAGCCATTCCCGATAGATTCACTACGACTGATCCTCCATCTTTCTATGCCTGTAATTCAACCTCGGCACATAGAGGCTAAAGTCAAAGAAAATAAAAAAAAAAAACAAATCTGTACAATTAATTTGTTATAGAAAAACAAAACTTGTTATAAATTTATATGAACGTTGTAAATCTATAAAAACACCTAATCACTGAGAGTATGGATTACTTTTTCTACATACATGTAAAACATTATACCTTAGTCAATACATTATAGACTAACAATTTACATATATCTATTTCTAAACTTGTGTGCATTATCATTAAAAAAAAATAAGACTCATAAAGCAAATTGAATTGAATTAGTATAAAGAACAAAATCAACAACACTTTCAGCTGTCAAATACATCAGCTTTTGATATAAAAATGTTATGATTAAAATGCGGTAATGTAAGCATGTTTAAAACAAAACAAATACGATTAATTAGTAACAACAGAGAAACAAACAAAAAACAGAAACACCTTCAGCTGTCAAATGAACAACATAGTTATATTTTTATTTATTTTATTGTTAAGTTTATTCTAGATTTAAGTTTAAGAGATAATCTCTCCACTCACATTAGAGTTATGAGCAAAACTTGTTATTAAACTATATCAACCCTGTAAACCTATACAAATACCTAATCACTGAGAGTACAGATTACTTTTTCTACATACGTGTAAAACATTGTGCCTTAGTCAATACATTATAGACTAACAATTAACATGTCATCTATTTCTAAGCTTGTGTACATTATCATTAAAAGAAATAAGTCTCAATAAAGCGAATTGAAATTGAATTGAAGTGCGTTTTTTTCGCCAGCGATTACATGAAAAATGAAGGTAATTCATTTCAAATACTTCAAATACTAAATTGCAACATTTTACGTCTCGTCATTTTTTAGTTATTTTGTATACGTAAATACCTCTCTACCAAATTGGTCAATTTGGACTCAGGGATGGTCAAAATGTGTATTACCATGAAAATCTCAATGTCGACAATTTTCGCGTTAGATTATGTTGAGAAATTGCTAGAATGCAATTGTGCCAAGTCTTGCAGATTTTTTTCGATTTGGCCGCACTTGCATTTACTTTGCGATAAAACTCCAAGTTGATTGTTGGGAAATAAAGTAGAACGCGTGAATTTTCTGTCGAATTTAAAAAAATCTTAAATAAAACTAGTACCCAATAAGCAATTGACACATATTAAAAATAAATAAATTTATTATTGCTATTAAATTGATAAATTGTAGCTCTCTAAATCGAACCGACCAGATCTGTAGCTATTTCATTGAAACTGACGTGTTAACTGCTTCACTTCGATCTATTCCTTTAAAAACCAGATAAAAATGTCTGATTGGGACACGGTAACTGTGTTGCGCAAAAGGGCTCCAAAGGCCTCTGCTTTGAAGTCCGAGTCTGCGGTTAATACGGCTCGTCGACAAGGAGTCGCGGTAGACACACAGCAAAAATGTGAGTACTTCTTTACCACCAAATGTTTACTCAGAGGGGTTGCTTAGAGGTGACTGATGGGAGTTGAGACAGATTGTGAAATGTGGAATGAGGTCAGAGTAATAATAATATATTCGATGTTTATATTTGCGCTTATCTGTAAACCGCATCGAAGCTAAGCCAATTGGCAAATCGGCATTATTTTGGGGGATATTTATGGGTTCTTTCCATTTCGTAGCCGCCTGTGTTTTCGGTATCCCTTTGATATTATTGTCGTTGGATCCTCTCCACTCTCTAGGGAGTCTTATGTTTGCGGTTGAAGCGACTTGATTATAAATACCCATTAAACGCTAGAAAGCTTCTGCTTCAAACAAATTTTCTACAGTAATTTTATTACAATGAAAATACAAATGCTCACTATTAGTTTTCGCCGCTTTTAATAGATGGTGCAGGCACAAACAAGCAACATGTCACTACAAAAAATACTGCCAAACTGGACCGTGAGACTGAGGAGTTAAAACATGAGAAAATTCCGTTGGACGTGGGCAAATTGATCATGCAGGGTCGCCAGGCTAAAGGTTTGAGCCAAAAGGATTTGGCAACGGTAGGCATGTCTTTTATTCACGAGGTGCTTTCAGCTATTAACTACTTATATCCTTCCTTAGAAAATATGCGAAAAACAACAAGTGGTTACCGACTATGAAGCTGGACGAGGAATTCCCAACAACGTCATCCTCGGCAAGATCGAACGCGTCATAGGCATAAAGCTACGCGGCAAAGATCGCGGCCAACCCTTGGCGCCTCCCGTGAAGAAGTGAGAGCCAGCTGCTTCCGCTAACGTCGCTGTTTCGAACATCTTTGCAACAGCCACAAGCGGTAAAAAAATCGAAAGCCAACGCGAGACTGTAGCACTAAAAATTTAATATCTCTTTTTATTTCGAAACAGCTCCGCTCCGCATAATCTCATCATCATAAAAGCTACTTCATAAAAAGAAATTTAAATAATACGATGCTTGCGCAATTGCAATAAAATTGCAAATATCATTCGAAATGCATTTTATAAATTACATGGCGTGGAAATAATAAGAGTTAATGCAATTAAAGGCAATATTTCGTTACATCTCTAATTTGGCTACAAACATTTCGACAGACCACAAAACAATTTTAAATTCTAAATTTTATAATGATTGTAAAAAATTTCTTGTTGCTTAACATTTTAATTTGATGTAATTTCTAGTCTTCTATATTAATATGTAAAAATAAATAAATCCGAGTTTCAGCTCAGTTTCGAGTATTTTGTCTCTAGCGACTTTTAGCTGTGAATCTCAGCAGTTTTACACACGTGAAATTTACTTTTCTGCATTTAATAAATTCCGGAATATTCAAGGATCTATCAGAATCTGGTGCAAGGTATCGAATGGATTTGCAATTGCAGTTTGAAAAGAATTTAGAGCAAGTGCTTCATTTGCTATTTAAACGAAAGCAATAGAAATCATTACTTCGGATCACGGAATTCAAGTTTAGGCGCTAATGACGATCGTGAGGTCGAAATGCAACCAATGGAATTCAGCTCTTACAATGAATTCTATTTGCATTGACCCGCTGAACTGAATTTACCTAAAAGAACAACACATTTCAAATAAAAACTAAACGACGTTGAATTCCTTCCTTCAAATTGTGTTTTTATTATAATTTCAGTTTGTTTTTTTAGTTCGGCTTTGATAATTTGCAATACAGTTTAAAATCAAACACTTTTGATCCAATAAAAAGGCAACAAAAACATGTGATTCAATTCAATTTCAACATTGATACTTGATTTTATAGCTTAATTAACAAAGACAATGAATTTAATTAGGAAACATTTGAAAAATTCGTCCCCGTCGGCCAAAAGTGAGCCAATTAAATACTTGGTATAATAAAATTGCGCGGTTTTGGTTTCATGCATGCGATTAAATTATATATACATACATTTATAAATGCTTATTAATGCAGATGCGTGTTAGCGACCACCCAGAATTGACTTCTATACTACAAAATAAAGTAAAGTACAAAATAAAACCATCTGCAGTGTAAAATAAAACGTCCTACGTATCGAATATTCACCTTTCTCAACTTTTGATACTATTGTAAAGTCTTAACAAATAGATTTTAATCATTAACCATCAACAAACCATAATGAAGCATAGATAAAAATGCTAAATATGCCTTACTACTAAAGAACTGAAAACCGTGTTAAATACTTTACAACTAAAACCTAAGCTTCACGTATAAATTCAGCGTATTATATACAAAGAAAAAAGAAGACAGGATATAAAATAAACATGGACCAGAGTGCGCAATCTACTGCATCAGTTTTGATTGCAGTATATTTACATATTTTTCTGTTGATTTTGCTGAATCAAGACACCGACTTAAGATTTAATCACGAGGAATATCAACTGACGTGCAGCAAAATCTAAATTACGGGCGAACAGAGCGACTGGAAGCATCACTTTTCATCGCCGCGTTCGCGTTCGCTTTTCTGCCTGCTTGCGTTTGTATATTAAAAGACTTGCAGATCTCTGAGCAGAGATTAAATTTCCGCAAGTGCTGCCATTGTGATGTTCTTTGCATTTTTAAAAGTTTCCATAACGAACGCACATAAATAAATGCTTCAACTGTCGGCACACTACAACGAAGTGCACAGTAACACACAAAATTCTAACAAATAGGCACCGAAGTGTTTCTTTCGTTTGATTATTTTTAATATTAACATGTTTTTCGAACAGCAAAATGTGTTCGTTTCAAATTACGGGAATGCAAATCATTCTTTTTCGGTTTAAAAGCAACCGCAAAACGTTTTGTTCAGCGCACATTAAACGCACAACAACTTAAATTAGCTTCATGCTCGTTTTTGTGATTATAATAAGCAATGAATTACTTTGTGCTTCTAATTTCTGTTTGCTGCAGTTTGGGACATGTTCAATTAACATAAAACGCATAACTGTAAACTTCCTGGGGAATTCTTAGCTCTCTCTTAGGTTTAACTTTCAGCTGAATCGGTCTGCTTCCAAGGACTTTCTAACTGACTACGCTAAATCTAGTTTAAATCTTCTTTAGTTGAACTTTTGCCTTGCACACCTTTTACACTATTTCTAATTTCTAAAGCATCACTCCATCGCCGCTGCTCCTTACTGCGCCTTGGCTTTGAGGGCGCCGTTGGTGGCGACTGGACTGCAGTCGGAGTTGGAGTGCGGCATCAGCTTCGCCGAGTTCTGCGCGACGAGCGAGGCGGCCATTCGCCGGCTCTTCTTGCCGTCCGTGGACAAGTAGGTCTTGTAGAAGAAGCGCGCGAACAGCACGAAGTAGCTGAAGTACATCGCGATCGACAGGTTGATGTTCGTCTGCGAGATGTTGCAGGACTGGCGGCCGTGCGTCTTCAGGAAGCCGTGCGCCCACACGTTGATGGCGCAGCCGACGATCATCTGCGTCAGCTGCAGCGACGTGATGATCATGGCGATGAAGCGCGGCGGGTTGAAGCGCGCCGCCTTCAGCGCGTAGTACGAGTACATCACGGAGTGGACGCAGTAGTTCATCACGATGAACCACCTGGCGGAGGAGGTGTACTCCGTGTACGAGAACCACGAGTAGATCAGCACCGTGATGTGGTGGTACCAGTGCAGGAAGATGAGCGGCTGCTTGCGCAGCACGATGAACAGCGTGTCGCCGAGCTCCGGCAGCTTCGACAGCACGAACAGCCACGTCCAGAAGCCGCAGACGCGGTCCTGCTCGATGTAGCTGTCGGCGGAACAGAGGAGAAAGGAGGTCGCATCAATAAAAACACACAATAAATGCAAAGTTTGCTTAACTAAAATTCAGCGATTTGCCATCAACGTCAGACGACGGCCATTTAAAATCGAAATAGAGGAAAATTTATTTTGTTTGGGAGGTTTTTTGCGGTTCGTTCAAGTCGAAATCGCATTTATTAGATAACGAAATGTTATCGCAGTTCTCTTTAGAACCCAAACGAGTCCGAAAACGTGATCTTCGTACAAAGTTCAATTAAAAGCATTGCACAAGGCGCGAAAGTATTTCGGGCTGTGAGTCGTCGATTTGCATGCAGGCAGCGTAAAAAGGCCATGAAACAATCCAGATCTGGTTAATGACTGCCGATGCAGCAGCCGAAAAATGGAACCAGATCAGCGACAGAGACGCGAGAGCCTCCGTGAAACAACTGCGATGCTTTCTGTTGTGAAAGTGAAGGGTTTTGCGTAAGAAAACCCGTTCGCAAGCGGAATCTCCATGCATGGTGGCTCACTGTGCTCCATCTGTCGACGAAGGGTTCAAGGGCAGCGGCAGTTGACTCGCCGTTACTAGTTTTAAGCGAACGTCAATCATGCAGCGTTAAGTGACGAGTGGAAAAGTTCTGGAGTTCGCGTGGTTTATTCCACTGACGCAGGCGCGTGTCGGAGGCCACTTACCTGGGCACACACACGGAGTGGAACAGGCCGTAGTGCCGCAGCACGTGAATGAGTTCGGGCGCTGTGCGGAAGGCTCCCATGATGCTGAACATGGCCAGCATCGTGTTCCAGAAGATGAGCAGGCCGCGCAGTTGGAACCTGCAAATAAAAACAAGGATGTGAGATTAATTGTCAAACATATACAATATACAATATACAATAACTTATAAACAAGCCAGAAGAAAACAAAGAAGCTTACAAAATAAGCCATTTTTACGATGTAAACAATGAATCAGCATTCGTTAAAGGTACTTAATTAGCTGCCGAGGCTCAGAAAACCATTTAACAACATTTGCATAATCGGAAAACCAGAAACTCACAGCTTTCGTTAAGCTGATGATGTAATGTGCAGAAAATAATACAAACGAAGACGTTTCACATCAGAAATCAGTTCGGCAGCTCTTATAAGCAACGCAAACTGAGTGAATGTCCAATTGGATTACCCACAGAAGCCCAAAAGATGCTCCAATCAGACACAAGATTGGAAGGAGATGAATTGGATGTAAAATTGGCTGTGCAATTGGTTTCCAATAAAATTTGTTTGATTCCTAATCGTGCTACAGTTTGTATGCTAATCTGCTCCGAGTTCACGGTCAAACAAGGAGCTGCTGCGATTATACTAATTATCAACGCTCGAAATTATTCCTCAGTTTAAAGATTAATGAATTAGATTGATAAGCATCGAACTGGATTTAATTAGCACGTTGCATTTAATCGAGTTGAAATGAATAAAATTTTAATTATTATTTTATTTTTATTAAAAAATTAAATAGCATCAATTAAATCGAATCAGTTAATTATTCAGTTATATGAACATGCAAATAACATCCGATCAGAAAATGTAAAAAACAGAAGAAACTCAATTAAATGCAATTTAAAAAAGCCGACTTCTTACATAAATGAATAATGCAAGAAAAGGAAGGCAATTCAATGGACTAATATTTATATACATTGTTGAAAACTACTTAAAGAAATTCAAATAATAAAAGAAAAATCCAAATGAATGATTTTCGGAGTAAGCAACAACGAAGGAAAGCTCTCTTACTGAAAAGCTCTCTGTAACAAACAACGGAAGAACGAAACTTTTGCTTGCGCTCACGTAATTCCGCTTCTGTTTATACACGGCAACCCTTAAAACGCACCCGACGAGCGCAACCAGCTTCGTGCCTAAAACTAATGAGTAAGGAAAACATCAAACCTTGCTGACTGCTCGGTCGACTGCTTCAAGGCAAAGGGACGGAGGCAGCTTGCTGAAGTCCCTCGAAGCGCAAATTTTTGAATGGGCACAGGTCGTCCCTTCGAACCCACGAGCTCGCTACTTCTGAGCTGCAGGGTTTGGGTGAAGCGATCTGCCCTATATGAAATCAATAAAATCGCTGCGTCTATTTGACATCCAACACTTTTCGAGGCTCCCGATGCGAAAGCCAGCGACTAGTCTGAAATATCAATGAAGTAACGGAGGACAGTTCGCCAAAAACCCATCCAAAGCGTGTTACGCAAGAGCAGCGAAGGTCAACTACAAAAAGCGACATTTTTTTAGGTTGGCCAATAAACACATTGTTTCGGTGCTTCTTTCTTCTTCGCTTCTGTTTTGATTTCGTGTCGAGCTAACGGATTAACGTGTTGATGCGTGCCAAGATGCGTGGGGGAGACGAAGTGATTAGCGTAGCCGATTAAGCGCTAAAAGTTGTTTTGAACGATCGTTTGTGACGATTGTTAGTCGTGGATGCTCGTTAACACATTTTGTAATTCTATTGTGTTTACGAATCTTCAAACTACCGCGAAGACGCGCAGAGCGAAGCGGAAAGAGAGAGAGAGAGTTCCAATGACTTTTGGAAGCTTGCGCTCACACGTTTTCAACATAATCATATGCAGCCACGCAACAATGTTCGCGCCTACTAAAAATAAACCGCTGCTCATTGGAATGGAATTTCGAAGCAAATATTTGAGCAACGCACATTTCGAACGAAGTTCGGTTTGAGCGCCGCCTTCAAAGTAGAGCGTAGTTTAGTCAGTGAAGAGATTAATCACTCAGAGAAGAAAAGGCGACGTCAGGTTGAGAATGAATACGAAGCCCGATCGATGATTGCGGCACTCAATTCTGGCGATCCTTTTAGACAGGTTTTCGGTGTCATCGAAATTTCCGTTCGTTTCGTAAAAGTGTTGACTGGAAAATTTCACTTTTAATAAACCAAGTTTTTTATTGTTGAATTTTGCATTTAGCAGCGTTCGTTGTGGGTTTTGTTTGTGTTGTTGTTGTTGAATATTTTTTGTGGTTGGCTTCGTTTGTTGGATGTTTCACATTCAGCTGCGTAGTTACACACACCCGCACACATACGCCTGCATGGAAACTTTCTCGTATGCATGTGAGTTTGTGTGTGCGAATTTTTCGCTTATGATTTTGACAGTTTGTAATAATCCGAGTTCGTTCATTTCTTTCGTTCTCACTTAGCAACCATTCGTTAACAAGTTAATCAAATAAACGAACGCTTTCGAGCACAATCGGATGTAAAGTTTCAATGCAGTGTTAATTAATTGCGAGCTTTTCGACTATTTCGCCAACAACAGTTTCGCAACTCTTTCTTCAATCTTGTGAAGTACACGATCAAGCATTTCAATTCCAGTGCTTTTATTTAATTTATGACAAGGAAGTGAAGAGGAATGCATCACGATTCACACCGTTATTCATGCATTCGAGATTGCATGAAACATTTGTTGCCGGCAACATTGTAAAAGTTGCGTTTAAACTTTAAAGATGACGATTCGTCGCCTCTCATCACCCGCAACAATACAACAACAACATTAACGCACTAGGAATCGCAAAAGCACACAAAAAGCTGCGGCTCTCTGCTCTCTGCTTTGTTCAGAGTGCTCTTCAGAACAACGGAGTCCCAATCTTCAAGCACAGATATTAGAATATTTTATTCAGAATAAGAAGACTTGAATTTAAGCAATATTCTGACTGCCGTATTTAACAACAGCGACGCCGCGAGGAAAGAAGAATATTTTACAATCGCAATTTCGGGTTTTTTTTTTGGTGTGATTATTTACAATGTATCGGCGTTTCAAAGTGCCAATTATTAACGCAAATTCACATCTTATTTATGCTAGAATTTGATAGATTTCTTAGAATAGATAAACGCGTAATAGTTCGACGATTAACAAGAAAACACATAAAAATATTACAGCTAAAAATGCTAAATTCTTCTGTTAAATAACATGAATATTATGTATGTATACTTTTGTAATTTCCACCATCAGTTTTTATAGCGATTAATTTTGTCTATATATTAGAAATGTTAAGAATTTAGTCTCAATTCAATTATCAACAAAACATGCCGACTAAAAACCTTTTTCCAATGCAAAGTTCCTCACTTCACGCTACATTCGGCGACTTCGCTTATAGAAAGGTTTGACACAAAACGTGAAGAAGAAAAGAAACCGTTAGGTAATTATTTTAAAACTAAGAAATGTACAAAACTTATGCATAAAATCAGCACACAGAAATTCAAGCAAAATGTTTTTTTTTTAGTGGTTCATAGGAACAGCTATGGATAAAAAATTCCTCTTGCTGTTCCTTTTACCGTATGCATTTTTAATAAGGGCAATAAACTGTTTACTCTCCTGCATTCAGTTCTCTGCTTCTTAATTTCTCCTCTTTGATGCAATTTTGTGGTTTCAATATTTCTAAAAAAATAAAAGTTAACATACGTTGGAGGTGCGAACTCTATTACATATACATACATATATATGATATATAATATTAAAGAGTGAATAGAAAGAAGTGTGTAAAACAGTACATTTTTTTATGGGTCTCAATAAAGGAACCGCTGAAATTGTTGCCCATAACTGTTCATAGGAATAAGGAATAAAGAAATATTTCGTTTGTTTTCTGGTATTCATTTTTTTGCGAGATTTTCGGACATTGCCTGAGTTTAAAATAATTTTTTAACGGCTTCTTCACATTCCGTGTAAAACCTTCTATAAGCGAAGTCGCGTAGTCGCGAATGTAGCGTGAAGTGAGGAATTTTGCATTTGGAAAAAGGTTTTTAGTCGGCATGTTTTGTTGATACTTGAATTGAGACTAAATTCTTAACATTTCCAATATATAGACAACATTAATCGATATAAAAACAGATGGTGGAAATTACTAAAATATAAAGAATAATGTAAATATTATTTAAAACAAGAACTTAGCATTTTCAGCTCTTATGTTTAAATTTTTGTTACTTTTCATTGCGTATATTTTCATGGAACTATTAAAATTATTATTATTTAAATATTCATATTCTTGCGTCGAATTGAATTATGAGTTGTTCATAATCAGCGACCGTTCGCAAGGACCACGAATCAAACACTCGCTCTCGGCTCTTCACACTTGAATTGCTTCGATGCTTCGTGGAACTGCCGAGTTGCGATCGGGGAATGTGATCCGAACGTTGCTCTGCGGTTGTAATGCGCAGTCACACACATAAACAAACACAAACGAAAAGAAGCCGCTTACACTCGTAATTTTATTATCATGTTTGAGTTCTGATGAGTTTCGGATTTTGTGTGGTGCACATAAAGCAAATAAAAACAAATCAACACGTTTATTAGATAATAAATAAAAGTAGACACGAATAGACACATGCTTATTATTATTATTATTATATAAGAATCGATTAATACATATTGTTAAAGGCATATATGAACGATAAATAAATAGATGAATGATGAGAAATAAATTAAATAAACAGAAATAAATAAATAAAAACTGAAAGCTGATAAAAGCAGTGATTGATGATTAAGGAAATATTAAAAGTTGAATGGAAACGCGTTGATTTTCACGAGATTATTTCGAAAGTTAAGAACAAAGAGTTTCGTTGGTGAGAAACATTGATTATTAAAAGCATTTTGAATATGCAAATTCAACACGGAGGCTGCTGCCACCCGAACAAACGATTCCATGTGAATGAGCATTTCTAATTTATGCGAAAGAGTCAAAAGAATCCAAAATATTCGCCTGTGATGGATTAAAATCTCAGTCAGTTGATTTGTTGAGTTTCAGTGACGTCAGAAATCGGAAAGGAAAACAGTTTCTGTTTTGTTTTTCTCGTTTTATTAAAAATTAACAAAATCGAAGCAATCGCAGCGTGAATAATGCAAAGGTTAAAGATGCTTGTTGAGCTAATTAACGGTTAAAGGGCTAGAAAACTGTTGAATGCCATTAAAAATGCAGTTAAGCTTAAAATGCATTTCGAAATGTGGCTGAAAGCGCATCGACGGATCGTCAATGGCCCAAGAAAGGTGCTCCAAGTCCTTTAAAACGATTCCATTGAAGAAAAATGATGAATATTTCGACTGTTTCTAAACTCCATCGACGTCATTGATTCGCTGTTGTGATTTGCGTTTCGTTTCGACACAGAGTGACGCTCATTCGACGATATTTACAATTTTAATCCCAACTCGAGTGCAAAACTAATATTTACTGCATCGCAAAGAGTATTTAATGCAGTGTAAATATTTGCTACTTGCAATTTACTTGCAATTTGCAGCATGAGATCATCTACTTTTAATGTACTGCTTTCAATCCTTCCGAAAGGACGAAATCAAGACGAAAATACTAATTTCAACAAAGGAAATAAAAATATTGATGGGTCGTTGTTGCAGCAGTTGCATTAAACCACGGAAGGTTATCTTTTATTGCTCATTTGCATACTTGAAGCTATTGAGATTTATGCATTTAAAGAGCTTCGAATGTGATGCTGATGCAATGCAACTCCATTGAGTCGTTTTTATTTTAATGCACTTCCTTATGCTGAGCAATAAATGTATTAAAAACAATGGAAAGTTCTAATGTTAATCACAGCGGCAAGAAAATGCGTAATTAGCGGCCTGTGAGATTAGCGCAAATCGGCTGCTTTGACGCGTGTGTTTATACTGCATCAAATAAGAAGAAGTCGCCGTTCGAACGTCCGATCAGATGCTTCAATTAATACACATTCACAAACGCACACACACACGTGTGTCCCAGTGACATGCTCCCACGACACGAGCAAGCAGCGTATCACAGCATGACGTAACCTTTATCTAATCTTCTTTAATATGCTCAGCCTCATGTAGCTGCTATGTTTTGGAGCACGAAGACGTTTCTTCTAGTCGCGCCATCAGAGAACGGAGAGGCAACGAGTTCGGAGAGAGGCTCAAATGGGATGAGAGCGCGTCGAGTGCCATGACAATCAAGTAAAGTAAAAGTAAACCGCAATTACAACCAATCAGCCTGCCGCCCACCTTGAACATCATTGAGTTGCAGCGCTGATCAGAATTTCCACACAGCTCGGCAAATAAATCTACTACGAAAGGCACAACATTGAATTTCGTCATTGGCAAAACTGATCTTAGTTCAGTTTAAAGAAGAACCTCGCTGCGTGTTTCATTCAAATTTATTAATGATCAACGGCAAAAGTAGCGATGTTCTTGATTAATACTGTTTCACCCAAGTTCTGTGCATTTAGTGCATTCCAATTATGATTACGTTACGTCAATCATAATTAAATTTCCGCATAAATACTTTTTTAATTAAAAAAACCAACGAACAGCAGCAGAAGAATGCTTCTAAACGGAGATCACGGAATTTTCTTCATACGAAAAAACATCATAGTCACAAAACACGAACTGAATAAAATATGTGTATTACTTTTAATCATTTATTAATAGGAAATGTTTTCTATGCAAGAACATTTAATTTAGATCGATTAACAAAGTGGATTTCGCAGTTTGTAATCGAAATTTGTTCCGTTGTTGGTCGCGATAATTGTAATATGCAAATGGAATTATTGCCGTCATAAGTAACTAAATCAATGATACACCGATTAACTTCAATAAACCTTTGAGTAGCAGTTTCCTCAGATATTGATTTGAATTGTAAATAACGCAATTTAAAGCAATTTAATCATTTATTATGAACGCTAATGATGATGTAAACTTTTCCGTGCGACGCACATTTGCAGCGAGTGTCACTCGCAAACGATCTGCTCTTTCACTCACCTTGGCCTAAATTGCATGAAGTGCTGGCCTCCGAATATCACCAGCATGTAGATGCCGCAGTAGTAGAAAACCCACGTCCAGTTGTCCAACATCCACTTGCGGGTTCGCTGGTGGATGAAGTCGTTCTCGAAGTCGAAGATGTAGGAATAGTTGGGCGTAACGCTGATGTCCATGTCCAACATTGTGTCGCAAATGCTTTTCCAATTGGATTTTCGTTGAGGATGTGTGCAGAGTCGTCGCGGGGCTGTCGACTTTAAAAGCTGCATTGTTAAGATTTGACAAAAATTGAAAATCAGATCAATTGTTTGTAAACGAATTTCAGGAATTGAGGCAAGACATAAATGTACCAAATAAACACGACACAAACGTGTGTAAATGGCAAGTTATGTGTCTTTACCAAGGCGACTTTTTAATGCGCCCCCGACTCCATTAATTATGCCTTCAAATTGAATCCTTTTGCTCGATTTCAGTCGCACAAGTTTTCAGAAAACTAGCAAAAGTTTCATTCCTATTTTTTGTAACAAGAAACTTTTACATTTTCATATTATCCATTCCCTTTCTTTTCGCCAAACAACAGCGACGTAATCGATAAAACATATACACACACACACATAGCTGGGAGAAATTTCGGAATCAGCCAAAAGGGAAAACATTTCTTTTAGCTCAATTGCTAAATTCGCAGCTTGTGTTGTTAAGAAATGCCGAATTCGCCACAACATATGTGTATTACTTTTACCAATCACTGACATGATTATTACTTTTTTCCACTCGAATTATATCCAACGCGCTTTTAACAGAATAACTTTTTCCGCATTCAGCACAAATGTAAACTTTACTCCTCGCCAGCCGGTGTCCACGAAGCAACTGACAAAGAGTACGTATTCCATGAATATAAAAATATATATTCTTTGCGACTATCAATATTCATGGAAGTTTCTTGATCTTTGCAACTATCAATCTTCATGGAAGTTTTGCTTTCAATTGGCATCCAATGGAAGGCCATCAAAAAGTCATCCCTGTCTTTTTCAAAATGCTGATTTTGCGGACTTTCACAAAATTAACAGTTTCAAAATGCATCCCTGTTTATTGCTGTTTCGACCAATTTATTAGACGAAAATAAACAAACCTGAGCAAAACAAAGCTATGAACATCTATAGAATTGTTAAACTAGAGAAATACATATATGAAATATTTATGCAAACAAATTGCATCAGAACAAATTAGTATTAGAATTAAGTGCTAACGTAGGTACAACGCTTAACTAGTGGGAATATATTATAATATATGTGATAACCAAATCGCCAAGAAATGCATGGAAATGTATGAAATCCTCGTACACAGTTTGTCATCGATTTGGCAAAAGTAACACGCAAACTGAAAAAAGTAAATGGCACGTCACGAAGGATGTTTTCAGTGATTAAGTAATTGAAAAAGAAAGTGAAAATCTTTTGCTAAGAAGCTGCTAATAAATGCAGAAAAGTGAATTAGTTTTAACCATATTTTAGTGTGAACTTTGGGCTCTTTAATTTCAGCTTGATGTCGATATAACAATGCCGGCCTTCTGCTAGACACTTTCGTGACCAAGAAGTAACCTTCAGCTTCGAATACCAACGCAACGTTGTTCCGTCCACTCGAATATAGTTCTTCTACCCGTCATGGATGACAATCTCAGCATCAAATCCTCCGAATCTCTAACGACCAGTGGCGAGTATGAGATTGTAACCGACAGTAATGTGACCACTCCTATGGAGTCGCAACTTCAAGCAATAACTCCACCAGTGAAGGAAGTGTCCGGTGTCAGCTCAGCGATCAGCAAGTCTCCCACGTTGGACATTGCCAATAATCGCGACTTGTTGGACTTGCAGAAGGAGATGACTGAAGCGATTCGCGAACTTGAGCTCGAAAAAGGTGATCAAATTGCGTCTGTTTTGTTGCTCGTAACAAATGTTGGCTAAAAATATAGATATCACTGTCCAAACTTCACACATTTTTAATTCTGTTTTGAATTGCACGCCATTTTATGTGACATTTTTTTTTGAGCTACTGAGACTTGCAGATAATAATTTGTAATCATATTGTCGTTTGTTATATGCTAGTCGCGTGAGATTACATTAATTTCACATGTTTGTATAGTTTCGAAAATTGGCAGCAAAATATCGCAAAAGTCCTTGACCCTCCCATTGGCGAGCACGTCCCAACCCGCCCACCTGCTGAGAGAATCCAGCGACCTCTCCGCAATGTCAAGGGTGTCTTCATTGTTCCGAAATCAGGACACAGTTCCCGGATCGAAAAGTGACAGTCGCGACACAGGCCACACCAAAGTTGGGCAGTCAGTTTTTTATGATTGCACTGATGCCAGTTCCTTCGGTGGCGTCGAGAAACAGGACGATATGAAACCGGAGAAAAGCGATATGGATGGAGAAGGTATATGATAAGCTCACTTCCACAGCCTGACCGAAAATGTGTTAAATTCTGACGTTTTAGATATTGATCAAGGCTGCACCATCTTCTCTGGCGTTACCTACCTGGGAGCAGCTAACATAAACGCACCCAAATCGGAGGCTGATGTGTACCGAATCATGAGCGAATTGAACAGCGGCGCGTCCTCGGTCGGCCTGAAGATTTCGATCAGCATTCCGAGTTGCTCGGACGGACTCGTTGTGTAGGCATTCAAGAAGAGTTGCGTCTCCATTTCTGTGATTGAATCGACTACTTTCAGCTTGCATGACGCCGAATCCAACGCCGTTATCGCTACCTACGAAATACAAAGCATAATATTATATTACCGTGGCCCAGTGGAGAGTGTGGAGCACGGCTGTTTCGCCTTCACTTGGCTGCATGGCGAGGCGCTGTTCCAGTGCCATGTCTTTCGCTGTCAGATCTCGGAAGCTGTGAATCAAGTTAGCGGTAAGTTCAGTATTTCGACAGCTGACATTCAATTGAAGGAGTGATTTCGGTTTGTGTGTTACAGCTTGTTTCCAGAAGGCTTTCCAACAATATCCACAAAGCATGACTTGCAGTCTGACCTCGGCTATGGACAGCAACATGATGAACTCGGTGACGTCCGACCTTAGCGGCAATCCCCTTGCTGCGGCCGACTACGAATTTATCGTTTCTTTAGAGATCCGTGAGAAGGTGGCGAAGAACTCTTTCTCTGCAGTGCCGCGGGATCGCATGGGCTTCAGGTTGCGGGCCAACATGGACAAGGAAGTCTTCATTACTGTGAAGCAAACACCGTCGAGCATCTTGCCGCCGTTGCTCATAGAACGCTGCTTCGGCGTGCTGCTCAGTCCGGGAAAGCTGATGCGTCAAGCTGACATGCAACTGATCGATTTGGTTACGATGGGTTATCAGCTGGGAGTAGCCACAAACACTCCTGCTGCTGGCAGCGATAACCCGTCTGCAGTTCCATCTGCAGCTGCCGTCGTACCAGCGGCGCCGCTTTGTCTGCATCCGTACTGCATTCGCGCCGAATGGAAAGTTAAGGAGAAAGTCTTCGATCAGTTGAATTCGGAGTCGCATAAAAGATTTCTGACCGTCGCTGTAGACATCGTCATACGCGGCATACAGGAGCCAGTTCGGTTCGTCATTGAGACGCCGGTGCACATTCAGGCCCAGAGCGAGATTCGCATCATGGACCACTTCATTTCGAAGCGCCCAATGACTCTGCGCTTCTATTTGCAGCTCCAGAAAACCGACGAGTTCAATTGGAAAGTAAGTTCGATCGATCCGTCCGAGGAAATTGCGGAGCAGCCGCAGCAATCGCTGTCGTCCTCGTCGTACTTGCTGAAGTTGGGAATGAACAACTTGTCGCGCATCGTCCGGTCCTCGTCCATAGCGTCGATCGAGGACGACTGCCCCACTGACTACAGCTCCGACGGAGATGAGCCGCTGCTGAGTGGCACCGGCGAGGTGTCGAAGGACTGCTCGCAGGACACGCTGGACGACTGGGATCCCATAATTAAGGAGTGGGACGGAGAGAAGCGGCCCAAGAACTTGGCGCCTCTGGTGCGAATGGGGGTGCCGGAAGCTTTGCGCGAGAAGATTTGGCAGAAACTGGCCAACGTCGAGGGCAAAGTAGAGATGAACGACATGTATAAGACTTTATTGACCAAAGTAAGTACCAATCTTCGATTGGCGCCTTGAGCTGATGAAATACTCCGCACTCCGTTGCAGGAAACTAAATGCGAAGGCATTATTCAGAGCGATATTCATCGAACTTTCCCGGCGCACAAGTGTTTCAAGGAAACGGGGGGATCTGGTAATAATTTAACGTTATATATTTGAAGTTTTATCCTTTTCTCTCTCTGCACACAGGACAAGATGCGCTCTTTAAAGTGTCCAAGGCGTATGCAGTGTACGACAGCGAAGTGGGCTACTGTCAGGGGCTGAGCTTCATAGCGGCCAGTCTACTGTTGCACGTGAGTCATTCCTCAGAGAACAAATTGCGCACTTGATTCTGAATCGCCCACTTCCACTGCAGATGCCCGAGGAAGACGCCTTCTGCGTGCTCGTCGCGCTTATGTACGACTACGGCTTGCGCGAGCTCTACAAACCCGGCTTCGAAGTGCTCCATCTGCGCTTGTATCAACTCGATCGTCTCATTAAGGACCAACTGCCAAAGCTGCATGAACATTTCCTGGCATGTGGCGTGGAGACGCATATGTACGCCTCGCCGTGGTTTCTCACCCTCTTCACAGCGCGCTTCCCGCTCTGCTTCGTATTCCATGTGCTCGACGTATTCCTGCTGGACGGCATGTCGCTCCTCTTCCAGGTCGCCACCACTTTGCTTTCGATTTGTGAGGCTGATCTGCGCGCGCTCGACTTCGACGGCATTCTCAAGTACATGCGTGTCACGCTGCCCAAGAAGTGTCGCAATTCTAGTCAGGCCCGTCGAGTCATGAAGATGGCTTGCGAACGGAAGATCAAGAAGTTGAAGCAGTACGAGGATGAGTTCATGTTGAAGAAGCAGGACAGTCAGCGCTTCGACAAAGAGGCGCAAATCTACGAGAACCGGTTTGGAGAGGAGCGGCGAAAGCTGCAGACGGAGATCGACGCCCTGCAGTTGAAACTGCAAACGGCCAACGAGCGTGCTGTGGAGAAGGAACGCAAGCACACGGGCATCATTCAGGACTACAAGCAGATAATACAGCGCTTGGAGCAGGACATAACCACTCTGAATGACACCGTAGGAACCTTGAGGGTAAATAGCCACCTACTCACTTCGATTTCTAGTAATTTATATCGACTAATTGTAAGCCACTTGGTGTCTATCTGCTTCGCTTGAATTTCGTAAGAATGATTAATTCCGAAGAGTTCTTTTCTTTCCTTAGCAAACTGTGTCGAAGTGCAAACAATGTTCAGGCCACATCGACGTTGGCGTCAATGCGGACACTGAGCGCAACGAGCAGGAGTTGAACAAGAACGCTAACGAAGCCCTTTTGGGGCCTTTGGATCCCTTGAACTGTGCCTTGCAGCGTGTGCGTGAACTGGAGCTGGAGTTGGCGCAGGCGAAGCTGGCGCAGGTCGAGGCCGAATGCAAGAACCAGGACCTGAACCACCAGCTCAGCACAGCCATAAACGAAATGCAAACTAATCGCAACAGCTGGCAACCGTGGCTGTCGAAAACGTTCACTTCGCTGCAAGAAAAGGTAACGACTCGCGGTGGTCGCGACGGACCCACGGCTACCTTCCAGTCGTACACAACCCATCGGACGTCGGTGGATGCGGTGCCATCGCCAACGGGCACTCACCAGGTAGCCTGATCCAATCCATTAGCGCCTCAGTGCTTTCTCATTGTTTGCTTTAATTTAAGTTGCCGTAACTGCATTCGATGTCCTCCTTCATGAGTTTTATTATTATGTTATTTAGCTGCCAAGAAATATGGAATGTTTATTTCGCTTTCATTTTAAGTTTAATCCTACAATTTTCACAAATAACCTAACACAAATGTCATTGTTTGTTCGTTGAAAAGCAACAACTTTTATTTACCTATTTTAGTTTGTACTTGAATTTTATTGCTTCGAAATAAACTACACAGAAATTCGAGTTCCGAGTGTGTTGAGATTTCCTCTTACGCTCTGCTTTCCCGTCTCACGCAGGAGTTCAAAGTGTTCAGCACCATTGGCGGCTCCCCGAAGCTGTCTGCCAAATTCCAGGCTGCTCGCTTGCGGAACAGCATCGATAGTCTACGCAACATCGTGGCACCCATGCCTGGCTCTGGGGCCGATGTGGAGTACCAAGGAGTCAGCAATTTGAACGATAACCTCAAATACAATGTGGCACTGTCCACTCTCATTCGACATGAGGAGTAGCTGATTATCCAACGTGTTTTAAGCTGGAGTTGTAACTGATAATATTTCCGGCGAGCATTTAAGAAGCTAGCATGTAGACTGGCTGCTTGAATTATTATTAAGTTTTCGCCTAATCTTCAACTTAAGTTTATTTTTAGAAATCTGAAGCAGTATTTCATGGCTTTGAATAATGATTGCATCTCCTTTCGCGGTTCTTTCATTATCGAAAACATGTTTAGTTCCCAGTAGAATTCCCAATCATTTGTTTAATAACACGAATTATTTATGTGGATTCGGAACTCGGTCACGCAAACATTTTGCCGGCCACATCGAATGTATGTTAATCTAAAATCGTTAAACGCTGTTTTGTATTGTTTCGAACTCTTGCTGAAGCGGTTGCAGTAGCATTTAAAGAAATATCTAACAAAACTGAAATTCTCTGCTTTGTTTTCTCGTGTCACATTACACATTCTTGTACACACAACACAGAAAGAAAGAACATAAATGCAACTACTCGTATATTTAAAAACCCAATATAACCTCACTTTATTCACTTAACAACAAAGTCCATGCAGTATTTCCAAGTGGATCGGATCCATTCATTGGTCCAGCCTCAGATAATATATATTTTGGCGCCACTGCCGTTGATCTCTTCAGCTGTGGGAGGTGTGGATGCTGCCACATCCGGCGGCAGCCTCGGTAGGCGTAGCAGCAAATCCGCTGAGGAGCTGCGTTTATGCGTAAGCGAGGCTGCCAAGCGTTGATGCGGCGAATTTGTGAATGATTTGCTGCGCACATGACGCTCGTGTCCACGCAATGATTTGTTGACGTTGCCGAAGCAGGACGTCTTCCGTTCCTGTTCCACCTCGAACACGAGCAGCTGCTGCTTGTCGTCGCGGTTGTTGGCCGCATGCAGCAGTGCGCATCGTTGATGATGCGGAGCTAGAACGCTTCTTTGGGGACGCTTCTGTGCGAGGCTGCACGATGAAGGATCACGTGATAGTTCGGAGCCGAAGTTGCTTGCGTTGCTTAGTATGGAGTTTCTAAAAAGGCAAATTAATAGATAAAGTTTCTTGCCGACCGTAGCCAAACTTTGGTTCGTGAATATTTAAGATTTGTGTACCTGTCATGAGGCAAATTGGTACCGTAACTCAGCGTGTCTGCGAGATGTAAGTCAGCCGGAAATGCCTCTGGCGACGAAAAAGTATGGCGCAATCGCTGGATTTTGTAATTTTGATATCCATCGTTAATGACGATCCACGACCGTTTTAAGTGAGTTTGCTCGGTGCAGAGTTTGCCGCTCCTTGGACGTGCTACGAACAAGGAAATGAAACACGTTCGAACACAGCGAATTCAGCGACGACACTTACCCATTTCGCCCTCGGAGTGCGTGGTAGATTGCGGTATGGCTAAGGTGAAGGAGATGTTGAGGGAATCGTCCTTGAACTCATTGGAGCACTCCTCGAATTGGCTGGGCGAGTTGCATCTAGTTACGGAACATGTGAGAGTCGCAGTTAAATGGAATGCCGAAGTTCAGTAACTCACGAGCTGGAATTTGGATTCTGACGTTGCTGCTGCCTACTGATTGCAGGTTGCTGACTCTCAGCGGGATTTGGAGGTTGGCCCTGGCTGCACTTGCATAGCCCAATAGAGCTCGGCGCTGCTGCGTGGACTTGAATCGGCTCCGCCGTCCCAGACGATGCTCCAACTTCTGCAACCGCGATTCTTTGGTTTAATTAGTCATTGAGGAATGTGGAAACGTACTCGTGTAGTTTTGAAAAGCATTAGAAATAAATACAGAATACATTTTTTTTAATACCTCGGTCGAGGTCGAGCTACTAAATCAATATTTTTCCATAGAAAAGGAAAATATTGCGACGCAGAAGTATTTTTCATAAGCGATTCAAACGTTATTTTTACTCTACTCGGACAATAATTGCTTCCCTTGCCTACATTTAGCCATAGAAATAGCGAAATCAAGTGAATTACCACAATTTGCGGCTGCTTGCAGCACTTTCTTGGCTACGTCGGTCCTCGTGGCGTCCATCGCCGTCTGATCGGCTGGTGGTGTGTCTGAGGTGACTGCCAGTGCGGCAGCTGCTGACGTCGACGGCCGTTCGACGTTGTGGTGCACAGCGACTGGCGGAGGTTGCTGCAAGGCGACTCCCCTGCTGCAGCTGTGGTCGCGGTGACGGTGATGCCGGCCCTGCGCTTGCCGCGACTCGCTTATTTCTTGCTCCATGCCCACCTTGATTACTTCCTCGTAATCGGGAGGGGCTTCATAAACGGGCGGCTCGTCCGGGCTCATCTCTTCCTGGCGATCTGAGGAAGATGGAGATGCTTCGCGTGACTCGCTCTTGTTAACCTTTGCATTGATTCGCCGCTCACCCAAGAGCTCACTAATGGTTTGCAGGTGGTTCTGCAGCTCGCGCTGGTGCCTCGCTCTGACGCCCATGCGGTACAGGATCACCATCCAGCCGGAGAGCACCGCGAAAATGCCCAGCGTGCTGACGATGAAGATGCCCGTCGCCGTCTTCAGGTCCGGGTACTGCTCCATCTTCGGGAAGTAGTAGTTGGGCTTGTGCGAGTACCAGCGCCGGTCGTTCTGCAGGTGCGCCCAATCCTCCTCGCACGTCTCCGGCTCGTCGCTGCCGTCGCCGCAGTGGTCGAAGCCGTCGCAGTGCAGCCGGATCGAAATGCAGTGGTTGTTGTTGCAGAGAAACTCCGAGCCAATGTAGCAATCTGAGTGGAAGACAAGCGTCGAATATGGGAAGCAGCTCTCGCTTTGGTCGCAGCACTTACTCAGATAATTGAAGACGCTGTAGACTATTGCAAGCTTCGAAGAGATGCCGAAAACGCCCCTCAACCTGATGTAGTACCCGGTCAAAATGGGCACGATGTGGCTTTCCTTGCTCATGCCGTTGTTCGGCCAGACGACGTTCTCTATTTGCAGCGCGTCTGAGGTGGTTCCCTGCCGAACGGTGAGGTCGGAGCGCGAAGCCATCCCGTGGAACTCCTGCACTCGCAGCGAAATGTGTGTCTTCATCATCATGTAGTTGTTGCCCGGCTTGATGATCCAGATGCAGTCGTACAGCCGGATGTCTGTCGTGTTCTCAATCATGTTCATCATTGTGATGGCGCCTCCAGGGCCGGACACCATCCCACCGCAATCTAAACGGCAAGAAAAAAGGTTGTTTGCTGTTTCAGAGGCGTTCTTGAATATCGATCGTAGCGAATACTTTCAAGTGCTAATGCCAAATCAATATATTTTTATCAGAAGTTCCGCAATATTCCCTCCTCTCTCCTCTGCCTACCTGTGTACGGAACTAATTGGCCATCTTTCAGTTGCTTCGAGGAGACGAAAGTTACTTCAGCCCGAAAGCCAGCACCTGTTGCGCCGTTGCCGCGGAATTGCAGCAGCAACGACTTGCCGCTGCTTATTATGATGGGCGGGCGGAAGTGCTCCCCGGAGTACGAGTCCAGCATCTGCCCGTTCGAGTCGAAAACCTCCAACGTCGTCGTGAGGCCGAGCTGGAAGTCGGTGAAGTCCAGACGAACCTGGCAACTGTCCGCCTCGCACGTGAGTATGTGTTCGAAGCCGTAGTCACGTGGGTAGGACATGGGGAAGTAGGGCGTTGAGATCACCTGCGGCAGGTTCTTGGAGTAGTTGCTCACGATTGCTTGCTTTGGGGAGCCGCTGATGATTTTCACGTTTCCTGCGAGTGAGAAACGTGTACAAAAAAACCACTTTTGCTTTTTCAGGTTCCCTACTTTCGGAAAAGTATTGCAGAGAGAAGACGTGGCTGTTCGTGGCGCGGTAGAAGAACTTCAACAGCAAGGTTCGAGTCTTGCTCCGCAGCACTTTGCCGTCGCCACAGAATTCCTGGCCGGATATTGTTGAGTCGTAGGGCGGCTCCGAGAATTGGATGTGCTCGCACGGACACATGGAGGACTTGCCCACGCCGGTGTTGGTGATGCGCTCGCAGGTCTTCGAGAAGTTGACGTGCGTGAAGATGATGCGCACTACGCACTCGGCGCACGTCACCAGCTCCAGGTTGCACTGGTACCAAATGTCGGCGCTGGTGCGATTCTTCAGACTGTTGGTGGTTGTGGGCGAATAGAAAGTGCTCTGAAATGGAATCGTTTTCAAACACTAAGACAAAAAAGTGAGCTTGAATCATGGGATTTGCGAAAGGCTGAAGCGAGGATGTGAATCGATTCAGACACGGAACTTGAAAGAGGATTAAATTCATGAATAATTTAAATAAATTTATGATATTCAAGTTTAAATTTCGGCATGAAGAACTCAAATTATATCCAGAAATAGTTTTAAAGTAACACTTTCAAAGCGTCCTCCATTCATATGATTAAACGCCATTTGGAAATAGATTATTAATTTACTGTCGATTACTGTGTTACTTCAGATGGAGTCCAGTGCATTTTACAGGCGTTATTCTGATTAGTACCCACTCGAAAGGCTGACGTCGTAACGTTGCGTGCATGTAAGTCGCCGCGTTCGCCCAGCTCCAGGAAGTGTCGCCGTCCGTTCCAGTGATTGCAGATGTCCAAGTCGCGGTAGGTGCTGGATGGATAGGCCTCCGCTGGAGGAGGTCTACAGCATAACGTCAACACGATACCGACAGCTAGAGAAGGTAGAAGACTGTTCAGGTGCTCCTGCATGTCCCTTAAAGTCGCTTTTTAGGTTCTGGTAAACTTTCAAAGACCCGAAGAACAGGTCGAACATGTCCTTAATGAGCGCAGTTCCGTCTTTAGTACGTGGACCGAAGAGCAAGTTGTACGTTTGGAAGTCTCGGCAGAACTATGATTTGGACTCTGCTAAATTAAATAAAAAGCCACAAACGTCCGCTTGGGAAGCCTTATAAATGCTTCTTGAAGGGGTTGCGGAACAACTGAATCGATATCGAGCGAAAATGTTGTTCTGTGCGCTGGATTAGCGCCAGTTTAAATGTTAAACTTAGGTTAAAGACCTTTTTTACTAACTCTTCGCCAACAGCTACATCTTGTGAGGTAATAAATAATCCCAAGATATACTATAAAGCACCGAAACATTGGTATTAACTTCAATATTTCGAACTGAACATGAAATGTACGAAACATGACATACATACACTAAAGAGATTCTAAATAAAACATATCAATTTGGGAAAAGAATTAACATAAATATAAACGTATATTTGCGGTCTTCAAAAAGTTTCACGCACGCAAAAAAGCTTCACATGAATGTGATTTTTGTGCTGTATCGGAATATTTGAAAACATGATAACTAATTTTACATATGTGGCATGGGGTTGGCAAGTTTCAAGGCTATCTTTGCGGGTAGTCATTCTGAAAGTGCTTTAGAAAAGTTATCACTTAATTTGTCCATGAACTGAAATGTCTCCAAGTAGTCGCTGCGCTGCACGTTATTCATGCCTTTGATGCAGATAGCGAGATCCTTGGTCATTTGGCCGGACTCTATAGTATCAATGCAAACTTTCTCTAAAATGTCAGCGAATTCCTTAAGGCACTCGTTGTCGTCGAGCTTAGCGCGGTGCTGAAGACCACGAGTCCAGGCGAAAATCGAAGCAATTGGATTCGTCGACGTCTCCTTGCCCTGCTGATACATGCGGTAATGGCGAGTAACGGTACCGTGTGCTGCTTCAGATTCAACTGTTTTACCATCGGGACATAATAGCACCGAGGTCATGAGCCCCAGAGAACCGAAACCTTGAGCGACGCAGTCAGACTGCACATCACCGTCGTAGTTCTTGCAAGACCAAACGTAACCACCCTCTGATTTCATGACATACGCTACCATATCGTCGATCAAGCGGTGTTCGTACCAGATGCCAGCCTTCTCGTAGTCAGCCTTGTAATCCTTCTTGTAGATCTCTTCAAAAATGTCCTTGAAGCGCCCATCGTACTGTTTCAGGATAGTGTTCTTGGTGCTGAGGTACAGCGGCAGCTTGCGACCCAATGCAAACTTGAACGAAGCGTGAGCAAAGTCCACAATTGATTCGTCCGTGTTGTACATGCCCAAGGCTATTCCAGGTCCCTTATAGGTATGCACTAAATGTTTGTTTTCCTTGCCGCTCTTCGGAACGTAAGTTAAATATAGGTCGCCGGGTCCTGCAACCACGAAATCTGTGGCCTTGTATTGATCCGCATGAGCGTGTCGACCAATGACAATTGGTTTCGTCCAACCAGTTACTAAACGTGGAATGTTTTTGCATATGATAGCCTCACGGAATACTGTGCCACCGAGAATGTTGCGAATGGTTCCGTTCGGGGACTTCCACATCTTTTTGAGCTTGAACTCCTCAACGCGTTTTTCATCAGGAGTGATTGTGGCACACTTGATGCCTACGTTGTACTTCTTGATGGCTTCGGCACAATCAACTGTGACTTGATCTTTGGTGCTATCACGATTTTCAATGCCCAAATCATAGGTGTGCAATTCGATATCCAAAAAAGGTAAAATCAGTTTCTCTTTGATGGACGTCCAGATGATGCGAGTCATCTCGTCGCCGAGGATGTCGACCACTGGACCAGCGCGAATTTTAGCTGACATCTGAAATGATTTTAAAAACGTATAGAAAAAAGTAATAACATTTAGAGGATATTCAGAAGCGTTAAAAAATGAATTAGCTTATTTATTTAAGGTTTAGGGAAGGACATCGATGACTAAATGAGCGCGCAATAAGACTGGAAACATTGATCCTAGTTTCAGCATTCCCATGATTCTATACTCCAAATGATATTTTCTTCTATGTTTAATTGCTGACCACACAATTCTTTCAATAGCTTAAGAAAATATCGGCACAAGCTATTACGAAATAGTCATAGTAACCAATCAAGACTAATTTTAGTAGTTGTGTGCAATATCGGAGCGCAAGGAACGTTTTCAGCAAAATGCGTGAGTAATATTACCGATTTCTTACTATATTTCACCTCTGAACTGGCAGAACTGATTAAATGTCAGAGCTGCAATTTATGATGCTTAGGGCAGTCGCACACTAGATAGGTTTTCATCTTCCTGTGTTTCACAGTGTGCCTATTAATCCGAGAGTCCTACGAAATGTCAGTATGCTCACTGTCAGGTTAAGGTTGTAACGTTGTTTCTCTGGCTAGGGTATGACTCAGTGAGTAACCAGGATCCAATTCACAGAAATATTTATTTTTTGTGAAAACAATTGATGAAATCTTTATTCAATATAACTTGTTGCTTATAATTAATTGGCAGCACTGTCATTCGCCCCCTTTTTGGAGATGCTGTCGTTGTTGTCGGTCGCTGGGTTATTATTCTCGCCGCTACTGTATGTTGTTTGAGCGGATGTTGAATGCGGTGCGATGATCACGTCGTTTGAAGTGGTGTCGAACCGTGATGACGTTCGAGGCTGTGTCGAACCGTGAAGACGTTCGAGGCTGTGTCGAACCGTAAAGACGTTCGAGGCTGTGTCGAGCCGTGAAGACGTTCGAGGCTGTGTCGAACCTGGTTGGCGTTCGAAGCTGTGTCGAACCGCGATGGCGTTCGAAGCTGTGTCGAACCGCGATGGTGTTCGAAGCTGTGTCGAACTGCGATGGCGTTCGAAGCTGCGTCGAACCTTGACGGCGTTCGAAGCTGTGTCGAACTGCGATGGCGTTCGAAGCTGTGTCGAACCGCGATGGCGTTCGAAGCTGTGTCGAACCTTGACGGCGTTCGAGGCTGTGTCGAACCGCGATGGCGTTTGGAGCTGTGTCGAACCTTGGCGTCGTTCGAAGCTGTGTCGAACCTGGATGGCGTTCGGAGCTGTGTCGAACCTTGGCGTTGTTCGAAGCTGTGTCGAACCTCGATGGCGTTCGGAGCTGTGTCGAAGCTTGGCGTTGTTCGAAGCTGTGTCGAACGTCGATGGCGTTCGAAGCTGTGTCGAACCTTGATGGCGTTGAAGTCGTAGCGCTCGGCGGCAAGGAGTAGCGTTCCCACCACTGGCTGCGGAGGGTGGCGTATTTCAACCTCCGTCGCCAACTTACTTCAACAGGAGCTGCCGTCCGGAGGTCCAACCATCCATAGGCGCCAACAACTCTTCCTGAGCAATTCACAGTCAGGTTACGGGGTGGTTAGAAAAGGAGAGGAAGGGCAAAGTAGGAAGCTACTAACCAACTTACCAAGAATCACTGCTATGCTGCTGGATGTGTTCACTGCTGACTGGCGAGGCGCTCGCCCGAAACTGATTATTTCGTGTCTGTGTTCCTCTTTTATACTCGTGGCTCTTGTTCTTCTTGTTCGCTGCTCAGGTTTGGGAGTGTTCGACGTCGTCGTTGTAGCGTGTATGACAGTGCTGCAGTTTGACATTAATTTCTTAATTATTATACACATTGTTCTTATATTTATGCTTATACTAAATTATTTTCTAATACATTGATTTCGCTAGTAAATGATCTTAAAGCTTACAAAGTTATTATTTCTTATTTATTTTCAATAAACTTCAATGCTGTTGTGAATAATATAATGTCAATATAAAAAGTAATGAACTTCACTGATCGCGCAATAATAACCTTACATCTATAATTTCCTACTAACTAATCATGTATTCGTTGAACTATAAACTTACTTATGAATAAAATCAAAATAATTAATATAATGGCGAGAATCAAAAAGAAATTCATAAAACAATGATATAAATGTTGGGACGGATTGTCCGATCCGTCTCACTACTAATGCACTCTGATGTAGTGCGCCAAAGGTTGGCGATTGCAAGTTGTAAGCTGCAACTGCAAGAACTAAGTTTCTTGTTGTTTATGCTCGATCATGATTCAGCGTGACTGCTCGTGCTGTGACCAAAACATTAATTGAATTGACATACTTTCCAAGGGATCATTATTTATTATTGAGTGGGTCAATGGAGCAATGCACAGATTGTTAATGTAAGCAGCTCTTATAAATTAACCTTGTACGGGATATAGTACAAATACTTAATATTTCTAAATACTTAAAGCTTCGCAATATTCGCCATACAGAGCTCAGATCCTTAAAAGTAGTGCGATCAAAAATGGTGCATGCTAATAGTCGGCGGAAGAACTCATTGAACTACTTGAAATTTGTTGGTTAGACTTGTTGGGACTAATTATCCTTTCATGAATAAAAAGCTGACGAAATTGCATCGCTACCTTATAAGATGTAATGTCAAAAGCTCATTCGAACGTACATAGAGCAGACTCTTTATTATCCAGTGCATCCTAGATACTGCGCGCATTATTTTGTATTAATTTATGCGGCCAAATGAACCAATTTTTTTAATAAATGTCAGGTATGGAAGTGACTCCACGTGATATCCAGTGAAGACCATGGAAGAAAAATCGCAGAAAAACTTTCGTGAATTGTGCAAAAATTTTAAAAAGCGTGGAAAGTGAATATACAAAAATTTTAATAAATTTCGTGTCATAATAGTTGTAAAAATATCTCATGTGGCCAATACATGACTTCCTTGTGTGTGAAATAATTTCAATTAAAAAATTTGTAGCTTAATTATGAATAATATAGAATCATTCGAGAGAAGTGTCCTTTTCGCGCTAGCGATCTAGCCAAAAAGTGCATTATATTTGGATGTTATAGTAGCTCTAAATACCGAATATCTACTTTCTGGCGTTGTTTGTTTTGATGTATGCATGAAATTTGAAATATCCTCCAAGAAAAGTGTCCTTTGGCGCAACCGATTGCATCCGAAAAGGAAGGTGCACAACTACGTCTTATAAAAGTCTCAAATACCAAATTTCAACTTTCTAGGATTCTCCGTTTCTGAGGATACGTACATATGTACACACGTCACGACCAAACTACTCAAAATGTTCTCAGCGACGGTCAAATTGTGTGTTACCATCAAAATCTTAATATCGAAATTTTTCGCTGTTACAATACTTTCTTGTATTTACTACTTATACAAGGAAGTAAAAATACTAAAGTTAAGTACACTACAAATCAAATTAATAAATTATAATTTAGTAAGCATGCATGTAATATATTTATTTTTTGCTATAGCGAAATGATGTACTTTTGCTCCAAGAAGAAACAAGGGAAAACATTTTCAGTTAAATTAAATTTTCAAGATCCTTCGAATCGGCTCAGAGAAGTCTTTCTTGCAGTTTTCCTACGCTACATTTGTGGTGAACATGTTGCTGAAATAAAAAACTTCATTTTCCAATGTGTGAAACTTAATGATATTGCAATTAGTATACCTTAAAGTCCTTTCGTAAAGGACGCATCCCTGGGAGCATCACTTATAAAGAAAACACTTGAGTTGGTCCAATGTATTTTATTTAAATTTGTGGGCATTAAAAAGTTTTACAGATGCGATATGCCTTTACATGCATGAAGTGTTTTGTTAATGGGAATATTGAAATATATGACAGTTAGTTTTACTAACGTGCCATGGCGCTGCCTTCTTCAAATGCTTTCTTTTCGGTTACTGAACTTGATAGTGCATTTGTCAAATTATCAGCTAATTTGTCCATGAACGCAAACGTCTCCAAGTAGTCACCGCGTTCCACATTATTCATGCCTTTGATGCAGATGGCGAGATCCTTGGTCATATGGCCGGATTCAATAGTATCAATGCAAACTTTCTCTAAAGTCTCGGCAAATCTCTTAAGGCTGCCATTGTTATCTAACTTAGCGCGGTGCAGAAGACCACGAGTCCAGGCGAAAATCGAAGCAATTGGATTCGTCGACGTCTCCTTGCACTGTTGATACATGCGGTAATGGCGAGTAACGGTACCGTGGGCTGCTTCTGATTCAATTGTTTTACCATCAGGACATAATAGCACCGAGGTCATGAGCCCCAAAGAACCGTAGCCCTGAGCGACGGAGTCAGACTGCACATCACCGTCGTAGTTCTTGCAAGCCCAGACGAATCCACCCTCGGATTTCATCGCGTAAGCTACCATATCGTCGATCAAGCGGTGTTCGTACCAGATGCCAGCCTTCTCGTAGTCAGCCTTGTAATCCTTCTTGTAGATCTCTTCAAAAATGTCCTTGAAGCGCCCATCGTACTGTTTCAGGATAGTGTTCTTGGTGCTGAGGTACAGCGGCAGCTTGCGATCCAATGCAAACTTGAACGAGGCGTGAGCAAAGTCCACAATTGATTCGTCTGTGTTGAACATGCCTAAGGCAACTCCAGGTCCATTGTAACTATGGACCAGATGTTTGCTCTCAGCGCCGTCCGTAGGAACGAAAGTTAAATAGAGGTTTCCTGGTCCTGGCACCACGAAATCTGTGGCCTTGTATTGATCGGCGTGGGCGTGTCGACCGATGATAATTGGTTTTTCCCAACCACTTACTAAACGTGGAATGTTTTTGCATATGATAGCCTCACGGAATACAGTGCCACCGAGAATGTTGCGAATGGTGCCGTTCGGGGACTTCCACATCTTTTTAAGCTGAAACTCCTCAACGCGTTTTTCATCAGGAGTGATTGTGGCACACTTGATGCCTACGTTGTACTTCTTGATGGCTTCGGCGCAATCAATTGTAACTTGATCATCGGTGTCATCTCGATTTTCCATACCCAAGTCATAGGTGTGCAGTTCGATATCCAAAAAAGGTAAAATCAGTTTCTCTTTGATGGACTTCCAGATGACACGAGTCATCTCGTCGCCGAGAATGTCGACCACTGGACCAGCGCGAATTTTGGATGACATCTAAAAAGTAAAAGGAAATATTATAAATTTCTAGACTCGACTATATATGTATAAGCAAAACCATTAAATAATTAACTCCCAAAAACCTCTTGCGTCAGTGTGCTGCAAGTCTATTAATTATCAAAGATTTCAAAAACTGCACAAAGTTGCTACAAGGTCAGCCGCACTGAAGGTGGTTGTCTTTTCAGTTTCAACTAGTTTATCGCACCAAGAACTTCGTTTTGCTTTTGTTGCCGTTTAATCAAGTCATCGAACTCACTCACCCCAGCTTTCATCATCGACGTGACTGAAAATGCTCGCAGTAGAACTGGAGACATTAATCGTAGCGAGTACAATCCCATGATTTTAAATACTATTTTATCCTCTATTCATTTGCTGTGCGCGATTTTTGTACAATTTTTTTAATAGGTAAACAAGATATGAACACAAAACCTCACTTGATACAGATGGAAACAAACTCCAGTGAGCACAACACACAAGCAACTATTTGTGGTGCTGATAACAAGCTGAATGGAAGTCTAATTCAAGTTGTTTCATTATGCAATGCATTGAAATTAGTGAAATACAATAATTAAAAGAGAAAAGTACAAAACTTATTGATAAGAGATGCCTGAGAAGTTCAATTTTTCCTCTGACCTAGACACCAAGTTTGGCAGCCCATTTAACAGCATTTTCTGTTGTTTTCTTTTTTCAGGAGAAATATCTTGTTTTGTAATTTTATCTTCATGTATTTTTTTGTTTCTATCTTTGAACATACTATATTCCATTTAAAAATATACTAATAACGATAACAAATCTTGTCGAGTGGCATACAAGTAACGTCATAATTCTTTGAAGCAGACGACACATTTTATTTTATTTTACCGCAACAGTTTTCTATCCGTCACTTTACAGCGGACAGTACGAAGCAAACATTACTTTCTGTTGTACACAACGACGGAAGACATTTGTAGTTAACAAATGAATTCCGAACAAAGGTTTTTAATATGCTAACCACGGAAACTAAACCACAAAATATCACAAAAGTTAATTGTTATTGCAAAAAAGCTTCGCTGGGTAGCATACTTATCGCATAAAAAATGCGATTGTCTTTTTGAGCACTCTATTCTAAAGCGCACTCGATTTTTATGCATTTTTAGCAAATAAATTTGCGGTCAAAATTTAGCAAGACTGAAGATGCTTGAAATATTTGCACTGTCCAATTAAGGTTAGCTCACAATACACATTAAAAAGTTACCTTTATTACTTCTATATATATATATTTAAATATTTAAAATTTTTGCTTAGAAAAAGGAATTTTAACTACAAATTTAGTGATGAAAATAATATAAATATTTTGAGTAGTTACGCAAAACATACTCCGAAAAGTTGAAAAAATTTATTTTCTTCGAGTTGTATACATTGAATTGTTATATTTCTGGATTTATTGAATACAGATTAAATTAGGAGTAAAGTAATTTTTATCTTTCTGTGACTTGTCAAATGGCGTGATTGATGCAATATCAGAGTGAAAATCCTTTGGGAAATTTATAGTTCAAAAGGTGTCCCTAAAAATCATTATCCTCAAACGGCAACTCTGGACTTTTCCAACTAGATAGTTCCTTTGTTCATGAGCAAAACAAATCAAAATGATGGTCAATAAACTTGGATAAAAATCTTTAGACTGAAAATTTCGTCATCTATAAGATAATTCCAGATGATAAAAAAAATTAACTGAATTAAAACTGCACTGCAATTAAACAAATAAAACTTTTTCTTCTGAGAATAATAACGTACGCACACATGTATGTATATTTATATACATAATTAATTTCAAGTCTGATAAAACTGTATAATTTATTGACTTAGTCGGTATGTCGTGAATAAATTATTGAAGTCTGCTTGTTCGCATTGCACTTTGTCATACTTGGAACCTAAACGTTGAATGTGCAAATTTGATTATTTTAGATATCGATGAAGACCGGCATCTGTTTGTTTCTACGTATCAAAGTTTAAAGTTCATCTTACCTTTGAAGTTTGCCTTTGTTGAACTGTTGCGTTTCAAAATTAATTAGCGATGAACACAAACGACTTCTGGCACTGTTATATATCGTCCCTCTTTATTTCTAAAGTGAACCATAAACATTTATGTGGAGGTAACGTACATATATATAATAATAAATACAATAAACTTACGATATTAAATTTCCAGAATAACTTTGAACTCTTCAAAGAAGTTTCAAATATATCAAAATATGGTTTCGTACTCGTATTACGTACCAAGCAACTGCGATTTTTTTAAGGCAATTGTGTCAAAAAAAACATTCAAAAATAACTTTCACTTGCGGCGCCAGCGCTTAAAACATAACCATTCTTCTTGAAGATTCCAATCGAACTAATGAATGGAAATTGAAATTGCTTTGCACCTGCAAAATAAATGCTTTCATAATCCAGTAGTCGAGAATAGATTAAGTATGCGGAAATTTTTATGCCAACGGCCTTAATCTACCGATAGAAAACGTATTTATTAGCATTGGTTAATCGTCTAAGGTGGTTAGCTATTAAAACTCGCTCTCAATTTCACGAAGTTCACACAACTAGTATATGTATAAAATATATACTCGCTGGTTCAAATCACAATAAATAAATTCTAAATATTTGTTAGTTTTAAAGTTTTCAAAATAAAACTCTTGAATCCATAATCAAATTTTAAACAATAGATAATACCAATAATTATACCAATTAATATATACTAGTTGATAATACTGTTGTAATGCTAACATAACAGCGTTAAGATAGCGAATAAACACTACAAGAATCACTGCTTTTGAAAATACATCGATTGACAAAAAGATATCGAAAACTCACGCAAATCACGCATTTACCTAGGGAACTGAAACAAACGAGTATTTATGAACTCGTTGCCTTTAGACGGCGCACCATCTCGAGGTGCTCTGTGACGAGCAGCCTGCGTTGAAATCTCTTTCAACGAGCATACATATATACACACATTTTAAAATTGTAGTTAAAATTGTAGTTAAAGCGGATAAGGAGCAAATTGAATGAAAAAGACAATAATGGTCAGAAGCTGAAAAGGTAAAAATTGATCAGAAATCATAAGCAGAAACAGCCCCTCGCTTCTTTCTCCCTTCACCCATAATTAAATATCAGTGGCAAATTCTGAAATATGGAAATGAAGCCGTCTGCTTAGGTTTGAATATGTTTTCTTGTGCTTGGTTTTGTTTTTTACGTTGATCATGTAATCTCTTTGTGTATATATGCTCGTTGTATATACTCGTTGCCCAATCTTTTTTGAAAACAACTAGTACGATCTCATGAAATCTCTTTACAATATATACTCGTTGACTTAGTTTCTTCCCTTCCGAACTGGAAAGTACTAATTCTGACGGGTAGATGGCGGAACGCGAATCGCACGCGCCATCTACATTTCGTCCGTTGCCAATACTCCGTTTAGTTAGGTAAATGCTGTGTGAAATTTCAAATAACAGTATATTCTTTTCTTATTTTCGTGAAATATTTAAAGTAGTAACTTATTGAACACTTTCAAATAGTTACTTTAATCGTAAACTATTAATCTTATAATTATAATTAGTTACGTTGTGTTATTCCATCGTAGAATTTCATATAATAAATAATTTTTTTTTTTTTTTTTTGGGGTAGTTTAATAAATGTTGGTTTTTCAATAACTTATCGTCCTTTTTAATCTGATTGTGTGTCGGAACATTGTAACAGAAAGGCAACGCGAACACAAAATTTGCAAATGTTCCATTTTAAATGTAATTCTTTTAAATAATATGATTTAAAATTAGGAATAAGTGTGTTACTGTTAAATTATCGAATCGTGCAAGAAGGCAATCTTGAAAGGTGTGTTTTAGAAGCATAAATGTGAGGAAATCCAACTGCTTAAATTTCTGTTTACGCCGTTGTTGAGTTGGTCAACCTTTAAATAGTACGACCCCAACAAGAGTTTTACTTTCGTCTTCACTTCAATCAAATCGTATGAAGGAAATTAGAGAAGACGCAGAATAGGATTTTCCCTTCAGATAAACACGTAGTGATTAAATGGATATCCGGTGGTCGCTTGGCCCAAAGCCCAAGACGCTGTCGGAAAAAGTGTTCGTTAGTTAGTGGCCGATTTTATTATAGAAGACGATTCCGTCGCTGAGACACTGCGTTGCAAAACAATGTCTCGCTTTGTGAAAGTGCTGCAGCCTCTCGATTCGCAATGCAGCCATTAAGTTAAATGAAATTGAAAACGTTTTTCAGATTAGTATGCAGCTCCAGATACACGCCGAATCGAAGCCGAAGCAATAAATAAATGCAAGTTGGCATCAATTGCCATTCAAGAAATGCCTTTAATTACGGTCGTCGGAGTTTAAATCGAAGCCAAGTTGACTGCTAGGCTTCATGGAGGCGTTTCGACCATCGACGAACTGCGACGCTTTGTAAGTAGGTTGTTAAAATGTATTAATTGCCTAGTTCTGCAGACTTATGAAAAGCAGGCAACACATGACCGCAAAAAACCAAATAAATACACTTAATTTTGCCTGACATCAGCGATGTTTGCCATTTATTAGAACGCTTCATTCGTGTTTGCTATTGAATCATAATGCAGCTATTTTCTAAATTTCGACTCAACACTTTTGCTTTTTGTATAATTAGCAACGGAGTTAATTTTTGTTAATGATTATGCAGCTCTTGAAGCAAAAGTTTATTTCATTCTTAACTTCTGATTTAGTTTTAATTACAGAGTTTGTTTCGCTTGAGCTGAATTGTCGTTATAAATTGTTGAAAGATGATGATGAATGCATTTCCTGATACTTCCAATTTCTCTCTTTGCAACCGTCATATTAACAGCTGCAGAACACAGTCTTTGGATTGCTTTTGGCGTCTGATGATTGAGATCCAGGTTTGTTTATTCGCTGGTCCGATTTGACTGCCGACCATTCATCGATGACCGTCATGATTGATGGAGTGATCGGTCCAACGTGGAGCTTCAAGATTTCTACGAACATCATCGACGCTTGCAAAGAGAGATCAGCACTTTAAAAGGTGTTCTTGTTTCGCTACACTTCTCGAAATCTAATTAGAAATTCAATCAGCTGCATACACAACTCACGATGAAAGCATCAAAAGCAAGGAAAATTAGCAAACTGCGAGTTCAGCGATCAAATGGTCACAAAAACAATAACAGCGCATCAATTAACAGCCAATATCTTCGCAATAAAACATTTAGAGACTGAAGAAGCAATTAGAAACACTGACTTCATGCAACGCCTTCAAGCTGCCGACAAGTTGAGAAATTCGTCTGCTCCACGAAGAGGTGAAACCTAGAAGAGAAAATAATAATGAAAGAAAGTTAATTATGTCAAATCCGAACGGATGAGGATCTGTCTCAGCGACTATCGAACATTAAAGAAGAAAAATGTCCATTGAGAGCGGCTTCCAGAGGCGTACTTCCTCAGACGCGTGACCGAAGAAGGCGCTTGATTATCGAGTGTCGCGATTAATGCTTCTGTACAACGCGCCATGCATGAATAATGTGTAGTAACGGCTTTTAGTGCTCGATTACACTTCGTTGGCAAGCAATAAATCATACGAAAGACTTCTCATGTCAATGAGAACTCAAAGAAATTAATTTTCCCGAGCTGAATATGTTTTCCTCGAAGGACTTAAGTTTTGCGCCAAGAATTCGCTGCCAGTTGAGATGCAGATCGTCCATCACAAAGCGAATTCCTCCGAGAAGATCCTCGAACATCGAAGAAAAGGACTAAAATTGGAATCATTCGTCTTCATTCATCGCCAGCAGCACTTTTGTCTGCTTGTGATTGCTGCGATCTTTCATCTATTTTCGCATTCATCAACGCATTTGTTAGCCTCGAGCGTTGCGCATGCCAAACATTTAACTCCTGGTACGTTTCACTAACTTCGCCGGATTAATAAAAGTGAAACTTGTCTTTTGTGGTAGCGTCAATAAAGAAATTGTCCACGTTTTACTAAACATTTGAATGTTTTCATAAAATAGTTGTGTAAAATAAGTTTTTCTGCGCTTGAGGAAGCTATTACGAAAGCGACTGTCAAAATAAAAATAACAATTAATTTAATTGAGTGGTAAAATTTAAGGTTTATGTAAATAATTGTCGCTTTCTTAGGAAGCAAAGTTAAACGTTTGCATTGGCGATGAAATTAAGTAATGAAAACCGAGAGTGGTTACGATTTCAGCTGTGGACACTCAAAATAAAAACTTTCTTGTAGTAAAAATAAACGATTGCATGTTGTAAAAGCCTAAAATGCAAAATATTCGCTATCATTGATTGGCTTTGACTTATGATTAAAATTATATCATCTTCTAAAAGCCTCAAATACAAAATCTCAACTTCCTTCAGCTTCTGTAAGAAAATGGATTCATAGTCGCTCAAAATGAATAGCGAACTTTTTCACTATTACAAGACTTTCTTGCTTTTACTGCGTACAAGAAAGTAAAGACGATCAGGAATGAATTCCTTAAATTGCAGCACGATCGTCATGGTTGAAGAATGGAAGCTACTCTGAGATTTTGTCCACGATTCACGGCGCTTTTGTTCAATCTGTGCATCTGTTAGAATAGTCAATGGAGGGAAAAGTGTATTTATTTATTCTGTACATTTAAATTAGACCAACAGCAGACCCAAATAAATAAACAGAAAAGCCACATTCCTGCTTAAGAAACTTTCAACAACTTTTGAGCAATTAATTACTTCAGTTGGAAAGCAGTTACTCAAAATAGAAACACTGCGTGTCATAAATAAAAGACGACATAAAAATACGACCAACTTTTTGTCACATTTAATTCAAAAATTCAAAACTTCTTCTCACTAAATGCTTTGGTAAATAATGAGTTAATTTCCAAGCCAACAACTCGTGTTCGGAATTCATTCTCGTTTGTCCATTGCAACGCAGATTTCCCGACATTCAAATGTAATTTAAAAAACTGTTTAACTTCACGTTATGCTCTGAGTTGAGTTTGCAGATGCAGCAGAAAGCATGTGAACCGTTTCACAGTGTAAATTACAATAAAAATGAATTTGAAAGCATCTTATGAGTTATTTTCTGTTTATTTCACTTTTATAGAAATCGAGGTGACCCGTCGAACTTCGTCTCGATCAAAAAGAGTTTTGGACAAAAGCAGCAGTTTCCTCCCTCTCTCGTTCTGTCCCTCTACTATTCAACTTATCAATCAATTTATCGCCTGAATATTGTCCAAATGAATATTTAATACACAGTCTTAAGAAAGACTTAGGAAACGAACCTGGTGATGTACTCGTCGCCGTCAAATTAGAACCGCGATTAACTAATGTTAGGGTGCATGTAGCAAGGTGAAATATACTTTACGACCCCTTTTTACACCCATCAATTGCAGAACGCATTTAATAAGAAATTATTTGACAACAAATGAAGTGATTTAATTGGACTTTCTCCTTTCGGCGAATTGAGAACAATCGTCGAACCGAAAGCACTTTCCTATTTTTCACGTGGTAACCTTCGTAGTGACGTAGTCACTGCTGCAAGGCGGCGCTCCTGGACACAGCTGCTCCTCTCGCTGCACATGAAAGCGATCACATATTTCTGTTAAGCATTTAATAGATCTTCTGAGTGACTTTCAGCACTGAGAAGCAGAACGAGCTGCAGTCTGCGTGGCGACTTGAGCCACTCTGCAATCAACTGTAATCAGTGAAATATTAGAATTTCATTTCTGCTTTGTTATTGTCTATAAATAAACTCGTTCCCATCTGTTCTCAGCACTCGAGTGTTGTTTGGAGTTTCCTGCGAAAAGTTGCATGCGATTTCTCCGTGTGATTTTATTTGGTTGGGGAAATTTAAGGTCTACGGTTGGCAGAAGGAAATAGAGCCATTAAGGGGAATAATTACGAATGTTTGCTCTATTTTGACAGCGAGCATTGGCTTCCTTTTCACTTCCTTTTAACGTGAAGAAAAGGAGTTCGCGCTGTGAAAGAAAATCGAGTTGAGAAAAGGAGAAAAAGCACGTAGCGCCCTTGTTTTTTATGATCTATTTCTGCTCTTCCCTCCCACTCACGTCGTGGTGAAAGGAAGCCAGGACGCGGCCGTTGCTGGGCGTTATCTGCCTTGGAAAAGGTTCGGCGGCGGTGGCACTGCATTCGGAATATCGACAGCGTGCTGCGGCTGCCCGTCGTTCTCTGGCTAATAACAATAATAACCAGTTTCGAAAGCAGGCGGCTGCGATGCATTCCGAAAACGTCCCAATTCATGCGCAGAAACCATTCATTATGCATTATTTGCAGCTCGATAACGAGATGAGGAAGGATGCGCAGAGCATCAGCAGCAGAAAGCCACAAGTTGGCGTCGCAGCGACCGACAACCGCAGTCGCTCGGCGGTCATTCAACCGCTGCACAGCCGAAAATGCTGCATTGGGCACAGATGCTCAAGGGCTGCCCAGGAACGGGCGATAACAACAGCAACAAAGCAGAGCATTTGACTTTGACGCAAGGTTAACACGGCGAAAGTGCAGTCGGTTCTTTCGGGCCGGGATTGAGGCTCCTGCGGCAGTGCAGCTCATTTATTATTTATGGTCTTTGTTTGAATTTTAATTAATATTTGCAACGGCCGCGAGACTCAATTCCGGAGCGACTCACTTCTCGAGATACGCACGCGATGCGCTGACGACGAGATTTATTATGGTTCCTCGACGGCTTCTCCGCTGCTCGCTGCCACTCGGCTCAAATCCGATTTTTACGATTCTGCACGTCGTCTTTCTTCGCTAAATTAGGCGAATTTCGCTTGTGCACACAGCGATGGCCAACCGCAGCCGCAGCCGCAGCCGCAGCAGCTCTCGAAAAACCGTGCTTCTGCGCTCGTCGGCCGCAGGCGTGAATGCAGAAATGCAATAACTGCAGAAATGCTCGGATTCCGCAGCGAATTCATTTTCCCGACTTTCATTTCGACGAAAGTTTGAACTTTGTGTTTGTTGCTTGGTCTGGATGCGGATCTGCTGCAGAAGTAAGTCGCCGGCGGACGGACAGAGCCGCCGACTGCTGCAGGTCGCAGATCTGCGGAACACTTCTGGGAAATGATGAAATTATTCGACGTCGTAAAACGAGTTCTTCTCTGACATCTGTCGACTTCAGTTTTGCGCAGTCTTTTTTCTGCGTAATCATTCGCTGAATTTAATTTAAAGGTCGCAAAAAACCGTTTAATCAGTTGCTATTTGATTGATAAAGTTCTCACTTCGGAAGAGGAGGAGGACAGACAAAGAAATCGTTGTTCCATGTCGCAGAGAATTAAAAGTTTCCGCAGCAGCGCAGCGCAACCACGAATTTAATGCACGGCCAATTTAATAAATTCGCTGATTGCGATAAACATCACATAATTTGAAAACAGAATCCGCCCGACGAAGACAGAAGACAGAAGAGTTCTCGGCTTCGCAGTCAAGTCAGCGACTTTGAACGACGTTTTTAATATTTTAGCATTAATTTAAAACGATTTAAAGCGACTCGCAACTTCGTCGCGGCGGCGAGATTTATTCCTCCAACACGAATTTCGGTTGCTGCGGCCCATGATGATAATTGACGTTTATCCACTTGCGTGAACTTCAAATGGAAGTCGGACAGAAGCGAGTGAAGATCAACGCTCGGTCGATATGAACGAGCAGAAAGATCAGTCGACGGTTGAAAAAATGCATAAAATGATTCCATTAACCATTGAAATAGCGAAAAGAATCAGAAGAGTGAAGTTAATCGATGAAATAGAAAGGAAGACCGCGTCTCCATTGCCACTTGTTTCCTATTCAGTTAACGTTAACTGTCATTCGTTTGTTAACTTCGTCAATTCTCGGTTATCATCGCAGTTAACTTTAAACCAAGTGCCTGAGCTTCTTATCTCTTCTATGGATAACAAAGAACCACGTTCGGTTACCAAACTCATGGCGATAACTCGTTAACTGAAAGCACACTTCAATTGCTTTCTTGTGGGTCACTTATGCCGGCTGTAGAGGCCGCTGTCAGCAGCATGGAAGCAGCCGTTTGGCACGTCCACGGCAGACGGAAGATCTTCTCATTTAATAACCGTGATCGACTGTGACAGCCGCAATTGCGAAAGGGTAGCAACGCTGCAGACTCGACAATCAACGGCACGTCAGCCGAAGATGCTTCGCAAGTGCTCGCGCTTTACTGTTATACACACTTGGCCCTCGGAGCCGGCCAAGACTGGCGCGGCAATTAACTCCGAGGCGTGCTTAATTACTTTGGAGACTTGCCGCGGCGTCGACTGCGCCATCAGCTGAGTCAACAGTCGGCGAGCTGCTGCCGCGCTGCGAAGCTTGTGAATGGGTGACAGCGGCTCCGAAGCTTCGGCTTGGATCGTGCGCAATGCAGATGCTGAGGCGGTCGACGCCGCAAGTGTCATTACTCCAGCGAGAACAGCGCTTCGCTGCGTGACGCTCCAAAATAGCGGTTAGCGGAGAATTCAGCTGCAGCTGGCATCGAGACGCAGACGCAGACGAAAGAAAGAGAAAATGAGTGCTTTCCTGAAGACTTCGGCTTGCTTCGTTTCGCTTTGTCTGGTTTGGCTAGGTTTCGGTGCCTCGCTTCGGCCTCGGCCTCGGCTCCAGCTCCGTCTTCGGCTTTGACTTTGACTTTGGCTTTATTTTGGCTTCTGCTTTCGGCTGCTTCCGTGGCTCCGGTTTCAGCGGTGGCTGCGTCGCGCTGGAGCAGACGGCGAGTTCTTAAGTCCGTCGATGGTCGCGTCCTCTTCAGTTAGTTTCTGGCCATCGTTCCGATCGGTCGTGCTCCACGTAAGTTCCGCCACCTCGCAGCCGATCGACTTTCTGCTGCTGAGCTTCTTGAGAGTTTCTCGCTAGTAACGCGATTTGCTGACATAGTAACGTGATCTGAACCGAGTGCTGCGCCGATTGTTGGCAAGTGTCGAGAGTCCTCCTCACGAGGAAGATTTCAGTTGTCCGTGACTGTGAAGATTCGCGAAGGAAGCTGCGCAGACGCCGCCGACGACTCCGCAGAAACACGAATTCGAAAGTTTCGAGAAACTTCTGGACTTTCTTCAAATCGAAGCCAATCATTCGTTCGGCGTTTATGGTATTCAGCGTCTTTGGTCAGCGCAGACACGAAGCACCGTTTGCTTTGCGATTTCAAGTGCGGCCGTCGAATGCCGCAGCCATATTCGGCGCTAACGGTGCAAGGAATCGACCACTGCGCCGCTCCGTTCCGTGCTCATCCTCCTTCGGGCGGCTGCTCGCCTCCTCGTCCGCTGTGTCAAGCTGTCAGTCCGCGAGCAGATAATCCCAGACTCCGGTCACTCGCAATTCTTGAAGCAACAGTTTCGCTGCTTTCCGCTTTTTTTATACGGAATTCGGCTGTCTCCGTTTTCGTGTGCTCGGCGACTGATCGATGAGGAGTCTGCGATCGGTCTGCGGTTCATTTCTGCTCACTTCGGCGCATAAAACAAAACAAGGAACGATTCCGAAATTAGGCGCGATCTTGAGTGATGCTGGGAGCTTGGTTCGCACTCGGTTTGCCCTGTAGACGACCTTCAATGGATACTTTTCAGCTAGGAATGTACAGCTGCACGCTGTTGGGGAAACTAACTGAAAGATTCCACACAAGAAATGAGATATTGAAGCCTTGTTTTGGATTGACAGACTGAGAACTGAATGTGAAGAACTGAATTCCAACACATTTCGGTTTTTTATTTCTTCACCTTCGGCTAACGCAGGCACCGAGGCTCCGCGTTAGAATCGCCACATAAAGCCAGTGTTTTACGATCGCCATTCCGAGCGTTCTAATTCCGGCAACGACTCTTATTATTTTATTACCGTTGTTAGCCAGAAGAATGGCGTCTGATGACCGCCGGAGCTGCACGCTCTCTCAGCCAAATAACAATAAAGCGAGCAATAAAATTAAATAGTCCGTCTGACGTGAAGCGTATGGAGAGCGCACGGAGCCGACAGCGACAGCGACTGCTTTGCGGCTGCGAATGCAGCGAACCGAGTCGCCGCAGCAGGGCAAAAGAACGGCGCGGAACATCTTGGGAAAAGCCATGCGGTTTCGCAGTCTGTTAGGCGGCCGTGCTGCAGGTTCGTTTCTTAAGTCTTGCGTTTGCGGTCGGCTTGAGCAAATGTCGTCGTCGTCGTTGTCGGTGCAGTCGGCTTGGGTCGCTGGATGTCGGTCCGTTGTGTGTTTGCATGCTTCTCCCTGTCGCCTCGTAACCTAAACAAGCGAAGAAAGACCTTTGCAGAATTCGCCAAAAGCAATTAAGCAGCTTGCTGCATGGAAGACGCGTTGTTGTTGTTGTGTTTTACGTGCTGCTTGAACATGCTGAGCGTCGACCATTAAAAGAGATGTTATTTTTATGCAGGTATTTTTCACACTCGAGCGCAAGTTCGCCAGAAAAGAGTCAAGCGTGCGCTGTAAATTCCTCACAAGTGCACGGAAAACGAACGGTTCGGCAGCGAGACGAGCGCCTAACTGCGAAAAGAGCGGCCAACCATCACCCAGCCTCTCCGCCAGCCAACCAACAGCAGCTCCGCAGAATGACGGCGGCCAGAGCAGAAGTTGTGAGCAGCAGCGCTTTTACTGTTAAGCGTTTGATAGCGGTAAGTGAATTTATTTATTTGCACGCAGCCATTCAATCGACGCTTTTGCGTCTGCCTTCAGTGTTTCGCAGCCTCCGAGTTCGCCTGGAACCGAGGCAAGGCGATGTTAACGGCTTCGAAAGAGGCGCGAAGTCCTTTTACCGTCCCTTTTATGGCCCATTTCGGGTCTCCATCCCATTTCTGCAGAAATTCCACCGTCCGAAAACTCGTTTGCACGCGTTTCTCACTCGACAAGTAACGCAAAAGCAATAATTCCAAATAGAATGTGTAAATTCGTTCCTTTTATGACTGTTAAAGTGTTTAAAGAGCTTCGAATCGAACTCCGCTGCAGACAATTGATGCTTTGCTCTCACAGATCGGGAATTGTGGCGTTTTTGTGGCCGTTTTGTGTTTTGTGTGCCGCTTTCGGCCTGAAGCGTGCACGGCCAAGTCGTAAAAGCGTCGTAAAGCCGCGCTGACTTTAAAGATTTGCGGCCGAGGAACGAACACGGATTCTCGTCGGCTGGCGAACGAAGCTCATGCTTTATTTCGGTCTAATGATTTTATTCTTTACGAGCGAAAAGCGATGGAGACGCTCTTCCGGGTTTCCCCCGACTGCATTTGCCCCGCATCGACATTCACAGCCCCACTAAAGAGCAGAACTAATTGCAATTGATTATTGCTGCTTTAATTCGTGGGATTAATGAACGCTGGAGTCCACAGTTCCGCAGTTCGTCGATTGATGTCGCTTCTTTGTATCCGAAACGAGGCAGCGCGCCACACAACTTTGAAACCTTCGAGCTGCAAAGACTGCGAGAATCGCTCGAAGCTTGACAAACGTCGCACAAAGAAATCGGCTTCCTTCGTTCGAAGCCACTCGCGGACGGAGCTTAAATAAAAGTCCATTTAATTAATTTGTTGGTCTGTTTGCGGCGGCAGAAGCAGCTGCAACTTCTAAAGCCTGAGTTGTTGGCATCGACTTTTCATTGATCCAGCGATAACGTGAATTGGAATGGGTTTCGGGATCGTGTAAATATTGACTGATGACACTTTTAGTGCGCTCCGATTGCGGTTGAATGCTTCTGCCGCGGCGACGCTTGAAGCGAAGACGATTCCCCAGAGAATCTCCGCACTGATCATGAGAGGCAATCACATCCAAGCCGCTTTATTTCTACCTGAGCGCGTTTATGAATGGAGCACAAAGCGACTGAAGAGAACCTCCTACGAGGCGCAAGTGGAAGCAGCGCTCGATTGTTATCGCTTCATTATTATTCGGCCGTACTTCACTCAGCCACTTCGCGAAAGATTTGAATTCGCAGAAGAGGACGTTGCCCTCGCCGACGACTCCACAGCAGCCCGTTCGGCGCTGCACGTGCGCCGGGGAAGCGACTGAAGCCAGAGCAACGCGTCTTCCTCGTAATTAGCTCGTTGAAGCCATAACGAAAGAAGCACACAACAGTTATTTCTGTTCTCGCTGCTGATGCTTTGGTAATTTTTAGCTGCTTAACTGCTCGTTATACACGCGAGCAGCTCCGACATCCGCGCTTCCACAACCGTTAGCATTGCCGCTAAGCACCGAGCTCTGAAGTGGGGTTTTTAGTGGTACTCGAAACCATGGAAATCTCACTTTATTCGGTTGCGAATTTCTCAAATGTTTGGGGGTAAATTTCAATGAATTTCGTGTTATTGGCTGCGTTGTCTTTCCTCCATTCGCTGCAGCAGCGACGATTATTCCATCGCATCCATCTAGATAATCATCCAAGTGTCTTTATATTCGTTTTATGGCGTGGTTTCGATGTCGTTCGTCCATCGGTTTTATTGTTTGGAGTCATTGCTAAAAGGCGCTTTTTCTTGCAGGTTCTGCTGATCGCCGCCAGCTGCAGCGGCGCCGCGGCCACCGACCTGGGCTCGAGATGTCAGCATGACATGGACTGCACCGACTTCATAAAAGGCAGCGCGTGTTCGGCGAGCGGCTTCTGCGAGTGCGCACCTTACTTCGTGCAGCTGAACGCGACCAGCTGCTTGCCATGTGAGTCAAAGCCTCGCGAGCGACTTGAAAGCTCGTCCTCATTTCGACGACGAATTTCAGCTCGCTCTTCCTCTTCCTCTTCCTCTTCCCAGTCCGCCCGTCCGCCCGTCCGTCCGTCCGTAGGCTGGATGGCGTGTGGTGCCTGCCGCTGGAATTCGCGGCAGTGTGTCGCCGTTGCTGGCCGCTGTTTGCGTTGCGAGGCGTGTTCATTTGTTTATGTGCTGCGGTGACCCGCTTTCCTCCAAACTACTTAACATTTCTCTCCATAAAAGTGACGCCTCTGTTTGCCGAGCAGCCGTCCGTGTGCTTTACGATGCACTTTGTTTGCTGCTAAGTGCGGCTATTTGTCAACGCACACACACGACAGCCTCATGCATCCGTGGCTGGGAGACTGTCGCGGTCTTCCGTCGGTCACTGAGCAGATCAGCGCGCACCCACACCCTCCCCCGCCTGCTCAGCCGCACCCACTACTCATCGCTGTAGCCTGTCCTCTGTATCTCACTGCTCTCTGTTTCTCCCGCACAGCTCAACTCCTGGGTGGCGACTGCGTCCTGAGCGACCAGTGCACGATGAAGGTGGCCAACAGCAGCTGCCTGGACGGAGCCTGTCGCTGCGTCGAGGGATTCCTGCAGTTCCGCAAACACACATGCCTCGGCCGTAAGTATTCGTAGCTTTAACTTCCCAACTCTTTCGCAGTCGTATCGTTGTTTGGAGTGGGCTTGTGTGAAAGTCAAACTGATTCCAAGAACGCAGCCGTTGTTTGTCTTTAAGCTGCTCATTAGCACTCGGCTTGGTTCCGTTCCCATGTGCGGCTCGCAGGGAGTGACTGACCTCTGCATTATCACAGTGACGAGCCGCGGCTGCGAACGCTGATCAACTCCGAGATAATTCAAGTTTAATGTGTGTTGCGAAAGGCTCCACGTCCGCCGGAGCTTTCACGTTCTAATCGTGTGCTTTATGACTGAGCACCAGTTGTTTGAAGGTGTTTCCAGCGTCTCCAGTCGCCGCTTTCTTCGCGTGTGCAAATCGCAAACCTGACTTCCCGAACATCGCGTGTGAACAGAGTTTCTCGCTCGAGCTGCCTCTAATTAGAGCGAAATGGTTGCTTAATTTCGAGGAGCTCTGCAATGACAATGCTCCAACGTGTGTAAATAGAAGCAGACATGTCACGACTACACGCGAAAGAAAGGCACCGCGAAGTGAAGCGAATCGCCGCTGGAAGAAGGTGCGAACATTTCAATCGATGGGAGAAGAACTTCGAATCGTTCGACTCCGATTCTGTTAAGTAATTTAATTAACTGTTGCTGGGATCCGCGGCGACTGAAAGTAGAAGTTGCAACAGAAGCAGTCGGCGATTAATCGGCGATGAGTCTTCGGTGGCTCGATCACACGCTGAGTGGACGTGTGAATGAAGCCTCGGATGAGCGACGGGCGTGGAAATGTATTGAACGTGGTTGGGCGCATTGTTATCGGGGGATTTCCATAGTAGGACAGTTCTGTGGAAATAGGTTCCGGAACAATTGATGCGATCGCGAAGATTGATAGCTTCGTGTCTGCGCTTTGTTCGCCGCTTTCGTGGAGCGCCACGATGCTGAGGAGAGGCAACCGGACGCAGGGGCAGCCGGGGAGTCTATGCAGGGCTCTCGGCAGCCATGGACTCGTAGGCACGAGTGAGCGATGAGTGGCATACTTTCCGGCAAACGTCATCGCGTCTTGTGACGGCGCAACCTGCTCACAGAAAGCCGCTGCGCTGAACAGGTTCAGTGAAAAGACAACTGGAACAGCTACGGACAGCAGCAACTCAGAAACGATGCTTCACAAGAATTTCCACGAGATCGTCAACGCACACCGACGGCTTTGCGTGTGGCTGTGTGCAAACACAAGTGGCTCGGCTGCAGTTGTTGTTACTTTCAATTCATAGACTTTTCAGTTATCGCTGTTGTCGGCCAAGAAAGTAAAACGTCACGATTCGACGTTAATCATAGAAATATCGCCGCAATCGTTGCGCTGTTATTATTATAATTCGAAAGTTTCTGTTCTCAAAAGCAAAAAGAGACGAGGAAAAGAATTAAAAAACAAAAGTTAGTCACTGAAACAAGCAAAAACTCGATTGAATGATTGCTCTTTAGTTTAATGAAGTTTTTTTGCAATTTGCGGCCGAATCATCGCCTGCTTCACACTTGAACCTTGGCCGCAACGGTACAACTTTTACCTCTGCGCTGATCCAGAAATAATTCAAAGTGTTAACAATGAGTTCCTGCAAATTTTATGCCCGTTTCACAGTTCAAATGCTTGCTTGACCTCCGCCTTTCAACTTCAAGCCGTTAAAGTCGTCGCTTTGATTGCAGTTGCCCTTTGACACGGATGCGAACGTCTGTTAACAGTTTCGCCGCTCTTCGAAGCCTTTAATTGACCAATTGACCGCGGGGCCAATTGGACCAGTTCTCGTCCTCACTGATCTTCATTTCAGCAAATGTTTTCCTTTGTGCACGAACCAAAAATGCTGCCAAGTGAAATGCTGAATAAAAGTACTTTTCAAACAGCTGATTCAAACGGTGAACAGTGCTGCCAATTAATGCGGAATGTTGCTCCTTTCGAAATAGATCGCCGCTGGACTTTTCATAGAAGATTTTAGTTTTTCAGCAATAAACTCTCATTTATCCAGTTTTTTAATTAGTTTTTTGGGGAATTCGCAATGTTTCATTCAGCAATATACATTTTTTTCATTCAATATTTAAACCTTTTCCTGCATAAAATGAAAATTATTTATTATACATATATAGTATATTAATTACATATACAGTTCTTTATAGAAACCCAGTTCTTGGTCCAACTTTCTCTTCCGGCTCTTCGACAATAGGCAGACGTTAATCGGGCAGATTCTTATATTTAACATGTCACTGGTTTTTGTAAACAAGCCGACTACAATTCCAAGAATCTGCCCGACTAAAGTCTGCCGTGTTCTTTTAGGTTTGGTCCTTTAAATTGATGGCTTCTTGATGCGGACTTTCAAGCTCTTTGCCCACAGACTCACTTAACTTAATTAAAAAGGTGGCCAAACATTTGCAGGTACAGAACCGTTCTTCGGCGTTGAACTCACCCAATTAAAGGCGACTCTCGCTAATATCGACGCCGAGATTCGTATCGTCGCTGCATTGAACCCGAGTCTGATTCAGGATAAGTCGCGAAGCGGTGAAAGGTTCGGGTTCTGGCTGTGGTTTCTGCAACTATAACTGGAAAGTGGACTGAACACGGACCTAACAACTCACTCGTGAGTTCGGCCCGTGATAAAGTAAAAGGTTGCCGTCGCATTCAGCTCATTGTTGGTTAATTCAGGCAGATTAATGCAGAGCCATTATTAACTTTCATATGAGGCCCATGTTCTGAACGACTCCATTGACTGGACTTTCTAAAAACTCGTTTGTCGCTGCTAAAAAACCGGCGCGACGGACTGCCGACTGCCGAGTGACTTCGCAACGCGCTATTCAGTTGTCAAGCGTTTAATAGGCCAAAAACAACAATAGACCAAAAACAATGACTTGACAAAGCGTTAGCATTCCATTCGCATTCTTGTCGCCGGAACGAGCGCGAATTTCGAAATCAATGGGAAGCATTCTAATTTTAACCTACTTCTGCAGCAACGATCATGTTTCCTCCGATTTGCATAATCCATCTGCTGCTTCACAAGCCGACAAAACTCTCAACTGTACCATCAGCAGCCGTTTCGAAAGTGTTCTTGGCCAACTACCGAAAGCCCCAAACTTTCTACAATTCGGGATTTAATCAATCACTCGATGGGTCTTTTATATAATGAAAAGTTTTCTGTTCTGTTGCCCGATTCGAAGAATTCAGCCGGAAATCAAGGAAATACGGACTCACATGCCCAAACTGAGCTCTTTAAGCTTTGGCTTTTTTATAGTCTAATCGCTTCCTAACCTCTTTTTGCATGCATCTGGGGCATCGCTCCGACCTCGTAGATCGCCCGCAGCCGAGTGTTAAACTGGTTGCTGGTCATTTGTCGTCTTTTTCAACACTCTTTTGTCACTGGGTGACCCAGACCCAGTCGCATGCAGACCGAACGATGGAATCTGTAAGCGACAAGACGTCCCGAGTGATCGATGCGAAGAAAACATTGCAAGAACGAAGCCTCAGTGCGATGAGAAATGCCATTTCCCATGAGACACCTTAAACATAGCAGCAACGAGGCAGCAAGCACATTATTTATGCTACGGCCAAGAGACACTGCGGCAAAAAGGCGGAAGGCATTCGCTCCGTCGTGCAGCAGCCACGCCGACCGACAGCGGCCACAACTAAGTAACTGGCAAAGCTGCGTGCTGACTCGCTCTCAGGCTGCTCTGTGAGCCAGGTTAAATATAGACAGGGCAACAACAAACTATCGACCTGCAGCGGGCAACGAAATCTAGTGAAAACAGGTTGTCATGCGGCTGCTGCTCGCCCCGCGCTGCTCTGCTGCCAGACGCGGCGGCAAAGTGGGTCACATAACACAGAGATTTCGCACAGGTGCAGCTCCAAAAGTAAAACAGAAACAAAAGCAAAAACCAGCCTCGGCACGAAACAAACGGCTGCAGAGTGGAAGAAGAGTTGAATGTTGTCCATGGCAGCCGTGTTTATGTCGTGCACGTGGTTCGTCCTCAGCAGATCCTCGGTTTGGCGTAGTTAATTGCGAATAAGCCTGTGAAAGATTCGAGTTTGACTTCGAGTAAAGCGAAATTCCCGGCCATGTTAGAGTCTGTTACTAAAATATTTCGAATAGAAATTCCTTTGTTCTCTTTTAATTTTAATTCTAGACGCTGACTGATTTCTTTGGCTTTTCTTTTCTTTCAGCTGCACATCCAGGCGCCGTTTGCTACAGCCACGCCCACTGCCAGATGTCGAGCGGCCGTTCCCATTGCGACTTCCTCATTCCGAATCTTTTCGGACGTTGTCAGTGCACCGCGCCGGCCAAGTTCAAGGCCGGTCTGTGTGTCGACTCCACCGACGCCGAACCAACTGAAGAGTCCTTGAACACTGGAGCCAGCACAAGCAATGTCACTCCATCTCCCGCTGAAACCTCGCCGAGCTCTTCACCGGAATCCTCCCCTACCTTGGCTGCCACTGAAGAGAGTCCAGCGCCGTCCGAGAATTCTGTGGCTGCTGAGTTTATTGAACCCTCTCAAACTCCAGAGGCAGAGGGGCCGATGCTGCAAAGCGTGGACTCATTGGGCTCTACAGTCGCTCAGTTGCCCACGAAAGCACCCGACGCTCCCGACGATTATCCGTACAAAATGGAGGGTGACTACTTCGAGGAACAGGAACCGCCGTCAGAAGTCGTGGACGAGGAAGAAGCACCTTCGGAAGCAAGCGTAGACACGAGCGATGAAGATGTGAGCGCTACCGAGGCCCCGGTAGCTGCCATCGACGACACTATGAAATTCGACTACGAGGACTTGGAGGAACTCCTGGAGCCAGACGCTGATCCCAGCAACCAGTTGGCCTCGTTACCGACGACAGAGCAGACGCTGGGAGAGAAACCTCTTCAGAGTAACACGGCGATGCATGAAGAGACGAATGAAAGCGACGCCGCGAGTGATATTAACGGCGATGGAAGCGGCAACAAAAATAGAATCAACGAAATCGAAAGTGTTGCCAATGAAGCAGTTGAAGTGACTGAAGTCATTCCAGAGAACGAGCTGAATAGACACACATTCGAAAACACGGTTGAGCAAGGTGAAGAGGAGGAAGAAGCAGCGCTGAACCCGTATCCAGATCATGTCAATAAAATCGGCGACGATGAACACTTAAGTTTGGGAATAAAAGAAGCGGAGCAGCGGCAGGAGTTTGAAGAAATCACCGACGCATCTCCCGTCGCCACTGGAGAACTAGAGACACACCTCGAACTAGGTGCTGCCAAGTGGACAAAGCAAGACGAGCAGCCGACTTCTGGAAGCGATTTAAAAAAACTTAGCTTTGTTGAAGGAAGTCCAGCAACGACGACTGCCGCAGCCACAGAAAGCATTCCTGATGGAACCCGGCCCGAAAATGAGTCACAAGGCTTAACGACTCCGCAAATCTACGACGAAGAGGGGCAAAGAGATGAACTCGTATCCGCTCATGAAAAGCAAGGAGAAGAGCAGTCTTCATTCTCCTCAGGGGAACACGTTCAGAAACTGGTTGTAGAGAACCTGATACGAGATGATGATTTTGCGGATCTTTCAGGAGAGAGTCTGCAAGAAGAAGAGCATCGAAATCAGCCGGAGACCGAAGAGAACATGACTACAGAGAGTCATCAGGAACTGGAATTCGTTACAAAGGAAAGACCTGCTGAGAGTGAGAAGGAGGAGCAGCAGCGAAGGGAAGAGGAGGCTTTTACTGAGAGCCAGCATAAAGCACAAGACGAAGAGTTTACAGAGGGGAAGTTGCCAGAGAGTGAGCAGGAGGAAGCTGCATCGCTCATTACGGAGAGTGAGCACGGAGAAGAAGCAATAGCTGAGAGAGTTCACGGAGGAGAAGACGAGGAGGACGACCGTTTGTACCCTACGACAGGTGCTGTTGTTTACGAACATGTTATAAGCGGAGGAAGAAACGAGGCTATAGAAGCCACGACATTGACGAGTGTGATGGAGACTGAGGAGACCAACGAAGAGACTTCGCCTAGAGTTGAATCAGCTACAGAGTCCTTCGGGCATAAGGAAGGATCTCAGACAGAGTCTGAGCAGGTTGGCTCTCAGGAATATGACGTGGAAGACCCCATAACGGAAATCAATGAAAATCAACCTGCAAATGATGTGGGAAATACCGAAGATGAGAATAAAACTCCGGAATCGAACGCAACAATTGAACCTGAGGGAGGCAACACCGACCATAGCCACACTGAAGAATACAACACTGAAAATTCTAGCACAGACACAGAGCTCAATAGAAATGAAGGAGATGCCGAGGATGAATCGAATGCCACGCAGGCTCCTCTCGTAGATGACGCTAATACAGACTCTGATGATGACGTAGAAGCAGCCAACATAGAGTCACAAACGGAAGGAGTGCTGCCAGACTCAACTACAGCGTACAACGAGGAGCAGCCGACGCAGAGGAACCTCGTCGAAGAAGAACACGAAGAGTCAGCGGAAATTCAAGAGGCGGAAATGGAAGCAGCGACCCATGGAACTAACGTTGATTACACCGAGTCTATATTCGATGTGTTGGGCAACTTGATGGCCTCTGAGGAAGCTGCGACTACGCTCCGTGCGGACAGCAATGAAAACGCAATCGACGACTTAGAGGCCGACGAGACGCACATCCAGGAGAGCAACACGGCCACGGACGAGGATTTGATAGCTGAATATACAAACATCTCACAGGAAAACTCCCCTTCCGAGTCGCAGCCCGACAAAAACCCTGAAGAAAAGCCCAATCAGCAAGGACACGAAGAAGAAGAACACCAATTACTGGCATTGGAAGGCTCGGGCCAGAGCTACGTCGGCGATAAGGCCGAAGCTGCTCAGACAACCGAGCACACGTCTGAGGACTCGGAAGGAACTCCTTCGCCGGAGGAGTTGTTGTTCGACCTGACGATGGCGGAGTTCTACACACACGAGTTGGAGTCGGATAACCTTGTCGTGGACACCACCACGTATGCCGCCGACGAAGGCTTTTCAGGCGAGGACACGTCAAGCGATGCTCCGGAAGATGGCGCTCGAGGTACCACCGAAGGTCCCGCTTCCAACGCGGACGCAACAACGGAAACGATGATGGGGCTGGCGAGTCGTGTGACGGTTATGGAGCCAGAAGCCCTGATAGTCCCCACGCTGAAATCTGTCATTACCGAAGGCGATGGCGACGTTACGACCAACGCTCCGGCGCCCGAAGTCCTCGAATCTGACCTGAAAGATGTGCTGTCGACGAAGCCACTCACAGGTAACTACGAACACTGCCCTAACCCGCCCGATTTTCATTCTTCGTTTGCGGTCCACAGAAGTGCGGAAGCGCGTGGAGCTGGCTCTGGAAGCCGTGTCGCTGGGGCTGCCCTGCTTCAACGATAAGCAGTGCCAATTGGCAGATGCTTACGCGGTCTGCAATGCTGCCGGCGTCTGCGACTGCGTGGACTCGGCCGAATGTAGCGCCACTCGCACCGGCTGCAGTCCAGGAACTTTCCAGGTACGTAGCTGCCTTCATTTCCCTTATCAACTTCTGATCTTCTCCCGGTTCCGTGTGTTTAGTGCCGTGCCAGCGGCGTCTGCATCTCGTGGTTCTTCGTGTGCGACGGACGCCCCGACTGCAACGACGCCTCCGACGAGGAGTGCAGCTTCAACGCCCGGCGCAACCAGACCTGTCCCTCGGAGGCCTTCCACTGCCGGCGCAGCGGGCGCTGCGTGAGTCGTGCGGCGCTCTGCGATGGCCACAAGCAGTGTCCGCACGGCGAAGACGAAGAGGGCTGCAGTGCGGCGAAGGCCGGCCGCTGCCCGCCACACACGTTCCGCTGCAAGAGCGGCGAGTGCCTCCCCGAGTACGACTACTGCAACGCGATCATCTCCTGCGCCGACGGCAGCGACGAGCCGCCGCACCTGTGTGGCTCGCGCTCCGTGCCGAGCCTCTTTCTGCAGCTGCTGAACGCGGGCGGGCTGCTGGGCCAGAGCCTGGAGCCGGGCGCGTACTGTCCGCACCGCTGCAGCAACGGACGCTGTCGCTCCTCCGCGATCGTCTGCTCCGGGCGCGACGGCTGCGGCGACGGCACCGACGAGCAAACGTGCTCCGTCTGCAGTGAGTTGCTCCTTTCTTTCGCTGTTGTAACGATCTCAACGCTTCTTGTTTCCTAGAATGTCCTGCGCCAGCCACGCCTCCGCTCCAAGCCAGACATCGGCCAATGCCATTGTGGTAGAAGAAGCATTAAGCGCCATCTGCAAGCACCGCTGTTATCCACTCGTGTCCATCGAACTTCTCCTCCCATTCAACGCAATCGCACCACGCGCCAAGTTTCCAGCCCAGAAACTTCGATACGCTTTCAGCCACTGATTAAATTATTTCCATGCTCTAGCTTTAAGTTTATTTATGACCCTTCGAGACGCGGCTGCTTCGAACAGAGGAAAAATTGACTCCTTGCTAGAGAAGGAAGCGCAGACGGAACCGTCGCTATCTTCGCCTCAGTGATGCAGTCAATTGGTCTTCCCTCACATTCTAATAAGATCCATTATTTATTTCAACGCTCCTCTCCGCCCAACAAGAATCCTTCAGCACTTGGAGAAGAGAAAAGATCTAATTTAAGAGATTCTACACTTTGCCACATTGAATAATACATCGTATAGAAATACAGCAAGAGAAACGGTTCACGGAAACATTTGAGAACTTTAAGAAGTGTATAATAATAATTTAAGTTTTAAACTCGGTTTAAGCAGCGCATAACAAAACGGTTTTCGGCGATCAGCTGTCGAAGACATTTCGCTAAAAAGCATCATTGAATAAAGGCCCATTTTGAGTTTAGTTTATAAACCATGTACAAAGGATTTTTGTGTGTTGCAGAAATCGGAAGCTCAACATTCGCTTATGAACATGTTGCGCAAGATGAGCTCGTCAAAGTTTCGCATATCCACAAATCAACATTCGCTTATCAACATGTTGCGGAAGACGAGAGCGTAATATTTCCCTGATTTTTTCAATCGGTTAAAAATAGAGAGCGCCGCTTAATGGCGATTTTATGACAATTCATGTAGTTAAAATCTCAAATAATCTGCTGAATTAAACAAGCTGTTAAACGCTTGTTAAATTACAGCGTAATTAAAAATCATAATTAAATATTTATTGCTTTTATTACCCATGGAAACTAACAAATTATTAGCAATCCACGTATGAATTTATTCACTTGCTGAATTTGATTTATCTAAATGCGATTTTTTTAATGCGATTTTTAAGCAATTGTTTGATAATAGACACACAAGAGTCTCTAAAATCCTCATTTTAAAAACATTCTACAAGAAAACTCGCCCGAGATATTAACTTGTCTTAATTTGGCAGTTAACACTTAATTATAAAGTTTACTCAGCAACGCAAAAGAAGACATATCATTGAAAAACTCGCATGATATAATTTTATATCAAAGAGTCTCTCGTTGGAAGCTGCATTCCAATTCCAATGCAGATTGGCGAATTGGAAGCATTTGAACGTTGTTGCTGTTTCGGTGTGGAAGATTAGCAATTATTACGGTACTTTGCTGTAGTTACTATAAATAACGGTAGCATCGGCGGCGTTTTTGCGGCGCTGTAGTATTTCAAATACCTCGCAACATCCTAATTACATTTTTAGTGTTGTGCGAGGTGGACTTTGAGGACCGCTGAATGCGCATGCACCGTTATGAGTGAGGTCCTTCCGTTGCTTGGAGCACGGAGAAGGATTCTTGTGGCAGGTTCAATCGATAAAGTGCAAACTCGGCTGTTTTTCAGTGCGTCAATGAAAACAAAGAAGAAAGCAGCTGAATAAAAACGTTAGCAGAAAAACTGATTTCTTTTAAAACAAGTGCAAATTCACGCATTCCTTGCTGAAATTTATTCGTTTAATTGCGGAGTTCCACTTCGGACTCGTTTAGTTTAATTCGACACGGAAAACAGTGAAGAAAACTGAAATTAAAACAAATAAAAAAGTGAACAAATGCACGGAAATTTTATAGAATTTATTAATGATCATTGGACGCGGTGAATTTAACGCTTCATTGAACAGTGGAACAAAACAAACGCTGAACAACAAAAATTATAGCGTATTTTTGGGCGTGAAGAGAGAAAAATGCTTTTTGTGTGTTGCAAACTTTGAATGAGTTTCGCATCCGCTCCATAACAACAGCCCAACAAAAGAATGAGAATAAAAAAGGGGAAACAAAAACCGTCACTAAAACAAAATTTGGCTTAAAACCGCGAGGGATTTTTTCTTTTTATTCAGCGAACAGCTTTGAATTCTTCTTAAAGTGGAATAAACTTTGACTAAACCAGATTTCTGGAATCTTTTTTTGGGTTTTTATGATTCGATTATTAAATATGCAAATTAAGGTTTTTTATATTTAATTTGCAGCGTCGCATTAATTAAAATTGCGATACTTTTATTAACGCAACAGCCACCTTTTTTGTCGCATGAAAGCTTAGCAATTCTATCGCATGTAAGAACCGGTCGGCGTGTGATTCGTTTCCAGCGTTCGTTTTGAAGACGACGTTGAAGACGTTTGAAGTGAGAGAATCGTTGAATCGTGAGAATTCCCATTAGATTTTATGTTTCTTATTCGAATAACTAGAATAAAAGCTTCTGATGTAATCTTTTATATTTAAAACTGAAAAATCAATTTTATTCCGATTCTTAATATAAACACGACGCCTTGAAGTGTTCGAGGAGCTCGGCTGCCATTGATTAATTGTGATCCACTTGCTAATTACCAGCGTCCACACACTCAAATCTTTCCGTTTCCAGAGATTATCGAACTCTTTCGTGTCGCTTCGCCTCTGAGAAACGCGCACGAACATCGGCTTCATTCGTAATCGCATCGAAAGCCGCACTTCGTTCGACGTGCGAGTGAAAAGCGAAGATCGAGCGATGCTGATGGATTTTCGAAGAAAGTTGGAATTTATTTGCGTTTCCCAAGCGTTGAAAAAGATTTCAGTTTCTTCTAGAAATCGCTGAAGTAATGTAAATAATAAATTAATAGATAAAATATTACAAATGTCGTTGCTTTTGTCCACACCACAAACGAACCTTCAACGAGTTTTCATTATGTTTCGAACATTCTTTAACTACTTTCGGCATGTTGTCGATGTTGCAACATTCGCCGATGAGTTTCTTCACTGCGCACGACGATTCGTGACCCTGTTGCTATTTTTATCAAGCATCGCATTTATGCACATATCTTCAATGTTTCTATCTTTAATGTTTAACTATTTAACAACTTCTCGAAAAATTAATGACGCTGATGAATCGACATTTTATTATTTATGGTCTGCACCCGACGGACTCTCGGTTTCATCACAGCACAGACTCAATCATTACAAAAGTGGTGATGGTTTTTCTGCAATTCAAGGTTAACCGCTGCCAGTTGAATAATCAAAGAAATTTCATTTGAATAAATATTTGAATGAGTTTTTCTCTATCCTATAAGAGTTGCGTATTCGTTTCAATGCTAATCAGAATCCACTAGAAAAGGCAGCATTCAAAGCTGCGAATACGAAGCGCGTTTCTGATTCCAGCGGAAGTTTGTAACACTTTCGCCGCTAGATAACACGAGAAGTTTCAGCGTTTAACGTTGTGTTAATGCTTAACATGACGTTAGAGGAAGTTTCCGAATTCGAATTCCAAGATAAGAACAAAGAAATTCGTATTTCCGATTGGAGCACTGTTTTATGTTCGTTCACCAAAAGATAAACAATAAAAATTTGTTTGTTTATTCGTGTGTGTGTGTGTGTGTTTCTCTGTGTGCTTCAAAGTTCTGTAAAGCTTTGAAGTGTCTACGTAATTTAATTTAATACGCAAAAGCGACGGAAGCTGCTAAAATTGAAGCCGTTGTTGATATGGATTTGTTTATTTACGAATTTAACAGAAGCAAACGAAGCAGAATTCATATTAAAAGCTCGTCAGCGGTTGCAGTCTGGTTTCCATTGTTTGTTGCTTAGGATTGAGTGTTGCTGACAAACGCAGTGGATCGAAACGACGATTAAGCGAAATCCTAATTTAATATAAAATCAGATAACTCATAATTAGATTTGGCTCACTTGCACAAACAATTCAACGGATGGGGAATTCCTCAAAAGCTTCGATTTCTACAAAATATTTGCTTAGACTTGAAAAAAATTCAAAATTCTAGTTTGATAACAAACCAAAGTTTATCCAATTGGAGTCGGCGTTTGCCACACTCCGTTGAATTTGCTCATTGGAAGCTACGACGCTAGGCAGCGCCGTTGATAGCTTTGACCAGCTCGCCTCGGTTCGCGCCGCACTCGTCGGCAAGCAAGCGCTCGTGTCGGTTCGCTCGTCTGGCGATCGCGCCAGAAATACTTGAAATTTTCACAGCTTCACTTCGCTTCTGTTACAGTTTCAGTTCTTTTTCTCGAATTCATTGCCAAGTTCTCTGTCGCTGAACGCGAAGCGATGTCCGAACTACCTAAAAATCGAAAGGCGTTCGCATAGTGAATAATTTAAAGATTTCGCAAGCAAATTTCAGCAAGTGCAGACAGAATTAAGCACTGAAAACGCCGGATCCAGAGGACGGTGCCAAATTAAATTAGAAACAGCGCCAAAATCGCGCGAATAGATTTCGATTAATGAAAAATTGTCTGTCGGAAATTCAGCCGGGTGCGAAATCCGCGATTTAATGTTGCTTTTATTTCACTTCTTTCGATTGAAGTCGATTAATCGCACAGAAACTGAAGTTCGTCCCGTTGCAGCGGCTCCAACTGCGTAATGACCGAACCGTCAGCCGCGTGTGCGTCGCAATATGAAGCATAAAAACGGCGCTGACGAAAGCCCGCTGCTGCAAGACGCCAGCGATGAGAGCGCGACGGCGGAGGGCGACTCTGACGGCGAAGTGATTAACAACAACAACAACAACAACGCGTATCAGCTCAACAACAACAGAAACAACAACATTGCCAAGGAGCACGCCTCCGCCCACTCGACGAAAAGGTCGACGGAAAAGCGAATTTCGCCCGCGACGAAGGTTGCGATCGGCGGTCAAAGCGGCGGCTGGCCGAGTCCGCCGCGCCTCACGCTTTGCTCCTGGAGCGTCTTCAAGCGGAAGCTGCTGCTGGGTCTGGTAGCACTGTCGCTCGTCGCCCTGTACCTGAACTCGTATCTGCTGCGCGGGCCGCGGGACGAGCGCGTCCCCGTGCTGCACTATTCGCATGTTCCCGGAATGAAAGGTGAGCCGCCATCCGATTCGATGTCTGCTACGATTGCACGTTATGTTCTGCTGCTCGAGTTGAGTGCGAGTTTGTTTATAGTGAAGCATGATTTTGCATGGCATTAGGCAAAAAGGTGAAGCACGATGATTTCGACCTCCTTTCGCAGGATCCATTTACCTCTAGAAGATTGGATGATGAAGCTTACACCGATTCCTGGACGCAGAAGTTCGCCAGTGAAGTCAACGAATTTTTATATCAATTTTAATTTAAATAAACTTTTGTTTGTTGCTGACTTAATTTGCTTTGCAATTTTTACTGATTTGCGTTCTTTATCTTATTTTTTCATGTTTTTGTGGTGCGCTTGGATCCGACTCGGAAACTCGCTGCTCCAAATGCACATCCATTCCAACCACGTGCTGTACGCCGCCAATTAATTTGCTCTTAAATCCGATTGTGATTTCGCTTCATTGTGTTTGTGCACCGACGCTAAACTGTATATAAACACAAAGTCTTTGATAAAATCCACGTGAAAGAAGCAGAAGCGACGCGAGTGCATTCGACGTCCGCGAAGTCCGATGCTCGCACCTCCGCCAGTGGTGCAATGAAAACCGCCGCCGTCCTCTCTTCGACTAACGTCGGAAGCACTGCGGCCACTTCTGCTTCTTCCCTCGACGCTTCGAGTGTTGAGCACTCGGGCAGTTCCACTAACACTTTCCCCAACTTCACCTCCACTCCTTCTGCGGGAACCATTCCAGGGTATCTGGTGTGGAGCGAGCGCTGCAAGATGCCCAACATCGACCCTTACATGCCCGATGTGATGGAGTACTTCCAGCGCCAGAAATACGAGCCTTGCTCGACGCAGGAGCCGCTGACACGCGTCCAGTTCGTGAAGGAGACGCAGCGATACGCGCTGATCATCCTCAAGGAGCGCATCCAATCCTACTCGCACACAGGCAGCGTCGACTGCTGCTACCAGGCCATCCGGCGGAACCACACCGGGAAGAACGCCGACAGCAATGTGAGGTAAGGAGCGAAGGAAATCCCAATCCATGCGTCCCACTTGCGATAAGGGGCCTTCAACGGGTCCCTTTTTTAATACATTGGTGCGATACATTTTGCTGAAAACATCCTTGATCTGTTGGTTTTCTTTGTTCAAGACCTCCAAATTTGCTAGTTTTAAAGAATTCGCAAATTTCCGTAGACTTTTCGGCTTTTGAGCCTCATGCTGGAACTACAGCTCCAAGAAATTGTTTAAGGTGTTGAGTCAACATCACGGAATGTGGTTTGCAAGTATTATTGGGTGTACCACACTCGTCTTTGAGCCCCATCATGGCATTACGGTCCTCATTGCCAGCATTACGGTCCTCACCTGATTTGGATCTAATTTATCCGCATAATTGCACTGCTTTAGGGTCAAAGCTGCTGGCTGTTAAGCCTGGTAACACATTTGGTTCAAATTAGAACCAGAATATTTGCACAGGTTCTAATTAGAGCTAGAATAATTTTTGAACAACTGAAAAGGTATTTCTTCACAGCTTCGGTTTGGGTCACATTTGATCCAGTAAATTGTCTTGATATAGATCCAGATCGAGCACTGGAACGCAGCCAATGATGGAATTATTTATTATTCTATTATTTTGCGATAGAATTCCGTGTGTATTACAGATAAAAATTGAACTCTGATCAGTGGCGATGGAATCCAAATATCTTGGGGGTCCTACTGTAATTACAAGTCCTTTCGGATCTCTTTTTACTTCAATTACGCGTATGCTTATCTGTATTCTGGATGTGATTTCATTTTCTCCTCCTCGCAGTCTTTCGAAGTGCATTGATTTCGGCAACGGAACTCAGCTGCCGCCAACCGTAGACAATATCATCGTTAGGTGCAAGTCCCTGGGCAAGCAGGTGTACATCAACGGCTATCCCCTGATGCCGGAACGCGACGAGATACGCCAACGCCTTAACAATTGGCGGACGGAGGCGGAGGGAAGGCGAAGCAATGCTACAAGTGTGCTGATGATTGGCATCGACAGCATCTCTCGGATTAACTTGATCCGCGCCATGCCGAAGACTGCGCAATACTTGTACGACAACGAATGGTTCGAAATGAGCGGATACAACAAGGTACCCATAGCGATACGGTGACAGCGTCATTTAACCACTTGCAACTTGTTTTAGATCGATGACAACACGTTTCCGAACTTGATGGCGGTGCTCACAGGACGCAACAAGACGAACGCCTTCAAGAAGTGCCCGCCGACGAAGCTGCACGGCCTCGACGACTGCCCCTTCATCTGGAAGACGTTCCGCGAGCACGGCTACGTCACTGCGTACGCCGAAGACGAGGCTTCAATCAACACCTTCAACTACCTGAAGCTGGGCTTCGTGCGCCCGCCCGTCGATTACTACTTGCGCCCCTTCCTGCTGAGTGCGGAAAAAGTCCTGCCGCTCAAGCGCAAGTCGAGCCTCATCAGGTGCGTGGGTTACCAGAACTCCGCCGATTACATCTACAACTACGCGCTGGAGTTGGCGACGCGCTACGCTCAGGATCCATACTTCGGCCTCTTCTGGACCAACACCTTCAGCCACAACGCGATCAGCGACTGCTCAGCGATGGACTCCCGGATGGTGGACTACCTGCGCCAGTTCGCCGCACTCGGAACGCTGAAGAACGCCATCGTTATATTCCTGAGTGATCACGGGCTGCGCTTCGGACCAACGCGGCGGACGCTCTCCGGGCATCTGGAGGAGCGGCTGCCCTTCATGTTCCTGTGGCTGCCGCCGCATCTGAAGCACTCGCATCCGGAGTTCGTGAACGCACTGAGCGTCAACAAGAACCGCCTTACGAACCCGTACGACCTCCACATGACGCTCAAACATGTCCTGGCGATGTCAGGGCGTGTCACCGAGCCGAAGCTGCTGGCGCCGGCCGAAGACTGTCCGCGCTGTCAAACGCTGCTCTCGCCAGTGCTGCACAACCGCTCGTGCGAAGACATCGCAATCGAGGAGCATTGGTGCACCTGCATTCCTTTCCAGAGCGTCTACAAGAACTCGAAAACAGTGCTGCGCATGGGTCGCGGCATCGTCCAGTACATAAACGAGTTCGTGAGCCATTTCCGGAATGGCTCCATCGCGCCCCTCTGCCACACACTGCGTCTGCACAGCATCGATAGTGCCTACCGCGCTCGACCCAGCGGAACCGTGGACGCTGCGCCCGAAGAGCCGCTCCAAATCTACCGCATCAACTTCAACACGAAGCCGAACCAAGCAGTGTTCGAGGCCACGGTTCGGTACAACGCGCTTAGTAGCCAGTTCGAGGTCACGGGCGAGATCAGCCGGCTGGACGCTTACGCCAGGGACTCGCAGTGTGTTTCCGACGGGGCTGCGAAGAAGTATTGCTCCTGTCGCAAGAAGTTCTGGTAACACGCGATTCCGCATGTGCTCAAAAAGGGGCCCAACAGACCAGCGTCAAGCACACGCACAAAACACGCATGGCTCCTTGCTAACGTCTTAGCTATTTTCCAATTTATGACTAGTTTTTTAAGTGCTGTATTCACATTTTAGCTTAGCTTTATTTCATAGTTATAGCCTAAACACAGTTGGAGAGGCCGGATAAAACTTCATTAATCAGCTGTCAAAATTACATGGGCTCTTATGGACAACGAGAAAAAAGTTATTTTCCAGATTCCCACAACGTTCCGTCGCTTACTTACGCCGCCAGAGTTCGGCTAATTTCTAATCTGGCGGCAGAGCTGTCTTCTTCTTCTTTTGTGTAGATGTTGTTTGTGTAGAAAAAACCTTTGTATGCAATGGACGCCCGATTACGCCGCTATAACTGTGTGTCGTCGCCATAGTTTGCCGGCTGGAAAAAATTGAAGTTGTATCAGGCCTCTCCAACTGTATTTAGGCTATTAATAGTTATGTTATCTTGAAAATAAGCGCGAAAGTATAGCAGATATTTATTCGTTCCTTTCTTGGTATTAATTATTGTTCTTGTGCTATGAATGGTGACTAAGTAACCACTTGCAAATCCAACTATATTGTGCAGAAACCTTCTATGGACACACCAAGAAAACGTAACAAACTCTAAACTAGAAATTTTTCTGTGATACGTAATGTTAAAATTTAGAGAAAATAGAACATGTATGGACATATGTACACCTAACGAGTAACTTTTTATTGTTAAATTTCTACGGCTTAATAAAGTAATAAGCTACTACAATCAAATTGAACAATAAAATCTGAAATAACATTTATTTGAATGGAATAGCAGAAACGTGTTGCACGTTGTCATCCGCTTTCAATCCTTTTTAAGTTTAAAATATTTAATATCTTCTTAAACTATAGATAATTGGAGTTGTTTAATTTTAAAGGAAATTTTAGCTAGTCCGGAATAAGGAAATGTTGTCTGTCTGTCTTAATTTGTTCGAATTATTTGATGAAAGTTCACGGCTTAAGATTAAATTCTATTTACCATTTTTCCCATAGCGCAAATATTTAAAATCTCTCTTAATACAGAAAATCTCCGCTCGATTGTACTCTTAACAGTTTCTAGAGATAAACATTCAATATTAATAAATTACAAATTTTAAAATTTCGATTACAAATATTTGTAGGTAATTTATAGCTGGCAATTCTCTCAGTGCCTGTAAACCAGAGATGTCTCTGCTGTAAACTCAAACATTTGCTAAATACGCCGGCTAACAGCCAAGAAACTTCATCATCTGCATCCAGAGATAATCTCTTCTGTTATCTCTGTCTGCATCGCAAACAATTAACTTTGAAAGTTACAAAACAAAACAATTTACGTAAGGTTGGATACACAAATTAGTGAGAATCGAAGCGAACGCGGCTGAAAAGACGAATAGCAAACAATACTATTCATAAACTAAGTGAATCAAGTACGAATAATTTTCAAAATTAAGTTTTTAAGTATAATCGGGGCAAAATTAAAAATGCTTTATGCACATAATTAGTTACTAAATGTGAAATCAACTACTGCAATAAATAAAAGCAACCCATAAGTAAACGCGAAAAGTCATACTTTTGAAATTCCTTATGTAAATTTACTTTAAGGACTTGGCAATTAATGCCATATATCAAGCGATATTAGTTCTTCATAAAAACGTTTGCGTAATTCGGTAAAATAAGGCACTAAATTCTAATTCAACCACACAAAACAATATTTTTTCAGTAAACAAGAGCTTGCTTCAATAATGTAAATGAGGATTGTGATGCCAAGTGAAAAGAATTTTAATTTGGCTTGGACGCACTTGAAACGGCTGAAATTACATTGAAGCACGTTGCGAAATAATAGAGGACGTGTGTATATTAGCAAGGATAACTTTTAGGATATTGTTGTTCTTTGATATAGAAGTGTCCAATACATTTTAGGATTATTTTGTAAAACGACGACGATATAAAATATTGCGTCGTTTACTCTCTCGAAATATAATAATTTATCCGAAATTAGTTGATTGCATTTCCGGAATAATAAAAACTGCAGTGGAGGAAAGAAAGTTGCAAAGTTGAAGAACGAAAACCTTCGGTTATTTGGTTGTTGTGAATATTTTATTAGTTGTGACTTTGTTAGAGAGATTTGTGGATTGGCAACGAATTGCCAACGTGTTGAGACTACCTGAGGAAAAATGGTTAAAACTAAAAAGGGCAAGAAAGAGATAGTGGCCAGCACTGCTGGTGGCGGTGCGTCGTCTGGCGATGATATGTAAGTGACTCCCCCAGCAATCAAAGACTCTTCATTTAGTGGTGTCAATTGGTCAGAGAATACACCAGCTGAATGAAGAGACCCATTTTAATACAACGCATGTAACATTTTTTAAACTTTTTAAGGGAATCTGAACCTCAAAAGACTGTTCCTGATGATGATGGCGATGATGTAGACAGCATTAGCATCAACAACAAGAAGAACAAGCAGAAGCTTTCTAAGAAGAGCAATAAGAAGAAATCGCGACATTCTGATGATGAACTCGAGGATGGTGACGTGTCTAGCGCAACAACTGGCGTCAAGAAACTCGACATTAAGTCAAAGAATAAGAATAAGGCAAGGAACAAAAAAGCCTCGGATTCAGATGATGAAATATCTGCAAATTCTGATGAAGAGTCGACGTCTAACAAGAAACGTGAGAAAAAAGGCAGCGCTTCGAAAAAATCTGCTTTTGAGTTACTTATGGAGGACGATGACGACGACGATTTGCCAGCAGCAGCTGTAGAAAGTGAGCCTGAAGAAGACGTGGAAGAAGAGCCTACGCAGCCTGCGAAGAAAAATGATAAAAATACTAAGAAGAGCAAAAAAGCCAAGCGCAAATGTAAAGATGATGATGAAGATCTAGACAAAATGCTAGCAGAGTTACAGGCAGAATATTCTGGCGCAGCAGAGCCAGCCGTCGCTCTACAATCCGAGGAGCAGGCTGACGAGGAGCTGAGGCAAAATGCAAAGAAAGGGAAAAAGCAGCAGGAAAAATCCGCCACGAATGAAGAAGCTGCTGATGACGAGGACGAAGGTGGGACTGTAAAGACTGCAGCGCAAAAGAAAAAAGAAAAGAAAGAGCGGCAGAAGCGTGAAGCTGCGTTGGCCAAACAGCGTGCCGCGAAAGAAGGTACGCAGAAGCCGCCGAAAGGAGATGAAATAACCATGGAGCCGGAGTCGTCAGAGCAAGCGCAGGATTTGCCTACAGAATTAATAGAAGCCGTGGAGTCTTCAGCTGCACCTGCTGCAGAGGAGACTGATTCTGTTCAACAGGAGGCCAACGAAGCAGACGCGCTCAAAGCAGGGAAAAAGGATAAAAAGAAAGTTAAAAAAGAGAAAAAGGAGGAAGACTCTAAAAAGGACACTAAAAAGAAAGGCGGTGTGTCAGCGGCTATGGTGGCCGCTATGCAAGAGCGCCTCAAGCTGATTAAGGAAGAAGAAGAGCGCCAGCGACAGCTAGAAGAAGAGAGTATTCGTAAGGAAGAGGAGCGGAAACGCCAGCAATTAGAAGCTCTGCGGTTGGAAGCAGAGAGAAAAGAGAAGCGTAAGCAGAAGGAAGCGGAGCGTAAGGCTCGCTTGAAGGCTGAAGGCAAGCTCCTTACCAAGAAGCAGAAAGAGGATCGCGCGAGAGCTCAAGCCATGTTAGAATCATTGAAGGCCCAAGGCTTAGAAATACCAGATCCTAACGAAAAGCGCCTAGCCCGTCCAGGTAAGTCCAATCCGTATTTCCCATTTACATGCATTCACTTCTGAATTTACTTATTTCCGAAGGCACGCGGGTTCGTCCGAAAAAGAAGGGAACAGGCAACAGGGAGGAGGCCAATGAGTCGGAGGAGAAAGAGCCGCAAAAAGACTCCGAAGAAGCAGCGGTCACAGCTGCGGAAGCTGCGAAAAAGGAAGCCATTAAAGAATCGTGGGATGTCAGTGATTCCGGTGGCGACGAAAACGGAGACGAAGAAGCCTCTCAGGCGACCAGCACGAACAACGGTGAAAAATCTGGTGGCGTCGACGGCATTTCGTCGGTCGACAAAGCTGCAGAGGACTCTGATTCGGAAGAGGAATCGGATGAGGACAACGACGACATTGAGGAGGACCATGCAGCGTCTGAATCCGAATCGGTGGCCTCCGCAAGGGATGTAGGATTTAATCCGAATGATCCCGAGGAGCGCCGCCTCCGCGCTGAGCGCCGGATTATTAATCGCAAGGCTGACGCTGAGAAGACGCGAACGACGGAGGACTTGCGTGCAGCTGTTGTGTGCGTTCTGGGTCATGTCGATACAGGCAAGACGAAAATCCTCGATAAGCTGCGACGCACTCACGTGCAGGACTCTGAAGCCGGCGGAATAACGCAACAAATAGGAGCTACGAACGTGCCCATTGACGCCATTAAGGAGCAGGCGAAAATTGTGCGTAATTCAGCAGAGTTCGAGCATCGCCTGCCCGGTCTGCTCATCATCGACACACCTGGCCACGAGTCCTTCAGCAACCTCCGTAACCGAGGCTCTTCGCTCTGTGATATTGCGATATTGGTTGTTGACATCATGCACGGCTTGGAGCCACAGACGATCGAGTCCATTAACTTGCTGAAGAAAAAGAAATGTCCCTTCATCGTGGCGTTGAACAAAATCGACCGTCTGTACGATTGGAAGGTGATGGCTCGACGTGACATTCGCGACGTCATCAAGGAGCAGGAAACGAACACGCAGCTGGAGTTCAATCAACGCGCCAAGGATGTTATTTTGCAGTTTGCTGAGCAGGTAAAACTTCTTGTATAAACGATTTTAAGAAAAGCATTACACGTCGCTCTCTTTTTACCCGCAGGGCTTCAATGCTGCGCTCTTCTATGAGAATCCAGATCCCAAAAGCTACGTGTCCCTTGTGCCTACGAGCGCAATTACGGGCGAGGGCATGGGCAATCTGCTGTTCCTTATTGTGGAGTTCTGTCAGAAAATGCTGGCGAAGCGACTGATGTACTCTGAAGAGCTGCAAGCTACGGTGCTCGAAGTGAAGGCTATACCGGGCTTGGGCACCACCATCGACGCTATTCTGATCAACGGCAAGCTTCGTGAAGGCCAGACCATGATTCTGGCTGGAACCGACGGGCCCATCGTAACTCAGATCCGTTCGCTGCTCATGCCGCAGCCCTTGAAGGAGCTGCGAGTGAAGAACGCCTACGTAGAGTACAAGGAAGTGAAGGCGGCCCAGGGTGTTAAGATTGCGGCCAAGGACTTGGAAAAAGCTATAGCTGGCATCAACCTGCTGATCGCTCATAAGTCGGACGAAGTGGAAATTTGCAAGTGAGTGAATAAATTGAACTGAGCAAAAAATACACAAAATAATCAAGCCGAAATTAGAATTAGCAATTAAAATTATTTATGATTTCTGTGGTCACCCAAAATAATCAATTGATTCTGGATTCTAGAGAAGAGGTGGCACGTGATTTGAAGAGTGCCCTCAGCCACATCAAACTGGCTCAAACCGGAGTTTACGTGCAGGCATCAACTTTGGGTTCGCTAGAAGCTTTGCTGGAGTTCCTGCGGTCATCGAAAATTCCGGTATGTTGAGTGATTTAATTACCATTGCTAAATATAAAACATCAGATCAATAATTTATTATCTATCAGTTTGATATCGTTAATATATAAGTTGCTTTAGTCAAGAATTCAACGTCGTGAAAGTTCAGTCTATTCATGGAAAAATAACATTTATAAATAGAATTCTGCATGATTCCTTTGGTTTCCGAGTTGTTTTTATACAATTCTCACTCCTTGTTCGTATTTAGAAATAAATGTCGGTATATTTTCGATTATTGATCCGTGCTATCATCAGCAATGTCCACGTGTAATGAAGCGCTTTTTTAATATTATTTCTGGGTGAGCAGATTTTGCGGTTAATTTAACACTGATGAGGAAATTTAACCTATGAGGAAATTTTATCAATAATTAATACTTTTTAATGCTGAAATATCTGTGGGGCGAAAAGAAGGCTTTCAGCGGTCGAATCTCTTCGTACTGCTTTAAAGATGTGCATTTCTATTTATATTCCGCCTGCGTCGACACCTCACCAGTTTGTGCCTGGACATTTTCCCCATTTTTCCGACGAGACACTATTGCTAATTGTAGCAAATCAAAGCAAAACATTTGCATTTATTTTTAAATACGCGCTTAAATATTCTGCTCCACGTTTTCCACGTTGGGATGGAGAATTCTGTGTAAACATTGTATATGCATGAAGATTTGGCTGCTGCAAATAATTGCAACATACACATGATTCATCGCCCATAACGCGCGTAGCTTCTTCGTTCATGTCATATGGAGAATTTACAGCAAGTGTTTTAGAATGCTAGTTTACTACATATAATATTAGAAAATATTTCGAGTTGTGCTGCTTCCATAGTGTGGCTTCTTTCATTTGTAAATACGATGGAATTAAACTAATAAATTACATGTCTTTTTTAAGACAACGTTCTAATAAGATTACAGTAGTGCCAATATTCTCCAACCAACAACAATCGGCACTCAACTTGTGTTAGTCAAAAGTTGCTAACAGAATTGCCACCGGTGACGTAATCTAGTGAATGAAAAGTTTTACAATTTCTATATTCTAGTGTCAATTATTAAGCAATAAAAACCTCTTCACAAATATCTATACATATTCACATTTGTGTATTGCGTCATGTGTTCCCATGCAAACGTATCGCCACGAATTTTTATGAATGAAATCAATTCTCTCGAAAAGAATATTTCGGCTTACGAAACAAGCACAGTCCCAACGTCTACATAGTTGCGGGCTTTGAATTATTTTAAGCATTTTTTTTTTCAATCCATTTAATGGGTTCTTGTTTCTTACATAGCGTTACTTTACTAAGTCATTTATATTGTTTTTATGCAGCGGATGTCCCCGGAACAATAAAATAAATAAAATGATAGCAAAGCAACAACGAATGAACTAGTTTCGTTTGAATGTTTTTGAACCTTTCAATGAAACGAAGAACGCTTTCAGCTACAATATTTGAATGAATAATAAGAATATGCAAAGAAAGCAGAATAAATTTATACATTCACAAATACAAAGAAGACGACAGCAAGAAAAAAACAACTCTTCAGCAAAGCGTAAAGACCGGAAGACGACCGGAAGTGAAATAATATATTAATTTAAAAATAACATTAAATTGCTATTCTTTGCCTTCCTTTGTTTCTGTTTTTGCTGTCGTTGCTGCTGCTGCTACATTCAATCAAAATCTGTCGCTATGTTGTTATCTCTACGAATGTTGTTACTCTCGAACAGATCGTTAAAAGATTCTGCAAAGTTTATTTGTACCACTCCAAAGTCCAGTTCACTGTTTATTTATGAAAATAATGCATCACATTTCATATCTTAAGTGTAAAAAGAGTTATACAAGGCTATGCAGATGCTTGTTTTAATTTTACTCGTAGGAGAACATTCAAAAACATGCAGCTTCCGATATAAATAAATAAGTTTGCTGTGGACTAAACACATCTTGAATTTGAACCAATTTCGTTTCATCTGCTGTTTATTCATCCATTTTTTATGATGTCAGTCAGTCAGATCGAATATTCTTTCCCAGCAACAGATGACAAATGAATGTTAATAGCTAAGCAATGCTGCCAACGTGACCCACGTTGTCATTATCGATGCACAAGTGCTTTCAGTAGTTTTCGTGTTGAAATATGATTGTTGCTTCGGATTGAATTACCTTTCGGTTGATGTGGGTGTGTTTTTTCTGAAAAAGTGGTCGGAAACCAGCGGTTTCTATCATTACAACACCATCAGTGGATGAGTGCTCGCATATGGACACATAATACAAAACGTGTAACATCTCGATCACCTACTCATTTGCCTTTTATAAACTGCAACAACAAATTGTTAACGTAACGCAACCACGTTTCCCATAAATTCGAGAGTCGTTGTGGTCCAATCCATGAATAAATAATTTCGAGTTGTTTGCGTGAACGAAAAGTAGACAATTCTTGATTTCGTCCGCTCTGACTATCTAAACGAGATATTAAAAATAGTTCAAGCTAAAAATATTCATCTGAATGAACAGCTCATGGAACCTATAAAAAAATGTGTGTAATTTGTGTATCCTCTGTTTAGACAGATAATATCAAAGATTTTATCCATTCACAGAGTATCCGGATTATGTAATAAATATCTGAATCAGTTTGGTTCGCCAAACGACATGAAAGGAAAGTTCTCAGAAGTTGTGGGATTTGTGACATAGTTTCGTCACTTTGCGAAGGAATTCCAAGCTAGGTTTGCTTACCAAATGCTCCTTTTCCAAGGTCTGAACTCGTCTGTTGCCGACTTATTTCGAGCTGCTATTAAGCACTTTGCTTTCCTTTTGAACATGATTGTTTTTGGTTTATTATAATTGCATTTTAACGCAGCGTGCAACAGCCACATCCATCATTTCAAGTCTCTGGTTTACCGCAAATTACGGCTCCTGCCAGAAGCGTTAAAAACTAGTCGACGGAGTTCAAAGAGATGTTCTCTCGACCACTTTAGTCTTAATAGAGACGTCCATAACTGGCGCTTCAGTAGCATCAATGGAGAACGACAACGAAGCTGAGATGCAGATAGTGCCGTATAATTATGTATGTTGGGAGCCGTAGTTGCATGTGCGTCCAGGAACCGCTGCTGCACAGATTACAGGGACATCACAAGAATGATTACAGGCCGTCGCAGTCTGCACAAAGTGAACGCTTCATAGTAGCTCAAAAGCTAGACAAAAGCCAACCAGAGACGCAAATAGTTGCTTGAATGGTTGGCTGGTTTCATGTCGCCATCGCGGAGTCATCGAAGACTCCGCACAGCGAATGAATGGCCTCCATTCATAAAGTCGCCAGCGACGCAGTTTAGCAAATATTTAATTATGTATTTGGTTACATTAGGTAATTATTGATCGTGCGCCAACTTTACGTGAGCAAACGCAACGCGATAAATCATTTAAAAACTTGTTATTACTACTTATGTATAGTAGGTTTTGAATAGAGGAATCCATTATATTTTCAGTCACGATCTCGCAAATCAAGCCGATCATCGGCTGAGTGATCGATCAAGAAACAATTCGTCTTCGAAATTAGCAATCAAACACTCAATCGATGTTGCCCCTGGCCGCAGCCATCCATCCTCACAGTGCAACATCGTCCGGTGGAGTGCATCGCTCTGCATCGCCTGATAATCATTGAGAAATTAATCATTGAATAAACTACATTGAAAGCGAAACTCGCTCGATGCAGAAATCCGAATCGTTCGATGTACGACGTGAGCACAAAATTAATGAATGAAGTACTGAAAATAGATAGCCGTGTCTTCGAGCGGATCGGACGAGTGATTAAAAGCACAGCGCAAAGCAAATCGATCGACTATCGACTTTCGATCCAGCGCAATGTTTAATAATAGCGCGAGTGGGCGGTGGGTGAGAGCTGCACACAAATGCTCGGTACATGGATGTGCTGTGTAGTGGAAATGTTTATTTTATCAATGAACACATAGAAAACGAATGTGTATCTGGCGGATGTGGCTGACTGGCGGCCTGGTTTCTGGGCGGCTCGCAACCAGCCCCACGAACTGCAGTGGCTGTGGGTAGATAAATCGAGAAGATTTGTTTAAACGAATGCCAATTTCACTTCACTTGCGAGTTGTTGATATGTAATTTATAAGAAAAATATCCCTGTCCGCCTCTAGAACATTCATGCAAAGGGAAACCCACGAAGCTATGCCAAAAAGGTGCTAAGGAGAAAAGTTATCCGGTCTTCAATGGTAAAAGTTTCGAGGGTAAACTTTTCGTTGAATTAATTTGCTTTATTTCCTAGATTTTATTTGCTTATCGAGATGTGGGCTGTCGACAAACCTATCGCAGTACATTCTAAGGGGCCCTGAATAAATTTAATTGTAAATTCAGTCATTGACCGGTCAGATGTGTAGCACTTTAACACCTCGGCACATTTGGAGAATGAATTGGAACGCTGATCATTGACTAGCAACACGTAGTCTATTTTTAGTACCTGATTAGAATCGTCAACGGTATCAGCTGAATTATTGCATTGAGTTGTGCTGAGCTTAGCTAATCTTTCACCTTCATCGGGTCTGGTTTGTTGTAGCTCCGTAGCTGCTTAGCTGCTTAGCTGCTGTGTGCCACATTATTTCAAGGTCGCCAGCTTCGACGCTCGCCTTATCGCTAACACTCTGCAGTCCGCTTTCCATGTTTTATTATAATTTGTAGAACAGATGAATAACACTTGTTTATGAATGAATTGAATTTTTGCCGCTCCCTTCACGCCGAGCTGCTTCCTCCACCCGCAGCCATGTTTTGCGTGCTGTTTTATTTTTAATTTAAGCATTTTGAGGTTGCAAACACACGTCTGTACCTCGGTGTACATAAGTGGATGTCGTTGTGCGGCTGACATGACTGAGTGACGGCTGCTGAATGCGAGTGTCGAAGGCGAACGTTGTCATTGCGTTCGTTCTACTTGAAGACAACACGAAACAAAGAACGAGCAAAGTAAATTGTTACGAGGTTTTACGTTCATTCATACATACTTTTTACGCGCTTCACTCATTCCACTTTGCATCATCGGCTTCGCTACATTTGTCGGTCGGTGTGCTCGGTGCGGCTGCTGGCGGATGCGAGGCTTCTACGTAATTACTTCCTAAGACATTTAGTGATCTGTGGAAAACACAAGCCCTTTCTACGCTTGCAGCACTCGACTTCCGAACGAGTGCTCAGACAAACAGCGGAAGTGACTAATAATCCAATCAAAATGCAGTCGTCATGGCTCCGTAGCTCTTCTCGACTTGAAGAATTGTGAGGTTAGGTGCATCGATATCGCCGATGATAGGGGCCAAGACATTTTTGGCTAAGACGTGGACATTTTTGCGGCACTCGTGGGTTGAATGTTTATCGAAATCAAGTGATAGTTTTTTGATTCTTGTGGTTATTTATTGCCGCCTAAACAAAGCCCTTCTTCGAGATGATTTCGCTTTTGTCTGTCTAGTTCCGAGTCCGATTGTTGTGACCGTTTGTCTGTCGGTTTTCTGCTAGTGGGCGGCTGATAAATGGGCGTTTGTCGGTTTATTGTATCAGAATCTGGTAGCCTTTTGTAAGTAACGCTAAAAACTGGAACAATTTTGCTCGTGTATTAAAATTTAAACCAAGAAATACTACAAAATGCGTTGTTCTTTTTTCTTTATTAATATTTAAACCGAGTATTAATTAAATTACTAAAGAAATGTGAATGTTTTGGATAGAGTAGTACTGGAAACGAAGTCCATCGACTGTCGAGGAGAAGAGAGGCAAATGAGAAAGAGGTGAAAGACAGAAAGAAACGATTACAACATCGGCGATTCGAAGCGAAACCTCATGATTCGTTAGCCAGTGGAAGCTACTGCATGTATATTTGATGAATCCGTTGCTTTTCTCCTACTTCTCGGAAGTCTTTCTAATGTCGCAATACACTAACGGGTCTGATATCTGAGGGAATAACTTGGTAATTACAGATCCGCGTAACTGCAGCAGCGTGTTGTACAAAATGCTCCGAATCTCGAACGAATAGAGTCCGTAAAACATGAACTCAGAAGAGGCTTGCTCAACGGAGCCCAACTGTGAGATTGAGTTTCGGAATACTGCCACTCCTCGTCCGTGTGACACCATCACCGACATTTGTCCACATGGAAACACATGGAAATGAAATGGCGCGGCTGCCATGTACATGCACAGAAACTTATCTGATAGCAGTCGCTGTGGCTGCTCTAGAAAAGTGCCGGAAAAGCAAAATCTCTTCAAGACTTGGGAGTTGTGAATGCGGCGGCGAACGTAAAACATGAGCGAGACGCTTTTAATCATCGTCGCCTTCAACGGCACCACGAAAAACAAGCAACTCGCTTCGTTTGGACTCGTTCGGAGCTCGGCTTGTTGCTGGGGAACGACTTCGCAGTGGTTGTTGTTGGGCTGTTCGACGCTTGGCTGACTGGTTGCTTCGTTGGTTGTCGTGCTGCCTTCTCATTACTTGAAACCAACTCTCGGATGAATTTCAAAAGTTCACATGCGCCGCTGCTGGCCATGAGCAGCGCCGCAGAAACGCCAACAACGCAACCGGAGTCTTCCATTCACAACTGCGCTTCAATGAAAGCGTCTTCGTTTCCTTCCTTCTCCGCACTTCGCCCCTCCACCGGCATCACAACCGGCATCACTCCGTCCAACTTCATTCATTATTTTATTACGTACCTCGTACGTGGTGCTGTTCGTCGTTTCCTCGGTTTTGCTGCTCGCATTTCCTCACTTTCGTGTAACACAATTTGCCTTCAGTAATTCATGAATGGAAGACTGTTGAATAGTTTATGCAACGCACCGTTGCCATAACGGGGTGAGCGGCTGGCAGCTTCGTGGCTCGCCGCTTATCCGAAGCTTGTTCGAAGCTCGTCGAAGCTGAAAAAGTGAAAGATTGCTGTGGCTTTTCTTCAAATCGCTACTAATATTTAAGGCAAATGAATGCGAATCTTGTTTTTTCGCTGTCGCCTTCTACGTCGCTCTGTTGATTTGATTTTGATGAGCAAAGACGACTTTGAAGCGTCTCAACCCTTTCTGTGCCTCGCTTCGGATGCTTTTTCCCACAGACTCCGCCGGCTGCTGATTCTCCTTCCTCGGAAACTGTGCCGTGGATTACTACGTCTAATTTTTTCGAGTCTTTTGTTCGTCTACGGCTCATTCATGAATTCATGACGACGAAGAAAACCCGTCGTCTATCGAAATTTTGAGCATTAGCGAAAAGCATTCAACGAGCAACGAGTTTAAGAAAGGCGCACATCACGAAAGGTGCGAGGGGTGCAAAAGCATGTCTCTTCATTGGATCGCAAGAAAACCGTGGCCACTGCGGAGAAAGAAACCCTCTCTGAAGCGAAGCATGACGTGGGTCTTGAAGTGGAATTTCTCAATGAAATATTCGAGAAAAAGGAAAACGACAACAACACGAAGCTGCATTAGTTATGCGAAAATTTATGTGCGTCGTAAGCACAATGAGTGCCCGTCGCCGTTCCCCGTCGCCCGTACGTTGCCTCATTTCATTCATAAACACGTAATCGTCGTGGTGGTTGTTGTTCCCGATTCGTGAATGAAACGACTTCGGGTGCAAAGAAGCAATTTTAGGCAGCAGCTGCTGCTCTTCGTCGTCCCCTCGCTCCGTAAGCGAAGAAAGCGTCGACCACTGAAGTTTTCGAATATTTGCAGCTGAACGGACTTTCTCTGGTAATCGCCGCTTTGCTATTTTATATCTGGACATGCTTCGAAAGCACAGTCAAGAGGCGAAGGCGGAAAAGTCCATTGAAGTGGCTGTTGGGAAACCTCGCTCGTTTCCTTTGCAAGTCTTTTGTTCGCCTTAATTGTAATTTCTTCGTAGTTTTTATCATTCGGCATCTCAGTTTTTCCACTTCTTTGTCTTCTTGTTGTTGTTTGCGTCGCTTTTCTTTCTTAATTAATTTCCCTTTTATATGCGATGTGTAACTCATTCCCCGGACCGTGCTTCGCCCTCGTGTTGCGCACTCCGTCGACTTCCGTTCTCGGCCGGCGTCGTCGTAATCATAATGAAGCGGAAGAGCGGCACAAGCGTCGTATTTCTTTATGGGAAACTTCCGGCCGCGCTACTCGCAATCTTCACGATTTCTTGTAATTTCAGTCGCTTTTCATTCATGAAGTATTTCATTCAATTGTTTCATGCCTCTGCGCACTGAGCTCTGCCCTTTCCCGATCTCCCCTCGATGTTCCTGTGATTATTTTTGTATTCCTCCGCATTTTTTCTTCAGTTCGTTCAAGAGTTTGAATTCTGGAATAAATATTTTCCATTACAATTCATTTAATCGAAAGTCGTAGCTTCTTCAGTTCGTTTATTTCAACAATCCAATTAGATTCGAAAACAATTATCGACAAACTTCGCTCTTTCATTAATCGTGTCACTCATTCGGCTGCTGTTGCCGATGGACGGTCCCCACCTCTTCACTCCTACGACGGATCTGCGCTTCCGTTGGACGTCCGCACACTCACACACACTACAGTTCAATAACCACCCAACAACACTAATTTATTTATTTATGTAGCCGAATTGAGCATTCTGCGTAGCTGTGGAGGGGTTTAATTTGTCAATTAAAACCAACAGCCAGATGTCGTTCGTTAAAAATAGTTGAAGGTCTGCCGACTGCTGCTGCTGCTGCTGCTCGTCGCTTTCTTCGGCACCACGTTCGGCTTGTGTGCGTGCTCGTTCGGCGCGGTGCGTTCGGCTCATTGATCACAGCCCACACTCGCGAGCCGCCATCGGCACCAATTCTGACCGCTGCCAAGCATTTCATTGATGAGTTCGGCTTTTTTTGTGTGAGGGTCGCAAAGATTCTCGGAATTCATTCATAAATTTCTTGTTTCCTACACTAAATGACGAAATATTGTTTATATTTATTCCCAAGTCTTTCTTTAAGTAGGGAAAATATTAAAAAGCATGATAGGCATGAAATTCAGGGATTATAGAGTTTATGCTAGAACTTTCTAAGAAATTGTTAACTTCCAATTGATAAAAACTGATTGCAGTGATCTTGGTTAAATAATCAAATAATTAGGTTATAATTAGTTTTTGTTAAATTTAAGTTTAATCAGCTTTAGCTTTATTCTCGTCTTTGCAGGTCTCCGCTATACGAATTGGGCCGGTGGTGAAACGGGACGTGATGAAGGCATCCACGATGTTGGAGCACGAGGCGCAGTAAGTAAATTTATTGACATCTATGAAAAGCCGCTTCTGGAAAAAGCTATAGTCAAGAATTACTAAATCCCAATGGCTATGTTTGGTCAACATTATTGATCGGGACGACTGGAGTTACTTTGCATTTGAAGCTCAGATTTGTTATACGCATGGGTCCAAGCCAGAAAACGACCATCACCGAACCTTCCAAAGAGATTTATCAATGACGAAGCTAGCTTCTATTTTTCAGGTGGAGTTATTCGCCATAGAGATAAAGGTTTAAGGAAGTACCAACGTAGGAGGCATTTGGTGTACACGTCTACATTCTCTCTGATAGCCTAATAAAATTGTCTCTGTAGCCTTCAACAACTTGTCATGAGGTCGATGGAAGGTACTAAGGGGCCGGTTTTCTTGGTAGGTGCGGATCTGAACTGCATTTTATAGGTACCAACTCTTTCGTGGGCTATATGATAAATACTGACTAGAGCTAATCCGGAAATGGAAAGAAACTGAAGTCCGTAGGCTATGATGAGGAACCGCAGGCCAATTGCAGAAGATAAGATTACTTACCATGCCAAAGGGAGTCTCCAAGAAACTCTTGAGGCTAAATATGAACGAATTACGCATCTTGGCAGGTTTTCTAAGTGGACATTAGGGCATAAACAGCAGCCAATTCATCTCTTGGTGATCCGCTGGTGTCTCACGTCAGGGTCTGGAACACTAACCAAGATAGTGTGGTAAGGTTAATAGAAAGGCCAAATCTGGGTTAAATAGGGGCTTGCACAATAGATCCTTGGTTGCAAAATAAATAAAACTGTAATAATCAATAACTGAATGTAGAAAAATATGTATTTCGGATAAAACTTTACTAGCAACAAATGTTAACGACTGTTAAGAAAGTGAAATACACAGATGAGAAAGATTTGAAAGACAGAAAGGAGCAATTACAGCATCCAAAAGTTCTGGGATTCGGTCCTAAACCCGCATGACTCTAAGGCAAGAACTTTACCAACTCAGGGAATGTTTTCAATGCTAATTTCCAGCTCAAGTTGCTTACTGAATTTAAAAAGGAAAACGCATAAATTAAATGTTAATTTCGGAATCATGAAGCAGTTCTTTCATTCTCATCATCGACGTGGCTGATTCACATAAATTACGCCTTAATTGGAGCAACGAAATGGTCGGCTTTGCTCTTCCTGGTATCTGTTAATTTGAGTTTCATGAAATGAGTTCATTTAGACAGAGTTCAGCGCCGAGCAGCCAGTTAGCGGCGTTCATTACATGAATCGGAAGAACCTCCAAATGCGCCCCACCCATTAAGGAACGCGCAATAAAGCTCACAACTGGCTTGTAATTAAGGGGCAGCTTCTAGGAATTGCACATTTTCAGACACTCTTCGCAATTAAATTAACTTCACTGCGTTCGGCTAATTAAATGCCCAGTTGGAGGCCGGTTCATTAATCACCGAAAATTATTGTTGTCAGCCTTTGTTGTCAACAAAGTATGCCTCATAAAACATTGCAGCTTTTAAGACTTTATCGCTGGCTGAATGACTGGCGCGGACTCCCACCGAAGTGTGATTCATGCCCACGTTGAACTCGCCTGACGCACGCTCCTCCCGCCATCGGAAGAACATCGCTCGGAATGATTTATACGCCGAAGAGGCTCCTTTAAGAGTCGAAGCTCCTTGCCTTTTACACAAGCAGGCAGCTAAGCAAATGTTGGTCGGTGAATAACATTTACAGAGAGCAGAAAGAAACAAAATCGCATTATTTTGGCATCTTCCAACTCTGTATGATTCAGCACACTTTGAAGATGACTAATGAAAGGCTTTCAGGTGTCGAATTTGTGTAATTTGTATCCATCGAGACTCATTTGGGGATTGGAATGCTGCTTAACCCACACCGTTTCCTTCCGGTTTTCTCCTCCGCATTCAATAACCAATAGCTAACAATGTATGCAGACACTGTTACTGCTGGAGTCCGATTGGTAAACTTGGCACGTATTGCTGCCGTCTTTTGTAATCAAACCGATGGACGCAATCGTAAAAACGTGCTCTTCAAATCGACATTTTAATTCTTTTCCAATGCTGCACCGGAAAGCATTAAAATTCCCCTTTCAACTCGGCGTCGTCATGAGATGTGTGCGGAAATTCACGGTGTCCGTCCACTTTCTATCAGGAATCTCGACAATACATTTCTATAGTGAAGGTCGTCGGTCGCCGTGTTGCACAAGCGCCGATATCCGGCTATAAACCATTGAATATCGACTCTGATTCGAAAGAGTGATACAGGCGATTGATTCCCCGCACAGAACGTCAGATGAAGGGACGAATCACTTGTAAGCATTCGACTTTGGAAGGTCGTTATAATTGTCCAATCTCGGTGAATCCCGAGTAAACTTCTTGCTTAAATTATTATTTGAGGTATGTATCTTAAGAGTCAACAACGCCTACAAATCGGCGTAGGGTGCATTTTACTACATAATTACCACAACATTTACTCAGCATAAATTTATGATTAGATGCGAGAATTGGTGGCGCAATACGATTTTATCGCACGTATGATCGATCTTTGTTTATGTGCGACAGGGACTACGTTGGTGTTTGCTACCTGTTGATCCTCGAATCGCTCCGGAAGAATTGTAGAGGATTTCCTGCACTCTCGGTGGGCCGATGGATGCCAATCGTTGATATATTCAATAAACACATCCACATACTTCCGATTGAAAGAGTTTCAAGCTTTAAAATTCGGTGGTTAGACTTTTGCAATATTAAGTGATGTATAACGAGGTATTTTTTGACTTCCTTTCGATGTGCAAATGTTTAATCGGAGCTCATATTGTATGTGCGATCTGATCATCGGGTTATTAAAGAGTTTCTGGAGCATTTTTGAAGCCTTCTCCCCTCCAGCATTTAAAAACGAAGCCAGAACCGAGCACCGTTTGTTTCATTGATGGTTCTCTGCTTTCTCCTCGCTTGAACAGCTTCGGCTGCAGTGATTCCAATGTTTTTTGATCTTTTTTGTTATTCCTTTGATGGCTTTTGTTTATTTTGGCGATGTATTGTCGTCTGGTCGCCCGGAGTTTCTCCTCTTTCGACTGACTTCACTTCTGCTGAACTGTTGCCGACTTCAGCATAACGAATGACATGATCAGATGTGTTTTTGTGCTTCTGAGTAATTCAATGATCTTGACGTCTTGTCGCTGCGACTTCCGTCGCAATCTGTTTGTAGATGGTCAGCGTTTATTTGATGCTGTTGAGATAAGAGCGTCGAGAAGTCGCAATTAAGGCCGATGTTGTCATTGCCAGAGCCACTCAATCGCAGACTGTTCGAAATCCATTCCATTCATGAGTCGACGTTCTTCATTTCGAAACATTTTGCTTCCTTTCAGATACGCTACGATCCTGGCGTTCGACGTCAAAGTGGAACGCGATGCGCAGGAGATGGCAGACTCTTTGGGCGTGAAAATCTTCCAGGCGGACATTATTTACCACTTGTTCGACAAGTTCATGGCCTACCGCGAGGAGCTGAAGCAGAAGAAGCGCGAAGAGTTCCGATCCATTGCCGTGTTTCCCTGCAAACTCAAGGTAAGGACTTGCCAAGAATTTCTCCCAACTCAACTCAATTACAACTCAATTTCCGTTTGTCATCGTCGCTTGGCGCTGACAGACGCACCAACAACTCCAGCATTTTAATCACTGGACACTGATCCGTCCCATTGCCAGCTGTTTTTTGCAATTTTGTTGCCTCGACTCCTGAGGAACCTGCTGCGATCGTCGTCATCTGAGCGCGATCCTCTTCTGTATTCCGGGTTGCTCTTGGTGGCTTTATTATGCTGTCTAATGATTGTTTATAAATCAAATGCTTCTAAAATTTATTCGAGCAGGAAGTCCGCTTCATTCTGCTGCATCTTGCAGCGAAAGAGGAAAGGAGAACTGCCTCCATCCGCTTGTTAATATCTTCCATGTCCACCTGCAGCCGCTGCATTGCGTTCAGCTTCTGCCAGGAATACGGGTTTGGCGCAGTAATCGGCCCGATGTTTGGTGCCTGTTGCTGGTTCTGTGGTCGTGGCTGCTGCTGATTGCGTTTTACACCTGTGTACATCGCAACGATCGCAGCATCTTCCGCTCCACTTCATTCTGTTCCGATCTCTTCGAAGGCGACTGCACTTTATTCAGTCCACTTCCCGTCCCTCGTCTCTCCGTCGGTTGTTGAAAGTGTTACTTTGAAGGGAGTTGAGTTGGGTCCAAGCGATTTCATAAACTGAAACTTTCTCAGCAAAGTTATTTACTTAATCGTGTAATAAGCATTTGCGTTAAATAAACAAGGCTTCTAATGTGTTTTCCAGATCCTGCCGCAGTTCATTTTCAACAGCCGGGACCCGATTGTCATGGGCGTCATGGTGGAGAACGGAATCGTGAAAGTGGGCACGCCGCTGTGTGTTCCCAGCAAAGAGGTGAGTAAAGTGTTGAGCAAGTGTTTCAATTCGATCTCAATGTGCACCACTTCAGTTGTTCTTCTCCATGCAACTTCACAAACAAATAAACAATTCCTCAAGTCCTCCTTCAGCGCTTCTGCTGTCGAGTGATGGATGCAGGAACGCTCTTTCGACGTTTAATCATTTTATTTAAGGTTCCATTCATCGATTCGTGATTATTTCGTGTGCTCGACGGCGGTTGTTTGCATGTTGACACAGTTGCTTGAGTTAAGAAGTCAGCCAACGTTTCAAGCCCTCGCGATGTGCGTCAATATCGGCCGATTATTATACGCTGTGGCAATAATTAATAGCTGCAAGACTCTGCGATCGAATTATAAGGAATTCAAGCGAAAGGAGAAGAGCAGATGATCAGCTCCGATTCATGATCATTTCTCGTGACATTTCCTGCTTTCATCGCTGTTGCAAGCCTTCGTTATCCTTCCGTTGACTTCAGTTAAGACTTCCTTCTGTCCCGCTGCGTTTTGCATTTTCCGGTCTCGTTTTTTGCCGGCAACAAAGGGAATTCATATCAATTATTCGACTTTGAAGTCGTGTCCTGTGTTGGCCACTGAAGAATATTTTGCTGAAAGAAGTCGCCGTCACTTTGCAAGCTCGTTCTTCACTTCCTCCCATTCACTCGTCTTCGTTTGCTGCTCCGTTCGCTCTGCCAAGCATTTGCGGGTAATTATAGCTTCCTCAATTATCCAAGTGCGGTGTCTGCCGTTCAGCTCGACTCATGGCATGAACGAAGCACATTTCCGCTTTCTTCGCAATTGTTTCATCAGCATCGAGATCACCGCCAGCAGTTGCTCGTGCGGCGTTCAGTGGGTCTTTCGTGACACGTCAAGGTGTCTGAGACAATTCGGAATGAGTCCACATTTAATCAGTCCATAATTAAAGCAACAAGTATTCAAGGCTGTCATTTCTTTTTTACATCATTCGTGATCGAAGAGAAGGGAAGAGAGGCCGAGTAAATCTCTGGTCTTTATTTTTATATGTAGAGAAAGGAGATATTCCCTTTGAGAAACAACAATCGAAAGGCTTAAAAGTCCCACTGAATAAATAAATAAGTCAAATTGAATTGATTCCAAGATCTTTACTGGAGTCTTCGTCTAAAAGACTGTCATTTCTCTTGTATTTCGATGGATTCCTGACGCTGCGATGGTAGCAATTTGCATAAACCGCAAAGAATATCCTGCAGTGCTTCCTTTCTCACAGTAATTTCAATTGCGATCGCTTAAGCAGCCACTTCCACTTCCGAAATAACAGGATTCCTCTTACAATTGAGCTCAGAGGATCTGCCGACTGCAGGAAACTCAACACCGTCTGCTGTTGGTAATGAGGACTGCGCCGAGTGCCGGCCAGCACGGAGTCAAAGGACAACTCGTTCCAGTTGACCGTGTAACGACGCAGGGTGCAGCCGATGAGCGGATGTTCGTCCTTCGGCCGTCGGCAGCCTGTTGTCCGTAATTAAGGGTTGCCTGAGGTTAATGCAGGCCGATCGCAGTAGCAGTCGCAGTGGCTTCAGTAACGAATGCATTTTGGGATCGCTTCGAGTGTCGTTTGCAGTTGAATGTCAGGAACTACAAACGACGATCGTTTCTGGCTGCCTGCCGCACAAGAGTCGTGCTCAAGCCGCTTGCGTACGTTTGCCTGCGTTGCTTTGTTGCTCATCAGAATTTACAGAATGCTTCCGGTCGGAAGTGGCGCGGTTTTTGCTGCTGGCTCTTGTATGGGCCTCGAGTCGCTCGCTTTCTCTTCGCCGGCCGTCGAGGGCGGCATGTGTTCCTTTGTTCCGACAGCAGCATGTGACTGAAATACTTCCGGATTGCTTTAATGCAATTGTTGGTTCCGGTGCTGCGTTGGGTAAATAAATAAAACCTTCGATGTGCGCTGAATGCGCTTCCGCACACGAATTCGAGCCGACGAACACACGCAGCAGATCGAATTCAATCCCATTCGGAAGTAGTTATTATGAAGGCAGGATTTCTTTGTCACTCTTTTGTCTTTTCTTGGGCCGGAAGCAGGTTTCGCTCCTAAGACCCGGAAGTATTCAGATTAGGCAGCGATGAATGGCAATTAAGGGCCTCAATTAGCTGACATTTCCCTAGTAAATCCCTTCTTAGACACGGTCGCCTCTCTTCAGGTGGAAGTATGAAAGGAAGCAGATGAAATTTACTGAGAAACGCTTTGCCAACATCAGCCGAGCCGAGCCGAGCCGAGGCGAGTCAAGAGGAAAGCGTGAAGCTGCTTATGGCTCTGGATTAAACGGAAGTCGGAGGCGGTCTTCAGCAGCCAGGCAACAAACGCCAAATTGGCTTCATTTAAATAGCCTCGGCGTGTCTCTGAACCAACGCCTTTGCGCCGGAGTCGCTTGTGGATGCCGCAGCAGGTTGCGCGGGTTTCTAGCGGCGGCTGCAGCGATTTTTCATTCACAATCGCAACCTGAAAATGGTCCCGATCAGGCAGTTGTTGTTGCTGTTGTTAATGGCCAACGACGCCAACGAGCAGCGCTGCCAGCACGCGTAGGCCGCAGAGGATGTGGATTCCGCTCGAACCGGCGGTCGGTGCGGGGCCGGGGAGGACGAAAGTGGCAGGTAACAACGAGTCGCGTTGACATGAATGGATTAAAGCCGTAAAGTGGATCTCGTTGATGGCGACGGTGGGCTTAAACGAGCCGAAAGCGCGACCGAAGGAGGACTCGCAATAAGACAAACGGCAGCAACGTTCACGGAGCTGCTTGAGTGGTTTCGAAGTGGTACAAGGGTCTGTTTAATGTCGATCTATGACCACTGTACCGATTCACCTTGAATTTAATGGGTTTCAGCTGCGACACGCAGCACGTCCTCATCTCCGGTCGTCGTGCTGCTGCTCCGTTCGATTTTACGACTTCGCAATCTTGCAACTGCGTCCGGTTGTCGCTGTGTGCGCACGGACGAGGCGAAGATGCCGACGAACGTTCGCATTACGCATTCGCCGACGACAGCCACTCGGATGACTTTGGCAAAAATGCGGTTTCAGGCTGCTCTCGGGTCTCTGCCTCGGCTCTGTGCACATTGCTGACAACATCCTGTGTTGCGCTACCTGCCATTGCACCATTTCCACTCCCCGGGCGCCCCGAGTGCCTCAGCCGAAGGAGGCAACAACAACAACGACAACCAGTTCGACTCCTTGACACTCTTCCATTCATTTCGGGCGCAGTTCGGGACCTTTGCATGCCAGCTGCTCGCTGCTGCGTGGCAACGAGCAGAACTCGTCTCGTTTTCCAGGCGAGAGTCATTCATGCCGAGCTGCCGCTCTCCGTCGCCGTGCGTTGCGCTCTGCGGGGTTCATCGATGCTCCGGAATTTCATTCATATTATTGTCGATGTTGGCTTTCGTTTTTGTACAGATTTCGTGGCTGCTTCGGGAGAGAAACGACGTAAGTCACTGTGTCTATTCTTTATGTTCGACTGTCGTTTCGTTTTCACTTCCATTTCGCTTCTTTCGAAGTCGTTCACAGTTCAATCAAACGAAATTCCTATCAATAATTTCTGAAAAATGCCGTAATTTCCGACGCGGTTTCGCATCAGCGTGGATCGGAGCGTATAAAAAACCCGATCTATAAAAATACACACAAATAATTTTAACATATTTCTATGAAGCGTTTTCGTTATCGTGCGCCCACGCGTTCTTCAACGCTGCTGCGCTGAGCAACGGGATGAAGCAAATTATAGCATATTAATGTAAATAGCAGAGCTAAAATAAACAAACAAATTTAACTCCACACACACACACACACACTGCGCATGGCGTTGTTTCATTATTAATTGTGCGAGTATAGAAAGAATCGTTGGCGTCGTCGTCGTCGATGTCGCTGTCGTCCCCCTCTTCGTTTATTGAGAGCGAACTATAATTAAATTTCTAAAACGCAAAACGGCAGTCGTGGGCGCAGCTGAAGTTTACGTGCGCGACACACACACGCACACAAACAGCGCTGAATGCAAAGAGACAACGCGAAGCAGTTGTTATCTAGAGCTCCATAGATAACCGAGAAATAGAGACACAAACCAGCAACACACACACACGAAGGCATAAATAAGCAATGAAAAGTTCTTTCCATTCATAAAAACTCTTCTTATTTCCTGTGTGATCAAATCGAGGCGAACTTTTCTCTTATTGTTGTGCGCTGCTGCTGCTGCTGTTGTTGTATTCTGATATGAAAGAGTTTATTGTTTACATAGATGCCGCCGACAACTACGAGTATTGATAAGGAAGCCACGCTGCGTATTCAGTGTGGATTTCGTATAAAAAGTGCTTTAATTAGCAAATTAGTTGGCTCTTCTACGAACTGCTGTGGCTCGGCTTTCTTAAGGCTCTCTGTAGGTAGAAGAATAACTGAGAAATAAGCTGTAAATGAGCTTCACGAGCCACGCACAGCAATCACTCATTCGCCGAGAGAGCATCGCTTCGTGAGCCGCTCTCTGCGTCAACGATGGACAGCGTCGGATTTCAAAGATCGTCCATCACTCGTCTGTCGCTCGGGTTGGCGAACTAACACACGATCGCCCTTTTGTGCGCTTCAATCCGTTATTCGTGCAATGAATGGAATAAATTTTAGCATAATAATAAACATGTTTTTTTCTTTTTTGCCTCGTATAAATCACGCGTGCTGTGCGCAGTCTTTTCCCCTGCTGTGCCAGCGCGGCATCCGGTGAAGCGAGCTTCGCTGCTGCTGCGTGCGTCGCCGTCGCCGTCGCATGAAACGCATTCATTAATCAACGTGCCTCAACGCATGCGTAGCGCAGCTCGCAGCAGAGCTTTTCGCCAACCGCGCTGAATTCCATTCGCCGAAAGCAGCCATCAGCACGTCGCAGCGTCGGCAGAAAGGGTTTTCGGGTGCTCAGCTTTCGGGACGATCGGCGCTCGGCTCCTCTGCAGGCAGCAGAAGGCGTTCCAATTGGACCGCGAAGATGCGTTCGTGTGTGCAGCTGATTGCCGCGTAATGCTGCCGAATCTGATCCGAAATTCAGTAGTTGTTGACTTTGTGCTTAATCAGAGTTCGGTCTGCGGCTGCTTCCACTCGCCGCTCGCCTCCGTCGGCCGCCTGACGATCGCTTGACATTCGGCGTGCAGATGTTCCGCTGACTCGCAGACAGACCTCGCTTTGAGGTCGTCGAGGACTCGCGGCGAATGCGCAAATTACGCCAATTCCGAAAATTGCTGCAGCTAATTTAGCGCTTCCTGTTGACGATGTGTCTTTGATTTAATGATGCGGCAGCCAGCGACGGCGTGTTAACAGTCGCAGTGCCTCATTTCGGGGTTAAAAGACAAGAATCGCTGCTGCTGGAGCGATTTTCGGCGTTGTTGAGCAGCTGACGTGGTCCCGTCTATTCGCCGAGTGACTTTTAGTCGCTGTTCGACCTGCAGCAGCGATTTAATTGCTTCGACGTCGTGGTGCTTGTCTCCGCTCTGCACCGACAGCCAACAACGCCTCGCTTTGCATGATGTATGACTCGAGTTACGCTTGCGAGCCGAGCAACACCCACAGCAGCCGCGAGTCGTTGTGAAATATGCATTCGCAGCAGCAGCCACGTGAAAGCAGCGCGCTACGAATTCCAAGTAGTGCCCACTGACTTCCTCCGATGACGGCTGAAACACCTCCGAGCCGCGTTCGTTGCAAGCGAAAACCTGATCCAGAAAGCGAGCAACGAGTCCGAAATCACAGCCGAAACCTCCACAGATCTCACCTCCGCATTTTGCTGGGCCGCAGCGAAGCCGACGCCGGTTGCTGGGCTGCCAGATGGGTTTTCGTGAAGCTGTAACGCGTTCGAGCGTCTGACAGCCGCAAACAGAACCACTTGAAGACTGCGCCTGGCAAAGAAAAAGACGCTTCGTTGCTGGATGTGGAGTCGCTAATGACGCCGGGGGCTCGAATACATTCGCTACGCCTTCGACTGTGAAGTTCGCGGAGGACTCATTCAGCGGCCAGAGGGGGCTCTGAAGCTCGCGGAAGGGACGACGTCAAATTAATGAAGCGTCTTTCAGTGGCTCTCGCGGGAAGCAGACAAACATCCGGTCTGCTCTAGAAACATGGGTATTTTTAGCCGCCCCGCAGCCGATCGCCAGCAGGCAGCGGCATCATCGTCGTTAGGCGAAAATTGGAAATAAACATGAACAACCGCAGCCGAATCGTGGCCATAAACACGCCGAGCGGCGCAGAAAACAATTTTCAGTATTAACGAAACAAGTGCAACGATTATTAACACTTTCGGAAAGAGATAAAAAGAGTTTTCAATGAATTTCCTTGGATTAAAAGATGTCTTTTTGTGGGTTTCGTTGATGGGAGCGTCTTCAAAGCCGAGAACCACTTGAAGATGCGAAAATGTGATTTTATATGCCGTCCCCTTCAGAGCTTCGTCCGCGGGCGATGCACCGAGGAGTCGTTTTTCAGAAATGCGCTGTCAAAATGCCAGGAGAACGCGGCAGCTTCACCTCCTCCCCGCAACCCTCTTCAGCGGTTTTGTTCGTGTAACATTCTGCGATTTCCTCGTTTCGCTCGTGCTGCTTCGATTGCGATGCGTCAGCGCTGCTTTTGGCACACGCGATGTTTTCAATCGCACAGCGACGAATCGAACATCTTCATGTTTTTTTTTCCTTTTTCTCTCCTCATGTACAATCTGCCATTTATTATAAACTCTGCTCGCTCTTTCAGTTCGTGGACATCGGGATTGTGACGTCGATCGAGTCCAACCACAAGAACATCGAAAGCGCTCGCAAAGGTCAGGAGATCTGCGTCAAGATCGAGCCCGTTCCCGGCGAGTCGCCGAAGCTCTACGGCCGGCACTTCGACGCCGACGACATGCTGGTCAGCAAGGTGAGTGTGGAAGCTTCCGTTTGATACATAAAGCAGCCATCAAAGGGACTCGAAGCTTCAAAATTGCATGGATTCCATGGATTCTTATGGGAAACGAGAAAAAAGATAAAACTCCCCTTTCCCTTGTCGATAAACGTTGTGGCAGTTGTTCAGCTACGATTCTCGACCTCTTGCGTTGCTGTAAATGAACTTTGCCTCGCCTCCTCCCTCTGCATTTGTTTCTGGTCCTACCTCAACAACTCTGAGAGCATTAAAAGCAGCTCCTCTCCCAGCGTTTGCTGACGTCATCGCCTACCTTCAGCGCCCATTTGCAGTGAAGCAAGAAAGCGCCTCTCGCAAGTAACCTAGATTCGTATGCGAGCTCATTTCACCCTCGGCCGATGACGTCTTCGCAGCCACTCGTCGTTTCCCAGCAGAACTTCGCTCTGCACGTTCGCGATGTACGCATTTAAACAGCAGCCGTGTTGTCGAAATTCCTGCATGCATTATTAATTATTCTTTGGGGTTTCGTTGCTTCTTACGAGCCAATAAAACTTCCCCTTTCCCCGTCCTCGATCAGCAGAAAAAGCCGTGAAACTGCGAACATGTGATGTCAAGCTGTCCGTCCGATCGTCTGTCTGTCTGCGTTCGTGGCGCCTGTGGATCGCTGGGAACTTCAGCAGTCGCTTTGTGAAAACTCGGACTGCGCCTAATTAAAAATTCCCATCCGAGGCTCTTTATTATTCGCCGACGTGTCCTGGCGTCTAGACAGCCGCCGCTGGGAGGCAGCCGCGCAGCTCCACCTGCCATTCGTGCGCCTGGCGATTAATGGAGCTCGTTGTGCGGTCTGCGACTTGTCATCGCTTCCCCGCAGCCCCGCCAGTCGCAGCTTAATTAAAATAAACTGCAACAATCAGTTTTTGCCATCAAATGAATAACACCTTCAATGCAATCGTGGAAGCCTGCAACCTGCCCAGCGAATCGTCTGCCTGCGACTAATAACCAACTTCTAGGATTATTTTCGCCTCTGGATTCGTTCATTGATATGCGCCGGATGTCGCTCGGCGCCGTCGGTCTGTCACGCAGCCACAAACGACGAAATCACACGAAACCCTCAGATTTTGTTCACATTTCGCTTCCTTTCGTTGCAGATCTCCCGGCAGAGCATCGACGCCTGCAAAGACTACTTCCGGGACGACCTGATCAAAGCCGATTGGTCGCTGATGGTGGAGCTGAAGAAACTCTTCGAGATCTTGTAAACGCCGCTGGAGGCCGCCCCTCATCGTCTCCACACCCGCCGCCGTGTTTTATTTTTTCCGTTCTAATTTTTAAGCTTAACCTCAAGGATGCAGACTTTTTTACACGCCGCTCAACCCTCGTCTATTCTATTTCTTAGCTCTACGCAGTAGTTTGCAATTAATATTCGTTCCACGCAATAATTTTACGTTTTTTTATTGAAATGAAACACGAATGAATCGCGAAATCATGTTGAAGACTTTACAATAAACTCAATAAATGAAAACACTCACAAACTGAATTTTTATTGAAGTGTTTATTGCAGGTAAGTGAGCTTTACGTATTTGCTTTTTAGATAATGCAGTGCAGCATATAGAAAGAATAACAAGTGGGCGAATCTTGAACAAAAATATTTTCCATGGTCGATCCAGTACTATGTCGACTTTTCACTCCCTGCAGAGTGTTTCACGCTCTTGCCTTTTCCTATTGCCAATGCTAATGTGTTTTCATTGATGCTCTGAGAATTTGTTTCCTATCCACTACTGAAACGTTGATCGATTAGTGTGCATCGCTCTCTCTGCTATAGCTATTATTTCTCTATGATTAGAGTCTACAACCAAGAATGATAGAATACAAGATTACAGCAGCCGGAGGTCAAAGTTCGTCCTACGTAACACCAGAGAATGAATACTATATCGTCGAGCAATTCATAAACAAAGGAACAAACATAAAATATTATGAGAGTCTTTTTAATCTGAAATATTATTTATTATTAGAGATTTCTTTGTCTAAATTTGATTTAATCTGAAATATTAATTGTAATTGCAAACTGATATAAATCGCCAACTATTCAATCATCAAAACAGTCGTAAAGCTTATATATTATAATGATTCCCCGGGTTACAATATATTTACACTGCCTCGCTTCTTTTCCTCCTCGCCTTCTTCTTTTCCCTTCCTCGCCTTCTTTTATTCACTTGCTTTTATGTTCGAGATGAAATGTCAAGCAATTGAATGACTTTGGACACAGCGACCTGATTTCCGCTGCAGCTCATGAATCGAGAATGCTGTGAATGCCATCAGTGACGTCATCGTGTCACATCGAAGGCAACACAGAGCAGCATTTCGTCCTCTGGTGAACAACCTGACTCAAGGATAACGACCTGTATCCTGCGCAGTTGCGTGAAATGCGCCCGATTCATGGAAGCTTCCATTGAGTCGTCTTCATTCATGAAAGTCGCTGCTTGGAGCTGCGAAGAGGAGGAAGGAGACGCCGTCAGTGACCCACCAGCGTATAAATTGAATGGCGGTCGAGCCAATGAATGAGAGCAGAGAGAAGAGAGATGGGCGACGCTTCCGTAGCGAGAGATGTGAATGGGCAGCTTCGCTCCATTGTGCGTCTGTCGGAATGTGAATGAGTACGACTCAATGGAAGGGATGAAAGACGGCGTCGTTGGTGGTGCAGCGATTACGGCATCACTGGAAAGTGGGTCACTTTGAAGGCGATGAACTCGGCTGAATCGCGGAACACGTGAAACGGGCGAATGTGGAGCGCACGAGAGGAAGGAGCATTTAGAATGACGCAATGAGGATTTGAAGGCTTTAAAGGATACGAATAAATGAACGAAACGGCAGAAGGATGCGGTCCAGTTTCGTTTAAGGCGCGGCGTGCGAAGTGGGGCTGCTTCTTTTCATGTCTTTGGGATTTTAGAAGCATTCAAACCGAAGGAAACTCATCGTTGCTGCCCTTTCGAATTTGTTAAGCCACTTCGAGGGTTTTTAGATCCTTTGTGTTACACTTAAGACTTTGAAAGAGAGTCAAAATGCACTCAAATCCCTTAAATTCCGTTCTTATTGGATTGCTTAAAGCAGAGTTGAGTTGGAGTTGCCTCTTGGCGATTCTTCACGAGCAGCCCTCGAATGTCCGCACTATAAATAAACTTTTACGAGCAGCCTTCACTTTTATCACTGCCTTCCTGACCCAAGAATCGCTTGTTTCTTTGTGCAACTGGCAGTCGGATGCTGACGGCTGCCGGACGCATGCATGGTTGAAGCCGGACGACGGAAGCGGAACTGGGTCAGGGCCCTCGGCTCCGCATGGAGGCAGTTCTACGAACTCCTCAAATGGCAAAGAGCAGCACCAAAGCGACGGAGGGTGGGTATTATTGGGCATTTCATCATGTAGAATGACGTTTGTCAGGTGGGGGAGGTTCGGTCGGTCCTTCAAGGACTCAGTGAGTTCATCGCCTTTCAGCTGCATCCATGCTGCAGTTGATAATAAATTAGGAACGAAATCCTTGATATACAATCAAAAGTAACACTTTTCTTAGTAACAAAACACACACACGCACGTTTTTTATTCTGCATGGATGCAGCGAATGCAGTGCGCAGTCGCTTCAACGAAGAACTCGCTGCAGTTGGCAACGAGTTGCAGCCGCTCGTATTAACTGCGTCATTGCGAAGAGCATCGCGGCTTCCACTCTCCACTGTAGAACGCGTTCCAAGCGCAACTCTACATGGATTTCAACTATTAACTAAATAAATACTCATGAATTTATGAATAGGGAATAAATAAATTAAATGTAAACAAATAAAGGACGATGGAAACCGCATCCTTCGTCCATGAACAACACGGTTGCTAAGAATATACATGAAATAATTGCATTTAGACGGTGGTGGTCACTCATACGCCTCGGAGCAGCAGAAACTCCGGGATCGAGGTCAATTTGCGGCTTCATTGCGGCTTCATGCACCCGGAAAAATCTAATTTCTTCGCCGTCACGAGTGGCAATCGTCTTAAATTCGTTGATTACGGAGAAACTATGAATGAATGAAGCTTCCTCACTCGACGATGAAGGCTCCGCACACGCACACACAGATCCAAGTTGCATCCGTTGCCTGTATCTGGGGCAGTTGTGACGTCAGCAGCGCGCTGTTGCTGCAGAGCGACGATTTGGGCGACGCTGGGTGCGGCCTGTGAGGCTTTTCTCAATGAAACGCCGACCGAAGTGAATGAAAAGCGATGGAAGGCGAACGCAGACGGAGCCACTCATTCACAGATTCGAATAAAATTCAGTATTTATTCACGAACGAGGAAGCGTTCATTTGATGACACTTGAAATGCTTTTAAGAAGTTTTCGAGCATCTTTGGACTTCGGTTGATGGATTCATTGATGTTCGAGGACTTCCGATGCAAGGATTCTCCTCCTCCTCCTCCTTTCGTGGTCGCGCTCTCGCTCTCCCGAAGCACCAACAACGTCGAAGTCGGGGTCACGCCTAATCGACCCCTTCGCTGCATTCGTCGCCTCTCGAACACGGAGGCAGCCCCTGGCGACGACCTTGAGCAACCGCAGCTGATTGGACACTCGACAGTTTCACGGACAAGGTTAAGCCTCCAAAATGGCGGCCGCTGCTGCCTCAAATCGATTCCAAGTCTCTTCCTGTGTTGGAATTCGATTAAAACGACTCCGGAAGGAGTTAAAATCATATTTGAATCATAGAAAAGTCCTTCTTTGCGATTCCTTCGACAGAAGACAAGGAAAAGCAATGAAAATTAATCTCCGAGTGATGAACGTGGAAAAGCACAATGCAACAAACACACACACACACACACACACACACAGATTCACTGCAACCGAAGTCCACCCAACAGACGAACGACTTTCGGCGATGCAGCTTCGGCTGTCGTGGAGAGCAGCGAAGGACTCGAGGACGAGCAGGACGCCGACGACGCCGAAGCACGAAGGCAGCCACGAATGCGAACGGCGACGGCTGCCCGTCTTTCGACTGTCGCTCGGATTCAGTTGCAGCGCGGAGTCAAAGCAGCGAACAGCATCAACAGCCGCAACTGAACGACTTCGCAGTGAAATAAAAGTTTGAAACAGTGAAAAGTCCTCCCAATCAAGTGCAATTCTTGAAAAGTGCGTGAAGAAGAATGCATTTCGTGTGTGAAAACTGAAAAAAGGACGAAGCAGGAAGAAAACGCACCCAGAAGCGAACAAAACTACTCAAAATAACATCAATTGAAGCACTTTGAGTTGAAATTCGTAAGTAAAGTAGTCATTAATTAATAAATAATCACTTTCATTGGCGTTTCTTTACAAATTTACACAAAATAATCCACATTTTATATTAAGAAATATCCATTAGAATTATCCACAACCTCGAAGTTTATTGAAGCGATTCAACTGCGGAAACTTTCACTTTTAACGCTCCTCGATTTATGATTTATTTTCAAACAGAATCCATTTTTCAGATTGTTTCTGTTTGAGCCAAAATTAAAGCCCATGAAGCAAACATACAACGACGACGATTGATTCCATTGATTTGACTGAAATAGCTTCATTTTGGCCAAACTCCGTCGATCGTTGTCATTTTCCAAGGCTTCGGAAGTTCAGTAAAGAGCAAAACGCATCACAGACGCATTCGAGCGTTTCCCAAGAAATTCAGACGAAGAAAAGACGAACGATGAAATGAATTAGAATCTTCTCCATTGTTCAAATGAACTACAATTGAATTAGCTTCTTCATCACTCGCCGAAGTGACGAATGACTTGTACGGAAAATTAATCGTCTTTTCGCCTTTCTTGCCTTGAATTGAGTTAAAAACCAGCAAAAACCCTTCTTTAATCTGTTTTCTACTTTATTTATTTATTCCTTTCATAACAATTCGAATGTAAATCGTTATATTACTATATTTTGATATTTGACTGCGGTTTCCTTCTGTCCGAAGACTTTCAATGATTTCTCCTTCGTGGACATTTTCCGCGACTTGCGCTTGATTTGGACGATAGCAGTCGGCAGCTGCTTCAAAGGCGGCTTCAAAGCGGCTCGAATGGCGCTGTGTGTGCGTCCGGCGGCTGCTGGTGTTACTCGCGGCTGCACACCGCAAACAGTCGCCGTGTTTGTTGCGTGGCGGCCATCGATCAGCGGCGCAACGTCCAAATATTGACTCTGAGCGACTCAGTGCGCGCCAGCAACCGCTTCTTCTTTGCTCTCCGCCCTGCTGAAGAATCAGTTAAAGTGAAAAGCGTTTGAAGGGACGCAATTCACGACTGATTACGACCGATTTCGGCGCCTGTCGTCAATCAGTTCACCTCAAAATGCATTAGGAAGCATCGAGAGTTTTCCAAACCAACTGAAAGCATTTCGAAGGCGATGAATTCATTTTTTTTAAACTGTTTTCAGCTCCGTCTCAACGCAGTCGAAATTCCGGGCTCTGACGGTCGATTATCGAGCAAAACGAGTGCAAGCAACGCGATTTTGGATCCTTTCGATGCGGATAAAGGCTCTGCAAAGCGAAAGGATCCAAGGGAGGGAGCAGAGGGGATCAAGAAAACCTTTTCAGCTCCTCAACGTGGCTGCTGTTGGATTAAAACTGATTTTAAGGACCTGCATTCAACTCATTTCGTTGAATTCTGTTACGAAATCGACCCATGGGCCATTGAACCACGCCCCCCAACACCTCCTACCTCCCCTTGACTGCAATTAAGCATTTTTCTGGGTAACTGTCAAACGGCGACGAACGCGACGCCGACGCACAACGGATCCAAGTGCAGCCGACGTCCAACGCTGCGCTGATCGCGCTTCAACGACGACGACCTGAACAACAACAACAACAACAGCAAATAACGGAAAAGAGCCGTCGGCAGAAACAAACATTTGCAAATTTATTTATTTATTAAACGTGCGATGGGCGAAAATAAGAAATAAAAGCTGAAATTTCACTTTGACGTTAGGCGGCCGCAACAACAACAACAACAACAACAACAACAGCAGCGACGACGTCGACATATTTGCACATGAATTGCACAAAATATGGCAGCACTGAACGCCAACAGTTTTCCGCTTCTGCGACTGAATCGTCAAGCAAACACACACACACACACACACACGCGGGCGCTTTCGCAGCCAGCGGGCCTTTGTTTGGGTTGGAATTTCCATCGGCTGCTGACGGCGACGTCGACGCAGCGGAAGTCGCTTTGGGTTCGGATCGAGCGAAGTGCTTTTCAACGATATTCGATACGCATTTCTGTCGCTAGCGGCGGCTTCAGCTTCTAGCTCGAATGGAAATACGAATGGCGGTGGGCGGCGGTCGTGGCGCAGCCTCGTTTCGTGCGCCAAACGTTGGCACATCCGGCGCACGCTTCACTCGACGCCGCTTCGCAATGCGCGGCATCCGCTCGAACGTCAACGATACGTAAACCGAAGCCCACAACAACAACAGCGACGACGAAGCTCCATGTATGTCAAGCGAAAATGGACACGAATGTGAAAACTTTTTTAAAGCGTTCGCCGAAAACACGTCGCGCCGTCGCAGCCAAACGACAACAACAACAGCAACATCAACGCCCAATGAAGTTCGAGTGTTGGGAGAGAGAGAGCGGCAAGCTTAGAATAGCTTCGGAGAGCTTAGAATAGATTTCGCTCACGCTGCTTCGTTCAGCTGAGCGGCCCAATTCGTCACGCGGCGTCCCAATCGGAATCCATCAAAGGCGAATAAGAACACGACGACGAAGAACTCGGCTACGAATGCACCGACCGCCGAACATTCATTAGAGAACTTAAGCTTGTTCTTCTTCTGGTTGATTGACAACTTCTGCGAGTGTCGTTGCGCTGCTTGCGTTTGTTTATGAACGTCGTGCGTGCAAAATGCCGACGGCTGCGTCCAAATCTATGCGCAAAGGAGTTGAGCATCTGCATGAGGAGTGACACACACATGCACACGCACACAGCTGCGACACGAAGCACGAAGCAACGAGACTCATCGTCGCCATAAATCAGAGTTCGCAACATGCTTAAAAACACAAAAAATCCACTTCAGCGCACATAAAACGCATTTCAGAGTCTTTTTCTGACCTGGAAGGGGCAAGAAAGCGCGTGTGCGTTTGCGTGTGTGTGTGTTGGTATCGTGTTGGAAAAGCTTCATTTGCAGTGCTTCACTTGAAGACGAGACACGCGAATAAACGATTCATAATCAAAGCGTCGAAAGTGAATGCGAAACGTCGAAAAAGTCGATTGCTTGCCGTGTGGAGGCCGCGTTAATGCAACGTTAAAAAACTGAACTGAAGAAAGCCACACCGCAGCAGCAACAACAACAACGGCGACAGCGACAGCAGCTTGTGCAGCAGCAGCAACTCATGAGGCAGAAATACGTAGAAAAATTTGTATCTGCAGCCCACAGCATTTGAAAAGACTCGACACAAAATGTATCTGTTAGACACACACACCAACACACATATTCGCTCCTCGCCGCACCGTCAGCGCAGCGACGCGCTGCGCCGAATTCTACTTGGCAAGCGAAAATACATTCGTTTGCATTCACGTAGACCTCCATTCATTATAATGGCTGCTGGCGCTGCTCCTTGTTGTTGTTGTTGCCGCCGTCGCTGCGACTGCGACTGCTTCATTCATAAAAACCAACCGTGAACACGTCCGCGCCCGCACTTCCATTCAACGACGCTCCACGAACCTCTCAATCGTTCGTATTGCACACACACACGAACGCCGACCGCAACAGCCAAGCAAAGATTCACTCGTTGTTGTTGTTGTTGTTCGTCGTGTCTCGTTTCCTGGCTCTCGAAATCTTTTATGTGTTGGCACGAATCGCTGCTCCGTTCAGTTGCTGTCGTTGTTGTTGTTGTTGTTGTTGCCAGTGCTGATGAATTAAAATATCGACCTCACTGAGTTAGATACACACACAGGCAGTCGCTCTAGCGGCGAATTCGTCGTGTACTGCAAAAGTGAGAGCGGCTTTCCGCTAGCGACAAAATGTTGCGCTCTCAGCAGAAATCGCCGCCCGCTCACTCGTTGTTCGCCGCGGAGTTTCCAAGGCGGAAATCTGGAAAGTGCTCAAATGAACTTCGGAGAGACTTCGTGCAATTGAGAGCGAATTAGAAGCCCAATCGACAGCCAACATCCTCCATCGGCAGGGCGAAAGCAACGAGCATGTATTATAAAGAGGTTACAACGGCGAATTCAATTTTGAGATCATGACGGACGATTGAGGACGGACCATTTGGTTGAACTCGAGCTGCGTTCGATATGGTTTGACTCTTATTAGGCAGATGAATTCTGTATGATTGCACGGTTTAACAAATGATTGCATATAGGAAGCGTGGTTGGATGCAACCAGCGTTGGCATATGATGTGTGAAGTGAAATTTTACGACATTGTAGACATTAGCGGAAGATGAGAGGCAACGGGGGAAAACGCAGTTTGTTTTGGTTTTTGTCGACTGCGGAGCAGCAGTAAGAAACAACAAACGAAGCTCATAAGTAAAATTTTATGACATCAATGAGTCGAGGCATTGCAAGCAAAGGAGAATGTGAAAGGGTAGGAGAAGGGAAAGAGAAGACTCCTTGAATTGAAGAAATTCTATTTTGTTTTGCTCGACTGCACTAACAAAATAAACGCAGGCTGTCCGTCTGCTAAGGTTGAATATGTTTTTTTTGTGCTTGGTTTTGTTTTTTACGTTGATCATTTGGTGATGTTTGATTTTTTCAGTTTCAGGTCATTTTTCGGTATCATTTCAATGGTTTAGAATTTGCCACTGTGATTTAGTTATTGGCGGAGGGGGAGAGAAGCGAGGGACTCTTTCTGCTTATGATTTCTGATCAATTTTTACATTTTCAGCTTCTGAGCATTTTTGCCTTTTTCATTCAATTTGCTCCTTTTCCGCTTTAACTACAATTTTAACTACAATTTTAAAATGTTACGTACATTTGAATAAAACTTGAATAAAATTAACTAAAATCTTCTCTAATTTCTAATTGAATATATAAATACATAGATATATTTTTCTCAATTTCCCTAACATTTTTTTTAGTTTGAATAAAACTTAATATTTACTTATTTCGACTTTATAATTATAAAGAAATCCGTATACTTACCGAAAGATTAACTTCAATTAAACAATATTGGCTTAATAATCATATATATATAGGCATATTCTCAACCATCGAAGGAATAACAACAAACAGTATTGTTTCAGGTCATAAAACACAAAATTGAAAAATTCTGCTTTGTACCTGAGCACACGATGGGGAATTGTTATTGTAAAATAATAATAAGAAGTTGAATGTACCCCTTGCCTCTCCACGCCTGAGAAACCTATAATCTTCATTTGTTTTACTTCACACATCGTATGTCCACGATGGTTGCATTGAAGCACTTTTTTGCATAAGTTTATACGGCATTCTGCTGCCTCATACGCATGAAACAAAAGCAAACGAAGTTCGAGTCGACCCAAATGGTCCGTCCCCGAACTCTGTAACCATCGTCAAAATATTTTTGCCGTGAATTCGCCTTTGTAATCTCTTCATAATATATGCTCGTTGCCTCTTTATAATACATGCTCGTTGGCGAAAGGAAAATATGAAAAAATCACGCAATTCACACAATACTAGTGTACTTCGGACAAAGACGAAGTTGCGTGATTTCCTTCCCTGATTGGAACATGCCGTGTTTTTGTTGTCAAAACCGGCAGCGCCACTGCAATGGATTCCAATCCACAAGATCCAATCCAAGAAGGAGAATTTTGCCATTGGAGCAGCGCTCTCAGAAAACACCAAAGCAGCAGTTGGCTGCTTTTCAGTGCAGTTTTGTGGAAAATGTGGAGTTTCTGAGCGGATATGGATTTTGGAGCGTTTGAATGTGGGGCGTGGAACGGAGAAGAAAAAAATACTAAAGTGTTTTAAATTCTTAGGGAGTAAACAATTTCATAGTTGATGTACTTCCGCTTTTTACTCCTATTTTCCTCCTTTTAATTTATTTTTTATTTCCGAGTAAAATTTCGCTGCAATTTTTGCCTTGAAAACACGAATGCATTCAAACTACCGTCGGTCTCCGTTCGCCGCAGTCACGATTTCCACTTCGCTGCAACGGCGACGGATGCCGAAAAATTTAACAAACCCCCAACACGCCTCCTCCTCCCACTAATCATTGAATTAAACGCCGAAATTCAGTTGAAAGTCGAGGAGTTTGTTGCAAATTTCATCAAACGTTTTCGATGTCGCTCCATCTGCAAACAAACAAAAGCCCAAATGCATAGAAAATTACACAACGATGTTTATTTGCGTGTGTGTGTGCGATGTATTCATAAATGTTTCCCTGCTCCGCTGTTGTTGTTGTTATGTTTGAATCGTTGCTGCTTGGGATTACGTGCCGCTGTCGACGTCGACGCTGTTGTTGTTGTTGTGATTGGGGCCTGAATGAGCGAAGTTGCGGAGCTCGATCGAGAGCCGACTGCTACTGGTTTTCGTTGCCGATGGCAGAGGCAGAGTTGCCATCACGACGAGCGTCCGCAAGCAGCTCTTCATTCGACTATCGTCCAACGAAGAGCAACAGACGAACGGCAACACTGAACGCTGTAAAAACAAGTCTTGCTCATCAAATGTCCCCTCCGCCGCTCGTTCCTCATTCAAACAAACGAGCCAACAACAACAACAACATCGATTCTCAGTCTGTTTATTCATTCATTTCGCCTTCGCAATGCAAGCTTCGTTGTTCTCTGCTTCCAATTTGCCATAAAACTGCTCTCAATTCGACGACGGCAGCCGAAGTGCGGCTTCTCTCTCGGCAGTTTTGCAGTTTTGTGGAAGGCGTCGCAACCTTCGCTGTTTTTCTGTATTGAAGTGGGTTAAAAGACGGCAGCGAACAGTGAAATTCATTCAGTAAAAGCGAAGAGATGCGCTGAGCGTCGTTCGTTTATTGAGCGACTACAAAAAGTGGCCACAGCCAGCGGCAGTTCGTGTTGCAACCGCCCAACAACGCGACAAAGCGGCTGTTTTTGTGGATTCGTGGAAAACTCGTCCGACATCCGCTCGGCGCCGAATTCGCTGCGTTTGCGGCGAGGCGTTGGCAACCCTTCTCTCGTTCGTTTATTCCACACAAAAGCAGCAGCGGAGACGTCGTTGTTTGTTTGAATCAAATTTAAATGAATGAGAAGATCGCCGACGGCGATGAAGCGCCCACAAGCAGCCACGCACACACACAGAGGCGACTTCGTCACGAAGCGAAGAGAAATCCAACAGCGAGTTGCAGTTTTTCCCATTTTTCCTTCGTTCTGCCGCGTTCTGTGGGCAAAACACGTTTTCACTAAACCAAAGCTATGCCACGAACTCGCCGCGCACACAGCGACGCGAAAGAGTGGCGCGCTCTCCGCTCTGGAGCGCTTTCGCTGCGTAGGTGTGTCGCGCTCTCGCCGCCAATTCGCCGCGCCACAAGCAGCCGAGAGGCCGAGTCGTGCGAGTGGCCGCGAGTCGCAGCTCCGTCAGTCGTTTGAGAGATTTGGAAGCAAGTGGACGGAGCGCGCGTTCGCTGAGTCGATTTTTAATTTTCCAAAAAAAACACACGTCTTTGAGTTCAGTGAAAAAGTGGATGCATCTGCGGATGTCGATGTGCAGCGTCAGCGTTTCCTTTGTCTGCTGTGAAAAATCTGTGCTCTCGACGCGAGCCCGCCGACGGAGGTCGGAAATTATTCATTCATAAGTCGAGTTCGCCGCGATCGGTCGTGTCGTGTCGTGTCTTCGGGTGTAGCTAAAAACGGACCGAGCGGCAGTCGCTCGCCGCCAACGCCGACGTCGACGCTGCGCCTTTATTTGAGAATGAAAAATTTGTTTAATTAACAAAAATCCGCAGCAGCAACAACAACGCGACACGAAAGAAAGAAAAACGAGAATAAAAACTTCGCAGCGGCGAAAAAAGTTACCTTTCGAAACGAACAGACACACACACACGCACACATTAACGATCGTTCGTGCAGAAGCCGGTTCGGGAAGAGCACCGAATTCGCCGCACTCGTTGAGTAGCTGCGGCGTGGCGCGCCTCACGCACACAACTCAGCGTCGGTCGTCGCTCGTTTCAGTGCGCTTCGAAGAGGCTGCGCAGTGAAAAGTCGCCGCAGAGCGATCGCGATCGTGCGCTTCGGTGGCTCGTTTCGTGACACTCGCTGCTTCGGCTTCCAGCGACCTCCGAGCAGCTCGCGATCCTGCGAAGTGAAATCGAAACCCTTTCGCTGCAGTGCGAAGCGAAGAAGAAACGCAGAAGTACACACGAAGAAATCGAGTCTTCGCCGCGCAGCAAAAGTCGAAGCGAAGTGTACATTTGAAGTGATTGCGATTTCCTAAGCAAAGTCGAAAAAAGTGCAACAGATTCAAAGATTTAGAAAAGAAAATAAAAGAAAAGCACGTGAAAAGTGAGCTCGAATCTCCGCGTCTGTGGATTATTGCGAAGAAGCAGCAGCATCCGGCTTCCTGTTGGGATTTAGCAGGCATTCAAGAAGTCACCGCGACTCGGTTGCTTTTCCAAACCAACGTAAGTTGCAAGATTCCTCAATTTAGCGAAATTTCCATTCATCGATCGTCGTTTGAAGCCGACGTTGCGTGCGTTTTTCCCTGTCGCTGTAGGAAAAATCAGCCAAAGCGAAGTTTTATTTATTTTCTATTGTTTATTATCCTTTTTGCTTCTCGCCTTCCCTCGACTTCAGCCGATTTCATGGTTACGAGTCGAATGTCCCCTCGCCGCACTCACTTTTCCCTTCGACTCTCGAATAAAGTGATGCTCGAGCTTCTAAATTGCGCAAATGCTCGCTAATTAGAATTTCCCGTCCGCGTATAAATAAATGCACAGCTGCAGACACACGCACAGCGGCGGCTCGCTTACTACGAGCAGCCGAAGCCGAAGCCTCGATCAGAGTCGCTCTCGTCGATTCCAACACACACACAGCAACAACAAGAGCACAGCGTAAACATGTCACATGCTCGCTCGCGGAGAGGAAACGAGGGCGGAGAGCGCGAATTTATTACTGGCGAATTTACTACAGTTGAGCGCCGTGAATTCAGCGCGAACGAGTGCACGAACGGCGGCCGAAGCAGCGCTGCGGTGACTGCGAGTGTCGCGTTCCTCGACTTCGTTGCTGAATGTGATTTTCTGCGTTTCCGAAAACGAAACACAATGAAAACTGCAGCGCGGTGCGACGCGGCTGCTTGATTGAATTCTGTCGGAGGCTGAATTGGGTCATGAACGCTTTTTAATCGCCGTCGGTGTTTTCATTCGATCGAAAATTCTCACTTTTTCGCTTTTCGTCGACCGCTGCTTGTGTTCATTGCAATTTCCATTATTTTCTTTATTCTTTTATTTCGTCAAAGAATCAAATGTTCAGCACATGTTTTTCGCTGCTTCTTCTACTTCTGCGCTGAGTGCATCGCTGCAATCGACGGACCACGCTGAAGCGGAATTCATAATAATTTCTAAAATGTGCACAAGCAAAGCAACAACAACAACAACAAAAAGCGAATCGTAACATTTTTATGCAAAAGTTAAAAATACGAATTTATTTTTCTGCAAATAAATTCAACAGCGAAAAGAAAAACGTAAAAGAATCGCATCGTTTGGCGGGTGAATGGGAGCGAGCGAGACGGCGATAGGATGCACTGTTTGCCAATCGACGATGCAGTGCAATTGCGTCACGAGCGCGTGAAGAGAAGCGCAGCGAGAAAAGCACAGAACTCAATTCAAATGAGAGGGAAACTTTTTTCATGCTTTTGCTTTTTGTTCTATGCGCCAATCGCCGACCGCACCCGATCGCTGTTCGTGCGTCGCGAACTCCGGCGGCGATTGCAATCACATCAAACGTAAACAAATCTTATCAGAGCAGCGACGATGCGTCTCAATAAGAAAACTAAGCAGCCAAATAAGAACAAAGTCGGCAGCACGAAGTAAAGCCGAGGGTCGCTCGACTGCGCTGCGCTTCGCTTCGGCAGGGTTTCGTCGACTTCATTCACCAAATCAGCGATGTTCCGTTGCGGTGCGTATTTATTTTTAATTCTCTGTTGATTTCTGTAGCCGAAAGAAGGACGTTGTTGTTATTATTGCCGTGATTATCGACGTTGTTCGTGGGCTGTGCTCACCCAACTTCAATTCCAATCGGAAATCTGTTTACTTTTTTATATTCTCGGCGTTTTGCTCTTGTTCGATCGCCGATTTTGGCAATAGTCGATAATCGGCGACTCGTTTCAATAACGAAAGAGTGGCCACGCTCTCCGAAGTCCGTTGTTCATTCGCTGCCGACGTCCGCAGTCGCTGCGTGGTCGTGGGTGCGGCTGCCGACGACGATTTGAATGCGTTGCGAGCGGAGTTCGGGCAGAATTCAGTTTGTTTACCGTTCAGTGTCGTTTCAAGACGGGGGAACGCAGTGGAGGACGCGACGCGACGCAGTCGATGGCGTGGGCAGCGCTTAACCTCAAAACAGGCGACGCGCTGCTCGAGAGTTGTTCAAAAATTGAATTTTATTGGAATTCGAGGTGGGCAAAAGTCGCGCAGGCGCAGGAACAACGAAACGAGTCGCGTTTGTTTTTTTCCACCCAAAAAGAAAATCTTTTAATAATTGCAATTGCGATTTTTGCGCTTGTTGAGCAACTGCGCCGCACTTGTCTAAATTTAAACGAGATTTGAAGTAATTGTCGTCTAAATTTAGCCGCCGCCGCAGAACTATTTACGAAGTTCTATTTCCATTGCACGTTTCGTGCTGGCAGTGGGCACGAAGCGCGGAATTTTAAACGATCGCGACAGGAAACGAATTCCACGCGTGCGACGAGAGCGCGTCGGGAAGCGGCGACGGGAAGCGTCGTTGGAACGAGCGGCTTCTTTGGGAAACACTTCGGGTCGCGCGAAGGTGGGCGGCGAACACTCGGGAGTGGACTGGAAATCGTTGCTCGTTGCGCGCGTCGCCTCGTTGCCTTCGTCACAATTGCGACGATAGGAAATTCAACAAAGCGATTATCGTCACCCGCCCCCCACCGCCTCCCCTTCGTTTGCTGCTCGTTGATGCACTCAACGAATCGTCGCCGCATCCGGCGTTTGCGGATTTCCGCTCGGCGGCCGGTCGCTGCGAATACAAATGAAATCCAATCGACGACGGATGAAGAAAATGGCGAAGAAGAAGAAGAAGAAGAAGCATGCGAGGGGAAACATTAATTTTTATGCCTTTGGCGACACGCAACGTGGAAATGATGACGTCAAACGAACGCGAAAAGCGACGAAATCTGCTGTCGTCGTGACGTCATTGCGCCCACGCCTCTCCTCGCCGTTCCAGACGCCCTTCAGACACGCGGCGCTTTGCCGAAACTTCAATCGTTGACCTCGCGCGACCCCCTCCTCTCGTTTCCCCTCCCGACGACGCTTTGTGCTCCTCGAGTCGCTTTCATTGACTACGCTAGACGTGGAGTGCTCCTGCGAGGGGGCGGGGTGGAAGTGGGCGGCCAACACTCAATCAAACACTTCTATTTTTAGCTCTTCACGCACACACACACACAGAGAAACACTGCCACACGTCGCATCCTTGGCGATGACGAGGAAATCTTGAACAATTTCGCTTCCCCTCCCTTCCCCTCTGCTTCTTCATGTTGCCATGCAGCAGCGACTCCATCAAAAGCTCCGCGAGATTCTTTTCACGTCTGCGGCGAATGTTTTTGCGTTTCCTCTTTTGTTTTTGTTTGCTGACATTCGACCGAAAAGCGAAGGGAAAAACAAGGAAAATCACGGGTTTCTCTCAGTTTTCTTGGAGGCGTTAAACGCAGGGAAAAAAGCCAAAGTAGACGCCGTTGTTGGTGCTTTTTTACACATTCTGTTCGAGCGTTCTCCTTTCCTTCCTTCCGTTAATTTTTGGTCCCGAGTTGACGACATTTCATTCATTCATTTTTCGCATTTTTTATTCTCTTCAATAGATGCGTTGTTTTTGTTTGTGTGTGTGTGTAAAATCACAGCATTCAAATTAATAAAAAGCAATGCAAACTTTGGAAAAGCGTCGTCGTTGTTGGTGTCGTTTACTTCCAATCGACCGAACGAGGTTTCGCTCGTGTTTACTGCTTCCAACGCAATCGAGAGATCGTGGAAAGCCCCGCTGAGGCTTCCCAACTAGGATTGAATCCAACTAGGATTGCAAATTAGAATTTAATTCGCGTATCGAGAGCAAAGTAACATTTTTTAAAGCTTTTTTTTATCCAAGAGAAACGTTAAAAGAGAGCAACAGATTTCATTTTACGCATTTTACAATATTTCAATGGTTTTATTCAGCGTTGAATAACTGAGGAATTTTCAACATTTCCTTTTCGGTTATAAAAAACATTCCTTTTCTTCTTCTTCTTCTTCGCTTCTTTTTCGACTGAATTTTAAACCTTTTCATTCAACTTGCACACAACCAACAACAATGAATTTTTTTTCCATTTTTTCTTCATTGCTACGGCTTTGTTTTGTTTTTCTTGGGAGTATTTTGAGGAAATTACAAAATCTTCAACTAAAATAACAGAAAATCTATTCACGGCTTCGTTTGTTGCCCCTCTGCAGGCATGAAGCATCATCATAATGATGCTGAGAACAGGAAACATCTGCTGTTCTATTTTTCACTTTTCCATTCTTTCTCGAACTCGATTTTATTTCAATGCGTTGTTTTCCTGTTGATCTCAGCAACGACGACAACAACGACAACTGCAGGCGCGCTCTTCACGAGTTTTTTCTCTTCAGCTGAGAGTGTTTCTTCTATGAATGCGTGGCTGCTGTTGCTCTCTCTCTGTCGCTCGTCCACTCGTTGGAAGCACTTAAAATCCACTTCTGCTGTTTTTTGTTGTGCTCGTTGCTTGAGTTTTCTACCTGTTCACACAAAAGCATTTCTATTCTACGAAAGCCATGATAAAAAGAAGAAGAAGAAGAAGAAGAAGAGAAGGAGGCCCTTAAATGAGCCACGAGCAGCCATGAAAACAGACCGAAAGTCGTAGAGGTCGCAGATGAAGAAGAGGACGAAATCAAAACTGGAAACTATCAATCTACCTACTTAAGAAAATACTCAAAGGGGGAGGGGGCGGAGAAGGAGCCAGACACCACAGCAGCAGCTCGTGCAAAACTGGAGCCAAAGCAAAGGTCGATCGCCTATGAAACGATCAACGTGCAAGTGGCAACTCTGGCGCGTCGATTCATAGAATGGAGCGCGTTCGGAGCGCTCTTTTCACTAATAAACAGTTGCCTTTGCCATGATTTTCGGTTACAATAATATTTACTTCGATCTCTCGCTCTCCCGCTCTCCCTTCCCAAGCAACATATGTGGATCGTCGTTGGTTTCCATTCGTTTTCGGATTTGAATTCGTGTACATCGTCGTGCATCGTGTGTTTTCGCTGGGATGACTTCGTACCATAGTTCGTTCGTTTTTTGTTGTTGTTGTTGTTTGCCAGCCATGAAAACGCATGCGATGCGTAGAAATAAGAAAATAATTATTATTTTTTAGGAATTAAATAAAATTTCATGTGATTTTGATTGATTGAAATGTTGAAATTCTTTTAAAATTAATTTACCAATTACAAAAGTGAATACAAAATAGAGAAATAATAACAACAACAACAACAATCGCCAATGAGCACGAACGCCCACGAATTGACGTCATGTCCGGCACTCAACTCGCTACGATTTCGCGTTTGTTCGCAACTGAGGGGGAAAAAAAGTACAAATTATGAATTTATTTGGATATAGAAATACATCAACAACAACAAATCAATTGCAAATAAGAGGAAGTGAATGAAAATGTAGCAAAAAAAATCAGGGTGAATTTTTGATGGGATCGGGAAAAGCAACAAGAAGAAGAAGAAGAGTCTGGAAGATGTTTTGTTACCTTCAAACTCTGACCTTGATGTTAGCTGAGAGCGCAGAAGAGAGCGACAACAACGACTGCTGTCAACAGTGCTGCCAAGTGTTTTTAGTGTTTTTTTGGGCAACGTTGGCTGCTTCATTTTGTTGCTTTGTTCGTACGAAGGAAATCGTCATTCATTAAAAGCGTTTTTAGCAACAACAACGACGACGACGACGACGACGACGTTCACGAAGATTCATTCACGATTTTTATGCGCATGCAGTTTATTGAACGACGAAGAAGCGAGCACAAAACACGAATGATGAACGACGCAAAGAGCAACAACAACAACAAAAAAACGGCTATAAAAATCGAAATTTCTTCAAATCGAAAATGCAAAGAAAAATAAGAAAAAAGGATTTATAAAAATATTTATTTCTGCACTTTTAATTAAATGATAAATAATTAATAATTGAATTTTTTGCTGCTTTTCTTCTCTCTTTCTTCATCCGTTTCCACTCTTCGTTTGGATAAGAAGAAGTAGCATCGAAAATCACAGAGATTTTTAATGAAATTGAAAATAACAAAAAACTGATCTGTATTTTGTTTGTTTTGAATGTGTAAATAATTTTTGACAAAATTTAATTTCTGAAACGTAAAACACCAAACAAAAAAAAACAATTGCAGTATTTTGAAGGCTGCTCAATAAAAACATCCGTCGATTAAAATTTCAATCATCTTTTCGACATTTTTATGCACAAAAACTAAGATTAATCGCCGCAGTTATTTATGGCCGTCGTGCAGCTTTCTGCCTTTAATGTTCACGATAAACAGAAATGCGAAGAGCGACTTTTTTCATTCGCTGTGGAGCATTCAAAATATCCACAGCAACAACAACGAATTCCCGCTCAATCGTGAGCGAGACGAAGCAGCAGCGTAAAAATTCCAATCTGAATTTTAACTGAGAGCGATCAGCATTGAAAAAAAAAAACGTTAATCTGTGGGAATTGTGAATAACTCGATTGATGTTTGTGTGCTGTTGCTTCTCTCAATTCTCTTGTTGTTGTTTTGATTTGCGCTCTCCACAAAATTTTCGAGTCGTCAATCGTCGCTTCGCGCACCCGAAGAGCGACCAGCGGCCGACTGCGTCTCGACTGGCGCCAATATTTGCAGTTTCCTTGCTTCACTCTCATTCGATCAGACATTTTTCGGTTTTCTCCTTGGATTTTATTAATGAATCCCTTGAATATTCATAAGTTGCGCTTCGCGTCTCCATACATTTATGCAAAACCATTTCGAGCAATAAAAGTTGCCAAATTTCGGTTTTATTACAAGAAGATTTCGCATTTTCCTGAAAACTACGTACAGCCAAAAATAGACGATCGTATTCAGGAACATGGAAACTTTTTACTCAAAAAATACTTGTTGAGAATCATTTTAAAGTAAATAATATTGAGTAGAAAAGAAAAAAAAAACCAAGTTCTAAGAAGGCCCGTTTTGATTCGATGCTAAAATTTAATCACTCTTAACTCGAATAGAAGCCGTTTTTAGCTAATTTTTGCTTTTCCCCGAGTTGAATAATGAAATTCCACGATTTTTCGCAAAATTCTCCGCTCAAAATTCACAGTTTACTTTATATAAAATGTCTGACGTGGCCAAGAATCCTTCGAGAGAAGTGTCCTCTTCGCGCTACCGATCTAGCCAAAAAGTGGATTATATTTGGATGTTATAGTAGCCCTAAATACCGAATATCTACTTTCTGGCGTTGTTTGCTTTTGATGTATGCATGAAATTTGAAATATCCTCTAAGAGAAGTTTTCTTTTGGCGCAGCCGATTGCATCCAAAGAGGAAGGTGCACAACTACGTCTAATAAGAGTCGCAAATACCAAATTTCAACTGTTTTCGTCACTCCTTTTTTTGAGGATACGTACATATGAACACATGTCACGACCAAACTGCTCAAAATGGTCTCAGGGATGGTCAAAATGTGTGTTACCATCACAATCTCAATATAGACATTTTTCGACATTACAATACTTTCTTGTATTTACTACAAATCAAATTTAAGCAAGGAAAAACTTATCTATTAAAAAGAACTGTTTTTACTTATTTTATCGTTATTTATTTTATAGTAATAAATGAATAAATAACAAATAAATAAGAAATTGCAATAAATATTTTCTTTTTTATTAAGACAAGTAAATACATAATTATTGCCATTTCTTTAAACAATATCAATGGCAATCTTTTTTTAAGAAAACCTTAAAATTTATTTGCCTCACCTGGCAACTCTGTTCCATCATTTTCAAACATTCCTCTCAATCGCCGCTCTCCAAGTTTTGCCATTATGAAAAGCATGTGGATCGCAAATTGTGGGATTGTGGGTTGTGGGTTGTAGTTGGATGTAAAGCGGGGGGGGAAATGCGTGTGTTCGACTGCGTTTATCAATTTACGACTTCATCCACAGCAGTTTTGTTTGTTTGTAGCCATTTGAAGCACCAACCACGTGATGTTGCTTGGTTCTGTTTTCTGCTCAACTTTTTACGTTTCGCTGTGACGTAATTCCGACGCTTAACCTTCATTTATCCATTATGTAATAATGATTAAAGTTCAAAAAGCCGTTAGTCACGCTCTCCACTCTCTTCTCTCTTTCAGAAGGCGATTGAAAGACGTTTCGCCACAAGCAACGACCAACGAGCAGCGCAAGAAGCGACCCGCAGACGCCTTTCAGCAGCGTTCCTTTGTTTCCGGCGGATGATGGCAACTGTTGGTCCCCGCCGCCTGCAGCGAGGCCACTGAGCTGCCACGGACTCCGCTTGGACGATTCATGGACCGCAGAAATGGCGGCGATCCTCTGGCGCCTCCCCGCCCACCGAAACTCTTACCTCGCGTGCACCGCCCACGGGCGCCCGAGCCGACGACGATGAGCGAATCACCGTCCGCGGCAGCAGCGACGGCGACGGCGACGGCGACTTCGCTCTGTACAAATGCAAGCAACAACAACAGCAGCAGCGACCACAGCCAGCGACACTTTCATAGTATTAATGCACAGGCGAATACGCAAAACAGCAACAACAACAACAACAACAATGCAACAAATCATCTACTCACCACGCCTCTGCTGCGACTGCATTCGGCGGCGCAGCAGCAGCAGCAGCCGACATCAGCAACAGCAACAAAAACGAGTCTGAGCCGCAACAACAGCAGCTTGAGCAACTCGCAGGCTTCTTCATCCTCTGTCACGGCGACGAACAGCTTCGCACGCCGCCGACCGCCGCCCGCAACGCCGACGCTGCCGCCGACTTCGCCGCTAGCAGCCCGAGCAGTCGCAGCGTCGCCGGTGACTGCGACCGCGGCCGGCGTTCCGCTGCTCACCGTCGTCAACGGCAACATCGTCAGCGGCGGCTTCCTCCAAAGCCCAGAACCACTTCCAGTTCCAGTCTCGCCCGTGACGCTGGCGGCGCCACGCCCCGAGTCCGAGCGCCTCACCAACGAGTACGTCGACACGCCGTTCCGCACGGCGCAGCAGCTGCAGCATGCGTCGCGCGCCCAGCACCCGGCGGGACAGAACATCCTCGGACAGACGACGACGCAGCACGGCCTGCTGCGGCAGCACAGTCAGAATCGGCAGCAGCAGCAGCAGCAGCAGCAGCAGCAGCACAGTCAGCAGCAACATTCGAGTCGAGTGGGAACTGCGGGTTCAGCGACCACCTCAACGGCGCCGGCGACAGCGACGACGAGGGACGAGGGTCCTTCGTGCGACCACGTCGACGCTTTCTTACATTCGAATAGCCACAAGACGCCAGCGCCGGCTGCAGCGACAGCAGCGGCGACGGGGACGAGGCTGCCGAAGCCGGCACCAAGCAGCACCGCACCACCGCCTCCAGCGCGACCGAGCGTCCCCACTTCGCTGCCCCTCAGCCAGCCGATCACCAAGCAACCCGCCGCCTCCGCCAGCAGCGCCAGCGTCGAGCACGCCTTCGCGAAGGAGGCGCACCAGCAGCACCCCGCCTTCCACGAAGACATCCTCGACCTGCATCACATCGGCGCCATTGCGGCGGCCGACGGAACCGGCCACAGTCATGCGATCGGCACGCCCATCGTCATCGGCGGCAGCGACGCGGCGGCCCTCAACCCCATCACGTGTCCGCGCTGCGAGCGCTGCCGCTGCGAGCAGTGCCAGAGTCCGCGCCAGTTGCCGCAGACGTGGGTCTGCAACAAGACGTGCCTCTGCAGCGCCGAGACGGTCATCGACTACGCCTCCTGCCTGTGCTGCGTGAAGGCGCTCTTCTACCACTGCGCCAAGGATCACGAGATGGAGCGCGACGACGGCGCCACCGCCCTCTGCGTCGACGACCCCTGCTCCTGCCTGCCGCACCAGCGGGCGCAGCGTTGGGGCTGGCTGGGGGCGCTGTCGGTGGTGCTGCCCTGCCTGTGGTGCTACTGGCCGATGCGAGGTTGCGCGGCCGCCTGCGAGAAGTGCTATGGGCGCTACGCGGGCCACGGCTGCCGCTGCCAACAGATCGGCTCCACGTCCAGCATGCTCCCGATCGTGCCACTCGGCATCAGTGCCAGCGGCATGGGCGCCAGCAGTCCTCCGCACGGCGGCTCCTCCATCGGGAACTCGAAGGCGAGCGGCCACCACCATCAGCACCACCAACGGCACCAGGGCGAGTGCAGCGCCGCCAGCAGGATCCTGCGCAAGTGCGACCTAACGCCCGAGAAACGGCTGCTGGATTCCAGCCCCGAGTACTGAGCAGCGAGCCGCAACCCGCAGCGAGCACAACGTAATGCGGCGTTCGGAGAGCGAATGTCCGTGGTGCCCGAGGCCGAACATGGGCCAAGCACGTCTGTGGACGTGCCTGACGATCGAGCAGCCGAGAGGGGCGCCCGCCGGGACGCGATTAACCACTTTTGTTAGGAGTTAAGCTGAATGAAATTAAACATAGAGCGCGAATTAGAAGTTTGCAAAAGTAATACGAAACCCATACACAAGTCGAACCAGGTTCGGCTTCAGCGGCCGGCGTGTGGTCAGGTTTTCTGTGAGAAAAGTGCGCCACACGAGGCCGCAACGTGAGAGCCAGAAGAAGAAGAAGGAGGAGTATGGAAGAAGAACGACGTTTTCCATTAGAGAGCAAAGGAGAGCCGCTCTTTCCACACACACACAAACACACACGTGTCCATGCATAGAAACATCCGTTAGCAGGGTTGCATTTCGCAGATCGTGTGATATTCCGAGGGGTCATGGACCAAGTGCATTCCAGGGCCGTTTGCGGCAACGCTGCTTGCAGACGGTAGGCGTGGCGTGGCGGAAGGAGGAGGCTCGCGAAACGAGAGCGAACGGGAAATTTTGGGCTTAATCCACTGGAATCAACGCGAGCAACAGACAAAACGTCGTATGTTAGAAACTACCGTTAGCGTTAAAGTAAATAAAGATGTAAAAATATTTAACCAAAGACTGCAAAAGATAATTATTAAACTTTAGTAATGTTGAATAATTGCGCTTTTCTTTTTCTGTTTCTGTTTCTGTTCTTCCTTCATTTGTTGTTTTTTCTGCATCATTTCCATTAACTTCCGAATGAACGCTGAGCATTAAAATAAAGCAAAGGAACACTATTGGCTCAGTTTGTGTCTCCCTCTCTCTTAAAAACAAAAGCTTCAACTTGAATTAAAGCTTTTTTTAAATAAACCGAAAGCGAATTGTAAAACGCAACAGAAGCAAAGAAAAGAAAAGCAAAAATGTCGCATCAACTGATTTTCTAATAAGAAAACAAAACTACTTGCAAAAGAAATTCAATAAATTACTAATAAATAAGCAAAATGAATGTATTATGTACGATAATTAAAATAGTTTTCCACGACAATGAATAAGAAGAAGAGGAAGAAGGAGAAGCCTATTCGAAAATAACTAACAACTAATCGAAAATTCTTACATGTATTTAATTAATGAAATTTAATTAGGAACGCAAACAATTAGACTTAAGCATTAATTAGCTAAAGATACAATTACCACTAACTACTAGACTAACCGTAAGCAGAGGAGAGAATATTTATTTTATTTGTATGCAAAACATATACATATATATATATAGATAACATGAACACATATTCGTATACATATATGCATAAATGTAGATATGTCATGGTAGAGAAATAAATAAGAGTGTCTGTTCCCATTATAAACACCTATGAAAATATTATATATTCAGAATTAATAAAAGCAAGCATTAGAATAACAACGCACTCATTGCTTCTTGTACATTTTTGCTATTATTTGTACATTTGATCCGAATCGAGTCACACGAACTCGCGAGGCCGACCTCATGCAGCCGAGTGCGACATGGTCCAATTGGAAGCACTGTTTAAATTCCGCTTAGACTCGCAATGTTCCAATAACTGCTGAGAAATTCCACTTCAAATTAAAGCTCTTTCCAATGAATTTAATAACTTTTAAAGCAAGATTCAGCGCTCAGTGTTCGTTTCCAAGGAGCTGTGCTGATTTGCTTCTCTTTATAATTTTTTTCCAATTCATAGATAATTCCGTTTTGAAAACTCTTGTAATAAATAAAACTCTTTTTTAACCACTCTTAGTGCTTCCTTTGAGCTCTCGCAGGCAACTCATGCAATTTGTCTTATAAGAAAATAATAAAAAAGAAACAAGTGAATATGCTTAAAAACTACCCACACACACACACTTACACAAACACTTATTAAATATTTCATGCAAGAGATGCGATAAATCAACTGAAATTATTGTTAATATCAACTTAAAATCAACTTATATAGCGAAAAAATTCATAAAAAATACAAAATAAATGAAAATATTAAAAAATACACAATCTTTATTTTGTCTTTATTGAAGGTGATAGAATTTTAGCGGTAATTTTTTAAAAAATTCTCTTTTATCCACAGCAAAAAGGATCTTTGAATTTGAAAGGAAAACGATTGATAAAAAGGAAAGAAGAATCTTTTACTTTAATTGCAGTTGAAATACATATCTGCCTTTTATTATATAAAAGTGTACATTTTAAAACTGTAAATTTCTTTTATATGTAGTAATAAAACCGGCAACGACACAACAAAAACAACAACGGAAAATAACAGCAATAAAAATAATAAGCAGCAAGCAACAAAACACACAACAACGCGCAAAAAGTGAAATAAAACTAAAGCAGCTGCTTCCGGTCTTTGATTGATAGCGACCGACTCGAGCCGAGGCGAGCCGACTGTCTATCTCATCGTCATCGTTGTCGTTGTTGTTGTTCTGTTTATCTCGCTCGCAGCGCACTCGTTACGATGCGATGCCCGCTGCGCACGCCGTAGAATACAACGCAGCGATGAGTACAGCTCTTCTTTCACTTCCTTTGCTCTTACTGCTGCTGTTGTTGTTGTTGCTGGTTCTTATTTTCACAACAAAGATGGCGGCGGTTATTTCTGCCAGCCACAAACTCTGCACAAACGAGCAGGAAACTAGCAAAGCAACAGCAGCGAATACAACAACAACAGCAACAAGAAGAAGAGCAAAAATAACTGAGTGGCTGCAGACAATTTAGCAAACACGGAGAACACAAAATTTCACGGAGTTTTTAGTCGAGCAAAAATAACGCCAAATAATTTAAAATCGTCGTAATCAAGGGGAAAGGGATTTACATATTTATGTTTCGGGCTTCAACGGATTTCATTCTGATGCATTTGCACGACATTCATTCAATGGTCTCCGTTCCTTCCGAGGATCTCCGCTCTCAGCCAGCGCAGCACTTTTAATCGCTCGTCAACACATTCGGCAATCAATCGAGAACAATGCAAAAAACGACCGACGCTCACATCACGAATGCAAATGAAAAAGAGATAACCTTTGGCTCGGCTTGCGGTACGCTTCATAACTCAGCTTCATTAAACTTCAGCACACAGCCTAAACTCTCTCGCTCACTTCGGCAGTCCTCAATGAATGCGCGATAAGTGAGAGTGCGAGCAGAGAGGATTTCGCTGTGTGCTCCAATTAAGGTGAGCGACAAGCGTCGTCAATACACGTGCTGAGTACACCTTCGACTCCTCTCTTCCCTTAAAAAACAATGAACAACAAATTTTTTCGGTTGTGTACAAACAGCGCCGTCGATCGTTCGTTGCGAGCGCCGACTGCAGCGAAGCTCTGCTGCTCTGATAGTGATTGACGTCACGGCGCAAAACGGTGATAATTCGAAATAATTTCGAGTAAAATTTGTTTTAATGTTGACGCTATGTCTAGCAGGTTCTCTGCCGCTGCGCTCTGCGAATTGTTGTGACTTCCGTGCGGATTATTAATTCAACAAGCGGCTTCAAAGTCAGCCATTTACGAAGCAATCATCGTGCGGCGGTCACAGATCAACTGCACTGGCCCCGAACTGAGATCGTGTGCGTGATAGAAGCCAGGAAATCGCAGTTCTAGAACGCACGATGCCATGGAAAACCTCAGCTAAGAAACTTCTATAAAAATTCATAAAAAATACGAAATTAAAAATTCTAGGGTTTTTCTGCGAGTTTCTTGCTTTGTGCAACAGGTGAATCGCTGCAAGTGTTTCCGGGCGCAGATGGACGGATTTGAGGAGCGGACAAACGTCCGTAAAACTGCATCCAACATCGACTTCTTCTCATCGAACTACAACGCAGCGTTTGATGGCAGCCGAGCGACGGCGGTTCAATCGCGTTGCCGAGCCACGCGTTTTATCTCAATTGTCATTTGTCACGTTAATTGCTGTCTTCTTCCTCCGCCGCGCATCGCGCTGAAAACAAAGCATCGTGTGTAGCGTCGACTTCGGCAATTCAGCGATGATGCGGGAGCCGAGAGCAGCTACCGAAGCGAAGCGTGGAGAGTGTAGCACAGAAGCATCGAAAGGGTTGCGAAGGCAAACACGAGGCTGCTGCGAAAGTACACAAAACATTTCGCCGTTACTCGATGCGGGTCCGTTGAGAGCGAAGAGCAGAGACACGCGAGAGCAACGACGATGCGGGCTCCACAGACAAATATTGAAGCGTGAATTAATCTGTGTTGGTTCGAAGACGAATTCAGAGAAACGCTCAGTCCCATTAATCAACGCTCCGAATGCATTTCGTGGTAATTCAATGAAGAGCAGAGGGAATTCAATCGAATCTAAATAAAACACGAAGACATTTGAAATTTTGGAAATCCTTCGGCTATGGGAAAGCGCTTCGTGTTGTCTTCGGTTCTTCTTCGCCGCCAAAGCTTCACTCGCAACATCCTCGCTCGTTTCTCTCCGCGATTGTAATTTATTCAGTATTCCATTCGCTGTTGAGCGTTCATCTCGCATCCGGTAATTAAACGACGCGCTGATTAAAATGCGTTGGCTGCCGCTGCGTCGCTCCTTCCACTCGATGTTGGTTTCACTTTAGCAACGTCCGCCGCCATCGGCTGCGGCGTCCATGGAGCCCACGACGGCAGCCAGCAGCGGATAGGAAGTCGTCAGGGCGACCGAAACGTGGTCAGCTGAGCTTCTATTCGTTATTCGAGCAGCGATTCACTTTGCTTGTTCGCTTTCCTCCATCCTCGATTTACATATCCACACACACTTGAAAAAGGGAAGAAGAGCAAGACGAACAGCCGCCAACATCGCATCCATTCATTCGGCATTCGTGCCTCTCTCAATCAAACACGAACGCAAACAACGAGCAGCGAGAACCGAGCTACTGCGTGTATGCGTCGACAATCGTTGGTGTTGTTGTTGTCGTGCTTGCTGTTTGTTTTCTTTTGTGATCATTCAAAGCAGGTTCCAGCGTCCGCACTCAACGACCTCGTCGCACTTCGGTTTTCTTCGTTATCGGCGTTTTTCTTCTATTCTCTTCGATTCCTCGAATAGCAGTTGCAGTGGCTTCGACTTTCTTGACTGCAGTTGCTTTATCCATGCGATGAATGCACTGCTGCCGTCTCTTTCCCGCCCGCACGCTTTGCTCATTCTCAGAAATACTCAACTCAGTGATTTTTCCAGTGTTGCCGTGTTCCATTTTCAGTACATCTGCTACACGAAGGAGCGAAAGTGGGCAAAATTGTATTCTTTTTTCAATGTTCCATTATCTGGAAAACTTGTAGTCGCCGCGTTCGCTCCGCTTTCTGCAGCACAGCAACCCACTCGCAATCTTCTCAACTCGATCTCCGCCTCGCGTTGTTTTGCGTCTGTTCCCCACTATGCAATCGCTTCCATGCGTTGCTCGCTGCATTTTCTGTTCTTCGCTAAGAAAAAGTGTTGAGTTTGGCTGTGTTGGTGCTGCTGCTGCTATCGTTGATTTGTGTCGTTGTCGGTGTGGTAGCGATCGTTCTTGCAGTTGTTTGCGTTCGTCGCTGCTCTCTCTTCGAATGTCATCGAACGCACTCACTTGCAGCACCCTCAGCAACCCACTCTCACTCGCGCTCTCTCGCTCTCGCTGCTTGCTCCCGTGATTTCCACTCTTCCTATTTTCACGGCGTTGTCATCGTCGTCGATGTAGTTGTCTGCTTCGCCTTCGTTGCTGTTGTTGCTGTCGTGCTGATCGCGCTGATTGCGGTCGTTCGTACGCAGTTCAATGGAGAAGTCAATGACCCGGAAATTGAGTCTAAAAAACTCACAACCAACAACAACAGCAGCTTGCTGCAGTGGTCAACAAACTTTTTTATTGGGACGTTGTACAAATTGCCGATCTATTCGTCTGTCCGTTTGCGTGCGTGTGTGCGTGTGTCTCAGAGAGGATGTGCATCCCGGACGAGCGAGCGGACTTTGGTAATCAACGCTGATTTCGACGATAACCGCGCCGACCGCCGCCTCGGCGCTTCTGCAGCCGTGCGACGCCCGACAGCCACGCGAAATGCTCCCGGTCGGCAGTTCTACGTTCGTGGAGCTGTTCTCGATGCTCATTGCGATTGTTATTATTTACTTACCAATTTCAGAAATTGCGGGTGTCGCCATCGCCGTCGCTCATCGACACGTCGGCTGTCGTCGTGTGTTCGGCGCTTCCTTTGCTTCCCCTTCTTCAGCGTTGCGTCCCTTTCAGCTTCTTCTACAGAGTTGTTCCCACTTTTCAGCGCTTTTCGCCATTCTGACTAATACCGAGGCCAATCAGTTTATACCTCGATGGGCATTGTGTGCCAAATGTTTTTACTGCTTTGGCTGTCATTGAGACGACTAGAAATATGGCAACACCAGTAATTACCATTTTTTGGGTATGACCTACCTAGTGCCATTTTTTTTGCAACGTTTCTTCCCGTAATTGTCGTCGTTGTCACTGTCGCTATATTCTTCTAGTGTAATTGGTTTTGAAGACGTTTCCTGGAGTTCTGTACGTACTTGGATACGCGTGTTTTGGTACTTCGGGTATTCCTCGTCTCCAGTACGTCCGCAAATAGATGTTTTCCTACTTTGACATAAATACTCCTTCAGCTAGGGTAAGAAATCGTTTTGCCTGCCGATGTCCAGAAACTCTGTCCCAGGCACGTGCAAATTCAGTCTCTTCCCATTTCCGGGTTACCTCAGCTTTAGGGTTACCACTGAGATAGTCCACAGAAGGGTTCCGGACCAATGAAAGGTCTTTGTGTTCCGCGTTTAGCGACACAATCTGCTCTTTCATTCCCCTAAAATCCCTCATGAGCCGGAGCCAACCCAAGGTGAGGGCATTACAGCTGTCCAACTGGTTAGCGATGTGGTGGCAGTTGTACACAAATGCAACTAAGGGTGTCTGAACTAAGGGCTGCAAGATCCGCTTGGCTGTCAGAGAGGATGTAGATGTGTGCACCCGAGAGCTACCTACGAAGGCACTCCCTCACACATAACTCTATGGCGTATAGCTCCGCCTGAAAATTCTAGGGCTCACAATGCCCGTAGCTGTGTCACCGTTTTGTAATTTGGACCCATTAGTATACCAGATTTAAGCCCCGGTGCGAAATTGAAATTATTTAGCCCCCATTTATCACGGTTAAATATAACAACCGTATAGTTCCTAGAGAATGCCAATATCCTTTTCATGTTGTCACTGAACTTAACAATGGACTCTTTGATAATGATTTTTGCTATCCTCATATGCCCTTGAACGGTAGAGGAGGAATGTGTAAGAGGACACTGAGTGCCATAGCTGGGCACGATTTCATTGCTCCAGTGATGCCCACACACACCAAAGGATGTAACTTGCTTAGTGCATTCATCGCATTAGTTTCTTCAACATTGGGCCAACAGACTGAGATGGTCTTTTCAGGATTGAGTTTAAGACACTTCTCCTCACACCACCTATTTGGGATACTGATGGCCCGCAGCATGCGTTCAGATATGTTAAGTTGGTTGGTTCAGTTAAAACTTGGTCTGAACAGTCTTGACAGAATTGGAAGTAGCACATCCACACATTGTTGTAAAAGGCATGGATATATTCCCTCAGGTCCAGGAGCCTTAAAAGGGCTAAAGGTACCTAGAGTCCGCCGGATTCGCTTCCTGCCGAAGATGGATCCTGATAGACTTAACTACCTCTTCGATAGAGGAGGGATCAGTGTGATCTCCTGTACGCACTGTGTTTTAAGTGAGTCCTTAATAGTTGTGAAATAGACTCACTAGCAGATGTGGTGTAACTCCCATCAGGCTCCTTGAGAGTACATATACCATTGGAGTTGTCCTTAAATTTCATGAGACGAAGAAACTCTGGGAAGTTTTCAATTTCCTCACAACTGCGTCTCCACGAAGCCCTCTTGGACCTTCCCAAAACTTTCATATTCCGACCAGTCGTTTGTGCCCTATTGAAGAGTCTTCGAGTCTCAATTCTGAGACGTTGGTTTCCACCATCAAACCAGCTTATTGCTTTTTTCCATAGTTTGTGGACAACTCCTAGCAAAAGCCTCTGTAATGTTTGAATGGACCTCTACAGCTTTCAATTCAAGCTCATCAACAGTATTAATAGGTGTTTCAGAGCCATTAACAATCCCTTCTAGAACGAAGCGATAGTTGGCCCAGTCAGCTCTCCTGGGATTTCTGTAAAAGCGGCATGTTGAATGGCAACAAGATCACCAGTGATGAAACCTGAAAGAAGAAGAAACCCTAAATTCTTCTTGAGAATAAGGCTCACCCGGGAACGTTGCTACAGTATATAATTTTACAGTTTGTTATAGCTATGCGCTTAATAGCTCCACAGTAAACCCAAGGTTCTTGAATAACCGCAATGTCCAAGGCCTCCAACTGAAGGATTATGCTGAGCACTGCTGACACTGCTTTCACTCATTGCTCTTTCTTTCATTTCATCTCATATCATCTTTCTCCCGTAGAGCGGCAGAACGGAACCAAAACACATCGATGGCATCTACCCATTGGAGTCCTTCTGTGAGCACCTACAAAATACTCAGGTGGCTTGGATACAGAGCTGTAATGTATTCAGTACTTTTGGAACTTCAGTAAATTCTTTCAAGTAGATTTCAAATTCTTTATACATGAAAAACGTCTGGTACTTCCGTACTTTAAGGACTGGTACTTGTACTGAGTACGAAAATGAACAGGTGTGGTTGGATATTCACCCTTATTCCAGTTCTCGCATCACGACGGTGACAGTTGTCGAAGTCGGTGTCACGTCACCTCACGAGAACTATTCCTGTTCCCGCGTGACGTGACAGTGGAAAGTGAGTGAACAGACGCTGGAAAGTAAAACATATGTGGGAAATGACAGTTCAATTTGCTGAAATACCAGAAACTTTTTATTAGAAAATAGATTACATTTACGCTAACTTTAAGATGAGTTCTTTATTTTTATGGTTTTCTGATTCAGAGAGTGAATCTGATAGTCTTCTAGATAAATATAAATTAAAAATTAAAAGAATAAATCTCCGAAATAGTTCTAGGCCTTTGGATTTGTGTGACGAAGTGTAAGTTGAATGTATTTTTAGTAATGCCGTGTGAGTGTCATTTCAATTTACAGATTTGTGGGGCTCTTTCGAATCAACAAGGAAGCGTTTGCTTACTTACTGGCAATATTAGAGCGAAAATTGGTTTCGCGAAAAAGATGCTTCGCAGTGGCCGCGGATATTAAATTGGCCGGTGTGCTGCGCTTTTTTGCTGAAGGCAGTTACCAAAAGGGCGTTGGTAATGATTTCAATGTAGCGATAGCACAACCAACATTCTCCAAAGTGCTGCGTGAAGTAATAAATGCTTTGGAAACGGAGTTATGCAGCAGTCTTATTCATTTTCCCGATGAAGCAGAGAGACGCGAAATAAAATTGGCATTTTTCCGTAAATTTGGATTTCCTGGCGTTATTGGATGCATAGACGGGACACATGTGAAGATCGTATGTCCTCCGAAAAGTTACCAGCATTTATATTACAACAGAAAGGGGTACCATAGCCTCAACGTAATGTTGGTATGAATAGCATTGTTTGTCATATAGATTCATCTTATACACATAAAAATTTCCTGCCGTAGGTGTGCGATCACAGAATGCGTATCAGATATGTCGACGCAAACAACCCAGGATCTTCCCATGATTCTTTTGTTTTTAACAACAGCAGATTGGACGTCGAACTTTCCGCTAACAGCACTGAACATAATTCATGGCTTATAGGTAACGCCCATCTCGGCTTACATGTTCAGCTTTTTCCTAATCGTATTCGTTGATTGTATAATTTAAAAAGGTGACGCAGGGTATCCACTGAAGCCGTATCTGATCACTCCTTTTAGAGGTCGCCGAGATGATAACAGCAACGAAAGCAAATTTAATGAACGACTTTCAAAGCTGAGAAACATAATAGAAAGGACAATAGGAGTTCTAAAAAATACATTTCGCTGTACTTTAGGCGAAAGGCAACTACATTATAAGCCTGAAAAGGCAGCGAGGATTGTCAATTTTTGTTGTGCTTTACACAATCTCCGCATAAAATTTGGCACTGAAGATGAACCCGAGATTACAAACATAACTTCTGATGATATGTTGGATAGACAAGAGGAAAACGAAGACGACGTCGGAGTATCTATTAGAAATAATATAATGAATTCCATTTTTATAGATTAAAATTAAATATAAGTAGATTATATACATAAAAAAACCAAATTTCCAAATAAATCATTCTCTATTTTATTTATCAAAAGTATATAAAAAAATCAAAAGTAAATCAAAATAAAAAATCACATTTATTGTTATTATCACTTAAAACTAATTACATAAAAATAAAAAATCACATTCATTTTTATTATCACTTAAAACTAATTACATAAAAATAAAAAATCACATTAATTGTTCGTCATTATCACTTAAAACTAATTACATAAAAAAAAAATCACATTTATTGAAAATTTGCGATTTGCAGCTCCAGACGTTTTCTTTTTAATTTCATCACTGCGACGCTTTCGTTTAAGAGTTCCTCTTTTTTGGCTACGTGTCGCTTATAAATTTTATTTTTCTCGTACAATTCGTTGTATATTTTTTTTAAATATTTGTTGTGAGCCTCTAACAGAGCAGAGGAGTTAGCTGCGCCGATTACTACTTTGTTCGATTGTTCATTACGTTCTGGTTATTTTCCAAATATATGGAAATCATCGTATATTATTCCGTTGCATAAAACTGGTAATAGATCTGAAATAAGTAATTATCGTGGCATAGCCAAATTAAGTGCTCTACCCAAGTTGTTTGAGAAAATCATCGTGGAACAGATATCGCGCAGTGTATATGCGTCAGTTTCTCCTATGCAACATGGTTTCTGCAAGGGAAAATCGACTACAACTAATTTAATAGAATTTGTATCGAAAATTATAAATAATTTTAATCTCTCGATGCAGACTGATGTTATCTACACAGACTTCACTAAAGCATTCGATGTAGTTAATCATATACTACTTAGTTTGAAGTTAAAGTTGTTCGGATTTCCTACGCGTCTTTTACACTGGATTCAATCATACCTCACGAATCGTACTCAAATGGTTCTCTTTAATAATGCAACATCGAATAAGTTTGCAGTTCCTTCTGGAGTTCCTCAAGGAAGTCATTTGGGACCGCTGCTTTTCTTGATTTTTATCAATGATCTTCCAACATCCTTAAAAAATGCTAATGTTTTAATGTTTGCCGATGATGTGAAACTATCTATATCTTATAAAAATCCCAATGATGTAAGGCTCCTGCAAATGGATTTGGATTCCCTTGTTTCATGGTGTAGCTTAAATTGTATGAAGTTAAACTTAATGAAGTGCAAACAAATAACATTTGCTAGATGTCAAAATCCTATTGCATTCAATTATTGTCTTGGTGGATCTAAACTTCAGATAGTTCATACAATTGATGATCTTGGAGTAATTCTTGATCAGAAATTACGATTTCATAATCATATTAGCCATATATCTAGTAGAGCACGCAGTACTCTGGGTTTTATAAAACGATGGTCGAAGGAGTTCAAAGATCCATATATAACAAAAACTTTATACACTGCACTTGTCAGGCCTATACTGGAGTATGCCTCGCCAGTTTGGAGCCCAAACTATAATTGTTATAAGTTTGAGTTGGAATCAATACAGAAACAATTCTTACTGTTTTGTTTACGTAATCTTCGTTGGAATGGTTCTGTGAATTTACCACCTTACGAAGCACGGCTAAGACTGATCAACTTACCCTCACTTGCAAATCGTCGTACGATGCTAAATGCTATTTTTATATTTAACATTACCCGCGCAGTTATAGATAGTCCACATCTATTATCAAAAATTTACTTTAATGTTCCTTACCGTAATTTGAGGCAATATGAGCCAATTCGACTTGGTATTGCAAGTTCTTCATATCTGCAGCATGAACCTTTCCGGAATTGCTGTGCTGATTTCAATAAGGTTTATCATGTTATTAATTATTCTGATTCAGATTGTCTAGTTAAGCGAAATATTTTAAATTTGTTATCTTTATCTTGATTTTGTATTTCTTCGAATGTATAATATGAACTATAAAGCAAGAAGCTTAGTTCAGTCTTTAAATAAATAAATAAATAACAGTTCCGGAATTTTTGCCAAGTTCTCCGTTTCTTTTACTAGCAAATCCATCTTGGAATTTTGAGAAAGAGCTGGCCTTTTTGCAGCTCTCGTTGTTGTGTGCCTGTTTTCTTGCTCTTCTGTTGTTATCTCTTCGTGCTCAGGACTGTTGTTCTCATTTCCTCCACTGAATCCATAAACCGGTTCAGAATGAGGCACCAACTTTTCCAAAAACAGCAAGCTGGCCAGCTCTTCCTCCATGGGCGATAGTGCTACCATTTTGTATGGGCCGCCACCAGTAGCAACCATCTCCTTCCTATTATGGCTTACTTTCTTCTTTAGTTTTAACTTGTAGTCGCTCCAAACCTGTTTCAAATTTAATACAATATAACAAAGTATAATCTTGTAGAAGCTTTTTGTTGCTTACCTTTTGCCAACCTGCAACTTGTCTAATGGGAGGTCCCATCATATTTAAGTTTTCCGTTAATTCTGCCCATTTACTAGTGAAATTTTCACTGCACGTCGGATGGCCTTGAAGGTATTTCAAACCGCATGCAATCTGGGGATTGTTCTTCATAAATTTTCCCAACTCCTCAAATTGTGACCTGTTTGTAATTTTTATACTGCAATATAAAAATGTATTAAATGTAATGTAAAATGCAATATAAAATATTTTTAAACTTTTTACCTTTTTTCAACCTGCATGATGTCGTTACTTGATGCGCTCTCACTTGCAAAATGGTGGTGACAGATTTGTGGTATTTTAGCGACATCTGTCGATTCGATTCGACAACGGGAATAGAGTAAACACTGGAACGTCACTGCATACCGACAATTGTCGCATCGAAGCGACAACGGGAATGCAAATTTAGCATCACCGTGACAGTCGTCGCTTAAAGCGAGAACTGGAATAAGGGTGATTATGTTCTCGAGATGTTATTGTAGTCATGGCGATTTCGAAATTTTAAATTTTAAATCGCAGGACCGGGACTAATTTCGGGACTGTGCAAAAAAATTATATAAACAAGAATTGTATTATGCACCTGCTATGAGTTGATCACTCAAAATTGATCTAAGTCAATTTCGTGTTGTATTTAAAATGCTTTTTTTCATTTTTATAATTTATTAATAAATTAATTAAATGTTTTGCTTTTATAGAAAAATATAAAATATGATAATAAAAATATTAATGTTTCTCTATGTACACGGTATAATTATGTCGGTTACATTCTGATAGGTTCTTTCAAACCAAGACTTTTAGTAGCTCTGTCCCCTTCCGCGAACTGGATCTGAGTACAATTTCAGCTACTGAAAACGCTGCCAAGGAAAGCATGATGCCATTCCCCAACCCATTGATTGCATTACTGCAGAAACATCTCTGTAAAACCAATAATCAAAACATCACAACGATGCTTCCAAAAGCTATCGACACTTTGGCATCAATTGCCCGCAATATTGTCAAGGCACACTTTATGCCATTTGCCACATATATGTACAATTCAGTTCTCGCTCTCCTTGCTCGAAGAAAAAAGTATATACAGACGTGCATCGATCGCTCTACGGCTGAATTGCTTCTTTAGCAGAAGTTGTTAATGAGGAAATGACTCTCGTTTTTCCTAGGATAATCCAACGACTCCTCAATAAAATCCTCGCCACCGGCGATGGTTTTATACCTTCAAGGACGACGACTGCAGTGTGTCTGAGTTTGAGGCAAATGAAATTCATTTCGAGAGTTTGATAGCTGATGTGGGGTGATGATTTGGACGATACTGCTGCTTACAGTGCAGAGAATTAATTATTGTAAGAAGCTATATGACACTTGATAAATTTGCTCAACATAGTGGCGCCGTCTTCTTACCATATTTGCAACAATCATATCACAGCGTTTACCAATTTCTCCAATACCTTCAAGCAGACATTCGAGGAGCGGCAATTGGGGCTCTCACCGAATTGATTATCAGAATTGTCTCTACAGCAACGAGCTCATCCCGCAACTCGGAGGAATCTTTCATAACTACGACAATGCCTCAGTCGTGATGTCAGCTTAGCGTAGCTTCTCCGATAAATTAAATAAGTCCAAGGAGTTAATTATACCTTCAGAGCGGGGGCTGTCGAATCATCCTCAACTTCATCCAAGGATGTTCTTGAAGTCAAAGTTGCATGTCAGTGCTGGGAATCAGCCGCTGAAGCTGATGAATAAACGCAGGACAGCGAGTATTCCGAAGCTGTTCTTGAGGCCGCAAGAAACGTTTTGCCGCTGACTGGGAAAGCACTCACCCCAGATAAATTTGCTACATTTACAGTTATATTGAGTGAAGCAATTTTATAAATATTTTAATATTACAATTTTTTTATTTTTTTGTTTGTAAAAAATAACAAAACTCCCCTGGAAACAATCACAAATTGAAATAAAAAAAAAAAAATGTTTGTAAAAAATAAAGAAATTTAGTGTAATTTTTCCAGTAGTTTTCCATCGGATCAGGATTATAAACCAAGGTTGATGTGCTTAGTATTGTGCTTTATTTTAAAAAATTAACTTGAACACGTTACACAAAAAAAAGGACACATTTGACTTTTCTTTTGGCAAGGGAATATTGTTCGATTTTAAACTCTTGACTATATTTTGTGACTTTGTTCGTTTCATGCGTTACGTTGGTTTAAAGTAGTAGTTTTAAAAATACATCTATAATGGAATAAAACTAAAACTTCATTATGTTATTCATTATCTACTCACTCAAAAGGAGAGAATCGAAATACATACCTGCAAAAAAGAAAAGCCTTTCATCGGTGCATCGGTGCAAGAAATCGAATAAATATAATATAAAAAGAAATAATTCAGACACTTTTCATCTGCATTCGGCTTCAATTGATTTAATTAAAGAATAACAATGAAAAATAATTATAATTTCTTGCATCATCGAAATGAAATGCGCTGCGATGCAGGAGCAACAAAAAACCGAAAAAGAATCGAATTCGTAGTGTGATTTTACTGCTCATGCATAAATGCATGTGTGTGTGTGTGTGTGTGTGTCGCATTGTTTCAATTTGTTGTGTAGAATTAGAAAACGACGGACAGCGACAACTTGTTGCTCGCCGATTGCAGCAGCGACGGCGACGGCGATCGGCTGCAGCCGCGTAATCGAACGAAACGAGGGTCAACGAAGTGCAAGTCTCACGACACAATTAAACGCAACACCAACGAAGAGCAACAACAACGACGAACAACGGAACAAGCGAGCAATCGCGGAATCGAGCGAAGTCGAATGGAAAACGATCCAATTGCCAACAACAACAGCAACATCATTAATAAAAGACATTTTCTTTGGGATCGGATAAAAGCGAAGCTTGGCAAAGAGGTGAGTTTCGCGGCTGAAGGTGAAAATTGGCTCCAACAAAAGGCAGATTGAAATGAGAAGTTGAGCCACTGTCGATGCGATTTCGTCGCTCTTCGGAGGATCGATCGACTCTTCAATCATCACCGACCTTCGGCCACTTGTTCAGTTCACGGAATTCCACTCGGGATGAAGTGGCGCACTTGTAACCGTGGCTGCGCTTCCTCCGACCCCGCACAACGCACCAACAGCACGAAGAACGCCCCTAAACACACGCAAAAGGAGAGCTCGAGGCTGGCTTTGCATAAGCAGCCACAGCAACAATTAAAATCCTGCAACTACGAGGCTGCATCTTCTCGAACAACAACCGACTGACATCTACTTCCCTTGCAGCCCGCCTCCGCTGCCCCCGCTCCCTGCTTCATCCCTCGGTCCAATGCTAGGCCGTCGCTAGCACGATCGCAGCCGAGCAGCGCCGATCAATGAAGTGGTTCCGAAGCACCGGAAGTGGGAGTTCTTGGAAACGTGCTCCGCAGCGTGGGAAAGCAGGAAAGCGGCAACGCAGCCGTCGTCGCTGTGAATAACCTCAGCAGAATCCAGCGTCAAATCGTTACAAATTAAACTGCTTCTTCTTGTTTTTCTCCTACCTCTTCTTGTTCTGGTTCTGAGCTCGTGGCTGCTGCTCATGCGCTGTCGTTCATTGAGCCGACATCCATTCATCAACAGAAGATTCCTGATTCATAATTCAAGTGCGCACATAATTTTAACGAGTGACAGAAACTGCAGCGCGACTCGTAAAACGCAACGCCTTAAATTAGGAGCTCCAGGAAATGCCAAGGCCGAACCCAAAAACTCAGCAGCAGCCTTGAAGTCGACGTGAGAGTAAAGAAGAAGTCGAGGTGAAGCAAAGCAGAGTCGAAGTGATGCCAAATTAGTTCAGTGACGGAACTGAAAAACGAAAGGCGAAATGAGGCCGACCTCATGCGGCTGCGTGTGTCGCAGCCCGCCGACCGCGAAGAGCACAGCAACAGAAATTTGAGACTTTTCGTGGTGCTTTTGTTGTGCGTGTGGATGGGAGCAGGCGGCTGCGCGGAGAGAGCCACAAATTGGAGACTTCAGCAGATCTGACAGGACGCATGACTCGGGGACGCAGTCGAAGCCGCTGACGAGGATCGCGGCTCCGGCGACGTGTTGGCCGCCGTGAACGAAATCCCAGAACTGCGCGCGATCTCGCGAAGCCGATAAGAATTTATGAATGTTTTCAGCACGCGATGCAATCTTTGAAATCGTCGTGTCTGGAATGCGGCTTAAATTATGAGTGGCTGCTGAAGTCTGCCCGAGCGACGCCCGAAAACACTTCATTAACATTCGAAATGTCGACTCCGTTCTTGATTACAATCGAATTCGAGGCTGGAAGCAATAAAAAAGATGATTGAATCTTGAAACAAGAGAAGAAGTGAAAGTTTTCAATCGACCGAAGTCGTTTTCTCTCTTTCTCTCTCTGAACTACACTCGGCTGTATGTCCTTTACAAGGTCGTGCCATCTGCTCTCAACTAACAACGGGAAATGTGAGCAGTCGGCTCGGCTTCGGCTGCGTCGTCGCCGATTGAACGAAGCTTGATTGAAGCGTGGAAGAAGTCGCGGCCGAATATCAACGAGCTTATCGTAAAGTAAACAGCAACAACAACGAGTCGTACTATGGAGCAAACAGCAAGCGACGATTAGAGTAAACTTTCGATAAGCAGAGTACACAGATAAGAAGAACAAGCAGAAGAAGACGCAGAACAAAGGCTGCTTGGTTAAAATGCGTGGTGCTTACAACGCGCAGCTGTTGGATATGTTTTGGCACAAAATTAAATAAATAGATGGAAAATTAGAAACAGGGAAAGCAACAAAGTAAAAGGAATGAAATACGAGACGCACGTAAAAAGAAGTTAAGCACAAAAATCATGCAACGGACAATGAACACGCGAAGAAAGACGAAAGACGTTGAAACGAAAGCAACAACAAACAAATTTGAGTGTGTAAAAAGAAGAAGAACAGCAGCAGCGCTTTTGAGATAAGATTCAAAATTTGCTGCTCTGAGAGGAGTTTTTTTTCTTACGAAGTTTCTGAACACTCGTGCCGTCTCGCTCGCCCTCGCATTCGCACTTAAACACGATCGATCGACGGCATGAGTTCGGTTTTTCTTATTTCTGTTATTATTACTCCATGTTATTTCGTATTTTATCTTGTTGTTGTTGTTGTTGTTGCTTTCGCTGGGGAGACGCGTGCTGCTGCTGCTGCTCTGCGTATCGCGGTAGCCAACAAACACAAAAGAAAACAACAAAAACGGCGACCGTGGAGAAGGCAAGCAATAATAATTGCCGCATGAACAACAACAACAAAAACAATAAGAAGCTTAAACAAAAAAAAAACAGAGCTTCTTAAAATAACCAAAAAACGTTAAAGAAAACAACACAAAAGAAGCCCGTGACGTGGCATAAACAACAAAAACTCAAAATTAGTTTTAAACCTGATGAAGATGAAATTCGTGCTGCTTCTTCCTCCTCCTCTTCTCCGCTTTTTCGCTGAGCTTAAAAAAGGTATTTCAAGGTTTTTGTAAAATTGGGTGACGATGATTTTAATAATTAATCTTTTCTTCCAGTTAAAATTTGTATTAAAGAGAAGTTTTTACATAAATAATATACAAAAAAAAAACCAGAAACACGTACAAAATTACAACAACAACAACAGCAACACAACGAGAATGAAAACAAGAAAAGAAGCAGGAAAGTTAACAACGTTTAATGACCTTAAAGGACGGCTCATTCTTCCTCCTCCTCCTCCTTCGCTTCTTCTTTCATGCTTCATTCGACTGCTGAATGAAATTCTGCTGCATTGGCAATAATTCTGCTGCACTGAAACTAAATGAGCGATTTTTATTTCATTGGAATTCGCGATTTGGAACAACTTCTCTTTTATTTTATTGATTGAAAAAGCAGAAACTTCCGAAAGAATTTCCATCGCTTTGATTTTCGTTCTGTCAATGACACTCAACACACACACACACACACACACACACACACACTCGAATGCATCGATATGTAAATAAATAACGCGCAGAGGAAGTTCCACTTCCGGTCTCGCAAATGAAATCGTGTTCGAAAACACATTTTCACTTCTACGATTGGATATCAGCAACAAAAGCGACGACCAACAACGAAAGCAAATAAAATATTTTATTTATTCAGCGATTGCGTTACGCATATTAAATAACAATTTTTTTCTTCTAAACGAGGCACCAACGCAGTTGTCGCTGTTGTTGTTGTTGTTGTTTTGTGCTATCTACTTTTTTAGGTCTTCAACGATGCGTTGTTGTTGTTGTTGTTGGTGTAATTCTGTTGTGTTTGGTGACATATGAGTTTCTATTAATACACAAATTAATTATTATCGCTATTTTATTCGTTGAATTATTCGAATTCATCGCGCAGAGGCGCATCAAGTGTTGAATGCTAAATTCGCTGCATTCACCGAAAACGAAATTCACTCAGCATCGATGTAATAAGCAGAAATCCAACATGCGATTCATTCTCAACTGGAAAGTAGCTAAAAAAACCAACGTTAGATTTCCGCTATCGAGCGTCTCTCTTTCGATACAGCCGATGGCTCTCGAAAGCGTACTGCTGTCCCTTTCGCTCCCGGCGCAACTCGCTACCAACGCCTCTCGCCGGCTGCGCAGTCGCTCGCTGCTGCGTCGCAATTCGCCTTATTTATATTTATTAATTGATTGTGTTCATCGAATTTTCGGTTGGTATTCAGCGCAACAACACTCGAGCTTCCTGTGCTCCAAAGCATTGTTTTATATTTCAACTCATTCGGCACTTTTCAATAAATTCCTACACCGTAAAAAACTCATTATATTTTCTACTTCATCTTTTGAAACATTATCGATTAATAATTCAATTACAGAATCGTGTTTACAGTCGTTTGTCGAATGGCTGCTTGACATCTCCACTTTCGAAGTCAAAACTCGTTATTTTGAAGTTGATGGCCGCCAGCGAGAAAGGGCAGCACTGCAATCAACGACAAACTCGCATGCGACAATTACTCTTCTTTTATCGCATGATACAATATGAAAGTTGCTGTGATGTGGGACAATCGTGTGTTTTGACAACTTTGATGATTTAATGAACTGAATGCTAAAAGTCTCTGATCCGCTGAATGAATTCCGCTGCGTGGAGCCCATCGCAGCTGCAGTGAGCTTTGGAAACGTGGTTGTGAATCGCTCTTCGAACTTATCGACTGCAGTCGAAGAGGCGGAACGACGCAGGCGAAGAACGAAGCATCGCGTCCATTCAACAGCGAGTTATTTGAGCTCGGAATTCACAATGAACCCACGCAGAACAAAGAGGAGGAGAAGATCTCCAACGGAAAGTGCTTGAACCTTAAAATGGTCAGCTGCCCGGAGAAACCTACACGAGCTGCTTGCGTCGAGCGAAATTAAGGAAACATGGAATCGTCGTAATGAGAAGCGAAGCAGCAGCACGGCGACGCGTGCTAAACCAGTATTCAGCAGCGAGGGCAGCACTCGAGCCTCTGCTGGACGTCCGAGGTGCGGAAAGAGGGGCTGATAGCGAAATTCGACGCTGCGTTGTTCGAGTGTGCCTCTGCTCGGCGGATGCGAGGCAGCAACGCGCTAAAAGCGAGTCTTTTGTTGCTGAGCTCTTGAATAAAATTCAAATTTCGGAGCTGCGTCGAAGTGTCCTCAGCAACGTGCAGCACAAAGGCGCAAGGAGGGCCGCAACACAAAAGGCGGCCGGGACCGAATCCATCGGTCGTTATTTACGACGAAATGATTAAAATTAAGCGCGCTCCACGCAGCGAACCGCGCCACTTCGGTCCACTTTCGGCGTCGTTCGGGCAGCGAGCAGCAGCCGAGGTCGTGTTACCGCGATCCACGGCCGACGCATGTCGTCGTTGCTCTTCGACGACGATCCATCTGCGCACTCCGCTCTCGAGCACAAATCATGTAAAGAGATTTTGATGTATTGTCTCACGTTTGACATAAAATATGACGATCGCAGTTGCGCAGATCTCGTTAGCGAGCCTTTGTTGGGCCTTCGGTGCTCCACGTGCCAAGCCGACATCGTTCGAAGCCCTGCTTCATGCAGCTCGACGTTGGTACCTCGTTGACCCTTTTGGGGAAAAGCAAACCGAGTTTGGATCATGGCAAATAATGGCGAAAACACAGCCACGAGATGCATGTCTCTATCACTATCTCGCTCACTCTCTTGGGTCGCTTCCAAATATTCCAATCAATTGGAATGCAAGCGATGAAGCTCCAGCGACGGGAAATTCAACTTTTTTCTCGTTCTCCCTGAGAATCAATGTAATTATAACAGTTTCCAATTGCCGTTAGCATCTTGCAGTTACGAGTGTGTTTCAGCTTTAAAAGCGAAGTGGAGACGAAATGCAACATCTAACAGTTTCCTTATGAGCTTTTTCAGCGTTTACACTAAACAGTATCTTAAATAATGAAATATTTACTACTGTTCATTATTAAAGTGCGAAGTTTGAAGTATTTGCAGACTATTTGCGATATCTAAAAACGTTTTTGAATACATTTTCAATGTTTTTCTAGGTCCAACTTGGATCTTTGTAGCTTCGTTCAATCGATACTCATTAAGAAAATTATTAATCATGAGTTTTCAAGACGTCGCAGTCGCGTTGTTCTCTTTTCTATCTTCTCTAGCGCGTTGCTGAAGTCAGTCTGAAGTTGCGCTAAACAACTTCCAGCGGAGTGTCGATGCTTCGGGGGCGTCGTGCAAAAGATGAGTGGGAAGTTTTCAAAGCTGCTTTTCAACGTTGAAACCTCAACGTTCGCTCTCTGTCGCATTCAGAGTTTCATTCGTTGAGCGTTTAGCTACTGATTTATATAAAACAAGTCGCCTTTTACAGCGACCTACTTTGAACGAAGAACTATCGAAATTCTTCTCTGCCCACGGATCACAGACGTCACAGTTTCCATCATTCCGATGATGAAACTTCTCAGCACAAACTTCGTTGGCAACCTCTGAAGCCAATTAAGCCCAAAGCAACCCCTCAAAACGAGGCTAAAACCAAAGCCAGGCTCAGAGTCGTTTGCAGCTCCTCCTGTTCGACTTCCCAACTCAAACTTTTCGAGGAGGCAGCTCGAGGAGGCACTCGAATTCCTCGGAAGATCCCAGCCAGCCGCCGACGTTTCAAGCATTCCGTCAACTGCAGCCATCTTGAAAAGCACTCCAACGGCAATGGAACGTGTACAAGAGTGTTTCAGAGGTGCAGCAGCGAAGGGGGAACCGCGGAGAGGGGAAATGTGTCTGCTCTGTTCCAGGAAGGAGATGATTCACCTGTTTGCGACTCTGATGTGTCTGAGAACGGAAACGCAGCCGACGTTTGTTTTTCGACTGTTCGTGCAACGGTAAATTAATCCTAACGGTAACTGAAATAACCAACTTTGAGGAGAAAGCGAGATGGAAGCGATAAATGGTTCACCAAAGACATCTCAATTAAGCAGCACTTGAAGCACTAAAGAAACACTCGGAAAATTTCACTGAATATTTTTGACATGTGTGTAAACACCCCGAATTCATGTAGTTAACAGAATGAATTTTTGAATGAATGAATCTTTAAATGAATGAATCGTTAACTGAATGAATCGTTCAGTGAAATAAAAGGCTCTTTGGTTCTTCATGTAAATATTTATGTTGAAAAGGCCTTTATGAGCTTCTGTCTAAGCCTCGTGCGAATGTCAGTGAACTCAGGAGCTGCGCTTAAGTTCGTGTGCTCGTCGGCATCCAGCCGATGGTCGTACATCTCCTCCCCGTAGACGTCCTGCCAATCTGTGAAAATAGCAACCGGAAAGTGGACAAATGACTTCTCTTTCCTGCGATCTACTCACCGCAGGTGAAGTTGTGCACGTGGAAGCGCACCCACAACGTGTAGCGGAAGTTCTCGGTGCGTACGGAGTAGCCCATGACTTGGATGTGCTGCAGCTTCGGCTTGTCGCTGTTCGGGTGCTTCGTCGGCTGCATCCCCGGCCGCGGATACTGACTCAGAGCCATCGCACCGTCCGTGGCAGCCCGGAAGCCCAACAGATCTGGATACAAGCTCTTGCCCTGAGTGCACGTGAGCTGCTCCTTCTGTGGGCGCCTGCTGCTGCAACTGGGCACACGCGGCAAGTGCGCCAAGTCGACCAACGTGGGAAAAACGTCTAGCAGCTCGCTGATGGCGTGAACTGGCTTGCCGCCGATGACCTGCAGCTCCGGGCTGCGAATGATGAGTGGAACCTTCAGAGCCACCTCGAAGTTGCTGTACTTGGCCCATTCGGCGTGCTCGCCCAGGGACCAGCCGTGGTCGCTCGTCACCAGCACCACGGTGTCCCGCCGGTCCACGTGCGCCACGAACTGCCCGAAGAGGTCGTCGACGTAGGCCACGGAGGCGTAGTAAGCTTGGCGGATCTGCGCGGCCTTCACACGTGAAATGGGTCCGAATGGGAACGGGATGTTCTGGTGCTTGAAGTCATCGCGCGAGCGCACATCCGTGTACGGATTCCAGGCCACATTCGGCATGTCGCACGGCTTCTGCGCCCCCTCGGTGTAGTTCAGAAAGTCCTCCAGAGCAAAGCGCTGCAGGAAGTGCTTCGGGAAGCGGAAGTTGATGTGCGGTTTGTGGAATCCGAGAGCGAGGAAGTACGGCTCGGCGCCATTCGCTCGCGACTGCACGAAAGCGATCGCCTCGGCGACTGACTCGATGTCTGGGAGCGTCTTGAACGGCTGCGTTTGCAGCTGCACCGGACAGATGAGGTTCTTCCTGAGGACTCCGGCGGCGTCGGGACACACGGGCGAGTTCATGAACTTCTCTGTTCGCGGGTGGAACGGGCGCGCCGTCCAACTCCACGGGAAGTCGTCCGTGTAGTTGGAGGAAGCGCCTTGATGGAACACCTTCCCCACGGCGTACGTGTGGTAGCCGTGCTGCCGGAAGAACTGCGGCAGCGTGGTGAAGTTGCCAGCGAAGGAGCGCCAGTAGCTGTAGAAGTCGTAGAGATGCAGGCTGTCCGGCCGGCGGCTGGTGAGCAGGGAGTTGCGGCTCGGAGCACACAGAGCTTGCTGAAAGAGGAAGTCGGCGTGTGAACACTCCAATGCATTATGGAGTCGACTTACCTGGCTGTACGCTCTCGTGAAATAGTGGCTCTCCTTCATGAAGGCGTCGAGGTGGGGCGTCTGCGCCAACGTGTCTCCGTAGCCGCCAATTGCCGGCCGCAGATCGTCGAACAGGACGAGCACAACGTTGTATCGACGCCCAACGCCCGATCCTACACCTGAATCCAAATGCAAAGCAATGAGAATCTTCAACATACAAACGAATAACCGAAATCGGCTGAAACTAATGATGGACATCGTTCGCTTGCACAGCTTTCGATGCCTTGACTTGACGACGGCGACTAAAGCCGCGGAATCTTCTTGGGAACTTGATTCTTTGCATACCGGAAATTGACTGAGGACTTCAATTGATTCCCTTTTGTGCTTCTTCATCAAAAAAATCTGCCACCGCATCAACATAAGAAAACGGCATAAAATAGCAGCACAAAAAAATTCTCGAGTTTCAGAAGAATCTTGAGCGCGCTGAAAAGTTAAATAGCGTCGAAGTGTGTTTTGCATCCCTGCTGCGATTCGCTAATCGAGGCAGTTTGAATTTGTTGCTCTTTAATAGAACTTAAATAAGTTCCAATAAACTGTGTGTTTTTCTTGGATCTTATTTCTTAAATGTAAAAAATCGATGATTAACAATTACAAATATGAGTTTCTCATAAGTTTCATGTAATTAAGTAAATAGTCGGCCTTAAATTAAAATGCCAAATAAAAGGAAAGCTAAATCGAAAAATCTAGTTAAATATTTCTTGCAATAAAAATCTTTCTAAATGTAATGAAATACTATGTTACAATTTTAATTATTCCCATAAGTATTTCCTTGGAATTAACAACGCTTCCTCTGCCGTGGCATAGCTGATAGAAAAAAAGCAAAAACAGCACTTGGTATTGTTAAAAACAACCAACCTAACATTCGAATTCCCTTTTCCGTTTTTTACTGAAATTTGGCAACGTCGCTCAAAATAATGAAAGCTGACAGCAGAACTGTTATACGATTTGACAGTCGAATACAAGAGTTTCTTCTGTAAAATGTGTAACGTTGTGATTAAACCGGGCGTGTTCAAACATATAAATTGTCGTAATAATTTATATCCAAAGAGTAACGTAAAGCGGTTTCCTGTTCCCGATGAATTCGTTTTCTGGTCAACTCCCTACTGTAATTACACAGCACGTGAGTATACATCACCTCGTATCCACGGCCAGCTGTGGGCAGACGAGGAGCTTAACACCTGCTCATTTCAACCCAAGTGGTGGCAACTCGATGGCACTGTCAACCGTGCTTCTTACCACGGAACTTATAAAGTGGAAAATGGTATCCCACTGAATCCGATAGGCAGAACAGGGCTTGCAGGGCGTGGATTACTGGGACGATGGGGACCCAATCATGCTGCTGATCCTGCCGTCACTAAATGGAAGCGGGATGATGCTGGAAATATAGTTAAGAACGCCGAAACAGAGAAGTCTGTTGCATTGCTCACGCTTTTCTTTTAAATCAAATATCGATTACAGAATGGTGTTGCAGTTGATTGTTATACAGCGCAGTGATAATAAAATGTGGGCAATACCAGGTGGAATGGTGGATCCTGGGGAGCTGATCAGTACGACACTAAAACGTGAATTCATGGAAGAAGCTTTAAACAGCACGGGTTTGTATGCTTGAATTGTATTTTTACAAATATTCATTGCAAAATTGATTGCTTTAAGATGACAAAACGAGGATTGAAGAATTCTTTGCTAGAGGCAAAGAAATTTATAAGGGATACGTCGATGACTTTCGGAATACAGATAACGCTTGGATTGAAACTGTTGCTTATAACTTCCACGACGAAACTGGGAACGAAGTAGGTTCGTTGAAGCTGTGCTCTGGTGATGATGCTGTCAATGTTAAGTGGATTGATGTCGATAGAAGCTTAGAACTTCATGCAAATCATATACACGTAATGGAAGCAGTAGTTAAGCGTTTAGATGCGCATTGGTAGAATTATAAACATCAAAAAAATGTAAATTAATGTAATCGAGTTGAATTTTATTTTAATTATAGTCTGTTTAATTATGTTTAACTAATATTTTAAATGAAAGATCAACTAAAATTCGTAATTTTTAAGCAATTTTAAATAAAAATAGCCTGAAATAAAAACCTCGATTTCATTCATTAATTGAAATCTGTAAAAAGTTTTCGAAACATAAAGTAATCGGTATTTTTTATCCGGTTTAAATATTTCTATTCATCTCTAATATGCAGACGGATTTCATGTTGAAGTTTCTTTGAAAGGTGATCACGATTTTATGAAATTTCGATTATTTCAAGTATGCAGAAAAGGGATTCAGAGTCGTAGTGGCAACATGGCAATATTTACGCAGGTGATTAATCCCATCACTGGATCAAGTTATTGGGACACTAAAAGTGAGGACTACGACTATCACCAAGAAATTGCTAATGCAGGCTACGGCGACATGCTGCATGATACGGAACGCAATCAGAAATATTACGCGGCGCTCCGGAAAACGATTTCGCAAATTCATGCAGAAGGGAGAAAAGCTCACGTGCTCGACATTGGCACTGGGACTGGGATTTTGTCCATGATGGCGGTTACTGCGGGAGCTGACAGTGTAACAGCTTGTGAGACTTTTCTGCCAATGGCGAATTGTGCGGAACAGATTCTGGCTGCTAACGGCATGCAAAATAAAGTGAAACTAATAAAGAAGCGTTCGACTGATCTGCGAGTGGGAGAGGACGGCGCTGCTGACATGCTGAGGAGGGCGAATCTTTTAGTGACTGAGGTGCTGGACACTGAACTGATAGGCGAGGGAGCTATCGGCATTTATAATCATGCACATGACGAGTTGCTGACTGATGATGCCGTCTGTATACCTGCACGAGCCACTTGCTACGCGCAGGTGGTGCAATCGCCACTGCGCGCCCAATGGAACTCGCTGAAGGCGCTGGCAGATTTGGACGGTCAAGTGCTCATAAAGTCATTACCGGAAATCCGTGAGTGCAAAGGCGAGGCAACGTTGCACGACCTGCAGATGTCGCAACTACCTTTAGAACTCGTCCGTCCTCTGACCAATCCAAACCCAATTTTTGAGTTTGATTTCAGCAGCAAGGCGGCGAGGCGTAAAGCTAGAAATAACAATATTCGTGTGAAGTCTCTTAATGCAGGTTCTACGGATCTGGTGCTGTACTGGTGGGATATAAAAATGGACCAAACCGGTGGAATAATGCTGAGTTGTGCTCCATATTGGGCGCACCCAGACTTCGAAGAACTTTCCAAAAGGAAGCCTGAAAGCGTTCCATTGACCAACGTAACTCCTTGGCGTGACCACTGGATGCAGGCTGTCTATTACATTCCGAAGCCATTAGAGCTGCCAGCACCGGAAACAGAATTCACGCTGTCATGCAACCACGACGAATTCTCGCTCTGGTTCGACGCATTTCCATTGGAAGGCTCCACCAGCAGTTCGCAATTGGTGTCGCGTCATAACTGCACTTGCGGCTTGCACATTACGTATTCCCGCAATCGCATCGGCCAAATGAACCAGATGCGGCGCTCCAAATGCTATCTAAGGTACTTGGAAGAATCGATCACCAGAGATTCTAATGTGCTTGTTTTAGGAGATGGCTGTCTGCTAGGATTGTCAGCTGCTAAGTTGGGAGCTGCCAGCGTCGTCTGCCACGAAGCAAACAGTCTCTCAAACCGATTTATGGCTGCCCTAGCTAAATACAACAACTTGAATAATGTCGAATTCATTAGTAATGTAGACTCTTTGGAAGCTTCCGCGTTAAGCAAATTGACTCACATATTTGCCGAGCCATACTTTTTGTCCTCTATACTGCCGTGGGACAATTTCTTCTTTGGGACGCTGCTGCAGCAAATTAAAAGTAAACATGCGCTATCAAAATCACTGCAAGTGTCTCCACATTCAGCGTGTATCCTCGCAGTGCCAGTGGAGTTCCTCGATTTGCACAAGATTCGCACGCCGCTGAACAAATGCGAAGGATTCGATTTAACTCTGTTCGACAAGATGGTTGATGTAATTCAATTTTCATTTACAAACCAGCATTTTTATTAACAATTCGCTTTGTAGACTTCGACGATGTTGGCTCATGCAAAAGTAGAGGCGCAACCACTTTGGGAATATCCTTGCATAGCGCTGGCAGCTCCACAATCGATTTTGGACGTTTCATTTTCTAGTTTCAATGAAAGGAAGTCCACTCAAGGAGTTTTCAGCATCGAAAAGTATTCAACAGTGCATCACCAATTTAGCTGAATTTTTGTAATTTTAATATTTTTTTTCGGCGATAGATCTGGATGTTGCAACGGTGTAGCGCTTTGGGTTGATTGGCACATTGACGATAAAATAACAGTGAGCACGGGCCCAACGGAAAACATCCAACCGGGCGCTTATATTAAATGGGACATGTTCGTGCGGCAAGGCGTGCACCTAATCAGAACCTCCAAAGAAGTGCAAGAAAACCAAAGCTCTGTTTCTTGGTCTGTGGAATTTACACCAGCAGAAGGAGAAATTAATTTTCAATTTGCTGTTAACGCGTAGTAGATATAAAAAGCTTGCTGTGCAGTTACACGACAAATTTATTTTACTCTAGATTTTGATTTAGTTCCCAAATTACAGAAAAACATTGAATAGAAACATGAATGGAATCGCATTTAAGTCTTTGGTATCTCCTTCTCCATCTTGGTAAGCACTATATTACGTTCGGTCTGAGCACTTGGTGAAGTTGACACCTTTTGGCCGAATTCGCCGCCCTTGAGGCGTTGCCGTAAGTCCAACGCACGTATATCAGTCATCAACGAATGCTGCTTGTTCTCTAGATCTACATCAATCTTCTGTGCGTGGCTTTCCAGTAGATTGAAGTTCGTTTTGGACTCGTCGATTTTGTCAATGAGACGACGGCGTATGGCACGCAACTTTTCGACCTCCAAGCAGAGTTGGTCATGCGCTTCGTCCAGGCAGAGCTCCATGCCAGAACGCTGTGCACGGTTTTCTAGACGCGTTTCAGCCAATTTCAAACCGTCGGTCTTATCGCGCAAAGCCTGCTCCAGAGTCTTGATTTCGCAGACAGCTTTCTCCATCTCCTCCTTCATCTAAGCGACGTTGAATGACGGAAGTTAATAAGGAAGTTATCTGAATCTGAAATTTGTACCTTCATCTGCTGCCACTCGAGTTCATTACGTGCGCGCTGCGTCTCGAAGATGCGTTTGCGTATAGTATGCTCGGCGCGTTCCTGCTGCGACCTTAACATGTTGCGTGCCTTTTCGCGGCACACAAACAAAGCCTCTCTTATGGCGTACGTGTCGGCCAACTCATTCTCAGCCAACTGCTTCATGTTCCGAGTGTGCTCCAGCCAGGTTTCGTAACTGCAGGAACTTTAAAGAGAAATAAATCTGTGAAATCGCAGCTTTTCGCTTATGCAAGGGCAAGAAATCTGCTACATACTTCCTCGGAACCCTAGTCGGATCCGGCTTGTAGGTTATGTTCGCTGAAAACTTGTCCAGGTCGAGCTGAGTCGTGTCCAGAAGCTCGGCTTCTTCCTTATTGCCGATCTCTAGTCCAATCTTGAATTTAACCTCTTCCAAGCGGCTAAGTTTTTCCCAGGCCTTGTGGCATTGCTCAGCTAGGAGCCGTTGATTGTTTTCCACAATCATCAACTCGTTCTTGATCTCGGTGTCGGCATCGTCGTAGGTCATTTCTGAGCCCAGGCGGCAGTCGCGCATCGTTAGGCACTCGGCAATAATACTGATGGGCGTCTGCATGGCGTCCAACTCGCGCTCCGTGGATGCCTTCTCCTGAGCCAGCAACTCCATTTCGCGTTCAATGCGCTGGAAAGTTTTTGTTATGATGTCGCGCCATCTCGTCAGCTCCGAAATGCTACAAATCAAGTTAATTTAGTGATATTGGAAGATAATCTTATTCAAACTTGGAATTACCGATCCGCCAATGCTTCGTTCGTTTCATATGCCGTCCAATCGCCTTCAATACGAGTCTCGTTCCGGAGCGTCCGTGAACTATGACGGATCTCGAAAGCGTCGCTGCGCCTAGCATCAGCAATGTTACGCAGCTGATTGACCCGCGCATTCCAGTCAGAAAGAGCCAAGTGCTGCAGCGGTTTTTCCAAGACGACCACCGATTGAAAATTCGACATTTTGCTTTGAATTCGTGCTACTTCTATACAATATTAAAAAATAATTGAATTGAGAAAAAAATTGTTTATTATTCTTTGTAAATTATATATGTATTTCTATCAAATAAAATTTTTGTGCAGCTTCTCCAAATAAAAACGTTACTTTGATAAAAAATTATTATAGATTATGCAAGTAGTTTCTTTGCTGTTGTAGTTTGTTTTATAAAAAGGCGACTATGGAAATTTATACAGGTTTATTTATTGCCTTTTATGATTTGTTTTGTAACCATAACAAGATATGCACACTTATTTCATGTTGCGGTGTTTCCAAGGAAAACATAACTATTGATAGCAGGTAGAGAGGGAAGAAGGTGTACAGTAAATAAATTGTTACATTAACTTTATAAGTTTCCATATTTACTTCATACTACAAGTTATTTTCTCTATCTTCTTATGACTCTAAATTATGTATTGCTGGAAATTATGACAAAAATAAAACATACATCATAGCATAGCGTATTAAAATTGTTCAATAAATTATTTCATTTATTATTTAAATTTTAATTGTGTATTGAAACGACCTAGATTAAAACAGCAACTACGTTTTCAAAGTTTTCAATTCTATTTTCAGTCGCAAATAACGATTTTCGGACATAAACTTGTTTCGAATATGCACAGTATATGGGTCCGAATGTGAATAGATATGTATCTAAATATTATTATTATAGTATAAGCCATATTAGGAGTATTTTAATGAAAATACGATAAGAATGTCATTTAAAAAGAAGACTTTACTTAAAAACTTTTAAATATTTTACATTTTCGTTGTTATGCAAAATTAATTTTGGAAACTTACTTCCGTCTTGAATACAAGAAAAGAAATTATATAAAAAATAATAATACAAGGTCTTATTAAGCTTTCTTAATAATAAGGAAAAAATAAAATTTAAAATATGATATTAATTTATGAAATACTAAATATTATTTAAAAATCAAAAAAAATGCAAAATGGAAAAAGTTGAACTGAAGAAGATTTATGTTCTTTTAAACCCTATATTAACCCTATTAATTCAATTGTATTAATTACTGTGTAATAGGTTCTGTTTAAAATATTTAATTATTAAATCTGTGTATTTTGTTCACGATTTTCGAAGGTTATTATGATGATGATGAACTTTCGTATTTAAAAAAGGACTTTTAATCGTTTCACAGATATCATCGCCAAACTGGCCCCGTACTCAGAAGTCTTCATTTCGAATTTTGGGTTACAAAATTATTTAAAATTCTTGAATCGAGTTTCCTTTTTATTTTTAAAAATTGACACAAAAATTATCATTAAAAGTGCGCACAAATCTAGTTAAAGGGACAGTCCACATCAAACAAGAATCATTTTCACAACTTAAATGTACTACTTGGCATAACTGCTTATTTTAGTGACAGAGCTTAAATTAAATTCAATACTTGTTGGAAGTACCAAAAGTCGGACAAAATAAATCATTATAATTAATTTCCTAAATAATATTAATATACGTAGTCGATACATGATCTTTCTGTATATTATGCTTTCTCGTAATTTCGTAATTTCTTTATCAATATACACTCGTTGATCCATCATTTTCGCGAAATATTTCCAATTATTCAGAAATTTTATTTTCGACAACTTTGACCGGAAACTGTCATTCCAGAAAATCAAATATAAAACTGGTTTCAAACATGATCAAAAATTGGCAATAGACATTAGATTCCTCAGCAGCTGTTAAAGAATTTATTGAATTAATTTTTCTGAAAATGCCTTTTTCTACTTCTCTACTTATATTTAGAGTCTAAATTTTAGACTGAAAAATTTAATCCCAATAATTATCTCTATTTAACAGGCTAGTTGCAGACAAAGAGGAAGATAGTTCTCCGAACTTCGAAACAGGGAAGTGAACTCATAACGACAAATCGGCAATTTTCTTTTACAATTTCCTATACAACAAACCTGGGTAATAGCACAAGACAGAATACATGCGGAAGGCAGAACATGTTTTTTTTCATAACATAAGTGACATTGCAAAGTTTCTAAAAGGTTTGCTTGTTTCTTGAGATTATATATAGACGCTTGTGTTGAAAATATAACTGAATTTTACTTAGATTGGCATAAAATTTATCAACAAGTTACTACTCTTTTGAATGGTGAATTCTGAAAAGCATAATTTGCAAAATATTTTTTCAGAAAAATCGAAGCAGTTTCGGTGTTCTCTGCAGCCAAAAGTGTGAGCGAGCAAGCTGCATCTTTTTGTGACGTTCTGCGCTGCAACAGAGAAGTCATTAGAACACATTGTCGCCAATAACCGTTGCGGTGCTGTCTAGATAGTTGTGAAAAGAAGACGGCGACAAGCGCAGCGAGGTTTGCCGTAGCAAAAACACAATGGCGAATACCATCGGTCGGTAAAAAAATTTTCGCTAATTTTGCATTTAATACAATTAAGAATTATAACATCTAACGCAAAAGCTATTGATCGCATAGAATTAAATTGTACCATGTTTTCATAATGTCTTACCTGTGCTTTGGGAATATTGGAGTGCATTGAGTAACGTTGTACTGATTGTGAAAGTTTATGGGGAGCGCCACATGAGTAAACGATGAGCACGGAAGGAAAAAATAATTGCGAAACATTTCGACCGTAAAGTTGTTTTCTGCAGAAAGTGCACCATAATTCGATAAATGTAACGTTTGCAAATTATTGACGTGCTGTGCTCTTTATATCATTGTAATGATGTCAGTTAACAACCACGTTCTGAATGCTTCACCTTCATTTTACTGCGATTGCATCCAATCTTTCATCACCTGTACTCAAATAACTTAATATGACCTTACGAAAAAAAGATAACTTAATTTGCCATCTTTCTGATTCGTCTTTTCAATCCTGGATATACTCAGCAAATTTTTAATTACATTAGATTACATATGTGTCGGTGGTATGCCTTTGATTTAACAACCCATTGCAGTAACCTATTTTTCTTACACTCTCCCCATTGATTTGGTGAAGAACTCATGCAAACGCCTTGTATGGTCGAAACTAGTTTCCTTCGGTATTGACTGAATCATTGTGCGATGGTTTGTCTGAATTGTATAATATTTTACATATTTATAATTTGTATCCAAGGACAACAATTCGAATATTAAATGCACAGAAGTGAAATTGAAACATGAAAGCAGACGTAATAAAAATGCTGTTTCTTAGATTTCGTGTGGTTTTTATTGTTGCGAGTGTATTACAAGTTTGATTTTGAACTTTAGTTTATGTTTCTTATTGAAATGCCAGCTTCTATTTACACAGCTTGCGTAAATAATTCAATAATATTTACCCTGCAGTGGTTCCCAGAAACTTCCGCTTGCTGGAAGAGCTAGATCAGGGCCAGAAAGGCGTAGGCGATGGCACCATCTCGTGGGGTCTGGAAAACGACGATGACATGACTCTTACATACTGGATAGGAATGATCATAGGTCCTCCCAGGGTAAGAATACATCTACGTACGAGCTTTTTTCGAATTGATTCTATTAGAAACCTTACAGACTCCCTATGAGAACAGAATGTATTCCCTGAAAATTGAATGCAATGAACGGTATCCAGATGAACCACCCACGCTGAGATTTTTAACTAAAATTAATATTAACTGTATTAATCAAAGTAACGGTGTGGTAAGTGAAATTGCGAAAGTTCTTCTGAAAGTTGATGTTATACGGGGCAACTGTTTGCTTCTCTTGAATAGGTTGACCATAGATTAGTTCCAATGCTATCAAGATGGAATCGTGAGTATACTATAAAGTCAATGCTTCAGGAAATTCGTAGAATTATGACATGCAAAGAAAATCTTAAGTTGGCGCAACCTCCAGAAGGCACATGTTTTTAGTTTTCCATCGCTGTTGATTTTGCTGTTGCTGCTGCCGCCTCGATTGACTGTAGCAGCTGCGGTCGCGCAGCTTTGATGCAATTGTCACCATTCTCTACGTCGTTATCGTCGCCGTCGCTGTTCCGTCATCTCAAGCGAGAAAGTGTTATTATTCTCTAATAAAAGCAAACATCAATTATAAAGTAACATTTAAATCTAAAAATATATACAAAAACTGTCTTAAAAATAAAGAAAGCAAATTTAACAAACTAAAGAAAACCACAACAAAAAACGCAATTGAGAAAAACTATTAATATCGAAAGCAAAGTTAAAGCGAATGCATTAAACCATATTTTTATTTATGCTTATCTTAAGTCTGTACTGAGTAAATCATGTAATATTTTAGTTCGTTTTTTCCTCCGGCGTATTTAAGAGGCAGTGCAACATTTGATAATGTTATATTAAATATAAAACTATCGTTCTGATAACGATGTGTTAATGTATCGTTTCTTTGCTTTGTGGAATTAAAATTCTTACTAACTCTTCACTATATTCTATTCCACGTGTATAAGAAATATGTATTAAGTCTTAAGGATAGGATAGCAGAGCTTCTTAGGAGCGCGTGAAACTCTCGTTATCGGGCATACGGTTTAAAAAACATTGCATTTTTGGAAGGCTTTTAGGTGTTAGTTAAGATTTTGTTCTTGTTCTCATTTAGAACATCGGAGAACTTAAAAGCAAAGGTCTTCTTAAGCACATGCAGCTTTATTTTACTTAAATTTCCTCTTTTCCTTAATTATATTACAATTTTGCATAAATAAAATTCATTAAAATCAAAAACAAATACTATATGTAGATTTATTCTTTCTGAATTAAGATTCATAATTTGTTCTAAGAAGAAATGAGGAAATCGCCACCCTTCAGGAGCACATCACACCTAATTCAGGATATAAGCATTATTATAAAATAACGAATACAACTGAAGGAACAAATAAACTAGAATAGCAGACAGTGGAAACGATGTAAAATTAATTTTGTTTTCACTTAAAAAGTGACCAACAAAAGGTCTTCACTTATGAAATATAGTTTGTATTATTTATTTTTGAAAATAATATAATCATTGGTATAAGCGCAAAGCCCTTTGATAAAACTTCGGTTGATTGAGAAAAAGACCGGAAGTTTTGTTTTGGTTTGAACTGCGTTGTTTTCAGTTTCCATCTCTTGTTTTATTTAATATTAATAAATGACAATTGAAATCTTTTTTCATATTTATCCTAGTTTGGTAGCCGATGTATTTTTGCATTTGTTGGTAGTTGCAGGTTTATGTCCACTGATGTAAACTCTAAAGTCCTCATTCTTTCCTATAGATGTTTCGAAGAGGTACTCAGCCTCGATGTTTACTTATTTTTTGGTGCAAAAACAATCTTCCGTGATTTTAGCACTGACCACTTGTGCCGTTTGATGTAGTATGTAATGCCTGTCAGGAATGACAGAATGACGACCACCTTGATGAGCAGCTGCTTCCGCTCGTCGTGCTCAGGCTCCGAAGTCCACTTCAGGAAAGTGCATACATCTTTAGCCAGTTGACTAGCTGTTGCTGGAGTACCATCCGAGTATTCCATGACCTATACAGATGGATATAGTCTGTGGTTGTTGTGCACCTTCTCTCATAACTTCAATATTTTTACCTCATTGTATAAAACTTGGCCCATGGAAATAGCACCGCCCGGGAAATATGGATTGTAGTATTGCCCCTCCCTGAGCCCGAGGCCGGCAGGTGCATCGAAATAGCCGGTCAACAGCGAGAAGACATAATTTTCGCCACCCTTGCGTGCGGCAACGATGTAACTTAAATCCGGGGGATATGCACCGTTGTTGGCAGCCCTAGCAGCTTCCTCGTTAGGATATGGCGATGGGAAATAGTCTGACAATTTTCCGGGTCTATCAAAGAAGTTGCCAGTATCGTCAGGTCCATCACGCACCTACGAAGTTGAGAAACAAGGAACTATTGATGACAACAGAGCGATGCAGAGTATATATACTATACACACCATAATTTGCTCAGCCTCAGCTTTAGCTTCCGCCTCGGTGTGCGAGAAACCAACCAAGTTGCGGTAAGCAATGTAATGCATCGAATGACATGCTGCGCAGACCTGCTTGTACACCTCGTATCCTCGTCGAACACTTGAAGAAATTTGGAAAGCATTATTAACGATAGATTTCACAGTTCTCTGCGACTTGTATGACAGTCAAACAACCTTTGGTGATCCAAAGAAGCAATCAGTCCATTATGGCTCCATGGCATTTTTGGCGGGTGCACCTCGGTACCCGATGCTTCAACAGACTGCTCCAAGGCAAAAATCAGAGCTCCTACGCCGCCTGCAAGCGCTCCTATGGATGCCAAGACCTGAAAAAAATACCGTTAAGTAGTGCAACTTTAAAATACTAGGAAGACAATTAAATTCGTTACTCGCAGAGCAGTAAATAACTACGACAACATCAGCAATGTATACAATAAGAGTTCTATTTTGAGGTTATGCACAATAATTTAGTGTAAAATTTTTAAAAGAACTTCACTTCTGTAGACTTACCGTCTTCTGGCCAGATGTCCAGGATTTCGTTGACAGCTTACTGACCTATGAAACAAAACATTGTTAGTTGACAAGCAATGCAAAGGAATAACTATGAATGAGGTAACAGCTTAATTTTTTTTGATTACATAATTGTGGAAAAACTGCACAGATTACAGTTCTCGCATATTAACTCCGACAGTAAATGACTGACAAATATTTTCAAATTGAACACTGCCCATAACCTTGGACAGTATCATCCGGTAGCAATTTAAGACTTTGTATTTCAGCAATAACTTTAAAAATGCAATAACTGTTGGCACAATTGCAGAAGAATAATCTGCCTTCTCGAAGTAGTCATTTGCTGGATAATTATTTAACTCTTATATACCTGCTGCAGGCTAAAAGCGGAACTGCTTTTCAGTAATTTCGAGCCACAAATTCTTCCCAATCTCGCCGTCATAGCCAAATATTCTTAGAACAGAACTTTTTGGAGGATGAAAAATATTCGGAATATTCACGCCAGCGACGAATTGTAAGGTGTCGTTAGTGCGCGAGTATTAGTGCGTGTGTTGTTCATATTCTTTGACGTTTAATCAAATTGGATAAAAGTTTGGTGGCATTTTTTTCGATTACAGTAAAACCTCCTTATATCTCAAATTTCTTAACCCGAGAAGAGTTTTAAAAAGGTTCTTATTTTATTGCAACACAACAGTTTTTATTCATCATTATTTTTACAAATTTTACTATTCTTTTGCAACATAGATATACGTATCAAATGATACGAATTGACGACAAGGTTTTGTCAAGTATTGTACAAAAACATAGTTTTATTTTTTTATTAAAATATGGACATTGTTAATACGAGTATTTAAAAACTTTCTGTTAAGAAATGAAAACATATATTTATAAATACCATATGTATGTATAGTTATTCCATTCTTTAAAAATTGGTTATAATTGACATAAAATAGGAATCAAAAAAGGGGAGAACTGTTGTAAAACTAAAAGTTTGTTATTTAAAAGTTGTTTGTTGCTTTAGAAAATACGTCTTTAGAAGACTTCAATTGGTAGAACAACAAACTTTCCGTAAAACAGGATAAATTTGTACTTAGATCGGTTTGTCTAGTTAACTGCTTTTGCGAAATCTGCAACGAGTCGTACTCGTTCTGAAAGTACGAAATCGAGTGCTGAAAGAACAATGAAAACATTCTCATTAAAGTACGAATAAATGTGTAGAGTAAACAAATATAAGCTACTGTATAAGAATAAAGAATTCACTGTGATAATTATTCATGTATTTTCGTCAAATTATCGTAGAAATTTTAATCGATTTAGAGTGCTTTTATACCCTGATTCAGAAAGTCTATATCAGTGGTTGCCGTTGTCTTTAGCAACCACTCAACAACATTTTTTGTTCAGAAAGTCAATGCGTTGTGTTAGAGTCAACGACGACTTTTGAAAGTCTACCGACGACTTTTGAAAGTCAACGCGTTGTGTCTCCCCTATGCTTTTGCTAAAGCGTTACGAGTCGGTCGTTACAAAAGCCATATCAGAAAGTCTATAGCAGTGGTTGTCGACGACTCAATAAAGTCTACAGCCCCTGAGCTGTAGACTTCTAATAGAAATGCAGTTTTCCACTGAATTTTTACCGAAATTCATGTATGTATGAATGTTCCTAATACCTAATGAATATTATTATTATTTTATTTTGAATAATTACCTTTATTTTTGTTTATTTACACTTATACGAATAAAAAATTATATATATTTGCATAGATACTCTTAGTACTAATACTTAAACGATATTTGAATTCTGCTACCGATTGTGTACATGGAATTTTCATTTTCGGAGCGATTTCTTGGAATATTTGGTGAAAACAATCCTTGCTCATACGAAAATTTCTTTTGAATCTGTTAATTAATTAAAATTAATTAATAAAGTATCAAATTTGTACATACATATATGACTGATTTTAAAACTTACTCAGATTCAGGCAAATCAAAAATATTTGAAGCGTCCCGAAGCTCACGATTCCGAGCGCGAATGTTTACCTCTGTTGTGTTTACTTCTGTTGTGTTGCTGTCGTGAAAATAGTAAGCCACCAAGGAAAACATTTCGAAAAACTCTTGTATATCACTTTCACTAAATTTGAATTTCACAATTTATTTGCAGAATATATTTTTATAAAAATTCTTGTTATATTTCGCACCATATTAGGGGAAAAATACAATAGAAAAACAAAACAAACAAATTCTGCTACCATGGCAGCACCAAAATTTTCATAACAAAAACAATGCCTGAGCAAACAACGTTACGAAGGAGTTGTTACGACGTAACGAAAGTCTATTCTCAGCTATAGACTTTGTGATAGTGGATTTTAAGTGGTTAACGACTTTGCTGTAGACTTTACTTGAAGACTTTCTGAATCACGGTATTAATTAAAAATTCGAGAGTTTTTGTAACGCTGTAAAAAGTTTCTTTTGCGGAAACAAATAATGTAAAAAAAAATTCATATAAAGGTAAAATTTAAATCAAAATTGCAATGAATTCTACAAGTGAGCATAGTGCGGATGAGGGAAAAGATGTATCAAGAGTCACTCCATTAGATCGTGGTCTGGAACCCAGCAGCAAGAGCGATGACACAAACACCGAAAAACCACCGCAGTACGATGCAAGTCCCGAAACAGGGAATGCGGGAACACCACCAGCAACCGCTTTAACAACGTCAAAGATGAGTGAGTCACAAGGTGAGTGACGAGCCGAATTTCGGAATTCTCTTGAATAACAAACAATGGAGAAGATAATGTGTTCAATAAATGGACAGTCGATTAATAATTTTAATTTTAGTGTTGACTGTTGCTAACTGTTGCCTCCTGCTGTTTTTATTCCTGCTTTAAATAATATTTTATCCCCTGTCCTTGCTTGTTACAATTTTATTTGTGAAATAATTTCGTCTCGATTGCATAGCATGTTTTGAATTGTATTGTAACCTGGTTATCTTGTGTTTTATTAATTCTCATGCTTTGCCACTTAATGAACAATAATAACTCTGAGTCTACGAACAGAGTTGAGATCAATATGTTTAGTGGATTGTCCTTCCCTTAAATTGCATTAATTTATTTTGCACAATTCGAAGAACGTATAATTTAATATCAGCGCCATTTCGAATTTGCCAAATCTAAGGACAGACGTTAAATCTCATCCACAAACTTCCTTTTAATGCATTTAAACGTTCCTATATCCTCCCGTGAAACAATTAATCGTTGTAAGTAATCGTTGTATGTTTGTTGTTGTTTGTTTAGTGTTTCTAGAAGATGTTAATGTCATTATAATTGTACATAGCTACATAAAATAAACGTAAATAACAAATTCCGTGTGAGCCACGGTTGAGCCGTGGTGCATTTGTGACTAAACTTGACACAGGTTTGTTTTCCGTTAACATTTCAGTTCGATTTTACATAGTTGCGTATGCTTTGCTGATTCCTTCGTAGTATATATTAAATAAAATCAATCATTGAACTTCTCTTGCTTCGTTGCAGTATCAATTGCCAGCGCCTTGTCAAAAGTGACCACATTGGCCTCCCCGTCGGAGGACCCCATTTTGAGGTGTCTGTTGCTCGCCGACACGACAACCGAACACGGACCAGTGTATCTGCAGCAGCTGTTGCAGCATTTCGACGAGGACGTCCTCACGCCAGCAGAGCTCCTTCTGCTGCTCATTTACTGCGTGGCTCTCGAATCGGGCTTTGTGACGCAGGAGGAGTACGCGAAGTTGTCCGATGTGATAGAACGCCTCTCGCCGATCTCACCTTTCCACTCAAAGAACCTGCTGGAGGTGAGCAGCCTGAGACCCACCTACAAGACTCTAAACCGGCGATCGCACCTCTCGCTGCAGCTGCACAACCTCGTGAAGACGCCGCAGAAGGCGAAGCCGCCCCTGCTGAATGCACTGCTAACGTGCTTGGTCACTGGCGACTTCCTCATCGTGAATCTTATGCCGGCGCGCTCCAGAAGCATCCCGGGCAGCAGCCTGTGTCTTTCCATTGCCCGCTATGTGCTGAGCGCGCAGTCCAATCGCAAGCCGCTGCACCAAAACTTCCGCAAGCTGGATGAGCTGAGCTCGCTGCTGCGTCAACAGATGTTCCTGCCTGTACGCAACGCGCAGATGAGTGCTTTGGAAATAAGCATCTATCCCTCACTGGTGGGCTTGCCGACCGAACTGTACGAGTCTATATTTCAACACCTGAACAAGAATCAGATGAAAACAGTGGCCAACGTTTGCAAACTTCTAAACTACTTAAGCACTTCTAGCAAGTATTTCGTGAAGTAGTTGCTTGGTTAAATGGCAAGCAATTCATTAGTATAAAATTCGGATATTTCGAAGGTTTTATTTCTTTTTTTGGCAGCAATTAAATTTATGTTGGAACCGGTGTAATCAATAAAACGACGTGATTTTTAAAACAATTCCGTAGTTTAAATTGAGGTAAAGTTCTTCGATTGTTGAAGAAGTTTATAATTTATTGCTTCGTATGAGTTTAATTTAATTTTGATTACATTGCGTCGGTTGCCTGTCGATGTTCATCAGAAAACTCATCACGAAAAGTTGAATGAAGTGGGTTTTAGTACCTTCATTTCCGCTTCATTCTTTTTCCAAAGGGAATTCCTTTCCAGAGGACACGAGAGATCTAGAATAGGTTCATCTGCTAAATTATAAACATTTGATATTGATTTTCAAGGGTTTTGCTATAGGAGATGAAGTTAGGTATTTGGTCTTCCTGGATCTCTTATTAATTGCATAATGTCGTCAGTAATCACGCTCAAACGCTCGATTTTAACAAAAGCGGATCTAGTGAATTTCTAGTCCTTTTTGGCGTTCTCAAAGGGAGCCATTTGGGACTTGTTTTTCATGAATGATCTTCCTTCAGCTATTAAATATAGAACTATAATAATATTTGCCGATCACGTGAAACTTTTTTGGCCCATGAAAACAGTATTCATTCCAGTCTTTTACACCTTTTCCACTTTTAAATCAGAAAGCGTCACTTTAAAATCAGAAAGCGTCACTTGTAAATCAGAAATTATCATTTGAAATTTTCTCTGGCATTTCTGATTTACAAGTGACGCTTTCTGATTTACAAATGACGCTTTCTGATTTACAAGTGACGCTTTCTGATTTACAAGTGACGCTTTCTGATTTACAAATGACGCTTTCTGATTTACAAGTGACGCTTTCTGATTTACAAGTGACGCTTTCTGATTTACAAATGACGCTTTCTGATTTACAAGTGACGCTTTCTGATTTACAAGTGACGCTTTCTGATTTACAAATGACGCTGTCTGATTTACAAGTGACGCTTTCTGATTTTAAAGTGACTCTTTCTGATTTAAAAGTGGAAAAGGTGTACAATCGGACTTGGATTCTTTAATAACAGGGTGTGTCAGGGGTAAGTCGAAAGAAGGTCAAACAAATAACATTTGCACATCGTCAAAGTCCTTATTTCATGAATTACATGGTTGCCGGATGCAAACTACATTCCTTCGAATCTATTCTCGATCTGGGAGTAGTTCTTTATCGGAAATTACGGTTTCGTAGACATATAAATCACATATCTAGGGAATTTATTAAACGCTGCGCTAAGGAGTTAAAGCATTACTATATTACAAAGTTATTAAATAGATCAGTTGTTAGACCAACGTTGGAATGTTACATTCCCTGGTACATTGCTTAAGTCTGTTCAAAAGCAGCCTCTTTGTTCCTTGCTTTAGTATCTCCTTTGGGGAATACAGCTTTAAACTTACTTACCTTCCGCATAGCGGATAAAATTAAGAGAGTTATCATCACTTTTTAATCGTAGTAAGATAAGATAAGATAAGCGCCAACTTTATCCTGAATATGCTGCAAGGTGCTTTGATAGCCCACATTTGATATATAACATTTAATTAACTGTTTCCAGACGATGTGAACCGCTTCATTGACGTCTTGTGCGAAACTGGAGTATGTTAATATTTTTATAATTTACTGAACCATAGAATAAGTTAAAATAAAAGAGAAATATAGGATGCTTCAGCATCCATGAAGCTTTTAACATAAACTCAAGATTTAGCTTTTTACTTCTTTCGACATATTCGCAGTGAATGGTTACCATTTGCAGTTTTTCAACTTTGTTATATTGCATTATATTATAATGTCCATGATATTTCTTTAAACTTAACTTAAAAATTCCAAATATTTGTGTTTTAACTGTCCTTTTATAAGTGAACCTCTGAATAATAGTTTGTTTTCTTTTTTCTTGTCATCCCAGTCTAATGCTATTCGAGAATTTATCTACGAGGGTGTACATCGTCCCTTTGTTTAGTTCCGGAAACACGAAAACTTTTTCCTATTAAAGCCATAAAAAGTCTCGAAGTATCGAGTGATTTGCTGCTTGCTACGGGAGCTGTGCGCCTGTTGGCGGTTGCTCTGCCTCCACATGGAATTGCTGTGCTTATCAATGGTAACACGCCGTCAAAGATATCATTCGCTGCGTCCAGAAGAAATACGAAGCGTTGTTTTTCGCTGAGTGCTCGAGTGCCAAATGAAATCGCATTCTTCATCAATGAAAGCTTCAATATTCTCTCTATAAATATTCTCCACCGCTTTCTCTCTCTCTCTCGCTCTCTCTCTCTCTTTCTCTCTCCTTCTCCCTCTCCACACAACTTTCTCCAGTGTTTTCGAGTGCTGGAAGAAAGCAAAAGTTTATTGCTGTTTTTTTGCTCTGCAAATTAATTCACACCGCTCTCGCCTGTGAATTTCCTATCAGGAGCTGAGTCCCAGCAGAAGCTGAGTCCCTTTTCTAGGATGTCGCAGGATCAGCTTGAAGACAAGATGATTTTATTATGCAGATATAATTTTTCGCTTGTGTGTGTCTCAATTCAAATTTCAACTCCTTGGACATCGCTTTGTTGTGATTGAATAATTGAATAATTGCTTGGAATTACTTTGAAGCATTTGCGCTTCTTTGAAGATTCTTTGGAGGTTTTTGCCCTTCGTCTTGTGCGTTGTTGGCAACTCATCTCAAGATTGAACTTGCGGCCTAGAAAAAGCAAAAGTGATTCTCTGATTTCAATGTTGCTTCTGCGATTTCCTCCAGCGACGTTCGGAGCGCTCTTCAAAAGCTCCGAAAGCACATCTGCCAGCAACGCAAGTCCTCGTCGTCCTCAAACGACGCTTTCCGCGGTGCAAACAGTTTCAGTTTCATTTCGTGCTTTCGTCCGAGCGCAGTTTAACGAAGTCCTCGCGTGTGGCTGCGCGAACCTCAGTGGAAATACAATCGCAGGTTGTGCACAGCATCGACTCCATCACCGAACTCTGCTCCCCGCGTGCCCCGTCCGCCGTCGAGTGTGATTTAGAGCTTCCATCACTCCACGCTTCAGACAGACGCAATTAATTTAACGTCTTCTGAAGCACTTCCAACAGCAGCAGAAGTTTTTGTTTGTTCGAAGGAGTGCGTTAATGTTTTTTACAATTGCCACTTCGAGTCGTGTGGAACGACGTTTATCGCACGCGCTTCAACAGAGACAAATCGACCAACTTTTTAGCTTTAAAACAGGAGTTGTTGCTGGCACAAGAGTAGTTTTCAGTCTTCTATCCAAGATGCAGGCCATCAGATAGACGAATGCCGCTCGATTGCTCCCAACTACGTCAAGAAAAACGCGGCTGTCGATGGTTTTGCCGCTCAAGACATTCCTTCGTCGGTATTTCGTGTGTTGAAGAGTCTTAAGACGTCGAAATTGGAAAAGTTTTTGAAGTTGCGGAATTTGGTCGCAAATCGAGGTGAGGCTCTGGCGAAAGTTTTAATTGGGAGCTAATGCTTGAATTCTGGTCGAAATACCATGACGAGGCTTTGTAGAGTTCAGTCGCTTTAACGTCAGTGGGCGAAGAAAGCGACTCACGCTGGCGTACACAGCGAACAACGGTCCATGGGAGAAGAAGGAAGGGGTCACCAGCGGTGCCGATGGCTCCACCGCATCCAGCGGAAGCACCGCCTTGAGTTCCACACAGGCTTCGGTCGTTTCCAATTCAGTTCAGGGAGCTCCGACAGAGAGCTATGCGGCTTCCAACCAGCAACAGACGCAGATGCAAAGCAGCAAAGCTGCACACCAACAGCTGCAGCAGCAACTGATGCAGCAACTGCAACAGCGCCAACAACACAACCTGCTGCATCACCAGCAGCAAAAGCGTCCACAGCAGCCAACAGCACGCATGTTGCAACACCAAAACACGCATCCGCCGCTGCAGCATCACTCGTCGCACAAGCATCCGCCGCTGCAGCATCACATATCCTTGGGCAGCCACCAGCAGAAGCACCAGGAGCGAAAGTGCCACCAGCTCCATCGCCAGCAACAGCAGCAGCAGCCGCCGCAGCGTCAGCACTCGCACAGCAACGCACAGCAGCAACATGCGGCCGCTGCCTTCCGCAGACGCACCTTCAGCGCTGCGTCCCGCTCGGCCTCAGCGTTGCCCGCTGAACGCTCCACTCGCAGCCGCTCTCCGATGACGCTCTGCCACAGCCACAGCGATGGCGAGTTTCCGATGTACAAAGGTAAGCACAGGGGAATAATTATCGCATGCGAGAAGTGAATTTCATGATACAAAAAAGAGAGATGCCTTATGCTTTGTTGCTGCCCTTTTCGTAAAGGAATTCGTGTCGCTTGTCTTCGTGTGGCTTTCAGCAATTTAATTTAAGGAGTTCTGATTTCGGTGTAAAACAACCGAAGTGGGAAGTAGAAATGAAAGTGTTTCAATTCTCTGTCGTCTTCTTCGCATCGACACACTTTCTCCTGGCTCAGAGTTCAGTGGAACTGTCAACGTTGCGTCTTTGCGCCTAATTGCAGCACTAAATTACGGCGCATTTGCACACAAACACACATTCCATCGCTCGCCTTTCATTGTCCTTGCTTCTGAATTGAAAGCCGTCTGCAGGAGGCGCGCTACGCGCTGTTAACGCCGCCTTCAGACACGCAGGCAGCCGTGAAGGCAGACAGACAGACGGCAGACGATCAGCATCATTAACGACGCTGCTTCAGTCGTCATTCCGACGTTTTTCAATTGAAGTGGTTTTCGTTGTGGTGCTGCTTTCTGCTGTCTGGAATTTCGGTTGCTTCTGTCTCGTCGATGTCCTTTATTCAGACGTTTTCATTGCTTTTCAAGTCACTCGGCTTTCGTTGAAGTGGCCACTGAATGCGTTTAAATGCTGGTGACGATTTTAAGTGCATGTCATTTAAATCTGTTTCTCAGAATTCTCTGGTGCCGAACTTAACTCGATTCCTTCTGCAAACAACTCAACAACGAAACGTTGAAGCGAATTTCTTTGCTTTAAAGGCTTTCGTTTGATTGTGACGCGTGTTCATTCGAAAGTCGTTTACATTTTCCATGACTTTTCTTGGTTCCATTTTGTCTGACCTCGAAAAATTCTGCTTCGTTGTTCATTGCAAGATATTCTTCGATGCTTCTTTTCTGCTTAAATTGGAGTCGAAATATGGATTTATTGTGGTCCTTTTCCCTGCGACTGGAAGAAAGGACGATTGATTTATAGCTGCTTGTAATTTGGGAAATCGCAGAGATTGCGAAGGGAGCTAAAATGTATTTTTTTATTCTAATTCGTTGCTTTTGTAAACAGGACTGAATATAAATCAATGCCAAAAACTATTAGAATTGGAACGATGAAATTCGGCGAGATTGAAATCTGATTAGAATAGAAGCACACACACATACAAAGCAAACATCTGCAGCTCTCGTTGGGTGAAAGAATAACTTTTATGCTTCACTGTTCATTTATTGCTTTGCTCATTTCATTGCTTTCTAAACAATAAAAAACGCCATGCAAACAAAAAGCTTTGTATAAAATATTTACAGGGCACAAAAACTGCTCCTTCCTCTTCCAAGCCACTTATTTATGCACACACGCCGGATGGGTGTTGCGTGTGTGTGGCATGTGTGGCAAGTGCTCAGAAAGGGGAGTACGAAACAGCTTTGATGCCAAATCGGATTTGGCCGAAGAAGTCATTTGCATGAACCCCAACAGCAGCGAAAGACTACGCGATGTTCCACTTTCCTTGCTCCCCATCGCACAGTTCTTGGTTTTTAAGGTGCATGGAGAAACTCTGTCTGCCTTTGACACATAAAATTCGAACCTTGAACCTTGTGCAGTGAATCGTAGCCAGCAGATTGAAATCTCGGCAGCTCCTCAGAAGAAATGTCGAGCGATTCTCCAGATGCGGCGAAGATTTTCAATTAATTTGGCAGCACTGAGGCTGCATTAACACGCAGAGTGGCCAACTGTTTACACGCGAATTCCTCGACACTTTTAATTAACAGTTACACTTAATTCACGAATATAATTTCAGAAACATCTTAAAAATGGAAGAAGGTTCGTATAAGAACTTTTTTATTTGCATTTATTGAGAAACTAACGACAAATTACGCTCAAACGATGAAATTTATTTAGAAATTCACGTAGATCTTACATTTTTAAGATCATATTTAACAGCAAATAATGTGAGAACCTGCAAACTATAGTAGAAAAATGTAGAATTAATGTGATCCATTGTTGGCCCAAAATTGCAGTGGAAAAATTTAGTTGTAACAGCGAAATTCTGCACTTGTTTGTTCACTTTATTCATTAATTTACAATTGTTTGTACTTATAACGAATTTAGTTCGTCCCAAATGCATTACTTTTCTTCTTTCGTTCATTTTACTGCCGCTCAGACACATCTTTGCCGCATTTACTCGTCTTTCACCTTCCTAGCGTCCACCTTCCACCCACGAAAGCTTCAATGAAAAGCATACCAACGCCAACGACGCCTTCGAAGCTTCTTTAACAGTGACGATTTATGTTGCGTTGGCATCCCCGCCGCCGTCATTAATAAATTACAGCGGTAGTTACTCCTTTTTTCGATTCAGAAACTTCCGGCGCAGTGAAGAAACGCGGCCACCATTCAAATTTATTGTTCATTCTCAGTGGTTGGCAATTCGTTATTTGTATCATTTTCGGCTCCGCTTTTTCATTGTCTCCCGTTCTGAAACATTTACCATCCTCTTTCCTTTCCCCTTTTGCAAGCTGCTTATTGATTTGTTTTAGTTTTCACTTTAAATAGTTTTTCACTTTCACTTTTCATGGCACAAAGCGTCGTTCAGCTGCTCGAAGCTTCCTCATGCGGTTATAATCGAATTAGAATCTTTATTTTTTGTACTTTTCTCTCCACGCGGATTTAAATTGTGCCTGAGTTGGCCGAGGGGGCATTTCAGTCCGTCCTTTGCCTCTTCTACGTCGACCACACTGAAAAAGACCATTGCTAAAAGTTGACAAACACTTGATTAAAACATTCGGCTTTAGAGAAGCTTTCGTAAAACACTTTTCAATTAAAGAAGCAGAAGTTAATAAAGCGGATTCATTAAAGAAAAACGTGACAATCGGCTGTAAATTTTATAACGATTGCAGACTTTAAAAGTTTCAGTGCTCCATTCCTCAATTTTCAGTGCTGAATCGACACAGCAATTTAGCTTCTCGCCTGCTTTTAATCCTATTGACGATGACCGGCATTTCGTGGACGCGCTGAAAGCTGGCTCAGTTTGGTTCGAAGCGTGTCTGCGTGCTTTTGTTTGCTTGCGTCTCATCGACTGCTTCAGTTTCCGTTTTGTGATAGAAACAATGAGAAATTTCCGAGTCGCAACTTGTGATATTTGTAAATGGCGGTTCTTACGTGTGTTTCGTTATCAATCAGTTGAAAATCGCGTATCCGTTTCCGTTTAGTTTGCTTTAATCCATTCAGAAACCTGCAACCATGCAAAGAACTCGTGATTCCTTAAGAAGTCTGCGACTGATTCGTGGATTTATTGAAAATCAGCAGCGATACAGACGTGCGTAAGCAGCATTCATTTGCCAGGATGCTGAAAATGCGTAAGCAAGCGTCGCAGAAGGAGCAACAGCGGCGACGGGAGCAGAAACCGCACCTTCAACTTCATCAACAGAAACGGATTCATCCGAGCTGCAGCAGCTACCTCGGCATCCGCAGCAGCAGTCATCAAGCTTGCAAAAGAGCAACTACTAAGGAAGACAACGCAGATAAATCAAGTAAGGACCAGGACAAGAAAGTCACGTATTTGAACAGTTCCACAAACAAAACTAAGGAAAGCAAATCAACGGTTTGATCTGACTTTAATTAAGCTTTTAGACTGATACGAAGAGAAGCGTCAAGACAGAGATTCAAAGGCTTAAAAAGCGAAAATACGAGGGTATAAAAAATACAAATTTAAGCCATTCTTCGACGCTTTCGTCAATTAGATGCTTGAGTGAAAGTTAAACAACAGGCTACATAAAGCAGTTGTTTTATATAGATTCTTCGTTGTCAAATTCATCAGTGGATAGTCGAATGTGTCTGAGGTTTTTCTAAGGAAAAGATACGATAAACGAGGACCTTCCAACGAATCTGTTATAAATATATTGCAAAATTATATTAATTACATAAATTATAGTAGGACTTTAGTTATTAATTACTTAATTTAATCAAAACAACTCAGTAATAATTCATTTCCGAATCGGATTTTATGTTGATGTGACTATAACTGGGATTTAATGAAAATGAAATGTTGAAATACATGCAAATGTCCAACTGAAACGCCTTCGTTGCGAGTAATGCTCCTTCTAAAATAAAAGTTTGTGTAGTAATTAATTAACTACATTAATACGAATTAGTAATAATGATCTAACAGAAACTTTAGTGTTCTGTTGACGTTTATAAAGGCTCGTACATCACCCTTTCCCAAATAAAAACGGATCCAGAAATTCTTTTTCAGGGAAATTCATCGGTCTTCAAAGCTTCTCATTAAATGCATATCTCTTATTTTAATTCGTTACTTAAGAACTTTTTTTGCCGGCAACAATTTTATTAACGATTCTTATAAAGTGTTAAAAACCTCTTTGTAATTATTTTACAGTTTTTTGCTTAAAACATCGAGGTTTTTATGATATTATTCGTCTTTTGCACAGGATTTCTTTATACCCTTAGCCCCAGACATTTATTAATTTTAACCATGAAGGGGTTTCTTGCGGTGGTGGTGGTGTTGTTGACGCATTTGATTCATCAACAGTGTCGAAGCTTTCATCGTAAATGCTGAACAATTCATTTTGTGGTATCTCGCCATCGTTCAATGAATCGCTCGTGTATTCATTTCCGAAATCTTGCAAAAATGGCAGCGTTGCTTCGTCCTTCTCACCGGAATAATTCGATCCTGTGTATGCATCAGCTTCTGCGTGAATCCCAACTGCTGCACCATTGCTTAACTGCGAACTGCAGCTGATGATGAAAAGCACAATGAAAAGTAATGAAAAGTCCCTCGGCATCATACTAAACCACCGTAAAAGAAGCAGAAATCTAATAAGACTCGTTATAGAATAATTTAAAAGTCCTTTAAAAGACTTTGAAGTTATTAAAATGACCTACGTTTGCTAATTTCCACGTTCACTCAGCCGCTGTACGCATCTACTAACGTTTTCAGCCTTTTATTCAGCTTCAAAATATAGCAGCTAGTGTAAAATCGACAAAAGAATTGCTTAATAAACTGAATCAATATTAAAAAATTAAAGAATTTTATTATTTTAGGTTCTGTTTTATAGCTTTTAATTATGTTTACTTTTAATTGTATGGAAAACAAGAATTCAACATATTTCATTCAGTTAAAATGTAAACATTTAATATTTGAACTACTGCTTGGCTAATATCAGCAGCTTTAACCAAAAGCAGAAAATATAATATTTGAATTTCAATTTCGCAACGATCGCATCCTTTTCAGATCGAATTATAGTTTATAAAGTTTAAGGGAATTAGTAGTAATCCAAATGGACTGCTATTTGATACTTCTTTTGCTTATACCCTCGATATACGCGACTGTGAAACTAAATCGGATAATGGACAAATATCCATTGTCAACTTAAAAGAGGAACTTCTAAAACCTTCCAACAGGTTGCCAATTTAAAGGTCCGCTCGTTGTTCATTGTCTGTATTCATAACTTCTTTCTTTCTCCACAACCTTTAAAATTTAGAGCTGCGCAGATCTTCCTCCATGAGATCTTCGTCTCCAGCATAAGGGATGTGAGCCTAGCTGCCCTGAATGCCTTCTCCTCAGACTAGCGACCTCTTCAAGGTTTGTGGAGAAAAATAACTTTTGCTTCTCTCTAACTTTTTAAAGATACTCCGTGAAGTCTTCCAAGAAGACCATCGAAGCCCCACTAAAGTAGGGTGATTTGATCAGTGGCTGACTTGCTCGTCTGTTTTGTTTTTAATAACTTCATATAGTTCCCACGAGTACTGCGAAACAGAGTACTCGACACGCCTACCGGGACAGAGCATTTATTACTATCGACTTCACAGGGGCATCAATAGGGACCGATATCATTGCTGACCAATTTCCATTTCTATATAAGGATAAGCTTAGCACATTACCGCATACTATCCTGATTTATCCACGGAAGAACATCTTTATAAGGAGGAGTTCATTCCTGACACTAATAATGTATTGTTAATTCTGTTTTGCTACGACTAGCATAAAAAGGTGAGTCTAACATTACAGACGACTGAGCAAGTAAGATAATTTCACCCGTAATTCAAACGTTCATCAATGATATTCAGCTGTTATTATCTGGCTGTTATTATAAGGCTAAGAAGAAACTCTCCGTATTTGCAATCCATTTTGCACTATAAATGTGACATTCCCCATTTAAGATCTGGCTATCTACAGGCAAGGCAATACTGTCCATGTCGCTTCACTCTTTTTACGGAGCTTGCGACCATGACGAACAAAAATTTTGCACGTGCAAAACATTTGCTGAAAAAATATACAAATTTATTTAATAAAATTGATTTATTGCGGATATAAAAAGCATTTGATGAAGTTGCTAAACAGATATACATATGTCTATGTAGAAATGCATTTCAACGATCACTAGAAGTGACAATTAGGCGATAAGCATCTGTGTAGGCATCTGGATGAAGGGGCTCGAAGTTATTCATGTTAGTACTCGTAATCTGATACCGTAGTTGGTTCCGGTGTCGTTGATTTATTTCGTCCGTTGCGGCCATAGCGGCCATAGCGGCCATAGGGGCTTATTTGCGTCGCATCACATGATTGCATAACACAACAAAATATGGCGAAAAGCACGAGCAACGAAAATAGATATTTGGGGCTCATCCTGGAAAATAAAGGAAAAGAAATGCTTACAACTATTAAAACATATCGAAAGCAGATTAAAAACTTAAAAAAAATATTGAGTAGAAATTCTAAATATAAGTACGAATGTCGAAAGCCTTAGATAAAACTTTTAATAAGATTTTAGTGATTTTTGAGTGATTTCAAATATATAAATTGGAAATAACGACAAAGACTTTTTACACTTACTTTATTCAACGCAGCTTCCAAGTGGGGCTTGTAAAAATGACTGTTGGTTTGGGTTTTCGCTGCCTTTTTATAGGTCGCCTCGAGTCTCTCCAGAGGAAAAAATTTTTTACGAAAGTCGATCACGTAACAATTTACTTAGCAAATACAAACTCTACTTAACAAATACAAAATAAATACTAGGAAATTAAATAAATGAAAGAATTCTATTTATTCGAGGGTACCACGCACAACTCTATAGACTCAGTTGTTCCGTTGCTAATTTTGTTGCGCAACTTTACCAACTTGGTGACTGTTCAACAAATGTAAATTAAAAAAAAATCGTTCTCATACTATCTTCCTTTTTTAAAGAGTTGTTGCTGTAGCCTTTCGTTGCCTTTAGAACTACAGTAAAATGATCACATCTGTAATGTGGGATGAAAACGCCCCCCTGACACCGCGGCTTTTACTTGATATCTCTAATGCCAAGGAGAACAAAATCGCGTATAATTTTCCAGGAAGAAGCTTGGAGTTGTCGCGTATTGCTATAGATTTTCAATCCTCGAACCCGATACAGAATCTGAGTGTGTGGACTCCTTGAAGAACAACATGGATCTCGGTCCATATTGTATACCAGCAGAATCGCTACGTAATATCTTGAAAATCGGCAGACATATTAATGCCTAATTCTCAAAAGAGTAAAAGAAAATCGTCGTTTTGATGGCCTTTATCTCCCTGAAATAGTTAAGATAAAACCATGATTTTTTTGTCGTTAGTATTGCTGTTTAATATTCGAACTCGAAATAATTTTATATATGCACTCGTATAACTGAAACTACTGACCATATAACATTGAATTTATTTATATCTCAGTTTTTCTTTTGTGAAAGATATTTATTAAATACAATAATTGAATAGTCGATAGTTATTATAAGAACGTGAAAAAGACAATTAATAAATTCTATATAGAAATATTTATCAGTGACTTTTAATACCAGTTGATTTCAAATATTTGCCATTTATTCTAATATTCTTAATTCGTGATTAGTCGCACTTTTCACGTAAGTCCAACTGCTATCGAAGAACTGAGCTATTCTCGGCTCATCACTTCACTCCTTTAGTCATTCGAAAGGCCCAGTTATGCAAACTTGGTGGACCTTTGTTGTAAGAGCTGTCGTACTCCTATCATTATACGGTGTTTGTGTGCTTGTGTAAAAATGTACACGATGTTTCAACACGAACATTTTTTAGTTAAGATAGTTTGTTTGAGAGTTTGTTGAGAGAGCTACAATCGTGATGCCATATTGGTTGTATTTCCATGAAGCAAAAAATGTTTTTAAGTTTATACTTTGCCGCTTAAAAACCATGGCATGTTCTATTTTCGCTGTTGGAAACACACGGTATTAATTAAAATATAGTGTTTCCTATAGTACCCACATCACATGTGCTGCGGTCTCAATTAATAGGCCAAACAATCCATCGCCAATGTCGACGTGTACGCCTTTGCTGGAAGAGCAACTATAAGGGCGAATATATTTACAAATTAATAATAAATTAATTATCATTATTACCTTTATATTAATTTTTTATTATAATTAATTTTAATAATTAAATTACTATCTCTAGGGTATAACTATTTTGCAATGAAGATTAGTTTAATTGTGCAATTAAATGCATATAATTAAATAAACCTTTAGAAGAAGCAGGTCTGTCGCACATCTCAAATATAAAAGGCCCCACAAAAGATTTTAAATACCTTGCCATAGTGGCAGTATTAGCTGATGGGTGGAGATTTGAAGAGGCGGCATGAAGTAGACTTCGGCTACTCACTTCCCAATGCTCAAATTTCCCCTAAAATCTGTTCCATGTGTAATAAGCTTGCATAAGTAGGCCTTAAGTTTCCACTTTCCCAAAATATATAAAAATTTTGTGTGAACACTTTCCATTAATTTCCCATTAATGTAACATAAATAATTTGCGCTCAAGAATCGAGATACTGAATCGTATCACGAACAATCCACAGAATTATGTTCCATTCGCATGAGGAAGTCGTTGCTGGTGGCTCAGAATAATTAAACTTGATTAATGCGATCCTCGAAATGGAAGTTCTTTGTCCGCATCACTTGACCCAATTATTGTGATACGTTATCTGAAAATCTTTGTTCAACGGATTTATGAATTCATTTTATGTACATACATTACATTAAAGATTCACTTCAATATCCAGAACTAGGTAAATTGCACTTTGGGGCAACTTTAGGCATTTACAAACTGGACTACGTTCGAATGTATAACAACAGCTTTTCAGGCTTTTATACCCTACACCTGCGATGGCCAGCGGAGCTCGTACGAGCTACTGCCTCAACAGCCGAATAGTGAAAATGGCGTTTAAGCAAGAGCAACATGCGTCTTCGACAACGCAGTCGTCGACGGTTATTCTCCCAAATTGGAAGTTTATTTTCCTACGAATTGAGTAAGTTACGCGTTGTATGAGTTTGCTTTTAATGTATGCGTCAGTCTTACATGGTTTTCTCGTCATTTTATTGCGAATATGAGGAAACGTAGGCTCATTGTATTTTCTGAAGAGCTTTTATCAAGTTTCCTTGCAGTTACCCGCGCCGCACCACAACGCTCAATTTTGGGCCCAACCATTTTAGCCTTTATGTTAATGATTTACCATCTACAATTAAGTATGGTTCGGTGCATATGTACGCGGGCGAAGGAAAATCAGTAATATTTACCTGGTTACGAGCCATGTTGAAGGTCCCACAAAGGAATCTCCAATCTCTTAAGGGACACTTATAGTTGCAAATTAGTCGGTTTTCCAATGATACAAATACACCAATTTTCGTAATAATGATTTTAAATTTAAACATGAAGTTTTCAAATATTCTACTTTTGTATCAATTAATTCAATTTCTGCACCAAAATTATGGACAAAGTTATAGTCAGTTTACAACATTGTGTAATTACGAATTGTTATTTTTTTAGAAATTGTTATTTCTCTTGTTGCAATTTTCTTGTTCCACGCTACAAAGGGACATCCACCCCGCTTGATATTCCTCATACGACTCTCTCTTAATCCTGTCCACGCTTTGTGCTAAAGCTGCTGACAGACAGATAGGTAAATAGGCAATGGGTAGGTAGGCAATGCGTACACGACCTGCAATGAGAGACTTCCCGTCGGCATTCTCTCTTCTCTCCGACACAAAGCGTGGACCTCGTCACACCTCATACGCTCTATTTTGTTCTTCTCTCCAGTAGCTGATTTCGCATGCTAATCACGCCTCCTTGGCAGCATTGCACTTGGCGTTGCAGTGTTGCATTCCTTTTGGCTCGTCTCACGGCCACTGCACTGCTCTATAGTATCATCTTCGAATTTGAAATCTGTACAAAAATAAGCTTGTCAGCGCTTGATGTTTAACTAAGATCCAAAGATCCAAGAGTCTTCAAACTGTTAAGGAAAGTATTCCAAGAATAATATAAGATTATTATCTAGTGCTGTTAGCAAATTTAGGACTAAGCAGCAACCCCGAACGTATTTGCAACCCGTTTTGCACTATACATGTGCCTACTGACAACGTCGAAGAAAAGATGTGTGCAACTCCTGACTTTCCGCAATTAAGATCTGGCTACCTACAGGCTAGGCAATACAGTCCATGTCGCTTCACTCTTTTTACGGAGCTTGCAACCATGACTAAAATTGCTGAAAAAAATATGCAAATTTATTTATTAAAATTGATTTATTGCGGATATAAAAAGCATCTGAAGGAGTGGCGAAATAGATGTACAAATGCATTTCAACGATCACTAGAAGTGACAATTAGGCGATAAGCATCTGTGTAGGCATCTGGATGAAGGGGCTCGAAGTTATTCATATTGGTACTCGTAATCTGATACCGTAGTTGGTTCCGGTGTCGTTGATTTATTTCGTTCAGGGTTTCCGTACTTCTGCTTGATATCTTCAATTACGGCTTCCAGAAATCCTTTGCCAACGCTCTTGCCCATTTCCTGCAAGTTGTCCGGGATTCTCCAGGTGGTCTTCGTAGGCTTCGTTGTTTTCTTGATACCATACTGATATCCATTTGAATCCTTGGAGCCCGGCCTTGGACCTTTCTTGGGGCCTCTCTTTATACCTCCGATGGGGCCTCTCTTTCCTCCGAATCCTTTCCTCGCGTCACATGATTGCATAACACAACAAAATATGGCGAAAAGCACCAGAAACGAAAATAGATATTTGGGGCTCATCCTGGAAAATAAAAGAAAATAAAAGAAACAAGTTTTACAAGGTCTCGAAAACAGATTAAAATCTTAGAAATAAACATTATGTAGAAATTCTAAATATAAGTACGAATGTCGAAAGCGTTAGATAAAACTTTTAATAAGATTTTAGTGATTTTTCAGTGATTTCAAATATATAAATTGGAAATAACGGCAAAGACTTTTTACACTTACTTTATTCAACGCAGCTTCCAAGTGGGGCTTGTAAAATGACTGATAGTTTTGGGTTTTCGCTGCCTTTTTATAGGTCGCCTCGAGTCTCTCCAGAGGAAAAAATTTTCTACGAAAGTCGATCACGTAACACTTTACTTAGCAAACACAAACTCTACTTAACAAATACAAAATAAATATTATGAAATGAAACAAATGAAAGAATTTTATTTATTCGAGGGTACCACGCACAACTTTATAGACTCAGTTGTTCCGTTGCTAATTTCATTGCGCAACTTTACCAACTTCGTAATTGTTTATACTTCAACAACTGTAAATTCAAAAAAATCTTTCTCGTACTAACTTCCTTTTTTAAAGAGTTGTTGCTGTAGCCTTTCGTTTTCCTTAGAACTACAGTATACAGAACTAGTTGATATCTCTAATGCCAAGGAGAACAAAATCGCGTATAATTTTCCAGGAAGAAGCTTGGAGTTGTCGCGTATTGCTATAGATTTTCAATCCTCGAATCCGATACAGAATCTGAGTCTGTGGACTCCTTGAAGAACAACATGGATCTCGGTCCATATTGTATACCAGCAGAATCGCTACGTAATATCTTGAAAATCGGCAGACATATTATTTATTTATTTTATTTATTTATTTCAAAATCAACTTATGCACTAAGACACAGTCTTTTTTAGCAATTAAAATTTTACATAAGAATTATCGATAACAAAAGTATAAAACTTATTTTAAAAAATAATGAAATTATAACTAACGACAGTGAATTAACAACAGTTAGAGAAAGAGAAAGAGCCGACAAGAGAAAAAAAATAAAAGATGAAATAACACTTAGCTCATGTTCCAGAATCCAAGAAATGACACTTCACCTGACGCCTGAAAGCACCCTTAACTGGCAAGATCTTCAGCCTGCTTGGCAAGCTATTCCAGAGTCTGACAGTGCTGATGGAAAACATTCTTCCCGTATTAAGAAAAGAAAACGGAGGAATTATAAGATTCCGCGTCCGAGTCGAAGTACCAAATTGTAACTTAGAATATAGATAACTTGGTATGCCTGTTGAGATCAGTTTATACAGAAATAAACAATTCCTATAATTTAAGAAATTAGCAAAGTCACCACCAAGTAGTGAATGTCTCCTTTCACCAATATGATCATATCTTTTCAGACCATAAACAAATCTAATCATATTATTGAGCAACACCAACATTTTTTGGCTCGATATTGAATCCAGATTGCAGTAAATAAGCTCAGCATATGTTAAAATGGGAAGTTTGGAAGCAAACATGAGCATCGACTCCCCAATAAATAACGGCGGCAAAACGGAAAAATCTAGGTAATTACTAGATTTCGGCAAAACAAACGATTTGGATACATTCAATCTTAAAGAATTCATATTTGACCATAAGGCAATGTTTCTAAGGTCATCATTAATTTTCGTACACAACTCATCTATGGAAGTAACTGGGCTTGACAAATATACTTGCACATCATCCGCATAAGCGTGTATGTTCACTTTCTGTACAACACTAAATAAGTCATTTAGGAATATAGTAAACTGCAGTGGTCCCAGCACCGAACCTTGAGGAACTCCAACTTCGACCCTTCTAAAGTCAGAGAACGAACTTCCAACTTTGACTCTTTGGAACCGATCAGATAGGAAGGACTTGATAAGGTTAGCTGTACTAGGGGAAAATAGAAAATTCTTTTTCAACATATTACAAAGAAGTAAATGGTCAACACTGTGAAATGCCTTCGAGAAATCAAGGAGGCAAAGAAATGTAATTTCCCGTTGATCTAGTGCAATCCTTATGTCGTCAGTAATTTTCAGCATCGCCGTAGAGCAACTATGCCCCGGTCGAAAACCAGACTGCAATGGGCTAAGCAAACTGTTAGTAGCAAGGTGACTGTAAATTTGTGAAGCTAAAAGAGCTTCAACCACTTTCGAAATAACTGACAAAATACTTATTGGTCGATAGTCCGCAAGTTCAGAGGCAGAGGACTTCTTAGGTATTGGCAAAACTGTTGCCAGTTTCCATAATGATGGAAAGCAAGAAGTAGACAGAATATGATTAATAGTCTCTTTAAGAGGTGAGATTATTAAAGGTAGTATAATTTTAATAAATTTGATTGGAATTCTATCAAACCCAACAGCGGAAGATTTGATCGACATAATTTTTTTAATAATATCATCACCGGACACACCAGAGAAATAAAATTCTGCATTAGTAGAATCACAATTAAGCTCATCCGGAGAATTGGCATTTTGTCGCTTCGATATGAAGTGTTCATTGAGTTCAAACGGATTAAGTTTGCATGTAGTAGATTTCTGACTTCCAACTCCAAGATCCTTTCACCTCCTCCATAGCTGCTTGGACGATAAACTAGGCTTAAACCTTGAGGCGAAATAACGCTCTTTAGATTCCCTTATCATGTAAGTGACAGAGTTGCGCGCCCTTTTAAATGCATTCCAATCGCTTTCATATGGTTGTCTTTTAAATTTGGAATGCAGTATATTTTTATATTTAATAAACGGACAAGAACCATTGCAGGCAGTGACTGTTCGAATAGGCACGAAAGAGTCAAAAAGATATTGGATAACATTAACCAGTATAGACACCTTATCATCTATAAAAGGAGCACTCCATAAGGGGGCTCAGTCAATCATTCCACCAGCACGAAATAGCTCAGCAACATTTAAGGAATTGTAGTCAAAATAGTCAAAAGTAAGCACGGGAGACGAAAGACTGAGATTCATGTCCAATGCTAAGAAGATTAGGTCATGGTCATATATAAAACTTATTTGCGAAAATAATGATACTAAAGTCGAGTCTGAGACAACAAAGTAGTCAATTAAGCTGGGCTGCACATTATTCCCAAATCGAGTTGGATATGCTTCATTTACAATGGATAGACCAGCCATGGAGAACAAATCACGCATCCTTGTAGTAGTAGAGTCATTCACTAATAAGTTTATGTTAAAATCACCACAAATAATAATATGTATAATTAAAATTCAACAAATGGTCGTTAGGAGTATTGAAGAAAGGGTCAAGAGTGGTATTTTTGTTAGGATTATAAACACAAGAGACAAGTAGGCGAGTCATAGAATCTACAATCGAGACACCCAAGTAATCAACATCAGAGTGGACAGACAAAAACTCTACTCGAGAAGAGTAAACAGACTTTACATAGATGGCCACTCCACCACCCCTTCGTCCAACTCTATCACTGCGGTACAGGTTGTAGTTTTTAATTTTAAGAACGTTGTCACTGAGATCTGCAGCAAACCAAGTTTCCGTAATACAGATAACATCAACAGATGAAATCTCAAACAAATGTCTAATATAATCCAATTTGCTTCCACTCAGACTGCGAGCATTGAAATTAATAATATTGAAACCATTATATTGTGTACAAAATATATCAATCACAGTTTTCTGATTAACATCGGCACCAACAAACATGTTGGGCACACTCATTACGAATCAAGGCGACAGAAGAGAGAGCAAAAACAAACTAGTCAAGTAAGGTGCGCATAGCACTGAGATTCCGCTAAACCATGGAACTAAGCGTGTTAAGAGAAATATGAAAAGAGAGTAAGAATAAATTACAATTAAAGAAAAAGATTGAGCAAATATGTATAGATAAAAGAGAGAACAGTTAATGAGATGAGGAATACATAAAAAGAAATAAGCAAATAACAATAATGAAGAAAATAATATAAACACATTTGTATACAATGCAAATTCAAGCACAAAAAATGAAAGATTTCGTATTATAAAACAATATTATGATTATTCTTTAAAGGCGATAATGCTGACTAATTTATCCAAATTATCAATAAGGACTGGAGTATTATATTAATATACTAGGTATATTAATGCCTAATTCTCAAAAGAGTAAAAGAAAATCGTCGTTTTGATGGCCTTTATCTCCCTGAAGTAGTTAAGAAAACCTTGATTTTTTGTGTCGTTAGTATTGCTGTTTAATATTCGAACTCGAAATAACTTTATATATGCACTCGTATAACTGAAACTACTGACCATATAACATTGAATTTATTTATATCTCAGTTTTTCTTTTGTGAAAGATATTTATTAAATACAATAATTGAATAGTCGATAGTTATTATAAGAACGTGAAAAAAAAAAAATTAATAAATTCTATATAGAAAGATTTATCAGTGACTTTTAATACCAGTTGATTTCAAATATTTGCCATTTATTCTAATATTCTTAATTCGTGATTAGTCGCACTATTCACGTAAGTCCAACTGCTATCGAAGAACTGAGCTATTCTCGGCTCATCACTTCACTCCTTTAGTCATTCTAAAGGCCCAGTTATGCAAACTTGGTGGACCTTTGGTGTAAGAGGTGTCATATTCCTATCATTATACTTAGTTTGTGTGCTTGTGTAAAAATGTACACGATGTTTCAACACGAACATTTTTGGGATAGTTTGTTGAGAGAGCTACAATCGTGATGCCATATTGGTTGTATTCCCATGAAGCAAAAAATGTTTTTAAGTTTATACTTTGCCGCTTAAAAACCATTGCATGTTCTATTTTCGCTGTTGGAAACACACGGTATTAATTAAAATATAGTGTTTCCTATAGTACCCACATCACATGTGCTGCGGTCTGAATTAATAGGCCAAACAATCCATCGCCAATGTCGACGTGTACGCCTTTGCTGGAAGAGCAACTATAAGGGCGAATATATTGTGGCGAAAATACAGCGCCACCTATACGTCATACAATAATGTGATATACAGCGCCATCTACACGCCGATACGTGCAATATTCACGAGTGTTACAGTGTCTAGAAGTTACTTGATATTTCCACTACGCAGCATACACAATAGAACATGATTCATTGCTGAAACAAACAATTCATGGAAATGGAAGTTTCTCGACAATCTAGTAAGATCTGGAGTAGTCTGACGATAACGTAGCGATAATTATCGGACAGTATAAATAGACACAAACCACAGCAGCGAAGACAGTTTGATTTTTAAAAGCAACCAAGTGACATCGTGGAAGTAACAGTTTGAAAAGTGTTGAATAAGAATAAAATAGTTGAATAACTTCAAATAAGAAATCGTGTATAAGTGTTTACGTGTACAAGTTATAAACAGCGATAGTAAAGAAGTATTAAATTAAGAACAAGCAATAATAAATAGTTGATTTATTATTTAAAACTAACGACATTTTATTATTTCAAATTTACGATTATTCACAATCCAGTGATCGAACCTGAAGAGAGTTCAAGCGTTAATTTTTGGAAATTACGTAACAATTGGTGTCAGAAGTGGGATTGCTGAATAATCCGGAATAATAATGAAATTCGCTGACTTGAAAATACCACAGTTAAGGCAAGAGTTGGAGTCGCGCTCCTTGCTGGTGTCAGGAAATAAAGCTGAGCTACAAACACGCTTGCGTGACGCTATGGAGAAGGAGGGCATCAACGTTGAAGCACATGAGTTCATCTACGAAGCTGCATCCAAATTTGAACACGAGTTGGTAGAGACGCAAGCATCTCCAGCGTTTGACATGAATGTGCTCTTAGCAGCCATGGCGCAGCAGATGGAGCAACAGTTGAAACAAAACACTTCACAAATACAAGTTCAGATGGTACAAAACACGTCACAACTACAAGTCCAGTTGGAACAAAATACTTCACAACTGCAGGAACAACTTCTGCGCATTGAAGGAAATTCTGCGGAACTGCAGGCGAGGCAAGATAAAGTAGAAGATGAATTCCGCAGGTTGCAATCGCAAACGGAAGATGAAGTTCGCACGTTACAATCGCAAACGCAAGAGGAATTGCACACACTGAAGGCAGAAATATTTCGGCTGGAGGGTCACATACGAGATGTACAGTTGACTGGACCTGTTGCGGCTGTTAGTGCACCAAAATTGAAAGCGCCAACCTTCGACGGAACTGTGCCGTTTAAAATCTTTAAACTCCAGTTCGAGACAACGGCGCAAACGAATCACTGGACGTTGGCAGACAAAGTGGCAGCTATGGTGGTGTCGTTGAAGGGTTCCGCTGCTGAAGTTTTGCAAACTGTTCCCGAATACGAGCGAGGTAATTATGATGCGTTGATGGCAGCGATTGAGCGGCGATACGGTAGCGATCACCGAAAGCAAATGTTTCAGATGGAGCTGATGAATCGTTTTCAAAAGAATAACGAGCCGTTGCAGGAATATGCAACAGAGATCGAGCGACTCGCACATTTGGTCAACGCGGATGCACCCACAGAAGTAATCGAACTACTGAAGATCCAGGCGTTTATGAATGGTATACGGGATGTGGATACGAAACGCGCAGTCTACTCTATCCCAAAGAAGACCTTCGCCGACACAGTTTCGTTTGCGCTGACGCAGGAGACAGCGAGTCTTTTGACCACACCATCGCACAAGGTTCATCGACTTGAGGTTGCTTCAAATGAGTCGCTAGAGAAGACAATGAGGGAACTAATAGAAGTAATATCGCGAATAATGCCGATCTCGCGCAAGAGTTCGGACGCAAAATGTTTTAACTGCGGCAAACTTGGACATTTTGCACGAAACTGTGATACATCAGTGAGTGAGAGAAAGAGAGGCGCCGAAAAAGTATTTGGTGTTTTTAATGGAAAAGAACCGTTAAACTAAAACGGACCAGCCAAAAGGGGCGTGAGCTGGTCCCCGCAACTGATTGCCCCATTGTCTCTGTGTCACAAAATCGTCGAAACAACAACAACTTAACACTAAATAAAACTGAAAACGGTCGGTCGCCGGGCACAGACACAACGCATTCTATTCGTCAAGCAGATTTTGTAAGAGATCACATCGAGCCGCTGATTGGTTGTAAAATGCGAACAGCTACAGGAGAGGAAGCTGCGATCTTGGAAAAATCGGTTTGTAAGATTCAACGTAGAAATGAAGATGCAATCTTCCGACGTCCATGTGTAGTTAAGGGTAAGCATTGCTCCATGGCTAAAAGATGCAAAAGAATAGTCGACGTCCGATTAGCGAGGCTGCAACCTGACGATGAGTGGCAACCTAGTGCGCTAAGAGACAGCCAATTAAATGATGCAGACTTGGTGAAATTAGTGAAAGCGAAAGAAATGGACCGAAGACCAAGCAAAGGAGAAATGGCATCAGAAAGTCCGAGGGCCAAGGCGTATTGGGTACAATGGAGCAGTTTGAAGCTGAAAAACGGAGTGTTGTATCGTTCCTAGGAAAGTAACGACGGTAAGCAAACTCGTGATTTGATTGTTCTACCAAAGGCGCGAATAGATGTTGTACTAAAAGAATCTCACATTGGACCAAGTGGCGTTCATCTCGGTGTTAGAAAAACTGTGAAGAAGATTAAACAATGGTTTTATTGGGTGAACTGTCAAGAAGCGGTAGCAGAATGGATCAAAAACTGCACGCAGTGCATGGCTGCTAAGGGACCTAAATTTCGAAGCAGAGGGAAGTTGCTGCAGTACAACGCTGGAGCGCCATTTGAGCGAGTTGCAATGGATGTAGCTGGCCCATTTCCGATTAGTGACTCTGGAAACAAGTACGTGTTGGTCATTATGGACTATTTCAGCAAATGGCCAGAAGTCTACCCCATACCAAATCAAGAGGCTAAAACTGTAGCTGAGGTATTTGTTCAGAACTGGGTCACGCAATTCGGCATACCAATCAAGTTACACTCCGATCAAGGACGAAATTTTGAGTCTTCAATATTTCAAGAAATGTGCCGATTGCTGGGTATCAAGAAGACTCGAACGACACCTCTACATCCGCAGTCAGATGGCATGGTGGAAAGGTTCAACCGCACATTAGAAGAGCATCTGCGGAAAGTCGTGGGCAAATGTCAGCGCAATTGGGATAAGCACATTCAAATGTTCTTATTGGCTTACCGATCAGCAGTCCATGATACTACTGGTCACTCAACTTCGCAAGTAGTTTTTGGCTCAGACTTGGGACTGCCGACGGATCTAAAATTTGGCAAATCTTACCGAAACAGAAGACAACTACTGGCACATGTTACAATCTGAAATGAACGAAATACACGAAATGGTGAAGCGGCGTACACAGCTAATAAGTAACAAAATGAAGGATCGCTATGACCGAGGTATGAATACGGACGGATTCAAAGAGGGCGACTTAGTGTTACTGTACAATCCGCAACGGAGGAAGGGCATGTCTCCGAAGCTGCAAACATCGTGGGAGGGTCCGTACAAAGTAATTAAGCGACTGAATGATATTGTGTATCGCATACAGTCACACACACAAAGACGAGGTAAAATTAAAGTTGTCCATTTAGAGAGGCTTGCGCCGTATGGATCAAGGGATTTGGTGTCTGATCGGGACGATCAGACTTAAGTGGAGGGCAGTGTGGCGAAAATACAGCGCCATCTATACGTCATACAATAATGTGATATACAGCACCATCTACACGCCGATACGTGCAATATTCACGAGTGTTACAGTGTTACCAAATCACAGTCCACAGTCTTCTGGAATACAACGATATCTATCGAGCGATAGCGAAAGATCTAGAAGTTACTTGATATTTCCACTACGCAGCATACACAATAGAACATGATTCATTGCTGAAACAAACAATTCATGGAAATGGAAGTTTCTCGACAATCTAGTAAGATCTGGAGTAGTCTGACGATAACGTAGCGATAATTATCGGACAGTATAAATAGACACAAACCAAGTGACCTTTAAAAGCAACCAAGTGACATCGTGGAAGTAACAGTTTGAAAAGTGTTGAATAAGAATAAAATAGTTGAATAACTTCAAATAAGAAATCGTGTATAAGTGTTTACGTGTACAAGTTATAAACAGCGATAGTAAAGAAGTGTTAAATTAAGAACAAGCAATAATAAATAGTTGATTTATTATTTAAAACTAACGACATTTTATTATTTCAAATTTACGATTATTCACAATCCAGTGATCGAACCTGAAGAGAGTTCAAGCGTTCATTTTTGGAAATTACGTAACAATATTTACAAATTAATAATAAATTAATTATCATTATTACATGTATAACCTAAAGTTAATTTATATTAATTTTTTATTAAAATTAATTTTAATAATTAAATTACTATCACTAGGGTATAATTATTTTGCAATGAAGATTAGTTTAATTGTGCAATTAAATGCATATAATTAAATAAACCTTTAGAAGAAGCAGGTCCGTTGCACATCTCAAATATAAAAGGCCCCACAAAAGATTTTAAATACCTTGCCATAGTGGCAGTATTGGCTGATGGGTGGAGATTTGTAGAGCCGGCATGAAATACTCTTCGGCTACTCACTTCCCAATGCTCAAATTTCCCCTAAAATCTGTTCCATGTGTAATAAGCTTGCATAAGTAGGCCTTAAGTTTCCACTTTCCCAAAATATTAAAAAATTTTGTGTGAAAACTTTCCATTAATTTCCCATTAATGTAACATAAATAATTTGCGCTCAAGAATCGAGATACTGAATCGTATCACGAACAATCCACAGAATTATGTTCCATTCGCATGAGGAAGTCGTTGCTGGTGGCTCAGAATAATTAAACTTGATTAATGCGATCCTTGAAATGGAAGTTCTTTGTCCGCATCACTTGACCCAATTATTGTGACACGTTATCTGAAAATCTTTGTTCAACGGATTTATGAATTAATTTTATGTACATACATTACATTAAAGATTCACTTTAATATCCAGAACTAGGTAAATTGCACTTTCGGGCAACTTTAGGCATTTACAAACTGGACTACGTTCGAATGTATAACAACAGCTTTTCAGGCTTTTATACCCTAAACCTGCGATGGCCAGCGGAGCTCGTACGAGCTACTGCCTCAACAGCCGTGTAACGAGTTTTCTTTTCCAGCCGGTATAACCTCAGTGGCCCCAGTGTTCATTGTGAAGTGGAACTCGAAAACCACTTCCACCAAGTATCGATTTCCGAATTTCTCTCGACTGTCGTATGTGACAGTCTAGCACTGACCACTAGTGGTTCAGCTCGGACGATATTTGATGTTGTATCGTTTATTTATTATTAAATACCTAACAATGTTTTAAAATACGCTTATGCTAACAATGAATGATTGCTAATAATATCTTACTGCCGACGGTTCTCTCGGCGTCTATAGAAAAGCGAAATGTTGCTGACTCTGTCCCTCTTGACGGAGTCGCCGGTGAAATCTCCCTTCCTCCCCGCAACTACTTATAGCAGTGCCAACTATGATTCGGATGAGCTATAGCTCGTAGAGTTAACGAGCTCTGGCTCGCTAATCGCACAAGTGTGAGCTAAAGCTCGTAGAGCCAACGAGTTCTGGCTCGTTGATCGCAAGTAGTGGAGCTAAAGCTCGTAGAGTTAGCTGAAGCTACCCAGCTAATCGGTAAACAGGAGGGGAGGTGAGCAACAGCTCGTAGAGGAATGTATGTATTAAGCCTTTCGGCTGCCAAAAATGAACCAACTCACGGTAATATTAGTTACTAGTCGTAATTTGACAAAGTGTCTCCGGTAAGAGTTTGGCTGATTTTCTCAGTCCAAATTCACGCATTAAACGTCGTGGACGCAATGAAATACTTGAGAATTATGATGCCCAACCATTTTAGCCTTTATGTTAACAATTTACCATCTACAATTAAGTATGGTTCGGTGCATATGTACACGGACGAAGGAAAATCAGTAAAATTTACCTGGTTACGAACCATGTTGAAGGTCCCACAAAGGAATCTCCAATCTCTTAAGGGACACTTATAGTTGCAAATTAGTCGGTTTTCCAATGATACAAATACACCAATTTTCGTAATAATGATTTTAAATTTAAACATGAAGTTTTCAAATATTCAACTTTTGTATCAATTAATTCAATTTCTGCACCAAAATTATGGACAAAGTTATAGTCAGTAAAATTGTGTAATTACGAATTGTTATTTTTTTAGAAATTGTTATTTCTCTTGTTGCAATTTTCTAGTTCCACGCTACAAAGGGACATCCGCTTGATATTCCTCATACGACTCTCTCTTAATCCTGTCCACGCTTTGTGCTAAAGCTGCTGACAGACAGATAGGTAAATAGGCAATGGGTAGTTAGGCAATGCGTACACGACCTGCAATGAGAGACTTCCCGTCGGCATTCTCTCTTCTCTCCGACACAAAGCGTGGACCTCGTCACACCTCAGACGCTCTATTTTGTTCTTTTCTCCAGCAGCTGATTTCGCATGCTAATCACGCCTCCTTGGCAGCATTGCACTTGGCGTTGCAGTGTTGCACTCCTTTTGGCTCGTCTTACGGCCACTGCCCTGCTCTATAGTATCATCTTCGAATTTGAAATCTGTACAAAAATAAGCTTGTCAGCGCTTGATTTTTAAGCATGATCTAAGGATCCCAGAGGCTTCAAACTCAAACTCAAAGAAACTCCAAGAATATTTTAAGATTATTATCTGAAGTGCTGTTAGCAAGTTTAGGACTAAGTAACCCTCGAACGTATTTGCAATCCGTTTTGCACTATAAATGTGCCTACTGAAAACGTCGGAGAAAAGATGTGTGCAACTCCTGACTTTCCCCATTTAAAATCTGGCTATCTACAGGCAAGGCAATACTGTCCATGTCGCTTCACTCTTTTTACGGAGCTTGCAACAACGAACACAATTTTGCAAATTTATTTAATAAAACTGATTTATTGCGGATATAAGAAGCATTTGAAGGAGTGGCTAAACAGATATACATATGTCTATGTAGAAATGCCTTTCAACGATCACGAGATGTCACAATAAGGCGATAAGCATCTGTGTAGGCATCTGAATGAAGGGGCTTAAAGTTATGCGTTATTCCTGTTTTCATATTAGTTCCGAATTGATTCATAAATGTCATATATTGATCCAATCGAGTCAACAACTGCTCCAGGGTCTATCTTTATATTTGGTCGTTTTATTGAACGAAAGGGGCTTTTCCTTGTACCTCCGATGGGGCCTCTCTTTATACCTCCGATGGGGCCTCTCTTTATACCTCCGAATCCTCTCCTCGCGTCACATGATTGCATAACACAACAAAATATGGCGAAAAGCACGAGAAACGAAAATAGATATTTGGGGCTCATCCTGGAAAATAAAAGAAAATAAAAGAAACAAGTCTTAAAAGGTCTCGAAAACAGATTAAAATCTTAGAAATAAACATTATGTAGAAATTCTAAATATAAGTACGAATGTCGAAAGCGTTAGATAAAACTTTTAATAAGATTTCAGTGATTTCAAATATATAAATTGGAAATAACGACAAAGACTTTTTACACTTACTTTATTCAACGCAGCTTCCAAGTGGGGCTTGTAAAAATGACTGATAGTTTTGGGTTTTCGCTGCCTTTTTATAGGTCTCTCCTCGCCACGAGTCTTTCCAAAGGAAAAAATTTTCTACGGAAGTCGATCACGGAACACTTTACTTAGCAAACACAAACTCTACTTAACAAATACAAAATAAATATTAGGAAATTAAATAAATGAAAGAATTCTATTTATTCGAGGGTACCACGCACAACTTTATAGACTCAGATGTTCCGTTGCTAATTTTGTTGCGCAACTTTACCAACTTGGTGATTATACTTGAACAACTGTAAATTCCGATTCTTTCCACGTCTTTGGAACTCTGGTATCTTATTTTCATCAAGTCAATTCTTAACGAAAAAATTATTATCCCATGCTATAAATTTATTGAATTGAAAGTGAAGGCCAACCGAATTTTCTGCATGTATTTTGCATGAGTTTTAAAACTTTGTGATTGCTGTGAATTATGAAATTTCTGCTTTTTAATAATTAATTAAACTCTTGCTTAAGCTTCGTATGCGATGTTGAATATTTTAAAGGATTTATTAAAGCATTTTCGCATTTTACGATCCTTGGAGTGTCATTTCTCATTCAGCACTGAGGAAAGTTGACAAACCAAAGTAAAAGCAAACTGCATTCAAGTCGAGTTTAATAAATTTAAACCTTTAAATCTGTTAAAAAGGAAATTCCTTAAAATATCCATGTTTCTATTTTTGTATGTGTGCATTTGCATCTGTGTGTGTTTGTTTCTGGCGAAGTGAGTGACGAGGAAAGCAGAAAACTGCATAAAACTTGAGTGGAGCCATAAACGGGGCAACAACACGGCTGCACTTGATGAAGTGTCTGTCGTTGCACGCTCGGAGAAGTGTTGGTGCGCACCCACACAACAAAAGCCCATGTGCGCTCCTCACACACACACGAACGCACATTTGCATTTATTTATATTACAAAACGAATTTAATTCACTTATTTTATTTTGAAAAACTGCTCACATATTGAAGTGGTCTGTTTGATACCAGAACCGGAAATGACAATATTTAAAAAATGTTCTTTTTGATACGCCGAAATTTCATTTAAGGGAATTCGACTTTTTAAAGCCTTCTGCCAAAAAAAAAACATTTGTTGGTGTTTCATTGGTCGTTAATATTATTTTATTCCAATTCTTTATGCATCGACTCAAGAATCTATGACAAATAATGAAAATATTCATCACAGCGGGAACATTATTTGGCTTTAAGTGCTCTTAAGTCGCTTTATTGGCCGGAGACCAGCCTCTCATGGAGTTGACTGCTGGTTCCTGTGGACATGTGCCACATTTCGTTATTAGCATGCTTCCAATTTCGGGCTTGACTGCTTCCGAAAGTCGGAAAAAGCCTCTGTGATTGACTTTTGATGCTGGCCTCGAGCGCAGCCGAAAGTAAGCCGACTGCAATTCAATTGCAGACAAAATAGAAGCAGAACCTCGAATAATGTGATCTGTCCCCGTCTGCTTCCGTAGTAGCGTCGAACGATTCATTGGACTCTGCATATATTAGTTGCTCGATGTTGAAATCAGGTCAACATGTCGCTCTTCTTTCCATTTGAATCTCTGCTTCATCGAAAGGTTTCTAATTAAAACTGGGCACAGAATCGATGACGTTTTGATTGATTTTTTTCTTCTTTCGGAGTCCATAATTAAAAGAAAAAACAACTTCACATTTCCATCAGTGAATCACTTTTTCATTTTTATTTAAACAACAAAAGAAACTAAATTTTGTTAGGTTTATTTTAAAGTTAAGGTCAGCCTCTTTCGTAACGTCGATTTCATTTTATTTGACATTATACAATTTTCAGTTCTGATCTTTTTGCTTCTTTCATGGGTTAAGCTTTTCTTCTCTCCTTCATTTCTTCTGATATCCGCCGTGTTTTGTTCTCCTCTCAAGCAGCTGATTTCGCATGCTAATCACGCCTGCTTGGCAGCATTGCACTTGGCCGTTGCAGTGTTGCATTCCTCGTGGCTCGTTTCGAATGCGTGAATTCAAGTCACGTTCCGTATTGCAACTGAGACTGCATTTATGCCACGTGATATGCAGGATTATGCTGCTTCAAAGGGATGCACCGTTTGATTCCCAACCGAGAAAAGACTATGAAATCCTTTGTTTTTCTGGCAGCAGTCAATGAAGTCGCTGCATCAGCTTTAAAAGAGAAATCTCTTACGTTTAAATTCCTTTTTATTCATTAACAAAGTAATTATTTAAATTTGTTGTGTAAACGTATTTAAATTTGATTTATGATACGTTTTCTTATCGCGTTACACAGGAATATTTAATGTTGAAAATCATATCTTTTAAGTAAATTCAGTTACTATGAACATATTTACACCGAGTGCACTGAATTTCGACTTTTCAGTGCTTTCGATTTCCTCGCAGCGCACTTTTGCTTAACTTGCGCAGTGTTTGACTTCGCGAGCTCCTTTTTTGTACTCCTTTCCTTGAAAGTAGTTGGCAAGCAGCAGATTCTGAGTCAGATTTCTTCGTGTAATTGCAGAAAGTCTTGTTTATTTCTCAAGTCAACAATCACAACAAACAAACAGTTAACTTTGAATGCATGCGATTCTCTTTTGCGTAGAACAAAATCGATCGCTCCTCTTTTCTCATTATTACTCCAGATTCTACTACAAATGCAACCGAAAAATATTCAATGCATTGTTTTGAAAGTACTGAAGTTTATCATACATTTTTTTAATGTTTCAAACGCTGGAAGATGTTTAAATTTTCAGTGACAACGGTTAAAAATATATTCACAATATAAACTTTGTGCTGTACTCAGTTTCTGGTTAATGTTTAAATTAAATAACTTGATCAATTACGCAGTTGACGTATCGTTTTTTTAGTTGTTCGCTCTTCAGAAACTCATTACAAAGCAAAACATTTCAAACTCGTTCTAATGCGCTCTCTTTGCTTCTTTTTCAGGTAAGTTCGACGTTGATTGAAGACGCTTGATATCCCTGAACTTGCATCGCTCGCAGGTAAATCTTGAAAAGTTGAACGCGAAATGTTTATGCAACGATAACAGCCAAGAAAAGGCAAACAAAAATCTCAGTGGCGCCGCAAGGATCCACTTGCGAATGTTAATAAATAAGCAGCAGCTTTGCGAATTTGCTGCATATTAAAAACATGCATCATGCAACACGCACAGCGCATTCTACTTCGGTGTGGGAGGGAGAAAGAAGCTGAATAAATTGCAATTTTCCATGCTGACGGCAGTCGTTGCCATTCGCAGCTCTTCGCCTGCAGATGGCGCAATGCGAATCACTAAAATATGAAAAATAAATACTCCTTCATTGCGTTGCAGCTCTTGAGTTGGCAGCGCTACTTGAGCAGAAGGGGCGTCACCCGCCCACCACACAATGAATAACTGTTCTTGTTTTGTTTCCATTCCGTCGCAAAAGGAAATTGCGACGCCCTCCTCCACGCCTTTAGTGGGCAGACAACCGTCGCTAGCGTTGCCACCTCGCAGTGCGTCGTCTATTGACGCAAACGAAGGCGTGAGTAGAAGCTGCTTCCGCACACGCTGCGCTGTGGCATTGCGTTTAGCGCTGTCAGTTGCTGTCTCAGCGACTTCCGTTTTCTGTTACCGTCGCTGCCTTCATGAAGCGTCGGCGTGTGGAGCACGTGAGCTGCACATTTCGCTTAAACTAGTTAATTATAGAATTAGACTGCATTTTTGTTGTTGTTTAAGCACCTTTACACACACACATGCGCCCAATTCGAGTGCAGCTCGTAAATAACTACTTTTTCTCCTCTTCATTCATCCACTTCGTGGCCACTAAATCAAATCGTCAAACGCGTCGGACTCCTTCCAACTGATTCATGCTTCGAAGTGCACCTCGTCCGCTCGCGCACGTCCCACGCACTTCAAGGTTCACGAGCGCACGTGTGCGTGTTCTCAAGTTGTTGAGCGGAAGCGGATGTTGTTGCGGATGATTTCTACACATTCTGCTTGTTGATTGATTGACGGCAGAAGCAATAAAATGTTCAGAATGTCAGCGATTCCTCCCAGCAAATTACGATTTATCGCCCGCGAAATAACGACGATTGAGTGAGTCTCTTTTGCTATTTGATTGACGCTTTTAATAACGACGTACGACAGCGATGACGGGAACTGATTGCAGCACGATGATGTTCACAGTGTTAAAGGATTAACGACTCCTTAATCAAAGCTCACAATTCGGTAATAATTCGCCACGCAGAAGATAAAAACTTGGCACAGTTGAGTGAAAAGTTGTACCTTGGAGCTTCGCCTCGTCTTTCACTTGTTACATCACGAAACCCGCCCACGACTGCTTTTTGTGTGTCTTCGTCCTTCGTGGCCACCGACAGAGCTCATTATTTTCACATCCTGCGCTACACGCTCGCAGCTCATGACGAATTATCACAGCGGATGCGGCGCTCGTTGCTCGGCGCTTCCAAAAACGCGGATTGTATAATTAATGAGGCTCCTTAAAATTCCGATCGTGCTCCCGCTTAACTACAACTAAACAAGCAGCAAATGCAATTAATTTCCTCGTCTGTCCTCCGCAGGGCCAACGACGTGCGACCTCCGCCGGCGTCGAGTGCTCCGCGTGCATTGAATCCATCTCGGAGCCGGAGTTTCAAGCAGCGCGGCCGGGCGAGAAGCACAACGGATTTCACGTTCGCTCCGCACAAAAGTTGCAAACTGAATTTGCTTCAATTAAAGCCGCGTTTCGTGGACATCATCGCTCCATCGTCAGGCGCCGTCCGGAGCCAATGCAGCTGCTTCAGAATTGCAGCAGCTTCTAATGAGCTTTCAATGGTTGCTGTGCGCTGAAAAATGAAGGAACTCCTTTGTTTGGCTGCGGATTCGGCTGTGTCCATGACGGATTGTTTCGGCGGACGAGATTCTTCTTGGCACTTCGCCTTCCGCCGCTTTTTTGCTCCCATTCTTCAGTTTCTGCTTTGTTTCGTTTCTATTCTTCGTGAGGTTTATTATTTGTGGCTGTCATCTTGAAAGTTTCGCTTTATTGTGGCTTAAATCGGCAGCTTTTTTCTATTTATTGGCATTTCATTTGCATTGTTCCACATCCATGCTTTGTATGCGTCTTTATTCTGTTCGCAACCGCTTGTTACAACTTTTGACAGCTTTTAAGCATCCTCCAAGGACAAAGAAATCCCCGTTTCCATCATTACGCGGGACCTTCAACGGACACGCGATTAAAATTTAAAATGGGCCACAAAAAACGCGGCTTTTCATTGTTTGCCGTTGAAGTGATGTTGATTATTATTGACTGCTGAGTAGAATGTCCTCGAACGAACATCCACGCTAAGAATAAATATTGACATTGAATGTTGGTCCCCGAATCTAATTTACTTAATATTTGATATTGATGCATCGCAGATTGGTCAATTCTTTGTGAATGGGGAGGAAACATGGACACAATCAAAACGACGTTTTTCTAGTATTAAAAGTGGGTCAATAAACGCGAAAACCCCAGCTATGTAATCGTAAATCTCCCAATCAATGATTTTGATTGATGGTTTTTAATTTCACTGCGAATTTCGCTGCTGAAAGTTTGTTAAATTATTGACGAGTCGTTTGATTGGCAATTTTGAATTTATAAACGAATTTTTTGAACTTGTTTTCAAAACTTAACCTTTATTTTAATGTAATTCGAAATGAGTACCGCAGTAAATCCTTCATTGCAATTAACAATTCATTTAAACAGACGATTGACCGTTTTTTATATTATTTACTATGAATTAATTACTTTTTCCTGCAAACCTGGAAGACTCCAAAAAATCAGCTATAGAAACGCAATTATTTCGATCATTTCAAGGTTTTTTTTTATTCTTGATTAACATTAGCAAAGTCCTTAAAAGTGAGTCGATTCGGCGAGAGCAACACGTGGATTTGCTCCTTAACGCAGCAAGTAGTTGGCGCTGTAGGGATACGCAGTGTACGGCGCTGCGTAAGGAGCGGCGGCTACGTACGGCGCCGCTGCTACGTAAGGTGATGCGTAGGAGGCGTAGTAAGGAGATGCGTAAGGAGCGGAGTAGGCGATGGGAGCAACAACATGCGGCTGCGGCTTGGCTGCGATCAAAGCAAAGACTGCGAAGAGGCACAAAGCGACCTGAAACAAGAGGAACACAAAAGACGACATGTAGCAAAAGGTAAAAGATTTCCTTTGCAATCTATTACAACGGAGCACTTACGAATTTGAACATTGTATTGAGTTGATTTGGTTTGTAGATTCTACGAAAGCGAACTGATGATTTCAGCCACTCGTCGACGACTTAAATACTTTTTTCGGCTGTCCCCGTGTACTTAAAACGTCAAAATATTCGACGAGTCACGAACAAATCGCAAGCACGTGTCGACGTTGTTCATTTGGGACTTCATGGGTCTTTCGGTGACGTTCAGGGCCAAATGAAAACTGAAATTAAATGCAATCTTCGCACGATTTTCAATAGATTTGTCGTCGAAATCGTATCACAAGATTATCACACAACAGCTGATCCTTCGCCAGGGAATTTGTAGATATTCCTAAATGGATTCAAGTCTCTCCCCACCGAAGCAAAGCTGAGTTATTGGCGCTTTATCGCTGCTCAAGGTGTCATCGTTCGGTCACGTAAGGCACGACGATAAACATAATCGTCAAGTGATACGACGACGTTACACTTACGAGTCGTGGCCTGCATACGAAATGCGCATCGTTTGAACCTTCGCGCCCTGCGAAGAGTTGCTGACGGACGAATTGAATTATGAAATCGATGTTTATTATTGTCATTTCGTTCTTTTCGTTTGCTTTGGCACCATTGATTCCCAATTACGACGTTGAGCTGCTTTCTGGCACAATGCACGGAACGGGGTCGGTCGCTGAAAGGTTATCGATTATTTGAGGTACTTTTTCCGACGGCGCTCACTAATTAAAGGCCGGCTCAGTGCCAAAAATATGCCAGCTCTCGGCTCTGTCTGACTTCAAGGCTCCATCGCAGAGCAGTGGAAAATCTACAGCGAATTTCAGTTGTCAGAAGATTAACTGCTGTTTAAATACGTCCCAAAACATATGTACATCGATGTATATCGCAGCTTCCTCCGATGTCCATGTCTCAGCAGTTCGCTGTGTGTTTGGGATGCTTTTTGGCCGCGGTCCAATTGCTGCCGAGAAACACCATTGCGATGACCCATAGACCATAAAATTGAAGTGTATCTGGCTTAATCTAGAAGCACTTTAAAGGACATTTGAAAAAATAACGTACATAAACATTATTATAAAGTAGTCGATAAGAGAAAGAAGGAAATCGAAATCATGTCATTTAATCGAAATTAGAAACTCTCTCTAAAATCTCTCTTGATTCTTAATGAACCATTAAAATGTTTATTCATACATTCTGCTATTATTTTGTTTTGCTTTAATTATTTGGCACATCAGAAACTCGCTTCATTATAACTACAATTTGTTCAATTTAAACTTCCCCTGCGTCAGCAACACATTCCGTAAAATCCTTCCTCGCCAACCGACGAATTTGTCCCTAATCAACATGAGCATCGTCCTCATGCTGCCCCTCCCCCTCTGAAACCCTGGGCAGTTGGTTACCCATTGCTGTTGGCAACTGTTTATGGTGATTGTCAGCAACATAACCGTAAATTCGTAATGCACTTGCAACTGCTTCGCTAACAGCAAACTCTGACATCTGTGGTTGTTGTTGTGACCTTGTTCAACTTTCAACTGTGTTGTTGTAGACGCTTCGGTCATCAGCATTGATTTTCATGGTGTTTAACACAACACGAAACTTTTCACCGCCTTAAAAATTGGCGTTTAGTGCAAGTGGCAGTTATTAAATGGATCCATTACATTAAATTACATTTATTACTTTTATTCCTTAATCTTCTTTTTAAGAGTTTTAAATTTTTACGAAGCTAAAAGTGCTATTACTAAAAGAATATTTTCTTAAATTTTAAAATCGCTAATTTTGAAGTGCAGTAACTTCTAAACTATTCATAACTGTATCCAACGCCTGTTTTATCAAGGTGGCAAGAATAAGATAAGTTTACTATATAACTACCACACATGTAATCAACTTTTATAACAGCTATTATAAATTATCACGAAACAGTTCTAAATTTTACAGAATTCAGAATTTGTTCGAGAAATTCTAAATATAGTTCCGGTTAACATATTCTTCATAGATTTTTCCGCCTTATGAATTACTTTTTCCATGCGTATTTATTTTTGAGTCAATTTTAAAATTCACCTCAAAATATATTCTGTCATCAATTCCTACCCTAAACTCCTCCTACGTGATTCTCACATATCGTCCAACTCAAATTGTAGTAATTATGAAGATTTTGAACCAACCTGTGCGACAAATATCTCATGTTTAAAATAGCAAAAGCAACTCCAACAAACAACACTGGTTTTTAACGTTGCCTCGCTGATTACAAACGGCAACACTGATGTCTAAAATCAGTTGATTTTTGTTGTTTCACTCGCGTGGTTGTGAATGTCGCAGCCGGTTTTGTGTATTATGCTTCTTCTACGTTTCGTCTGATTATTGTTTTCCGGCAAATATTCAGTGTTTTCAGATATTGAATTAAAATTAATAACCTTTTGCGTCTATTATGCCGTAAAATGTGTATCCAAATTGCCCTTTAGAGGTGCTGTAGTGTGTTAAAAAGATCAGCAAAGCAGCATCTTTAAACATCGAATGTAATTAACGGCTTCCAACACTAATCATTAGTGTTGGTTGAAGAAGTAATAGCGTAGAGTGAATTGAAAGTGAGTTTTTACACAAATTCTTATGCAGCAACAAAGCACTGCAGATGAAAATTATGAATTATCTTGATATACATGAAGCAAAAACAACAGCCACAAAGCCAAAAATGGAAAGACAATCCGGTTTTTCTAGTGTCGTCTAAAGCCATGTACACAAACGAATACCTGCACATAAACACAGGTGGCTACTTTTCCAGAAAGTACACCAAATGCCCCAAGTTCCAACAACAGAAGCATCTAAGTATTTTGTGTTTGGTGTATTTTGGAATAATTGGAATTGTTTTAATACTCGTGCAGTAAAAGTGTAATTCTGAGTTGTGCGCGCAGATTAAAGAATGCAGTAAAATCCCGTTTCGTCGAATAAACCGAAAGCAAAAAGCAAAAGTAAATAAAAATGTAATAAAAGTGGGAAACGCTGCAGAAAAAGCAACAATTTCAATGAAAATCCGTCGCAGCCGCCGGTCTTTGCGTGAAATGCATTTTTTGAGAATCGTAGCGAACGCATCAGACGTCGTACTATGATTATTTTCAAGTCCATTATATTAATAAAATCTCCAATCTCGACAATCCCTTTTTCCTTATCACATTTCACCCACTTCTGGCAAAAAGAAGTACAAATAGAAATAAAATACAAACAAACTAAAACAACAAAAAAGTGCTGCCTCGAGGAAGTCAGCAGAGAAGTCGACGTCCATTTTTTTTTACTATGGTGCATATGTATGAATGTACGTTTTTTTTTCTGTGATATTTTGGTATCATATTCAATTCCACGTTAAAACCAGCAGATGGAAAAGCAGCCATTCAAAATCGCCGGAAAAACACAATCAAGCAAATTATTGAAGGAAATCCAGCGATTAAAACCTGTTTTAGGCTCGGATTGGGTTTAATTTCGAAGAAGAAGCGGAATTTTTATCAATGTTGGTGTATGAGAGAGAATGGGAAGAATTGGTTTTTTTCAATTTCAACGCAATTGGAAGCTAATAATGTTTTTTGTTTATCTCAAATCTACGCTACGCATGTCTGATTCATTATTTCTGTATAACAGTGACGCTAGACGAAAGAAATGTGATTAGAAAAACCGATTCAAACCAAATAAATTCCTAGTCTACTTAATTCAAAAGTTAAAAGAATTTAAAAGAATCTGCGGCAATTGAATTGAATTCTACAGGATTAATTTCAGCGAAGTTTCGTCTAATTTTCAGACCTGCAAAACTTATTAATATTGAATTTAATGTTTATTTATTTGTTGTTGAGGTGTGAATTCATTTATAAAAATTTTTGTAGGTGTTTTTTCGCATAGCTTCGTTCACTGGCTGATAGAAAGGCAGCGGATGTCGATGACTTCATTTCAAGAAAATAGAAAATCATCACTTTGCGTGGTTGGATTGTGTCAAAAATCGGCCGCCGATGCTTCAAATGAAACTGCTTTTAAAAAACATCACTGAAATGCATCGCAATTTTCCGTGTACTTCGCAGTTCGAGTCGCTGTTCCCAAGGATTTCTTCGTGTTTGCTTCGTGTTGCTGTCTGCTTAGTTTAGCGCATCATTTCTCAAAAACGAGAAAATACTACAGCAGCCGGTCTCCAGCGTGTGTGTGTGTGTGTGTGTGTGTGCTACACGCCGCCACTAACCGATTACTACAGCACAAATGCGTTCGGCTCGGTTCGGTTCGGTTGTTCTTCGCGTGCCTTCAGTCGTTCGTTTCCTTGTTGGCTCGTGGGCTGTACGCAATCTTCTGCTGCCTGTCTAGACGGCGAAAAACACGAGTCATGTATACATTTCTGCTTATCGTCCTCTCTGTCCTGCTCGCTCATTGCAAAGGCGCAGTCCACCCTCTACGCGCCACTCTCATTGCGCTCTCATTTCCCCTCTTCGGCAATTGAATTTTGTAATTTTTTCATCTTGAACGACGCGACGACATATTTTTAGGTGGTGTCCGACGTCTCCTGCCGAAGGTTCATCTTCTGCAGACTTCTTCACATTTTATGCGCTGGTGGACGACGGAAATGTTTGCAAATTGGCTTCGTTGCTGTCCCCAGTCTAGGTGCTTCTTGTGCACAGAGGTTTGCTCTTTTTATGATGCTAAACGCAGAGGAATGCATCAGTTGTTTGTCGAAGGGATTCCTCAGCGTTTTGCTATTTTTCATATTTTGCAAATTGGTGTTAAAGTGATGAAGGAGACGTTGAAAAAGACGTGATGCGATTTTTATAAAGAGTTCAGTTGACGACGGGCATAATTTTAAAAATCCAATCACTTTTATTGTTCTGGTGAATGTCTGTTATGTTGGTCAATGGGTGGCTCTGCCGCATGAGACCAACGCCAGACTTGCTGACCACCGCAAACGAATCCCAACTGACGACGTAAACGAATGAAATGGCGAGCAACAAACAATACACACCGAAACTGCTGTGGCGAAGAGGTTCATTGAACTAGCGACGGCAGCGCCTGCGCCGAAGCGCTGCTTCCAACACAGAACTCCCCAGAAAGCACCCATCTTTGAGCGCGCGTTCCATTCACGAACACACACACTTTCTTAATAAAACGTTGCCACTTCGGATGTTCTTTGAATTCCGAGTAGTTTCTGGTGTCGTCGGTTGTTTGTTTCGGGTTCAAAGCTAAATTAACTCGACCAAATTTAATGAGCTCACAACACAAATGAAAAAGTGTTTTGCGCGCAAAAAACTTGTTTATGTTGTGCCATCAACATCGAAATCCACCGAGAGCAGCCTACAATGGAGAGTAACGCACAGAGCAACGACATTCAATGCAAATTCAGGGCAACTTGAAGAGCGATAAGCGAGCGACTGCGAGAGAAGCGCGAAGGAGAGAACTAGCAGCAGCAGCATTTCAAATGCAGGGCACTCGTTTGTCCTACGGCGACTCTGTTGTCATCAACAATAGTGAAAGGGAGAGGAAGCGGCTCCAACTGCAAGAAGCCGGTTCTTTCTGTCGCTCTGCGCGCGTTTTTAATTTCAGTTTAATTGTTTTCGTCGTCCGTCTGTTGCCTCCTCTTTCCATTTCTTCTCCATTTCCTTGATTCAAGTGCTGCTTTGTTGCTCTCGACGAACTCATCGCGCAGAACGTGACGTGCTTGTGACGGAAATGTGTCAGAAGGCGGCGTGTGGCTCGCTTTTGCAGCAGGTGGCGTCATCTATTAGCAAATCCACCTTCATTAACGGCTTTCCTTTTCTAAGAAGCCGCGCAGAGCAACCCTGTCCACTGTCGCAGCTGTTCGCCATTCCTCCGAGCCGCACTTTTCCCCATACGTGCAATCGGTTTCTCTGCTGCTCGTCTTCTTCCGCTCACCTGTGTTCGTCGCTTTTGTCTTGCAAACTTTTCATTTCTTCGCTTTTGTTTTATGGCTGCTTCTGTCGTTTCCTCTTCGGTTTATGAGCAGACGTTTCGGCTTCTTACGTGCAAAGAATTCCCAATTTCTTGGTTTAACGAACTTGAAACGCTCGGCTGTCCCGAGGCGAGGCATTCCCTGGATTATTGGCAAATTATTGTTGTTTGTTCAAAGGAGCTGCGAGTTTCTATCGACCATTCAACGCTCTTCAAAAGCCTCGATATTCTATTCTTTTACCTTTCGAAATTAAGGCGAAGGATGCGCTCTGAATTCTCCAGTAAAAACTCATCTCACTGATGGAATCTCGAACGGATTCTCCTCTTGGTTTCTTTGGTTCCACAAGAAATCGCCGAAAACATTCGAGATGCTTTCTTCTCCAATTCCAAGCGCTGCCATCGATTGAATCCCATTCCACTTTGCTTCGTGGTCCCTTTCCGAGCAAAGACAGACGCGTCGAATTGTTCTCCGTCGCCTACTCCTTTGACTGCTTTTCTCCGCTTTCAAGTGTCTGTCTAAATGTCATTCAGAGTCTTTTCCGCTTCTCGGTCCTGCAAACGACGCCGTCGAGGCTGTCAAGTGGTTCTTGAGGCTGCCTCTCGCAATGAAATCGCTGCTCTTTGCTGCCGAGAAGGAGGCAGGATGTGGAATGCGTTTTCAGTTAATTTTAAAAATAATTGAAATCATTTTGCTGAATGACACTCGAGCGAGGCGTGCGAATTGAAGGGATTTCTTTTTATTGCGCTTTTCACTTCGTGGTTCAACGTGGAAAATTATTGTTTGAAAATTTATTTTGTTGATGAAATGATTCACTGATTTATTTATTTATTCATTGGATATGGCGCAATATTCAACACTTCTCCCTGAATTCCTCAAGCATCGTAAATTAGTCGACTGCTAACAACTTTGAAGCTTTCACACCTGCAAGTGCCATAAAAAACTCCACACCAAAGCTCACTGTGTACACACTCGATGTACCACACCAAAACGTAACGAAAAACAAAGAACTGTCGGTTACTTTAGTGCTATGAAAACCGTTCTTCAGCGAAAAGAATCAACACCCAAAAATAAAATCAAAGTTGGTCCAAGGATCCACCAACCGACATCACTACAAAACGCATTCGTCGACATGTTGTTGGAAGCTTCGTCGTCAATTTTAAGCCACTAGAAGCTGTCGCCAACGATGTCGATGCGCAGCAACAAGTTGTCGGGCAGCAGCAACTTCCAGACGACGTCGCCGCAGCTGCAGGGCCACCAGCAGCCGCAGCAGCCGTCGCAGTTCAAGCAGCAGCAACATCAACTACTCCAGCAGCTGCAGCAGCAGCACAAGTTCCAGCATCAGCAGCAGCAGCACCTGCAACGACCCACGTCGCCGCCGCATGTCGTCAGCAGCAGCCGCAACAACCTGGCTTCGCTGGTGGCCGCCATCAACAACGAGAACTGCTACAAGATGGCGACGGCAGCGACTTCGCCCGTCAACTCGCCGCCGTCCTACTCAGCAGCCATCGCCGGGTCGGAGCTGACGGCCAGCCACAAGCACCAGCAGCCGCCCTATCAGTTCATCAACCACTACCAGCCGCAGGAGTTGGCGGCGCCGAACAGCTTGGTCCCGGGCGGCCTCTCCGCCGGCAAAGACGTCTACGGCGTTTACGGCGACGCCGAAGCAGACTTGGAGCAGCAGCAGCAGCAACTGTGCGTCGTGGCCAAAATGCAGAAGTCGGTGACGATCACCGTCACCCCGCAGCGCAGCAGCTCCATGGACTACTTGAACTTCGAGGAGAAGCGCCAGCTGATCGCCTCCTCGCTGTCCTTGTCCGACATTCTGCACTGCAACCCAGCAGCGGCGGCCGCGGCAGCCAAGGAAGTGGCCAATGCAAACGGTGAGTAACAGTTTTCGATTGTTGAAAGCGTTATAAAAGTGATGCAGTGTTTTATTTATAAGTTTCGCATCTTAAAACTTAACTTAAAAAGCAATCAATCAACTGATTGAGATTTTAGTCCATTTTTATTGCACTTTATCGACGTTTAAGCTCCGTTGTACTCTCATTTTTCCAATCCTCGTCATCGACTTGAATCCGCAATCGTTCATCACTTTAAATTATTGCATCTTTCCTTCAATCTTTTAAATGAAAATGTTCTATTTTATGTCACAATGGAAAAAGCAATTTCGGTGGCGTGTTCTCGAGGGAGATACGAACGTCGAAGCACACTTTGCAGCCACATCAACTGCAGAGGCTGCTGCAATTGACTTCATGGTAAATTTTTCTTGCTCCGAGGGGATTGAGAGTCCTCTGTGTGGGCGGCGAACGCATAAAAAGGGTCCGAGTTGGTACCGTGAGTTTAACTGCTCCAAAAAATGTTCCGGGAAATAGAAAAAAAACAGAAATCGAATATCGACCATTGGCACAAAGTGAAGCTTCAAGCATTGTAAAACCCACGAAGCTTGTAACTTGACAGAACAGAATAAAAAATACAATTGAACTATTTGAATTCCGTTTTATTTATTGAAATTATTGATTTTAACCTTTTGTTTCGAGTATCATTTGGAAACTTCGAAGATTTTAAAAGTTTTTATACATTTTTTAAGCGTCTTTTTTAATGCTCAACGTTTTCGAATCATTGAATTCAGCATCCATTGGAATTCATTCTTTTGACTCTACTTTCTTTTCCCTTTAAACTCGATTTCACTTCTTCCATTTCGAATTCTAACTTTTAGAAGAACTTTTAGTGATTTCACTTTTCTTATTACTGCTTTAATCTGTGTTGATTAACCTTAAACTCAGACTTGGAAGCAAGTCACGTTCCCTCTGTTGTGTTTGTTGTTTGGTGATTTGTTTCTTTCTCCATTTCACTGAAATTGATATTGAATTTTTCTGTTTTCCCCAAACAATTTTCAAAAATTGTTCATTTGGCTTTCATTTGAATTCAACGTAAAATAACTCGAAATGAGACCCATTGCACGATTGTTTCGTGACGATTACAGATGCGTTTTTCGTCTTTTTCCACAGAATTCAATTCCAAAAACCAGATTAAAATCTTAACACTTCAGTGGCGATGAATGTAGTTCATTAAACGCTGCAACAGATGACAAAAATCCTTTAATTCCGGTGACAATCCCCAGTGACTATAATAAACAAATGTTTACAAGTGATTTATGATATTTACAGGGAATTTTAAAACGCAAATAAAAAAGAATTGGGCCGAAAATAGCAGAAAATCAATGAATATTTTACAAATAATTATAATCAAAAACTCTTCCATGGACTGAAAAAGTCCAGCAAGGGAAAACAGACGCTAAAATTACCCAAAAAAAGAACAAAAGAGGTCACTAAATTACAAACATTCCACAAAATTTAAAGCAAATTTCGAAAACATCACAAAAACAGAAACGTTTGTGTTTTAAATTCGTGTTTTCTTTGCTTTTAGTCTTTTTGTTGCGTTGGTTTCTTCTCGATTTCGATCATAAAACCGTTAGTCATATTTTATTCGCTCATTCAGTCACGTACAATCAACAATGAGTGAATTAATTAAACATCAGACGAGACGAGTTCATGGCAATGATTTCAAAGTGATTAATTGAACTCTTTAAAACTAAACGAGTCCGTTTATATTTGGCACTTAAAGTGATTTTTAAAGTTTCTTTCAGCTTTTAATAAAAATTTTAAGGTCACGATCTGCAGAAGATGTCATGTTCTTCTATATTTTCTATATTTTCATGAGTAATACACTCAATTAACAATTATATCTTCGTTCATTAATCCTGGGTGTGTGCTAACAGACGAGGACAAAATATCTCTTCCATAGGTCGATGTTCCCACATAAAAATAAAAATAATAAGAATTATAACACATTTATTTTGAATTTTGAATCAAAAATTTTTACTGATTAAGATTTCATTAAAATCCCGTGAAGATTTGTGTTAACAAAGACGAATTTCTTTTGCTCGAATTTCGTGTTCTTCTTTCTTATCATGAATTTCCTTCGCTTTTGCCTGCTTTTTCCACATTTAAGCAATAAAATTAATAATATTTACTCAACGATATTTTATCTTTTTCGCATTCGTTCCACTCTGCTTGATTGCGAATGTGTTTTTTACCTTGCGCAGGTATTTCTTCGATCAATTAATCGCATGCTCGTCCCTCACTCGCACGCATCGCCCAGCGTGTTGTCTCTCTCGCTCGCCGCTTTTTAGGTTACTAGTTGAAAGACCGCAGCGGAAACCACAATGAAAATAAAGCAAACAAACAGAGAATAAAATTGGAAAAATTCTTTATTTATTTTCGTTGCTTTTAAGTGCAAATTAATTAATAATTTACAATGAAATCGATTCATAATTGATGTAAAATGCTGCTGCTGATGATCTTAGAACCAGAGCTGTTCATTTTTGGACTCAGTACAAGTACCAGTACCAGTCCGACATACTTGTACTGGTACTGGAAAAAATCAAGGACCTCGTACTTGGGACTTGAAATTTTTACAGTACCAGTACATTTTGCGGTACTGCAAGAGGAGTACAAATACTGTGGACTTAAAGCTGAAAGTACCAGTCCATTTCAAGTACTTTTGCAGTACCAGTCCTTTTCAAGTACCCAGTCCTTTTTCAAGTACCCAGTCCTTTTCAAGTACCCAGTCCTTTTTCAAGTACCCAGTCCTTTTCAAGTACCCAGTCCTTTTTCAAGTACCCAGTCCTTTTCAAGTATCCAGTCCTTTAGTATTTATTCACGTCTAGATAATGGTAGAGTAATACCACAATATTATACTTAAACTTGGTTTATAAGATCATCCATCGCTTACTGATTGATACCTGATTTGACTATCAAACAAAAACATTACGATTTCTTTTAATGCAACTAATAGAAATCACAATTTTACATCTAAAATTCGATTGTCGCAAATTCAAACTGTTAAACGCAGCTTTTAAGTGTTGCGATTATCAAAGAATTGCGTGCTTTAGGGGTTGCGTTAACTGACCTCACACTCTATGTTTAAATAAGAGCCCGAGAATGGTTAAACTACACTTTATGAAAACTGACTTGTATTTGAAAAGCGAAAAAAACATAAGTTGCCTAATTTATAATTCTCCATGATTTTATAGAAAACTAGCTGATTCGCCGTAATTGGCCTCGCCCAAGAATACTTTTGGACAGAAGCTGCAGTGTTTTTTGTGGATAGAAATATGCTCCTCCTTCTCTGTCTTCCCCTCAACCACACACTCTCTAACGCATTCTATATATATTGTAATATTTATTGTTTATTTTTATCACAATCTCATTAGTCGAGTTAATTAACTCAAGAACGGTTTAAACGACTTTTATGCGATTTTTGCCATTCTGGCAGAAATTTTTTTGATTAATCGTTAATAGTTCATCATCACGTTCTATAATTACCTGCCAAAAAACCTCCAAAGTTCCAAGTGTTCACTGGAACGCGTACTATAATATTCCGCGGTCGTACAACTAAATTGACCAATCATAAGAGTCTGTGCGATTTGTTGACGACATGTAGAAGGATAGGATTTCGACAGAGAAAACTGACGGGATATGGACAAATACATATGTATGTATGTAGTATATCTTGTTGCATTTCTAGCGATACATTTATGTTCCAGCAAAGTTCACTCAGCTGCATTTATCAAAAAAAAACTTTTATTTCAAAAAAGTCTGTTTTAAATTATAAATTGACTTTTTTGCTAAAGGTCATTTGGATAAAAGCTGTAACACATTTGCTAGCAATATAAATGAGAGATTTTCCAAGTCTAAATCAAACCTAATAGATAAAAAAGACTTGGTACTTGAAAAGGACTGGGTACTTGAAAAGGACTGGGTACTTGAAAAAGGACTGGGTACTTGAAAAAGGACTGGGTACTTGAAAAAGGACTGGTACTGCAAAAGTACTTGAAAAGGACTGGTACTTTCAGTTTTAAGTCCACAGTATTTGTACTGCCTTTGAAGTACCTAAATGTACTGGTACTTTAAAATTTTCCAGTACGCAGTCCTTTTCATGTACTTGAAGTACCAGTACCAGTCCTTGGACTTGATACTTGAAAGGTACTGAAGTACAAATGTACTGAATACATTACAGCTCTGCTTAGAACCTTTGCTGATCTATTCAACTTTTATTTAATTTAATTTATTGAAGAATTGTCGTTGTTTTAATACAGAAAGCATTTCTCTGTTCATTATTCATTTCTTTATTCATTTTTAATTCTGTTTTTGCATATTCATTGCGAGAACTTCCTTAATTTTAAATTCTGTCCTTCGCTTCGTTTCTTCTCTGTCAAAAATGTCATGAGAGAATTTTGTTTGTTAGAAATTTCATTAATTATTAATTCTCTGTGCTGATTTATCGAACAGAGGCTACAATTGAATTTCGTAGTTGTTTTTAATTGTAGCCGAGTTTAGCGCAAATAACAATGACTTTTTTCTCGCATACAAATGTGAAGATAACGACGACGATAACGAAAGCTGAGAGTAAAAATTCTGAATAAATGAATTGAAAAACCTCGGGAAGAGATCAATGAAAATTGAGAATAGAAAGTGGAATTAATTTGAGACGTAATAAGTGACTGTTACATCAACATGAAAGGAAAATTAATAATTACCTTTGATAGCCTTTCATTTGATGTTCGTCGATTCAGCGGTGCTGAAAAAATTCCACGCGCTAAAAAAGTACATTAACACAAACGCAGAGACACGCACAAAGTCGCCGTAGTTAATGCTATTAACTGAATGCGTGAACACATCACAGCAACCACAGCAGCGACTGGCAGACGTCGATGTGGTTGAACGAGCCGCACCCACCCCCGTCAGCGAGCAGAGGAATGTTGTTAGAGCCTCACACATGCCGCACATTTACGTATTTATTTATTTATGAAGTTATTTATACCTTTACGCTCCAAGTTACCGTAGACAGCAACGCGTTTGACTCACCGCCGGCAGACAGAAGCGCGATCCGTCGCTCTATCAACCTGCTTGATCCATTCCCCGATCTCCATTATTTATTTTGAAGCCGTCTGTTTAAACTTGGTATCAGCAGCATTATTACCATTCCATGTTCCTCGTCGGTCCTCCGAATGCTAAGAAAAATCAGGTGTGCCTGCAGTTGGCAATCGTCCGAGTATTTTTCCCGATCCATCTGTCAAACGAGGTGCATGTGGCTTCCCTTTTGTATTGTCAGCTGATTTCACGATGGTTCTCAAAAAGAAGTATCAAACTTTTATCTCGGATTCATTGCTAATGATTGTTTATTGTTTGATAACTTTTTATCGTGTACAGAGCCCACAAGTGCCCCTTTTAAGGCGATTTCTGCTTTAGTCGATTGTGTAAAAGCGTCTCATATAAACACTGTAAAGCTTCTTCCTACTCCGTTTCGCCTATCGAGAAATATTCCGTTGATTCCAAAGAGAGACCGAATTAAATTGATTTAAGAAGCTTTTCACATTTTAAGCTCGAAGTTTGTAAGGTTTTTTTTTGTTTTTAAACTGATTTTGGTTAAAGAATCATTTTATTTATTTTATTTGTTAGAATTTTTAATTGTTAACAGATGCTATTCGAAGTTTTAATTCGCAGAAAAGTTGAGATTTGGCATAAATCGAATCGATGAAAACGAAATTGAGCATTGACAATTTCTTTTGTCATTATCACTTCCTCTCTTCCTTTCCCTCTCCCTCCTTTTTCACTCCATTGTCATTTCCTTTGTTGTAATTAATATTTTTGAATTAGAGAGTTTTAGGAAAATCATGAAAATCAATCAACATTCGCAATAAATCGAGCGAACTTCCTACGACAGACGTGTTTTTTGTTATTATTATTATTTATTACTTATTATTGCCAATTTATAAACTAATCGTGGTTGTCATTGCTGCTGTGTCTCGAACGACGTTTTCGAAACCGATTCCATATGAATTCATGAGTTCGACGTTCATAAATGTTTCGAAAAAGCACGGGAAATGTGAAAGCGTATCGAATGGAACAGAGACATGCTGCAACACGCCGAAGTCATTAAATCAACCCGCAAAACTGTGAAAGGAAGCAATAAATATAATTATTTATTACATAATGAAACAAGCAACAACATAAAACAAAAGATTGGAGAATGACAAGTAATTTTAATGACTTTATGAAGTGGAGAAAGGGATTTCAATATTCAATTATTAGAGATTTATACAGCATCGATCAATTTTTACCAAGAACGCGATGATTGATGTCTTTATCGTAATTATTAATTAATTAATTTACGCGACGTGAGGGTTTCTTCTCACTTTTCTCTTTAATTTCAACGGTTTTTAGCTTCCATTTTACTATTTAATTTACAAATTCTGACAATAAATAGAAAAAAAATGCTTGAATGTTGGCGAACTGCGGTGTCACGCAACTGCAATTATTTTTATTATTATTCTTCCGAAATAATAAAACAATTAATAGTTAATAATAATGAAAGATTTTATTGCAACTGCCAAAGTTCAGACGAGGCGAGGGAATCGTTAAAATAATGGATTTATTTAACATTTGGAATGACATTCAGCATCGAGCGTGTAATTGTGAATGTTTCATAATGAATCGCAAAAAAAATTGCAAATTCCAGATGAGATGAAATCGAATGCTGGCCAATAACAACAACAACGGTTACTTTTACAGCTTTTATAGGGTTGCCACACACACAAAAGCGTATTTATTGCACTGGACTTTGAAGCGAATAAAAAGAAGCTTCAACTACGCTTAGTACTAAAAGTAATTAAGCATTCTATTCAATTCAAAGTTAATTGAAGGGCGAACTTTGCTGATAGCAACTGTAAACATCCACAAAAGACGAAACCAGAGACGATTTTAATTGAATTTATTTCGTTTCTGCTGTCGATTCTTCTACGAAGCCGGCTTTCAAATTACACACAAGTTTTGCAGAATAAATACAAACTCTTATATGAAAAAGATTCAAGGACTTTTCAATATAATTTCGAACGTTTCATTGTGATTTCGATGTCTTTTGTGTGCGATGGTTTTTGCCCACATTCGACTGAGTTGAACCTCAATTAAACACAATAAAAAACGTATATTTTTTAATCAATTTAATCGTTTTTGCTGCACTTTGCAAAAATTACACGGCTTCTGCACTGAGTGCTTCAGTGTTGCCAACCTCGCGAAGCCTCCACTTCGGATGCACAGCAATTAAATTAATATCGAAGCGTTTTGGCTTTTAATTTAATTTGGTTCATATTTTATTAGTTGCCGTGCTTCTGTCTGTCTGCGAACACCACGTAATTCAATATTCAGCCGCAGCAATCGAATTCATTCCGTTGTGCTCGATTTTATATCAGATTTTTATATTTGGTCAGATCAATTTTCATAATAAACATCGCTAATTACAGCTTTTTTCCTTTGATTGAAAGGTGAGCCTTGAAAGACTGCTTCTAGTCTTCATCTGAGTTCAAATGAGTGATAAAATTATAAAAAAAAATTAATTGTAAATTGACTTTTAATCGCTGAAAGCTGGCAACCCTTGTCTCAGCTCCGTTGATGCTCTCCGTCTCTCATTCAAACCCAGACTCAGGTCAAGTGACGCGGTCAGCGGAATTCGCAATGAAATGAAGACGAACGTCGGAGGCTGGACGCTGGAGATGAGTTCGAAGATGGATGGAAGCGGACTTCAATTAAACTCTTTGTCTTCGTGGCAGTTGCAAGAGCAGAGCAGCGTTCCGTGTTCATACTAATTAAGAGCGCTTCAGCTGCGTTGTGAGCGAGTGTCTAAAAATAGCTGCGAATCGTCGCGACTTTAAATGGCGCGAAGCGAGTTGAGAACTCGTCTGGAGTCTGCCAACGACGCGAATTATCATTGAACTACACGACAAAACTAGGCGATTCTATAATTTCACAAAACTTGAGATGAATTTTAGTTTTTCATTGTTTTATTCAGACAGTTTTACGACTTCGACAATTAAATGGAATTGAAGCAAAGAAGGAGCTCTTTATTCCACCTGCTGACCGCGAATTCGAGGTATTTTTATACCCTACACCTTAAGGTTGAGGGTATATTCACTTTCTACCGGAGTGTGTAACGCATAGAACTAGACAAGATAGGTATGGAAAAGTATATATATTCTTGATCAGCATCACCACCAAAATTGAAATAAAGATGTCTGTCCGTCTGTCTGTCTGTCTGTCTGTCTGTCCGTTGAAATCACGATCACAGGAGAACGGATTAAGATTTCAAAATGAAATTTGGCAAAAATATTCGTTGCTATGTTGGGGTGTTTCGTATTGAAAATGGGCAAAATCGCGCAAGGACCACGCCTACTTTTTATATCGAGAGTGCAGGTACCTCTGTTTTGCCTATTAAAAAAGGCCATATCAGCATCACTTTTTGAGAGAAGACAAGAAAATTTTATATGTAGGTTTAGACTAATGCTTCCAGTTAATATGCCAAATATGGGCGTGATCCGCCCACTTTTAGTTTACATAGGTCATGGAGGGTTTTACATGGATTGTATTGAAAAGTATATAAGTTTCCTGAATAATGGTGTACATAATATTGTAGTTTGTGAACCAATAATATTCTGTTGGGGAAAAATGGGCGGGCCACGCCTCCTTTTTACCCATCCACCCAGTATTGCAATATATTTTTATACCCTACACCTAAATTTTGAGAGTAAACGCACTTAGTACCGGTGTTTGTAACGCATAGAAATAGTTAAGCAGCTATAATTATAGTTTATCTTCCGAATTTGGGCGTGAGCCGCCCACTTTGAGTTTACATAGGTCATGTAGTATATATGCAGCTTTAAGGTGTAGGGTATTTCGGCTACAGCCCGGCTGTAGACAACATCTTTACTAGTTTAGCTACAGAGCGAATGGGAAGGGTAAAGATTCCGATTACCGCCGATAAAGACTCCAGATGTTGAAGGATCTGCCGAAGAATGGAGTGAAAACTTGAAATATTTGAAATTTATTAAATATTCACGTGAAAATCAACAGAAATGGAACCCTAGCCAGCTTTTTGATTGAGCCTATGAATATTTTTGCCTGCTCCTTTCCCTGTGGAGCCGCTTCTTTAACGTGAAATTCTTTCTATGCATTTCTGGGTCCTTGAATTAAAGACTTTTCTCTCCTTCTCACGTTGCAGCTGCGTTCTTTGTTGCATTGCCACACCTCCGTCCCCTCCCCCGGCCTTCTGCAGTCCCACAAACTTCGGACAGACCATTAATAATTATTTCGCCAGACATTTCCGTGTACTCAAGATTTGCATGCGGAGTGTCAAGAGTCTTTGCGGTTGCTTTGTGCGACAATGGATTCCATCCTCTCCCCGCCTGGCGAATGAATATCCTGTGAAGAGTGCTTCGGCCACTCGACCGCCAGAGGCCGCTGGGTGCTGCGTGTGTTCAGAGTTTAAAGGTCGTCGCCATCGCAGTCAGCAACTCGCGCTGCTTTTTCTGTGCTGAAAAATTAATTCTGCTTCGCTCAAATGTAGTATATTTCAAGGCGTGAAACGTGTTATTATAGTTGGCAGTGGTTCACGTTTTCATAGTTGGAGGATTGTGAAAGAAGTCGCCGTCGGCGATAAGACGAAGGATCGCATTTTGGCCGCTAAATTAAATATTTTCAGAATATTTCACGGCACAATGTAAAACATTTTCGCAATTAAGATAAAGAAACACAATCGAAACGCGTTTATTTAAAGTTAAAGCTCTTTAAATACTCGCTTGAAATGCTGAATTATTTGTGTTTATATCTGTGATAATTTCGATGCTCTTTTTTAACAATTAAGAAAATTACAAACGTAAAAATTGAATAAATTGAAAGGTTTTACATTTTATTTATTGAACTCATTTCGAATTTAGACTGAATTTTGAACATTCACGTACATAAATTCAACTTGTGCTCAATTTCGTGTCTTTTCATTAAATTTTTCCTGCTTCGAAATGTTTAAATAAACGAATTCTTATTTTATTTCTTCTTTTTATTCTTTTTTGGTATTTTTTCAATTTAAATAATTTCAATAAAAGTCGTCTTTTAATAGTCTTTTATAGTAAAGTTTTCGTACTGTAAAAAAGTGATGATTTCTGACGAATTTCAATCTTTTTTTTTGGCTTTTGAAGCTTTTGAAAACATTCTTCAGCTCACAATCGTTCAATTGCGATAAATTTGTGCATTTTAAAATCGTTCAATTGAACGCGATGACAAAAGCGATGAGAATAAATGACAAATTAAGCGAAACGTCGGTATTTTTCAATTTCAAGTCACTTTTCTTGTTGCGATCCACGTCGTTGCGATTGTGTTCGGTTTGTGCCGATGTTTGTCGCTAATAACGGAATAATGCATCTCTGTGTCACGCAATTATGTCACCCAGCGTGTCACCGAGACGAATTTAAGTTCGTGGGATGTCGCTGGGAATCGTTGAGCTTCTGTTGATTTTCGCAGTTTTCGGTTTGTGTCTTGGTTCTTTTTCCCCTTGATTGACATTATTTTGCGGATCTAATAACAGCTTTTAGCTAAAAATGAGTGCTTTTTTGGCATCTTTTTTGACGCGTTTCTTTGGATTGCCTTTTTTTGTCTATAGTCTCTTTCTCTCTTCGTTTTTCTCTTTCATTTGATGATGTAATTGAATCGCATTTTAAGCTACGAGAGTTTCTTTTATTAAAGTTATTATAATTATTGTTATTATTATTTTAAATTTATTATTCTTCTCATATTAAATATGAATTTAAAGCTCAGCTCGATGTTACCTAAAATCATTTCAATATTAATTAATCTCGATTGTAATTCCTTGAAATTGTTTTGTGTTTTTACATTTTTCCTTAATTATTAGTAAAATCTAAAGACTGTTTCTGTCTGTTTTGAATACTCCTTTAAATGTTTTGTTGCTGTTCTTTCTGTGTTTTCTACGCAATGTTAATAAAATTCCTTGCATTCTTTCCTTGGCGTTTTTTGTTTTTTTTTTTTTGTTTATGTTTGTGGCTTCACGCTATTTTATTGTTGTTTATTGCCATGTTGAGCGAAAACCTGTTTTCTGCTTCTTTGTTTTTATTGTTGCGTTCTTCAACTTGATCACTTTTTTTTTATGTCTTTCTTCTGGTGCCTCTTTACCCATAGGCAGACATACTAATATTTTTATTGCGCCTTTTTTTTCAAATGAATTTCACTTTTTCTCTGGACTTGTTTGTCTTCTCTTCTTCTTACTTACCTCTGAGAATATCTGATAAAAGGATGACTCGAGTATCGCTCTTGGAGTGTATCTTGTGGGAGGTGTACTTCATTTCCATCCTCTGATATGTTTCTTATATAGAATAATAATAATGGAATTAGGAATATAGAAGAATTTCATAGTAGAGGAATATATTTAATGATTTCCATTGAAGCCGTTATTTTTAAAGAGGTAAAAATTATTCAACAAAAATGGTATTGCTCAGGTTGGTTCAAGGTCTGATCGATATCCCAGCGACTAACAAGGAAACCATGAGCATCTGAGTGTCTTCAGAGCCATTAACAGTCTATGGGTTCGGTTAATGGCTCAATTGAAAGCTTTACCACGTCTAAAAAATGATTTGAAGCATCGTGTACTTCATCTAGAATTCATATTATGTCTTTTTAGTGTTTATATTTGTTTATTTTTATGTTGTATGTGTTTATATTATGTTTGTAATATGTCTAGTGTTTATTATCATGTCTTTCTTTGAAATAAGTTCTATAAATTACTTTTTTTTTGCATTATTTTTCAACATTTACTCAAGTAACTCAGTGATTAAGTTGATGAAATAATCTTGTAGCAAGAAAGCAGCGATTGTTATTAATTCAGTGACTTTCTGAGCACGGAGTGTCCCTCATCCGCTCATTTCAATGCATTATTCTTCATCTGTCCTCGCTGCACATTCTTCAGTCACTTTTGCGATTTCCATCGGCTGCATTACGAACTTTGCAGTCAGTTACAGTTTCTCGTCATTCATGCATTCGCCATAGAAAAGTCTTTTGTCTGTGTCTTTCTCATATCTCCGATTGTTCAAGTTGTTGTTGTTGTTGCTGTTGTTGGTGGTGGCCGCAATTGGGTCAGCGCCTTCTGGGGCTTCGCCGAGGCGACGAACTGCACGCGGCTGGGAGTCAATGAATCTTGGGAAACTTTCGAAATCACAACCAACGACGGCTTTCGTCGGAGAACCTTTTCTCCAGTTGGCTGTCGACCTCGGGACGTCTTTGCGACCAGATTAGAAATGAGCCCCGTGCAGTCGAATCGAATTTCACGATCGGGCGGCTCGGGAGGCGGTGCGAGCTTCTGCTGTGGAAACATTGTCACCGAGGAGAGAAAAAGAGGAAATAAATCGAAATCATGTGGAATTTGAGCCTTTGAATGGGATGTGGCATAGATAAAAGAGCGAAACAAATGATTATTCCAGGCTCAATACAAACGATGAACATAAACTCAGCGTGGATCAATTGATGCTTCGATTTCTGTCAGCATTTCTTGAATAAAATCCTTTGTTAGTCAAACAATAATTCAATTTTTAAAAAGAGGGAATAAAAGAGCTTTAGGCAATAATTACTCGTCTCTTTTGTTCATTAGTTGCATTTGCAGAAGCTGCGGAAGCGTGAAACTGAGTTGAAGACTCGTCAAGAGGCGAATTCGTTGTTCATCACATCGCCAACAATAAAAAAGCAGCACAGCGACAGCAACTCATAATTTTATTGCTGTGCTCAGTGCTTCGTGTTTGCTAAACGATGTTCGCCATTGACGGCCGGCGAAGATTATTTGCTCCATAATGGAAATGAATTGAAGCGTTTGAAGCGCTTTGAAAAGCAGGCTGCAGTGGCTGCGCCGAAGAACGACGGGGAGTCGATCGATCGGCTTCAGCGAATTCCGCGGACGCATTCAGTGGAGCTCGACGCCGGAGCGGCGTTGCGGCTGCTGTTTTATTGCTGTTACAATCGCCGGCCGCTCGCGAAATGGATGCAATTCTTCGCGCTTAATCGAAATTTATTTCCTGATTCAGCGTGCAGCCGAGGCACACAGAAGCTGCCTCTGTTGCCGTTGATTAGCAGACGCCAGCGACGAGCGATGGATCGCTCTTGTTACACATGCGGCCGTTGCTTTCTTTGCAGTTGTTGGTCGTCGTTTTCGAGTTTATTGCTGTCCCGAATGATGGCGACGTTGACGATGAGTGATAGGAGGGCGTTGGAATTCGCTCTGAGGAGAAAAGAAAACAAACTCCTTGTTTAAACTTCGCTTTAATTAAAAATTCTTTTAAAAATTCGGTTAAATCTCGTTTTAAATCTTTTTCACCTCGGGAATTTATTTATATTTAAAGTGATGAAGGCTTTTTTAGAATGCTTTTTGCGCTTTTCTTAATAAAGCTTTTTATTTAACGGGTTAAAAGTAGTCTACTGCGAATTCATTTGGCTGCTTCTTCTCCTTCCTCGCTTCCTCGTATTCACCTTCAACTCTTTCAGTGGGGAAATCGATGCTGCTTCTGTGGTGATAATGCGATGAGCTTTTATTGCTGCCGTAAAATGATCCACGAAACTGCAAACTTTGTAGCAAACGAATGCACGAAGAACAATGGCGCCGTTCGCGTCTCTCTCTCTCTCACACACACACAGTCACACTCACACACATTCAGGTTGTTAAAAGTGCTTTTATGAGGCGCCTTTCGTTCGCATGCAACAAGTTAATTTGCATGAAATTCATAGCTCTGAATTTTATCCGTATTCATTTTATTGACATGGGTCAATTTTATTGAAACTTCTTTGCAATGAAGCCTCGAATCGGTTTGTCAACTGCACACACGCAATCGACGCGGAATTCGTTGCCTCATCGCAGCTGTTGCAGCAACTGCGAGTCGCCGTCAACAGGTTTCGTTGCGTCGTGCAATCGTCATGCGCATCGCTCGAAAACAGAAACCGGAAGAGCGACGAGTCACGCGCGAAGCGTCAACGAAAGTAAAAATCGCCGCGTTGCACCTGCTGCTGCCAACGCAGCTTCTGTTGCAACGGCAATAAAATGCGTCAAACACTTTTAATTGCTCACAGCGTAGAAATGACGATTGTGAATTTAGTGAAAGGGAAATCGACTGTGCTTCAATTTATATTAATTCCGATTTTTATTGCTTTTATTCGCTGTTCTAAGCCTTTGCTTTGTCTCCTTGCAGCTAAAAAACAAAATGGCGCCGCCCTGCGTACGAACAGCCTCGGATCCGGCAGCCGAACGCCGCCGCTGGAGCGCAAAAGCAAGCTGAGCGCCATCGGGCGCTTCTTCAAGCCGTGGAAGTGGCGCCGGAAAAAGAAGAGCGAAAAATTCGAAGCCGCATCGAAATGTAAGTGGCTCATGGAGCATCTGCAGGCGGCGTTTAATTAAATACGTTGTTTCTCTGCTCCACAGCACTCGAGCGCAAGATTTCAGTCCGTGCCAACAGAGAGGAGCTCGTCAAAAAAGGCATCCTGCTGCCAGAGAGTCCGCTGGGGAACATTCCCGAAGGTGAGTCCTGCGCGTCCACTCGAGTTCGATGAAGCAGCAACGGGAGCAGCTTGAATGCGGCTCCACGCCGCTTCATGGACGATTTAATGAGATCTCGTCTCCACTCTGATGATTACTTCAGTCTTTTATTACGTGGCTGCGTTGGTTGAAGGAAGGCAAAAACGAAAAAATACTAAAAATTACGGCTTTTGCGTTCCTTCACTGAAAACAAAAACATTTCACAAACTACTTAAACTTTATGCTTGCTTTTAAAACTGGCGAATAAGTGAAAAGGTGTCATTGCTTAAATGCCGCTCGTTTCTCCCCTTTCCACTGTCTTTATTCGCCTCTCAGTCTGTCTTTTTGCCTCGCACGGCGAATTAAAAAACAGTTAAGCATCCATTATCCTTTCTTTCGCCGCCAAAAACATAAAAAAGACGCTTAAGTTTTTGCTGCCGCGTTTACGACAAATGAAATGCTTCTTCCTTTTAAATTCTGTTACGATCGTGATGAAAAATAGTTATGAGGAAAGCCGAAAGTCGGTACTTCCTTGGAATAGAGGCGATTATGTAGCTTAATTAAAGGAAAAATGAAGAAATGAAGAATTGAAGATTTCTCGATAATATTTGCTTTCACATGAATCGAAGTTATATTAAATTCCTCTCCTACGGTACCAATGCGAGTCATATAGTTTTCATTGTTTAGGAGATGTAGGCTGCTAATTTTGGAGCGCTAAAGGTCCACAATCTCACGAGAGCAGACATAATTGCAAATGAAGACATAATTGGAGGCACTTGTCATAGCTTCGTTTTAAGGGGTTATTAAATTAATTTTTCTAATAACTTTTATCCAAAATCCAATGAATATTCGATTCCTACTGTTAAATATTTTGCTTTTAAATTTTCAGTTTACTTTTTAGTTAAAATTAGTTGGTTTTTAGAACAGTTATTTCAATATCTTATGCAATTCTTGGTAGATGGAAAACAGATATTAGGAGATTCTGAATATTTATTGATGAAATTTCAATTTCGATTGCTTTTTAAAATAATTAATTAAAATCGTCTAAAGTTGTCTTGCCAGCTTAGGAACTTGTATTTGGTGTGACGCGTTCACCTCGATTCTCAAAAATTCCTCACTTCAATGAATGCTGCAACGATTTTGTTGAGTAGTTTTCGTTGTATACAAATCGCGAGTAGATGGCGCACCAGGATGTTTTCTGGAATTATCGTAATACAATTCTTTTTATTGAATATCTGCAAGTAACTTGTAATTAACAAATGCGCAAAACACATTAAAAGTAAAAATTATAGCTAAATGGTAGATAATGAAATAATGTAAACAAATTGCATTTAATAATGTTTTATGATAGAATGCAAAGTGCCATCTCGACGTGAAATCTTTCCAATATTTTTGTAGTTCGCATAACATTAAATCCTTCCATTCAGAGGAAATTTTTGGGATTTTTTCATTGTTTTGCGACATCTCGGATTTATTTATTATTTTTTCAGTTTTAGTTGAGAATTCTAATACAAACTGCCTGTGGATTTGCGATTTTTTGAATGTTTTAATTGATATTTTTTGGTGGGAATAATTACGAAGGAGTGAGAAGAATGTGCGATAATAAAATTGCCACAAAAGACTGGAAAAATATTCCAGCTTTTGTGTGGTGAATTGCAACGCTTAGTACAGCCTCAAACCTTCGATTGCTTCTTCGTTGAAATATTCACAATAAGGCAAAATTAATTCTTCGCGTAACTTTTACAAATCTTAATTTTTTCCGCTGCATATTTTGAAATAAACGGTTTTTCATTGCTGTATCTTTTCTTATACTTGCAGCTGACGATTCCTACTACAACTCATCATCCACCAACGCCAATGGTTCTGTCCTCTCGGCCGTCCACAGCAGTTCCACGAGTGGGACGAGCAGCGCCACGGCGAGCAACACCGTCACCACGACGACCGCCTCCACGGCCGGCAGTGGGTCCCTTCAGCCGCAGGGCGACCACTCAAATGTGCCCACTTCGATTTCGGTGCAGCAGTTCAACGCCAACTCCATGTTGAACGGTGGCACCAACTGCATCGCCGGCTCCGTTGGCCAGCACACGACCAACGGCGGCGGCGGTGACTGCCACGCAGTAGCGACCACCGCGGGAGCAGCGAATCCTGGTGCCAACGTGTCGCACTCTCAGTCGGCGCCACACCAGATCGGGCAGCCGCCGCCGATGACTCCGTTGGCGCAGCATCATCAAGCGTTGGCGCAGCAGCTGCAGCAGCGATTCGCAATCAGCAACAATAACGGTGAGTTGTGCCACCAAACAAACCCTTTAAGGGTTGTAATTGTGATTTAATCAGAGTATAAAACATGACGTGGACGTTGTTCTAATAATAATTCACTCGCTGGAAGCCGTGCATGCAAACAATCGCAGTCGGAGGACGCCGAGGCGCCTCTAACAAAGCAAATCGACGCGAAGGAATCATTAAAAACGCACTCTCCTTCATCCACTCCGATTTGAGCAGGACTCTTGTGTGAAATACCAACGCGTTTATCGTTGTTCGTCCTGCCGATGTCAATCACTTTGCATGCGTCGCTCCCTTCCTTCTCTCGCAACCCTTTTATTCGCTTTTGCGTGTGTGGAAAGTAGTAAAAAGTCGTTCAGAATTAATTATACACTCGTATGGCTCGTGTGTGTGTTTGTGTGTGGTCAATAATCATGTTTGCGTAAAACAACAACGATACACACAGAATCGTTAATATAATTCTGATTAGGATAATAGCTATTATCCTAACTAGTATTCCACCATTGTGGTGGATTTCTAGAAGAAGAGAAAAGTCAGCAAAATCAGCATTTTCCCAGTGCGTACCACCACACCATACAAATTTATGCTGTCTTTTTGAAAATGCTGATTTTGATGAGTTTTGGAATGGAAAATGCACCCCTGGCTCTCAGCTGCTCCTGCTATAATCACATTCGACTTCTCTCGTTTGCTGCTCTCTCTCTCGCTGCCCGGCTGTTGACTGTTGCTCTCTGCGTGTGTAGAGAACTTTTCGTTGGATTTTGTGGTTCTGCTCGCTGGTCGAGCGTCGAGTTCTCTTTAGTTTTACAAGACATCATCGAAGCGTGCGGCGTCTGGCTGCGACTCGCGATTCGTTAATTATTTTCACAAATGATTTTTCTCATTGAAGCGAAGCTTTTATTGTGATATTCACTGTTTGCGCAGTTTGAAGGAAAACGTGTTGAGTTTTGCTAAATTAATAACAAAAAAAAAACTGTGGAAATGAAAGCAAATAAGGAATAAAATAAATCAAATAAATTGCATTTAAGCAGAGGCCGACGAAAAAGGAAAAAAATGTTTAAGAATTTTGCTGTAGTGAAACAAATTGAGAAAACAACGAAAACGTGTTTTGTTTACAATGTAAAAAAGTGCAGTGCGAAGGAGAAATAAAACAGCGCGAAATTATAATCCGTAGAAGGTGAAAATGATAATGAAATCGAACGAAAAAAGTTTAAAAGAAATTCCCTTTGATTTGAGTTCGTCACGTGACTTTGCTCTTTATTTTATTGTGTTCGTTATTATTCCCAAGATCGATAATTGAACCGTCTGCTGAATTAAAAGGTGAATAAATTAATTATTCGCTGTTCCGTTGTTCGTTCGTTTGGCGAGTGTTCAATCACAGTCGTAAGTCGCCTTCTTTCAACGATTTCATTCCCCACAGAGCAACTTCAACCTCTGCTCGTTTTATTGTCGCCCTTTTCCCCTCACGCCTCCCCTTTGCGCCGTCTGTTCGCTTAGCGGCGTTTCAGTGTTCATCCGCTCCCGAGCGTAACTTTAATTTTCGCTGCTCGCCTCTTCGTTGTCCTTCGGCCGACTTCCAACTTTGCATAAGCGACTCTCTGCGAGCGAATCTATTACATTTCTCTCTGCATTCGCTCGCCGTTCGTCGTGCTGCGGTCGACGCTGCTTTTTCAGAAGTTTTATCGCGAAACTTTTATTCGCTTTTTATCTACTTTCGCCAGCAATAAAATCCGCAAATTCGCAGTTGCTTTTGTTGTGCACTGAAGAAGCTTCGTCGTTCAATTGCTCAAAAATACGAACGCAATAAAAGTGTCTCAATCGCCGCCGTCTCGTCTCCGAACCCTTTGCTCAGTGCCATGTCCACGCTTCGGTGTCTGAGGTCGTGAACCTCAATCGGATTCGTCATTCTTCAGCGTCGCCGAAGAATCGCGCTCGTGTTTCTACATGCGAAGAGAATGACGAGTGTTGGATGTGTGCGTGCGCAGAATGCTGTAAATATTCGAAAAGTTTAACAATTTAAACAAAGGGTTTTTTGTGTGTCTGGATTCCGATGGACTTCAGCGGCTGAAGGAGGCGAATGAAGAACGGGAAAAGTAATTCAAATGCTAATATCAACAATGAATACTAAATTCATTCGATGTCTGCGATTTTCTATTCACAAGATCAAAAATCAAATGAAAATACAAACGGAAAGAAGGACAAAAAACTGTTTGTGGAAGTTTTATTAAAGTCGCAGTCGAAATATCGACGTTTAAAGACGTTTTCTGTTCCACTAAATTGTCAATTTTGGTTATTTTCACACTCCTTTTGCTTTCATTCACTTCTTCGTGGTTCTTATTGAGGCCGACGAGTTTCCAATTTCATTCACACAACATAAAATAATTCATAAATCATTTATCAGCTCTCTCACTTTTAATCAGCGACTTATTAAAGAATTTATCGCGTTGTGATAGTGTTTGTCTTTTTCTCAACAGCGTTGAAAATGCTTCACGGTGTTCGTAAAAGTGGTGAAGCTCTCAAAGGGTTGCTCAATATTCACACTTGAATGTGTGTTCGTGCTCCGCTCTCAATGAGTTGCTGCTCTCTCGATAATCGCGTCTCTTCAGTCGCTGCTCGGCGTTTATCACTTCGCTGTCGTTTGTGTGCTCATGAAACTCGATCTGCAGCTTATCACGAACGTCAGACGGACGGACGCACAGCCCACGGTTCCTTTGCGTTGCGCTCGAGATAACAAAATATTTACTCTTTCAATATAAATATTTACTTTGGCATAAAACTTGTACGAAGCGTTTAAACAGTGTTTTTTAATATTCTAAAATGGAAAGAAATAGATAAAAATTCCTTAAATATCCACAGTTGAATTGTTGTCACTTAAAAAAGTGTTTATTAACGTAAAAAAGGAATCCAGAGAAGAATAAAGCAGTCAATTGGTCGCTAGTCTCATTGCAAATTGATAATTAGCGAATATTTCATTGCTAAAAAGATTATAAAATCGTAGGAAAACTAAAAGAAGAAGGAAATAAATTCATAATAAATTAAAAAAAGAATTTAATTCTCAGCGAGGAATTTACTTTTTCCTTTCCATTCTCAGTTTTAAGGTTTTCATTAAAGAAATGAGTTCATGTTTTGTGAGCACGACGAATGACATCACGATCGCAACAAAGAGCGATAAACAACCGCGGATTTTCATTTCTCTCGTTTCGAAAATCAAATAAAATGCACGAAATTAGTTTAAAATCCGTGTATGCGACTGTTTATTCAATTTGACTTCTCGGAACCGTAAAACGACGATAAACACTCGCACATCAATGAAAGAAGAAAATCGCTTTTCCGCTTATGAATGAATCTTTCGCAGGTTTCTGTGTGCACACGATCTCGGCTGATTTCGTCAGCTTTTTGGCCAGCTGTCGAAGCGGCCGAACGACCACCAAAAGACAGCTGAAAACAGCGCGCAAACTTTTCATTGACATTGACTTTGGCGCAAGCAACGCTGCAGCGTCTAAATTTAGACGACTGAAGACGATTTTCGCAAAAAACGCAGCGCAACGCATCGCAAATATTTAATTAAATCAAATTAAAATCGCAAATGATTTATAAAGTTTGTATTTTTGGTCGAATTGATTTGAAATGAACGCCCACGACGATGGAGTTTTTTCCAGAGAATCGTGTTATTTTTGGCTGCCACTGAATAAATCAAAATATTTAAAAATTGAAATATTATAGAGACGCGATGCAGTAGTAAACAACGAGAGTCTTCGGCGTGGGCGTTTTTTCTACTTGTTGCCGTTGCTGATTACTTCATTCGTTCGATTACGAATCAGCGCGGAATTCACTGAATTCGCTTCGATTAAAAATAGAAACGCTGCTTCAATCATTGAGACGCTCTGCTTTTTATTGCCTGCTTCAATTTCACGCTTTCAGTTTTCTTCGCTGTCGACGACGTCTGCGTTGGAGCTGAATTTTCGCCTGCGAATTCCATTTTCAGCGAAGTGAGTTCAAGCGGTCAAGGTTTTTAAGATATTCATCAAAATGCTGCTTTCGCTCGGTTGCTGTTTATTATTTATTTAAAAATGCTCTTTTCGCTGCAAAAGCTGCCTTTTCTCTTCTCCATTTCCTCCTCTGCGAAAATGTTTCAATTTCGTCGGTTTGGCTTCGTTGCTGTTGCTTTTATTTCTGTCAAAATGACGCTTTGTTCGTTTTTACATGTGTTTTACGGGGCTGAGAGGCGCACGAAAACAACTGATTACGATTTAAAACGTCGCGATTCAATTTTATTTCTGTTTCCCTTTTTGAAGGCTTTCATATCTTTACACTTTATTAATTGTTACCTTCGACTGCTCCTCCTCCGCCTCCTCCCGCCTTCGTCTCTCGTTCTTCGGTTATTAAATTAAATTAGCGAAGAAGCGGATTCAATTTAATGAAGCCACCTGCCATTTTTCGCCTCACATCTTCTAAATCGACTTTGCAATTAAATTTTCACTAAAAAAGAGGATTTTTTATTTATTGTACGGAGTTATTTAATATTTTATTACGATAAAGGGTTTTTCCTGCTTCGGTTGTGTGCCTATATAAAAATATAAATCGCTGAAAAGGAAATTAACGACAATTCAACACAAAAGTGAACAATAAAGAAATGGAGCTCCGGAAATATGTAAATAAAACGTGTGAATCGTGATGGAAATTGAAAATGTGTGTCGTTTATAGCAAAACGCAGTGTGTTAATAGTTTATAGCGGTTAAAACGAATTAAATTCATCATTATCCTTAACACCAAAAACATTCTTCGCATCACCAACGCTCAAAGAAAGTTGTGCTGATGATGGGATACATCATGGGTTGTGCTTGTTTTAAAGGTAAGCGAAGCTCCGAAGACGTTGACGATAAAAAGTCTGAATTTTAACTTTTTCCCTGGCTTAAATTCGTTGCTGAAGCTGCAAGCGTATTCGAGGTGCATCACGTCGTATGAGTGACTTTTAATTGACTTTACATTGAATTAAATGCGATTATTTTCATTCATTGACCAACATTTCAACAAATTCCTTAATTAATGCCTTATTTTACAGCAAAAGTTAATGTTTTTAATGTTTGTTGTTGTTGCTAAATCGAAACATTGGCAACTTTTGCAGGTGGGAACTGAATTTAGTCCACTGTTCATCGCCCACAGTGCCACTTCCTTCCGCTGCACACACAATAAATAACCGGCAGCAGCTGCTATACTTGATGCTGCTTTGTTGCTGTGCGCAACACCGTCGAAACGCAGCAGCAGACACAATAAAAGTTAAAAGCATTTCTCAAAGCACGAACGTGAATTCTTCGTCCTGTTGTTGGCCGGCTGCCGAACTTCGTCCGTCCTCGTTGCGTGCCGCGTTTACACTTTTCATTTCTTTGTTCATTTCTTAAGCTGCTTCCGAGCGCAGTTTTTCCCTCGTTGTACCCAATTCTTTTCTCTTTCTTTTTATTTCTTTAAAATACTTGAATGTCTCAGTTAAAGTCCTTCACAGGAGGCCGATGGAGCTCTCGAGATGCGTCAAGCAGCCCAATTAACGCAAAGCATTCTAAGGAGAGGGATAAAAAAATAAAAGCTAATATAAAAGCCGTATCCTTCACCTGTCGTTGGAGGTAATTTCTTTGGATTGACGTGTCACTTCCGTTTCGGCCGAAAGCGCGAATGCAGCCGCAGCAACGCCGAAAATCAACCGAAAATTCGTGGTTTTCATTTGATTCCACATTTTGACGTCATTTTCTTTTATGGCAGACATGCGCCATCGAACTAAACGAGAGAAAGAACTGAATGCTCTTCGTTCTCTCCTTTTTTCCTCTCTTTGTCAGTTTTTCCGATAGCAACTGGAAACAACACACGAGTTTTTTGAATCCCTCAATGAAAATCCATCCTTTTTTCTGCATTTGCTCCTTCGTATTTCTTTTCTTTCATTATTTTCCCTTCCGGTTTCCAGCTTCGCATCTGGTACATTTTTCCCTTTTACCGTTGCGATTGGTTCGGGAATAGTTGGCGTTGTGGTTGCTGTACGCAGCGTTTCTCAACCTGGAAGCGATGCAAAGCCATCAATTATTGATGTGGCCGGATCCAGCTACCGGCTCCGTTGCCGAATTTCGTTATCTCACGGAGCTGTCATTAATCTTAATTGAATCGGACATCGCATCGGCTGCGGTGGTCGGCTTCGATCGTCCCCCGTTTCGTGCAAGTGTGTCACGCTTCTGGGGCACGATACAATTACTGCTTGGATACTGTCTGCTTCCGTGCCGCTTTGACGTTGCAGTCGACCAACGACCGAGCCGCTTAATTGTCTACAGTCTGAAGCAAAGGCAACATTTAGAGAAAAAAGAGTCTTAGAGCTTTTAACACTTTATTGAATGTTCTTAATTAATTGGTTTACTTTTATCTTTTCATATTTATTTGTTGTTAGAACAGTTTTCTTAAGTTGATTGTTTGTAAAGAAGCTACGTGTTGTTTCCAACTCAATCAAAATCAGAAATATTCAATTACAAGTGGCTCCAATCGCAGCGCAATTCGAAAATCTGACCGCATTTCAACGCAAATCAAGTCGAACCACAGTTGAACAGCTGCAACGACACAAAAATATTGACAATCCGCTTCAATTAATCAAATAGATTACGCGATGTACTGTTGAAAACCCGGTGAAACGTCCGGCAATTCTTTTGTTTTGTAATATTTTAATTGTTGCTCTGTAAACAGGGAAATATTTCCATGCAGATCGTCCCTCGTCTTTCCCTTCTGTGTGGCTTTTTGCTGCTCTAGTTGCATGAAGCAAGTTGCATGTCCTTTTTATTGATTACTTTGTTATGTTAACTGTGTGTGGGTGTCTGTCTGTAGTTTGGCTGTGTGTTTGTTGCTGCTCCTCATCAGACATCAAAGCACAAAACCTGCTCTGCTGAAATAATGCATAAAAAGTCTGCATAGCTAAGGATTTTTGCATGTTTCTTTGTTTTCCGTCGATGTGCGCGTCCTCAAAGTAACTATTTTCAGCATTATTAACGCCTTGCATATGGACGAGCTGCTGGCCTCAATAAAGTACCCTATAAATAGATGCTTCAGAGTAATAAGACGTCTTGAAGCTTCTCTTGCCTCCCGCTTCTCGGTTGTTCATTTCCAGCTCCTTTCTATGCATTATTAATCGCTCCACAGACAAAAGCAGTTCAAGCCACCATCAGATTTTCGGCAAAGGAACCGATTTATTTCACCTGTGAAGTTCCACAATCTGAAGAATTTCGTGGCGACCTCCTTTTGGCTTTGTTAATTCACGTTATCGCGAGTGCAGCGCGATTCCTTCGTTGTCCAACGCAAAAGGCATTTGGAAGAGAAATGAGAATGTAATGAGAACAAAATTAATATTTTGAATCAGTCTGTCGTTGGATTTGAAGAGAACAAAATTAATATTTTGAATCAGTCTGTCCTTGGATTTGGAGCTAAATTACCTACATATACGATGCATTCGTGCATTTCTTATAATTATTATTATTATTATTTCGCTAAATACAATATTATTTACAGTCGCTATAACAACTGAGGATTCTGTCAAAGCAAATGAGAAAAAAACGCTGTAAACGGGTTTCAAATGAGTGATTACAAATTCGCATTTGGAGGTGGTGTAAAGTATAGCGTATACCTCGTTTATTTTGGCTGAAGAACAGTTCAGTAATTTCTCAGTGATCCATCTTCCCTCTTCCTCAATTTTTCTTGCTATTGACATGGTGCATAATCTTTTAGAGGGTGTCCAGGGAGCTTGGAAAGCCGTTGAACCTCCCTGTGAATCGTAGAGACAAAATAAGAAGAAATCGCATTACATTTTTCTCTTTTCTTCATGTGTACTTTAATTTAATTAGCAATTTATTACTTTTTATTAATGCATTCGCACTTCAAATAACATTCTACTAGAAACTAGAAGCGAATTGAGTTCAGAAGCAGCTTCCAACGTCGTAACAGGTGCTGCTTCCACTTGACCTCCGACTGAGTGACATCCTTGCATGAAACGCACTGCATGAAGGTCGAGTGAAGTGCTTTCTGTTGATTGTAGCTGCTGTTTACTTTTGTTGACTGCAATTTATTAACAATATCAACAGGAAAGAGTTTCCAATGCAGGTTACATTAAAAGTTGTTTAGCATCTGGTGCGGTTTTCCTTCCTCGTCGGCTCCCCCCTCAAGTGACGTCACCTCGTTGCTCTCTCGTGACCTGTTCGCAGACTCCTCCGTCAACCCGTGCGTGACATTTATTTTTAATTTGATTGCTGCTTAATTTTGAGGTAACCACACACACAGATGCTTGTTGTCTGCTCCGCGTTCTGCATCCTTGATGTCCTTGCTAATTGAGTTGCTGGCGAGTGAGAGAAGGGGCGGATCCTAAGAAGGAGGAAAATCCACTTTCTGACGCTTGCGGATCTGTGTGAAAATCGATGCCGCAAATAAAATTCATTTAAAGCCTGAGACAGGTTGCGATTTTATTCGAGTGCAAAGTGGATATTCTTCTGTTGGAAATATTTTTTTGGACTGCATTCGCAAAAATGTCCTCCATGTTTCCGCCCTTGACTTGTTTTCTTAACGAGTCTTTTGACTTTAAATCATGCAACGCGCGGCAGCGATGAAAGAAGAATCCATTCAATTGCTCATTTCGAGAAGGTGTTTTGTGTTCTTTTACTCGTCTTAAACGAACCTTTTTCATATCCTTTCACTTTCATCTCGTAGTCTTTAAAGCGGTGAATGATGGGGATTTCTTCCCGTGTCCCTTTCTGAGTTACTTTGTCGCAACAGAGGCTTTAATTAAGGTTCTATTTGAACTAATTTCAATTGCTATTAAAGAAAGAAAAACTTGAAGTTTTTATTATTTCCTTTACACTTCGTGAGGCTTTGCTATATTCGGTCCCTTGTTCCTTCACTCTCTGGATTTACAGGCCTAAAAATTACGGTAGAATCATGCAAAAAGAATACTTTTATTAATTAATGGATCTTTTTCTTCATCCCATAAATTACTATATAAAATATGATTTAAAATAATTATTATTTACATAGTGTTATATCAATATTAGTAGATGTCACTACGGCATTCTCTAATTTTAATATTTTAAAAAATATTTTAAGTATGCAGTTAATTTTTTCGAATTCCATTTATTAAGAATGTTCGAATTAAACACTAAAAACTGCAGATTAAAGACTTTTGTTTGTTGCGCTTCTTGAAATAAACATTGACAAGATCGGCGTAAGTTTTCTTTTTACCAATATTCTTTTGGAATGAAGGTAAATATAAATTAATTAACGCTGACGAAACCTTCTAAATAAATAAATAAATAAAATGTGGGCATTTTTTGCGGATTTGGAAACTTTAATCGGATCTCTTGTGATTGATTATACGACTTTAGATATATTCTAAAAAATCAAGCTACTTTAAACATATTGAAGAATTTGTGTCTGGACTATAATTTCCTTAATTATGTGTATTTTCAAATATTTTCTAAATTTAATTCTGACTTTAAATCGTATTGAAAATTCTTATTGAACACGATTTTCTTTCTTTTTTTTCAGGTAAGCTTTTTAAATTTGCTCCTCAAACTGTAAAAAGCGGTAAGTTTCAGAGCTTTTTCCCTATTAAATTTGCAATTCTATTTGAAATGCCTTTTACAGCTTTAAAGCTTTTCATTCGGAAAATTGTCTGTGAAATCATTTCTTTTCTTATAGATTGGAAATGATTGCAGGAAAAGCTTTCTTTCCAGTACCAAAATTTTTTCTGAGTATTAGAAAAACAGAAACTTTTAAGCTTTTCACAGCCTGATTCAGATGTACAATTTTACTTACTTTACTGAAACAAAAGCTATGCTTTATTTTGACATGAATTACAAAATTCCTGATGATTTATTTATAAGCCTTTAAATTATTCATGACTTTTGCATGTTAATAAATCCATTGAAACGAAGGGGACGAAGGAGATGCTCATCTAAATGCAAAATGGAGTCATATTAGAATTGAGAGTGTCGATTTTAATAACCATTACAGTCCTTAAATAAATTAGGTAATACAATTTCATCCTCATCTTCATTTAATTTCGAATTTTCTTTACCTTTTTCCTGATGTTTCCATGGATTCGACTGTTTAGCGATTTATCGGTCCCTGCAGACGTATTTGGCAGCGTCTTTGACGCCTTCCTTGAATCCTTTAGCAATTTTTTCCATTCACATTTGAAGCTGCTAATTTTATAGACTCGGAATTGCTTCGGAGTTCGCAGGCGACGACGGAAGCATTCCTCCAAGGCGCTGTCCTTTACGTGCTCTACATTAGCATTAGTTTATGTTCGGCCTCGCTTCAGCCTTGCTCCCTGCCTCGCCCTTCGACGCGACTTGGGAATTCGCTCCCATTTTTCGTGACTTTCGTGAGCACATTCTTTGCGAGGACTTCGCAGCCAAGTACAAGGCTGTTGCTGTCGCTGTTGTTGACAAGCAGCCGAGTTGATGCTGCAGATGAAGTGAAATACCTGGGCTTTGTGTGTGGCGGGAATTCTATGGGATTAGTTGGCAACTCCTCCTTCATCTTGTTTATGTCAGTTTCCTTCTCTGTCCTGCTCCGTCCGCTGCGTACTTCGCATTTTCCACGTTTGTTCTATCGCTTCAAGCTATTTCCGTAACAAAGCAATATTTTCACCAAAGAATGCGCCGAAAATGCAAAAGAATTCAGTTGTTATTCTGTGTGTATTTTGCGGAAATGGAGCCTGAGACGAGGCGAGTTTCTAGCGGAGGAATCGCAGGAATTTTCGGCGCGGCGTGTGATTTAATTAAAAGCATTAACATAAGCAGCTATGTTTGGAATTTCTATTAGAAAGAGTTACGTAAGAGGTTTCCTTTTGCCTTTTAAAACCTTCAATTCGTTTAATTGGCTGCGGAGTCTCCATGAACGACTTCCGGACGTCTCCATGAGCCATGAGATTCTCTGCAATTCGATGATTTGGCACGTTGCCGTCGAAAAGAATCCGCAAAACAATTTCAATTTAAAAGCGACCCCTTAATGGGCCTTTTTGTGTTGCTCCTTGCTGTGCTGAGGTCCTTCGCTGCTCTTAAATTATCAACACTCAAACAGAAAAACGTAATCATTTCGCTCTGTGAACTGTTGAGTAATAAAATTATTAGGAACTCGAAGAAACACATCAGCAATGCTGCAGTTATCCTTGTTGCTGTTTGTCCCCTCCACACGTCGTTGCAGCTCGGTTGACCTGCAGCGGGGCATGAAGCAGCATAAATCAGCTGTGCGGCCCCTCGTGTCCCTCGCCGCGTCCATGGTTTCAGGTGAAGTTGCATTAATGATGCATGCTTTGATTATTCTCGACTCTTAAAGCGTTTTGCATAATTAATTGCTTGTTAAGCTGCGGTGGTTGTTGGGCTCCACTGCGGTGAAAAAGAGGAGGGCGGCGGTGAAATCCTTGCCGCGGCTGCACGTTGTTTCACAAGAGTTTCATGCACGCGCGCCTCCACCGTTTGTAGCCACTGCGAAATTGAATTCTCCTTCGCTTTGTTTTTCAGTTATTTTATTAATGACGAGGTTTGTTTGCTCGGGTTTTCTTTCATGCTGTTGTAAAGTGGCCCGAACCCCAACCCGAACACGCACCGTGATCGTAAATAAAAAGAATTCCGCTCTGTTGACTCGCGGCAATGTTCTTGTTTCCATTGGTTGCGTCCTGAGGAAGCAACTGAATTCCACACGAGCTGAATAGAAAAATCTACGGATTCTGATTGGAATAAAGACGAACTTCAGTCTGATTCCGATGTGGTTTTGTGACGCAGCTCAAATTGATTCCAATTATGAACATCAAGCAAACACAAAAACCAATTTCTAGAGAATTCGAACCCGGAACTCTGACATTCATTGCCTCTACTCAGCTGCAAGAACTCCAAATCGAAGCAAGGTTATTTTCATACTTCAACAGAGAAACCAATAAACAAATTTCTTAGTATAATTTCAATGCAAAGAATGAAATTCGGAACTAAATTGGATGAAAACCATTTGTTGTGTCTTTACTACATTGAATTACAATAAATAATTCATTTGCTAACAATAAAAAGATTCCTTTTATTACATTTGTGCATTTTAATTTGTAATATTCTTTACCACGAACTCGAGTTAATGAATCACTAATATACTATAACACTATATATTAAAGTGACAATAAATTGTGTAATACAGTCGAATATATTCACATTCCTTTCAAATAAATATTCCATTTTCGTCACGGTTCGGAATAAAAGCGACGACCCAATCAGCTTCCAATGAGATTGTTCTCAAAATCCGAGTTAGATCGGATTTTTTCTACTTGGGCATTTTTATTGGGCTTATTTTCATTTTGCCATGTGAAAAAACAGAATCAAGTGGATTAATAAGCATTAATATGATTCTAAAAATCATTGATTTAGTGCTTCAAATCGATCCACTTCAGGTTTAGCTTCTCCCGGAGGTTGCTGGAGACTTACATAATTTGCGACAAATGAAAATGTGGATTTCGATTGCACAACTCGAATACTCGGCGGTGCTTCGATGCCGCATGCGGAATCGCAATGTTTTTTGTCCCCGGATGTGATGGGAGAAGCGAAGCGGAAGACGGAGAAGAAGAAGAAGAAGAAGAAGAAGAAGAAGAAGAAGCACGGAACACAGCTCAGCACAAACAAACACAGGAACGCTTCCGTTGAGTTGTTGCTGTAACAAAGACCTGTTGGTATTTGCGTCACCAGCGGATGCAAAAACGCCGCAGACGCGCTGACAGAGTCTCGTCTCTCCTCTCTTCGTGTAGTGCTCTCATTCAGACACACACACACAGAGAGACACACGCAAGAGCACTGAGCATCACCCTTAAAAATTCAAGTTCAAGATTCAAGTTCAGCGCCAAGTACAACACAGCAACAGCGACACAAATACACGCACAGCGCCGCAAAAGCTCTCCACGTGCCAACTCGGTTTCCCCGCTTCTGGTTGCAAATATTTCCCCTCTCTTATATAATTGCACTTTTTGCAACTGTTTCGCTTTTTTCAGTTGCTGCTAAGAATTTTGTCGGTTAAATTATTTCGCTTTTCGATAGCGGTTGCCTCGTGTTTCGCTGTCATCCACGTTCCAGATTTTTAATGATTTCTAAAGGTTTCGACACTGAAATCCAAGGTTGCGGTTTTTCCATGGATTGTCTTTGTTGGCGATCTCTTTTGTTGCATGTCGCCGTCTTCACTGGTGACTCGACGCGATGCTCGCCAATCATGAGTCCGTCTGTTGAAGGTTTCGCTTTGTGGTCGTCCGAAGGCTGCAGCAGTGTCTGAACCTTGCGAATCAGGCATGAGTTATGATTTATAAGGACTTTAATCGGTTGGTTTTTCCGAAGTTCCAGTGATATCCGTTCTTTATCTCTTCCGTCTGTTCTTTGAAAATAATTCAAGGTTTTCTACTGTTAAATAAAAGTTCCTCATACGCCCCGTTGTCCAGTTTCTTTCTTGGTCATTTAATACTCAATTTTACCGTTTATGTCTATTAAAATTTAAAATAATGCTATAAAAGAAGTCAGTTTAATCGGTTTTCGTAGATCTTTCTTGAATAATTCGCATTCTTCTTTGCTGCTCAGCCTCAAATTTAATTCAACTTTTATTTAAATCACTCATACGTCGTGTATAACTACTAAAATTAAATTGTGTAGTGATTTTTCCTTCTCTCTATTAAAGCTCCCGATTAATATTAAAGTTTAGCCCCTTCAATGGAACCCCTTCGATAACGGGGTTTCCTTACTGATTTCATAATTAATTAGCAATCATACGCAACGTGGCGCTTATAATTAATCGCTTTACATTCAAGCGAAGAAATGTTGATAACTTTCCTTATGATTTCTTTATTTGACGCCAAACATCATCAAGCGCACAATCGATGAATCACAAGGCTGTCATCTGCTTCGAGCATGCAGCTCAGTGGAAGTCCTCAACTAATTTCAAGTTCTTTCCATGAATAATGCCATAAAATAGCGGAAAACTCTTGCTACGGAGTTTCTTGCGTTGGTTTTTATTAGAAATTCACTTGATTTGAGGCCGGTTCATCAAGCAACAATGATTTGCTTCGATGTTTGATCATTACTTCTTCTACAAAAATCGGCATCAACCGCAGGAGCAACGAGCGGCTGCTTATGCGTCAAATCGATTTCGTGTGTGCCTCTGGCAGCTCAGAATTCGTGAACCGACGGAGCTAATTAATTGATGCTGATGATTGCATAATTTTGGGCAATTGAGGCTGCATTCACACATCACTAATGAGCTGCTTCCGCGCACGCGAGCGAAGGCTTAGAAGAACGTCCTGCACATGGGAGCTACATGAAAAATGCAGCTCCTCGTGCACATTACGTCAGAAGGAGGCAAAGCAGCTGTACTTTCGGATCCGTCACTAATCCCGGAAGCTGCCAACAACGAACGAATGCAACAGGCACTTGCGGCCGCACACATCACGAATCAACTTCTCCACGGTTGCTGGTCGTCATGCGCCCACACGCCCCTTTGGACAAAGCATAATTTTATTTGCATAAATCCCAGCACCCGCACGCTGCGTCCGTCCTTCCTTCGCCCAGCGCACCAAGCTTTCAACTCTCGACTGAGCCGGAAGCTTTCACTAACACAGTCGCAAGCACGAGGACAACATTTCTCCAGGTCCGTCGCTGGATCGGCCTCGCTTGAGTTCAGGAACACGCAGACAGACGCAGCGCCGACGACATTGAAACGGAGTGCGTGCACTCGACGGTAGAAAGAGAGCGAGGCACAAAGAGGAAAGAGAGAGAGAGCAGCAATAAACACAGATTAGAGTTGCCATTGCTATTGAACTAAGTGAAAGTGGATGAGCAATAAAATTCGATTGGGAAGCAACGAAATGCGAAAGTACATCTCGGCAACTCTGTTTTAGAGACTTTCATCTCTCTTTCGACACACACTCTCACATGGTTTCTGTAGCTGGCACGACTCTCATTCATTCTCAAGCGTTCGCAACAACAAAAAAGTAAACAAAAATAACATTGTCAAAATGTTGGCATTCAAAACAAACGTGGAAGCGATGCTGCAGCAGCGGCTGCGGCAGCGAAGTCAACGTGCAGCGGATTTCGGAGACGGCGAATCAGTTTGTTGGACGCTTTCAAACAGAACAGAAGCAACGAACGGAAGAGCAACGAGGCGCAGTGGAGAATTTTTGTGGAAAAGTTAAGAAAATCCATCAGTGGATTTTTTCCTTTCGGAGGAGGAGCAAAACTGAAATTGAAATCGTGCCGTTGAAAGAACAAAGTGCAAATATTTTCCTGCTTTCCGCAATTTGTTTGTTTTTCTATTCTCGACGGCGACAAAAAACAAGATGACATTTTAAGCGCGAATATTTTGCGGAAATCGTTTTCTTTTTAGTTCGTCTTCCGTTTTGTTTAATTTTTTGTGCCTCATCTTCTAAACAAGGAATTTTATTTAATTGCGGAAGTTTCGCTGTGTTCTAAAGGAAATTAAATAATAAAACAATCAAAGTGCATTCGAATTGTCCGTGTTTTGTGATGACTCTTTGCTATTTCTAATGAAGTGATTCATGCGCCAAGCAAATCGCAAATCGGCTGACATTTTTCTGGCTAAAATAAACCATTAACAAACGAAGAGTGTTGCGCTTCTCGCAGTACAAACAAACAACAGTTGAAAGAAACTGTCAGCATTATTCACTGAAAATCATCGTACAAAAAAACGTAGAAAAGTTGTTAATAGTTGACATTATTCATAGCTCTTAGCAAATGTATTAACACAAAGCAATATATTTTACTATTGAAATTTGTGATTTATTGTTGAAAAAGGGGCGAAAGTCGTAAGTTCAATCAAATAAATTTCGAATAATTCAATTTAAGGAAACAGAACTGAATCGACACTCGACGCTTTATTTATTTTCGGACAAAATTCAGTTTAATTTAAAGGTTATTCTCCTTTAAATGGAAATGTTCCTATGAGAGGGTTTTCCTCGTATCTACTTCAGTTCCTTAAAGATCTCACTTGCCTACAACATTTATTAAATTCGCTTACAACTCGGAATTACGTTGTTATCGCAATGATTCCTCCCTCCCAGCCCCATGTATCTTTTTTCTCTGCCATTTCGCACCTTTTCTCGTTGCTCTGGCGACGATTGCGAATTCATTCCATTGACATCGACAGTACGCCCACGTTTTTCGTCCCACTCAGCAAATATTATTCGTGTTTGCTTTATTTTAGGGCTTCACTTCACTTTGAACTTTTGCTGCTTGAATAGATTCCATCTTTTCCATTCAGTTTCAATTTTCTCGTTCTGTGGGACTTTTCCCGTTCAGAACTTTTAATAAATGTCACAGGCAAATTTTTTATTAAGATAACGACGTAGTTTTCATCATTTAAGCTCGGTAGAAGCTTTTAACATAAAGCTGCTGCTAAATAAGTTCAATATTTGCAGTATTCAAAGAAATAACGATGAAGATAACGATTCAAAGGCCCGACTATACAGCTTCTTAGTCGAATTCTTGTATTTCCTTGCTTTTTATTTAATATATATTCAATTATTTATTGAACGAAGTTCTTTTTGCAGCCACCAAACTTAAATCCTTTCGGAAAACTCGTCTTTTGGTGCATTTCTTCTCCATTTCCAAGCATTTTCTTGGCTGCTTGACTTCCTCTTCCTTTGAGCGCATTAATTGAATGCTGCTGCTTCAAGTGAAGTCGCCGTCGTCATCTCAGCGTCTGCTGGCTGTCGTGTTGCACTCCGTCGGTGCTTTCGACTGTTGCAAGTATGGCGGAAATTTGATTTCCGCTGCTCTGCGGTGGTCCGCGCTGGATGAAGGAAGCTCAACGCAGCACTGCGAATATTTGACAGTCATTTTGCACTCTGAATTTTTAATTCCTTTTCCGGAATTTCTGCGTTGTTGCGGACTCGAGAACGTGGAAGATTGAAGAGTGGCAACGTTGAGTGGAAGGGGGAAATTAGCACCGCGTTGTTCACGGTTAAACATTTAGCAGCTGAAACCCTTTGATTAGAGAGGGAATTGAATTTTGTCTGTTGTTTTTGTGACTGCTCGACGATTGTTAATAATAACCCGAAATTATTTCTAATGTTTTAATGCCTTTTAGCTGACAATTTTAGATAATTATAATTATAATCCCTGCAAAACAAAACAAGTGTTAAATCGGTGTTTGTTAAAGAAATTTGTTGATTTAAGTAATATAAACAAAGAGCTTAAATAACTTGTTAATGCTTTAATTAGTATACAAAATATTAGAAAACAAAAGTGATAAATAATTACAAAAACCCTTTGTTAATGAACTTCAGTGCATCAGAAATGATGCTTTCAATGTTGAAAATCCTATTTATCACACACTCAAATAAAGTATAGAAAACTATTTATAAAGCTGCAACCAACGCAAGTACACAAAATCAATGCTTCCATATCAAAGTAGAAAAAATATACACAAATAAAATTAAAATAATATTCGGCTAAAGGGTAAAGTTACTATTTTCAAAGAAGGCTTTTAAATTGGATGAAAAAACATCAATAAAACGAAATCTGTGCAACACAAAAGCAACTATTTTCGCAATTAAATATTTACGAATTGCAAACATCGAGTAATCAAAGGATTCAAGGATAAAAAAGGCAACTGCAATAATAAATGATACAAAACAATCAAAACTCGGCGCAGCTTCCGCAAATATTGGCTACACTGCAACAACAAAAGCAGCAGCAACAAAGGCAACTACAATCATCAATACAACAACAGCAACAACAACAACAACAACAGCAAAAATATCACAAAGAAATCCCCAAACTTCGCGTTCATTACGTCAAGCTAAATGCAAAAGATGGCAGCAGCGGTTCAGCGGCCAAAATGAAAGCCATCGCCGCTCCGAACATTCGTCGGCGACGTCGCTGCGAGAAACACAACCTTGAATTGTACCGCGGCGATCGTGAGCAGCAGCTTTTGTCGTCTCCATCGACGTCGGCGACTACCTCTCAGCGAACGGCGCACGCGACTCTCTTCGATGGCATCCCGGCGCCGCCCATAACGCCGCCGCCCGCTTTCCTGCCCATCGGCTACAAGCGATCATCAACGAAGCGTTGTCTAGGTGAGTGACTGGCGAGAACTCGGAGTAAGCGAATTATACAAGGAAAAGGAGGGGAAATTCCTCAGACATTCGCCTTTCGTTATTTTTCCTGCGTCCTTTTATATCTCATTGAACACTTTACGATAAGGAAAAGCTTCAATAATTGAGCTTAATTAATCGAAATTAATTCCAAGTCGCTTTTCGTGTCTAAACACAAATTTCATTCATTTCAAATAAGATGTTTGCCTTGGACAACATTTCGGCATCATTCACAGCACGTTAACCGCAATATTAATTGAGCTTAAGTCTATTATTGGTCGTCATCGGAGGCTTTCAGCAGAAGCGCTGCTTGAGTTCGGCCAAATATCCTCCGCAAACATTCGAGTGGCTCTAAACAAACGAACGACCGCCCTCGACGGTTCCAATTCATGTTTCTCTTAAATAAACAGCTGTTCAGATCGAAAGACTGTCAACATCTCAAAGAAAAATGAAGAAGTTTGCCACCACGAGTATTTTAAAGAGTTGTGTTTCGCTGTCTTAAAAGAAAGACGAGAATATTTTGAATAAATTCCTTGTAATATCAAGTCTTTTACTCAGTTTAATAATGTGAATGAGAAGTCTCCATTTCCGCTCTAATGCCCACTTTTAAGTCCCTCCAACGTAAGCAAACGTTAACATAAGTGGATGTACCGAGCACTTAATTCGAATTCCTTGCAGCATTTTGCACTCGCTCCAAAATCCACAAATAAATCTCGGGCTTTGAATGGGGATTGCGAATAACTGCAACCGAGACTTCATATTCTGTTTATGAATTCCTGGAATGAATTGAAGCAGACATCTTTGAAATCTCTCTGAAATGTTTGTACATATTTCTATAAAATTCTCGAAGCAATGTTCTCTGGGCACATAAATCGATGAGTTTGCTGATATTTGCTTTGATTATTGAAATATTTGCTAGGACCAACTGCAATTTGACGAGTACTTGCAGCATTTCTAATGTATTTGAGTCTTTCTCCATTCATTTTGCTTCAGTTGTCCTCGAATTTATAATTTTATTTATGAGTGTTCGACATTCAAAGCTCATCATCAGCCTCGAATTTGTTAAAAGATCTCCTCAAAGCGAAACCGATTTTTTATTTATTTGTTGCGAATGCAAAGCAAAAACATCGCTTCTCCATGACAGCCGTTAGTTCCTTTGTCCTTTTAAGCAGCTTTCCAGGTGTTTGTTGTCGTCCTTTGACACGTTGATATGCGGCACTTGTTTATGATTGTCAGTGGAAAACACGTGAAAGGGGATCCGAAAAAATACTGTCAACGTGCGCTCGGCGGATATCTGAAATGCATTGAATGTCTGCTGTGCACTCTTCTGGAAAAACTGCATCCGCACAGGGACTCGGAGCGACGACTGCACACAACGCAATTGCAGATAAACTCGCGTCGAAGTTTTCCACTGTCACAGTTTCTGATCCTTAGATTTTTCCCTTGTGTCGAGCGAAAAATAAAAGACGTATTTTCATTTCTTTAATATTTTCGTATGTATTGTATTATTTTTCGAATTTTTTAACGTCTTCTTGCTGCTTGCCGCATCATGGCGAAGTCTTTGAAAAGACTCCTCTCTGTACATGCAAAAATGCAATTAATTTGCCGCTCTTGTCTTCTTCTACACTCCTATAAAGTCCACGAGCATGCTTCCATTCGATGTTGAAATAAAACCGCAAAGAGATTTGTTTGCACTTCTCAAAATAAATATCCTTTCGCTGCCCAGCCTCGCAGCACCGAGATTGATGCTGGCCTCCTCCACATCCTTGAGGATGTTTGGATTCCGCTGTCCACAGTCGAAAATCTTATAAATTAGAGCTCACAACGAACGCCTTCGCCCGATGTTTGCCCGAACGGACGAGGGAGCGAAGGACATACGTGAAAAATGCATGTTTTAATTAAAAAATAGAGAAGAATTCACTTGATCCGCCTGCTGTTGCTTCTTCCTGCGACAAGATACTGTTTCAGTCAACTCCTCAGCAACTGCAAACTAATTTATATCCTTTGATACTCCTTTGATGCTAAATAAACTTGCGAATAAAGGAGTTGAAGAGCTTTAACATGATATTAAGCAAGTTAATAATGCATCTCTTACACGATTCTATTTTATAATCTCATTAAATTTTTGTAGCCAAAGATTAATTTTTTGAATTCTATTTTGATTATTTCCAGGTGAGTCTGAACATCGCAGCAACAATTCGTGGTACAGCAGTAAGTATGTCATTCGAGAGCCGACGTCAATCACTGAACAGAATGGAAAGGGATAAAAAGGAAAAAAGATAATTCAGGGGAATATTATGGGGAAATATTTAGAGATGCTTTGATGTAGAGGAGCTTCTGACTGTAACAATGAACAACTTCGAGTGAGGAGCTGCTCGAACCCTGAATTCCGAACAATTTTTATATCTAATCTGCTGAAGGAGGCTATACTATGTCTCCGAGACATCCCCTGATGGGTAAACATTACATAACTGAACGACTCTTCCAGCGTCTCTACATAGATTTCATGGGCCCCTATCTAAGATCAAAGAACGGCAATTCCTTCGTCTTCGTATGTCTGGACTACTTTTCGAAGTTCGTTTTTCTGCAACCAATGCGAAGTGCCACCTACGTTAATGTAGCTACATTTTTAGAAAGTAGTGTGTTTAATGTTTTTGGTGTCCCTAAGTTTGTACATTCTGACAATGGGAAACAGTTCGTTTCTGGCATGTTTAAGGAGTTTATAGAAAAGTAAGGAGTTAAACATTCAAAACAGGATTTTACTCGCCTCAAGGCGAGTAACTAACCAAAGAACAGTCCTATACGAATAATCTCGATAATCTACTTCTATTTGACTTCATTAGCACTACAATTCGCAATATACACACCTAATTATGATGTAATCGGCCAAATAACCAAGAATATTCCGGGTACATCTCTGGGATTTTCCTGGATTTGGATGAATTTATGGAAACGATCATTTGTAATTTATTCTTAATTACAAATGATGCTTTTTGAATTAGAAATGCCGCTTTCTGTACAGTTTAAGGTATAGGTTAAGGTGGAGGTAGTATCAGGTAATCGCCATTGGAGACAATATCAAGCTGCAGATAATACAAGCCAGTGCAGGTCCTCTAAATACAATGTGAAGAAAAGTGAATTAGGAACTCTGGACTTATTTTTCAAGCCTTCGCTCGAATCCAATCGCAGTGGAAACACCTACGCTAGTGTTTTAATGCATCTTGTGCAACATCAACCGAATCTCGGCATTTAATTAGCCCAGTAACGTCGTAAAACGCTCGTGTGTTAAAGTAAATTGAGCGACTTTATGTTTCTCGACATCAATTTTATGCTGAGATTGTAAAGTCTCATTAAGTACGAGGTGTGGAGGAAGCGATAGAAGCTTTCGCTTTACAGCTCGAAGTTTAATATTCAACAGCGATTCGAGTTTTGCTCCTTTGGGGTTCGCAGGTCAAATGTGTGTGTTGCGATTTAATACCTTGTACAGCAACAACAACAACCGCTGCCCATTGTGACCATGTCCTTCGCTTTTTTATTACTTTTTCAATATATTCCATCGGTGGTCCATTGAACAATGCAAATAACTTTGCTTTATTCAGCCTTCAATAAATAAAAACAGACAAATTATAACGATGACGGTTGCATGGCATCGATATAAGGGAGAAGACGAGGGAAGAGAGAGGGGGAAAACAAGAGATCAACGCAACAGAAGCCGCCGCTGTCTGCACATTTGAATTGTTCGTTGGTGGTTCAAAGCAGAAAGAGCTGCGATTGTTTGTTGCATACTTTTTGGCACTGTCATTTTCAACATCCTTCCGCTGAAAGTCGTTGTTGCAGTTGTTTTGTAATTTTTGGCAGAAACATAGACGAATAAAACTGTTTGTTGGCGGTAAAAAATTATATTTATGGTTTCGCAATCAGAACGAATTCAGTTGGAACGAAAACGCTGCAAATGAGCGTCGTCCTTCCTACTGTGCAGAAGGTCATGGCAAACAGCAGCAGTTGCTGCCATGTATCGCCCGTGGGCCGAAGGACACGCACACATGTCCTGTCCGTCCCTGGGTCCCGCTTCTGCTGCATTGTCGAAGTCTCCGTGCGTCTATTGATCGGTTTTGCACAGCTGCCGCCTCCGGTCGCATTTGCCACTTCATTCCGCAAAAACAACGCCGTCCGCTTCTGACTGGCAGCCATTTTTAGTGCAGTTCGCTTCCAGAACCGCCCGCAATTTAATTGATGCGGACGCGGCTGTTAATTGTCGCCTGCACTCGGCAATTAACTACGAAGACCGCAATGCACCGCTTCCCCACATTGCAAACGCCATTAATAAGCTTCATTTGCTGAAGCACGTAACAGTTTTCGAACAAAGTTCCACGAGGTGTTTCTAATCTATGCCTAGAATCCCTATGGATGCTTTCTATTGTGTCTGAAGGTGAAACTTTTCGGGTTCACAGCTTAACTTGAAAGTTTCAATTGTGCGCGGAGGAAGCATTTCAAAGTCCTTAAACACTGGGGAATTCATGCACGAGTGGAGAATCGCCACTCTTATTCGGAGCAGCACGTAAGCATTTAGATGCGGTCGTCGCTGCTTCCGCTGAATTCGGCGCATTGCCACATCTGCGAATGATCATCCTTTCAGTTGCAATAAATCCAACTTAATCACTGAATTGAAATCTCCACCAGCGACTACACAAACGTGCAACCGACTGCCTTCGCATTCGTTTTGTGGTTAGCGAAACCACACATTTAAATGCTCCGTGTGTGCGTTGAAACAAAGTGAAATATGTAAATGAAGGAGACGCACCGCATCAGAAGATGTCCTCCCCGGAGTTCAGCTCACTTCAACTGTGTAATTGTTGAAGGTGGCACTTGAAATGCAGAGCGAAGGTCTGAAAATGAAAGCCGCAGCATCCTGTGCCAAGGAAAAATATACTGAATTGAAGAAAAAAAAATTAAAATGTAATTAAATAATAAATAAATTTAAAGCCAATCGCAATAACCCGAAATGAGAATCTTAATTGAAATTGCGACAATTTTGTGCTATTAATGGGAACCTTTTTCTTGCCGCAGTCGCCGAAACAAGCGAGGATTTAGTACATTTCTAATCAATGCTCAATCTCGGACTTCAATTTGAGAAAACTTAAAAGACTTGTGGACACCGAGGAGGACTCCAAATCGAGGAGGAGTTAAGTTTTAATGTAGTATCGAGCGATGCTGGTTTTATTAGTCAGGTGCTGGCATCTCTTAAACATGTTCCTTCCTCTTAAAAAGAAGAACAAAATAATTATTCGATAGGTTTTTCGAAGTTGTATAGGACACTGTATAATTTGTAGCCCCGTGCATCGCTTTAGCCTTGTCTCAAATGATTTCTGCCGGAGCAGTCATTATGATGAGCCTGAGCGATGGTAAAAATAGGTAAAGTTGGATGAGAGTGTGGAGTTACTACGTGATTAAGTGTACATCACTCATGTGGAATATTCGACTTAATCCATTAGGAGTACAAAGTAACATTAGTGACTATTTCTGATAAACGTCATTAACTGATAAACGTCACATGGCTAATAGTACAAGTACAACCTATAAAGCCTATGTTTTTATAGTACTGGAATTAATAAGGTTTTCCTATTGAACCAATAGTTTTGTTAAACTAAATTTTTCTCGAAAATGAACTCATTAATAATCCAATAAGACGCGTGTTGTTATTTATTTAATAGCAGGAAAATGTGAATTTTTCAGTAATACTTTATACTACACCATTTCCAATTGAAAATGAGATTTTTCATATTTTTCAATAATGAGAATAGAACAAATGTAAATGAGATTTTTCATATGAAAAGGAGATGAATTTGAATTCAGCAACTAAATTTTAAGGTAATAAAAATATAATCGCACGTAGGCTGCAGGCAACGCAAAAAACGCGGGTCGTATGGAAAATATTTTACAAGTTCATAGTAAAATATTAATTAAATAATATATCCCGAGGAAAAGGCATTTTGAAGTAAATTTGTGCCTTTAAATTAAATTAAATATACTAATGGTAAATTTCGTACTAGTTTCTTATAAACTGAATAAGCAAAGAAAAAGTTATTGCGAATTAAATGTGAACGGAGAACGATAGAGACTCTTCCGAATTTATATTAAAATATTATGTGGCATCCTTTTGTTCTGTAGATGAACTGAGATCCTGAGGACATCACAATGCACCAAATATTTGTTTAAATGCATCTTTTAAGCGCAGAAGTACCTCAGTGATCTCTAAAAATTCTGTTTTGTCAGTCGTTTTATGTTTTTTAAGGAAAAGCCAAGAAAACGTGAAGAATTTTTCAATTTTTATTCGCTTGGAAGCGTCTCCATGACACTTTTTAATATGGTTTTCAAATGCATTTTTTATAAAAAACGGAAGCACGTATGATCACGTTTAACTTTATTCCTATTGAATTTAAATTTGCATTGAAATTAGGGCATCAGCAGCACCCGGAATTCCTCCGTCGGTTTCCTCTGCAGGCGAACGTAATTCATTCTTCGTTCGTCCTTTCTTGCCACTCAGCCTCCCCTTGAAGAATCGCTGAGCAGCTCTCAAATTAAACTTTAAATTAGTTTCGATTCGTTTTCAAGATTCTTCGTCCATTCTGCGAGCTGCATGCAGAATAACTTCGAGAGGATTTGTTGCATTTCTTTCGCCTTGCGTTCGAATGACGTTTTGATGAATTTGTGGATGGATTCGATGTTGACTGCGGTGCCTGGCTGCTCGTCCTGCGAAAGGCTTGTGCGATCGATGTGCTGAGGACAGAGACGGAACCTTCGTCGTAGTTTCTGCGTTGTCCTTAATTAAGAAGACCGCATCCATATTCTGTACGAAGGAAACAAGCACACGGAGCAGTTCATGTCTTGTTCTGTGAAACCTGCAGCCAGCTGATGTTTCTCGTGCTTTTACTGCATCTATTAAAACAGGAGCAACCTTGGAATAAGCAGAAAATCTGTTAAACTGCTTCGGCAACCTTCAACACTGCGACGGAGGCCGGAGAAGCAGCTACAAACGGAGCTGAAGTGCTCGATATTTCAGTAAACGGCGACGGGCGAATGACGGGCGAGCAGAGATCACGTACGAGGTGCAAACTGCCGTCTAACAGCAGTTCGACACACGAGAGACTCTCGATTGAAACGTTGCGCCATCGATGGCTGCATCAGATGATCTCTTTGTCTCATGGGAGGAGGCGTGGGTGTCGCTGCCTCATTCCGCGCGCACAGTCGTCACTGCAGCATTTCATGAATGAGCAATAAACAAGGCGAAGCGGAGCGTGAGTCTTTGTGCTGTATGAGTTTCGTGCTCGCAGCAGCCGAAAAAATATAAAAATTGATGGACCATTTGACGGTCGGCAACATTTCTGTTTGTCAGTCTCGCTGTCGGTTGCTCGTGTGTTTTTCTTGGATGAGCGAATTGTAATTTAAACAAATGCCAATAGTTTCAGCGCCGTCGCTTTTAGCTGCTGCGTTGGCGGCGTTTCATTTGCATCCAATATTTCGACGTCTTTCTTCTGGAATTTCTCCAAGGTCGTCCGCGTTCAAGTTCATCTGCGAAACGCTTTCGCTGCCTGCTTCACAGAATCATTTTTATGATCGTTGCTTTTGCCTTTTCAGCTCCAATTAAGTTTTCACTTTTCAATAGAGCGACGAATGCTGACTTTTTAATTATTGGAAATCGCAACAGGCTCTTGAATTTCCTCCCTCTCTCGTGCTTCTCGACTAGAAATTAGAAATTTGTTTTCGCATTCCAATTATTTCCGAGCTGACCTCAATTTTCCTTTAAAGCCCATCGAGTGAGGATTTGCATTCATTGAATGAGCGCCGAGCATACTTCCAAAGCCATTCACTCGGCACACAAATGAAAAATGAGGAATTCTTTTGCTTTCTTTGATTTCCCACAATAAATCTTAAGAAGTTTTCCTTTTCACTCGATGTTGGTTCTGCGAAGCAATGAGCAGCACTCAAGCCAAGCACGAATGCTCTCGCTTCCGAGATCCATAAATCTCGTCGCATTCATATTCACTCCGCATCCCATCCACGTGGCTCTGCGTCTCCCGGAAGACCTTCACCCACGATGGCGACGTAGCTGCAGCCGCCGGCGTCCCGCTCCGCTTCGTCCAACCTTCAACTTTCTTCTGCGACTCTAATGAACTTCACCTTCGAGGATGGAATAAATCAGAAGGAAAGCCTTAAAGCAGACAAACTCACTGAAGAGAACTTAAAACTCTTATTAAAGGACGAAGAAAGCCCCGCCTCATAATAACCACGGAACGATTAAGCAGATTTTCTTTATTGCATTCAATTTTGAAGCGAAATTCCTCTTGATTCGGAGGCGATTGCAACCGCTTGACTCACTGCTTCGCTGCTTGATTAATCTTGCGATGAATGCTAATCTGTTGACATCACGCCGAAGGTCGCCGAGTGGCTGTAGTTTTCGAATAGCTGCGCTTCGGTAGTTTTATTTATAGACTGCGGCGCGGACGGAGACGCGGACTACAATTCGCATGAATAAAAAATTGGCGTCCCGAGTTTTCTGGCTCAATTTCAAGGCGTTGACTGAGGAATTCGAATTTAATAAAGCGATGTGTTTTCAATCGCGCGAATGTGGAATTCTGAAGGGTTTCTGTCTTAATTGGAGGAGCAACGACTCAAGAACCTTGGAAAATAATTTGATATTAGATTAATTTCGCTTAAAACATTTCCCTTTGTACAGCAAAGTGTTAAAATAATACGAAAATCGTGTTGTTTCATGTGCTGCAAAATAAACAGCTTCTTGAATCTTCTTTGGAGTGAAATGGAGCTGCATCCTCCACGGCTTCCCGATAATAACGAGGCGGCTGTCTGTCTGTCTGCGTGTTGTTTGCATAGACAAGTAGACCGAAGGACGCGCTTCCAGGCAGACGCTCACTGCTCTCCAGTTTCCTCCGACATCCGTGCGAACAGTTATTTGAATATGTCGACTAGAAGCTGTTGTTATCGTAGAGCAGCACACGTTCACCCATGGCCACACATTCCCGTTCGAAAAGAGGATCGGAAGAGGAGCCGCTTCAGTGCGACGGCAGCTCCGCAAAGTATGCAGTGTTCTTCGCTTCCATGCGATTCACTAGAGAGTAGAATTTCAGCAGAACATCGCAACGCATGTTTCCATGGGGAGAAAAATAAATTCTGTTGTCTGCTTGCTGTTGGGCTTTTGTATTTATTGAGAAACTGCTGCCGAGTGATAAGAATTGATAAGAGGAGGGATTTCCACAAGCCGAACACCGAATGGAGAACTGATTTAATGAATTTCTAATCCTTTTCTGTCGCTCTCCGTCCTCTGTTCTTCCCCATGTCCCTTTCCAGTGCGTCTACATCTTTCCTCAGACATTCATCTATCGGCTGTTGTCACAAACAAATGACGGTCAGTGGCTATAAAATGAACACTTGTTTTAATAAATCTCCTCATGGCAACGAAGCTCTTCGAATACCATCGCCATGAGTCGCTGTGTGTATTTTTGGATTCCTTACATCGTCAGCAATCGCGGCGTTTTGCTGGCACCGAAACAGGTCGCTGCCACCGCCTGAGATTTCGTTGAAATATTTCCCTGTTGAAGAGTTTAAAATAAACGCCGCGGAATATCAGCCGTCATAATTAAGTGTGTTTCTCTTGAGCTTCGCAAAGGACGTCGTCTTATGTCAATGTGTCAGCGTGTCAGTGCACCACGACGCACACATACACGTTCACACACATGGCGTAAATCCCGAACGCGCGCGTGTAAAGATTTATGACTCGCTGCGTTAGGATTACGTCGGAAAATTCATTTATACACTTCAGAATTTATTTCTTTCGCCTTCGGTCGCTGATGAAGAGTTATGAGATCCTTTGGCAAGGATTTTCCTTTAATTTTCTAATATAAAATGATGTTTATTCGGTCATTTTTATTTGCTTTGATCCTTTGAAAGAAGTCGGATTAAAAAAGCCATCGAATCTCGTCTTTAAAAACTGTGCAAATTCCAGATTAAATTGGGGAAAGCAGCAGAAGGAACGAGTTTTCATTCAACTCGGCTTCTCTTTTGTGTACTTTTGTTGTATTTTTGCCGATTTAATATCAGTCGTTGCTGTTATTAAAGGTTGTCAAGAGGTGAGCAACGAAAATAGATTTGTTGACGTTATTTTTAGCTGCTGATGAGAAGAATTTTAACGTTGGACTCGGCTGTGGACAGCAAGAATTTCAAATATTTATAGGTTACTCAGTGAAGAGAGTCTCACACAATAAAAAAAACCAAAGTCAAGACTCTCACGCCTTTTTTTCTTCTTCCATTTAAGAGATTCGACGGATTCCTTGCGGAATTCAGACGGTTTTTTGTCGAAATCTTTGCATGTTTTTGCCTATGGATTCTGATGACTTCTGAAAGCAATAACAACAACGAAAGAAAAAACAGAAATCCTCAAATTTGATTATTTCTAGATTGTAAAAATATCGCTTTTGACAGAACTCAATTGAATTCCGTTGCATGTTTTTATTCTGTGTCGTTCGTAGTTCATCAGCTGCGTCTTCCCTCCGCAACGGAAATAAAAATAATGCAATTTTGATCAGAATTCATTTAACTCGTTGCGGCGGCTTTCAGTTGATTCGATGCTGCGTTGTGGGTGATGTTCGGCTATGAAAATCCCATGAAGCCATGGGAGGAGGAGGGCCGCGGATGAGGAGCAGCCTTTGTCAACATCATCTGCGTTTTTATTGCGCATTCTTGGCAATAAAAGTGACCAAAGTGACGAGTTCATTAGACGAGGAATGGGAAAATATTAAATATAACATCGCGAAACATTGAAAATATCAATGGAGCTGTTGTTGGCTCTAAGACTCACACAAATAACGAATTTTAATTCAATTGAGGGACGAAAATTGTGATTTTTACGTCAGCTCATTTCGTGTATTCATTTAATTACAAGCGTTGATTTATTAATTAATTAAAAAGAGCAACGATTTCATTTTCTCAATTAATTAAATTAATTTTCGATCGTCTAAAAGCCAAACCAATGCATTTAATCACTTTATTTGTAATTATTTAATGGATTTTCTTCCTTTTGTGTATCCGAGGTGCATCAGGATGTTTCTACAATTACAATTCCTTCAAAATCACGGAGCAAATCCGATTCCTTGCATTGTTTTTGAAAAGCGAAGCATGATTTTAATTAAAATATCGAATTGCTTTTGAAACTATTCAAATTACGTAAAAAAGCACGTAAAAAAGCATTTATTCAGCTTCCTTCTTCTGTTGCTTCAGTTTCTAAATAATTCACAATTTTCTAATCGATGTTCTTTACATTTATTCATGTAGTTTTCTCAATGAAATTAAGGAGTTTAATTAAATAGTTTACTCGCCAATTTCAGGCACAAACTTCGCAGTGGAAAACTTTTCCAATGGAAATCATCGATTGGCGATTGTTTTTTGTTGTTGTTGTGCAATAGAAATTCAAAATATTTTGTATTCATTGGAGAAACTTCCGAAAGTCTTTTCAATGCCTATTTTATTCATTCTTTCGCAGTTCATGTCTCAGTTCAAAGTCAATTAAATTAAAAGCAGAACAACTGCGATTCTCTTGACCCTGATCGTCTTTTGACGACTGTCAGCAGCTGTCCACGTGACGCAGGAAATTCTCTCAGTTCGACGGACTCTGAATGAGGAACAAAAAGAATGTAGCTACACGATCTGCAGAAAAACCCAAAATCTGCAACTTTTATTAATTCTAGATTGCAAAAATACCGCTTTTAATACGATTGAATTGAACAGACTTTTATTAAAAAGCAGATTAGCAGATAGATTATTGTCACAATTATTTAATTAAAAATAAATTTAAGCCAAACGTTAAAGACTCATTAACATTAAAATCCATAAAAGGTGCCACAGTATTCAACCCCAAAACTCAATTAAATATTTAAACTCACCTGAAACAATCGAAGGAGCGACGAATGAAGAGTCTTAAACATGCTTTCATGGGTCTCTTTGCGGTTGCCCTGATATTGATCAAAGCAAAGCACGTCTTTAAGTGTCTTGTATCAATGTCATTCCTCGTCCCAACGAATCCATGGAATCGCTTTATCCTGAACAATTCGAACGAGGGAGGAGCTGCTGAGTTGTTTGCATCGAAAGTTTGTGTTTCATCGCATGTAACGATTTGATAAACAAGCAAAAAAAGAAACGAATAGAACGATGCATTAAAATATCAATTTATTAAACAAACAGAAGGAGGAAACATTAACAAAATTATGATTAAAAACATTCATTGTTCGAATGAATGAATTCAAAGCGATTTTAAAATCATTTTCAAATGTGAAATTTAGAAATAAATAATTGAATAAATAAATAAAGGATTGATATTCTTTGTGTTCCTGCAAATAATTAACAAATTCCTGTTTAAAATGGAGTATGAATTCAGTGCTGTTAATTTTAAACACTAAAACAAAGCACTAAGAGGCCAACTCGACGCTAGGACTTAATAATTGTTCGCTGTAATGAATTAAAATAGTTTCTGGGAACAAGAAAAAATACCAATTCGCTCAAAAAAACTGATTGGAATCTGATTAGGCTGTCACTTTTATTCTAAACAGGGAACAAACTGGAATATTTAAAAGGAATGTGAATATTCTGACTAAATTACTCAATTTAATTCCACTAATTATTTATATTTGATGTCGTTAAAAATTCATATATATATAAAAATTTCTTGATTCATGTTTGCAATTAACTCAATTCGAGTTAAACGACCGGGTTAAACAATATTGCTAATAAAAATGAATGAAAAGTGAATGAGATGAATGTAATGAAAGCTATGTTTTTATTATTAGCCAATTAACTAAAGTAATTTAATGTAGTAAATAAAATAATGTAGAATTTCCTTGTTTTTTCTTTCCTTGTTGTGATTTTTAAACAGAAAATTAGTTTATTAGAGTCAATGGTAAAGTATTAAAATAAACTTGTTTCGATTTGAATTGTGTGCTCCTTAGAACACATGGAATCCTTCAGCACACATAATTTTACTGTTGATATTTACAATTGGAATCCAAGCAAGCTACCCATTAAGATTCCAGTTGGGCTGCTTGACGCTGCGAATGTGACCGAATTTCGCGTCCAATCAGAATTCGAATTTACTCTGATTGTTGATGTCCCACTTGAAAAACCTACACAACTCGAAGGTATCCAAAATTCGCGACATTCCAATCGCTTTTTTTTATATTTATCTATTTTTTCATTTCCTTTTTCCTTTATTATTCTTAACCTGAACCATTCCTAGTCCTTGTATGAAGCCAACTGCTGTTTATTTCCTTGAAGGCTGTCAGCTGCGTGTTTGTCACTTTTCTGGATGACAAAAGCGAAGTTGACAGGTTTAATCTTATCTGTCATTTCCATTATTGCGATTTTGCGATGGCTAAAAAACTTGGTGTGTGGTTGACTTGAAATTAATGATGCTCCACAGCCTTTTGACGACCTTTTGGTGTCTTAAAAAAAGGGGAAAGTCTTGAAGCTGCAGCAGCTTTAACATAATAATTAATTATCCTTCGATTTCAGTTATTTTTTAACGTTTCCCTTTGTTTCGTTGCTGTTTCAGAACCTAGAAAAGACAAGACTGATGCCCCGATCGGTGGAAATGGAACGCTTTCGCCCAACACCGAGCAGCCGTCATGTCAAGGCTCCATGTTGCCCCCGCCAGGCGGCGGTGCGGCGCTGAACTCGAGCGGGCCGCAGCACCAGGCCGATGGACACTCACAGAACTCCAAAGCCGAGCGGCCGAGCACGCTGAGCAGCGGCGCCAACAAATTGTCCAGGCGCGTCAACATCTGCTACCACAACGAACACTGTAAGCACCAAAACCATTCCTATAATGATCCAAAGACCAGATTTCAGTCCAAATAAAGCGTTCTTCGAAGGAGCGAATTAAGAACAGGTCTCGTAGTGCTAGTGACCCATTGTTCACCGGCAGAAGAACGTAGCTCGACCCCAAGCACGTCCCGAATCGAATCACATCCCACTTAATGTTGGTTACCCGATTCCTGTGACCGACTCATGCTCTTCATTACCCCACGACCTCTCATCGACATTTTCTGCACTCTTCTCCGCAGATCCCGATGGCGGCCCCAACGCAGGCTCCGGGTTCGTGGGCGGTCCGCCCGGCAGCACCCCACCGCCCTACGCCGACGCTCACCACCTCCACCACCACCACCAGCAGCACCAGCAGCAGCAGAGCCAGAAGCTGCCCAGCCACGTGCTGCTGTCGGAGCTGCCCGAGCCGCCGATCCCGCTGTCGGAGATCGGCCCCATCCCACCGCCGCCGATGTTCTCCACGCCGAGTCCGACGCTGATTGCGGGGCGCGCGCACGGCCCCGGCGCGGTCAACGACCAGGACTACCAAGGCTACGATTACGACGGTAGGCAGAGCGCCCATTAACCACACACCACTCACGCTTTTAACCACCTCAACACACAACATCCACGCTCCAGACTCTCGTTAAAGCTTCGTCTTCCAGCCTCTTCCGTTGCGTCCTCTTTTGCCAACGTCTCATGAAAGCCTTTTTGCTGTGTTTCAGATCAAGATGCCGACCAGGACGAACTCGACTCCGACGAGGAGTACCTATTCCAGCTGAACCAGCAGCACCAGCTCAGCAACCACGTCGACACGCAGCGCGTCGAGGAGATCCCAGCCAAAGAGCCGAAGCCGAACGCAGTTCCGCTCAAGTCGGCGTTGAAGAAGAAGCCCGGCCAAGCGACCTCCTCGCCGGGGACGCCCACCCAGGACCACGCCAACGCCAACAACAACAACAACGCCGTGAACGCTTCCGGGTCCGCGAATCAGCGGCCGTTGGTGGTGCGGCAGGACGCGACGAACAACTATTCGCTGAAGTAAGCGTCTGCAATTCTTGTCTTACCTCTCCGATCCATTATATTCATTGTATTTATATATAAGTAACTCATGCCTAGTGTAGCGTTTCTCAAATTCTTGTTGATTCATTTAGAAACGTTCCTCATTTGAATTTAATTCTTTATCTTCTCGTTCTTCCACTTTCCGTTTCCGTTTACTTAACCAACTCCTACCACACGCCGAATTAGGCCGATTCTTCGTCCACGGATTAGAATATGGTAAAAATTTGTTTATTACTGAGTAGTTTAGCAGCCATGTTTTTCGTTGTTGTGATTGGTGTGTCGAATGTGGAATGGAGATGAAAACGCACCCCGCATGTCAACTAATTTATGATTTAATCCACGTTTGCTTCTTTTGCTAACAACACAGAACCAGAAAGTCCAGCAGCGTTCATTAGTGAGCACTGCAAAGTTGATCCACGATCCTGGGCACTGAATGACCTCTAGAAGCATGGCATCACATTTGCAGTTAACATTTTCTGTGTTATCAATGTCAATGGCTTTAATTGCTCTTTATTTAATTACTTTCAAGTGTTTTTTACTCTGCAAAAGTCACCCTCGACTCTCTTCATTCATTCTTCTTCCTTACTTTGGCCAAATCGACGTTTTACTAGCCATAAAAACCGAAGTTTTACGTCGGAATCTAAATTAAAGCGATTTTCATTCATAAAGTCGTGGTTATGAGTGGATGAGTGCGAGAGATGAGAGTTGAAGGAGCGACAGTGAAGTTAGGAGATTGTTGAGGAGGAGGTGAGGTGAAAAGGCAGACGAAGTGAAACATGGAAACCTTCGAGTGATGAAGTGAGGTTAATTCAAGAGTTTCATGGAAATTATAGCAACTAAATTTAATTGAAAATTAAGTAATAATTTCCCATTATCGCTTTTTATGACGTTTGTCAAGAGGAGTAACAACCGAGAGGAGAATGAGGAAGATTCTTTCAGTTTATGGACTTCTTTCGTACCCAAAACTCATCACAATCGACTTCAAAATGATGCCAAACTCGCGCGCATATTCCAATTTAATCCAATCCCAATCGGAACGTGTATTTATTTAAAGATGGCGTAGAAAGTTTCGTTTGCATCGATTTTCGTCGCGGTTTCTTCGCGTCGCTGCTTCTGATCCGTGTTTCTTCCGCAATTCAAAGTTGTTCTAAGCCTCCGCTCGGTGCTTCTTCTTGCCATTGTTCGCCGTTCGTGGTTGTTGCCATTTTGCGCAAACTTCCTGAAACTCGGTTTGTGTTTTCACATTTTTCACAATGGCGAAATTTTTGAATGGCGCTAATTGAAAGCTTTCAACAACAGTTCAGCAACTTTTCCACTCGTGGTTGTTTTTAATATCCTACGAAGTGTTTTCGGTCGTCGTCGTTGTTGTTGTTGTTGTTAACTCGGTCCATGCGAGTTGTTCGTTTCGAAACACTTTGTTTCGTTCCACTTTCCAAGTTTCACAAAGAAAAACCTTTTTAGAAGCACGCGACTGTTCAAGTCGCTAAAAGAGGTTTCTTCAGTTTGTTCAGTGAACTCGAAGCAGCGCGGAATGAGTCCAAAAAAAAGCTTAATTGCGGAACTAGGGGGACTTTTCTTATACTTTAGGCCAATAAAAGCGTCAATACTTGGTCAGTTTGTCCAAGAAGCGACGTCAAATGTTCATTTTAATTCATAACAATTCAATTTATTTAAGAAAATGCAGAATTTGTCAGTTTCCGTTGAAGCGTCGTGTTTAATGACGACTTTGACGAATTAGCAAAGCGTTTTAGACGTTAAAATTACCCACAGAAGGATTAAAAAAGCCTTCGAAGCACGATTCTGTCCTCGTTTCTGGTCGGAGTTCCTTTTGAACTCCGTTTCCCGTTTCAGAAGCTCAAATGTTGGCTTCCACCTCCGAGCAGATGCTTCGTGTTGCTCCTGCCTTTGAGCCAGCATAATTAATGTTATTTTCACTGCCTTTTACCACATCCTGAACACGTTCCAAACAGCGTTTGTTCAGCCTTTGCACTCACCTCCTCGAATTCGACCCACAACTGCAAAGAATTCAGCATTTCTTTGCTTTAACTGCCAAATAAAGACCCATTTTCGAGCAATTACTTATTCGAAGTCACCGAAGCGCACTTAAGTAGCTCGTGTTTGCATGTTTGTCGTGAGAAGCGGGTCCTTGGCACTCGGCGAAGCTTGAAAGTGGTCCGTAGTCGAATCGCATGAACGTCTTGTTACATAATCAACTGCTTCACTCCGCAATCGGTCGCTGTTTTAACGATTTACTTACTGGTTTCCGTTTCGTTCTGGCCCGCGACCCTTCGGCGCCACTCCTCCTGCAGCAGGCAGCAGATGTTCAACATTCAGTTGCCGTGCACCGTCGAGAACAAGGAGAACGCGCGCCCGTTCGTGATACGCGAGAGCAGCAGCGACAGCGACGACGGCGACGGGCGCATCCTGTACCGCGGCGACGAGGAGCACGACCGCCAGGCGAAGATCGCGCGCAAGGAGTCGCTGTCGCTGAAGCTGCAGCTGCGGCCGGACAAGCAGGACCTCATCAACCGCAACATCCTGCACCAGGTGACGGACAACGAGATCAAGGAGTCGAAGGAGGCGATCGGGGCGCGGCTCATCCGCCGGCTGTCGATGCGGCCCACCGCCGAGGAGCTGGTGGAGCGCAACATCCTCAAGAGTGAGTTCGGAGCAAGAGCAAATCGCCTTTTCGAAATTTATTTTCCTCCCGTTTTTCAGCTCAATCACCCGCCGAAGAGAAGAAGCAGAAGGAGGAGAAGAAGAGCTACCTGCTGCGCAAGCTGAGCTTCCGGCCGACGGTCGAGGAGCTGAAGGAGAAGAAGATCATCCGCTTCAACGACTACATCGAGGTGACGCAGGCGCACGACTACGACCGGCGCGCCGACAAGCCGTGGACGCGCCTCACGCCCAAGGACAAGGCCGCCATCCGCAAGGAGCTCAACGAGTTCAAGTCGTCCGAGATGGCGGTGCACGAGGGCAGTCGGCATCTGACACGGTAAGCGGCCGCGCCCGAAGCGCCTTTTCCCGTTTCAGAGAAAAGACAACCACGAAAATTGAGCCGAAAGTCGTTTAAATGCGGCCAAAAACACTCGACACATGCTCCACGCTCGAGCATTCGTTTCGGAGGTGAAGGGGCGGGGGGCGGGTTCTAAACTGTCGCATAAATTCTGCATTTCATTGCGATGATGCGTGCCGCAGCTGTGTTCGCCTGCGACGGCCGCAAATGCTGCTTCCGGAGCTGTTTCGCCAAATGTAAATTGCATCTGCATGAACAGTTGTGTGCCGAGCTGCGACCTTCGGAATGGCGTTAAAAAATTGCTTCTGGAAGAAGTTTCTTCCGAGTCTGACAACGAAAGTTAATTGAAAATTCTTCGAGTCGCTTTCTTTAAATAATGAATTCGCAAGCGGCTGTTTTTTTTTGCTCTTCAAATATTTTAATTTTATTGCATTCAGTTCGGATGTGGGACATCTTCGAAAACGCTTCTTCTTCTTCTTTGGTAATCGCCATCCATTAAAAAATCATTTGTTTTGCTGTCAAGGCTGCCAAAGGAAGCTCAATACGCTGGCTGCGGCTGCTGATGTCGTCCTGAAAAGAAAAATGAAAATTCTTAATAAAAAGCTTAAAAAGAAAGCGGAAAATGGAAGAAGAAGCGAGCGACGAGCGAGTAAAGCGATTTTCCGTGGTTGGAGGAGAAGAAATTTCGCGAGTTTTGAAGGAAAAAAACTCCTCAATTCACTTTAATGCAGTCGCTGTTGACTTCGCGGCCGTTCGAGGCGACACTATTCACAAATTTTGTAATTTTTTGTGTGTTCCGAGGATCCAACAATGGAACCGCAACATTTTCCAGGCTAACAAAGGGTTTCCGTCCAGCGAAAAGAAGCCGCATCAAAATCATGAGTTTCATATTCATTTCATGAGCCTTTTGAATCAAGTGAATGGCTTCGTGAATGTTTTCTGAATGGAATTGAGTTGCATATTAATTATGATCCTTTGTTGATCTGTTTTACTTCTTATTCGAAGTTGTTTTTGACTCAATTTACATCAACTTGAACGAATTTAAATTTAGTAATTTTTGTTTTTTAATTATTTCTTTGTCGTTCTTCGTTCCATTCCAGATTTCATAGGCCATGACAGTTGCAATGGCAGCAATTTTCCAACCAACAACAAAAACAACAAACATATTTTAATACACCACAAAAACAACAACAACAACACGAAGGAGAAATTCTTAATTATAAAAATATTTTAATTAATCTAACAACTGATAAAACAAATACAAAGAAAAATGAAATTAAATACAATTTATTAATTATTGCAGTTAAATTAATTAATGATAATAATAACAATGGAAATGCCAGCGAAAAAACAACAATAACAGCTGGAAATTATTGTTTAAAAAGTGGAAAGAAGGAGCAACAACAACAACAAGAATCGTGGACTCTGCACATCACGCAGCTCATTGAAACGTCTTCGTTCGTGATGATGACGACAAAAAAGCACGGCGCCATAACTGCACAACAACAACAACAACTTCCAATGCGTTTAAATTTATTACTAAGTGCAAAGATTTTGCATTAAAGTGTTTGTTTTTTTTATTATTATCATGAGTAACGGTTTCTGTATTACACTAAAACAAACAAAAACTCATCTACAATCAGCTGAAAGAAAAGAGAACGAAAGTCAAACATAGAGAGAGTTGCACTGTAATAATTTTAAGGCTCTCCTCCATCGCTTCTCTCTGTTGACGAAATCAGCAGGAAGCCGAACGAAGCGTCGTCGTGGTCACTTGAGTAATATTCACAACAACGCAACTCGTCGTTGGTCACTTCTGAAACGCAACTGAAGACGAACGAAATCTACTTCCAACTGCAGAATAATTATTTAAATTTGCTTCAAAAAAAAAACACGAAGAATGTTCTTTGGATTCCTTATTTCAATTTTACATCGGAGTCGCGTTGATTGATTGTTATTTGCGAATTGTAAACATTTGTAGCAATTGTTGCAAAAATGTGCAAAACTTTTAATAGAAACCATAGAAAAAGAATTAATAATTAATTGATTAATGAATAAACACATGAAATTCCATTAAAATTAAGAAAATACGAAGATTTTTTGCACAATCTTCGAAGCAAAAACAAAGTTGATGAAAATATTTGAATAAATCGAATGGATTTTTGTTTAGGAAGGGGAAAAAGTTGACGAATGAATAAGGAAAAGCAAACACATTTATTTTTTATATAGAACTAATTTAAGGTTTTCTTTAAAAGTAAATTTTAATGGCATTTTGTAAATAATTTTCACTGGTTTTCAATATTTCCAGAACCACTTTTGCTTATTTGCTCTACAGTCGAATAAGAAACTAAACAAAATAAGAAGAAAATCGCTCATTCTACTGAAGCGCGTGAGTTGTTTCGTTGCAACGTTTAAATTTAAATTCACAACAAACAATTATTGTATTATATTAAGTATAAATTAATGTGAAACTTGTAATCGTAAATTAGGTGACTTTCAAACTAAGCAACACTTGGAAAGGTGCACGAAATCGTGCAGCATAATTAAATTATTAATCAAAAACAAACACAATTATTTATCAGCGCTTCAACTCGGTCGAACGACCGTCAAAATTGAACGAAAACACTCGTAAAGAATTAAGTAAAAACTCACTTTTAATTATTTTTATTATCTTTGTTTTCATTGCTGTCTTTGAGTTGCTTCAATGTTGTAAATCTGTCAATATTACATTTATTTAATTGTATTTATTTACTTTCTTCTCGATGTTCTTTGTGTTATTCTTCTTGAGAATATGCAGAAACTGGTTTCTGTTTTTAAGCAGTTTCTTTGCATTAAGTAAATGAAGATTTTCCAACGAAGCCAAGTGAATAGATATGTAAAGAAAATAAAAATAAATACACACAATTATTTTTAAATTCCGCTTTTTTTGTTCGTTTTATTTCCCAGCGAGCGACGATGATCAACGAACGAATGGCACTTGCTTAAATATAACGAGTTTATATTCGTTGCGTACGTTGAGCGTTTCGTCCGTTGGTCAAAGTCTGCTCTCGTTCTTCGTTTCGTTTTTTCGTTAGAGGAACGTATTTTATTTGCACTTACAAATCATTTTAAGTTCGTTTTAGCACCATTCATTTTTACATTATCAAAACTAGAAGAAAGAATTTAAATTTGTCATTGCGTTAATTAAAGTTTAATTGGCAACTCCGTGAGAGATGTGCAACTGACGAGAACGTTTCGATAAAAGCTCAAATAATAACCTCTCAGTGCGCAACTGTGTTAGTGAGTAGAAGCAGAACACGGCGGCAAGAGAAACATCGCCTAAACGCAGCCATATGCAAGATGCATGTTGCCATCACTATCTCTTTCTTCCTTTGGTCGTTTCAAACTATTCCAATCCAATTGGAATGCAAGCGATCAAAGTCTAGCAACATTGAACTTTGTTCTCGTTCGCGAGAAACAGATTTCAAATTGCATTTATGACTGTGTGTGAGCTATCAACATTCAGGAATGCTGCAAAAAACCCTGCAACATTGATGCAATGAATTGAAAAATGGACCCTGAAAGCAACTTTTTTATATGGAGCAAACAGTAGAGAAGTAAGCGAAATAGGAGAATAGCAAACGTAAGATTAATACACACACACAAATAAATCAAACGTTGGCGCAGAAGCAAAGAGCAGTAAATGACATTTTTGAAGAATATTGAAACCTAACGTAAGAATAAATTGGGTAGAGGGGTTGGGAGGGGATTTTTCGATCCTTAAGAATTTGTATTTTACAGCAGATAAGATTACGTAGAATCATAGAATTGTAAATTAACCAAAAACATGCTCGCGTTATGCTCGTGATTAAAACAAAAGAAAAAAGCTCTTCCTCTTTTAAATAAAGCTAAAAATAATGAATATGTATTAACATTTGTAAGTAAGCTAAGCAAACATCAACACACACACATGCGAGTCATCCAAATTGGTGAAAAGAATTATTGCACTTTTTCTAAAAAACCCAACGCAAGAGCAAAAAGAAAGTATTTAGAAACGTAAAATTGATTAGAATTGTCATAAAAACCCAACGCTGAGGAATTTGATTTGCTTTGTTATTATTTTGAATTATTTTCAAGTACTTTAATGAAGAATGCGCCATAAAAGTGATTCCCGAAACTCATTTAAAAACTGGATAACGAATTCTTGATGATCGTTGGGTGAATTTTTGTATTTGACAGTGAGAAAAACAGCACAATTGCATTGAAAACTTGAATACGAAGAATTAATAAATACATTTAATTACGAAATTCTAGGCAAATGGCACGGAACGAACATATTTATTGTAATAATAATATTTATCTACTCCGATGAAATGTGCATGAGAACGATGAAGTAATGAATAAAGAAACATTTAAATTTAAATACTTAACAAAACATATCTTCGTTTTATTTAAAACAATTGAATTACACGGCTACAAAAAACACACTTTATTTGGAAAATTTAAAATTTGTTTTTATTATTATTCGATGTCAAATTATTTAACAACCGGTGTCGCGGTTGCGTGACGTAACAGTTGCGAATTTCTTATGTTGTGCATACGAATAAAAATTAGTTTCTGTGTTAACATAAGAATTTTTCTATAATTCTTCTTTAATATGCTTTTGATCAATTCCTGCTGAATCAATATTTTTTGTTGTTGTTATGTTTCTTGCCACTTACACAACAGTAATAGATTTTTACAGATGTGTGTGTTGATTCAATTGCTATTCAAAACAGCGATTTGAAGCCACTGTCTTTTCCCACTGAACAAAACATAAACAGGGAGGAAATTCAGTGTTGTTTACAAGATGACAACACACATTTCACTGCGCAACTGTTTCCTCGCTTACAGAACAACTTGAACGAAGCTGAACGTGAGGAGAGCCAGTTCAGAACTTTATTTATGCATACTCAATGCTACGCTCCTTGAAAGTGTCGAAGAGGCGAGAGAGGAACTGTTTATGTTGGAGTGGCGAAGTTCGACAGCAGTTGACCGCTAATCGTGGCGCTCTATAAATACGACGCCGCTTCTTGTAAGGAATCATTCGCAGAGCAGCGCTTAATAAGAAAGTTCTTTGTGAAGCGAAGTGAAGCAACAAAACAAGGCAACAAAATGGCTGCATTGAAATCCGTGAAACTTTTTGTCCTTTTGGCTGCGGGTAAGAAGGAAATTCTGAAAATTAACTAGGACTTTTTTTGAATAGTCATAAACTTCAGTAGTGCCCGCCACATTCGCTATCAACATCAAGCCGCGCAGTGCCTGGGGAGCCGCTGCAGGAGATCCGCCTAAACGCATGAGCGGCAAAGCCGACTACGTGCTCATCCATCATTCGGACCAGACGAGCAGCTGCTCCAACGCTGCTCAGTGCCGGCGTGTGCTGAAGAGCATCCAAGCGGACCACAAGGGCAGCCGCGGCTACGGCGACATCGCCTACAACTTCATGCTTGGCGGCGACGGCAACATCTACGAAGGACGCGGCTTCGGCGTGCAGGGAGCGCACACGCCCAACTACAACCACAACAGCATCGGCATCGTCTTCATCGGCAACTTCAGGAGTAAGTTGAGAGACACGCTTGCAAATTCGAATTGCTGATTTGTGGCTTTAGGTAACACGCCGTCCAGCAGCATGCAGCAGAACGCATTGGATCTCATGGAGTACGCGGTGCAAGCCGGCTACCTGAAGAACACCTACACTGTGCTGGGCCATCGCCAGACCAAGTCCACCACCTGCCCCGGCAACCAACTCTTCAACATCATCAAAAAGTGGCCCCACTGGCGAAACATTTGAGGACCGACAGATATTCGTCCGCCAGCCGCTGAAGTCGGCAAAACAATGACTGCATTTTAAGAAATTATTTTGTGTAATAATAAGAATAGAATAATAACACAATAAATAATAACGTCGAAGTTTTTCTTGGACCTGATGTTATGAAGCTTTAACAAATGTAGTTTAATTTTACTTCTTTTTACCTTTCGGAAAATAGAACGAAAAATTTCTATGTTATAAACAGCCTTGTACAGATTAAATAGACTTTCTGTCGGCCAATACCTTGACTCAGCATGAACACGTTTTTATCGAATTGTAATTGTAATTGATTTAGTGTGCGCTCGATATATCTCCAAGCCGACCAAAGTATCGCCCGATAAATAATCTCCCTCTGTTGCTATTTTTCAGCATGCAAAAACCTATTTCAATAAAACCGCAGAGATTATAAAGCAATTATAAAAAGCCATTATAAATACTACTAAATTTTAATTTATTCTTATCTTTAGCTTTTATGAAAATTTAATTTTTCGGCCCTTTATTTCAGCAAAATCTTTTATTAAATTATCGCGCTCAAAAAATTAACGTCAACCGCTGATTGTTGCGATTTTCTTGCCCGTTAATAATGTTTAATTAATAAAAATAAAATAAATTAATAATAAACAACGTTGCAATCGGAGTTTTTAATGATTTTCTGACTTTTCTTAATTTTATTGGCTACGTTTTTTTAAGGATTTGGCTTTATCGAGGTTTTTGGGAAATTTGCAAACTTCCCATGTTGTAAAGATACAAAAAAAAATAAAACATTTTTGTCCATTGTTTTTACTTCCTTGTATACGTAGTAAATACAAGAAAGTATTGTAATCATGAAAAATTTCGATATTCAGATTTTGATGGTAACACACATTTTGACCATCGCCGAGTCCATTTTGACTAGTTTGGTCGTATGTACGCCTGTACGTATGTATATATCCTCAATAACTTAAAAACGGAGAATCGTAGAAAGTTGAAATTTGGTATTTGCGACTCTTATAAGACCTAGTTGTGCACCTCCATATTTGAATGCAATCGGTTGCGCGGAAAGGACACTTCTCATATAGGTTTTTTTCAAATTTAATACATTACTCAAAAACAAACACTCCTAGAAAGTATATACTATTTTGGATTTTGGCCTTACATAAGGCACAATTTTGTAGCTCCAATTTTGATGGATGGTTCACACCAAAAGGACTCTTCGCCAAAGGAACACGAAGCATGCATTATCCGAATTACATAAATGATAATGATAAATGAATGTTATGCTGCTTTATCTTTTACAAAAATTGGTTGTACCCTTACAGAACTAAAGAGGGAAATCAAAATTACTACGATTGATAGTTAAAGCTGTGTGGAAACTAATTTGTACCTCCTTGTTTTTGCTTACTACTATTTAAATTATTTAAATTAAGAGAAGCCTATGAAATTTTTTTTAGTATGGAAGTAAAAATATTTCAAATTTTTAAAACTTAAATTTTAAAATATAAATAAAATATTTATATAGTTAGTTTAGTTCGGACATTTATGCATGAATACTTGCATAAAATATTAATATGCTCTGTAAGAAATTATGAATTCTTTCATGTCTCACAACAGAACTCTGCGGTTCTTCATATTTTGCGATTTTATACATCATTCTATATACATATATATATAAAAGAAAGTCATGTTAGTGACACTATTTATAATTCGAAAACGGCTGGACCGATTTTTATAATTTTTGATTTGTTGGATTTGTCTCAGCTCCGAATAGCAGAATAACTACTACAACATCGAAAAAAAGCAAAAGGAGGCGTGGCAAATGGGTAAAATTTAATACATATTTAGGGACATATTGATCCCAGCCGAATGAAATTTAGTGGGTATATTCGTAGGCCCATTGTCGACAATCGTACCAAAAATGGGCGTGGCATACCCCCTTCAAGAGTTACTGGGAAACTACTAAAGCTACAATGAATTGTTCCTGAAAACTACAGTAAAAACTCTACTTGCGGACAGCTCCCGCAGGCGGACACGTCTAATAAGCGGACATTTTGTTCAGTTCCTTGGATTTCCAAGAATTTTTAGAACAAATTACACTCTGCTAGACGGACACTCCCATGGCCGGACGCGGACACCCTTTTTCTATAAAACCCCTCCTGTAGACGGACGGAAAAAAATATGTTTGAAGAAAAGTACAAGAAATACATACATTAATGATAACAAAAAAAAAAATAAATAAATTCAAAGCAACACTAACGCAGATTTACTGCTTTTTGAGTGTCATACGGACTTAAACATATTAAATTGTGTGATTGCCCTTTCTTTAAACCATTGACAGTTTGATGCAGTTTTCTTTGATCTTTGTTAAGAGTATTAATTTCAAAGCAATTGTTGACTAATTAAGGTCGTGTCGCGATTTGTCGACAATATTTTATCGTAATAATGGCCGGGCGAAATTCTCTTTCACTTAAAGAAAAAATTACAGTTATAAATGTGTATGACCAAAAAAAAACTTTCTGTGCGTGAAATTGCAAAAAGGTAATAAGATAAAACATTTTGAAAAAAGTATCTTAATTGTGTAAATTTTAGATTTAATATTGGTAAAACCCAGTCTGGAAATATTTTTAGAAATAAGGCAAATCTGACAGTTGAAACAATAGGTTATCATGGGTTTTCTGCATCAAATGGGTGGCTACAAAAATGGCGCAAGCGACAGGACATTGCTTTTAAGAGCATATCAGGAGAGGCGGGCGACGTTCCCTCTGCAGATGGTATTCAATTTAGTACAACCCTTTTTTCAATACATGCTGAGTAAAAGGCAGAAGACATTTACAAAGCAGACGAGAGTGGTCTTTTTTTCGAGCACTTCCTAAAAACACATTTGCCTTTCAATCAGAAACATGCACTGGGGGTAAATAAAGTTATGAATCTTAAAACTTAAATGAATTTTGGAAATAAATACACTTATGTATGTATATATAAAAGATGCAATGCGTTTAAATTATTTAATTTACATACTATTACATAATATGTGTGTGTATTTAATAGTTGTGAAAACCGACCATTTTTAATCAACTATCCCGTAGGCGGACACCTCTCGCTAACGGACAAACCTACTGTGACGATCGGTGTCCGCTGACGGGAGCTTTCACTGTATATATAAAAAAAAGTTTTAAATATATCAATAGCTCCGGGAAAAGTCTGTCATTAGTTTTATCTGTTTTTATAGAAAAAAGATCAGTTTTGGGATATAACACGATTGTTTTTGATAGATATTTAAATTACCTTGAAAAACTCCGGGAAAAGTCCTACAAATATAAAAATTTCAAGTCTTTTGTTTGTCCCACTAATTCGGAAACTATTAATGCGATGAAGTTAAATAAGGAAGTAAGGTGCATTTGAGGGCGAGTAACTGGTAGAGAGTCAGAACCAGTTCTACCGTCAGGAAAGACAAAAACTGACGCTTTTGCCCAACACTAATTTAGGGCGAGGCGAAGTTCGTCGGTTCAGCTAGTAGATATGTAAAACTTCCATTACTTCCACAATAAACAATATATTTTTTATACACGAAGACATTTCGATTTAAATATTCACAGATTTTATTTACTTAGAATGTCAATGTTCAATTCGCTTTAACACACTGAATTCGCCTTTTTAGAATTAACTTTCGAGCCTGAACGATGGAATTAGCAAAAGGAATTTAGCACTTACGTAAATTCGAATTAAAATTGAAGACTTTACGTACTATAACGATTAGAATTAATGTTAAAATTTTTCAACCTGGCAACTTTCAAAGATGTTACGTCTGCTTGAGAAGGAATCCTTTCGCAATGGAACATACAATTTTAACAACGAATTTTTAAAGAATAAAAATGGACTTGGAATTAACTACTTTCAAATATTCACTAAGAATTATTGTTCGAGGGAGTTTTTTATTTGAAGGTGACAAAAACAACAGAGTTACTTTTAAAACTTGAATACGAAGGCGTAACACATTTAATAAAAAACTAGTAAGGGTACCTTCGGTCAGACCGAAGCTTATATACCCTACATCCCGCCGATTTTCACCATTTTCAATACAGAGTTATCTATGATGGCAGAGAATATTCGTACCGAATTTCAAGTCAATTCTTCCAACCGTTATTCTGGAATTGCGGTTTATATCAATGTCATATGTTCGTGGGCGGACACGCCCATTTTTTTTAAAAATTTAATCTACCTGTACCGATGTATTCGGAAACAAAATTGAAGCTCAAAACTAAGTCTACAAGTTGAAATATTGTTAAAAGAATTAGTATTTGTTAAAAAAGTAGGCGTGGCGCTGCACCGATTTATCCCATTTTCAATCCCACAGAGTTTCGGATGACAAAGAATATACGTGCAAAATTTCATCGCGATAGCTTCATTCGTTCTCCTGTAATCGTGATTTCCACAGACAGACAGACAGACAGACAGACTACGGACATGGCTAAATCGACTCAGGAGGTGACACTGATCAAGAATATATATACTTTTCCATACCTGCCACGCCTCCTTTAATGCGTTACACACGGAAGCACAAAGTGAATATACCCTCATTCCTTCGGATGTAGGGTATAAAAATCGTAGAATAATGGCAAGAAACCAACATATTTATTGTCTTGTCTAAAACAGTTCTTATTTATGTAGCTTGATTTCCCTTTAGTCACTTTAAGATCTGTTTTTTGCAACCGTTCTTAATTGCAATCACTTTCTGAATCCTCTGCTGAATCAATATCCTTTTGTTATTTTTTCTGCTATTATTTTATATATATCAAACGCACCTGTAAATCTGCAGAACCATTTGTGTGAGTGCTTTGTTTATTCTATTACAAGTTAAGTTGAGTCCACACGATTCATGCCCGCAAACGTCAATAAGATTAGTAATCGTAATTCTTCTTGTAATTACCTTCTTTTATAAATATTCACATTATGTTTTTATGCGAATGTTTTCCACTATCGAATCGCATGCTTTTACTTTGCGGAGTAGAAAAGGTCAAGAGTGAGAGGGTTCTATTTAACAGTCCGAAGTTCTTTTGTCGCGGTGGGATATAAATACGCCGCCGCCTCGTATGACGAACACATTCGCTTTGCAGCGCAGTCGAAGAAAGTTCTTTCCGAGGCGAAGTGAACCAGGAAGCATTAAGAAGAAGCTTCCGTTTCAAACGTCGGTTTACTTCACGAAGGAAATGTCCGCATTGAAATCCTTGAAGCTATTTCTCCTTTTGGCTGTGGGTAAGAAAGAAATTCTATAAATTACGCAGAATCGTTCTTGCAATGCCAATAAACTTCAGTGCTACCCGCCACGTTTGCCATCGATATCAGGCCTCGCAGCTCCTGGGACGCCGCGGGAACATCAACTCGCATCAGCGGGAAAGTCGACTATGTGATCATCCACCACACGAACCAAGAGAAAGGCTGCTCCACTCCCAGTCAGTGCGAAAGTATCATCAAAAGCATTCAGACGGAGCACAGGGAACGCCGCGGCTTTGACGACATCGCCTACAACTTCCTCATAGGAGGCGACGGCAACGTCTACGAAGGCTGCGGCTTCGGCATGCAAGGAACGCATTCGCCGAGATACAACCACAGGAGCATCGGCATCGCCTTCATCGGCAACTTCGAAGGTAAGTGGCGACTGTCCTCCGCTTTGCCCACTGTGCTATTCTCTTGTGCAGATTCCTTGCCGTCCAACATCATGCTGAACAGCGCTATCGATCTCATCCAATACGCGGTGTATGCGGGCTACCTGTCAGAAAACTACGCGTTGCTGGGCCATCGCCAGACCACCTCCACCAGCTGCCCAGGCAACCAACTGTACGACGTCATCAAAACGTGGCCAAACTGGAAGAACATTTAAGGAGCAGAGAGGAGGGATTTGCAAAGGAAGCAGACAAGAACTAAACTTCAAAGAGTTATATAATTAAATTAAGACTAAAATATACATTAAAAAAGCAGTTGCTCTTGGATCTGGTGATCATATATACATTATACTTTTAATCATAAATAAATCGTAAACGCAAAAAAGACAAAATTCATTTATTACATTATGCAAAATTTTTGCAACCGTGATTTCATTCAGTCCATACTAAAAGATTTTACGCTCGAAGTTTCTTTTACAATTTTTAAATTTTGACATCAACAAAATCATTCTTGTTCTTCTCCAGTGTGTTTGTTTGTTGCATTGGCAATTTTGGAATTGAAATTGAAAAATTGAACTTGACGTTGCGTTTACTGCAAATTTCTGTGAGTTATTTACAAATAATAATACAAATTATTATAGTTATAATACAAATTTTCTTTTGTATTTTTTTATTAAAATTCTACACATTGCATTAAGAATTTGACAAATGGAAGCAACGTTGCAATTATAATTAACGCTATGGATTTCTTGTTACGGTGGTTGCTGTTGTTTGTTCCTCGAACTTTGTTCAATGATTCAGTAAGGTGCTTCCTCCTTATATTGTCTTCAGTGGAAAAAGAAGCAAAACATTCTATTTTTCATCACTTCAAATGAATGAAATCCATTGTTCATTTACGATTTTGAAGATTTGTAATTCTTTGATCTTTTTACGTGGTTTTGCTTCTTTGTTAATTTGTTTAAATTGTTATTTGTTTACACTACAAACTGCTTTATTAATAAAACCTCCCACTTACGGTGTTTCTTTGCCATTTCTTCACCTTTTTGAGTCGTTGAAAAACCGTGTGTACATGTTTAGCATTTCTGACCATTTTTCAACTGCTGGACGTCAGCTGCAGTCAGTTTGGCGTGACCTTGAGCAAGCAATTGTCGTCTGCGCAACATTACGCAGCAAGTTTTAATTAAATTTGTAACATTTTCGCCTGCAAGAGACACAAATAAAATGTGACAAGGCGCTGAAAGGGTTTTTCCCTAGCTTTGCTTATCCATGAAAGGCCGTCGATCTAAATTTTTGAATTAAATGAAGATATAAAAATCAAAATTGAACGGTTGCAAGTAGAGTAGCTTAAAACTTAATGAATCAGGATCTGAAAAACGGTCTAGAACACTTCATTCACTTGCACTTGTTACTCTTTCTGATTTGATTTGTGCGATTCTTAAATTTTAATACAAGAATAACAACTCGATCACAATCACAACCAAACTGATTTCTGGGTTGATCACGTGTCGCGCCGCCCACTCAAAGCCCATCCACACGCACTCGAACGCTTTTGGACGTGCGTTGAATTTAAAGTCCGCAACAAGTCGCTCTTAGCTGCGATGAAGTTGTGTATAAAAGCGACGGACACTTGGCTATTCGCTATCATTAGCGACACTTGCTTCTAATAAACGCAACGAGCCAAAACCAACTTTTATCAAAATGCTGAAACTCGTAAGCACTTTGCAAGGATTCTGTGTTTGGTTGTCTTACTTTTATTTTTTTTAATAATTCCAGGTAATTATTACTCTGGCAGTCATCGCAGGCGCTGCTGCTAAGCCCGCTCTCATTGGAGCCCCGCTGGCGTATACCGCGCCTGCAGCAGTCGTTGCTGCTGCTCCCGCGCCTTTCGTAACCGCCACCAGCAGCCAAGTGGTCGCTAGGAACTACAACGGCATCGCTCATGCGCCCATCGTTGCTGCCGCCGCTCCTCTCGGAAGACTCGTGGCGCCCGTTGCTGCACCGTTAGCCGCTGCTCCCTTAGCTGCTGCTCCTTTAGCTGCTGCTCCTTTGGCTCTTCCTGCTCCTTTCGCAAGCTACGTTGCATCTCCGTATGCAGCAGCGTACGCACCTTCGTTTGCCAGCCCCTTCCACTACGCTGCATCCCGTTATGTATTGTAGTAAAGTTCAGGAATGATCTGTGATATCCGTGAATAACCCCGATTAAGTAAAACATAAAATAAACGAATGAACTATAAAATGTGTTTTAACTTGGAGACAAAACTGAAGGGACTTTCGACGCGTTTCCCTCTTGAAAGACTATTCAATATTTAACAGCGAAATTAAACGTTATGGAAAGTGTTTCGTATGGTGTTGGATTAGACGTTAATACACGTTGATTTACCTACTACAATTGGGCAATAATCCGAACGTTGCAAACTGCAGTTAGGCAATAAATTATACATGCAACACTTATGAAATTGGCAGCGAAAACACGCTAAATGCATATATTTTTATACCTCACTACAAACACAAAACTTATATGAAAACTCAAACCTTGTTAAGGAACGTTAACGACACGAACGTTCTTATTCATCACTTCGTTAACATGTTCCAACTGAATCGTCCAACCCACCTTGCACTTTTCCTGATTTTACTTTACCTTTTGATTGCAGAGGTTGTTTTGATGAATAGAAGCAGTTAACGTGATTTGTGTTGTTGTGGGAATGTAAGTAATTCACGTTTCAAAAATATTAATAAATATACTAAAGTCATTAATGTAAAGGAACAGGAATGAGTGCTGCCAACTGCTGTTGATTTGTCAGTGCTTCGTAGCAATGTTATTATCTATTGAATTTGTTCAGGTCAAATTGATTGTGGTGAAATAATTTAAGTAATACTCAAGAATTATAGGTTACAAGATTGCGATGATGAGGTTTTAAAAACGATTCATTCGGCCCAACTACGTCATTTTTCTGGTAATTTCCACATTAATAATATCTATTTCTAACTTTATTTGTTATCTAAGTAGTAATATTTCTAGTTATCTTTTACTGCCTCACTAAAAATTTACGAAGGAACTATTATTAATATTGTTAAAATATTCATAATTTACAATTTCAACACTCTTTTACTTAATTTTCAACATTATTTAATTATATGAAATTTTATCTCGAAAAATTTTATCGCTCTACGCTTTTCTGATGATAAATGTCGAAAAAATTACGGCAAAACGTTTTGTATTTATTGTGTTTACCCCAAATTTAAACGAATTAACCTATTCTCGAAAAAAAAAAACATTATTTCAAATCTTCCACAAAACAAATAATATATTTTGAAAATATGAATTAATACCTTTATTTTGTCTAATCATCCGTTAATAATTTATGGCTTACACAAGGAGTAGAGTGGTTTATTTATGCGTTAATATGTCTGTAATTCATGCCTACGATAAATGAAAGAACGCATTAAACCAAAACTCAATAATGAGAAACGCTTTAAACGATTAGTCTTTGTTGGTTTTCCGCACATTTTGAAAGTAGACATTTACTCATATATCGATTATTTAACATTTTACTAATGTAATACTTGTTTGAAACATTTGAAATCAAACTAGTTTCTGCTTGATCGTTTTAATAACATACGCGAACTATAAATTGTTAGGTACATAAATTTTATATAATAGTTTATAGTGTGAGTATTGAAAATATTCCTCAACCGCATACGCGGCGTTGAAACAAGTTACATAAGGATTACAGGATAAAGCGGTGCAATTTGCTTTAATACTTAACTATTTACAATACATACGAGTATTCGAATAATTTACAATTAAAACTAAAAGCAAAGCCCAATGCGCGAATGCACACGATGAGTTAGCAGCTTAATTTATGAGTATATAAAACTTAGTGATTGTTTATAATAATAATAATAATACATATACGAAAAAATATTACAGTTTAATAGAAATAATCACAAATATTTGTTCGACATTTCTTGTTAATTCTTGTACAAAGAATCGTAATATTATATGATGAGTATTTGAATATGGATGTGGATCTTTAGTTGCTTACAACGTAACATAGCTTTCATAAATAATACTTTTTTGTGATAATAAAACACATCTAAAATCTAAAAATTGTTTACAGTTGTAACATAAGTAAAACTACTTTAAAATAACACTCGAAGAACCCATTGCACATTAATGCCTCTGAGTAATTATAGAAATGCTCATGAAACCGAGGTGAATCTTTGCGGAATCTACTCAACAACATTTCGAGGGCATGTGTACAGATCCTCTTGAGCTATGTAACGTCTCTCTTGAGTCGCGCACTGCCACTGAAATATATTCTGGTAATGAACTAACTTAAAATAACTCTCCATCGGTTCCAAATCGAGAAGAGAATCATTTAAAAACAGTTGCTTCATCACAAAATATATTTTTTATATATTTTCGGTTGCTAAAATATATTTTTTATATAATTTGTGGCGAAGCAACTGTTTTGAATTGATTCTTTTCTACAAATGAAAAACATATTTTAAATATTTAATTTAGCTTTAGATTGGATGGATAATGAAATGCGTAGCTCCAATCTACAAAATATCATAATTAAAGCGATAGGTTATGAAGTTTTTCATTAGAAAATTAACTGATATCAGCTTGCGTCTACATTTCTTTGTGTTCCGTAGCAACAGCCCCTTAATAGTCGCCTGATGCTTCGTTTGGTTGCTATTCTCGCTGCTGCTGCGATGATCCCAGTCAGAGCCGGAGCTGTTTGCATGTTGTCGCTGCTGTTGAACCGCTGAAGTTGCTTGTTGTTGTTCATAATATGTGTTTAAATTGGTTATGTAGCAATTATTACTATTGTATCTAGCGAAGAGTTGATCAAATCACATGTTTTCATCGAATTTAGCAAAGTTGCTTTCATTTTCATCCCAATGAAAGTCACCGCCAGCGCTGTCTGTGGCCGCCTGCTGCTTGTCAACCACATCGTCCGACGCCAGCGGCTCCGGAGCATTGAAGAACTCGTCGTCCTCGAACGGATCCTCCGATTTCTTAGCAAATATATTAATTGACTCGGATTTCTTCAACAGATCCTGACGCTGCTGCAACTTGGTGTTGCGGATGTGGTTCTTCTTCAGCGAGGTTACGGTTTGCAGAGCGTCCGCGTTCCATTGATCGGTCTTCTCGAAATCGAAGTCAGCTTTGGAGAAATCGTCTTCAAATGTGGAGTTTGTGTTATTGTCGAATTTGGAAACTTTCACGTTATCATCGAAGCGCAGTTTTTGGGTAACTGTGGGAGTCGTCGAGTGCGGCGCAGTTGTTGCCGCTGGCGAAATTGAAGCCTTATTCACAAACTCAGTGTGGGCACCGAAGTGTTGCACTTTGTCGCGCTCGGAGAAGTCATTAGAAAAGCGAAAGGACGATTTCCCAACCTGCATCGTTTTCCCCAAAATGCTACCAGCGGCTGCAGCGCCTGAGGCAGCGTCTGCTGACGTTGGTGAAGTATTTTGATTGAAGTCTGACTCGAATCCACTTTGATCCTCAAAGGGGAATTTCGTTCCAGCTCCATTGCGATCCATATTGTTTCCATTTCCCACGGCGCTGCGTGGCGTGCTGCCCGCTGTTTGGGCCTCTTCGAAGTCCGCAAAATCCGACGCTCGCGCTGCGCTGCGATATTTGGCTTTGGGCGCGTTTCCGACAGACTTCATTGCAGTTGCCTTGCACAGCGAGTGATGCTGGCGCCGTTGTTCGCTCTCCAACATTCGCTGATGCATTTCGTGGCGCCGCCGATTGAGCCGCTCGAATTTATCCTCGTCCGTCGGCGGCTCGTCGTATTCCTCGTCGGCGTAGTCGTCGTCATCGATGTCGTCGTCGTCGTCGTCGTTGGCGTAGGTGATGTAATCGTAATTGTCCCGCGCATGCGTAGCAGCGCCTTGGTTGCCGCCAACGTAGCGAGCAGTTGAACTGATGCCCAACGGCAGCAACTCTTTGCCACGCAATCTTTGCTTCTTCCGGAATCTGCAAATGCAACAAACAACGGATCGATAGAAGCATAAATCAACAAAAAGCATTCAATTAACGAATGGTTACCGTCGATCTTTTTCGCCGTCCGATCCCGACGGTGTTTGCGTCATTATAGCTGCGCGCCTGCTTTCAGCGATGCGACGTTCCGATTCAGCAGCACTCGACGGCCTCTTCCATAGCTTTTGACCTGTGGAGCCTGAAATAGCGCTTCCGCCCAACGCAGGAACTGGCTCTAAAGACAACGCACAACGCACATTGAAATCAAGTCAGAAAACATAATTCAAGCAACAACGAACCTTCACCATCCCAAGGACTGGAGCCGCTGCTCTTGCGGGCTCGTTGTTGGCCAGCACCAATGCTGCCGACGCTTCCCAGCTGATTCGGGCGCTGCAAACTCCTGGTGTCCGCAGGTGGACCGCGCGTGGATCGCTGCTGATGAAACCCGTTGCCGTCTGAGTCTTGGTCGTAGTCGACTTCAGCCGCTGCAGCACGTGACAGCTTCAGGCCGCTCTTTCGCAGCGACCGCGTTGCCTTAGGATCTGGGCCCATTTCTACGTATCGTTCCCGGAACTCCTCGCGACTTTCCAAGCTGCCATAAACATCGCCGCTGCCGAAGCTACGTCGCCGATGCGTGGCACTATCGAAGGACTCCACACTTTCGCGGTCGAAGGACTTCATGCGGTCGCATTCGTACATGTAGTCGCCACCTCTCGACGTCTTGCTTCCATACGCCATTGGCGAACGAGTGCCGCCGGCGTCGTAAATGTTCTCATAGTCCCGCCGTCCGCGGCGCTCTGCATACGGAGCCTCGCCGTAAGCATCGAAGTCGTAGTTCGGCCGCGAGTACTCGCGGTAGTATTTGCGGTTCTCATAGCCGCCAGTGCGTCGGTCGTAGCTCAAGGTTGCGGCTGACGTCAGTGCGGCGCGCTTCTCGTAGGTGGGCGGACCGTAGGTGCTGCGTTCGTAGGCGCTGCGGTCGAAGGAGCGCGCGCGAATGTTGGCAGAAGACTCGTCGTCCTGTGGGGACCACGTGTGATGCGGGTGATACCACGACGGCGAATCTGTGGCAAGCAAAAGATGCAAATTTTATCGGACTCAAGAACAAGTGACTAATTTTTCATCATACCGAACTCGAAGTTGTCTCTGCTGCGTGAGATTCCTTGCTTGAATTTACGGTGTTCGCGTCGCTTGCTGAACTCCTCTTCGTAGCTAAAAAAAGACCATTATTAGTCTATATTATTTTGAAAACACACAAAAATAGATAAGCAATAAGCGATTCATCATTTGTCCACTGAATGTTTTACTACCAAAAAATTAAATTAAACATTAGAATTCTTCGCTTCATGAGACTCACTCGTAATCCTCATCGCCTGAATGCATTCGTCTGGCGTGGCGCATGTAGTAACCGTGTCGATCCGTGTGTCGGTCCACGAGTGGCTGGCCGCAAACGGGCGCCCGCCGCTGCTTCTGGTAAGCGTCTTCGTCGTCCCAGGGACTGGCGTCGCGCGACGAGGAAGATGTTTGTGCAGCGTGGCTGCCTCCGCCTTCTCCACGCCGCTCCTGCTTCGGCCAACGACGGCCGCACTTGCTCCAGCCGTCTTCGCGCGGATCCGACGAGCACGGTGACTCCGCGGTGTCATTTTGCGACGCATTCGACGGCGGCGGCGGCGGTAAATGCAATGTTATTGACTTGGGCGACTTGGAGCGACGTGATGAGGTCGTGTGCGAGCGCATTGTCTGGTTCTCCACGGCGACAGGCTTCGGAGAGTCGAATGTCGCCCATGACTCGGTGTTTTGAACGGCACCGTGCTCCAGGGAGATCTGCTTCGTTGCGGAATCAATCAGATTCGATACCGCTGTCAGTTGCACGGGAATCGGACTCAACTTGGGAGCAGCTGCTTTCGGCGGAACTGGAATAGGCGAAGTGCTGACGTCGTTGAACTGCGATTTGGCCACAAGCGAAGACGAGCCATTGGCAGCTTTTGTTGCCGATGCTGCAGCAGTTCTCATTGTGGCTGCGGGGGGAAGGGTCGATGTGGCTGGTGAGGTACGCTCACGACTGTCCAACGAGAGATTCGAAATGGCGCGTTGCATTAAATCGTCGATTTCCAGGTCATCCTTCGAGGAGAGGGAAGCAGCAGCGGAGGCGCTTCCAGCAACGGTTAAAAACTTGTTGTCGTGCTTCGGATTATTGCTGCCGTTGGGCTCTGATTTGTCCATATCCAGTTGTTGCGTGGAAGTGGACAGTTTCTCGTATTGGTCCTGGTCGCAGCCGCTGCCGGACACGACGCCGCCGCTTTCCTTTTCGTTGCTGTCCAAGCTGCTTTCGCCAGCTCCGTCTCCGTCGGCATCATCTTCGTCGTCGTCGTCGTCGTCCTCGTCATCGTCATCATCCTCAATCGTCAAGGCGGACGAACGGGCTTCTGTGGACTGAGCCGTGTGGCTTCCAGGGCGACTGTCGTGAGTTGCAAACTGTTTCCGATGTTGATCTTCGTTGGTATCGTCTCCGAACTCAGCAAACTCCTCCATAACCTCCACTTCCTGCCCCGACTGCGCCTTGCTGTCGAATAGATCTTCCACCAAAATTATGTCGCGTAGTGCCGCGTATCGGTCCTTGGCCTGGGCCACAACCTCGGTGATTTTTGTGTCGATTTTCGGTGGAGCTGCAGGTGACGGTTCACTCGTCATTAAGTCAGTCCCCTCGCCTAAGAAATGTTGTCCTCTTGGAGCGCCAAACTCATCCATGCGCGTCTGCTCTGAAGACAAACTATTTCCAGCTGCTTCGTCGGCGCCCTCCGCCAGCGCGTCGCTGAACAAGTCGTTCTCCTGCTGCTGCTGCTGCAGCTCCTGGTCGATGATTTCGCGGAAGACCGCATAACGATCGGCGGGAGGCACCGCGTTCACGGTGCTACTGGGAAATTGCTGCCTTGGAGGCGACTCGTTGAAGTGTGCAAAGTTCACTGCAAACTCCTCATGACTCTGCTCTTCGCCGAAGTTGTCGTCAAACGTAGCCACGAAAGTTGCTTCCTGGTCGAAGTTCACTTTGAAGACTGCTGTCGTCTCCTCGTGTTTGGCTGCGTCCTTGGAACCGATTGACGACGTTGCTGAGCCTTCGTGTTCATGGGTCGTGGGCAACGGCTTCGACTTCTCTATAAACTCGGCCAAGTATGCGGTCAACTCGACCAACGTCATCGTGTTCAGCTTGCTGGCGGGGACACTTAACTTAGTGGCCAACTCGTCAATTCCCAGCGTCAGCAGCTGGCTCAAAGTGATGTCGGGGATGGTGGCTGGCGGCGTGGCTCCTGCAGCCGCTCTGCTTCTCTGCTGCTGCATGATTTCCATCTTGTTTTCGTAAATATCGTGCGCCCGTGCCGACTGCTGCCGCTGCGCACGCGGAGCTCGCATCGAGGTCTGCGTGGGAGGTGGCAGCAACGGCGGCACATTGGACGTGCCACTGCATGGGGCCGAGCTGCCGTTATTGCCAATGGGCGCCAAGTAGTCGTCCTCAGTGTAGCCCGGCTTCCGCGGTCGCCCCGGACCCGGATATGTCCCGTCCGATCGTCCCACGCGGCGTGAAGGGAGCGGAATCGGTGGCACGTCGCCGCTGCCAAATCGGTTGGAAGCGGAGGATTTCGGTACCGTGCCGAGGAACTCGTAGCGGCTTGCAGTGTCTGAGGGCGGCGCCGCAGAGCTGCCACGCGGACGAATGACGATGTCGGAAAATTGCTTCTTGGGCGGCAACGGCGGCGGTTCGGCATGTGAAGCCGAGTCAGGTCGCGGTGGCGGCTCCGGCGCAGCCTCGTTCTCACTCAGCGAATCGCTCTCCTGCAAACGACGCATGTTGATGTTGTTCGAGTCGCGCTTGGAGAAGCGCGCCGCTTGCCCGAACAGATGCGGCATCTTCTTATTGCTTATGCTGGAGATGACGTCCGCCGTCTGCTGTTTGAAAGCGGACGAAGATGAGGACGCCGACGCCGAGGTCATTTGCATATGAGCGGACGAGGGACTAGGACGCGACCGAACGCTGCTGTTGTGACGCGCCAAGTTGACGCTTTCCGGCGGCAGGTGGACTTGCAGCGGACCATTGAAGACCTCCGCTGCCTTTCGCTTATCCGTCGCAGTGGGAGAACTCAGCTGCACCGGGAACTCCTGCTGTTTGCCGTCCCTCGTTGACTCAGTGGACACCGGGAACTCAAACTCAAACGGATCCATGCTGGAGAAGATGTCGCCTTCCTGGAACGGGTCGCTCTTCTTGCGCGTCGGCGAGAACGGGTCGGTGTCGCGCGGCAACATAACAGGGTCAGCAGCCGGCGCAGTCGATGCCGCAGTGTCCGCTGCTGCTTCTGTGGGACGACACGATTCTAAATTACAATCATTCAAAGTCAAATTGGTCGGAGTCGCTGGAGTGGTGCCAGCAAATCGCAATGTTAGTGGTTTGTTAGTGTTGGGCGTGGGAAGAGCAGTCGCATTCATCGAGCTACTGGCAAAACCTGTACCTGTGAATGTGTTAGTAACTTTGCTTGTCAGAGGAGGCAGCTGAGTGTGAGTGTAGCTCTGATCCACAGCAGTCGATAAGTCGTCGGCATTTCTCATTGCTTTGCCTTCTTCGGAAGTGCTCGAATCATCGAACAATTCGACTCTGTACATGAAGTCATCAATGGCGTTATCGAAGGAAGCATTTCTATTGCCGCCACCAGAATTAATTGAAGCTGCAGATGACAGGTCTTTGAGCACTTTCTTTGGTGGGTTCTTCAGATCTTGGAAAAAATACTTTTTATCAATGTACGGGCGTGTGCGGCCTGTGCCCAGTGGATCGAGATCTGTAAAAGCGTCTGAAGCATTGAGACATGCATCAGTAAACCTGATGGCTAAAGGAGCCGTGGGCGTGAAAAGAAATATTTACTGAACGAAAAATGCCGAGCAGTGAAAACGTTGCATGCGTATAAAAACCACAGAGAAAACTGAGAATTGAAATTAACCATAAATAAAATGAAAAACAATGAAAAACACGAAATTAAGCGTACTTTTTAGTAAAATTAAAATTAAGACGTCGTGAAATAAACTCAAACTCTCGATAATTGTGATGTAAAAAGCATATTAACCAAGAAATGAACAAATCAAATTCATTACTTAAAACATAGTTCAGTGAGGATACCTGATTTTACAGGTTGCGGCGACGATTGTGCTTGCTCTGAATGGGAGGAAGTTGGCACAGAATTCGGAATGCCTGCAGCAGTGCTCACGGATGTTGCAGCTCCTTTCAGCGTCGGCAACTCGGCACCACTTACGATTTGATTTAGAGGAGCTGCAATCGATTCGCTTGCTGCCAAAGGAGCGGACGACATGCCGACGCCTGGCGAAAGGAAGCCAGCCGACGTATTGAAGACATCGTTCTGCTGATCCAACTCATGCAGCCAACTGTCTTCGCTTTCCTGCTGCCGATTTACTGGCGAAATGGAACTGGAAAACGAACCTACTGCAGCTGCAACAGGCATTGATAGCTTTGGCACATTCGACGCAGTACTGCAAGCGTTGGCTGCAGTCGATGCTTTTGTAGCTGAGCTTAAAGTTGCGTTGATATCGGGTGACTTGTTCGGCTTAACACGGGAACGTGAAGACTCCGGCGGCGGTAACAAGTTGTAGGTCTGCGATAAGCAAAAGGATCGAATGATTGTGTGCATAACAAGCTAAATAACTTACAGGGAAGTTAGTAAAAGAGTCGCCAAACGGATCTTCATCAGTGCCAGATAATTTGCTTATGCCGAGCAACGATGGCGAGGGCTCACTTGGCGTAATGCGTTCCATTTGCGTGATGCCGCGTTGTATTGAGCTCAGCTCTTGCTCTAAATCTACCAGATCAGCGACAGACTCTGGCGACATCTTGAGAAATTATGTGAAGAAAATAATTCAATGATTGTGCTTGTTTATATCAAATTATAGAAATCCAGAAACAGATTTCCGTGATTTACCTCTTTAGCATTACCACCGAACATTGCGCTTTTTGCATCATTGCCGCTGTAACACAGCTTTATATTGGCACCAGCCATTCCAGGACCGAAACTAGAAAGCACCGACGCTGAACTGATGCCAGCGCTGCCGCTCAAGTCGTTGTGGACTGTTGATTTCAATGACGCCAGAGACGAAAGCGTGGGATGATCATGTATAGATTTCGACTGAATCTGTTGGCGTGCCAATTCGATTTCTTTCTTCTTCAGCTCAAAAACCACTTGGAAAAGATCTCGCATGGCCAGCACAACCTTTAAATTTACGTTAAAGAGAGATTAATTAACTTTATTAACTATTTTGAGGATTCGCTCACCTGACTTGCTGCTTTGTCGGTCTTTATACCAAAGAAGCGATGGCCACTGTCTGGTGATCCAAAAATATACCCAAAAGCGCGTGAGTCCGTCATATCCTGCGCGATAAAGGATATCTTGTGCACGGGGTGATGATACAGCGAATCGCCTGTTTTCTCATCACGCAGTCGCAACCCATCGATGGTAACATGAATGGTGATGCGCTGTTTGTGCTCCCCGGCAGCTCGTATGGCCATCTTCAGGTCTTGCAAAGCTTCCTGGCACATTCGATCTCCGCGTGCCTCTCCCACTTCCAGGATGCCAATGAGTTTAGCCTTGAATTGCACCCCATCTCCAAAGAATCGGCCCGGGTCGTTGCGATCTGCAATTAAAAAATAATAAATCTGATTTTAGAATAACACAAATATAAATAATTGATGCGCCATATATGTATGTGTATATATATATATAACAAATACATAACAAATGAAAAACAAACGTTTTATATAATTCGTCTCCTGCCCACCAAAGCCTCCAACGGCAGCGCCATGTATGCTGGCTGACACTGATGAAAGCGTCGACGATAGCGAAAGGTTCGATGAAGCCGAGGACAGCTTCGAAACAAGTGATTTAACCATTGCTAGATGCTTGTGTGAGAAATGAAAAAATTAAATCAATATTTGCAGTGGCTTCTATACTGGACACACCTCACATCATTACGACGCTTTTTATCAATCTTTTGTGCTTTACAGAACTCAATGAACGACGGCAACTAATTTTGCATTCAAATGGTCTTCCTTCTAAAGCACTCATGCGGAGCAATATTGTGTGCCATTTGTTCAGCATTTACTATTGTCTTGTAGCATTTTTCACAGAACATAACCATTTTAAATTAGTTACTGCTTTAATTACGTTTTTATAGTCAAACGCTTTGTCTCTTTTCATATCTGAAGCAATCGATAATTTATTGCACAACATACATCTTCTCAATTAGTTATATACTAATTATCTTAATAGGTCCTAAATATTCCGTCACATTTTTTAATTTACTCTGGGAATTTTCGACTTTTTTAATGCCTTTGGATTTGCGCTTTTGGGAAATTTGAGATTCCAGGAATGATGAGGGAAATCTAAAGTTCTTTGAAACCATTAAACGAAATATTATTTGAAACAAAACTTGTATTGCTAAATTTCTTTAATCGAATACAGTAAATTATATTTATAAATTGTAATACCAATTGTTATCAACAAAAACAAAAACACAAATTGGGAAGATTGTAGAAACATCTATAAAAACTGGATGTTAAACTTAGGTTGTGGTTTATGTATTCGCTAAATATGGGAAATTAGGTCTCACACAAATGTTATTCCGAAAAAATATTTGTATACGCAAATTTATTTTAATATAATTTTGAAAAACTAAATAAAGATTACAAAGATTTTTCGTGAATAAGTAATTGTTTATTCGTGAATATCAAAAGATAGAACAGTTTCCATTTCATATTGTCTGTACAATTTTGTTTTATACAAAAATCTATATGTAATTGGAAAAGAAAGAATGTCAACTGTCAATGTTAATCACGCTATGATTTGATAAAGATTTTAAATTTCGTATTTTACATCGTATGCTTGTTCCTGGGAGCACCAACCATAAAGCACTAAAATATTAGGGAAGAGATAATTTAAAGATAATTATCTTGAGTTTCTTTGTGTTTACTGCAAATAAGCTCAACTATTATTAGACAAAAAAATTGATTAAAAATACAATCCAAGGACTTTTTTCATCCAAATTTAATTGTTTTTTTTTTTGAATTGATTTAAAAAGGTAATACAATTACAATTTTACGTACAAAGCTTAGCAATTAGCAACAGAGGCCTTCGGCTAAAAAGTGCGTAACAACATAAATTTACAGAAATAAGGAGAGGTAGAAGAAGGGTGAAATTTAATTGTTACATTTCATTGGTAACTGTGAAAAATTAAAGGCACCCGAGAAAGGAAATCACAGAGAAATTTTTTTACATCTGTAAAAAAGTTAAACTTTCCCCCAGTTTTATAAATATATTTAAAACACCCCACCTATTTTTGTGTGATTTGGATCGTTGAAGTGTGTTGTTTAAATTTTGTATAAAATTGAACTTTACTCACACTTGCATGGACTGGTTTTTTTTCGTAGAGTTTGCATACTTCTTGTTCCGTGGATAACTTTTATATGCTTTATGCCACTTTTCAAAAGGAAAGATGATTTTCAATATCACAGGAAATTAAAACAACATACATATATATGTATGGCTGTATTCTTGTCTCACTCCCTCACACATAATTTTTAAATTTTAAGTTTAGGTTTCAAAGTTGTGATGTGCTTTGCTCTTACTCTGCAAACACCAAATTTTATTTAAATTAACCATGATAACGAATAATAATTATAGTAGAAGTTATACACAACACACAACTATTTATGTTTCCTTTTGATTAATGCTGATTTAAAATCTCACGCACTTGTAAACATGCTTTTAATCGATAAGTTGCTACGACACCGGTACTCAGCATACAAGCCCATTTATCGATTTTTCACACAACACGCCTAAACTTTTTTCCGGGGTTGGAATCATTAACAACTTCCTTTTTCTTGTGACTTCAATTGTTAAATCCGAACTTGCAGTTAGTTATTTCGTTTTCTTAATTCAGATTCGAAGAAGTCACGTTTTTTGTTGCAATTGAACTTTTTAAACATCATTTTTTTTTAAATATGCATTTCGATTTCATACGTTTTATATTCCATAGGGATCCCTCTGTTTAAATTTTATTTAACTTGCTGTGCAACTTCCTTATTTAAAAGTTTCTTCCGATTTGTTTGCTTTTAAACCGTATTATTCACATCAAATTAAATTTGTTTTCATTTAGAACTAACCGAATTTTAAGATTCCTCAATTCATGTCGAAAGTCGAACGAACATCCTTCCGCTTCTGCTAACTTTTTTCCGAACTGGATAGTTTATCCAGTTGAAAATCGCATTCCACTTCCAATTTTTCCAGTAAATCCTCTTTGGAATAGCTGGATGGCAGAGAGTATAGATATGTAAAGAGATTTCATGAAGCCGCCTTTCCAGCCTTCCACAAATTTTCAGTAGATGTTATTAGGGTCAAACTTGTATGAACAATTGAGGTTTGAGAAAGACATGTTAGGATTACGTTTTAATATGTTCGATGTTCTCATCGAAAAATCACTAAAGCATGACAAAGATCGTGGTATGATGAATTATAGAGAGCTAGAAAGGGTAAAAAATTTTGGTTGTGTTATGTTTGCGAAACATTTTTTCTTCGCGGGTTATTTCGCATCCTATTATACACAAGTTTTTTCCTTGTTTTCTGATTTATGTTCTGCGTGTATGGTTATTGTTTTACACAAATGAAGCAATATTCGTCACAATGATCGATACGATGATTTCAGCGGGCGACGAAACGCAAAAAAGGAATTCGCTTTTTTATTGTTTCTTTACAATGAAAAAACATGAGCAGTCCATCTACTCGGATTTCTTTCTATTTGGGTTTTTAAAAGAAGTTTACTTTCTGTAATTTTTGCATGCTACGTTTGTTAGTTCGAAAATAAGTAGACTATTTGATTTCAGTTTATTCGGTTGTTTTTATATATTAGAATACTATTAAATTCATAACTTCTTATTACATAGAGATATTTCCTTAGCTTATATTATTGAACTCAGTTATTTTTGAAAAGTTAATTTAAATAGATTTTAGAAAAAGTTTCTAGTCTCACTTGCATAGAAACTAGAACTTAGACTAGAAACTTTTTCTAAAATCTATTTAAATTAACTTTTCAAAAATAACTGAGTTCAATAATATAAGCTAAGGAAATATCTCTATGTAATAAGAAGTTATGAATTTAATAGTATTCTAATATATAAAAACAACCGAATAAACTGAAATCAAATAGTCTACTTATTTTCGAACTAACAAACGTAGCATGCAAAAATTACAGAAAGTAAACTTCTTTTAAAAACCCAAATAGAAAGAAATCCGAGTAGATGGACTGCTCATGTTTTTTCATTGTAAAGAAACAATAAAAAAGCGAATTCCTTTTTTGCGTTTCGTCGCCCGCTGAAATCATCGTATCGATCATTGTGACGAATATTGCTTCATTTGTGTAAAACAATAACCATACACGCAGAACATAAATCAGAAAACAAGGAAAAAACTTGTGTATAATAGGATGCGAAATAACCCGCGAAGAAAAAATGTTTCGCAAACATAACACAACCAAAATTTTTTACCCTTTCTAGCTCTCTATAATTCATCATACCACGATCTTTGTCATGCTTTAGTGATTTTTCGATGAGAACATCGAACATATTAAAACGTAATCCTAACATGTCTTTCTCAAACCTCAATTGTTCATACAAGTTTGACCCTAATAACATCTACTGAAAATTTGTGGAAGGCTGGAAAGGCGGCTTCATGAAATCTCTTTACATATCTATACTCTCTGTGGATGGTTACTTTCACTTCCAATTTTGGAAGATGGAGCTTGGAAGATTTGGAGTCTTTTGCGTTGAGATACTATTCTGGAAAAGTAGTACGAAAAGAATAGTTCAATTGGTCGGTTGGTGAGGAGTCGGTTATTCTTTATATATGAAGAAATGCATTTTGTACTCTCGTAATTATAGCGCAGTTTAACAAAAATTGTTTTATAATTTTCATACAACATACGTATACAATATACGCAAATTGTTTATAAAAAGGTTCATATTACCGAATAAGTGAAAAGAATCTAGTACGAAGCATGGCTTGATCGTGATACGCTTGCTTGCAGATGTTGTATTACATATGACACGAAGCCGAAACGAAAATATAAACTTAAAATTTTTTGTTGTACCTTAATTATCTGCCAATCGGAATTCTCTATTTTGTTCTCACATTTACAAGAGCTTTTCTACGAAACTCTAAGCAACAATTTAATTCTGCTAACTACATTTGAAAAATTCATCAAAATTTTGTGTTGATATTTCTTAAAAATAAATAATTCAAATTCTCGACTTAACAAAAGGTCCATAAAATTGCAGGGTTCTAAAAAGTGGTGACGTATCTTAAATTAAGTAAAACTATTAAAAGAATTGAAGGATAATAACTCGGAGCGATTATTGGCCAGCAAATACAAGAAAGATGAATAAAATTTGTGCTCGGTGCGAAAAGATCGTGTATCCCATCGAGGAGCTGAAATGTTTGGACAAAGTGAGTCAAAAATTTTGTGATTTTGCAGAAAAATGTGAATGTAACGGTGGAAAAAGTCTTGTATGAGATTTTTATCAATTCATAATAATTGTTTTTGACAAGAAAGTTTTTTTAACTAAATTGCTAAGCTAGCCTTGTTGTGAGAATTCGGAAGAGAGCGAGTGGGATAGCATGAGCAGCATCCCGATCGAACTCTGGCCCCAAAGCAGTAGTTTCGAAAACTACTACATTGACTGCTGCGTCTGCGTGTTTCAGGGCTTCTCCGACTGTGTGGATCGCAATAGATTCGTTTCACATGCAGGGATTTTTATGTTATGGAAAAGTGTGGACAGATTTTACTCTCCGCACACGAAAATTACATGCGAGAAACTAAAGACTGCTTTTTCCTTGAAGAATGGTTGATGGCGTTTTCTTTTCATACCAATTCAATTGTATATGCATTCAAACGACTCATGTACACACACTAATATACATAAGTATGCATATATGTCGTTAAGTGAATGGTGGTGGGTGGGGAGAGCATTTTCAAAATACAACAATTTCATTCTCCAAAGAGCTCAATTTAAAGTCGGACACTGAAATTGCTGCTGGAGTTTTGCTTTTGCGATCGTATTCTTATTCGTCCAACCGAAAGCGAAGCAGCGACTCGTAGTTGTCTCTCGAGTTCTTTACATCTCCCTCGCTCTGGCGAATGTAACATTCTCATGACCGACCTTGGGAGTGTATTTACTTTACTTTTTCTCACTTCTTGATGCTGCCTTCGCTTGGAGACTGATTTTGTTGGTGTTGGACGTGTGCATAAATTAATTAAGTATGGAATTTTCGAGCCGGTTTCGAGAGCTCCACTTCTTGGAGATCTGACGCGCTTCTTACAACTTCTTTGCTCCTTTTCCTTATCAGTTATTGTGTGAGTTTGAAATTTAATTGCAATCGAATTCATTCATTTTAAACAATTCTTTAGTTCATTGTGTGAAATGTTTTGCTCCAATAACTGAGTGAATGCAGCTTATCAGTGAATGTGAATCATTCCATCGTTACATCAACCACAGATAAGATAAGCTTCGAATTTGCTGTCCTCTTCTCCAATTGAACCAATTCGCTTGGGCTGAAATCAGTCGAGGACAGAAGAAGAAGAAGCTCATTCCGTGTTTTAGATTTTAGCATTTAAAAGAAGTTCGCTTTTCCTGTATTAAAGATCCCCCCAAAAGCGAAGTGAGTGACCTCGGTTTGAGCTCGGAAGTCGAATTGTCATGCAGAGCGACGGCGACACGCTCACTTTGTCAATTGCGAAACTCCGCCAGCCGAAATGCAATTGTTGTCGCTTCTTCTCCTTCGTCGCACGCTTCCCTACTTTAATTTTTCTGCTGTTGCTGCTGAATGTGAAAAATTCTTTGTTTGCACAAAGAAAGAAGCAAGGAAAACAGTCGCAAATTTGATGGGCCTTCAGAAAATGGCGAAAGTTTTTATTGCAGTTTCGTGGACTTTACATCGACATTACGTTTTAGTGCTTGAATGTTTCACTCACGTTGCTGGCTGAATTGATTATGGCCACAGTGCGCTGATTGTGCTCTCGGTCTGACCTGTCAGCATCTCACTCCGCATGGCTGACCGGTTTCCCTAAGAACAGCGTGTTTCCCAGCCGTGAACACACGTCTCGGTGCTGCTGCGCGTTGCATCATTTATAAGTGATAGAAACAAGATCGAAGCAGAAGATTAGAAGTCGTCGACGGGGTCTTCGCGGTCGTTGGTTGGCAGAACTTCGAGTGTACTCAGCGTGGTGAACTATGACGAGGAGAAGAACCGAATACAGTGCGAAGACGACGTCATCGACAACGTGGATCGTCGCCGCACGAGAGGCAGAGACGAGGAACCCCGATCGAAAGCTGCGCAACGAGAGCCGATTAATTCTGGACGAAAACGAGCAAAAAGAACAAAGGAAAGTACGTTGGCTGGGGAGGGGAGGGGAGGAAGCGGCAGGCTGAAGACTGGATCGAGCCACTGATAGACCGACCACTTGAAAGTTAATAAAGTTCAATTGAATTTAAACAAAGCGTGCAGAGGTTAAGTAACTCTCCAGGAGGAGTAAAAAGCGGAAAACAATTATTGAATTGTGCCTTCTTCAGCTTTCAATTGAAGAGAAGCGACGACATGTGTGCATAAATACGTCGATTCTATTGCTTCAACTTCTAGTCAACGTTCCAGAGTCACTGCAAGTTTGGCGTGGAACAAGGCACAGCTTTTCAGTACAGGAAACGCTCTTGATCATTCGTTTATATTGTGGAAAAGCTGAGCAACGCAACTTGACAGACAAACAAAGCCAACTGCAATCGTTGATGCAGCGTGGAAAGTACTTGGGGGAAAATAGTTGACCCACATTGCCAAAAGCGACGGAACAGAAGCAGCAACCAAATGAGCAGCTCGAAGTGGACCGAGGAGCGACCATCGCACAGGAAGTCTAACAAATTCACATGCAATTAAATCCCACTCGTAATTTTTTGAAAAGATTACAAACGCTGCATTTGCTCGGGCTCGAAAGAAAAGGTAATCAACTGTAACTCGACTCATAGACGGAAAGTCACGAACTTCTTATGACGTGGAACCTTGAGGCGCTGGAATTCATCACTGAACATGCAGAAATTAAAAATATTCAAAAGCTGAAATCTGAGTTTTGTGCAGTCAATGAATTAAAAGTATTTAATTCGTGTTGATTTTGTGTCGATTTTGCGACTAAAAATAAATTCAAAAATGAGAAATTTAATTTTACTTAACTGAATATATTAAAATATTCATACGAGAAGTAAATTGAAGACGGATGCTGCACGCTTCAATGAAATAATAACAAAGAATTCTTTATTTTATGGCGCACAAATTAATTCCAAATTAAATATAAAAGCTTTTAAAATTCTACTACGGGGCCAAGAACTACGCCAAACCTACAGAATCCAAAAAACCGCAGAAGCAACTCAGTATTTGAACAATAGAGAGAACTGTAAGAATATTTGGAAAGTGTTCAGCTGTAAAATGCATAATTATGCCACCAATTTTACAATGGACAAGCATGGGCAAAGAATTCATACTGACAACTTCCGGTTAAGCTATTTCTTCAATGAGAAATGGGCTCTGATCTACGAAAGATGAAATAAAAAATCAAGTCATAGGGGAGCAACGTCTCGCTATAACTTTGGAAATAAACTATGTAGAACCAGAATAACAAAGACCTAAGTACTTTACGGTCAAAACAAATTTAAAAAAATTGAATGGAACAAAAATAATGGATAAAATAATTTTAGTTATCCCGATTTCAATTTATTTCGATTTCTGCTATTGGTTGTCTGTTATTTCCGTTTTTGTTACCAGTGGGTTGACCACGCCCATTTTTGGCATACTAACGAACAATGTTACTCTATTAAAACAATTACAATTTTGTCGCCGTAGCTCCAAAAAAGACTCTAACATGCAATTTTTATAAGACGAAAATACGATGCATTTGTATTAAAAGTAGGCGTGTTTGTTGACCGACTTTTCACATTTCCCTATAAGAAACATCCCGCTGTAACAATGACAAGCATGAAATGCAATGAAATGTTTATAGCAATATTTTGAATGGTTCTCCAGAGATCGTGGTTCAACGGACAGACAAACAAACGGACGTAGCTAAAATGACTAAGGATTTGACGCTGATGAATAATATATAAACTTTTCTATATCTATCTCCTTTAGTTCTCTGCGTTACACATTTTGGGGCCAAGGGTCCATTATCAGGTGATATTATCAGTGTAAATGACTAGTTATTGAGGTATTTGTGGAGTGAAACAGTTTTAGAACGGTTTTAGAAACTCCAGCCACATCGAATTGGATGAAGCTCGGAGTACTGTGTACAGGAAGATGTCAGCTTTCAAGAAATATAGGATATTATGAGCGTAAATGAATAGTTCTGAAAATATCAACCATTGAAGAGTGTGTGGTATAAAAAATAATTATATTTTTGGGTAGAATAGTGTATAGAACGGAATTGGGTATATTCAAGAAATTTAAAGGTGAGGTACTCCAAAGGCCGTTGCTCTACGCGCTCTGTGAGTCCCGAAGGATGCATTCAAGCTGCTCAAATCATTGCCAACCAAGTGTAAATCGTACCGCAGCAGAATAATTTCATGCGGGCGCAAAAATCGCCCAATGCAATTTTTTGATTTCTTTTTCGGTTTACTTCGAAGAAGGAATTCAAATAAAAACTCAAATTAGGCTTTTTATTCATTTGTTATCGTTTTATTGCAAAATTGGGAATTAAATTATTGTTTTTTTTATTGAAGTACCGAAATTATATGTGCTTTGTTCTGCGTTTATTTACCCACAAAACAGAAAACATTTTTGTAAATTTCACTGTTGCGAATATAAAATTATAAACGTTTATATAGATCCCTTGTTCATGGAGTAATAACTCTAGCTTTCGAATTGCGTTACTATCAAAAGCTCATGATCAAGGCGATTGCAGTATTTTATTCAATCTCTCAATTGTTTCAATGACGTCAGCCTCATAGAATTGTTAATAGATTCTCACATCTTACAAAGCTTTTCTAAGTTGAGTTGCAGTTGATTCTTTGAAGCTAATCACGCTTCTAAATACGGACACAACTCGTCTCGTATCATTGAAGCTTTCTACTCACTCATTACAAACAGAATTCAGTCATTATAAAACAGTTTTTTCAATTGTTGTTCCGGCGATTTGATGCACGTCTCGCCATGACACAATCCCATGCATTCGATTATACTTTTCAGCTGTATACACTCCATATACAGTCCGGATACATGGGAATTTCGAGTGTTTGGGCCGTGTTCGGATCTTCACGACTCACGTACGGAGTTAATTGATGTTTGCTCGTAGAAGGTGATAATGATTTTAATTGCTTCGCCTTTTTTAGATGTTATTCAACGGTTCCTATTTATATTTTGCGGATAAATGTGAACACATGCTCGCAATTAGTTGTTTGAGATTCGGCGTAGAAGTCGATTGCATGAAATTCCGCTATGGCACAAGTTTTGCACCCATTTTCCTCCCGCCCTTTGGTATTCTCTGGCCTCTCCTCCGGCGCGTTGTGTTGCGAAGTAGCTGAGCATGAGCTGCTGGTAACCGTGACACAAATAAAGACAATACATGGCTGTTTCACAACATGTACATAATAGAATTTTATCAGAAGTCAGCTCGAGATCGGCGCGGAGCGGCAGTGTCCCTGTGAGATGTGAACACTTTAAGATAACGAAAATTGGTAACACGTCGGAGTGGAGTAAATAAGGTCGGGCGCGCAGCTGTTGCTGAAATTTGAGGAACAGCCGATGTTGGCCGGAGCTCGCTTCGGCTGCAGCGCTTCAGTTTCGTAAGCAGCGAGATGTCTTGCTCGAAATTAGAGACCCTGATACACTAGATACTTCGTGCTATGAGCCATATACTCGATCCGAACTCAGTAACTCACATGATAACCGATGAATGCAAAGCACAGGCGAAAAGTAACCGCGGCACTGGGCAAAGTTGTTTAACCAGTTTCCGTAGCGAAAATCGTCGTGCTTCGGTGGCTGGTGTAGAATAAACAATGAACATTATAGAAGCTAATGAGTCATTATATCGTGTACATTATATTTGCCTTTTAGAGAGCTTCGAAAGTAAAAGTATTTGCAGCAAATACAATATTTTAACTGCTTAAAGTCCGTTTAAAGAGCGACATGAACGCATTTTTACTTTTTTAATTAATTACTTCGATGACCAAGTGATCAACTTCGACTCGGCTTCCATCTTATTTCAGATATGCGCATAATTATTACAAAGGAAAGCAATTTTTAAAGCACTGCGTCGGCCCACAACTGCGACTGTGCAAAAACGTTGTTTGTCAAAAGGAACGGACTGAAAAAATTGATTTAAATTGCTTCTTTGATGGAGTAGATTTTGATATTTATTGAGGAAAATAGAGCAGTAATAAAACGTCTCATGTTGCGCTGCGGTCGGTCGTTGCTTCGGGTCGTTGAACGATGGCAACTCTTCGAGTTTCACTGTGCTGCCAACAGCAACGAATTGACAACGAATAAATAATAACAAGGAAAAACTTTTAGCACTAGAAATCCACGAGAATCTTCCTTCTTAAATTCATTTATCTTCAAATATTTATAGAAGCTTCGATTTCAATTCAAATTATAAAATTTATATTAAATTTATGTTTGTTGGCACACAAAATCACAACTGAATTGGAAATTCATTGCGTATTTAAAGAGATAAAAGAGTGAAAAGCGAAACTTTCTTTGACTATGATGAAAAGAAAGTGAAGCACAAGAAGCTCGTCGGCGGTCACCCTGAGATGAATGGAACGACCGCCTGTTGCACTCTTTGCTCGATCAATTTTCACTTTTACGCATCTGCTTTAAGCCGATCGGCATTTCGATGAACCCGAGATGTCCGCTTTTCTTCAATTTCAGTTTTTCTGGCTCAGTTTTCAGTGCAAAGGGTTTGGTTTTGGCTTCGATTGTGTGGTTGATGTGTTTACTTACCACTTTTATTACAATCTTCACACATTTCCATTCCTTTGCGACATAATTAAAGCAGTGGAGTTCAGTTTCAGTGATGTTTAAAGTAATCAAATATCGTTTTCATGATTATAAAGAAAGATTTTCACATTTACCATCGCCGTTTATGGCCGAAGATTATGTAAATCCTCTTCAGCGGAGGATTTATTCATGACAAGAGAAACTGGAAACGGAATCTTTTCACTCTGATGTCGCGAAGTTTGTCGCTTGAAGGCGTATGCGTCAAATTTCGTCTGTTCCCTGCCATAAGCTTTTAATCCGTTGCATCTCACATGTCTTCGAATCGCTATTTACGAAAATTATTTAATTTCCGACTCGACTGTCGACTCTGTGGAGCAGCGGAATGCCGACTCCAGTTACGACTGCAAATGCCATAAAAGCGAAGACTCTGATCCGAAAATGATTGTGATATTACGCGAAAAACACGTTTGAGGTCTTCTCATGAAGCGTTTAATCGTGCGTCCGAGTATTTCGGAAAAACAGAAAAGAAATACAGAATTAAAACAGAGAAAGAATTGTTTTAATTTTTATAAAAATCATGCGCTTTTCTTCGACAACAGATGAAACACATTTCGTCTAGATATGATTTACGTATGGCGCATTTATCTCGCTGAAAACCGCGTCGAAGTTTGCTTTCAATGACTTTCAGTGAAACTTTTCCGTGATGCGATCACATAATCAACACCAACAACAAATTAATTGCTCTGTGTTGCGTTTCTTTAGTCGTTACTTCCACAAGCCACCGATGGAATCAGTTGAGGATCATCAAACATCTGCAGTTGGGGGCTCATTTCATCTCGGGAAACATTCCATAGTTGTTGCTCCTCTATTACACAATCCTAAATACTTGGCAATAATTAATTGTAACATTCTCCAAGATATTCGCCGCTTAATTTGAATGCATTCAATGTTTTTTTGACCCATTTCTCTATTTGACATCGGACTGAGAGCAAAGGAAACTTGCTCTAAACTAAAATTAAACGAAATTGTTTAAATTAAACGAAGATAAAGGCACCCTTTTATTACCATTTTTCTTCTTTTAGTCACTATAAAATTTGACTTGAAATTTTGATTTGAAATCGTGTCCCAAAATTGAGTTCCAAACGAGAAATTAAACCTTTATATTTCACCGAGTGTTTCATTTCGTCGATTATTGATACGTTTAATGGTTTTTATCTCTTTCAGACATGGCACAAGACGTGCTTCAAGTGCACGGAATGCGGAATGGCGCTGAATATGAAGACCTACAAAGGCTACAATAAACTCCCGTACTGCGAAGCGTAAGTACAGCATTACTTTGATTTGAATTCATCCTCTCAGTGCAATTCGCGAAGCTGTAGCTCAGCTCAACGTTGCATTTAAGTCTGTCTTCTCTGAACAATCTTTAAATAGAACAATTGCACTTTATTTGTACTAATATTTAAAATTGCTGTGCAAGTGACAGCGCCAAAGGGAAGTGTGGCCAACTTCCGTTGTTTTTGAGCTGAAATAATGAAATGTGTGCTACGAGTTGCCGCATGCAGCACATCAAGAAACGAGAAATATCACTTCGCACAGCGAGAGACACAGCAGAGGATGTGATGATGAGGCTGTGATGTGATGCAGGGTGACGTTTGTGTCGTAGCTGCTTCGTCTGCTGTTCAGAGTAGAACATCTTCATCCTCAGCGGGAAGAAATCCTTTGTTCGGAGCAGAAAAACAAATTCTCTGCATTGAGAGCATATTCATGCTAAGTCTTTATCTTTGAATAACATATAAAGGCGAAAGTTTGTCTGTATTTGAACACATTTTCTGCTCCTTCTTCCTTAACCTGCTCCACCGATTTTCAGGAAATTTGCAATGTTAACAGCTTGAATCCTGGCGTCAAACACAGCGTCTGAAGCTTACATATGCGACATCCAAGACTCTGATGTCGATGTTGAATCACCTGCTATCGGCTGACATTCCGTGGCTGTCGTTATCCAACAGCTTCTTCTGATTTCACTGTTTATTGACGTGATGATGTCGAAACATCGCTGCCTTTCATAACCATTCAACATATGAAAACCATCTCGATTACGGATTAACATAAAAGTCCACAATATTTATTATTTAATGCAGTGATTTTGAGGCATTGCTGACGAAGAGAAACAGAGTCTGAGGGAGGGGCAGGGACACAAGCAGCGACTGTGGCAGCAGCAGCAGATGAAGCAAACTTTTCAATTACCGAAATTGTTTTTATTATTTGTGTTTGTTCTACATTTGGCAGGGAATTACATTTTGTGGTTGCCATGCATGAGCAGAGCCAACTACGTAAGAGTTTCAGTGGAGGAGTGGCCGGCCGGTCTCCTCTCCGTCCGTCGATTGTGCCAAATGACATCTGACAATAATGAATGCGGCTGCAGCTTATGACGCAACCGCGTCCAATTGTCGCTGGACGAACGACTGCATGACCGCATTTTTAACCTAAAACACTGCTGATTGCATTAAGTCGCTGGCTGCGTTCGCTTTGATGGAGAATGCAGTTCGACAACGCAGCAAAAGCGGACGCTGGTAGCCGCGGTTAACTTGGCCGCATCTCGCCGACAACCAACGACCGAATTAGGGACAGACTCATGACTCCTCCACAGACACATCAAACCCATCAGCGGCTTCATTCCTACGACGAACGAAACCGTTGCAACAGAACTGCAGATAATTCATTGTTAGCACATATTTAAGCATGTAACGAAAACCGCAAACAAAAGAAGCTCCGTTCGAGCGCCGAAACGTATGCTACACTTTGATGTATGGCGCCGTGAATCGAATGGCCTTGGGCCAATTGGAGAGCTCGAAGAGGTCAGAGTTAATGGCGGCGAATTGCGGCCACAAAACTTCGACCTCAGTCATTGGTCAATTAACAGTCGCTTCAACAAGGAATTAATCGAGTCCAACCCAAAGAAGAATCGGAATAATTCGGTTTAAATGCTGCGAATTTACGAAGCTACCTACGAAGCAATATACGAGGGTTTCGCTTCCCTTCCCTGATCCATATTTACTATATATAATTACTCAATATAATTTTGACTATACTAAATTATACTGTAAATATGAAGATATATTATATATAATATTATCGTCGACTCTCTTGACAACCAGAGTTGTACACGGAGCTGTAATGTCTTCAGTACTTTTGGCACTTCAGTAGATTCATTCAAGTACATTTCAAGTGCTCTATTTTTGAAAGAGGACTGGTACTTGAGCTCTGGTTCTACCTTGCCGCCTTCCTTTCTAAAACTAATGCCCTTTATTCGAGTCTTGCAATGTGATTCTTTGAATTCTGCTTCTTTTTCAGTCACATTCCGAAGGCCAAAGCAACCGCGATCGCCGATACTCCCGAACTGAAGAGGATAGCGGAGAACACGAAGATCCAATCGAACGTGAAATACCACGCCGACTTTGAGAAGGCCAAAGGCAAATTTACACAGGTCAGTGTAGGACTTTAAGCCTTCTTTTAAACTCTGAAGTTTTGTGTTAAATGTATTTTTCTTCGCTTCATGTCTTCCGCTTTCTGTGGTGCGATTCGTCCATCGCAACGCCAACGTGAACGCGTCAACAGGTCGCTGATGATCCCGAGACGTTGCGCATCAAACAGAACACGAAAATCATCTCGAATGTCGCCTATCACGGCGACCTGGCAAAGAAGGCGGCCATGGAGAAGCAGCGCGAAGCCACCGAGGTTGCTGATGGCCGCGGCGGTGAGTATTCGGCGCCACATGTTTGACGAGATTCGAAAGCGAAGTTCGTAATTTTCGGGCTTCATTTTCAAAGGGCTGAGACTGAACTTTATTAGGCTAAAAGTGGTGTCGGTGTGTTTTGTTTAAAGTAGTATTTAAAGGGCTTTAAATGATCTTTGGTAATAATCGCGGGGTATTCGTTCTTGAATCTCTGAGTAATGAGAATTGCGGTGAACACCGCCAGCGGAATCTACTCCCTTCCGAGAAAAACGCAACCGTGCCAAACCATCGTCGAGTCGGGTGGTTTACACTTGCTTTTTACATTCTCTTCCCTTTTCGTAAAGCAACTTTAAATGCAAACGCTTCATTCGCCTTCAGATATTATATAGCAATTAATTCACTGTTTGGACTCAATGAAAGCAAACTGCAAAAAAGAAATTTATAAAAATTTTGTAGAGAAGACGGAAAGTAACTCAATCGTATAAATTTCCTTCATAGGCTTTAATAAAGGTGGTTAATATCTGCTTTAACAGGACTCGATTTATAATTTGCAAATACTCGACTATTCCCCAGCCTTCGCTTTTGTTTTGTGTTTTGGCTTTTATTGTAGACATTTATTTTGATTTTAACTTGTGTTGCATTATTTCATCGTTTCATCTTGAATGTTCATTGTGCAAACTACAACCACACACCATCCACACACACACACACACACACGAAAAACTACATGAACATTTGCATTGAAACAACCGTTAATGGCGACGCAATTGGAATTTTAGAGGAATGCGAATACTTCTCTGAAACATTAGCAGCGGAACAGTTTTCTCAGTACGCAGCAGCAGCAGCGGCGAATGCAACTTCGCAGCAGTCACCGCCGCAGCAGTTGTCTCCATCGCTCTCAATACTACAGCAGCAGCAGCAGCAGCAGCAGCAACAACAACAACAACTGCTCTGTCAGCAGCAACACACACTACCTTCGCTACCCATACAACACCCACAACCGAATTACGAAGCGATTATTGCAAGTAGTCAAGCGCCCACAACACAAATGTACACACAAAATAATAGACAACAGCAACAACAACAACAACAACAACATCAGTTATATATGCAACAAGCACAACAACAACAACAACAACAACAACACTATCAACAGCCACAAGCACTAAAGCAGCACTACCAACAACAACAACAGCAACAACAACAGCCGAAGTTCCAATCGGCCACGACAGCAACTAATCAATCATCCCATTTATATTCAGCAGCATCGTCACTGCACCAGCAGCAGAAGCACCCAGCAACGGGTCACTATCAGCAACAGCAGCCGCAGCCACAACCGCAAGCGCAGCAGGGCAACAACTACAATCAGTTGCGCTCGAGCATTTTGCAGAACTCGCACCATCCCACAGGCGCCTCATTGGCCTCGGAGGTCATCCCGGCGTCCAACACGGCGACAAATGCTGCCTTCTACAGCGCGGCTCCGCACCACGAACAGTTTGACGCCGCCTACGGACGTCCAGCGATGACCTACAACAACAACAACGTCCACAACAAGAACAACAACAACAACGCCGCCGCTGTGTACCAACAACAGCAGCATCAGCCAACACCGCCGCCTGCTGCAGCAGCAGCAGCAGCCGCCGCTCCACCTGCAGCACAATCGATGCAGCAGCTGTACCCCAGCAACAGCTTCAGCAGCCACACTTCGGCGGCGCCCGAGCGAACGGCGTCGCATCACAGCAACGGCGCGATGCTGATCAACAACAGCAGCCACTCCATGGCCAACAACGGCTCCAGTCACAGCAACGCGAATGCCGGCGGTCTGCAGAACACAGCTGCAGCTGCTGCTCCGGCTCCGGCTCCGGCTGCGGGCGTTGGTGTTGTTGTGGGTGGCGGCGGCGGTAGCAATTCGGCGAGCAACATCGGGAAGATCGCCGACTACGACCCTTTAACAGACGGACCGCGGCAGATGCCGAGCACTGGAAGGCCCAGCACCACGCTAATCTACAGCTCCGACGGCCGCGGCTTCGGTGAGTTGCGTTTCATGTCGTTTCGTTAGCTGCGAGCTCCCAGCGTAAGCTTCGCCCCACCTCCCACCTCCCACCTCCCACCGCACCTCAACTCACCCACAACCGAACTGAACAGACATTCGTATTTAATGAGGTTCACATTTGTTTGTCTACTTGCGATTTGTCCATTTAAATATTAACTTTTATTGTCTGTTGCATGGTGCAGCGAAATCACGTGTTTCTCAGACTTCATTGAAATTATTGGCAGCTGTGGTTTTGTTTTCAATTGTTTTAAAATTCGTCTAACGTTTGTATTTTCGAAATGTAGTTTCCAACGCGTACCCGAAGCGTGTGGGCTCCATCGCTGACATCGATCCTGCCAACGGCTTTTACGGGTCCATCACAGGAGAAAGCAATGTGCCAGTGCAGCAGCAACAGCAGCAGCAGTACTATCAGCAAATGCAAGCTATGCAACAGCAACGCCAACACGAAGCGCAGATGCAGCAGCATCAACAGCAGAAGCCGCAGCAGCAAACTAAATCGAATTTGGTGAGGAATGAAAACGTTCATCAGCCTTTGATTTTCATTGAACATCCTTCTTCCAGCGTATTTATCGCGCCCTGTACGACTACACAGCTCAGGACGTCGACGAGGTGAGCTTCCGTGAAGGCGACGTCATCTTCGAGGTGGAATCGATCGACTCCGGCTGGATGACCGGCAAAGTGGAGCGCACCGGGAAGACAGGGATGCTGCCGGCCAACTACGTGGAGCAGGCGGTTATTTAATAAGAAGAGTTGCCTTATTGCTGTTGTCACGATGTTGTCGTGAAGCTGATTTGCATCATTTACATAATATTTTTGATTATCTTGTATATCAACATCATTGTACCGGATAAAAGCAATGAAACAATCCAAGTTCACCCAAACGATGACGCTGCAATACGACAACAGCAACAACAAGAGCAACAACAATATTACAATGAATTACTATATAAGCAACTAGAAAAGAAAATCCAACTCCAACGCCGTCAAGAAAAGTCACAAATCAACACACAAGATTTTTACTACAAATTCCAGAATGTTTTTAAACGATGATTGAATTCCCACAAAGACTAATTTATATTTGTTACCTTTTCTACATCATATTTGCAATGTTAATTTTAAATGCATTCGTTGTATATATCGATATATGCAATACCTCTGTGTATATGTATATATATTTACTTGAAAATTGTAACTAATTTACAATCACGAATAGTTTTAGATCGAAACGAATTTTAATGAAGAAGTGGGGCAATAATAAAAGCAAATGAAACAAGCGAATGATTCAGTTTGTGACAAATATATCAATATATAAGTAATATCTCTGTAATATCTGAATCGAAGCACATGTTCTCCATTAACTATTGACTTAATCATTAACCTTAATCGTTTCCTTGGGAGAAGCAAGTGTTTTGTCGACAGACAGAACAATGAACGGAAATGATTATCGTTTATTAGCAACACGATGAAACTATAGAAAATAACTGCAATTAAATTGTCGAGAATATCTGCTGCTTTAAATACCCATCATTATAAATGTAATCGATTTTATAGCAACTCATAATCACTCATAAGCATTATAATTAACTAAAATTAGCTTGCATATTTAATAATGAAAGCAAAACAAAGCATTTAAAGTATTTAGCGTATTTATAAATTTATAGTAGAAAGGTTCGCGTGAAGAGAATTTGACTTTTCTCCTCCATTTCTCCAACTTCATAATTAATTGCCGAACCAAAACTGACAGCGACAGAGTTTAGAGAATTACAAGCAATCTTATGGAAGACTTAAGAAACGAACCCAGCGCGCTTCCAACTTGTGGTGAATATAAGAATATAGCTCTTGTTATTTGTTTAATAATTTAAGGAAAAATCGTAGAAAGGATGATTTCTGAAGACAATAAACTGAGTTGTTTTTATCGAAATAGCAGCTGATTTACAAAGGAATTAATAAAAACTTATTTTTGTTCCAAAGTGCCTTTGATTTTTGTACTTTCATCTTTATGCATTTTCGTTTAAGCTAATTATATACAAATATATACAACAGAAACTAAATTCAAAAATCATGTAAGCATTACTAATAAATACTAATAAATAAAGCTACTTGCTAACTGCTTTTAGTTAACGAAATTGCGCATAATGCAAGAAAAGAACCAATAATTTATAGGATAATTATAAACAATAAAGTAAACTAAATACGTAGTCATTATATTGTTATTTGATGTATAGTTTATAAGCAAATTGCATTCGTTTCGATGGCTGTGCATCGAGCTATTTACCGTTATAGAGCAGGACATATCAGCGATACAATATAATATTAAATACACAACCTTCTTAGCTACAGAAACTCTGTGTATTTCAATTGCTGTTTTTAATTATTTAACATGTTTACATTACATTTACATTCATTGAAATTTATTGATTTTAATGATTTCTGCATATTGTAAAGGATGCGTTGCTTTAATATAGCGATTGCCAAAATAAAGCAAAGCATTCTTTGCAAGAAGCTAATCGAAAACTTATTCTAACATTTCCCGGTATATTTTTCAGTTGATTTGCTGTACATTATTCGACCATATCGTCGCTATGAACAGCAATGTCGCCTTCGCTGCGATGTCCTATGATTGCCTCCAAAATTGTGTTCTTCGTGTTGGCCATAGTTTGCGAGAACAGCTTCGAATCCTGCTCCTTCTCCAGTTTGAGGTTGGCGATTTTCTCCTCCAGCAAATTTATTTTCTCCGTGCTCACTTCAAGCCTGCAAATGTTTTCGCATGAATGCAATTTTCGCGACTCTCTCTCACTTTACACTCACTGATTTTTCATGTCATCCACTTTCAACTGCGTCTGCTCGTCGCTTTTGGACCCTAGTTTCCCGTACGACGAATTCTCGAACACGAAGGAAGTCAGCGAACTGCTGCTGATGCTGTTGGCGTAGTCTGCAATGCGTTGCGAGCGTTTCTTCCGATCGTTCTGCCCCTCGAGTTCCTTTTCAAGATCACCTGCACAATTAATTCGTTATTTCGTGGTATTTCTGACAACTTTTAGCTTAGTTTTAGTTCCTCACGGATTTTGGCCTCTAGACGGCAGACGCGCATCTTCTGTTTAGCGATCTGCTCGCTGAGGTTCGCGTTCTTGTCACGTTCGTGGTCCGTGCGTTCGGTGAGTATTTTATTGTGCTGCAGAAGCATATCCTTCTCCGCTTCCAGCGAGTCCAAAATAGCGATGAACTCTTCCTGCATGTTCGCTGATTATTAATGAGAGAGAAAAGATCACGTCCACGCTCACCTTTCTCAGTTCCCGGCAGGAGAAGAGGAAGCCTCCGCACACCGCTTTCAGATCTGTTTCCAAACGCCGCACTGCTTCCTGCAGCTCGTCTATGAACTCGTCCTTGCTGGCGAGCGTTTCCTCCAGATTCTCCAGCTTATTGCGCATCTCCTCCTCCTTGCTCTCGGCCAGCTCCCGCTTGCGCACCACGCTCGCCATCTCGCGGCAGATTTCGTCGATGCGCTGCTCGAATTGGTACTTCTGCGTTGTCAGCTTCTCGTTCATGGTTGCCAGGTTCATTTCGTTGTAGTCCGTGTGCTCCTCCTGCAGCGAGCACGCCTTCACTTTGTGCTTGAGCACCTCGTCATTGAGCGTCTTGTTGCGTACTTTCAGAGCCAGAATCTTTCCGCGCTGCTCCTCCAGCTGCATTTTCAACGTATTTATTTCGCTCTCCAACATATCCACTTTGGCCCGATGGAGCAGTTCGCTCTTGCGCACGCCCGGCGTGAAGCGGTCGATGTTGCTGCAGCTGTAGTTGCTGAGCGAGCGCGGTGCCGTCTGCTTCGCTGCCTTCGCCTTCTCCGGCGAGCCAGACGTTTGCCCGGCAGAAACCGGCACCAGAGCGTCGTTTGTAAAGTCCTGCGATGAGTAGCCGCCCGACTGGCGGGCAGAACTGCGACCTTCGCACGCATCGAGGCGCTCCCGCAGCTCGTGCACACGCTGTTGCAAATTCAGTATTTGCTGCGCACGTCCTCGCCAATTCGAGAGCGCACCCGAAGCAGCCAGGGTGTTCAAGTTGAAGTTCTCGCCAACCTCCTGCTGCAAACACTTCTGCGCCAGTTTCAGCTGCGTCTGCAGCTCCGTGTTCTTGTTGCGCGTCTCAAACAGCTTCTGCTGAACGTTGCTCAACTTCGTCTGCAGCTCATCAACAGTTATAGTCTGCAAATGCCATTTGAGTATTATTTGGAATGTAGATGTTCCATGATGTGCCTAAATACTGCAAAATACTCACTGCCTTTCGTGCAATATCCGAATCCGGACGATCTTTGTCATGCAAAATCTTCAACTCGCGCTCCAGCTTCAGTATTTCCAAATCCTTCTTCGTCAGCCGATTCTTCGTCGTCTCCAACTCCGCTCGCATCACTCGGTTCTTCTTGCTCAGCTCGAGTATTTTGCTGCCCGCGATCGACGAGTTGCAGCGCAGCTCACTGATTGGCACAGAGTTCAGCACGTCGTTCAGCGACTGCACCGAACGCTTCAACTCTGCGATTTCCTCATTTCTATCAGTGATGGTTTTGGCCAACGATTCGTTCTTTTCGGCTACTTCCTAATAATAAACTAAATACGTCACTTTTCGCAATGCATGGCACATGACTGACCAGTAAACGCTTCCGCAGCTTCTTCGACTCAACCTTCTTCTTGTCCTTCGGCGGCATCGACGAACTAACGTCGGCCGTTAATTTGACGAGTTTGAGCGCGGTTTCCCCCTCTGCAGCGTGAGCCCGGAACCGGCGACCTTTGGGATTCTCAGTGATGGTCGCCCGATCTTCTTTCGGAAGTGTGTCCATTTTACACAATATTTATCATGAAATATGTATATTGAATTATAAAAATAAATTTTTTTTGAATTTGAAAATATCACTAAATCTATCGTTTGAGTGATTTTTCCTCTCCTAATTTACAGTCTATAGTTTTTTATTTGAAAGGAGTTGTTGAAAAAAGGGCCGCACTATGATGACTACTAATTAATTGATGTTATTGTTATTATGCATGTATTGGTATTTATACAATTTATTTCAAATTATTATAAAAATAGAATATTAAAAGGAAATATATTTAAATACGCATGTTAGCTTTACGTTATGTTAGCGGTTAACAGAGCACTATCAATGTTGTCTGCATGTTAATTTAACGCTATGACTTCAACACTAGTGTTGCCATTTAGAATAATAAATATCTGATTACAATGTACTTTGTGCGCACTTTGCGGATTTTCATACAGTTGCATCAATTACGAAAAATTCACAAGGATGATAGAATTTTATCATATTTATATATTTCAGGAGTTTTGTATAAATAAATAAATACTTTTCGCTTTATTATTTTAATTATTGAGAGAAATTATTGAACCCTTTCAATAGTTCCACCCTTTCAATAGTTCCACCGTTCAAAGAAACAAAGGACATTACATCCACTATATAAATACTAATATCTAAACTTGTGTCATGTTTTGTCGTATGCACTTTTGTATAATATATTCAACATTTTAATTTAAGTATGTAGTATATTTTTATTTTTTACTGTGCACATTATTTTTCATCGTATTGGATACAATTAATCTGTTATTTGATTTTAATTTTTAGTTGATGTCGCAGTTTCAATTAATTTTATGAATTTCAATAAGAAAAATAGGAAAGAACAAATAAGAAGAAATCTTTATATGGCTGCATCTTCTAAATGCATTCCATTTTTTTAACTCAAGTTTGCATACAGATTCAAAGAAATAACTAATAGAAACATTGTGCGGTTGATATTCCTGCTCGTAACTCAGCCCATAATCTTAAGAAGGTGTGGTAACAAACCAAAATGGATCATTTTCACACTTTACACACTTTACAATATCTAGTTGTAGCTTACAAAGAATAGAGAATTTCACCATAAAAATCGCACACAAAAGACAGAAAAATCATCATTTTCCCAGTGCGAACCACCATAAGATACAAAATTGTGCTGTCTTTTTGAAAATGCTGATTTTGCTGACTTTTCTCTTCTTCTTCAGTGTATGACAGTCGTCTACAAGTGTGTACATGTACAAAACAGACAAAGTGTGCATCGACACGCATGTGATGTCGTGTATAGTTTTCGAAGCAGACTATTAAACAACACCGACAATGGATGGAAATATGTTGGTAAATACTCAAAATATAAACATAATTGAAATTCTATGGATATAATTTTTGCAGGAACCCACACTGAACATTATCAAAGGCATGTGCATCATGGACAATGATGGCAACCGCATTCTTGCCAAGTATTATGACAAGAACGTACTTCCGACGACGAAAGAACAGAAGGCCTTTGAGAAGAACCTCTTCAGCAAAACCCATCGTTCTAATACAGAGATTATAATGTTAGATGGGCTGACTTGCGTATATAAAAACAATGTCGACTTGTTCTTTTACGTCATGGGTAGCACCTGCGAAAACGAATTGATTCTACTGTCGGTATTGAATTGTCTTTATGATTCCATTAGTTTGATACTGAAAAAGAACGTGGAAAAACGTCTGGTGTTGGACAATCTGGAAATCATAATGTTGGCATTTGATGAGATTTGCGACGGAGGGTAAGTGATTGAAATAAGTTATATTGTGAAAGTAATTTAAAAGTATCGCATTTCATTAACAACAGCATTATATTGGATGCTGATCCTTCATCAGTGGTGAAACGTGTTGATCTGCGCAACGATGACATTCCAATTGCCGAGCAAACCGTAGCGCAGGTAACTATCAAAATAAATGCCCTTTTTTGGTAGAAAATTTCGAATTGTTTTGAGTAATCCTTGCAATTATCCGTTAAATTCCGTTAGAGATTCGAATACTATAATATATTTAAACCATTGTCATAGCTTTCCTTTACATTAACTTTCATACATATATTTAATTTATTATTTACTACGGTTCTACTTTTTGTAGCCTTGTAGCAACAAGCATTCTAATGTTGTTATCAATTATGTCTATGCTTAATTTTAACTTTAGTTACATAAAATTCGTTCAAATAGTAACTTAAAAGAAACTTAAAAGAACATTAAACATTTCTCTAAATTTAAATTGAACTTTATACTAAATATTTTGTACATTTGCAGGTTTTGCAATCGGCTCGTGAACAATTGAAATGGTCCATACTTAAGTGAAAGTTATCCAAACCGATATAAATAGCATTTTTATGTTTATACCGTTATGTTATATACATTTGCCTATTAGCGTCATACAATGCATATTGTTATAATTAAGATTCTTTTGCAATATAATGGAAAACGTCTTGCGTTCAAGCAATATATTTGATTCATTTGCTATAATTTAAGTAAACTTTAAAAGTAAAAGTTATCGATAGAGTTATCGAAAATTTAACCTGATAGAGGTGCAGCCCGCGTTATTAAGCTTGATATATAAATGGTATCTGTTATACATCAAAGGAGAAAATTCCAAAGCGAGTAGACCAAAACCTGGCTATTAAGACACTTTTATTCATCAAAATTATTCTTTTGACGAACTGAATCATCGAGGATTAACTCGATCAAGTGATCTGGCATAGTTGAAGCCCAATCAGTTTGTTAATATGGAGCCCAATCGTTTGTCATTCGCAGAAACGCACAAACAATCAACACGATAATACTCGATATCTTTTCTGTACATATGTATGTACGCTGTTTTGTTTGTATCGAAATAACAACAGAGTAATTAAATAAATTATGGTTTTAAATGTATGTGCATGCACATGTGAAAACGTACTTTTCCATGGAGTATACGATGATATTTGTAGGATAACGACACAATTATCGCTGTGTGTACAGTTGAAAATTCTTTTAGCAGTCTAGCAGTCGCCGACCTCATGGATCATAAAATATTTCCATTCAAGAAACTCCCCGAAGTTCTCCCTATCCAGCGATCAATTGCGTTTAATGGGTCATAATCAAATCAATAAAGTTAATGCCGCAATAACCGTTAATGTTTGCAAACTGTCTAGTTACATACGTAGTGACATCGCTCAATTGCGGAAGAGCTCAATAAGAGCGCCCTGCAGATCAATGTAAATTTGAGGTGTGTCTCGGCGCGACGTAAAAAGAAATATGATCCAAGCAGTGGGCCGGGCCTTTGCCGACCTTCGAGGAACCGAACACAAGATTACGATAAATGATATTTCGATGACACGTGAATACGACTTATGTTAAGATTATGGTTATAGTTATTCATTATTTAAATATATTTTTATGTTGAATTATAGCTACGGTCTACAAAAGTCATCTTTAATGCAACGACAGAAAGACTTGATGGCTTATCAGAAAAAATTCCAAAGATTACTACGATGTTTGTGTTGCCTGCAACAAGGGAGAGCTATAAACATGTCAATCACTTGTTTCCATGTGGAAGCCCATGCGGATGAGTGTCCATGATAAGCACCGATGTGTTGAGTACTCGAAAATACTTACAAGCCAACAACGTTAGCCTACATACTGCTAAATAATTGAAACAGTAAATAAACAACTTCAATCTGTAGTGCAGCAACAATCATGCTCCGAAACTGTGATCGATATCAATATTAATATTTGTATATTGGTGAATAATTCATATATATTTGCGGTTTGTATATTTGTGTAGATATCCGCATAGTTACTGATTTTCGGTTGAATTGCCGAATACTTGCATAGCATAAAGCTGCCATGCATATACACATGTCCATACATATAATTACTAATAATTACTATTGTGACCAGTACATAATTACTATTGTGACCAGTATGAAAACTATTGTGTTCTATCGCATATTTAAATGTTCTTGCATCGCCTAATGATGTTAAAACAGGAAAATTACAATTTTATTTATATGTAGATGTATGTTTATTGTTGTTTTCATTATTGTTAAAGTTAATACTTGAATAAAATAAATAAAATACTTACTAATTTAGCACAGAGTATTTAATAACAAGTACATATTGTTATTATTGGGTATAATACTGTTTTGTTTTAAAATAAATAAATACATTTTACTTAATTGAGACTTTTTAATCTATTCCAAAATAAAAATTTATATCATATCATGCGAACGATTGGTAAGTGAAGGTTATGTAAAAGAATTTCTATAAGAACAGATTGTTTTTTGGCAAATTTTCATTACTTTTCATATACTTTAAAAAGCCGAATATAAACTGATTTGAATCCATGTGATTCCCATACGTCCTGCACAAGGATTATCAGCGAAGGCAATTAAGATGATAATGAAGCTAATGCATCACTTTTGTTTGTAAATATAGAAAAGAAAACAAGCAATTCAGAAAAAGCGTCATCGATCATCAACGGAATTTGCGTCGAGCTCTTGAAAATCAAAGCAAACAAAATCTTTAGGATTGCTATCTGAAGAATTGTCGTTTGTTTCATTGTTGTTGGTATTGGTGTTCGCTAGTCATTGATGTGCCTCCAAAAACACTGCACTTAATTGACAAAATAAAAGACAAGATCTAAAAGTTGGTTACCAAGAAAGCCCATTAAACGGGGAGCTACAGCAGTATCTTGACTGCGATGGAAGAATGCAGTTCAATCAGCAAAATAATTTGTTAACACAAAGAAACGATTGAGTTTATAGTATCAGCTTTCCACGTTCGCAGGTTGCAGGTACACTTCACATCTGTACGAAGCGAACACCAGCGAGTCGTCGAATTGTCGCCAGCCAGAGCAATGAGTCCAAAAGCGAACCTAATCTTATCAGAAAAAGCAAAATAAAGCAACAAATACACTTTATATTAATTTATACTGTAAATTATTGTTCGATACACTCAATAACAGCGCGTATTTAAACAATTACCTAAAGGAAGTGGGCCTTCAGTGCTCCGCGACGTTTAGCTGACTACAGAGCCACAGTTCAATGAATTTCTATAGCTCCAAAGAAGGAAACGAAGCACGGAACATTTAATTATATATACTAGAAATTATTAAGAAGTTTTTCAATCGGTTGAGTCTGGTAAATAGTGTGATTAATAATAAATAATTTTTACCATTATCGTGACTAAATAAAAACAATATTATATTTACAAACAAGTATCGTAATCGTAGCAAAAAAAAAAAAAAAAAAAAAGAAATACTAAAATATATTTATTTTATTATAAAATATATAATATTGGAGAAACTAAAAATGAAAATGCGGTAAGTTTTGTACTAATAATAATTAACAATTTTAATAATACATATTCAAATAAATTTACGTAATTTTAAATGATCTCGAAGAATTCCATTAATTGATTAAAACACTCCCCATTTTTATATAAATAATTAACTTTACTATTCTGAAGTTATCGTTAGTAAAGCATTATAAAATCGGCGTAAGAATTTAATTAACTAATTAATTAACGAATTTTAGAACGAAAAATGAATTTTTGAAATTACAGACGCATTTCATGGCTCTAAATTGCTAAGTATTTAAATAATTACATAAAGAAATGATTTGAAGTCAATGTATTGTGTAATGAACTACAATTTCTCACAATTGATAACTGCACGTATCTTTATAATGTAAGGAGCTAGCAAATCGTTTCTTCGTGTTGAATTTGGTTGAATGCTTAAATGCGTTTATGCGAAAACGTACACTGTACAAACACACCTAACTTCATTCAATAGCAATCGTAGCATGGAATATAATTTTATGATGTGTTAAAAATTTCCATTACCTAATTTTTATCGTAGCTCAAGGTGCTTTGCTCTATTATCAGTTTCGTATGGAATTTATTTGGGATTTCCACAAGCAGAAGAGCACCAATCACAACGAGCTTTGTTGCTCATTAACAATTAATTACTTTTGTTTCTCAAAATTTTAAACTACAAAAAAGTCCAGCAAAATTTCTTTTGCTTTGGTCTAATTGATTAGGTAGCTTCTCGTCAGTCATTCAATTTGGTCCCAATTAAAAACATGTGTCGGGGCTTTAGGAATACTTTAACCACTGAACATATAATACTCTATATAACTACGACTTGAATAAACTATTTTTCAGAATCCTACGCTGTTTGCGACAGTCTAAACCTCCCCACTCCCCGGCTAAAGAGATGGCAACGTCGCATCACATCGATGTTCACGCCATTCATAAGAAGTTCAAGGAAACGGTCAACATTCTGCTGCTGGGCACAGCGGAGTCGGGGAAGACCACAATAATTAAGCAAATGCGCATTCTGCACATAAACGGCTACACAGACGAGTAAGTGTCCATGGACTATGATCAACGTCGTAGATAAACACCTTTAGACCAATTAAGTTATTACTAAAATTTATTTTCAGCGAGAGGCGTGATAAAATTTCAGAAATATACCAAAATATACACGAATCCATTTATCAGCTGGTGCAACAAATGAAAATTTTGGGCTTAGAGTACAAGAGTTGCACCAGCCACCGCAGTGCTGAATACATACTTTCGATGGGAGACATCGCTCCGGAATACATGACTGAGGTAAGAACGACATACGGCTATGACTTCAGTGATATAATGACTCAGTTAACTAACTACTACCAAATAAAATCTTATTGGAGCTTATGATATTAATGAGTTCGCCGATAACTCGCGAAATTCGAACTAGTGCGAGTTTTTCGAATCTGCACGCAAATATGAAAAAGCTTGCGTGTGTTAACTGTAGTCACCGGATGTATGAAAGAGAGCAGCCCTTAAGACTGATCTAATCTCAATAAACGAAATCTAATCTATGAACTGATAAATGTTTTTCAATGAGTTGAGACATGTGAAGGATGTAGAAAAGCTACTTGTTGGACATTTCAAGTATTAGTGTTAGTAAATTCGGTTTGATAAAAATTCTTAGTAGATTGAATACCTTTTTATTGAATCCACCTTCTAAACGAATGGTTTTTTATCAATGTTTCTGCTTGCTTGTTAATTCTATGAATGAAAATTATTATTTTTTTATAAAATCTGAAATCTTTCTCTTTATAAAGTCTGAATACATTTATTCAAATACATTTATTAAATTTCTACATCCATAATAGAACTTTCCATAACAGTCGTATTAAAAGAAAGGGAATTAATACATTAAAAAAATTAAAAATCTTTCGTGTAAGATAATTTATTTACTTAAATATTCTTGTTTTATATGCTTGAATATTCGAATATATAATTTTTTTTTTGTTTGGCAGGAATATTGCGATCATGTAATGACGCTGTGGAACGATTTTGGCATCCGCGCCTGCTTTGACAGATCAAATGAGTTTCCTCTGTTGGATAGTACGAAATAGTAAGTTAAACAGCGCCAAAAAATATCTCTATATTATATTTTATGAAATTCGAAATACTAACAACAAATACCACACACACTGTATTTTGAATTAAGAATTAATGTCCTTTTTATTAATAACCGTTGTATGAATGCATACGCAATAAACTCTTCCCTCTGTTTATTTCGCACTTAGCTTCTTAGACAACTTCGAAAGGATTTCTGCCTACGACTACATACCCACCACGGAAGATATACTACACAGTCGCAAAATCACCACCGGCATCCATCAAATTTCCTTCCGTGTCAAGATATCGGAATCGCTGGGCGGCGAGCAAGAGTTTCGGATGTTCGACGTGGGCGGTCAACGTGACCAGCGAAACAAATGGATTCAAGTGTTCGAGGGAATTCAAGCCGTACTCTTTCTCATTTCCTGTGGCGACTTCGATCAGACACTGCGCGAAGATCCACGTCATAATCGTTTGCAGGAGGCACTCAACCTGTTTCGAGGTGTCTGGCAGAACCGTTTTCTGTCGTCGGCAGGTCTGATTGTGTTCCTGAACAAGCAGGACATAATGGAGCGCAAAATACGCGCCGGCAAGAGTATTTCCAACTACTTTCCTGAGTACGACGAATATCGCCGCAGTCCTCAAGTCGGCAACTTCTTCGATGAATGTGATTGGACGAAACAATTTATCAAGCAGAAGTTAATCGACATTACGCAAGAACCTATCAAGCGTGTCTCCCGCATGCACATGGATTATTCACGGCGGGAATGTTACTATCACTTCACGGTCGCAACGGATACCCGTTGTGTGCGAAAGGTCTTCAACGATGTGCATAAAATGATCCTCCACGATTACATGGCATCAATTGGATTAATGTAAAACCCCGTCGAGTGTACTAAAGAGAATTACATGATCTGTGATGAGTTAGTTTTTAAATAAAAATTATTTTTAATATTTCTACAATTTACGAGATCCTGAACATTACATAAACCGCATTTATAAAACTTAGAAAATGTGTTGAAATAGCTTTAAAGTTAGTTTAATCATTGTATGAAATAATTTGTCCAAGCACAATACTGCAAATGATAAAATGAAAGACAAATATAAATATGTTCGTAAGTCTACAAATCACATGCATTATTCGATGATTGTTCTTGGATAGCAAAACGTATAGAATTCATTTCAATAATGAAAATTGAAGACATTCAAATTCTGCATGAAATGGTAAGAACTTTAACCGCATATCTGTAGTGGTTTAGGATATATCCGGTTTATAAAATCCAACCTTCGCGCTCGTTCTGGTTTGTGGCTTTTGACATTGAGAAATACAACACCTACAAAAATAATCGGCCGTTTTGTACACGGGTTACATTGTATGCCATAATTTATTGGCACACTGTCAAAGCTACTGTGAAGTGTCATTAAAATTGCTTGAGTTCTCGTCGATTCTCAAACTTATGCGATAACGAATTTTAAAAATTCGTGGTCCCGGTCGTTTTGAGCATATTTTAAATTTCGGAAACATTGTTATCGATGGGCTATTTTTATTAATAAAGAGGGGTAAAATATATTACCTAACAAAAAATCTCTGACAACTGTAACAATATCCACATCAACGCGCAGGTTATGTTGCTCTTCGACTGTGTCACAATTTGTTTGATGCTTGTATAAATAGTGTAATTTGAAAGATTCCAACATTTTCTGCACACGTTTTCCACAGAAGATAAAATATGTGGCCGAGATTTGGCATTAAAATAGGTAACAGCACTCTGTGTATTGCTTCGGCCAAAGCCGATGGTAAGATCGATGTAATTGCCAACAAACAAGGCGATCGCGTGTCACAGGCGTGTTTGCTATGGGACGGCGGTAACGAAATAGAATGCGGCCTCACCGCGCAACAGAAAATGGCATCACGTCCTACACAGGGAGTAACAAACAGCTTCCAGTTTCTTGTGCCACAGGAAGAGTTAAGTACTCAGAAACTTGAAACTGCTCTGAAAGAAATAACTTGTGCCTACGATGCTGACAATCATCAATTTGAGCTGCTGGTGGATAAAAATGCCGATGAAAAACCAAGTCATAAAATCTCCGCTTTCAACGTCCATATAAACCTTCTAAAAGCAGAATTTGAGCTCGCTCGACAATTTCTAGGCAACGACTGTGATCAGAAGCCAAGTGTAGTGCTGTCCATTCCTAGTTACTATAACGAAGCTTCGTGGCTGCCTCTGGCGCAAGCTGCTGAAGAGGCGGGTTTTCACGTTGCACAAATTATAACCGAACATACGGCAGCTGTACTCGCCTATGGAATCGGAGAGATCAATGGTAACACGGACGATTTCACACTGCCTACCGAAAGCAAGTATGTTTTGAGTATTAAATGTGGTGGGCTTTTTAGTCACTTTGCATTGTACGAACTTACAAATGGCATGTACATACTGCTGGACTCGAAAGGACCTTATTGTATTGGTGGCAAGCAGTACACCGACGTCTTGGTGGAGTTCATCTGCAAGGAATTTTACACAAAATATAAGTTGGACCCTAAAGAAAGTCGCCGATCTATGGCAAAAATACGAACAGCTGCTGCCAATTGCAAGCATATTCTGACAACTCTGCAATCGACGCAAATATATATTGATTCCTTGATGGATGGAATTGATTTTAATATACAAATGTCACGTGCTCGCTTCGAGAGTCTCATACAGCCGGTCATTAACAACTTTTTGCAAATATTCAATGAAGCCGTTGATACAATGCTTCAGCAGCATACGGATTTTAAGAAAATTGATGAAATCGTACTACTTGGCGGTACTATGCAGATCCCGAAATTGCAATCAGCAATTAGCACACGCTGTCCGGAAGCCAAAGTAAATGTCTCAATAGCTACGGACGAAGTAGTGGCAATTGGTTGTGCACGTCAAGCAACCTTCCTTGTTGATCCTGAAGGACAAGATTTACAATTGATAGAGGAATGCTTTTGCGTGGACCGAGACACATTTATTTGGCATGAAACAAATGAATCGAAAGCGAAGATACTGCTTCGTAAAGGTACATTATTGCCAAGTGTGGTTACGGTAGATATTGAAACTGATAATGCGGCCAAAGCAATGGACGACGGCGTTAACATTTTCCATATAAAAGTCGGCGACGAAGTCAGTGACGTGTGCTTAAAAGAAGCAACAGCTACGGCGGATGGTTCATTTAAAATTGAAGCAGATGTTAGTTTTGTAGATGAGGAGAACAAAAGCGAAAAATCAACAATTATTAAGCTGCGTTGTGTTTAGAAAGCATATTATATATGTATTTTTTCGATGATTCAATGCGGTTTTTTAAATAAAAAAGGAAAGAAAACTTCTTGTAAAATTTTGGTGATCCTTTTCATTCAGAACTATATTTTTCGAAAAGATTGTTGAGTTAATTAATTTACTATACTTTACTTATCAAAACTCCAATTTCTGATCACTGATCTCGATAGCTTTATTCTTAAAACTGCCATACAGCTTCCATAAAAATTCCTCAAAAACAACTACACCCTTAAACATGCTCGTCTTCTTATAATCTTTTATACGATTCTTTTCTTCTGGAATTTGTTGATTTTGTATTTTATCATCGAACGCATTTATTTCGTGCAACAAATTTACGATAGTGGGCACTGTGGTTGGATCGAATTTGGAGCCAGAACTTATCTTAAATGGTATACACACTTTGCCAGTAGCTGGATGAACACAAAATGGCGCTTTTAGCAAGTGATTAAAACCTTTTGTCACGTTTATGTCCAATCTGGGATACAGAACGCTTAGCTTTATTTCTTCTGTGATATTACGGAGCTTACGACTCCAAACAATTGATGTACTGATGCGCATTGAATTCGCATAGCGAGTAAACGCAGCCCACACTACGTTCGATGTAGCACCCTCTTCAACATTATTTTTCAGATATGTTTCAGTGTCCTTGCGTGCGATTTCATCTGGTATCATTTGTACCAACTTCTGAAGCCCCTGCGGTGTTCCAAACAAATTCTGATCTTCTAATATTATCTCTTCGAAACATGGTTCAATAAATCTTAAGGCTCGCTTTATGCTGTGATGAATTCGCTCACCAAGATTTACTCTAGCAATATTCGCACCGTTCACCATCACATGCGAAACTACCTGCAAGTATTCTGCGACAGCAGTGCGCGCACGCGAATCAAGGTGGCGTGCTTCGTAATCACATACCCAGCAATGTATTCCACGACGACCAGAAAAAACCCACAGCATATGTTCAAAACCGAAATCTTCGCGTAAAGCTGCATCCAAAACTTGCCCAGCGATTGCCATAAATTTCCAACACTTTGTACAGACTTCAGCGCCACTGCAGCATGTGCGCACATCGTCGTAGTCAGTCATATCGATGTCGAAGACTAGCTCACGCTGTACAGGCTCCACTGCGGATGCAGATATACGAATATTCTTCGGTCTAGAAACAAGAATTTTTAATATTAAATTAAATTTCATCTTGTTATTGGCAAGCGCGCTGCTAGTTCAAAGCATACCTGCTTGTCATAACTGCTCCGATGTCTATTTTAAATGGATTCCTGCTACAGATCTCTTTTTCCATTTCGCTCTGGCTGTCGAAACACAAGTAACGCAAATAAATATCATCATGTAATGTAAATGATATTTCTCGATTTGCAAATATGCTCTCCTCCGCTGAAAATATTAAGTTATGCAGATACATAAAAGCTTCGAGCAGAAATAGCAAACCTACACAGTCCGTACGATAGCCATCTATAGAAAGGTTTATGTGGAAAGAGCCTTCTATAGTAAACGGGAAGCATATCAGGCAAACTGTTGGCATCAAAACGTTCCTCAATATCCATTTTTTTTAAATCCGACATTTTAGGAAATCCGCATCAACTGCGAAAATTAAAATGCATTTAAATAGCAATGTTATTTGCGGAAATTGTTATAATAGCAGAATTTCGATTTGTTGTTTTTTTTTATACAATTAAAATAAAATAGATCCAATAATTGCGTTTATGCACTTTATTTACTTATTTGCAATGTTTGTATAATTTTACACAAATTTAAAAACGTGACGTATTCAAAATATTTGGGGTTTTTAAAATTTCTCAATTATTTTGGTACATAATCAGTGGGTCCTATTTTAAAATAGAACATCTTGTTTACATAAACTAACTCTCATGATACCATTGTACAGAAAAGTTTTCTTACATTGTCCATTCACAATGGAACAACTATACGCATATTTCACGCTTTTAACGAAAAGAAATTATTCAAAATATATACATGGACGCTACGACAATCACAAACAGAAACCAAAACGTGATATTAATTTAATATACATAGTATAATATTTAATTGATTTGATAAATGTAATATTCATAAAAGATTTCCTCTTAATTGAAACTATGTTTACTTTAGTATTTTCAAAAATACTAAATATTCTAATGAGAATTTTGGTTTTACGAGACGGTTAAACGAATATCTTGCATCTTATGCTGTAGCCAAAATTGATCTGGTTGCTTGTGTGGTGACGTACTGTACATTGTCACTGATGCAATATGATTGTTAGGCATTATCTCAAATATAATATCTTGATAACCATAACAAAATGTAGAGCCAAACGGATTTGCGGTGTTTGTTGAGCTGGCACGATGTAAAACCACTGGACGTTCCGACGGCATGAGAGCCGAACTAATTTCGTCCCATTTTGAATAAGCTGTTATTTTCACAGTATCGCCCAAGTCCGTAATGCTGCCATTATTACTTAGAGCTGAGTTTTCTTGTACTCTATCCGACTTTAGCTGAAACTGAAACTCGCAGCGATGGTACATGTTGAAATTGAAGTGTCCTGGGTAATTTGTGTGCAGGATGAACTTTTTGCAAGTCTGCGTACGTGCATCGAACAATACATCAATCCCAAGTGTAAAATAATTAAAGAATATATCGCTACGCTTGCTTTGTGCTTGACGATTTACATTCGAAGAATGGATCTTCATTTTGTCTTCACTCTTAAAGAAAATACGATTAGGTGCTCCTAAATTCATAGCCACATCCTGACAACTATCCCCGAAAAGTATTTCCCTGGTAAAGCACTGTCGACGTGGTTCCAATGCACGTCCACTGCCTTCCGTGAATAGCTTTAGCTTCAGACCTTTGGTCTGACCATTTGAACTACGCATTACGTTTGCTGAATCCAAGTACATCTGACGGTTGTAACAAGATAGAGGTAGTGGAGGTGGACGATTTTCTGCGACATTGCTGCCAGAATACAGAGCCATTTTAGAGACAACTGGAGAAGCTCCACTGAGAAACACGAGCGATCCTAAGCCGTGCGCATATCCAGCATGCAATTTGCTATCAACGGGAAAATAGAAACTTAAGCCACGAAAATGCAGAGCAAATAACTGTTTAATGGCATCATAAACTCCTGGATGAGTTGCTCCAAACGAGTGCTCAATCTGTTCGATTGAAGGCAGAACTTCTGGTGAATTGAAGTAGACACCGCAGTATTTGAGCTTCACCAATTTCATATTAAAAACTTCAATTGTTTTTAATCGCTGAACAACAGGATCGAATATGAGGCGTACGCCGTCCTGTGGCAAATTTATAATCAGATCTACTCCAAGGGGATTGCCATCAGAGTAGAGCACTTGAACACCTTTGATAATGCCAACTTGCGACTGTATTATAGCGATTGCTTGAGAAAAATGCATGCCAAGTACAAATTCCCAGCTTTCACAGCTCAGCGAAATCTCAGGCACTATTTCCAAATCTAGCATTTTGTTGGTGAATCTAAAATAAATTTTAATTTTTTTTACGTTACTGTGAAGCTTATATGAAAGTATCATATTCACTCACCAGCTCAATAATAAACTGATTTGTTAATTATTAATGTTAAGGTATATCCTTTTTACTAGGAAAATTCCGTTGGATGAATATTTTTTCTTCTCCTTACTAATCCAAAACCTAAAACGCAGATTTTTATTGACCTCTAACTTTATAGTATATACGTGTGTATTCAGCTATTCAAAATACTTTTCTTTTAATAATTTTCTGCCACTTGTTTTAAGAAAATACGATCAGTTTCGCTGAATATATTTTACTAAAACACCAAGAACTGGAAAACATCTGCTTAAAGAGTTTTAAAAATCCTATGCTGTTCTTTAAATAAACAAACGTAGAAACCAAAACTAGTTAACTATTTTGTTTTTACTACATATGAAAATAGTAGTGCTATTTCATTTTTCCTATGAAATAGTTGTCTGCTTTTATTGAATGAATTCGTTGTGTTGCAAACTCATCAAAATTTGTGCACTTTTGAGGTTGGATCTAATTTATGGCATCACAAAATTTGAAAATGCAGATAACATAACTGCGTTTTGAAATGATCTTGCTATCCAGATCAATAAAAGTAAGTAATAACAGAAATTTCACTTTAACTCAAACTATTAAGCGAAATAATGATTGTAAGTTAATAATATAAATAAATTGTAACAAACCTCATCATCACATTAAGGAAATAAACATCGAAATATGTAAAATTAAATGTTATTGTTAGTTTTCGTACCCACCTTCCGAAAATTACAATAGCACAAAAATGAATTCAACAATAAACACTAACAAAAAATTATTGGATTAATTTTTTGGAAACCCCAAAAAATGACAAAAATACTTAGACCCAAAAATTGTATATAGAAATCATACCCTAAATACATAATTATTTAGAAAATTTGATAATCATTATTGATATTATTATAATTGCTAATATATATTGTAGATTATATATTATTGTTAGTAATATATTTTTAGTAAAACGAAATTATATGTTAATGAACACACCCGCATAGTTCCTCTTTGCGATTTAACTACCTTTTTATTAGCAACATTCTCCGTATTTTTTTTTGGCGCTTCATTAAAGCTCGGGAAATAGTTTTACATTTCTTATACTTACATTTCTTGATTTTTGTATGACCAGTAAAATTCTATATTTATATTATATGCAAATTCAACTAAGTAAACAGTTAATAGCACTTTAAGGAAGTAAAACAAGATATAATCACTATTAAAGCAAACTGCTTCTATTTCACCTTACATATTTTTTAATGCATTTCATTACGTCAAGTTTGACAGTAAAAACAGATGACATTCTGATCACAGTTGCTTATTTGTAACTATTAACAAATAAAATAATATGCATACTCCACATAATTTATATTTTCTAAATAACTTTTCTAATGGGGTTTAATTTATCAGTATTTGCCCCACAGACTGTACATACGAAGTGAGTGTCCGTCTGTATATTTGCACTAATGCAGTAATAACAATATATATGACCACAATTCATATGATGAGGCAGCGTAGGTCGATCACCGCAGTAGACACAGGTGGTAGTTATAGACAGTTTGGGTTCACATAATGGATCATAACTGGCACCTTTGTAATTAGGCGCAAAATAGAATAATAGCGATAAAAGTAATCTGTGTATTATTCTAAAATTAATAATTGGTAGGATCAAGCCCAGGATTTCCTATAAATATAAGCATCATGAAATTTCGTATAATGAATACGACGAACTTTACAAACCATGAAGCCTCCCCAGAGCAACTCTCGTGTAAGGTATTTGTAACCAATATCGCGTCGCTGATTATTTCGCAAACTAACGTAGTCCAATTTTAGAATATAATCAATAAGCGTTGGTCTGTAACCAGTTTTCAAGAATCTGAAAAAATTCAGCACTGATAAAACAAGTGCAACGTTTTCACCCCATTTAACAGCATTGTGTATCCATTGGGTACGCCAAGACAGTCGTTGGTCATCAATAGCTTTGACGTACCGAGGAAGAACGGTCAGGGCATAGTGCAAAAAGAGACGCGAATTCCTTAATTTTTCTGAATCATATGCTAATACTAGTAGCTGTTGGCCGAAAGTAGAGCATTGCTTCCCAACAGAGCCAAGCCAAATAGCTGACTGTATAAGCAAATCGAGCTCGGGTTGAATTTTAGCAATAAGTACTGGCTAAAATTAATTAAGTAATATTGGTAACTAGAAAAACACAACTGAAGCTGAACTTACCGATATAAACTGCAGATTTTCAAGGAGGTTATCACGAATAAGTCGAGTGATATCTCTATTTAAATAAGTGGCATCAATCTAAACAAATGTACTTCTAAATCTTTTTACGATATAATTTTTACTTTTGCTTACTTGATTTACGCGTGGAACGTATTTATTTATTATGTCCATTTCTCTTCAGTTTGAAACCAAACAACTTTGCCCTTTGTACTATACGTATGGAATAGATTGCCATTTGCGTATTGACCATAGTATCATAAACACATCATTCTTAAGTTATTGAAATTAATAGTTTCGAATACTTGCTTTTGTACGTGACGTCAGATGAGGAATACCCTCTGTGAACCTCGAAGTTAATTTTTCATAAATATGAAGAGAAATGGGGTTACAGTGAAAAATATTGTAAATAAGAAGAAGAACATATGCAGCTTTGTACTCATGCCAGTTTTAATTCGAAAATTTATATAATTCATACTTATAATTTCCCCGGTATAAAGAGTTGACATTTCAACTTTTTTTGAAATAAATGGCATCACTGTGCAGAAATTAATTTCTGACTGAGTGACTCATAAAAAAGTTCTTTTGTAGAACTTCGTCGTTTTGAAAACTGTATTGATTTTAGTGTAAAGAAGTATTTCGACAGGATGGCTACAACTAACGTCGTCTACCCAAAAAACTATCGTGCCAATGGAATAGGTCTTGTTAATTTGGCCGCATTGGGACTATCGGAAAATATTCAAACTGATAAACCCAGCACAGGCCTGTACCCAGCTTTGCCTTATCCAACGGCACCTGCTGCGCAGTTATCATACGCACCATATCCTGCTTCGGGTGGATCTCCATATCCTCCATTAGCTCCGTACCCTACCAGTGGGGCTCAGATAGCGCCAGGAATGCCGCAACCGTATTCAACACCTTATCCACCATCATATCCAGGCGCACCGCCTGGACTACCATATCCAACATATAACTCCGGAATGCCAATGCCTGTTCAACAAGGAGGTCAAGGAATGTATCCAGCAGTGCTGTCGTTGCCGTCCTTGCCTCCTGGAGTTGTGCCAACGTATGGCAGAGAAGGTCGGTCAGCGCCAAACATGTATCCAAGTTTACCAGACCTGCCGTCTGCTCCACTTGAAGAAGTGCCAACTAAGGAAGAGGAACCATCCGTTGGGGTTGCTGAAATCGCCTTTTCTTCCATTACAGTTCCCGAAAATGAGAACTTATTCTGGATGGGGCAGAAGGCTAGAGGTATGCAACCGCGTTCCGAGCATCAGGATTTCATGGTTTTAAGAGATTCTTGTGTGCAAAATGGAGTTCTTTTTGAGGATGAGGCGTTTCCTGCTAGTAATGAATCGTTAATGTTTTCGCGTCGACCTGACCGTTACATTGAGTGGTTGCGTCCGCATGAAATTGTTGACAACCCGCAATTTTTTGTTGAAGGTTATTCTCGCTTCGATGTGCAGCAAGGAGAGCTGGGCGATTGTTGGTTAATAGCAGCAGCGGCCAATTTAACGCATGATCCAAACTTATTCTTCCGTGTCGTGCCACCAGATCAAGGCTTCGATGAAAATTATGCAGGCATATTTCACTTCTGCTTCTGGCAGTATGGCAAGTGGACTGATGTGATAATAGATGATAGGCTACCAACTTATCAGGGTGAGTTGCTCTACATGCATTCAACGGAAAAGAATGAATTTTGGAGTGCTTTGCTGGAAAAAGCCTATGCAAAGTTGCACGGTTCCTATGAGGCTTTAAAGGGAGGCACTACTTGCGAAGCTATGGAAGATTTTACTGGTGGTGTTACGGAAATGTATGATCTGAAACAAGCGCCACCAAATTTATTTAATATTATACACAAAGGCGCCGAACGTAACTCAATGATGGGTTGTTCACTAGAGGCTGATCCAAATGTATTCGAAGCAGAGACTCCAGAGGGTTTAATACGTGGACATGCGTACTCCATAACGAAAGTATGTCTCGTAGATATCTCTACTCCAAATCGCCACGGAAAAATACCGCTCATACGTTTGCGTAATCCTTGGGGAAATGAGGCAGAGTGGAGCGGTGCTTGGAGCGATGGCTCACCTGAATGGCGCTACATATCCGAGGAAGAGAAAATGGAAATTGGCTTAAATTTTGATCAAGACGGCGAATTCTGGATGTCATTCCAAGATTTCCTTAATCGTTTTGATCGTGTGGAAATCTGTAACTTGTCGCCGGATTCGCTTACTGAAGAGCAGAGTATGAATGGAAAGAGGAAGTGGGAAATGTCGATGTTTGAAGGCGAATGGACACAAGGTGCCACGGCTGGTGGCTGCCGTAATTTTCTTGAAACCTTCTGGCATAATCCCCAGTATGTAATATCTCTATCGGATCCCGATGATGAAGATGACGATGGAAAATGTACTGTGATTGTAGCGTTAATGCAAAAGAATCGGCGCTCCCAACGAAATACGGGAATGGAATGCCTTACCATTGGATTCGCCATTTATCACTTAACTGATCGCGACTTGGAGGTAAGGCCACAAGGATTAAGTTTTTTCAAATATCGCGCATCAATAGCACGGTCGCCACATTTCATTAATTTGCGTGAAGTCTGTTCGCGGTTTAAGTTACCGCCTGGGCATTACCTGATAGTGCCATCCACTTTCGACCCAAACGAAGAGGGTGAATTTATTATACGAGTCTTCTCAGAAACACATAATAATATGCAAGAGAACGACGACAATGTTGGATATGGTGATGTCGATGACAGAATAGCTCCAAGTATTCCACAGCCAGCCGAGCCCTCGGATCCCCAACGCGAAGGGCTGCAACGACTTTTTCAGAGTATTGCTGGTTCGGACATGGAAGTGGATTGGATGGAACTTAAACGGATTTTGGATCATTCGTTGAAAGATGTCATGATAGAAAGCACCAACTTCTCCAAAGACATTTGCCGTTCCATGGTCGCTATGTTGGATAGGGATCAATCGGGCAAATTGAATTTTGAAGAATTCGAGATACTCCTCACAGATATTGCCAAGTGGAAAGCCGTTTTTAAACTATATGACACTGGTCGTGCGGGCGCTATCGACAGCTTTCAGTTGCGTTCGGCTCTTAAATCGGCTGGTTACCATTTAAATAACAAAGTCCTCAATGCGTTAGCACATCGTTACGGATCACCGGAGGGAAAAATTGCATTCGACGACTTTCTAATGTGTACAATAAAGGTCAAAACGTATATAGAATTCTTCAAGGAACGAAACAGCGGCGATACGAGCTCAGCGCCCTTTAGCATGGATGAGTGGATAGAGCGAACAATTTACTCCTAATTATTCAAGGCTATAATTTTCGAATCTCTTTATTATATTATTGCTTATACATATATCGCAGGTGTTTACGCTTTTTTCGCATCTTTGTGCAATTTTTCAATGTGTATTTTTTATAATTATATTTCTCTTACTAAGTATTAATCAGCTTTATCCATATCTTCAAGATCAAATGCTAAAAATATAGATTAAATATTTTGAATATTTAAATATTTTTCTTTGTCATTATTAATTGTAATCATGTGTTATTGTAAATAAAGCCTACTGCTAATTAAGTGTTTTCTTCCCTTTAAAAACTTTAAATAATCTTTTTTAAAAAGAAATGAAATAAATCTTATAGTTAATTTTTTGAATTGTAAAATTGTCGTGAAAGGAAGTCTGTATTTTAAATGATGAATACCTTTGTTTAGTGTGATTTAAAAATAAGTGGAATTTATTATTGTGTATCTGAAAGAATTTTTTAATGCTTCAAGGCTATACATTCCCCTTTTAGTGTGGCTACAACACATGTACATAAGTTCTGGATACTAACTTAAGCAGTTATTTATAAATTAGCTGATTTAGGATGATTCATTGCAACCATCTAAAACCAGTTGATTTTTTTAGTATGCGAATTAATGGCTTTGTTCGGTTCATCATTCATTTGTGTATGTATTTCAGCAAAATAATAATTTATATATGTAGTTTCGCATATCCAAGGAGCATATATGCGTGTATATACGCTACGTACAAATTTTTGCTGTTTTGTTCCCATCTTCTGCTTCTCAAAGATACTAGTGTTAGAAATTTCTATGATAAAACATAAAGAAAGAATTATTCTTTCTCTATGGTTAAAATCAACAAAACAAGTCACTTCTCCGGCAAAAATAAAATAAAAAAAAACCACCCTAAAAAAGTTCACGCACGTGCAAATACAACATTGCAGCGTTTTGACAGTAAAGCGCTTTGAATGTTTTGTTTTTATTTACCAATCTATCGTAAATAATAAAGTTTTTATACGGTTTAGTTTAGTTAATGCCATAATTAACCAGGCCAACTCCTGGTAAAATGAGCTCACCTACAAATAAAAGTAGCAACGATACGATACCTGCAAAGCAGCGGAAGTCTTCGAAAACTAATTCTGTAAATAAATCTACTAATCTAGACACCCGCGCTGAGCTAGCTGATCTTATAAAAAAGAAAGCTGAAACATCTGTAAGATTTAATCGTGCATGATTGTTTGTTTTCCGAAACACCGCAACTTGAATCCAATGGATAATAGCACAATTTTTATTATTCTTAAATTGTTACTATGCCTAATGTTTTAGGAACAACTGGCTAATTTGGAACGACAGATTTATGCCTTCGAAGGTTCATATCTTGAGGATACTCAACTCTGTGGTAATATTATTAGAGGCTGGGAGCGTTATCTAACGTCAAACAAAGCCACTAATTCTAAGGCCGACAAGCGCAATCGCAAATTTAAAGAAGCTGAACGACTTTTTTCCAAGTCCAGCATCACTTCAATGGCAATTTGCAACCGTAAGAAATTTATAGAATTTATTCATAGTTACTAGATTTTGCAGTTTATGTAATTCTTAGCTGATCGGGCTAGTGAGTCCGATTCTATAACCAATGAGGATTCTAGTGATAACCAAATCGCTGGCAATAGCATGAACACAACAACAGCGCACGATGGAACAACAACTATCAAAACTGCTGGTAACGATGAAAAGGATGGTAAATAATTTCGCAATGTTAAAGGGATTGTAACTACATAGTACGGTTTCCGATAATATTAATACTTAATTGCAGATCGCGCCACAACTCCACAACGTGATGGTGTCAGTAATAAAGATCCAAGTACTCCGAGTGGAAATGCAAAAAATAAACTCGGCAGCTCTAGCGTTACTGCAAAAAAAGGTGGTCATATCAATAAAAAGATAAAACATCGATAAAAAATACGTAGGTCCTAATTAAGTAATTTATAAAAGTGTAATCTTAGGAAACTAAATTTAAGACATAATAAAGTGGTTATCGTTAGGATCCGTTAGGTCAAAATACGACCAGGTATGTCACTAGCCCAATAATTGTAAGCGTTAAAAACATTCCGCCCAGCATCACATATTTGTCCTCAGTAAAGCGCCGCTCTATTAACTTCATAGTATGATTCGAGAGTCCAAGAGTGCTGCCGATGGTGAATATCCGTCGCTGGGCCCCTTTCAAAGTTTCCCGTTGATTAACAAGACTGTTTAAAATATTTCCACCACTAGAAATCATCTCATCAACACCTTGGTGAGCACTACCTAGTTGATTGTTATATTGCAAACCGTAATCTATATCCAGGCAAGTCTCAGTGTTTGCAGTAAAACGGTGATTCAGCAGCTGCTCGCGCTCTGTAAGCTCTACTTGATGACGCTGTTTCTTTTCGTTGTACAATTGGAAGGAGTTCTGAAAATAGTGTATTCGCATTATATTAGTATTTTCTTCGTGCCTACACTGGTACACTGAACCTGTAAATGCCGGAGATCGTACTTTAACTGATCAACTCTCATCTTGGCACTTTGGCGCTGTGACGCAGGAACTTTATACAGAAATACATCCAAGCGCTCACAATTGCTAGATACAGTAACATGGATTAGTTAATTATAGGGATTTTCATATGTATATAACTTACAAATTAACCGTGCTGATTTTAGTTCGGATTTCATTCTCTACCTGCAACTTTTCCGCGGTTCCACTAACTTTTAAAAGCTCCTGAAAATTTTGTTCAATTTCTTGACATAATCTGTTGGTCTGGTGGTAGAGAGGATCCATTTTAATACTTGAATACAACTAATATAATACTTTTAATTAATTCACTTTAAAACTTGTTAACAATCGTCTTATGACGTGTACTCTGTTGTAAATGACAATCAGGTCCATAAAAAATAAAAAAACCATTCTTGGCGATTTTCAAAAAAGTTTATTTTTTTCGATTCTTTTTATTCAGGATTTTTTTTTTGTGTTTTCTTTGTGGAATAGACTCCTTAAGAGATTAGTGTTTATCTCCGCATTTATTTAAATTAAGAACAAAGTTCGATTTAGTTAAAATTTTAATTTCGAGGAAAATGGCATCAACCGGACTACTTGTTGTTTCCAACGTAAAACAAATTGGACAATCTTTGCGAGCAATAGAGAAGTATGTAAAGAATTTGTACATTCATTTGAACATTCCCGTCCAGAAAATAGCTCCACTTCCCTCTTGGGGCAATATGATTTCTCAGCTGTATGGAGATAGTGCTAGTTACAGCTCTAGCATGAACGTGCGTATCCTGATAGGAACTCTTAAAACCCAATGTTCGCCTTTGCCTTTATCACAAGAAATGTCCGTAGATATGCTCTTCTCCGATGGAAACTTTCCAGATATCTGTGAGCGATTGCGGACGCATCTTAAAATTTCCAATTCAACTATATACCTGGATAATGATTCAAGTTGTTACACATACGACATTGAGCAATGGCAGAACGATAATACACCGAACAAAGTTTACAATACTGTCGTACTAGGTGGCACATTTGATCGCATACATTTGGGACACAAGATTCTTCTGACGCAAGCAGTACTTCGTGCATGCAAACGGCTGGTTGTGGGAGTTATGTCGGACAAGACGACCACAAGTAAGTTTGGACTCGTTTACTATTCCTAACAAAATATTTAGTATGCCTTGTTCACAGACAAGACATTATCAGAGCTAATACTTCCGGAACAGCAACGTATTAGCGAAGTCAAAGACTTTTTGACAAATATTGATCCGACGCTTAGGTATGATGTTGTTGCTATCGATGACCCATTCGGTCCAACAAAAACTGATCCCGACATGGATCTAATTATTGTTAGTGAAGAGACCTTACGTGGTGGGCATAAAGTTAATGAATTACGAGTAAAAAATTCCCTAAAACCTTTGGAAATATATTGCATCAATCTGTTGGAGCTTAAAGACGCTGGAGGACCTAAGGAATCTAAAGTGAGCTCTAGTAATGTGCGGCTTGATCTACTAGGTACTCGACTTAGAGAACCAACGGTAATAATCGCTTGGACCACAGAGAGCTTGTTTTATTTTTGATTAAAATTTTCTATGTTGCAATTCAGATAAAGCCTCAGTTGCTCTCGAAACCCTACATTATTGGACTCACTGGGAGCATAGCTTCAGGTAAAAGTAAAATGGCGCAACGGTTTGCAATGAAAGGTGCTTACGTGATAGATTGTGATAAAGTGGCACACGAGTTATATGCACCAGGCCAAATTTGCTACAGCAAGGTAGTGGAGCATTTCGGCAACGAAATAGTAGATAAAGATGGAACTATTAATAGATCGAAGCTTGGCAAGATTGTATTTTCCGATCCAAATGAATTGACGACACTAAATAATATAGTTTGGCCAAATTTATTGTTAGAAGTAAAGAGGCGCATTAAGACGGCATATGAAAAAAATAGTTCTTTAAAGGTAGTTGTCTTGGAAGCAGCTATTCTCCTCAGAGCTGGTTGGGAAACGGAATGTCATGAGGTATGGTCAATGATCATACCTCAAAAAGAAGCAATCAAACGCATTATGCAGCGGAATCAATTAAGTGAAGCCGAGGCCCTTAAGCGGCTTGCCAGCCAGTTGGAGCCCAAGGAAATCGTAAACCGGTCTAATGTGATATTTTCTTCTCAATGGGATGAAAATTTCACCCAACTGCAAGCAGATAGGGCATGGAACATGTTGATGTCTGAGATTTAAAGAATATCAAAATCATATAGGTGATCGGGATACATATTTATATAAATTTGTCGACTGACGAAATATAGGACTGGTAATTGGTCATTAAACTATCTTTTTTACCAAAGAACAAATTATTTTTGTATAGAATTTAAAGTTATATCAATTTTGTTATGGTTTACTGTCGAACTGTTGTGGCTTTATATATAAGCAGATCTTTTAGAATAATGTATAAAAATTTATTTAATTATCCCAAACAAATGTGTTTTCAATGACTTTCGCCTTTTTTCCCAGCAACGCGCTTGAAATCAGTCATTTTAGTGGTCATCAAAGGCGATCCAATGAATCCAACGTAGTCGATTTGCGTAACCTCTCCGTTGGACTGATTATTTCTCACATAAATTTGAATATTTTGTACGTTTTGGAATTTAACGTAACGCAAGTTTATAGGCTGTCCACTTTGAAGATCCTTTGAATCCAAGCTAATAAAAAATTCAGTTATAAAAAGATACATGTATATCGATATGCAGCCAACTTACGTCATATCCTGTACACAAGACATAGACTCAGCCATGTCGAAATCAATTGTTCTGGGCTGATTTATAAATAGTTTTATTTCCTTAGGTCCAGTCTGTACTGGAGCTTTGAATTTAAGCGAATGAATTTTAACCACTTGGTTGAAAGTAATTGATAGAATCAACTGTTCATCGCAATCGGATTGCAAGTAGCCACCATTTGGGGTAAGACAATGGCTCATGCAATGATCATCAGACTCGTTGAGACACTCGCACTCTCGCTTTGATATAAAAGTGTTTAGTTCCATCTAAAATATTGCTATAGTCTTTAACAGTTTTTATTAATCTGCCCGTAGTGTCTCACCAAACCCTGCCCGTAGTCTTCGCCAGCTTCATCGCCACCGCTCGGTCCTATATGTTCCTGTATTTTATTTTCCAAAATTGTAATATCTGCGCCTTGCACTCGATCTATTTTTGTCTGTAAAGGTTTTATTAAGAAACTTTTATAAAAGTCGCAATATAAAACTTTACTCTGTTTCTATAAAAAATGAAAGTTGGCATAGCCGATACTCCTTGACTGGCGGCTGTTTCCTGGCATTTATCCACATCAACTTTTAGGAAAATAGCTTTGGGAAACTTGGTTGGTAGCATCTCGAAATGTGGAGCAATTCTTTGGCATGGCCCACACCTAAAATTATGTCGTGACGAAAATAAATTATACAAATCATAGCAAGATTTACATCCTATTTAGAATGTTTGCCATTTAATTATAGTAAAGGAAATTGGTATCACCAAGTACAAAATTTATGATTTACAAAAATGAAGTCACCAATGCTTTAATAAAAGTAATTATACATATTCGAATACGGTACATGTTAGGATAAATTACTTTTCCGCCCACTACACCAAGGATACTTATAAATCTAATCATAAAAAATGCATATCTATTTTCGAAGTTATCATCATTTTGTATTATCTTACCATGTAGCAGTGAAATCAACCACAACCAAGTGTATCCCAGCAGCAGCCAGCTCCCCTTGGAAATGAGCTTCATCTTCAATTACTCGTACAGACATATTTTGCAAATTCCTGGTCACAACTTTGTGTACTGAGAAGGTAATTTTTACTCTCACACTCTAGAAAACTTATCTAATTTAAATAGCAAAACTTGTAGCAGCAATGAGAAACTAATGACATGAACGATTTGTTAGACACGTTATCGGAAGAAATTTTTACTTTTTCTGTACCGTCGTTATTTCTCAATAAAAATATAATAATCATTCTCCGAATTTTTCGGAATCTGGAAAATCGAAGTTTGCGCCTGGAAATAATGCAGTGTTGCAAATTTTCCTACTATCATATATAGATTTCCAATTTCTTCAAAAAATACTCCGAAAATGAAAACTCAAACCAAACAATAATTGATATTATAGTATTGCAGTTAACTTTAATAGCATAAAGATTTTAGATAAATAGGGAATATCTGGATAATAGTTTTTGAGACTAATCGTAAATTTCTGTTCTATCATAGAAGGTAGAACACATTGAACATAAATAGCATTATATTCAACACAGATTAAAACGGCAATGTGCCTCCTTGCACTAGTTCCGATACCTCCATAGGACATTAGGTTAAGATATATTAAGTTTGTATAATTTTTAGTTAATTTAAGTAAAAATAACAAAAGTTTGTATGAAAATTATATAATTAAGCGTTAGGGTTTATGCTTATAAATTAATGTAAGTAATCTTCGATAAACATGTTCAGTATGCAAAGAAACCCTAGATCTGAGCAAATGTGTAAATACTCAATTTACAAAAAAAAAACGTTCTGGAATAAAATTTTTGAAATGGCTTTTTGAAATCGCTGGAAATACGAAAAACTCAAACTCAAAACTCAGTTCAATTGTCAAAAATCACTTTACCCATGTTTACAAAAGGGGGAAAAAATTAGAGAACAATCAAATTTCAACTAAAACAATTTTTTCAATATTTCATAATAGTTACTATTTTCAAGCTGCTTCTCACTATGGATGAAGCTGCTTATAGATACCAGATTAGAAACAATTTCATGGCGCAGATAAATAAATCAAAATTACAAGTTAGTTTGAAGCTCTGCTATATGTTAAAACTTGAAATATTCTTATTATTATATAATATGTTAGGCTTCACACTACTGCATTGAAAATCTTCTCAGCTCTCAGGGAGTAGAGAACAAGTTCAACAAGCTGCCACAGTTTAACAGGAACAGCGACGAAGCTGTGCTCTATCGCTCACCGACAAATACCATTGAAAGTCACCGCCGCGATATCTGCGGCTTCAATCCGAGGGACAAACAAGAAATGAAACTTGAGACCAAGGTTCATAAATTGATGCATTCTTCCTCCGCTAGTTCGGAGAAATCTAAACGTGAGAATGTAACCAACTACGATATCTACGAGTGGCAGTCCAAAATACGAAGTGATGAATATAGCTCTGTGGAGAGTACCAATTCACGTAAATCGTCAAAGACGCTGGTAAGCAAACCGAGCTGGAAAGACTTACGCAAATTGGTAAAGTCGCAGTGCAAGATACATGAAGTCATTGATGAATCACTGAAACAATTATCCATCTCAGAAACTGATCCTTTTTCTAAGGAGACAATTCATTCGGAAGAATCGCCACCGGTCCAAAAATTAATTGCCTGTAAACACATAGGCTGTGGGGACAATGTGCAACATTGCAACAATCAAAAGGATGTTATGACTCAAATTGGAACGGGCGATATACACTCCACTCGTTCGAATTACCCTTTAAACGTTTCGGTTGATGATGTAATCGACTCTAAAATAATCAGTCCAATGATACGCCAGTTGCAACACTTGCATCGAAACAATTTGCGTGAGAAAATGTCTTTAATAGAGGATCTAGAACTTGTGCCACAAAAGGTCAACGACGTATACAAAACAGGAATGAAGTACTCCTATCAATAAATTGACAATATCGCCTATTTCGTAACATTTACATACATAGATATACAAATATGATCAATGTACATATGTAAATATATATCTAGATATTGCTAACGAAAAAAAAATTTAATTTGTGAAATATTATCTTTATAGGAATGCACATGAAAACTTGCTGCTTTTTTTGAAAATAGCCCAAGTCTACTTTTAAGAAGAAAAACTATTTAACGGTTATTTTAGCAAGATGCAAATTCTTTGTATATTAAAAAATCATATTCATTGGAATCCTTTAATTTAAAGTGAATACGTCCTTTCATAACAAAGACTATACATTTCTTTTTAGAATTTTATCTACATACATTATCTGAATTAATCATATCTTGGTCGTAGTATAAGTTCCTTCTTTTTTTGCATAGCATAGTAATATTGTCTTATTTATTGTTATTAGTACAATGTCTGCAAGATCTGATCTTTTGTACGTCATAGTTGATATACTTGTTAAAGAACTAGATTAAATAAATACTTGCAATGCCTATTAATCTACACCGTTTTTGTTGTGCGGATAAATTAATTTCATGCGATTTATTAATTAATTTGGCTGTGCGATTTTTAGGGTGCTTCCAATAACGATTTGGGAATTTGCGTTTTTTTCATATTCCATTAGTATCCTAGGAAAACCGACATAAGCAAAAATTTCCAATTGCATTTTTAGTTGCTGGAAATAATAAAAAATATTTACCTTTGTCAGGCGAAGCAAAAGTGGAGCTGAATAGTTAAAATATCAAAAATTCTTTAAAAAAGCTCGTGGCAATGTCTCGTCTATCTAACAAATCAGATACAAAAAAAATAGTAAGTTTTTACTAAATGCAAAAAGGACATAGCGCATAGTTGGCTAGATATTGGTCGTATTCGCTTATGGGATTCCTTCGATTTTTTAGTAAACTTTCTAGACTGTAACGTACGTAATCCGCCCACGGCTGTAATATATTTTGACTAAATGAACTATTAACACTTATTAGAGAAGAGATACCAAATATTTTATCGCTGAAAAGTAAGACTGCGACGTATGGAATCTGCAGGCTCAAATCACGCTGAGGATAGCATCAGCGAATTGCAAGGAAATCCTTCGGGATCCAATCATCCGGGAAATCATTCAAATCAAATCCAAGTTATACCAATGCCTGTAATGACCAATACTGGAAGCCAAATCATAATCGGACAAGCTCAACCGCAGCAGCAACAGCATACAGTTAGCACTGGTCAAGTACATCAAGCGACGCAACAACACATTATCCCACTGCAAGCTAATCAAATAATGATCCCACAACAACAACAAGCAACCCAAGCTATGCAGTTGGTTCAGTTGCCAGATGGGCAGACTTTCCTCTACCAACCTACATTGACAGTTGATCCATCAACAAGCAACGTACAAACTGCTCAAACGCAAATAATCAATGTCAATGGGCAGCTTATGCACATTGCTACGCAACCCGCTGCCGGCTTAACAAACACATCATCACCTCAAATAATAATGGTGCCGCACACCTCAAATACAGCGGCAAACAATAATCATTTGACTGCAAACGTTCAACAAAATAGTATAAATTCGCAGGCTTCGGGAACAAATAACTCTGATTCAGCACAATCAACTGAAACCTCGGGTACTGCATCGAATATGGGTGACGATGAAAGCGCTAAAACAGAACCCGAGGAGGAGCCACTATATGTTAATGCTAAGCAATATAAAAGAATACTTATTCGACGGCAAGCTCGTGCAAAGTTGGAATCACGTATTCCTAAAGAGCGTAGCAAGTATTTGCATGAGTCTCGACACAGACACGCTATGAATCGCGTACGCGGTGAAGGTGGACGTTTCCATTCGGCCAATGAGAAGAACGATCAACAAGGCGATCGAACGTGTGGTCCCCAACAATCATTACATAGCGCACGCTTGAGTGCAAGATCAACAATGCAGCCTAAATTAATAGCACCACACCAAACGCCGAGCGTGACGATCACTGCAATCAAATAGAAATTAAAACGATGCTCAAGATTTAATTCGCGAACGTGTTAACAAAAGCTGCTAGACATCAATAGATTATAATATCAGCGTTTTAAATAACTAATTTTATTTAAAATACAACGACTGAAATATTTAAAAGTCTGTTAATTTGTACATTTCAAAAGTAGCGTTGTACCAAAAACACAATTTTGCTACTTCAAAATTACTTTTTATTCAAAATGTATACATATGTCTTTTACATAATAAAGTCTAGCAAATTAAACAGATCACAGTTTTTAAGTGTTTATTTTGTTTATAAACTTTGTGATATGCAATAAACAATATCAATTCAAAATCTGTTTTGCAGAACTCTGAATTCTTGACACTTACCTATGGAGCATTGGTCACACAAATGCTGCGTGACTTTGAGAGCGTGGAGGATGTCAATAAGCAACTGGATCGAATGGGTTATAATATGGGCATGCGTTTAATTGAAGATTTTCTTTCGCGTACGGCGGCGCCTCGTTGCCTGGAAATGCGCGAGACTGCTGATCGCATCCAACACGCATTTAGACTATATCTCAACGTTCAGCCGACCATATCTAATTGGTCAGCAGCGTCCGACGAGTTCTCATTGCTCTTCGAAACTAATCCTCTGACAGAATTCGTAGAACTGCCACCGGATTTAACAAATCTCAGATATTGCTCAATACTGAGTGGCTGCATACGTGGCGCCTTAGAAATGGTCCAACTAGAAGTGCAATGTTGGTTCGCACAGGTAACTATGTATCTAAATTTAAGTTTCATAACCATATTAACAAATCTATTCGAAGGACCAACTTAAAGGCGACAACGTGACTGAGCTGCGCATTAAGTTTATCCGTCGCTTAGAGGATGCAATTCCAGCTGGTGAAGACTAAACAGTGTGCTTAATTAATAAGCCCGTTGGATTTTTGATCAGCATTCCTACCGTACTTTATCGTAATCATCAGAGCTATGAATTAAATCTAGTTGCTGACTTTGTGTACTTTAAATAAAGGCATAAGGCAAAAGTTTATAAGATAAAATACGTTTTTATTAACATTTGTAGTATTTTATTAAAAAACAGACGGCATAACGACAACAAAATATAACTAAACACACTTTTTTGTATTAAGGCACTTGAAAAAACGTAGGCACAAAGATTTTCGATCCATCGAATATTAAGGAATTTTAGTTAAACGCTAAAATTATACTGTAATTTATTTTTTTTCAGTTAAATATTGCTCAGAAATGTTGAAATTGTAGAGTTAACTTTAATAGTAGTTTAAAATTGTTACATGTAGTTCAAAAATGATCTGCTTAACAAGTGCAGTATTAAAATAATGACGTTATTACAAACGTACGTATTAGAAAAACTTAGTGTATTTTTTATTATTATCTATTCGACTTTATGAAGAAATGACACCAAGAGGAAGCAACTATGGCTATCGACTGGAGGAGTTAAGTTAGTGTTAATATTTTTTCTGTTAATACATGAATGAAGACTAAAATCCGAATAAAATAAGCAATATTTTTCATTTATGAGAAAAGAGAGGAGCATTAATAAGAGTAATTCTTTGGTCTTGAAGGGGTTCCTACTACATTACGTTCTATAATTATAATTATCAGTTAGATGGATTAGTGGGACACAACATCAGGTTCATATTTTTCCGCGTAAGTACTTTGCGAAGTGCCTGCAGTGTCTTGATGCATATTACAACGCAGCAGCCGTTAGCCACTCCTTCAGCGGGGCTTTTGCAGGTACATGTCGTGCTTTTCATAGCATGTGTCTTTGTTACTTTTGGCGGCGTATACGACGGTGATTTTTTCCCACAACAACAGCTGGACGAAACATTACACGAAGACACGGCGGCAGGCGTTTCTAAGGTTCCATTTCTTCTAGTATCAGCCAAACAACCTCCAACAGTTGGTGTGCTTATCGAGGCACATTCATTGGTGCTACTGCAGCAGGCTCCACCACTGTCCATAGATGCCAATTTTTGCAACAAAATAGCGACGTCTTCAATATTCTGATTCATGTCATTCTCACGTTTTTGAATTCGCTTTTTGTTAGCAGAATTTTGGTCACTCCCTTTCAGACGATTTCCTTCCTTGAAGCGTCTACCACAAGAAATACTTTTGGCTGATGTTTGGTTTATGGACTCCACAGCGTCTTGTGTTGAGTTCTTAGTACCGCATCCCTTCTCTGCAGCACAATCTCCTTGACAACTGTTCACTTGACTGCATTTGCAATTAGTGCAATTGCATATGCCTGCATCTGCTGTTATCTGCTTAAGCGTAGGCTTGTTATTACGCAAATCCACTTCAATAAGACCCAATGCGTTCTCAGGCACCTTCTCAGCTTGTTGTAGTGTTTCCTGCAGGAGCCCTTCATTTTGATCGATGGTCATTAAAATGTCGTTCAGCAGTGAGTCCGTTTCCATATCTTCATCACTTCTGAATGCTGTATCGTTTAGAAGTTGTTCAATGTTTGCTTGCGAGGGAACCGTGTCCTCAGCAGAACTCAAATTTAAAGAAGCTGCGATTGCTGCTTGATTGACTGCTCCATTGTTAACAGTATTGTTTGACGGACCAAAGTCGATATCCATCACGTTGTCGTTAGTGGTGGTAATTAATGTTAAATCAGGGATTTTATTTGCGTCATCGTAATTAAGAAACTCGCATCGCTCATTTGAATTCGATACATCGCTGCTCTGATCTACTCGGGGCATGATCGTGGAATAATTAGTAGATTGCAGGTCAACAAAACTGGTCACCTCCGTGGGTATAGCGACGCAGGCCGATGTGACTCGAGCCATTGGCGTGAGTGGTTCCGATATTAAAATAGCAGCGTCTACCCACGGTGCTGGAATTTCCTCCTCCGCTGCATAAGCCACTTGCAACGCTTGTGAGGTTTCCGACAAAGAGAGCATCTCTATTTTAGGCGACACAGGAATACAATTATTGAATGATTTGAGACTTTCCAACGATGTAGATACTTCGGGATACAAATTTAATGAAAAAAACTCATCGTTTTCCTTTTTTATGTTCGAGGAAGCTGAACTTTTCGTGTTAGTTACGACGCAGTTATTATTATTGTTGTTCTCTACATCAGCCACATAATTCTCAACTCCAGTCGCATTGTGTTCTTCTATGTAACCACTGCTGTCGCTCTCCACTTTGTACAAGGTGTTCTCTGCAGTTCTATTGTGCGTTTTCGGCTTCTTCTTACGTTCCTTGCTTTGGCGCTGATGAGTTTTTCTGTGCGATTTCAGGCTGTGTGATGTACTGAAAGCCTTTTCACAGCTTGTTTCCTTACACGGATACGGTCGTTCGCCTGTATGCGTGCGAATATGAGTTTTCAAGTGGTGCGAAGCTGTGAAAGCTTTGCCACACGATTCTTCTAGACATTTGTATGGACGTTCTTGCGTGTGCGTTCGCGTATGCTTTTTGAGATCACTCAAAGTGGTGAAGCACTTTTGGCATTGTTCACAGTTGAAAGTCTCTCCATTGTGCAGGCGCAGGTGGGCGTGTAGCCTGGAATGATAAATGTGAGCGTCCGTAGGCTGTAAATTACGTAGAATACTGACCTGTACCGGGTATTAAAGGCTTTGTCACAGCCGTTTATATCACATTCGTATGGTTTGACTTTGGTGTGGACACGAATGTGAATCTTAAGACTATACGAAGTCAAAAATGCTTTGCCGCATCCTTCTTCATTACATTTGAAACGATATTCACCTGTAAATAGGCGATATACATATAATTACTATTCAATGCAAAATAAAAAAACAGCAGGATAAAATGTACCTTTATGGGTTTTTAAATGCGTTCGGAGGTTGCCGATGGTGCTGTAACTACGATTGCATTCCTCGTAATTGCACTTATAGCGACTGAGAGAATCATCTGGATTCTACGCGATGGAACAAAGTGCGCAATGAAAAGGAACACAAAATTAGTAAGATCGGAGTAACTGAAGAAACAACAAAATAAAAACTAACGAATAGCCATTATATCAGCAAAATGAGTTATCTGCTCTAAATGTATAAATATTAATGCAAAACAGAGTTTAATTATTGATAGCAACATATAAAATATATAGTATGTATGTATATACATATACATAATAGCGTAATATACAAACCAAACTTGGCTTTTCGGAAGCGATGAATATTCTTCTATAACAGCAAAAATTGTCTTTTATTAACAAGTTGCCACAATCTTTTATTCAATCTTTTCAATTTCCATTCAAGAGGTTTGTGTTGGCACTAAATATATATGCATGTGTGTATATTTTCCATTTCTGGTACACTTACTACCTATATATATATTGAGTAATCCCATGATTTGCTATCTCTCCGCAACTCCATGCCAGAACAAAAATAAAAATGTAAAGCCATCAAGCAGTTGAGCAATGCAGAGTTTTCATTCACATACGAAAAATTATTAATAAATAAGTGGGAAAATTTTGTGTTAATATATTTTTAACGCCATCGCCGTTTTTGTGATTTTGCTATTATGTTTCTTTAGAGTTATTTCGTTAGGTTTTTCTAATAAGAAAATAAGTCGTAGTTTGTACCTCCAAAGTAACTGTTGCGTGAGTTGGCTCTCCTGTAGTTTTGTGTAAGGCACCCGGACGTATGCATAATGACAATTCGTCTGGCTGACAATTTTGTTCGACGTAACTATTGTAAAAACCACCGAATAGTATTTAGAATAAATATTTGAAGAAAAACTAACACATCTTGAACACATTAATGGCATTGCAGTTCAAAGTCAGCTAGTAGTATTTGGTTAAGCGCTTTCATAGAAGGAAGCTGAGGAGTTATAAATTAGTTTCTTTATACAGCGAAACAATTTTAAGAAATTGTTTATTTTAGGTATAGATTTTATAAATAGCATATTTATCAGATCGAATAGTTTTACATGAAGTTAGAATTATCACTTCTCATGCTATCTATCTCACATGATCTTCCTATTACTAGATTGGAGTTTTCTTATTAGTGGAAATGCTATTCTAATTATATACAAATCCTCCAACGTATCAACTTTATACTAAAAACTGCTGCATATCTTCTCTGATTGGAAAACTAATCAATTTGTTAATTTTGAAACGAAATTCAGTTAAGCTGTTCAAATATACACAATGTTCTCCATATAAAGCTGAGTTTGTAATTATTTGAAGAATGGCAAACGATCCTTTCTCAATATTAAATGTGTTTGAATTTCAAATGTGACAAGCAACTGGTGTTATGTTTAAATCAAACTATATTAAAATAAATAAAAGCGGATAATTTATCATTGCAAACATATGTTCATATGGATGTATGTTTAATGGTAGGGAATGTCATTGATACGAGCAGTGCTTACATTATACATATAGATATCTCCTTTCAAAAAGCAAATCGTCGTCCCGCACTCAAAATGTTCAAAGAATCAATAGTGCGTTTATTATACAAAATTAATGTTAAGAAACAGACATTGCTGAGGACGTATTTATGCATAAATCGTGAAAGTATCTCTCTACGCTTAATAAGATTTTTGTTTTAAGTACATATGTACATATGTATTCTGTATGCATCACAAGCATGCATGAAAAAATTATGATGAGGAGTCAGATCTTTAAAAATAGCTACAAATAAACGTGAACAAAATCGTTGCTTTCATACAACAAAATTATTAAAATAGGAGACGCGTCTATGTGCCTAATTTTAGAAATATTAGAGAAAAAAAAAAATCATTTCTTAATTTGAATTATTTTATCGGTTTAATTTTTATACAATTCTGTTCTGTTTATTTAAGCATACGAATATACACCGAAATTTCAAAAATGTTTAAATAAATAAGAAGAAATTACTGATTTGAGTTAGTTGCAGAGGGATTTTCTGCATCATTAACAAGGAACGCACTTGTTAATGATGACAAATGCATAATTACTTTCATAGAAAATTAACATACTTGTGTGCTTAAATCATTTAAACAATCATTTAAACATATTAAAATCCATTTAACAAAAAACAGAAATAAATTCAGAAGAGGAATAACAATTAAAAGCGGTTACGCAACGAAAAATCTTACGCCTATAAAACAGCTAGAATTAAACATTCCTAATGGAAGCCATTCCTTACACGGCAAAGCTCAATAAATGCACACATATTTGAAGTCACGAATCAAGCACAGGCACAATCAATCAATTTGTGTCATTAGTAGCTTCCATAATACTTTTGCCTTTCTACCTGTTGCTCGTCAAGAAATCGTCGTAATCCTGCAGTGAATTGAGATTGTAAGCTGGAGTATTTGACGCCACGGCTGAAGACAACTCGCTGGTTGGCATTGTTAATGCAATTGTTGGCTGTATTTGTACAAGTTGATGATCCTTAAATTCGTATTCAAAAGTAAAACATATTCCACTGTCACTGTCGTTTGTACACATGGGTGAGCTGAAGTTCTTGTTGCTGTTTTTATCATCATCAGTGACTAAATACTGATAAGATAACATGGTTGGCGTTTCTGGCGACTGTGGCGTCAATACTGGAGACAATGGCAAAAATAATGGTAAGGGTGATGGTGATGAAGATGAAAATGTCGGTGAAGACACTGGCGTTGACAAGGAATTATCGTTCATGTACGAATATTCCATAAATTCATTTGTTTCTTTTATTAATGCATCTATGGGTGCATTGCTTCTTGTTTTCATCGTAGTAGCATTCGAAAATGGATAACTCAATTCAATATTATCCTCTAGATCTAAGCCTAATCCTAAATGTTGCAGCACCTGTTGTTCTCCGCCTATTGTTGCAGCAACAAGTTTCTCCTCCTCTGGTCCAAAGACATTAGTTATGTAGTCGCTGCTTCCAAAATCAATACCGTCAAGCAGGGAATTGCCCACTAATTGACTGTTATCAGCGTCGAAGTTGTCTGGAGGCCTTGCCGAGGAGTTGGAAGAAGAAAAGGATGATTGATCATCAATTTCGCGATTGCTGCTGGCGATATTATTAGACAAAAGGCCAACTGTGGAAATTTCCATTTTTTCTTCCACTCTCGTATTGCACTGTTAGTTTTTTGTTAATTATATTTCACAATATATTTATTGAAAGCACGGATAAAACAACCAGCATAATACAAAGAAAAATTATGACTAACCCCACCTAGAAAAGTATCTTGGATTTCCAATTATTGCTTCGGCTTTTTCCGACGTCACCGAACGAACACGTCCGAATGGAGCTCTCAGATAAGAACAATTTTTTATTTTTGTTTGTTTACGTTTTCTTTCTCTAATTATTAGAGTCTAATATATTGTTAAGGCCTTAGAAATTTGAAGGAAACTGAAGCAAATATTTACATATAATTCAAATGACTATAAGTAAAATGTTATAAGAAATCAATAATAATCAATTAATATTTACGATATATTATTTCATATGTACATATATTTGTCGTCTTATCTTTAGAAGAGAAAAATCCATTCCGGCGCTATTTCTATACATAATGTTACTACAATTCTTCCTGTATATCGGGTACAGGGTGTCCTAAAAGTATTTTTCAAGTTGGTAATGTCAATAGTAATCTGTCTTTCGTTGTACCATTGTACATAATAGTATTCTATCATTCTTGGTACATAACAACGCATTTTCCATTGCAAACGACGAATACCTCAAAAGAAAAACGCCAATAATCCTTCGTTTCATTTAACCTTACTAAAGGCCAATTTTTAGATATTATTTTATTGATTATATAAAATAAATGCCTAGAATTTGTTTAGGATTTGTGTGTGGCGCGTTTATTGAAAAATTCTAGTATGAAATACATCCTAGCTGTGTTTTTTTATTAATTATATAGTATTTAATACCAGATCATATACAAAAACGAACGTCTTGTTGGCACAGTACCACAGACAACTAATATATTGTCTTTGAAAGTACTAAAGGCAACGAGTACTTATTAATAATTAATTTTTGTTACGTAGGAAAAGCCTGAATATTTCGGCTAGCCTTTGTATTTCTTCTTTACTTTACTTATCCATGTTTACTTACCAAGTTTCTCTAATTTTCCGTAAAATTTACTCTATTTAATTTCTTATGTTAACTCATGATAATTATTTTAAATAATTAATATATATGCATATATATAAATATTTATTATATATTTCTTATTTGGCGGTGCATTTGAAAGGGCCACTAACCCATAAATTCGTATATATATATATATTCGTATATGTGTATAAACGTACAGTTCTAAATATTAAATATTTATTTTTTTCTATACTCGCGTACAATATATGCAGACAATATGAAACATATAATTATAATTAAACTCAAGAATATATCTACACTACAGTATACATGGATGTGAACTACAGTAGGAAGGTACGTATTTAGGACATTTACATGTCTGTTGGTAGTATATCTGGAATGAGATACTTGCACAGATCCGTTTCATTATCGACAAATACTACTTTCTTAGCGGTATTATCATCCAACCACTGCCGTATTACTGGCCATATTGTTGAAAAGAATCCTGGAGAATTGATGACTAGGCAAACTCCCAATCGCTCTGGATAATGTTTACTTAGCAGCCAGATCAGATTCTTAATCAATTGATAATCCATACATGAGGTGCTAAATTCCGCCAAATCAAAAATAATGCAGAGAGTATCGACGACCTCTTCGAAGCATTTGTGGCTAGCTTCTTCAAGACAATGCACGATGAATTGGGTAAGCTCGTCAATATCTCGAGTTGATGAGTTGTGATTTTTGGCTGGAATGTATATCACTGGTCGCCCAACGCAGTCACGATGACGTAACACTCTGGCTTTCTTCCCGTGTTTTTTAACCAGTTCAGGATCTCCGAGCATGCTAACTCCATACTTCTCGCGCCAACTGTTTGTTTTAAGTATAGCCTTCGGTAGAGTGGTGGGAAATTTGTTTAATAGTTTTACTTTTATAGAAAATTAAAATAATGACAAATGAAGATAACAAATTCTTGCCTGGAATGCAGCATCTACAGTTTTGAAAGCTCTCAAATAGCGTTTCAGTGAAAATTCATTGTGATATTGCTTTGGATCTGCATCGGATATTAATTTCATGCGCTCCTTCAAACATTTGAGGTCCTCAGGATTGACTGGTGTTGCATCTTCCTGTGACATCCTCTAGCGAAAACTTTTCCTCGGAAGTTTTTGTCGATTTGTTTTTTGGATTTATTTACTATTCGTGTTTACCGACAAAAGTGATGTTCTTAGTATTTGGAGAAATTATATCTGGACTGAAAAATTCCTTACAATTCAAATTAATATTAAAAAAAAATGTATTACTGGCGAAACCTAGGATTATCAATAGCAATTCCAACGATAACTTTTCTAAATTCAACACAACTTTGCCCACGTCTAAAGACGATTGAGATATTTCTGACTTATAGAATTCTTAGATAGGTTATCTTATTAATTTCCTCAATTAGAAAACTATGTTATCGGATTATAGAAGTAAAATAAATATTTATGTAGTAAAATAATATGTAATCAACTTATAAACGAACAAAATTAGTCACTATTATGATAAATTGAAATTTATTTTCGAGAAGCACTGAAGTATTTTCATTGTTTTTGAAGAAAAGTGGCAACCTAATAACTATTGCCGACTTGTTAAACAAAAAGAATTTGGTTGGCATTTCATTTTAAGACAAAAAAATCCCACAAGGCTTAGTAATCTATAAGTGCGCAAAAATAACATTGAAACACAGACAAGTTGTGATATATATTTGTCTGTGATTGAAATCAATATACAGTACAACCTCCCTAATCCGGACAGATATAGTTTCAGCATCTGTCCGGATTAGTGGATCGTCCGGACTAGAGTTAAAATTACATTTTAAACGCAATACATATTTGTACATATATATTATTTATTTTTATTACTGAAAAGAAACATAAGTACTCATAAGAATTCATTTGTATTGAATTAATTTACAGAAACATAAAGGAACATACTAAAAGTGACCGAAAATTCATTTTGAAAAATAAGAATTTATTTTTGTTTGAATACATGTATCTTTATGTAATTTGTCAGCTTTATTTTTAAATTCTTTTAAAAATAAAATATCCTTATCTGTCGCTTTAGTTTGTTCAGCCCATAAAATAGCTTTTGAAAAAAGTTTAGTAAAAAAACTGCATCTTTTATATTAAAAGATTTTAAAACATTACAAATGTTTGCATCGTCTTTTTCTAGAATATGATTCAAGAGGGCTTTTCTATACCGTACCTTTATGTTCTGAATTAAGTTCTGATCCATTGGTTGTAAGATCGCTGTGCAGTTCGGAGGCAGAAACAAAACTCGAAAGTTAGGATCAATATTTATTTCCTTTTCTTTTGGGTGCGATGGCGCATTGTCCAATACCAAAATAGCTTTCAATGGCTTATTAGCACTAGTCAGAAATTGTTTAACATTTTTCACAAACACTTTCTTAAACCATTCTTTAAACACGAAAGTCGACATCCAACCCTTTTTAGTAGATTTATAAACGACAGGAAGTTCGACGTTTTTAAATGCTCTTGGTTTTTCGGACTTTCCTATTACGGGAAGTGGCAACTTATGTGACCCAGATGCGTTTGCGCACGGCATAAATGTAAATCTTTTTTTTGATATTTTTCTACCTGGAGCCGAGTTTTCGCCGCTATGAACCCATGTTGTAGTTGGAAGTGCCCTCCAAAATAGCGCAGATTCGTCAGCATTATATATCTGATCTCTCTCCAGTCCCATTTCCTCCACAGTTTTCAAAAAAATTTTTTTAAACGGTTCTACTGCAGATCTATCGCTTGACAATTTTTCCCCACAAATTTTTAAACACCTGATTCCATTTCGAAACTTAAATTTCTGAAGCCAGCCGTTGCTCGCTGAAAAATTATCGTTTCCAAAAATTTGTCTGTGAAAATGTTTTGCTTTAGATTGTATAAGTTCTGTGGAAACAGGCACATGATAATTTCTCTGCTGAATGAGCCATGTCATCACCGCTTCATCCAATTGAGGATTTTCACCTTGCTTCAAGGTTTTCCGTTTACCTGTTTAGTGTTTTTGTTTTAAATTCAATAAACAAATTTAAAAAATTGTGTTGAAACATACCTGATCCCTTTAAAGTATGAGACACATATGTTCTTATTTTTTCTTTTTTTGATTTTATATCAAATATTGTCGACTTTGAGACACTGTATTGTTCAGCCACTTGTCTGATTGATTTTCCACTATCAATTGTATCCAATATTTTGCACTTTTCTGCCAACGTTAATGTTTTATGTTGTCGTTTATTTACGGGAGCCATATTTACGTCTTAACTCCACGCAAACTCAAGTAAACTAAAATATTTTACACATTCTTTAATTCTTGCTTACACACAATGCTTATTTTGTCTAGCGGTAAAATAACGAAGAAATTTTACTGAGGAAAAAGAACACTTGTCCGGACTATAGAGGAAAAATTTCTAAACTGTCCGAAAAATTTAAATGTCCGGATTACTGGATAGTCCGAATTAGCGAGTGTCCGGATTAGGGAGGTTGTACTGTACAGGTTTTTTTCCTAAATTTGATATATTACATTTTATAAATATAGGAAAACATTGACGAGAATAATCATTTCGTTTATGCTCAATAAGGTCTAAATTTCGAAATTGCTATTAGGCTAGCAGCACATGGCAGACTTTAATCGGCTCGTCTCTGCGTAAAACCGTTGTTATAATCGAAGCATTTATATATCGAAATATCAACAACGTTTATATATAGAAACAGTTAAATACATAAAATAAATCTTTTTAGCTCTTTTATATCTATGACCCTAGAAAAATGTTTGGAAAAATTAGCAAAAAAATATATTATAAAATAATTCTATGCTTGCGCCATTGTTTGTGCATACAGTTTCTGGGAGTTTTCGTAAGATTTTTAAATGGCAACATTATTGTTATGATAACAATATCTGCCTCTATCGCTCTCACAATAAAACAAGTAAAACTCATTCTGTCTAGTTTTGTTGTTGTATTTTATTTTCAGCAGAAACTCCTTTGCCTCGTGTTTGTGTCATTAGCAAAATTAGAAGTTGCGTGAAATTCATAATATTCAAGTTGAAAAACCACGTATAAATGCATTCGTTTACAAAATTTGTAAAAATTTACTGTTGAAATTGTGAACAATTAAAGTGTTAGTGAACAGTAAAATATAAATAAAGCCATTACGCTGGGCTTTATTATTATTATTATTATTGTTGTTGTTGCATTTGTATACGCTGCTGCCTGGCTGGTTTAAGGTCGTCAGTCTGTCGCGTTAGTAAGTGAGTGTTCGAGGTGTCTGCTGCCATTGGTGTCGTGTAGGAACGCAGAACAGCGTAGCGTACCTAAGACAACTTTGAGTGCTTTTTGTGTGTCTATCCACGGAAGACCTGTCAGAGATTCATTCATTAATTCACAATGGCTGACGTTAATGATGCCAGCGAAGTCTTTGATTTAGAGCTGCACGAGGAAGACAACCCTCGAGATTCGGATGATGATCAGATCGAACTTGATTATGTAAGTTCACTTTCTATTGTTTGTTTTCTAAAATAATATACTAGCTGCACTTAAACCCAGTGCGACAGCTTTCAACTTTATTTCCCCTTGAATAATACATGCACAGCAGATAAATCAAAAAATTCGTCATATATTAAATAACATAAATTTTAAATTAAAACTGCGATCATAGAAATTTCAGTTTCTTTTTGTAATAATACTCTCGATTATTTTTCCGAATTTATCCGAAAAATTTAAAGAAGAAAATTGATTACAGTTTCTGTTTTTATGGTTATTATTTTATATTGCATCCTGCCTACTTTAGGAATGGAAGAGCCAAATGGCGTGATCTAATATATATTCCAGATAACTTGCTGTCCTTGGCATTTGCCCAATGGCATTCATTGGGTTGGTTGTTTCTTGGGCATCGCTACTCTAAGAAAATCAACTATTAAAATTTTCTATCTCGATGGAGTTCGATATTTAAAATAACTTGTAACGTAGTGAAATCTATGCATGCTCTACATAAAGCTTGAACATGTGTTTTTGCTATTTGTAAATTCCATTTGTTTACACTATCGTCATCTTAATACTTGGCCAATTACTAAAAAGGCTAGTATTAAGTTATCTATAAAGAACGATGCTATAAATATTTGTACTTTTCACCTAAAATTGTAATAATAAGATCGTTGAAAACATCTACTACATATGTAGTTATGTATATACAAATCGAAAGACTGCTAAAGTTATCACATTTTTGTTTCACTTGTCTGATAAAAGGCAAATCTACAAAATATTATTTTCGGAATTTGAGAACATAATATTTTGATAAGCAAGTAAAGCCACTTTTCCACTTTAAATCTTATCATGTATTTTGTTGATAAAATGTCTGAACTTTTCTGTTAGCATGAAATAATTTCTTGTAAATGGTAGGGAAGTCGAATACGGATTTGGAACATATTTTTACTGACGTAGTAAGAGTTTTCTTTCATTAAATAAAATGTATTTGTTTACTTATGCTTACAGGTTTTAATAAAAATTTAAATCTCTGTATTTGTTGCTTGTTAATTGCTTTGTTAATGGAGGAAATCCTCATATCGCAATTAAATAAAAGACGATAACGGGTTGTAGTAATGCTGTGCATTTTTATATTTTCGACAATACAAGAAATGTAATCTATTATGTTAGGAATTAAGAGAGTTGCGGAGTTGTATAACACAAATTGGAATTAAATAAAGTGGAAAGTAGCCACTTAAAGCCCACTGATCAGTGATGGAGTACATTGAAGACAGCGAAAGCCACTCTTATGCTCCTAAAACCTGAATTTTATTCTGAAAGCAAACGTTGAACGCTGTAAAACACGGAAAAATATTAAGTCAAGGAGTTGGCATCGTTCCGAGTTCTATTTTAAACGAAATGCAATTAAATAATCTAAAAGAGAAGAAATAAACTTTACGTTCTAATACGCGCACACACAAATATAAGTAATATTAGTGATTTTTATGGTATTGCCATATTTTGCAATCTTAAGAAACACAACAAAAACTTGATTAAAAACATAACCAAAAAAATTAGTGTTTTAACAATTCATCGCAATTTTCAAAGATAATAAATTACTAAATATACAAATTGTGAAACATTCAACATGCAATTAAAATATTCACAATGATTTTTTTTTTTTTTTTTTTTATATGGATACATTCGTTGTTATATTAATTTGTATTTATTCAAATTATAAAATAATATTTAATGTCGATTATGTTTTAATGTATAAATATATTCCAATTTTTTTGCAGGTCGATTTGGAGCCGGAGCTAAGCATTAATATTCAAGCAGAGTAAGTTTATTTATTCAAACGTACTTAAATCCGATAACTTTTCTACTTACATATGAAGATTTGGTGAATAGACGTGAGAAAAAAGCAACATGTTGAATAGAACATTTAATTAGAAATGTTATCATGTTCATTAAACAAAAATATTGACTTCTAATCACAGCGCATATCTCGTTGTCGCAGCTGCCACTTGAATAAAATACCCAAAACCTTCATATTTATTATTAGTTTAGTTTTTTTTTTTAGTATTGCGTATTAACAATATTTTTATATATTATAGAGCGGAGGGTCAAGAAACCATACAGTTATCTGAAGATAACGTAAATCCTGGTAAAATTAAATTAGGCCCGAAGGATTTTGAATTGAAGAAAGTTCTCGGAAAGGGAGGATATGGAAAAGTATTTCAGGTCAGTTCCAAACACACATCTCTACACATCACGCAGTACATAATATTATAGATGTTTTTATGTATTTCAAGGTTCGAAAAACTGCTGGGCGTGACGCGAATAAATATTTTGCAATGAAAGTTTTAAAAAAAGCATCTATAGTCACAAATCAAAAAGATACCGCCCACACAAGAGCTGAAAGAAACATTTTAGAAGCCGTCAAGGTGAGTAATGCTACAAAAATTTCCATGAAATTGACCATTCCTAAAGCCATATCATATTCTCATTAACAGCATCCTTTCATTGTCGAGCTCGTGTATGCATTTCAAACAGATGGAAAATTGTATTTAATATTAGAATATTTAAGTGGTGGTGAACTATTCATGCATTTAGAACGTGAGGGCATATTTTTGGAGGACACAACATGGTAAGTCAACAAGAAGTCTTTGTTAAACTGCAAAATTATGCTTTTGTTTTACTTCCTTTAGCTTCTATTTGAGCGAAATAATATTGGCTTTGGGGCACTTGCATAAGCTTGGCATTATTTATCGTGATCTGAAGCCGGAAAACATTCTGCTCGATGCACAAGGACACGTAAAATTGACCGACTTTGGATTATGCAAAGAACACATACAGGAGGGAATTGTAACTCACACATTTTGTGGCACAATCGAATACATGTACGAACTAAGCTGCTACATTCCAATGTGAAATATCGTAAATGGCGTTTTATTGGTTCACAGGGCTCCAGAAATCTTAACGCGAAGTGGTCATGGCAAAGCTGTTGATTGGTGGTCTTTGGGAGCTTTGATGTTCGACATGCTGACGGGTGTGGTGAGTAGTTGTTTATTAGAATTATTAAAAGAATATCTAATTTACTACTTGACGACTACTTACTTCTTTTTCAGCCCCCATTTACGGCAGAAAATAGAAAAAAAACAATAGAAACTATTCTAAAAGCAAAACTTAATTTACCTGCCTACCTCACACCGGAAGCCAGAGACTTAGTACGTCGATTAATGAAGCGTCAAGAACCACAGAGACTCGGAAGTGGTCCTGAGGATGCTGTTGCTGTGCAGTCACATCCATTTTTCAAGCATGTCAATTGGGATGATGTGCTCGCCAGGCGTTTAGAGCCGCCCATTAAACCAATTCTGGTAAATGTTAGCTAACTGCAATTTTTATTATTATTCAAGGTGTATGGAGAAATGTTATAAATACAACGAATACAGAGAAGACTTACGAGCTGCTACCGTCGCATAATGCTAGGTGCTCTCTATTGGGCCTTAAATCACTTGAATGAGGGCCGGTTGCGTTAGGTTTAGTAGAGACATAATCTTCTTTAATATGAAATGTTCGGAGTTTTTGTATAATGTAAAGTTCTGTGTGCCTTCTAGGAGTTCATGTTCCATTTCATAGGGCGAACTACGGTCTGAATGAGCCGGTTAAACGTTGCTTAAGCTTGGTGAATTCAATGTATGATGATTTGGAGTTTATTTCGTCGTTAAGCAAGATAAATTTAATTAACAATCTTAGATTTGTCATTTAGTAAAGTCAGTAAGAATAAGAAATTGTATTTTAATGAATTAAATAAATAATAATAACAATTATAAATAGGATTTAAATAGCATGCAATACTAAATGGAATTAATTTTGAATTTGTATTGTCTTTGCTTTTGTTTATAGAGAAGTGAAGACGACGTTTCACAATTTGACACACGGTTCACAAGACAAATTCCGGTAGATTCACCAGATGAAACAACGCTCAGTGAAAGTGCCAATTTAATTTTCCAGGTGAGTTTAAAATCATTTCACAAATTCACGTTTAACTTGTGTGCATTCAGTAAAATATTTATTTTTTGGGCGGGAAGTATTTATAATATTAGTTAGTATATAATGAAAATTGCAATTAAAAGCAGTGTGTTATTTTTAGGTTTGTGAATTGCTCTGATAACACGAGCAAACGAGTTAATGAAACGATCAAATTCAGTTTTAAGCAGGAATTTTATTGAATTTAATTAAATATCACCATGAATTTTATATTACAACAATAAATTAGGGCAAATCAGGTCAGTAGCTGTCATCACATTGAAAATGTGGTTTCTTTAGTGGGATGCCTGTTGGGCCGTCGGTATATTCGCAAAAGTTTAATCCTATTCCTTGGAAAGGGTGACATTTGCTTTTTGGGTTTCCCCATCTGCCCTCGAATGCCAACCACTTGGGCATAAAAGATCGTCCTACAAGTTCAGCAATAAAATGGACAAATTAATCTTAATTAAATATGTTTGATTTTTCGAGATAATCGTGTACCATATGATTTCAAGTTCTCGTAAGTTATGTCCACCGCATTCCAAGTATTCCAAGGGGTACCGAAGCCGTTTATATCGTACAAACGAGCAACCTTGACGAAGCGATGCTTACCAGGGGCTGTCCACAGTCCATGCGAACCCTAGACCAAGCGTAAATGTACAAACACTGTATTGAATATAACTGTATTTCTGTTGTGGTGGTTTATGTTAAACAGTTTTTACCTTTGCTGCAAAGAGAACCGGATGATTGTTGAAGGTTGTAACTGTCTTTGGAAAGTTCGGCCGCTGCAGAATACCTTTGCGCGTCTCTTGATTTCTGAACTCGAAGGCTCCTGTCAGATGGTTGTACGTGTAATAAGCTCCGGCGTCGTGTGCTGACACGTACATGGACTGCGGTTCTGTGGCGCCATTAAAGAATAAACTCATGTGCTCCCAATCGCCTATGTGGCTGCCTATATCCTTGAGTCTACCCAAACAAAAGCCATAAAGCGCTGGAATTGGTATTCGCCCCAGCGGTCCTAAACTGAGTGTACACATTGATTTGCCCTGGAATAACAATATAAGCATGAAACTACTGGCTGCCTTGTAGATGCCATACCTGACTATATGGATAAAACATCCAATAGGTGACATGAAACGATGGCATTTTCTGTTTGAGCACGAGCTTCTGATGCTTCTCCGCTACATCGTTTTCGGTGATGGTGTCATACTCATTTCTCATTCCGCTGAATCTGACGTTGTGCTCCAGATTGGCAATGAAGTTGTTGACTTGTCCGGATTCTATCGATGCTGCGGTGTCTACTTCTGCAGCAGCAGCAGCAGCAGCAAAGTCTGCGTTTTCTTCTCGCAAAGGGACCATTTTTGATTCTTCGAAACGAAACCCTGATTGAGAAACGTCACGCTTCAAGACTTTCTTAAAAATGGGATATAGACGTGAAGATCTGCGCACAGTGTTGTTAGTTATGTCTAGAGGATTCAGAGAAACAGGTATGTATTGACCTCGCGTGCTTTGCAATTGCCGAATGACTGGCGCTGGTTCGTTATGGGCATGTATTGAACCAGAAGTTGGCTTTGTGGGTTTATTGCAAACACTAATCACTGCATAGATGGGTACAGGTGATTCGTTCGGATTTCGTCCGTAGAGAAAAGAGTTGTTGTTAGCCAAAAGTTCCTCTGAAAACATACAATTAACGTTACTATGCAATTATTAATTTTTTGCTTCAATTCGTGTCACCGATTTCTGCGTTTGTGACGAGATACGCCTTCTTGGAGTTGTCACCCATCGGCATACCGCCGATTATATTTTTACTCTTCTCCGCGGGGTGGACATGATTCAAAAACTCTTCAACACCCAGCGGCATGAAGTTCTCATCTGGTGCCAGCCACACTAGAGGAGCCCATTGTTTTATTAACGTTTCAACTTGAACGAAATAAAATTACAATGAGACATTTGAGAAATATGAAGAAATAAATAGACTTTCAGTGTTCTGGAGATCAGTAGAGCTTCAGATTTTAACTTATATAAAACATTTGTAAAAATTTCACATTTGTAATCTTGATGGAAAGTTTAATTGTGGTTTGTTGTGATCCATACCCACTTCTTTTTCGATTTTCGTGAACGCTACGGAGTTTTTGCTATCCGCATTGATGCGATCGTCGAAAGTGGTCGACGATATCGTGGTCATTGTTGGTATTTTCTTCAGTAGTGTTGCTGTTGTCAGTGTTAATTTCGATGCAGTCATTGGTGTTGTTAATTTGCTTGTGTTGTATTGGTTGTGTGATGGAGCAATGCTTGCTGCAACAGCCGCTGCATCCACAACCACGCTTTGGGCAATTGTCGCTGTAAACACTACGACGTGTATCCAAATTCTCAGAGTGAACAAACGAGCATGAGGATGGCGAATATCTTTTATTTGGTTGAATTTCGTTGCAGTGTTCGACATCATTGGTTGTTTGTGATATTTTCGCTGTTTTCTTAATTAAGTTTAAAAAAATATGCTGTTTGTTTTAATGTTTAATTCACGTTTAGAAGTTGTACAACTCACTTTAAAACTTTACGCATTAGATTTGTTTACGTAAGAAGTGTTGCGCTCAAAACACTTCCTGTGAAAGTCAGACAGCAGCTTCACATGTTTCGACCGTCAAATGTTGTATAATGCAGTACGTTGTGCCTTGCACCAAATTGGAAAATTCGCTGGTGTTGCTTATATTTGAAAATGTATGAAGAATTAAAAACGTTCGACGTTCAAATTATAATCAATGCATCTCTTGGCTGGTTGGTGTCGGTAACTTCAACTTAGTGCTCTTCATTCTGGAATGCTCTCAGCTGATTTGCAGTTGGTTAACAAGTGATGCCCGAGCTTCACTGTTTACGATTTTAGAGTGATAAGAACGGGAAAGCATGGAAACACCGAGTAAAAGACACGCTCTTTCAAGAGCTACGAAAGAATCTCTTCGCAGAGACTCGCTTTGAAGTGAAATTCAGAGACAACGTTTCTTTATTAGCTTCAAAGCTGCCTGCAATGTTAAAGGCTGCTTTTTAATAAATTTTATTAACGCTAACAAATACAAAGAGGCACGAGTGTCTGCCAGACTCCGCTCCCGACGAACTTTAAAACCGGACGAACCGTTCACTTTGCGTTCGCTTTGCACACTAATTTCATGGTTGGTAGTTGAGTGAGAGGAGGTGAGATTTTGTTTTGGTAACAACAGTGGCAATGCAAGAAAGTAAGTTCGAAGAATGCGTGATGATATGAATTGGCCGTATTGGAATTTCTTATTTGTCGTTTGTTTGGAGAATTAGTAACATTATTTTGATGGCATTGTGACTTCTAAAGAAACATATGTATCTCTGAGTTAAAATAACTGAATGAGAAAGAAAGAAGGAGAGATCTATCACGAATAATCTTCTTTATTGGAAGAATTTCTTATATCGTCCGATACTTTAATAACTGAATATGTGTGCAGTGAAAACAACATTGGAAAACTCTTAAAGCGTGCGCCAAACCTTGACCACACGACGTTAGGTTACTTACTTCAGCAGTTTAGATATATGTATACTTTCTTTAATCGTGTCTTTCCTTTAATGCGTTTCACTATTTTTCAGATGTGCATGTGCGCAACACGTTAAATAGAACTACTTTTCACATAACTTTGTGGCTATGATTTAATCAAAAATTGTAACTAAAGGTTTTATTAATTATATACAAACACAACGCGAACACAACATTTAAGGATATAAAGAAATTCGAAGTTGTTACATAGTATACATATCTTAAATGCATTCATATGTTAAATTCAAATTTGACAGAGTTTAAGGATATGCGTATTTACGTATTTTTTGTATTTCTTTTAATTTTGTATACATGAATGTTTTATAAAAAAAGTAGTCTGTTTATTACTTTTATGCTTATTCTGGCAGCACTTAAATCACTTTCTTCGTTTGTTAGGGCTTCACGTATGTCGCACCGTCAATACTGGAAGACATGCATCGTGCCAATCGCATGCCAGCCCGATCGCCTAGACGCACGCCTCGGCAAAACCACGACGGATCATATCGGTTGCAATTTCCTGCGCAACGAAATCTCTTTGCACGCGCCACTCCGCCGCACCTGCAAACATTTGCGCCGCGACCATCGCCGCAGGATGAAATGATGGATGTGCAAGGGATGCCAATTGTGTAGTTGTGTAGAAGCGTTTTTGGTGGCAGCACCAAATTTAAACTAATTCAACCAAATTATCCTACAAGAAAAAATCAACAACTAAGCAAAAGTGAAGGAGAATTTCATATAACGAAAGCAGTAAAACTAACAAGCAATTAGAAATAATGTTGAGAGGAAGTTAGAGAAGCGAACACTAGCAAAATATTAGAAAAACAATTGAAAGTTATTTAACGAAAAAACGATGGTATCGTTATCCTAGGTGTAATTAAAATACAAAGTAACAGCAACAACATTATTGAGTTAAACATACATATATAAGTACATATATTTTTCTTTCCATATACATATTTTTTGCTATTACAAATTTATTATAATTAAGTATAAAGTGGATATAAGAAAATATCGCTATCTTACAAATATATGCATAACAACAACAACTTATACATATATGTTAATAATAATAATAATAATAATTTATCGTATATTCAAGTTAGAGCTAGTTTAAGTATAAACTTGAAACGAAATCGTAATATGGAAGAAATTTATTTACTGTTACATATTATGTTCAAAAGAAAAATTTATTTTGTATTTAATCTTTACCCTTTTAAGTAATAAGTTTTATTGTGTTATATTTTCGTACATTTTCTTTATTATTGTTGTTAATAAATGTTTATACACTTTATAACGAGCTAAGAAAAAAATCACATCAAGAATATTATTGCATAGATTTTTTTATTCTGATTCCAGGCGCGAACTGGAAAATATTTAAACCTTGTCAAGCTTTTTGGTTAATTTATAATAAATTCAATATTATTGTCTTATATCCAAAAAAAAAAAAATTAACGTAAATATGGAACGAAAAACTTCACTTTATATTTTGTTAATGTTTACATACTATATACACAAATATCTTTATTATTATTATTATTTTTGTTGTTTTTAGATACAAAAGTTACATGGGAAGTGTAAAAGAAACGGGGAGGGGGTATTTCTCTTACATTAAGAAATTATAACACAACTAATAATAAGATTTACAACATAATCCAACAAATAATACAATATTTAAGAAAACAAAACCACTTTTTAAGCCATAAGCTTAACGCTGCCACGTAAATCATTTTCCAGTCATGAAAATATTTTATAATTAAACAAATGAATAAGATTTGTGTGTATAAAATAGCAATAATGGTAAATCCGAACGTTCTACTTGTTTTCATGCCAAAATCTGCTGTCGAAAACTAAAACATACGTATATCAAAAATTACTACAAATATTTAATAATTCGAATGTGACTTTTACATAAACATTTGAGTTTAAATAAGCAATATTCCTCTGATTACACTAAATAAAAATATCTGATGTCGCCAACACATTACTTCCTTGTACGTGAAATAATTTCAATTCAAAAATTTGTATTTAGCTATGCACCAAATACCTTAATCATCTTCTACAGATTGTAACTAAACAGCTCCAAATACAAAATGTCTACTTTCTAGGAGTGTTTAGTTTTGAGTTATGCATTAAATGTGAAAAATCCTCCAAAAAGGGAGTTGTACAACTTGGTCTTGGAAAGAGTCTCATATACAAAATTTCAACTCTTCGTTTTTGAGTTATGGAGGATGAAATGGACTCGCGGATGATCAAAATGTGTTTTACCATTAAAATCTATTACATTAATTTTTTGTTTTACTACAAGGAATTAACAACAATTTGATACGTTGTGTTTTAGTTTTTGATCGCAGATTTTATAATTTTTGAAGCCGAAAAGTCAAACTATTGCAGCGTTATTGAAAGTTGTATAATAAAGAATATTGTACGTTCATTAATATTAATAATGATTCTATGCATTAAAGGCAAAGTTTTTATTTAGTACAAAGTTAATTTTAACAACTTCATTTCATGTTTAAGTTTGTGTAATGGAAAAGGGAAAAGTAAAAGGGAGTAAGAAAGGAAAACACGGATCACAGAAATAGAATGAAAACGTTTCTAAAAATAGGAAAGCGAAAACAATAAACTAAAAATATGTTTAATGAAAAAGTAATCAAACGGTGCTAAACTTTTATTTTAATAGGACAAAAGACAACAAAAACTACAAATAATTCTTACAAATAAATTTAAATACCTCAGAAGCAATTATTTTTGTTACTAAAAACATATAAGCACTAAATACAAAAACAAAATAGGAATCCAAAACAAAAACATATAAAATACATGCATTCAAAGTAAGATGACGGTTTATTAAAAAAAAAAAAGATTTAGAAAAATATTTCCACAATATTTTACGTTTAAAACAAATATGGTTCCAAATTACTTTGCAATATTAAATGTAAATTATAAACAAATATTATTGAATAAAATTATCGACCGAATACGCAACAAATAACACTGCCTTTTGTTGACAAGTAGCAAACAGCAAAAACAACAAAAACAACAAAAACTTATATAAGCAAATTGAAGCAATTTATTCTGAATTACGAAATAGCCACAAATGTTATACATCGCTTTTTTATTCACATCTGATTTTATACACATTAAGATTACTTTTATGATTTGATTAAAAATATATTCGATGCATCTTAACTTGATAAGTAATCACTAACTGTAGGCATAAACATCAAATATGTTTCAATAGTTCTTGGATGGTGCAATTTTCCAGAAATACTCCAGAAATCCTAACAAAAAAAAAAAGTGAAAAGCAAAAGGCGAATAAAAATTGAATGATGTCAAAATTACAATTTGTTACGAGCTCCACTATTGTAAAAGAAGAGGTTTCCTAGCTAAATATAAATAGTTCTATAATCAGTCTGTCTTGGCAGCCTCTGTGTTGTTGTGTATGTCTGAGCAGGAAAACCAAGTTCCGTTCAAGTTTGAACGCTTCCAAATTTTTATTATTTGCGTAGTAATTATTCCCTTGTTTGATTATTGATTTACAAAACAATCAATACAATAAGAAATTTAATCTTAGTAATTGCGCCGAATTAAAAATGTATGATCAAAATTGTTACATCAGCATTAGAAATATGTACAATAAAAAGAATCTTCAAATAAAAAAGAAGAATGCGAAAGTGGATCCATGCATAAATATTACACACAAGCGAGTCATTGGCGACGTCATCATGTGTTTGTGTAGAATGCCATCGTACAATCGGATATATACTATATAGTATATTATTAGTATATGGGCATTTTATAAAACTTATAAGAAATGTAATTATTACGATTAAAGTTAAGTTAATTTTGTACATAGAAATATTATATTATGAATACTTACTGAACTCAATTATGAGTCAGCCGATTTTAATTAAAATATACGAACATTTAATTATAAAATGCAATGCGTTTATTTACAATTTACCTAAAAGAAGATTGGCAAGCTTTTACTTTTGTCAAGTGAAATTCGAATAATTCATTGATTATTGTAGACAGAGTTACATCCAAACACCTCCGAAAAAGTTGGGTGTGTTCGGTTTGTTAAATACGTCTAGGCAACCGTGTAGCAATAGGAACGATCGATTTAATTTCGCTTTACAAAGCGGAAATACAGACGTAACGATTTTCTCAACCTGCAACTGATTTTGTACTTTAAACATTTTCAGCAAAGCAGATGCTTAGAGAATTGCGTCACAATATTCATTTGTACTTTTTTTTATTTTGAATTGTTCTATTTGAACAATTAGTTAAATTGCTATCGTATATAAAGGCAGGAAAGAAGCCAACATTGGAAATGTTTCAACAAATGAGAAACCGTAAAGTTGCCGGACTTCACTTGACCGGCACTGAATTGGCAGCTGTTGCGAAAATTCCACCGAAATATTCCCACGAAGACTGGGAGTTCAACAACAAAGTCAAATTTCGAATCACTTGTGATCAGGAACGTTTGGCAGAAAGAATTCTGGAGTAAGTGAGGAGTGAATGACAATGAAATGCATTTTTCATTTCTTGATTTATTGATTGATTTTATGCAGAGAATCTCGGCGAGTAGTCGATGAAACTAATGATACTACAAAGAATTGGCAACGCGAAGTCGAACATCATCTCCGCGAACGTGCAACCGAAATTCGATTTCTGGTTGATGAACTTAACAAGCAGAAGAAAACGGCTCTTCTCGAAGACGAAGCATTGACTACTTATCGCGAGCGAGTTCTGAATGCAATCGAATTCCTACGGGAGAAGTCGTTGTCTATATGCCAGCGCTGTTTGATACTGCGCGAGGGTCGCATTGGAGTTGATTTGGTTAACGACGAAGTCGATCATCAGATGCGCATTGAGCTGAAGGTAATCAAGGGGTGTCAGTGTTTAATGGACAAGTCCCTAAAGGAGGCCACTGAACAAATACGCAAGCTACGGGCTACCATGTATTTACTGGACAAGGACTTGGAGCAAAAGGACAAATCGCTGCTGATTGATGAGAAGAATTTGACCTTGCGCGAAACACAACGCAATTTGGGAGAAGGACAAGACTTGAATGCAAAGATATGGTTCGCAGTCACGGCTACGTTTTTGAAAATCACTTTGCTGTATTTTTGTTGATGTTTCTTGCAGTTTATACACGCTTACCGAGTGGCAGCAGGAAACCTACAGGAATCTCGAGAACAATGCAAAGGAATTAAACTCTGCTGCACAGCTACGTGCGTACATCGATCTATTGTTGCAACAAGTTTGCGAAGACATGCAGAATCAAACCGATCGCACCAATGAAGCATACGAGCGCCGCATTGCAGAAATCAAGACTATCAAGCACGCTATGGAAAACAAGCACAATGACACCATGAATCACATTACCGATGTTAATCGCAACATACAGACTTTGGAGAAGGAGATGAACGACAAGTACAGGTCTATGCAGCTGTGCAAGACTCGTCTGAGCAACCGCGCCCGTCGTCCCGGCCTCGAATTGACTTGCGACAGTGTGCAGCATGCTCTTTACCATGAAATGGATGCTTTGAATGCTTCCATGGCAAAACTTCATCAGAAGATCGCTGAAAATAAGGCTTCGATGCGCTATTTGTTGCATGTTCAAATGATGCAGGAAGAGGAGATCAACATCAAGGCGAATAGTATCAAAATTGATGAAGTGGACTGCATGACCATGAGGCAAGCGCTTCGCTACCAATCCTTTTAACTGCATCACGAGAGCTTGTGTATTTTAGATGTTGTGTTTTTCTTTGTAGCCTCATGTCCAATAATTATATCAATATATAAATATAATATCAAAATATCACGCGTTATGCACCAAATTAACTTAAAACTGCCACTTTACTTCTTCGTAGTGACGGCAATAACAAACAATTGCATCGATCAATTAGTTCTTGCACGGATTATTATAGAAAAACACACTTAATTGACTTAGCATTGCTTCTTAAGAAGTTATTCTGCATTTACAATTATATTTAATAAAAGTAATTTCAAATTGATACAAACTGTTTGCTCTGGTACAAAAAATGTAAAAATCCATTACATTTTGGTAAGAAATTTTCCCCATAAATAGTGAAGGCCAAAAGTTATTTAAAATTTCAATTTATTTTTGCTTTACATGATAAACTTTTTCTTACAGATAAACACTCAACTTACAATTAAACGGTGCTTTTTGCAAAATTAAAAAAATATCCGTTCAATTATAAATACAACGTACGTCTTTAGAAGCTTAGCAATAAGCATGTGGAATAAATGCAGGTTTATCCGATGTTATCGTAATTCTCATTATGCCACTGACATTTTTCAATATGCACCCAGCAATTTAAATTTTCTACTTAAGTTAAATAAAGTCGATGGTAGTCGTTAGCACCGAACGCACAGTTACATTTGGGGCACTTCCGTTGGCGTGTTTCATACCGCGTTCGCAAGCAGTCGTAGCAAAATACGTGGAAGCATTTGGAAAGCACTGCATCTTTGCGCTTAACCTTGCAAGACGGACAAGTTAGCGTCTCCTTATACTCGCGGATCTCCTCTAGCATCACTTCATCGATAGTTGTGCCAGCCATTTCGATTTTCTTCATGCGCTCAGCCTTGCGTTTGAATTGTGCCAGCTCCTCCTGCAGACGTTTGGTTTTGTATGCTTCCGCTTCCAGTGAACTTGTCTTCTCGGCCACGACCTGTTGCGCTTCCTTCATCTGCGAATGGTACTTTTCTAAATGCAGTTTTAGGTCGGCAGCTGACTGAGCCGACTCTATCGCCTTGCGCTTATGCATTTCCATTGCTTGCTGACGCAGAACTAGTTCTTTCTCAATGGTGGCGACTGTGTTCTGCAGATTGCGCTCTTTTTCCTCCAGCTTTCGCAGTACAATATGCATCGCTTCGATTTGTGTGTCGCGCGTTGCCATTTGATCCTCCAGTATTTGCTTCTCTTCGCGCAATAGCTTGTGCATCTGATTTGACTTAATTCGCTCGGACATGAGTTTGAAGTTGGCGTCATCTTTCTCACGTAGCTGTTGAATCAATCGCGAATTTTGCTCCTGCATGTCTTCGAACGCCTGTCCGGTTACTTCCATTTCGTTGAGCAGCGCCTCTTCTTCGTGCGATCCAACGAAAGGCCGCACATAGTTCGGCCCGCCTGGCTGTGTGCCCCACGGATTTTCCGGCGGTTTCTGATTTGCCACCTGCTTCTGCAGTTCGTATTTCTGCTCCTCCAGTTGTTTTATCTTACGCAACGCTTCTTCGTCAGCTAGCTTCTTTCGTTCCTCACGTTTACTTTCTTGCAATTTCTTTAACTGTTGACGCAGTTCTTCGATTTCAGATCGCAGCTTCTTTTCAGTAGCCATCAACTGTACCTTATCGCGCTGGTCCTTGGAAACGCCTTTGTACATGTCCAAAAGCAGTTTCATTTCCTTCTGATCATTCAAAGCTTTTCTGCAATATTTCAAACGTTAACAGAAACTTCAATATACAAATTTAACACGTACTTCAATTGAGCTCGAAGATCTCGAACGAATTCGGACTCAGCGATTTTCACATCCTTCGTTTTCGTTGTTTCCTTAACGTCTTTTTCTACTTTTATTGAATTGCCGGCCGCAGCTGTGCTCGGCTGGCTACTGGATGCAGTTTGTCCTTCTTTTTTGTCTGCATTTGCTACTGGCGTGGACAGTTTTTCCTGCTTGATACTATCTTTCGAATCCTTTAAATTTTCATCGTCGTGCTCATCTTCGGCTGTTAGTAAAAGAAAACGTTTTCGTTATAAGTACAATAACAAACTTCATCAATTTTCACCTTTTACATGGCAACCGGCTGCTGATAATTCGTCTTTCACAGTCGTTGAAGAATCGCTGCCCACGTTGCCGGCACCAACACTTAAACCAGGTTCATCTTTTGCAGTTGCACTTCCTTCGGATTTAACATCCTCGGCAGATGCGGAATGTGCTTTATTTCCTTCTAATTTCGCAAGAACCTCATCCAGTTCCTTCCGCAACTGCAAACCAAATAAAAAAGGAACTTGTTATGAAGGTTACGACTTACTGCTGGATGTACCTTCACATTGTCTGCTGAGGTGTCCTTGTATTTCCGCTTGTAGCGCTGCACTTCACCCTTGAGTTGGCCGTTGTGATTCTGTAGCGAAGTGATTAAATGACGCATTTCTCTATTAATCGGCGCTGTTTGTTCATTTGCTGCCATATTTTGCTCGAATTCTATGCGTAGCGTTTCATACTCCTTTCGAATTTGAGCCAGCACATCTTCCATTTGAATCATTTCACTGCGCACCTTCTTCTGTGCAATGAGCTCCTCACTTTCCATTACTTCGATCTGGCGCAAATGTTGATTCTTGCTGGTCTGCAACTGGTTGCGCGTCTCATCCAACATTGTCTTTATTTGCATGGATTCATTGTAGAGCACAGAAAATTGAGATTGCAGACACTTGTACTCGGTTGTTTCGACAATCACCGATTCTGGAAGCTGACGAATCTGAAACGATGACGTTAATAATCTGCTACCAATTAATAAAAACTGTTCTCTTTCACTTACATCCATTTTTAGCTTCTCCACTTCTTTTAGCGCGTCGCGATGCGTAGCGTGCAGCTTATCCAATTCCTGCAAGCGGTTGTTTGCCAGTTCTCGATTTTCCTCCAGCTCCTTCTGCAAATCCTCGAAATGCTGACTGTTCACGTTTGCTGGCGTGACACATTTCACAGCGCTGCTTGCCGAACTCTTATTCGGATCACCATGCATCTGATGATAAGCCTTCAGCTTTTCGATGGCCTCGGCTAAATGATTCTCTAGTTTATCGTTTCGACAGTGAATCTTTTCAAGGTCATATTGCAGCTCATCAATCTGATTTTTTAGCTCAGCATTTTCGGTTTCCTTCGCTGTGAGTGCATCCTGATACTCTTTCGTTTTCAGAGACATTGTGCGGAATTTCTCGTGCAGCGATGTATTCAAGTTCTGCAAATTGCGGTTCTCTGTCATAATTTCTATGTGTGTCTGCTTCAGAGTCTCGTCGATTTTCAGAATACCATCTGCGCCACCATCGTTTTCAGTCGAAGTTGGCGCCGAATTGCTACTAGCGCCGCTACTATCTTTGAAACCCATAGTTATCTTTTCGTTTCGTTGCATAATGCGATCAATCACCTGAACTACCTTGGCTACAGCTCGCTTTGAGACTTGTACACGGCTGGCCAATTTGTCATCTAGCTCTTCTTTGTCCCATGTCGAAAGTTGCGTAAGAAAAGAAGTCGTGACTTCGTTCTCATTTTTGTTTTCACACTCATCGGCCGTCTCTGCATCAAAACGTTGCAGAAGAACTCGTATGTCCTCGTTAAGTTGATTCCAATAGCGATTGACAACATTAAGCACAGCGTCATCTTGAGTCTGACGTTTTTCCAATTGCTCAATGCGATGTCGTAGTTCTGCTTCAGAACGCATACGTTGTTCAATGCGCTGTGCCAGCTTCTTGTTCTGAAATTCTAGCACTTTTATGTCCATCTCCTCTAGAGTAGATACTGGCCCAATAAGATGTGGCTCGAAGTGAACCTTTTTAATTGGCGGCTGATTAGGATTCATACTGCTAGCGGCAGGAATACCGCTTGCATCGTCAGCACCACGTTTCGACATAATTTTGCAATTATTCTAATTCCAAAACTTTGAATTCAAATATACCATGAAACCTTGGTATTTGTGTTGATATGGTATTGATTAATTTCCAATTGTGAGGTGTTACTTTATTATATGAGAAGCATAAAACTCAAATCAAGTCAAGTTGAATTGTGTTATTTTCATTAACTTACTTGTTTCAAAAAATAGTCCGTCCGGTGTTCGCACATTAATTTGCTTAAGGTGGCAAACATAGATTACTAATAGTTAGTAATCTATGAAATAGTTTTAGATTTTATTGTATGTATAATAAACCCATTTCTGCAAATTATTTGTGCGACAAACACCATAGTCAAAGTGCGCACAAACTCAATAAAAGTTTGGCGAAATATCAACGACTTGGCAGCACTACTGAAAATGCATCAAAACTCATTTATCAGATGAAAGATATCGAATAAAGTAAATCCTATCTTATTAAAGGAGAAAAAAATTGTATTTATATGTATATATATTTGCTTTTGAGCTCGAAAAATACTCTAACGATTTTTATGAAATTAGTGCGGTATGTGGATATGAAGATGAGAAATCGATCTATCATGTTTCATCCTAGCGAAAATTCATTTTGATAGGTTTCTTTGCAATTAAAATCAACATTCAACAAGTTGTTTGAATATAATTTAATATTTTTTGACATTGTTTCCAAAATTTGTTTCAAATATTTTTAAATTCAAATAAATTATTTGTTTGTTCATAATCAGGAAGTAAGACGCCTCGTTTTATTGATATAGTGTCTTATTCAGAAGCTCACCTGGAGTGTTAATAAGTCGCCGAAAGGTTTAAGTAGCACTGGAAAATGTACTCTTTACACATTCATTCCTGTAACAATGGGTAAAACCATGTTGCCTAAACGTTTCTTCGACGTTGGTGAGTTTCTGAATAAGGCCCGTATTTGAAAAAGTTTTTGCATTTAATTCGTGACCATTGTTGCCATTACACGCATATGTCGTCTACCGGCAACATTCATTAACGTTCTTGTAATTAATGAAATAATTTTTTTTTTTGTTTTAAATTATCTTTTTTTAAACTGTGAAACAGAGTTTGTGCCTATAAAATAAAAATAAAAAGAAATAAAGAAACTTTGCGGTTAAAAAATTTAAAAGCGCAGTTTTTTCTATAGCAACGATCTCAATTGATTTTCCAATTTCGCTGCACGGCTTAAAAGTCGCAACAATCATATTAATACAAGAACAACACAAGCTGCAAAGAGGGTGTGAAGAAGTCTTTCAAGGCAGTCCAAGAAAATCTACAAGATTGTCAAATTGCAGTTTCTGCTCAGCACAGTTTTGTAAGTGAAAATTATTAATTATTGTAAAGACGCTTCCATCGTAGATTAGAAATGAAAGACAACTTTGGATTATGTTCCGCTTAAAACATTTCGTTAAAGAAAAGTTCGAAAAATGTTATCAATGGACGCGTGTGTTTTACATATACATAATTAATATTAGGAATTAAATTCAGTCGAAATAAAATCGGTATGCATATATGTATAAATTATTATTAATTAAAGAAGCGCCTATCGCTAACAAATCATTGAAATCCTATATCGTAAATATGTATGTATATTCTTGTTTAAAATATGTATAGCTGAGAGAAGTGCAGCTGCTAAAAACGCGGCGTGTTGCTATATGCATGTGTATATACATATGTACATAACTGTGGTTCCTGCAGCCTTCAGCTGACCTTCTCACAGTAGTTATTGCGATCGCCAGCTGTCGATTGCATCTTTCAGAGTTCCTCAGCTACGTGTAAAGGTTTTGGCCGCCTTTTGACGCTTCGTCAAATATTCTATAGGTTGGTTACTAAGGAAACTGACCATGAATGTGTTAAAGTGATTCTTTTTTTATTAACAAATGATTTCAACTGCGAAAATGTGTTGTTAAAATCTGATAAGCATTCTTATCTATGTCAAGTCCATTGATATAATTTGTGAATAAGTGTTTTTTCCGCTTCATCGGCTTTTTATTGATTTTAATAAAATTATATTATAAATGTGTTTATATGCAAATGTGGATGTTTAATATATATGTATGTAGTATGTATGGATGAAGTGAAAAGAACCCCTTTCAACGATCCCGGAATACATTTTCTGCTTTGTTCATTGAGTGCGACATCTTGTTGAACATCGAGAGCTTCTCTGCGAATTCTATAGAATAGTTTTCAATCGAAGATATCACATGGCCGCAGATGTTTCAGGCTTTATAGAATCTTCAAACTCATTCACTCTTCAGTATATAAATTTCACACAGATTTTGTTTTTCTTAACGCACTAAACGAGGGTTGCTTAATTGATGCGACGCTGCTTCCGCTCAATGCGAATAGAAGGATGTATTCGGTTGTATTCGGCAACTACTATTCGGTTGTGTTCGGCAATTGCGATTAGTTCACAGTTCGCCTCGAATTGGTATACTACGTCGTAATCATAAGCTCATCTGATATAAAGACTACTTTTTCATTTTCCTTTGCTGCCTTTCTCTCTAAAACTGAGTAAAATAATATACGTATGTTAATAGAAGAAATAAAATGTGCATAAAGCGCAATATGAAAAAAGTTGCTTTGCAAAAACCGGCAAAGATTATGTTTCTTTTGGGCGATTATGTTTCTTTGGAAGTTGCGTGTAATAATGATAGAAACCGAAGGACAAAGTCGGAAGATCGGTTAATTCTTGGTGAATGAAACGTGTTTCAAGTGGGTCAGCATCTTTAGGCCTGAAAATGGAATAAAGAATATTATGAACAATCGCGAACGCTTCATTGTCATTTCTTTTGCAGTGCTTCACTCCATTTAAACGCTTTGACAGCGAATCATCCACGGGAACGTTGCGTTAAATTTGCTGCGTGCTACTTTTAATTTGGTGCACAAATAAAGGCTAAATTTATATGTGGTAACATATGTGTGCATGTGTGCAGTGTACATAGAGAACCCATCAGCGGCAATAAATTCGATTCGTTTGTAAACAAAGAAACCTTAAAATACACATTCCCACAATCAATACCCCAAACAATAAACAAAAAGTCGGCCTCGATCACTGACAGTAAAATTTCGATCATCAATTATTAATTTGGGCGACTCTCGTCACAAGTTTTCCCAGAAGTAAAAGAAATCGTTTCTTCTATAATTTCATGAATTATAGAAGAAGTCCATAAATTTTATTTAATAAATAATACGGAGTTTTTAATTTGGTTGTCTCTATAAAGAACTACATATTATTACGTTATTTTTTTTTAATTAAAGTGATAAAAGAGTTGTTAATTCTAATCATACTTCGCACCAAATTTACCGTTAAGCAGGAAGTTCGCTTAAGTGCCAATATAAAAGAGTGGAAAATAAAACAAGACAAAAATGAAGAAAATCGCCACAATACATCGTAATTCAATAGAAACCAAAACAAAGCCATTTCCATCTCCAACAATAAAATCATTTATTTGTGTGTATGTGTGTACAATTGGAAATGATATTAATGAATTGTTTAACATGCCAAACATACAATCGTAGTGCGAACTGACGACCGGTTGGCTGTCGTGTTGAGCTGAATTGTTTAGGGAGAAAGAGGAGGGTTTCTCGCTGCATCGACATGCCAATTGCACGAGTAGTTGTAATGTGTTGCCGCTCAGTCTTCCGTCTGTCTAGCAGCACAGCGCTCATTTAACAGACACCGATTCAAATTCGAAAAGCCATTGCGATTCCTGCTTCACATGAATTGAAGTAGTGCGCACTGCTTGAATAAAGTGAAATGCGCGAAAGTGCAACCAACGACCACACAATCGACGTGCAGCACATGTTTCGCAATTCGCCAGCAGCAGCACATTTCACGACTTCGCATTGAAGATACACTAAAAAAAAACGATCACCAAGGATGAAAGAAATCTTGTTCGATTTGCGTCGTTGTAGACTAACGAGTATTTTTCCAATTTGGCATTTATTCACAGTTTAGTGTAGTCTTATTCAGAGAAGAGAGACAATATGATAGAGTTGAATTAGTCTCGTAATCGCAGCACTATTTTTGCCGAGTGTAAATGCGATGAACATAGACACACAGACTTCCACTTTGCACTCCTTCAGTCCAGTCACCTCTGATTGCCGTTTATAATTTTCCCGATGCTCGTCTTCAGCATTAAAAATGTTCATTAAATTTTGCTTCGCTGTTGTACTGAGAGAAAGCAACATAATCTGAATTAAGTTCTGCACATTACAATAAAAAGAGATTTTCATTCCATTGAACACATTTTTGGTTTAATTTCTGAAATTAATCGCTCCAATAATACTTATGATCATTTACAAATATATCTATAAACCAAAAAGGAAACAAAAATAAATGTAAATTGCATTCTTTAAAGGAATGAAATGGAATGGAGCAGCGATTCCACTTTTAAATTAAAACCCACTCGTTAATTTACTGCTTTAATATTCTTACTCGTTGCTTACTCGTTCGTTCCTCTTCGACCGCCAACAAACAAAAAAAAAAAGAGTGCTGCTAAATTTGAATTTGCAACAAAAACAAAAACACTTTCGCATTCAATCGTATTTTCTGCTGCGACTCTTTTTAAACCTCTGCCGAGACTCTTTCGCTGTTGTCTGTTGTTGCGCGAACAGTTGCAATGATTGCAATTAACACAATTCTCCCACTTGCAGAGTGCACCTCAAATAAAAGCAGAAGTTTCACTTTCGCCTTGCTCGAAGCTTTTTAAATACCTTCACTTTAATTGGGTTGCTGTTTTCTGCAAGGAAGTAATGAAATGCCGTTTATATTGCATCTATTCTAACGAGTTCCGTTAGTTTAAAATGTGAATAAAAGACTGACTTTGCACAAAGTAATTTGCACATAATTTTACACTAATCCCGGACATGTTTGAGTTATCGAGCACTTTGCCTTTAGTTTTCCCAGAAGATAGGCACCACCCAACTCTCGAACTAAAAATTTTACAGGGTTTCTTCTAAATTAAAGAGACGTAATTCTGTTATGAGAAGATAATTTCAAACTTTGGCGCTATGAAAACCTGTCTCCAAAGTATTAATTTGGAATATGTTGTCAATATTTTGGATTATTCATCTTCTATTGTACTTTGGATGAGGCTGTGCACATGTTGAATAAGTCTCTTCGTGATGTATTCAATTTATCAGTCCCGCTACAGAGGTCATCAAGTCACAATGGACCTTCTTGGTGTACTCCTTCATTAAGGCAACTAAGGATTGAAAAGCAAACATTATAATTCATACTGTCAGAGAAGTTTTCCACCGTGCTTTGCTTATATGAACGAGATGCAAATACTAGAAACTTTGTAAGGAATTTTTTTTTTTTGAATTGATTTAAAAAGGTAATACAATTACAATTTTAGGTACAAAGCTTAGCAACTAGCAATAGAGGTTGTGCGCAACAACATAAATTTATAGAAATAAGGAGAGGTTGATGTTATGTTATATGTTAAGTTTAGTCAATATGCTCGAGAAGTTGTTGATATTTTGAAGAGTTACTTCTGATAAAAGTTGAACAATCGGTTGAAACTTGTGTATTTTTCGGAGGTTACCAACGATAGGGCAACTGACGACAATATGGTGCACCGATAATAATGTTTTTACAGCAGAGTGGACAAGTCGGTGCGGGATCTTTAGTAAACTAGTGCTCATTTGTTAGCCTTACAAATGGAAGGAATTTAGGCATTTTACAAAGACTATTTACATAAAAAAGGTAAAATAAGGTTTGCGTTAGGATCCGAAGTCTTTTTGTAAGTTTGTGAATGTGAAAAGGAAGATTTTAACTTATCCATCTGTTATGAAACTTGATCAGTGTGAATCTTGGGATTTTGCAATTATTTGTAACTTTTTTGCTGATTTTCCTACAGGTATTAGATATGGAAAGGTACTAATGTTTGCCGACGACATATTTAATTAATTACATGATTGGCGGATGCAAATTAGATCCCGTTGTATCTATTCTCGACGTAGGAGTATTTCTTGATCCGAAGTTACGGTTTCATAGACATAAACCATCAGACATTATAAGCCGCTGCTTTTAAGACTTGTGAGAACTTGAATTCTTCAACATGAACCTCTTCGGAATGCTTATGCTGATTTCAATTCTGTATATTTTGTTGTTAACTTTTCTGATTCAATTTGTTTAACAAAGCAAAGGATTTTAAATTATATATCTGACTATTGACTATGTTTATTATTGTTATAATTTGGTGAGCTATAAAGTAATGTTGATTCTTAGTTTATTTAGTTTCTGTTGCATCTCTTTAAATATGAAAGTGTACATTTTCCGAGATTTCGAAAATATTTGCATTGTTTCATACTCAAATGTAACAAAAAATGCACACTCGCACGAGCTGTGGGTGAGTTGCTCTTCAATCTGTGTCTGCCTTTCTATTTGCTCCAGTTGCCGTTATGTTGTGCGGTCCTTTTGTGGCTCGCTTCACGCTAGCTTCGCGATTACTTGCGGCGCATTTTGTGATTTTCATATCGACAGTTCGCAACGAATTCTTTCTCAGAGACGTTCGATCGAATTGCATTCGATTGCGTTGTTTAAAAATTTCCGGTAAACAAGAAACGTGTTTAATCGCTAAATACTTTGGCTTCAGTTGGAAAACCGGCAATTAAATTAAGTTTTTCTGTTCGTAATATTGATAAAAGAAATAAGAAAGAAACAAATTGCGGTTGCTAATCATTTTGAGGCTTCCAACAGATGCACTCTAAAAATGTCACCGGACAGACACAAGTTGGCCCAATTGGAACGGACATTTTTGCACCTAACTTGACCGCAAATCTGTTGAAAATAGAAGCCAAGAATAATCGAAAGAATGCATTTTAAAACACTTTCAGAAGTATTCACTCGTGAGAATATCTGTGCGTATAAATAAATTAAAACTATTGAGAAGTAGTGAAGTTATTTAATATAAAAAAAAGAAAATTATAAATAAATTTAAAATAGCATCAATTAAATTTTGATTGGTCGTTAAATTATCATAGATTTTATTACTATTTTTATACTGGTGTTTGAAATAATATTAAATATAAAATTTGTTAATTCTCGAGTGTCTTCATTTGCATATTTTACAATTTTGCTTTGCAATTTACGTTTTCCACAAATTGCATTAAAAATATACTTAATCGTGAAATTCTTTGGTCTAATTATAAACCTTGCAATGCGTGGATGTAGCACGAATTCATGGATTTATGCATCGGCCTCACCACTCGCTCGTTGCTCGTTTTCAGTGGTTCAAATTTCAATTTGCACGCATTCGAATGTTGGCAAATTATTTATTTCAAGTGGAAAATGTCATTTCCTACTTTTTTATACGCGCGGCCTAAAAATAAGACGCATTGGCAATGGATGGAGTGGCGTTGCACCTGGGACACTGAAAGAGCAACAAGTAACTTAGAAACGAAGTCCGCACTTTGTGAATTGTGATGATATTGCGAAACTTTTCAGATCAGAAACTTGTAAATTATTTGATCTTTCATGAACAACATCGTTCATTAGAAAAAGCTGTCAGTATTTAAATGCGTAATTCCATTTTTCTCATTGCAGTTGAAATGCTGGGCTTCGTCGCCAAAGAATAACAGGTTTCGGTAGCATTTCGAATTGCAGTCAACATGATTTCCCAATCAGAATGCAAACGTCGTCCATTCGCCGAGGGCTCGTATTGTGCTGCTGACCGCGACGGCGACGGCGACGGCGACCGCGAAGTGTGCTCGCTGGAAGCGAATGATATGTGCGCAGAGCTTTTGGGGAAGAAAATGAGTTCCTTGGATTTGGCAGATGATGATGGGATCTGCGTGCAGAAGCGCGCCACGTCAAACTTCTGCGATGGCAGCGACAGTGGGGTCGATATCGCGACAACAACGACGAAGAACAGCGTCACACTGCAACGGGCACTGAGCAACAACAGCGGAGGCTACGCCAGCAGCACTGGCGGCGGCTTGGACGAGTCCCCTAGTGGCTTCCAGGGCCACGCCTCCTGCGACTCCAGCATGATCAGCTACAGCTCGGACATGTGTGAGGTGAAGGCGGCGGCGGCAGCTTCGAACTTGAATCCTCGCAGCCCCAGCAACACCAACTACGAATGCTGCAGTGAAAACGGCAGCGAGAGTTCTTCGTTGGCCGGCAGAGCGAAGGTTGCCGCCGCTCGCAAGTCCGTCAGCAGCGTCAAGAAGAAGGTGGCGATGTTCGAGCCACTCGCGACGCAGAGCGGCCGATGCAATCGCGAAAAAGGTAGCTCTTGCTTCGTTGTACATTCCAATTAATTAGCTTCGATTGTTGCAGACATCCACACACCAACGACGCCCACTTCGTCCACTGCAGGTCAGTTCAACAGCAGCAGCTGCAGTCGAACGCGTTCCAGAGTCAGCGGATTAACGCGCACGGCTTCCTTAACGCGTCACAATGACGTGGAAGCAGCGGCGCGCGACCGAGCGAGATCGCGTGAGAAGTCCGTAGCTGCAGCGACCAGCAAATGCACGCCTACGGCTTCCCGGCCGACGCAGACGCGCCTCAAGCCACACAAGCCGGACACCTTCCCATCCGCCTTCCCCTCCACGCCCACGACAGGCCCCTCTGGCTTGGGCATGCAGCGCGTGGTGCAGCGGACGCCATCGCTGTCCAGAGCGCGCACTCCAGGCACGCCGTCCGACGACGGGCGTTGGCCGTCAGTGAACAGCAAGCGCGGCATGTCGGCCACTCCCGACCTCGCATCCATGAAGCTGCGTGCCAACATTATTTTCGCCGAAGCAAAGTCGGCTGCCGCCAGCGTGAATCCGTACGGGACGTTGCCGCGGCGCCGCAAGCAGAAGTCTGTGGAAGATCTGACGGGGAAGAGCTCGCGCAGCAGCTCCACCTCGCGCGATCCGCTCTGCAACGCTCGCATGGTGTCCTCTGTCGTTCTGAGTTCCCGGCGCAGCTTGGCCCACTCGTACGGCACCCCGTCGAAGATGCCACCGCCGACCAACGTGTCGCCGCTGTGCACAGCCAACTTGTGCCGCAGTTCCTCGCTGGCGCGCACCAAGAAGACGCTTTCAGTGCCGAAGACGAAGATATACCACGAAATCGGAGCGCAGACTGCAATCACTAGCCAGGACCTGGACAAAATGATGGTTGGCGCAGCGCCGCTGTTGGTCGCCGTCGACGCTGCCGAGCTTTGCGACGCGCACACGCAGTCCGACATCCGCGACAGGGAAATGGAGCGACTGCACGACGAAGTGCTGCGGCTGCGCCAGCGCGAAAGCGACTTGGCTACGAAGCTGAGCGAGAATGCGCAGCGGAGCACGCAGCTGGAGGCGCAGCTGAAGAAGGAGCGCGAGGAGAAGCAGGCCATTCAGCGGGAGCTGCATTTGAACACGCAGCGCGTCGTGGGGATGCTGGAGTTGGCTCGGGTCGCTGGCACGCCCAACGAGGACGACAACACGCAGTGCGACAGCCTGCTCATGCTGGAGTCGCAGATACAGATGTCCGGCCACGAGCTGCACGAGAAGCAGCAGGAGATCACGAAACTGAGGCAACTCTGCCGCACGCTGCAGGCGGAAATGCAGCGCTCGCTGCTGATGCAGGACAGCCTGCTGCAGGAGAAGGTGGCCATCGAGCAGGAGTCGAACGAGCTGCACGACTTCCTGCAGCACGAGAAGGCCGCCATGTGCGACGCCCTCAAGGAGCTGGAGCAGGAGTATCACTCCTCCAAGCGCCTCCTGGAAGCGAAGGAGGAGGAAATAAAAGTGCTGCGCGACGAGTGTCGGCATCTGGTGCGCCTCAATGAACAGCGCAGGTGAGTTTTGCCCGGTTGCGAGCAGTGAATCGAATAATACGACGCTCCTTTTCATTTCCATTCGACAGGCAAGAGAATCGAATGCTGCAGTCGAAGTACATCGCTCTGGAGCAGAAGAGCAAAGATCTCATCGCACAACAGAATTCGTCGGTGTCCGGCGCTTCCGTTTCATTGTGTCGGCTGCATTCGCGACTGGACAGTCTTGTGGAGCAGCTGGTGATGTCGTATAACATTTCGGAACAGGATTTGGAAGTGAGATTTGCTTTATAATTAACGAAGTATTGTAAGGGGCAGCAAACAATCGTTTGGGCTTTCTCATTTGTCTTAGGATGTTGTTTATCAGACTGAGAACTGTGCCAGCATCAGCAGCACTGCTATCGATGGCACCACGTGTGAAAATGCCACTGGCCAAAGCGCGGCGGCAGCGAAACTGTGTGCGGACCCAAGCTATCCACAGACAAGCGACGGATCGCTGTCGCCACAACGGAACCAGTCCTTCATCGCGGCTGTGATCAGTGCCATTCGACATGCAACCACGCCGTCCGGGAAGAAGCTGCTTTCGCGTAGCAAGAAGCGGCATCCGCACCAGGAAGCAGCTACGTTGAATGGCGGTAAGTAACGTTGAAGCAGCGTCGACATTTCGTCGTTATAACCGCCCCCCCCCCAAACGGCTTCTCGCCCCTCTAGAAGATTCCGACTCGACAACAGAAATGCTGGACTCCGAAACGGAGCCCTGTTTGATGATGGACCATGTGTTGGAGGACGTCACTTTGCCCGACTCGCACTCGCACAACCTGATGTCGACCACGTGCCCCATGAACATCATGAAGCAGAAAGACGGCTCCGCGGAGCTCGTGAAAGCCGCTGGCGACGAGTCGTTGCACAATCTTTCGCAAGCCATAACGAATCGGCAGCAACTGGAAATGAAAATCAACTCCTTGTCGCTGCACAAGCTTCCCCTGCAACTGAAGTACCGAATCATTAAAACTCCAGAGAAGAAGACGAATTGAAATGTATGTTTTTCTTCGACAGCAGTCAAGTCGACGAACTGAACAGCGTCTCCGAGGACGCTGCCAGCTGCCAGGACTCCGTGTCGGAGATGCCTTCGCTGGTGGAATATTGCTCGGGGCAAACGTTGGTGGAGCAGGTCATCGAGGTGGATGCTATAGTCACCAAGCTGCTGAAAGTGTTGCGTCTGATCCAAATGGACAACGACAATTGCATACAGCAATTAATACTGGACAAGTGAGAACTGTTTCAAAGCAACATAATTCCCATATTTTACTCTGACTTCCCGAATAGAAATAAATTACAACAGACCAAGGAAGACATGCTGGAGAAACTGAAAGACTTGCAGGATGTGAACGTGAAGCTGCAGGACGATCTCATGGATGCCACGCAGGAGTTGATGCTGAAGAACAACGATTTGTCCAGCAGCAAAGCAGAGATGCAGCGACATCGCAATGAGATCGATGTAAGATTTTAATACAGGCCAAATACAGCAGTTTATAGCTAGAAGACTCATCATTTGTGTTGAAAGTTCAACTCGTTGCCCTTCGACGGAATTATTTCCACGTACTTGGAACCGTTTATTTGCTATTCTAATGTAAAGCTCACACTTGTCATAGGTTACAAGATTCCACAAACATATTTGTTATCATATTATCATGTCATAAGCAGCAGAGAAGGTTACATTAACTGATCTAGCTTCTATGTTTATTTTGTAAGGACGTTTTCTATATTGTTTAAATTTCCCCCGACTGCGCATATCCACTGCTAAATGTTGAGTGGCCTTTAAAAATCATCAAGTTCCCTCGATTTGATTATAATGTACATGTTTCATTCGGGAGTGACGCTTAATACACTAGCCTAAACATAATTGGAGCGGCCGGATACAATTACATTTCTCACCTGTCAATGTTATATGTACTCTTAAGGAGAACAAGAAAAAGTTTGTCCAATTGGATCTTAAGAGAACGTTCGCATGGCGATTGAGAGCGAATGCTTCGTTCAACTCTTTCGGGTTACGTTTGCACGAATTCGTTACGGCGCCAATCGTCTTTTTATGTCGGTTTTATGACGGCGTTTATCATCAATGATGTCATGGCCAAGTTTACAAGTGGATACGTCAAATTTTTGGTTGTAGTTTTACTGAGTTGTCTATTTTATATTAATTTTATGTTTTAGTACGCTTCGTATTGTAAACATTTTTATATGGTTTATTTTAGTTTCAGTTTACACCTTTTTTCTAATAAAACAATCCTGAGTAAATTCTGTTGTTTATTCTTTTGTTCCTTTTAAAGATTAGGCGAATGTTTTCAAAATTCTGACAAAGACGTAAGACTTTCCATCAGTTAATTAGTTACTTTTTACGTTTTCCAAGAGGAAAAAGGAATCTTTTGTTCTCTTATTAACATTTTTAAATAACAAATTCTACAGAAATATGGAATGTTGAACGTGGAGTGAATCGATTTAAAGTTGTAGCATATCCTATTTATAGTAACCAGTTTTTTTTAACCAACGGAATTTTCTCTTCTTAACGTTTTTTCGCACCTACCGATGTGTTTCTGAACTTTGCCGTCGATGCAGCTGCAATTGCTTAAGAGCTTCTTATCGCAATAACATATCTATAACTAAACTACTTTCTAAACGAAACAAAGCATTGCATTCTTATCGTAATCGTTATCGTTAACGTTATCGTCATCACTCGTCATTCACACTCGTTACGCTGCCATGAATCATTAGCGAAATACTCATTGTTGTCACTGACGTAGAATCACGCGTAGGAAATCACAACTCGAAAAGTAACTGTAATCATCTTTAGAAAATGAAAACAAAACTCAATTAAAAGGCTAGCTGATTCAAAGATAAATTTTCATGCAAAACGCAACATCGACAGAGGCTGACACAAGACATTTGCAACCTGAGCATTCTCTGCAGCACGTATAAAGATCGTTCGTCTTCCACGGAGCTGCAACGGAGCTCACAAACGGACGCAGAAACGGACAGCGGAATACTAAAGCTGCTGAAGATGTGGCAACAGGAGGGTCGCTTGCAGAAATCAGATGTGCAACGCTACTTGGCCAATGTTCTGATGCAGACACGGAAGGTTTTTCGCCTTTATTTAGTTTAATTTTGTCCAATGTCCGCTTATTTTAAGATTTCTTTGAAATTCAAGGAATGCCATTGTGAATATAATGCAAACCGCACCGAATGCCCGATGCAGAGAGTGAGCCAGACACTGAAGCATCTGCAGAACTTGCATTTGCAGCATCAGCACCCAGCTTTGGAGGAGTTAAGTCTTCAACTGGAAGACATTAAAATGAGCACATTTTGCTGGAATTTGCAGCCCGCCCGGGAAATGGTCGACAAAGCTGTGATGTTCGATAACCTGAACGCTAACGACGCGACGTCGTAGAATCCAGCAAAACTACGCACATCGGAAACGAGTAAACCCGAATTTAGGACAAATGGAGCTCGAAACGAGAGGTGAACACATCCAGCACGCGCACGAAATCACTTCCCGTTGCTGTTTATGCAAATGAGTCGGTGTTTCTGTGTTTTGAAAGAGAGATGAAATTGCATCCAGAATTGGGTCGTCCATTAGATTAATATTTCATTTAAAGTAGTTTAGAATCACTAAAAGCATTGAGATAATTGGAGATTTTGCCAAAAGAAAATTAAATTCGCTTGCGTTGTTTTTTATTGTAAAATTATAAGTTTTAATTCAATCAATTGTAATCGTTTATTATATTGTATAGCGTTATAGAATCTACATTAAATTGTACTAAAATTTTATTAGTTTGAATGAAAACTCTCAACTAAATAGATAGTTTATATAGGAAACTGCAAAATTGTTCAATTAAAAATGTTTCAGTCCATGAATTAACAATAAAAAGTGTCCAAGAAAAAGCCGATTGTTTTACCAGGTCCTTACAAAAAACATGCTGCATATAATATTTAAAATAAATCTCCAAGAACTTAACGTTTATTTATATACATATTTAAATGTCGCTAATAGCGCATAAGTTAAATGTTCTGTAGTAAAATATAGAAATCAATACAAATATGGATAAAAATAAAAGTTCAATTACAAACTGAAACGATTGCTTTTATATTGTATTAAATTTTACAGTTGGTTTTAACCAATAAATTATGTTATATAAAATAGTGTTTCCAATTGGAGCTGGAAATAAATTTTAAAGTTGGCTTTAACTTCGCTAATTTATTTATTGCCTTAACTAAACACGTACGCTGAATAAGAATTTTAAATAATTCCTTTGAAACGCGTTTATTGCGCCTTTTATCTCATCTCTTCTTTTAAAACGATCAGTTGTTCTGTCAAGGCTTTTTAATTTAAATTATTATGTAAATATTTATATTTATAAAATTCGTTCCGCGATTCTGTTTCTACGTAGGTAAATTATTTTCTTTTTCTCCATTTATTCACTCAGTAACATTAGCCACTCTTTATTTTTACTTTACAGCTTGTAATGTGACATCGGAGAGACTTTTTCAGGTTTTTTTAACAAAATATTAAAAGTATCTTATTAAAATCTAATCTTTCAATGCACTTCCAGTGGAAAAGTGCCGAAAGTACTACTTTTCACATCTTATGTTTCACTTTTAGGCGTTATTGCTTCTTGTAAAATATATCAATATAAAATACATATTCTTGAATTAAACGTAAAACAATATGTATTGCGTAGTCAGACCGCATTAGAAACTCGTAGTTATATTAGTAATTAAAAGACATCTTGTTACGTGTCCCGGTTGACTTCGCGCTGGCTTACGCATCCGACTAGCTCAATCTCCCAGCGAGGTTCTCAACCCAGCCAGTCGCGAATCGGAAGCAACAATAAATTTTAAAAATGTCTTTAATGAATCCTAAAATTTTTACATCCCTTTCCATTCGCCATCCTTCCCCTCTTCCCGTCAATCACCCCTAATGAAAAATGATTTCTATTCCATAATCAACTACCTTTATTTGGTTATTAAACACGATAATTTTTGCTACAAAGTTCTTTAAAAAAGTCCTACTTGAAGCTCGCAAGCTCTTCGGTAGTGCTGCTACTGTGGAATATGTATGTGTTTGATCGACTTCTTATCTACTAAACCTAGCCATGAGAGAGCTCTCTAATGCCTAAGAGGAATTACTAACATTCAACCCCTCTCTTGGTTACTTTATGCACACACTACCTTGCGCTGCTGCCCCTTAACAACTTTCTTAAAATTTTAATTCTTTTTGAAAAGACCGACAATGATTTTTTTTATATATGTATGTATACAGGTAACAAATAACTCGAATTGAGTGGAGTGTACCGACACAAAAATAGATGTAAGATAATATTGGCAAAGAAAAATTTAACATTAATAAATTTGGTAATATTAGCACAAACTAACAATAACTTAAACATAAATTACATTATCGATATATAAATAAACAACGGACTCTAACTCCTAAACTTTGTTTAATTTTAACGTGACTTTGAAAATTTCGCTTAACAATTTCGACATGACAATCAAAGGTATGAATATTTTTTGCACTTAGCTGGTTCCTCTTCCGATGGTCTCCCCGGGATGATAGTCTCTCCCCGTAAGTTCCTATGGCACTCTGTAACGATGCTGGGATACTGGATCGCGTCTTCTAGCTCCTCTGTGCTACGCTGACGTAGTTTGGCGATAAATTCGGAGGTTTCTCACAGCATGCAATATGGTACGTGATTGATGATATCTTGACTTCGGTGATCGTCTGGTGGTGTCAGAAAACTCATGAAGGGTTTATTTTCCGTCCACGGTCGATAATTATTCAGTGGTAACGGTGAAACACTTCAAAAAGTACATATATATATATAAACATTGTGAGGAGCAGTTTATGGCAGTATAAACACCTCCCCACAACGAACGCAGTTTACCCTCAGTGTAAACACCTCCCCACAACGAACGCAGTTTACCCTCAGTGTAAACACCTCCCCACAACGAACCAACTATGCGATTCCAGGAGAAACTCCGGGAAAAGTCCCGCTATCCCACAATAAAAAGCCAAGCACAACGAATCTCACTCTCTTAGTTCCTGTGCCATCGTCGACGACAGTTGATCATTACTAGTGTACTTCACGTTAAGTTTAATTTATACAAATAAAGTAATCAAAACTACAAATAAGCAAAACAACGCCGTTTCTCTTATCACGGATGAACAAGGGGTGAGTATCGCAGTTAATTCTAGATCATCGCTACGGTCGTTTTCATTCGCGCAATCACGTGGTCCGATCGCTTTTTAAGGCTGACGACCATTTGGTTTTGCGCCGTCGCGCATTTGTTGGTTTCCTCAGTGCATCTGTGCGTTTCTTGAGTTTTTCATTTCCGCAACCACGTTGTCCGATCGCTTTTTAAGGCTGACGACCATTTGGTTTGCGCCGTCGCGCATCCGTCTTTCTTTGCGTCAGTGCGTCACTGCGTTTTTCATTGCGTTACCACTTGGTCCGATCGCTTTTTAAGGCTGACGACCATCTGGTTTGCGCCGTCGCGTATCCGTCGTCTTTGCGTCAGTGCGTTTCATTCGCGCAATCACGTGGTCCGATCGCTTTTTAAGGCTGACGACCATTTGATCTGCGCCGCCGCATATCCGTTGCTCTTTCGTTGCGCCACCACGTGGTCCGATCGCTTTTTAAGGCTGACGACCATTTGGTTTGCGCCGTCGCGCATCCGTCTTTCTTTGCGTCAGTGCGTCACTGCGTTTTTCATTGCGTTACCACGTGGTCCGATCGCTTTTTAAGGCTGACGACCATTTGGTTTGCGCCGTCGCGCATCCGTCGTTTTTCCCTCCGTCGCGTCAATGCGTTGCATTTGCGCGGCTAGGATTCGCACGCTCGAGAAAACAAAGCACGTGCTTGATACTTGTCTGTGTACGGACCCTGGCACCGACAGCTAAACCCGGAGCAAAAAGTTCGTCACAACATGTAATTTATTTCGCAGAGTTTGCGCGCAATTTTTCCTGCGCGAATTATTTACGGTTCTCGCTGTATATTTTAACCGCCGATTCTTTTTCCTACTTCACGTTTAACAAACTTTAAACTTTAAATTTTAAGAAATACTGCGTAAAATTTAAAGGTCATCCTGTTCGGACTTGCCCGTTTGAATTTCGTTCGCTTTAAAACAAACCGCCGCACCGAGCACCTTGACTAACTTTTCTTGAATCCCCTTTTCAATTCAAAGTTGACCTTTTATACTTGTGGTACTCTAGCGCCAACTTTCCAGTGGCCTTACAAACTTTCTTTCTGCTGATCTCCCAGTTACCATCTACTTAAGCACCTCCTCTTTCCCTGCGGTAAATTCTTTTCAATTTTCTTTTAATTTTTCTTTAAAATTTTCCTTTTCTAGAAAAATCCAAAGCGATATTCTCTCGTCATTCCCCACAGAAACATTAAAACGAACTCTAGCTTGGACAAATTGGTCCAATCTGACTGATCAAGATCATCAGAATACATGGCAACTTTCGGTTTATCAACCAGGCGCTCATAACTCGACAGTAGCCTTGTCGCTAGCGCACATTCGTCGTCTACTCGGTTTCTCACTTCAGCCAAAACGTGAAATTCATTCATTGCTTTGCTTCTGGCAAGCCTGTCTTCTTACTACGTTCGTGCACTTCGTTATCAACAAAAGAAAAGTACTCGCCGAACTATCGAGTAAAACACTGCGGCTAGAACGCAGTATTCTCGAAACCATTGTATCGACATTGTTATTCTGTATTCTGATGGTAAGTGACACATTGATCCATATTAAATCAAAATAATATATTATAATGCTAATTTATAATTCCCTTGTAAGGGATTTATATTTGAATATAATTTCAGTGCTAATTCCATCCTTCCGCAGGACAGAGGAACATCACGCTACAATCTCGCAATAATCTCGCCCCAGTTTGTAACCAATTGGAAGTGTTAGTCCAATATATGGAATATATGAAAATGTTCATTTTGCGGACTTTTTCCCGCGGATGGTTTCTGTATTTTTTAAATCTACCACGCTTCTCTACAGCGTTCCGTTTTCTCACTACCTTTAGTTACGAGACTGCTCATGCTTATGAATGCAAGCATGCCTGATGACAGGCTGATTCGAAATATTTTTTATATACCGTTTTTCTTTCATTTAGCCGAAATAAGATTTGTATGGCAAATGGAATTATAAATTCTCTGAAATATTTGATATAGTAGCAAAACAAAATCGCTTATGAAATAAATTCGTTTTCGTATTTGCATTGGATTTCACGACAAATTTCTTGATTCTTGCAGCCAGCGCCCTTCAAAATAGTAAAAGTCTACATGAATTCATAAAAACTTCAAAAATATGTATGTATATTAAAATCACAAGCATTTCTCTTGGAGATTTGTCGATTTCGATTTAAATTTTGGAATGAAATGCTTTTTTCCAAGAGTTAATTCATGCCCAATCAGCGTGTTTGTACTCCTTGAAAGTCACTTGGCTGTGCTGGCTGCCGAATGGATGAATGCGATTACATGCGGATAGAATGATGAATAATATATAGACAAGCATCAAGAAGAGCAGCGCAATGCCGTGGCTCCAGCGCATCTCGAAGTTGGTCATGCAAACGCCCAAGAAGAAGACGCAGTTGACTATTATCAGAAAGTAGTACGTAGTAACAACGTTGGCCAAAACCGGAGTCTGCAACGGAACAGCGGAATCGGTGATGGGCGTGGCGAGCGGCGTTCACTTACCTTGTCGTGGGTGTGGCAATTGTGGAAAAACAACAACGCCAAAGCGCAATAGGTGTTGAACATGGTCACGCCGACGATCGAACCATAAGCCATTTTTTGGTGTCCTTCTGCTATCATGCCGTTGCACAAAGTCGCCGCTGTAATAAACGAAGAATAGAGCTCCATGACGCCATTATGTCGACTGTACAAGAACAATCTTACCCAGCACCACCAACGCAGTAGATTTACCTACAATCACATTGGCATCCACGTCCCAGTCGGACACGAAGCTCAGTATTTGGTAGATCAGGGCTGACACTTCGACTTGGAGTGTTTCGTGAATGGTCAAGCCGGCCATTATGCCTAGCAATCCATAAGCCTAAACAAAGGCACTGCAGTTATTGGCAGCACTCACAACCCACGCTCTCTTTACTTACGAAGTGTATGCGCGGTATGCGTAACGTGCTGGTGCCGATGATTGTCAGTATTGCGCACAGCAGACAAATCATCATGAGTCCGTAGTAGACCACGGAGTTGGAAATGTAGTAGAAGAGGAACGGGAAGAGGATCAAGCTGGTGACTGTCTGAAACTTGCACCAGCCATTGAGCGGTCGCGATGTCGTGAGCACAGGCACCAGGAACGACACAACGAACCAAATAGGCGCCTAGGGCAGAGAACTTGCTTTAATCAGTATAAATGGGGACATGTAGCTTTGATAGTACCATTAACACAATGAGTCCAATGCTCGACTTGAGCTTGTTGCGAAAGATATTGCTCGAGTCAAAGAAGATGTCCCAAGGATCGACCTCCTCGTTCTCTTCATTCCGGTTCCTGTAGTAGTCGTCGGAGGCCATGCTTGGGTTCACGACGTCGGATCTCGTAAGGAAGGTTTCCCGCAGGTTTGGCTTGGAGTTGAGGCCGATGATCGTTAGGTAGACCAGGTAAAACGCCAGCATGAAGATACCGTGGATTAAGATGTTGTATGAAGGGCGCTCCTTCTTCGGGAAGTGGTCGGTGGCCACATTGTTCAGCATCGCCTGGAACAGATAGATCTGCCCAAAGGTCATCAGCGCCGTGTTCACGCAAAACTGGAACGGCTCGATGTGCCAGTGGCGTTTCAAGCAGAATGTTATCGTCGAGACAGTGAAGGTGAGGAAGTTATCGGATAACAGCTCGACGAAATACTCCGATCCGTTGTCTCCGTGGACCTTGCACGACGTGGTGTGGTACAGCAGGTCGGGGAACATGAGGACGGCCATGACGATGGTAACGCCGAAGTGATAGTCCAACATGCCCCACTGCTCGCAGAGAGTGAGGAGGTTCGGTTGTATGCTGCAGTGTCACGAGTTGTAGTTTTGTGGGAGGAGCACTATCCAGAATACTTACAAGTACCGCCCGACGACGTAAATGATGAACAAGTAAATCGTGCACATGGCAGTGGCATAGGAATACATCATTATTACATCCCAGAGCCGGTCACGGCTCATCTCCAGCGCGCAGAACAGGTAGCCCAAGTAATTGAAGATATTCACCAGTTTGACGCAGGCCTCAGTCGACCTCACGAAGTTGCACAGCGATTCGGCGGTATGGAACTCCGGCGTCGTGTAGCATGTACGCTGGAATGGAAAGGAAAGGAATGGAATTGGAACACGGTGAATGCTGGGTGAGAAGCCGAGCTTACGCTGATTTCCGTGCTGATGTAGACGAGGTGCCGCGGGACACGCGACAAAATCTGAGCTTCTGCAGTGAAGTTACTTAACTCCATGGCTCAGGAAATTTGGCTAATTGTGTTAATTAACGTTTTGAAAAGATAAAAGGAAAAATATACAATTCCAATCGACTCGAATCAACAATATTTTATGATTTCGAAAGCAAAGCCGACAATTCTAAATGAATTCATAGAACTGTAAATTCTTTTAAATTATTATTAAAATACTAGCTGACCCGGCAAAAATTACGCTGTCATATACTTAATTTTTGGGGATTTTTTTATTGTTAAATAAAATAAATATAAACTTATAAATAAAAATATAATAAAATAAATAAAATAAATATAACTAGTAAGGGTACCTTCGGTCAGACCGAAGCTTATATACCCTACATCCCAGCAACCTTTATTATACATATTTATACATATTTATATTTATACATAATTGAGCTGACATTTTGAAAAGCACAGAAGATTTTGTTATAAAAAGTAGGCGTGTCACTCCGCCGATTTTCCCCATTTTCAATACAGAGTTATCTATGATGGCAGAGAATATTCGTACCGAATTTCAAGTCAATTCTTCCAACCGTTATTCTGGAATTGCGGTTTATATCAATGTCATATGTTCGTGGGCGGACACGCCCATTTTTTTTAAAAATTTAATCTACCTGTACCGATGTATTCGGAAACAAAATTGAAGCTCAAAACTAAGTCTACAAGTTGAAATATTGTTAAAAGAATTAGTATTTGTTAAAAAAGTAGGCGTGGCGCTGCACCGATTTATCCCATTTTCAATCCCACAGAGTTTCGGATGACAAAGAATATACGTGCAAAATTTCATCGCGATAGCTTCATTCGTTCTCCTGTAATCGTGATTTCCACAGACAGACAGACAGACAGACAGACAGACTACGGACATGGCTAAATCGACTCAGGAGGTGACACTGATCAAGAATATATATACTTTTCCATACCTGCCACGCCTCCTTTAATGCGTTACACACGGAAGCACAAAGTGAATATACCCTCATTCCTTCGGATGTAGGGTATAAAAAAGTGACTCGAAAAATGTAAAATTATTGCCGGCTATAGCTTTCTTATCGGGTCTTCTTTGGCATTGCGATTTATTGATTGTCATTGCGAATGCTAATCTAATGGGAAATTGAACGCGTTTAAATTCAATTGGCACGTCTGTGGGAGTTATTGGAATTATTGGCAACAAAAAACTATCGGCTGGGAATTTGCCATTCAATTTGGTTGCGTCGATAAGGTTTTTCATAAATTTTTTAATAACTATTTGCATGCCATTGCACAGCCGTGGTGGGTTCAAATTCCGAAGTAAAATAACCGGAGATCCGACTTTCAGTGGTAAATCTTGTAGCATTTGGATGCGCATGTTTGTTTTTAGCTGAACTTTTTTTTTAAAGGAGCACTACCTTTTTCTATTCCCGCATTAAAATTGTAGTCAATAAGTGCGAAAGGAGCAAATTGAATAGAAAGCGAAAAATGATCAGAAGCTGAAAATATAAAACTTCGCCAAAATATCAACGGAGGAAACCAAATAATGTACAAAAACAAAATATTCAACCTTTGCAGACGGACAGACTGCATATATTTTGTTAGTGCAATGGACGAAAACAAATTCGAATTCCTTCAACTCACATAATCTATTCCTTTCCACTCATTAACAATTTAATAGCTGCTGTTTGTCCAGCGTTCACTCCTTAAGCGATAATACAATTCTGCTTTGCTATGAGCATCGCTTCGAACATACACACGAACACGTACTTTCTGCTGTATGATCGCTGTCGACGTTTTCTAGGGCTTCATTTTCGCTGTCACCTTAAGTCCGCGCACCATCTCGAGGTGCTCTGTAACGAGTAGCCTGCGTTGGAATCTCTTTACAATATATACTCGTTGCACGCACGCAGCTTCTGTTGATTATGTCGTAAGAATCGCAGTCGTTCGCTCTCTACTTTTGCGTACATATCAGCCATGAATTGTTCGCATCGCAGAATGACCATCCACGTGCACTCCAGCTGGTCTTTTATCGGGGTTGATCACTATAGCGTGATTGTCACTTCGCAATGCGTGTTTTGAAGAATTTCAGTAATTCCTTTGCTCATTAAATAGGGCGTCCAGTTCGCCGATGATGCGTCTGGCATTAGCCGAATTGAGATTATTATAGACGCAACGTGTATCTACGCGTTTTGCGAGTGCGCATTGGCGGTTCGCGGAATTGATATCCTCACTGCCCATGAAGTAGATCTGGGAAAATTTATTATAAGATCGCGCGAATTATGGCGTATGAAAAGCAGCGAACACAAAACTTTATCCCTGCTCTCCAGTTTTGCGGTTCTACATGCCCGTATGTACTTTGCTTTCTTTTATGTGTGCTCATTACAATATTAAATAAAATTTTATAATATATATATAGAATACTTAGAAGTTGTAGAATTTTATAGTTCTCATTTTGCATTTTATAATCATCTAATAAATTGTAATAACTGTAAATAATTGGACACATCAGAAATTTTAACAATAATTTAAATGAATTTAGAATTCTATCAGTTCATTTGGAATTGTTGCCTTTGCTTTCGAAGTCATAAAATATTGTTGATTCGAGTCGATTAGAATTGTATATTTTTTCTTTAATCTTTTTCAAACGATAATTAACACAATTAGCCAAATTTCCTGAGCCATGGCGTTAAGCAACTTCACTGCGGAAGATCAGATTTTATCGCGTGTCCCGCGGCACCTCGTCTACATCACCACGGAAATCAGCGTAAGCTCGGCTTCTCACCCAGCATTCATCGTGTTCCAATTCCATCCTTTTCCTTTCCTTCCAGCGTACCTGCTACACGGCGCCGGAGTTCCATACCGCCGAATCGCTGTGCAACTTCGTGAGGTCGACTGAGGCCTGCATCAAACTGGTGAATATCTTCAATTACTTGGGCTACCTCTTCTGCGCGCTGGAGATGAGCCGCGACCGGCTCTTGGATGTAATAATGATGTATTCCTATGCCGCTGCCATGTGCATGATTTACTTGTTCATCATTTACGTCGTCGGGCGGTATTTGTAAGTATTCTGGATAGTGCTCCTCCCACAAAACTACAACTCGTGACACTGCAGCATACAACCGAACCTCCTCACTCTCTGCGAGCAGTGGGGCATGTTGGACTATCACTTCGGCGTTACCATCGTCATGGGCGTCCTCGTGTTCCCCAACCTGGTGTACAGCACCACGTCGTGCCTGGTCCACGGCGATAATGGTGCAGAGTACTTCGTCGAGCTGTTCGCCGATACCTTCCTCACCTTCAGTGTCTCAACGATAACATTCTGCGTGAAACGCCACTGGCACGTCGAGCCGTTCCAGTTCTGCCTGAACACGGCGCTGATGGTCTTCGGGCAGATCTACATGTTCCAGGCGATGCTGAACAATGTGGCCACCGATTACTTCCCGAAGAAGGAGCGCCCTTCGTACAACATCATGATCCACGGTATCTTCATGCTGGCGTTTTACCTGGTCTACCTAACGATCATCGGCCTCAACTCCAAGCCAAAACTGCGGGAAACCTTCCTTACGAGACCCGACGTCGTGAACCCAAGCATGGCCTCCGACGACTACTATACGAAGCGGAATGAAGAGAACGAGGAGGTCGATCCTTGGGATATCTTCTTCGACTCGAGCAATATCTTCCGCAACAAGCTCAAGTCGAGCATTGGACTCATTGTGTTGATGGTACTATGAAAGCTACATGTCCCCATTTATACTGATTACAGCAAGTTCTCTGCCCTAGGCGCCTATTTGGTTCGTTGTGTCGTTCCTGGTGCCGGTGCTCACGACATCGCGACCGCTCAATGGCTGGTGCAAGTTTCAGACAGTCACCAGCTTGATCCTCTTCCCGTTCCTCTTCTACTACATTTCCAACTCCGTGGTCTACTACGGACTCATGATGATTTGTCTGCTGTGCGCAATACTGACAATCATCGGCACCAGCACGTTACGCATACCGCGCATACACTTCGTAAGTAAAGAGAGCGTAGGTTTCGACAGTGCTGCCAATAACTGCAGTGCCTTTGTTTAGGCTTATGGATTGCTGGGCATAATGGCCGGCTTGACCATCTACGAAACGCTCCAAGTTGAAGTGGGAGCCCTCATCTACCAAATACTGAGCTTCGTGTCCGACTGGGACATGGATGCCAATCTGATTGCAGCTGAGTCGATTGCGTTGGTGGTGCTGGGTAAGATTGTGCCTGTACAGTCGACATAATGGCGTCATGGAGCTATTCTTCGTTTATTACAGCGGCGACTTTGTGCAACGGCATGATAGCAGAAGGACACCAAAAAATGGCTTATGGTTCGATCGTCGGCGTGACCATGTTCAACACCTACTGCACTTTGGCGTTGTTGTTTTTCCACAATTGCCACACCCACGACAAGGTAAGTGAACACCGCTCGCCACCCCCATCACCGATTTCGTTGTTCCGTTGCAGACTCCGGTTTTGGCCAACGTTGTTACTACGTACTACTTTCTGATAATAGTCAACTGCGTCTTCTTCTTGGGCGTTTGCATGACCAACTTCGAGATGCGCTGGAGCCACGGCATTGCGCTGCTCTTCTTGATCGTTGTCTATATAATATTCATCATTCTATCCGCATGTAATCGCATTCATCCATTCGGCAGCCAGCACAGCCAAGTGACTTTCAAGGAGTACAAACACGCAGATTGGGCATGAATTAACTCTGGGAAAAGAAAGCATCTTATTCCAAAATTTAAACAAAAGTCGACAAATGTTTTGTTGTGTATTTTAATATACATATTTTTGAAATTTTTATGAATTTGAAGAGTTTTTACTATTTTCAACTGCGCTAGCTGCAAGAACCAAGAAATTTGTACTGCAATCAAACACATAGAGGCGAAGGAAGGGAGAGGCATAGCCTTCAGGATGTCCCGCTAAGTCAAACAGTTATAAATTTTTTTTTGGCTTGGCTCCGTTGAGTTGTTATGGGCATGTCAAGGTCAAAAACTTACACGCATCCTAGATTTAGCCACAGAAAACTGTTTATGGCAATTCACAAACACGAAAGAAAGTTTTACAATTTAATTTTCACTCAATTTACGTTCACTTTCTCATAGTCGGGATAGCTACAGCGTAACGCGAACACCAAATGCAACGTGTTATTTACCGAGTAAAATCATCTTTTGTAATGTCACAAGGTCGATTTTCGTTTATAAGCCATAACTTCTAAACTAATGGGACGTGGGTCAAACATTGTATAACACTGTAACGACGAGTTTTCCTTTCCCAGCCGGGAATAGCTCTCTCGTCCCAGGGTTCGTGGCAAGTGGATCTCGTAACCACTTGCGAACAATATTTAACAATGGGAACAAATAAAGAGCCACAATGGGTCGCGTAAAATAAAGAGCCACAATGGATCGCGTAAAAATAAAGAGCCACAATGGGTCGCGTAAAATAAAGAGCCACAGTGGGTCGCGTAAAATAAAGAGACACAATGGGTCGCGTAAAATAAAGAGCCACAATGGGTCGCGTAAAATAAAGAGCCGTTTGCACGGTCGATATGTATTAAACGAGGCCTTCTTGGGGTCACCAAGATACCTCAAAAATGCGAACCTTTGGTGTCTACTGTTGCGTGACTAATATTAGTTTGGCATCAGATCAAAGGCTGATTTGTAATGTTCAAATAAGCTCGTTAAAAGCGGCAAGCGAAATAAACTATCCCCGAATTCTAAGACATTTCCAATGCAATCGGCCGTGAACGAAGACAAATTCCATTCAAACAACATATTGTCCGTCGGCTGATTGCTATTCATTCGTATGTCTGTATATCTGTCGGTAGATGTATGCTTTCTGGTTTTCTCTACTCGATCTGCTAATGGAAATATTTGTGTTTATGTGTAGCTATGTATTCATAGTGTGCACTTGTTTGCATACGGTCACTTGGAAGAAACAAGTTTTCTGTGTTAATTCCAGTTCTATTCTTCGTAGTCTGTTTGTAATCTTTCTGTTTTGCTTTGCTCTTCATATTTAACTAATATGTATATAAATATGTGTATCTAATTGTCTAATCTAAAACTATTTATATTAAAATCTTATTGTAACGAATTGTGGTCGTTACAACACTAATGATGACTTCTCAAATACCTTTCCAACCATAGCATCGGTATTCTATGTTACTTATGTAAGGAGTTATTGGCACAACTCCAAAATGACGGCGAAATTGCCTATTTGGAAGCCTGTTTGATCTCTCGTGTAACTCTACGCAGTCCTAACTCGCCGTGTTGCACTACGCTTATCCTGGTGGGTTTTAAGCGCGCCTTACGCAGAGTACTCAGTCTACTGTTCCCGTAAATCTAACGCATCTAACGTAAATCTAACTGTAGTCATGCGCACATTTGGAATTAGTTAGATATAAGATTTTAAACAAATTAGTGTATAATACGAAGAATATAATGTCTTTATTTAAAACGGTAAAGAAAATATGTGAAATGTCACGGCGGGAGCGCTGCACGTCAGCAAACGTTGACGGTTGGACCAGAGATAAGTTAGATCAGTTATCTCTGTTGGAGACGGACTGCACTTCTGCCGTTGTAGACGTCACTGCTCTCAGATTTTTGCACACTCGCTCTGCTCATCTGACACTGCATAGAATGGATAGAGTGATTTATGCATTATGTAGTATTGAACCAGTGAATTGTGAACTTTTAACTGGTTCCAACTGGCTTGTTCAAATCCGCGTAGGGATTTGTTATTTGTTTGAAGTTAGTTCAGGCACATAAACCTGAACTAAAGGATTTGTTATTTGTTTGAAGTTAGTTCAGGCACATAAACCTGAACTAAAGGAATTTTGCACAAACAGCACTTGAAACTGATTGCACTTAGGTGGATTTGATTTTAGTTCAAGCACATGAACTTGAACTAAAGCGGAATCTAGACTAAAAATGAAACGGTTGATTTCGTTGACAAATTCAGACTACTCGTTTATTAATTATTTTGGCTCTTATATACTTAAATTAATTACAAACACCAATGTAACAAAATGCAGAATTGCAGTAGCCTTGGCATTGCATGAACTTGATTGAACCTTTTGGTAACCGTTCAACGACGGCGTTGAACTCGCGTTGGCCATTTTTGCTGACATAGCAATCTGCAATGCCACGGCTAGCTGCGCTGCACAAAGCACAAATATAAACAAAATAAAGTTATTTTTCTTGGCCATGAACTCGTGCAATGTCACTGTTTTCGGACTATACATTACGCAATGCGATTTCATGTGAAGGCATCAAGCAATAAATAATATGTATAATTGTTTTTATTGGAATTATACACTTTCTCCCCCTGGTGACGTCAGCACGTATAATGACGTCACAAAAGTTCTTATTCGATCGATATCGCGAAGTCTGGGGATGTTGAAATCTGACGTGGTGCTGGTTGTGGATTTCTGTTGAGTGGTTGTGCGGTGGATGATCTCGCCTTTATGATGATGACTACGATGACCGCTATTGAAATGATTAGCGCGGTGTATCCTATTGTTGTATGATGGTAATTGTGACTGTCAATTCGTGATGGTAAATCCCATATCTCTTGTTGTATAAGTGATTCTTGAAGCTTGCTGAGCTGTTCCAGTCGCGTGTTGTACTGCTGGGGTTCGTGAAGAAGTATATGAAGTTGTTCTAGCCACGTCCGTCAAATTTCCAAATCCTGTGTATGATGTGTACAGATTACTGTAAAATGATCGCTGGGCTGGATCGTTGTGTCCTTGGTTTTCCACTTGGTTTTCCGTTAATCCACCTTCTGCCGACATTAATTTATATAGTTGAGTGTAGTCATCATGGTGTATGGGCAGTTGAAGAAAAGAAGGCAAATGATTTCTGATTTTTACTAACTCTTGCTGTAATTGCTGAGGTGTCAGAAGACTAGTACTGATTCTTCCGTGATGAGTATCCGTAAGCACATCTATAATAGAAACTTGTACACGTTGCAGGTTCGCGGCTACCACGATGAGTTGCATGGCTGACGATAGAAAACTTTGAAGAACCTTGGATTGGTACTCCGTGTCCGAAATCTTCTTCCATGTCTTGTTAACCAAGTTGTCGATGTTGTCGAATTTACGTTTGCTCTCCAATTGATCATGTTTAAATATGTTGATCGTAGCATCAAGTATTGATGTTTGGTTTTTGAGCAAATGTTGAAGATGGCCTTCATTTTGTTTAACTGCCTCAATGGTATCAGACATTTGATTCTCGTATTCCGAGTCTAAAACTCCAAACAGAGAATGGGCCACATTACCCACAAAGTTTAGTGCTCCTCGCTTAGTTCTACTATTCGGTCGGGTGGCTGCTAATAAACTGTTGTCTAATTGAAGTCTTTCTTCGGCGTGCTCCAGTGTCGTTACTACATCGCCACAAATCTGTTTCAGGGTCATGATTTGACATAATTTCCGTAAAGTACGAGTCTTATTCGAGAAGATCTCCATTTCTGACCAATACGGTTTAAGATCATAGTACACAATGAGACGCCAATTGGATCTGGCTATCTTCATGGATCCGAGTGCGTCAAAATGCATCCCCATCCTGGAGTCGAATTCTTGGTTTTCAACCCCTGTTGCCAAAACTATTGGCAGCATAACCATTGCGATCAGTAGTGCTGTGACTAATGTCGATGATCGTCGCGGTCTTTTGTGCTCAGGTTGTGATTTATCATTATACCGTTGACATGCTGATTGGCTTGAAGAGGATTCATTACTGCTTGTGTGATCCTTTCGCGGCAGGTGATCTATGTTGTTTTCTATGGGTAGTGGAGCTAGACGATGAATAGGACGCTTTAATGTACCTGATGTGGTTTTTACTTCCACTACTCGGACCAGCTCGTCAATTCCTTTATGTATTTTTGTAATTCTACCAAGTGGCCACTGAAGAACTGGCGTGTCGTCCTGTTTAATAATTACCACAGTCCCGACCTTGATGTTATTGGCCTGTTCCCTCCATTTGTATCGGTGCTGAAGTTCGTTTAAATAGTCGCGGGACCATCTTTGCCAGAATTCATGCTTCACTTGAGACACCGCCTTCCATCGAGCTCCTAGACTTGCCTTTTGTTCCACCGCTCTTGCATCAACTTGGGCTGTTAGCGGTTCTCCGATGAGGAAATGGCCAGGAGTCAGCGCTGTTAAGTCGTTAGGGTCATTGGACATCGGGCTAATGGGCCTGGAATTTAATATGGCTTCGGCTTCTACAATGATGGTTTCCAATTCCTCGTAAGTTAGCGAGGCTGCAGCGGTGCTTCTCAATAACAGATGTTTTGCGGACTTCACTGCTGCTTCCCAAAGCCCTCCAAAGTGAGGAGCTCTAGGTGGGATAAAATGGAAATTGATTCCCTTTTCACTGCATGTGTTCACAATTTTCTTTCTGGCGCTTGGTGAATAGATTGATGTCGTTAATTCTACGAGTTGATTTCTGGCTCCAACGAAGTTTGTTGCATTATCGCTGTAAAGGTTTTGACAGCGTCCTCTTCGTGCAATGAACCTTTTAAGCGCTCCGAGGAATTCCTCTGTTGTTAAGTCACTAACGAGCTCTAGATGCACTGCTTTAGTTGTGAAACAACAGAATATGGCCAAATAAGCCTTTGTGGGTCGTTTTCCACGCAGCTTATAATGAATCCAAAATGGCCCGCAGTAATCCACACCGGCATTTATAAATGGTCGCGCTGGCGTTACTCTGGCTGCTGGTAGATTTCCCATTAGTTGCTGTAACAATTGTGGGCGTGCCTTGAAACAACGGACACAGTGGTGAACTATTGACCTGGCCATACTAGCAGCCTTGACTGGCCAAAATCGTTGTTTAGTTAGTGCTACCAATGTCGTTGGTCCACAGTGCATATTTTCTTCATGTATCGTCTGCATCAAAAGCTTAACTACCGGATCATTATATGGAAGACACATTTGATGTTTGTTTTCGTTTGGTAAACTTGAAGCTTCCAGTCTTCCTCCTACTCTTAAGATGCCTTCCCCATCCAGAAATGGTTTCAGACAATGAATTGTGCTATTTGTTTTAACAACGTTATCCTTCTGAAGATCCCTGATTTTTGATGCAAAATCGCCAGCTTGAATGGCCTTGATAATCATTTTTAGTGCACTGTCTAATTCGAGTGGAGAAAGTGCCCAAGAGTTGTGCTGTTCTTTTTGCAAATGTCTCATCCGTTTTCCAAATCGAATGACATAGCCCAAGATTCGTTGTAGTTTTCTAAAGGAATTTTTGTGATTTATGGAGTAAATTATAGTTGCCGCTTCTACTTGCGCAGTGATTAATGATGCGGGCGCTTTTCTTTTGCCTTCTTGTGTTGACTTTATTTTGTACTCGCACGCAGGTCGAATCCATTCTGTTTCTCTCCCGTGTAAAAACAGAGGCCCGTAAAACCACAAATCGCATTGCGTAAAGCTGCGAGGATTGCAACCCCTTGATAGCACGTCTGCTGGGTTTTGTTTTGATGGTACGTAGCGCCATTGCATCGCAGTTGATAAATCTTGGATTTTAGCAATTCTGTTGGCTACAAAAACCTCGTATGAGGACGAATCCGTGTTGATCCATGCCAGCACCACTTCCGAGTCAGACCAGAAGTGCGTGCAGTCGATGCCGTACTGTAGATCACGTTGTACTCGTGCTGCGAGCTGTGCCCCTAGGAGTGCAGCACATAATTCTAACCGGGCAATTGTTTGACGTTGGCGATTCAATGGAGCAACTCGCGATTTAGCACATAGTAGTCTCACAAGTATCCTTCCCTTGCTTGTTACTGACCTGAGGTATATAACAGCTCCATATGCCTTTTCAGAGGCGTCAGTGAAAACATGTAGCTGCCATGACTTGGGTATTTCATGATTATAGATGTGGCGAGGAAATTCCCAGTTGTTTAATTCATTGAAGCTCTGTCGAAAATCTGTCCATTCGTTGTGTTGCTGAGTGGACAATGGTTCATCCCACGATATTTTCACGTCCCATAATTGCTGTAAAAATATCTTGGCGATGATAACAACCGGTGCCATGATTCCTAGTGGATCAAATATGCGTGCCACATCTGAGCTAACGCTCCGCTTTGTGGCGAGTCTTCTACTGCTGCACGTGGAACCAATTTTTATACGAAAGGAGTCGGTTTTCGGTAACCAGGCCAGTCCTAATGTCTTGACATAATCATTCGATTTGGTATCGAAGTCAAGGTTGATTTCCTGGTGATCTGTTGGTATTTCATGAAGCAGTTGAGGATGATTTGCACACCACTTCCTAAGTTCAAATCCAGCCGAGCTTAAGATCGTTGTAATTTCCTTCTGAATTAAGATTGCTGATGATAGACTGTTGCTCCCAACTAGGCAATCGTCCACGTAGAAGTTATTTTTTAACGCTTCAGATCCTAGAGGGTGGTTAGACTGGTTCTCTTTTGCTAACTGCTGCAGACATCGGATTGCCAGATGAGGCGCTGCTCTCGTTCCATAGGTCACGGTGTTGAGTTGATAGTACTTCAATTTTGCCTCTGGCGCTGCTCTCCAAATTATTAACTGATACTTGCGGTCATCTGGGTGTACCAGTATCTGCCTATACATCTTCTGTATGTCGGCGGTGAAAACGTAACGTGGCAGTCGGAAGCGAAGTAATACGGTAAAAAGGTCATTTTGGATGACAGGACCTGTATGCATGATTTCATTTAATGAAAGACCTGATGACGTTTTGGCTGAGGCATCAAACACCACGCGAAGTTTCGTACTTCTACTTTCTGGTCTTATGACGCAATGATGTGGGATAACGTAGCACATGTTATCCCATTGGTGACTGTGAACTTCGGTCATATGACCTAGCCGCTCATATTCGTCCATGAATTCTGCATAAGCTCTTTTTAGTTCATAGTTTTTGGACAATCGCCTTGCGAGTGCTAAAAAACGGTTGAGGGCCATGTTCTTTGATTCTCCCAATGTTTCAAGATTGTCATAAAAGGGTATCTTAACCATGAACCGTCCTTCAGGGACCCTCAAGGTGTTGTGAATAAAGTGTGACTCATAACGCTTCTCAGTTGCTGTAAATTCTGGCGCGTTGCCTTCCTTCTCTTCTAAGCGCCAAAATTTCTCCAGTAGCTTGTTAGTTGTTTCCTCGTCTTCACTAAATACGCCGCAAGTAGCTGTATCCTGTTGTAATCCGTCAATCTTTCCAGTTACGACCCACCCAAATACTGTGTTTTGTAATTTGGGCAGCTTGCTGCCAAGATCGATCTGCGCCCAATAATACATCTATCCTCCCGGGTTGATTGAATGTGGGATCGGCCAGTTGTATATCTCTTGGAATCTGCCATGATGATACATTAAGCAGCAATGATGGTTGATCGTTGACTATTGTTGGCCGTACTAATGCTTCAAGCCGTGATGCGAATTGTCCAGTATTTGACCGCATCCCTACATTGATTCTGTGCCTGCATTCTTTTCCTTGAGCGCCAATTCCCTCTAGAGCGACGGAAGTATGTTTTCTTTGAACTCCGAGCTGCTTCACAAGCCTCTCTGTGACGAGATTTACTTGGGAGCCTGAGTCTAAGATGGCTCTGCATTCTACTTCAAGGCCACTGTTCGACACAAGTCGAAGACGAACAGTGCTGAGTAGTACATATTTTTTGTTAGGTGTATCCGCTGCTGTTGATAAACTAACTGGATTTGCTGGGGCGACTACAAGGCTCCGTGTTTTCGTGACGCTGGCTCCTAGTGTACCTTCCTTCCTGGATACTTCGTTCTTTTCATTGATGTGTAAGAGAGAGTTGTGCAACTTATTGCACTTAGTGCATCTTCTTGAAGAAGAGGCTTTGGCGAAATGTCCCTCCTTGAGGCAATTGAGGCATAGTTTATATTTCTTGATGAGTTGAATTCGACCGACTGGTTTTAGGTTCAGAAACTGCGCGCATGCAAAGATTGGATGGGTTCCTTTCTTGCATATTATACACTCATGTCGTAATTCATGTTTTGTTGATATTGCAGCAGTGTATAATCTTGGTTTAACATGCTTTTCCTTGTAGTTAACTGCTTCTAATGCTTGAAACTGCCATTCAAGGAACGCTAAGAATTCCTTGATATTTGGCAATTCTTTCGGGTTCTTCAAGGATCTTTCATACATCACATATGTATCTTTATTCATCTTTTTTAGTAGGAGGTGTAGAAGAAGTGGATCCCATGATGATGTCGTAATGCCCAAACCTTCGAGTGACATCAGGCATTCATGTGCGTTTCGAGAAGCCTGTTGATCAGAGTGGAGCACAAAATCCGTTTGTTGTTGTACCTGTCCTTGATCATGTCCCATGCGACGTCGTAATTGCTTTCAGTAAGCTCTAAATGTCTTATTAGCTTCTCTGCGTCTCCGATAAGGTTTGTTTTAAGGTACCACATCTTGTGTACCTTAGGAAGAGGTTGTTCGTGCACCAATTGCGCGAACATGTCGAAAAATGGACGCCATTTCATGTAGTCACCATCAAATTGTGGAATGGTGACTCTGGGTAACCTGAGCGGTTCGTTGTTCGAGATCGTTGCTGCTTGTAATGAAGGTTTCGGTGCCTCGTTCAAGATGAGTAATTGCCTACGCTTTTCTTGCACCCTGTTTTCGCATGCCAAGTATTCGTCGAAGTTGTAACCCACACTGGATGGGTCATCGCACATTTCCCATATGCCGTAGTTTATGTTTTCAATTTCTTGCCACAATTTGGCAATTTGTTGAAGATTCGCTTCCATTAGTTGATCCTGATCATCTGAATGCCTTTCAATGCCATCCAACAGTCGACTCATAGAACCGATGAGTGCACGCTGTCGTCGCATCATCCTGGTGACAACTGCTACTTCGCCTTCTGAACTCTGCTGCTGTGGCAATGGCGTCTTCTTGCTGCCTGATCTCTCGTTGTCAGCATTTGGATCAGCTTCAGAATCCCTATTGGTGTCATTCGTTGTCTTCCGCTGAAGGTCTTGTAGCTCAGCTTCAAACTGTTTCCGATACTGTGCCGCTATAGTCATCACCTCGACGTAGTAGTCCTTTGTGAAGTACTCATGGTTGGTTGGTACGTTAGTCAACTCCATTATTTCTTGGTGTGCGTTAGAAAATTTTGACATTGCTGCAGCTAGTTGGTTAATTCTTTCTTCATAATATGATGTCTTCACTTTTCTGTCCGCCGAATCCTTTTTGTAGTTCCGCACGATTGTGAGGATTGTATTGCCAGTCTCATCCTGAGCGGTGACCAATCCTTCGAACGTCGTCATATTAGTCTGTTGATGGGTCTGGATGATGCACGAAAATTTGAAAACACTGTTCTTGTGGTGACACGAATCGAGCGCCCACCCGGGGGCGCCAAATGTTCAAATCCGCGTAGGGATTTGTTATTTGTTTGAAGTTAGTTCAGGCACATAAACCTGAACTAAAGGAATTTTGCAGAAACAGCACTTGAAACTGATTGCACTTAGGTGGATTTGATTTTAGTTCAAGCACATGAACTTGAACTAAAGCGGAATCTAGACTAAAAATGAAACGGTTGATTTCGTTGACAAATTCAGACTACTCGTTTATTAATTATTTTGGCTCTTATATACTTAAATTAATTACAAACACCAATGTAACAAAATGCAGAATTGCAGTAGCCTTGGCATTGCATGAACTTGATTGAACCTTTTGGTAACCGTTCAACGACGGCGTTGAACTCGCGTTGGCCATTTTTGCTGACATAGCAATCTGCAATGCCACGGCTAGCTGCGCTGCACAAAGCACAAATATAAACAAAATAAAGTTATTTTTCTTGGCCATGAACTCGTGCAATGTCACTGTTTTCGGACTATACATTACGCAATGCGATTTCATGTGAAGGCATCAAGCAATAAATAATATGTATAATTGTTTTTATTGGAATTATACATGGCTCTTTGACTTACTTTGTTAAAATAAAATAAAATCTAAATCACAACAGCTCAGTTTGGTTCTGCAAACGACTTGCAACTAACTTCGTTTATTCTAGAGACCGATCTCACGCTGTCAAAACGGTAAATTTCTGTGTCAACTGTCTCCCAGGCGCCTTACTTTGGAACTAGTAAATATAAAGTTCCGAATACACTTACAAATAATCACTTTAGCTGCATTACTTTGCTACTAGGAAAATTATGGTTCTATTTTCACTAGAAGTGAACTATTTATTTTTGGAACTAGTCGCAATACTTCATGTAAGAGTTTTTGGTTGGCTGATGCAAAATTTTTTCGACAAAGATTTCGTTGTCAACGAATACTGGGAAAATTTCAAAGCAAAAAGCTTTCATTTTACAGGAAGAATAGCAATTGTAAATTGTAACTGACAATTTGTAAGACACCAGCATTGTAAAGTAAAATTTTACTACAAGAAGAGATCTATTAATATGCTAACAACTCTGAATATATTGAGTAAATAATTTATTTATTGATTCAATTAATTTGATATGTAACTGTACATATTTATTTAATTTCTAGTATTAAGCTTTAGTATAAGTTATTTCTAAGTTTTATTTTAAATAGAGTTGCCACTCAACACTCGTGCCTGTTGTTAAGTATAGAGCAAAACTTTCTTTCCCTCATCTACACATAAAATCGATTGTTTTTTATCGAAACAAGTATCCCATCTTCAGCAAGACGCTGTTGTATTCACACTCTTTTTTAATTGGAGAATACATTAAAGTCCAACGCAAGATCTTTGTACACTGCTGTAATGACTTTTTCAAGAATAAATAAAGTCTCATATGGAATTGAATTGATGCTAACAACTCTTAATTGTACTACTCAAACTAACAATGTACTATAATTTTTCAGTTTGTCATTAATCTTTTGTTCTTTAATAGAAAATAGATTAGGCAAAAACAAATCCAACGTGCATATAAGAAGTAAATTTAGGAAAGTATTGTAATCGCGAACAATTTCGAAATTAAGATTTTAATGGTAATAAACATTTTGAAGCTCCCTTTTTGGATGCAATCGGTGGCGTCAAAAAGGACACCTCTCTTGCAGGATTCTATCCATAACTAAGTAAAACTTTTTTAATTGAAATTGTTTCAGCCAGTTCAGATATTTTCTAATTGAATTGCTTATGAAATATAATTAAAAACAAGAGAAAACAAACGAGGAAATGTTATATTAACCGAGCAATAAAAAATAATAATATAACAAGTTTTTGGGAGATAAAATAAATAAAACTTTGAATATGTTTTGAATATTTTAGAACATAAAATATACATAAATATGTTCTTATACTATATGTACATACATGCTCTAATACATGGAAATTGCAAAAATGTGCATGGTGAATTTGAAACATTTTTATAATACAAAGAAATTTAAGGAAGCCCCGAAGCTGTGTCAATGATGAAAGACGCCGACAAAGAATCCATTAAAAAAAAATTCATTTTCGGAAGAGGAAAGGAAAAGAAAAGAATGTGATGGCGTGAGAGAGTAACAACATTTTACAATGAGCAAGAGCAACATATCTAATATATCTATAAATATAACCGTAATATTTTTTTGGGCAGTTTGGTTAAACCTCGCTCTATCCGCTTCTCATTCTCCAGCGTAACCAAAAGCAGTACGTGAGCACGCGGACGAGCATGTTTTTGTGCTCTCTCATCAATTGCAAAGACAATAACAATGCAGGAAAGCGCTCTCATTTCTAGTTACTCCTCGATCAATTGAATGGTTTTTTTTTTAAACACAATTCTCACCATCTTCTCTTCCAAACAATGGCGAAGAGAGTGCCGAGCGAAGTCTCTGCACGCTCTCTCCCGAGCATTCGAACTCGTTGATGCGTTTCTTGAACTTCCCTGGATACCGAATCGAGCGGAACTCAAGCATTGAGAGGCGAGTGTATGCTTGGGATTGAGTTAAGAAGCGCATGGATACAGGAACTCCATAAGAAACATGATCAGTTCCATTTTAAGAAACGTTCGCTTAGCGTCGTGTTTTTGGTGTAGATGCGGTTTTTTCTTAGACAATCGCATAAAGAGCACGGTTATTAATACATTAATTACATTCATTAACCTCGCATATTCAGTTAAATAAAGTGTTCAATAAGTCAGATGCAATGCAAAGAAAGTTAAGTTAATTTTACAAAGCAATTCTTGCTGATACAGCAAAAAGTAACCAAGTTGCAAGGGTCAAAACCGGTTGTCGGCCAGAACGAGAGGAAATCTGAAACGAGCAGAGCGACCGACAGAAGAAGACGAAGAAGCAGACAACTAGAATCAGTTTGACGAAGCATCATCGAAAGAGGAGAAGAATGATATAAGTAAGGAACGGGACATGGAGTTAATAAAGGAAGTGTCATTTGCTGCTGAATGAATCATGGAGAAGAAGAAGAGTCCGAATATGCGAGCACCGTCGAAATTGGGGCCGAACTCTTGTCCTGCAGACGACTTTGCGATGTCTCCCGTCGCTGGCAGTCGTGCTGGAACAGATTCGCAGCAGCCACGTCACTCACGCGCTCCTTCCAACTTCAGCCTCCACGAAGGCAGCGCCTGCGCACAGACGCATCAGTATCACTACATTCAGTACCCCGCCTACTACCACAAATCGTCGGCGGCGCCTCACTGCGGCTGTCCTTGTTCGTGCCGGCCGACGCAGCTCAACTCCGGGCGCCACCTGCACCAGCAGCAGCCCAGCAGCGACGACAGCCAAGTCGCGGTGGCAGTCACCGTCCACCGACAGGACGCAGGCGAAGCCGGGCCGCCGCATCAACAAGTGCTCAAAGCCAAATCGGAGCAGTCGCTGCTCGAGCACTCGTACCAGGCGCTGACCGCGGCGTGCGACGACGACAGCCAACTGCAGCTGGCGGCGACGGGCGCGGACTGCAACTGCGACTTGGAGTGCAGCTGCTCGGCGTCCGTGGCGCTGTCACCGAAACGCAAACGCAGCACCGGCGGCGGGATGAGCGCACTGATGCTGGGCGCCGATGAAATAACCGTCAGCGAATCGGACAACAACAGCACGACGGTGAAGAGGAAGAGCCGCGATGCCAACCACGGAAATGGCAATAAAAAGATGTCAGTATTTATTACACGCTTCTTTATTAAATTAGTCTAAAGAGCTGCTTTTGTTATAAGAAAGTATTCTAATGGCAGCCACAAATAGTTTAACAAAGCTTCTCGAAAGCTCTTAAAGCATATTGATAAGGAATTCATCTCATCTTGAACAATTTACAGTAATTCGTGGAGCACGCATGCGGACAACTTGACAGCGGTGAGCAGAGGCGAGTGCGAGCGGAAAACTGCCCACAACGGATACAGCAGCAGCCAAATGGACATTTATAGCGACGGCGACGGCACCGACTCGTGTCTGAAGATCAGCCACGAAGGGCTGTCGGAGGACGACCAGAGACCGCCGCTGCCGCCACGGCCACCGCCGCGACCGAGAAACGTTATTGTGAATATGAATGGTAAGCAAATTAACTACGTGATTAAATTCATCCACGGTTGCAGCGGAGTCTCTTTAATCGATGAGAGTCGTTGTGACGACGAAAGTGATTAGCGATGTGTTCCGTTTCAGTTTTCCATAGGAATGTCGACACCGTCACCGACGTCGTAACAGAATTATAAAAAGAGTAGTAGTAGTAGTAGAAATCGAATGTCTAATCATGCGAACTGAAAGCGTTTTCTTGTTTCTCGTACAGCCGCTGTAATTTTGAGAGCGAGCGAGAGAGAGTAGCTGTAGCTGCTTGCCGCTATGACTCCAAAATCTATTGTAAAATGAGAACACACAACGACTGCGCAGGGAATAAAAATTTCTCTCTCTCAGAATTCCTAGAGAGGGAAAAGTAGCGTTCAGAAGTAAAAGGAATTTACAGCTTTTTTTGCTACATGCGCCAAAAAAAGGATTGTTGTTGACATCAACAGATATTAGAAAACGTATACCTACAAACTTTAAGCGAAAATAAAATCACAAAGAAATTAGTTAAAGGTCCTGCTACGGTTTTAAATAATCAACAATTTGTTCAAGTGACTACAGAAATATTGCATTGTTTTTATTATTGTTGAATTGATAAGAATTCGACGAGATGCATGGATACCCGGTTATGCAGTTCGTGCAGTACAGTGTGCCTCCGCCGTGCACTTGGGTGCCTCAGCCCGACCAGCATCACCGCGGCCCACACATGAGTTAGTGCCTTGTGACAATTTCCCAACCAATTAAAAAGAAAATCCAATCTTTAATGCTTCCGTTGTTTTATGTTCGTTATTCGCCGCTTCGTTATTTTACAGTTATCGCATACATATGATGAGTTCTTATTTGAATTTCCTATTTGCTTCATTTGCAGCTCATCGAAGTGGCGCCGCCAGCGGCATCAAGAAGTACGTCGTGTGGTGCCTCGTCTGCGGCGGCTTTTCCTGTTTGCTCGGCGTCCTCTTCCTCGGCGTCTACTTCCTGCTCCACTCCTACACCATCACCGTGGGGAACTTCGAGACGGTGCCGACGTTCGTGCCTGCTGCTTTGCTCATCCTCACCGGGCTGTGCATCATGAGCTTGGCCAGGAGACGCAATCGCTACAGTTACTTGGTAAGTTACTCGTCAATCATCATCTCCATCGTTCGCTGTTCTAAATTCCCCTCCCACCCACCTCCAGATTAAACTGTCCGGCGCTTGTGGTCTGATATCGGCCCTCACCTGCGCTCTCGTCACAGTCACCACGACCGTGCTGCACATGAGTCGGCTGCAGGCGCTGCGTGAGTGCGAATACGCTCAGAAAACGCGCACTTGCACTTGCTACTCCGACGTCATCGAATCGCAGGTTGAACGCGTCGATAACGGTAACAACTGAATTTTTAATAAATTGAATTCATAAACTTTTTGACGTAAACGCATAAGATTAGCAAGCGACAACGACAACGGTAAAAGTGTCAAAATAAGAGTTCTCTCTCGGCTGCAGTCGATCTTATTCTTGGTTTTAGTAGTTTTCTCTCTTTAATTCACTCGCTGTACGTTAAACAACTGTTGAGGAATAAAAGAAAGCAAATCTTATGAGAAAGCTTCCATTCAGAGAGAGCAACTAACGCCATAAGATGCTCTCTGCGTCGTAAATTGTCGTTGTTGCCGGCAAATGCTATGTGTTCACTGCATAAGTTTCTAATTGGCATTCTAATTGGCGATTGTTTCGTTCTTCCTTCCAATCTCCGGAAACTTAGACGGTGTTCGATTGGTGTTCGACTCGTTGTCGGACTGCGGCGTTGTGCACGGGTCGCTTTATTCCTGCCTGCGAGCTATTTTCGGGCTGTCGGTGGCCGGCGTCTTAGTAGCGGTCTTCAGCTGCATGCTGGTCTACCAGCTTCTGAGGTATTTCTGTGCTGTGAATAGTGTTGAGAGAACGTCGCTTAACTTAAGTGTGTTTGTCCAATCTTCGCCCACAGCCACGAGAGGAAGAAGATGTACTGGGAGCAGCTGGAGCTGCGCTGTCGCTCCTTGTACACCAGCCAACAGGGTCCAGCAGCGCCGAGCATGGCGGCGATTGCTGGCGGCCGCATCAACATCTGCCGCTGCTGCGAGCAGTGCCACGCCCACCGCGCCCAGCTGCCGCTCCAGCCGGCGGCGTATCCGTGGGACGACGGCGGCTCCGAGCCGCGCTTCTGGACCGGCCAACCGCCGGGCAACTTCTACTCGCCGAACCCGGGCGCCCACGACGTGCAGCACAATCCGGTCTTCGCGGCGGACGGCGCCTGCCGCAGCCACGGCCTGCTGAGCTCCCGCAGCAGGGTGACCGGCTGGAGCTGGCCGCGCATGCCGTGGCAGCGCAGCGACCGCCTGCACGCGACCGCCTCCAGCGCCGACTCGCAGTACGGCTTCTCGAACGCGGCGCCGCAGCCAGGCGACGGTTCCGGCGGCGACGAGTCGGCCGGCGCTGGGCTGCCTTTCGGCGTGTGGGGACCGCCGCCCCCGTACAGCGACCCCAACAGCCCGGCGCGACGTGGCTACTACCAGTTCGTGCACGAGCCGCATGCCGTGTGCTTGAGTGCGCACTCAGCAGCGCCCAGCGTCGAGCAGCACTCGTGCCGCCCTCCGGCGCATCGCTCTGCGTCCGGCTTGGAGCAGCAGCTGAGCGACGCCGCCTACTGTCCGCAGGCGACGACTGTGCGCAGCCTCAGCAGGCAGCGGCAGCAGAGCAACGCGTTCCGAGGGGCGGCCTCGAAGGGCGACTACGAGAACACGCCCTCGGACAGCGACGGGGGTCGGGGCGACCGCTTCTCGAACACGCTGCCGACGCGCAAGATGAAGAAGCGCGTGGAAGCGGGCGCCAAGAGCATCGGACCGAACTCGCAGCCGGCGCAGCGGGTCAACGTGCAGCAGCTTTTCTCCGGGGCGCGCTGCAGCGGCGACAGCAGCGACCACTGCGCGGACAAGGAGCCAGCCGACGGCGCAGTGAACGGCGAAGGAGGCGCGGCGCAGAACTGCATCAACACACGCGAAACGCAGCGGCACAAGATCGGAGTGGAGAACTCCGCTTTCCAGAGGAGCGCCGAGGGCAGCAGCGACGGCCGCAACCACGCGCACTGCGACCCTTCGGAGTCCGAGGTGTACTTCGCGGACGTCAGCAGCTGCTGCAACGTGTCCGTGCGCAACGACAACTACTACGACGACGCCAACAAGCACCAGCGCAGCCGGCTGCACGCGCCGAGCGCCCAGCACAACGGCGACGAGGACTACTTGGCCCACCGCTTCGGGCAGCGCGAGAACTCCGTCCGGAGCCGCTTGCCCTTCCCACAGGCGTTCGTCGACGACTACGACGGGCCGCCAGCAGCCGGCAACGCGAACGGGAGCGGAGCGGGCGGCCTGCAGAAGGAGATCTCGCGCCAGAGCATGTGCTCCGTGGAGTCGGAGGCGACGGAGAAGACCGAGTTCACCGATCTGTCGCCAGCCACGCCGTGCAGCGGCAACAGCTTCGTTGCCCCGCCCGCCGACCCGTCGCCGTCCCACGACGACGCAGGCGCACCGCCAGCCACACGCATGACGACGTCCACGAACACATTCGTCGCTTCCTTCCCGTATTTGGCCGAATCGCAAAGCCTCGAAGCACACCGCCGATCCACGAAATACCTCAGCAACGAACGAGCAGACGCTCAGTATGACGTCATCAGCGGCGATGCTGCGACATCGTGCAACGCTTTGAATTTTCTGATGCCGTCCAATGCAACGCGATCTTCCAAAGCAGCGCAGCTTCAACTGAAGGAGGGCGAGAAGAAGCAGTACCAAGGGGAGCAGATGGAGTGGGCAGAGGGCAAGAGCTGCCCGATGAATCCCCGACAGCATTTGTGAGACGAAGTTTTCGTCTGAATGCATGACAAACTCGCATACACAAAGGAAATCAATTGATAAATTAATTTAAATTTATAGTCGATGGTACAGTGCAAAGAAACTGTGAGTAAACGTAAAGACTTTTGTATAAACATACACATCCATACATAGCAGTATTCCACGAAGTACTCTTGCGTTATGCGCTCGTTATTTTCCGATCGTTCTTATTGGGAAACAGCGGAGAATACTCTCCCTCGAAAATTTTAGAGAGAGAAGCTGATATCGATTGGAATTTTGTGGTTCGTAGACAGACTAAAAGGTAAAATGTATTCGAGTATTCGTGTTGTTCGTAGTGAAATCCTGCATGCAAAATGTCACCGTGTGTTACGCAATTTAGTAACTTCGGCAAAGCGACGTTCAACGCGTAAATAGTTAAATTTTATTAGGCTGCATTTGCTTTATCTATTACTCTATAATGTATCCGGTGCAGTTATTTGCTCTATCGTAGACTTCTCATCAACATCGTAACAGCGTCGTCCATATAAAAGCACTTCCATCCGTTGAACTTTAGTGAATATAAATAATTTGTTTAAGCTTAATATAAAAAATTGAAAGAACTGAATTCTTCTTGATATCCTTATAGATATTTGTTTAGCCACTAGAGTCATGCACAATAAAATTACTTAACTAAAAATATACAGATGTAGTAGAATTACGTAAATGTTCTATATCTTTATCTAAATCCTTAACTCTTTACGAAATTTATATCTTAAATATGACGAATTCTTCCATAATCTTCCACACAGATTAAGTATTATGCTATATATATTTTATATTATAAAAATAACTTTGTTCATATGACAAAGACTTTTATTTTTCTATTAGAATATTTTAACAAAATTATATAAAATTTAAAATTCGTTATCGTAAATTTTATTATACAAATTTTATAGTATAGATAATTTAGCTAATATAAAATAAAAAAATGTTAATATTGCTATCAGGTATTCGATATATGTCATAACTTAAAACTAAAACAATTTTGCTGAAATTAACTTTATTAATTGTATTAATTTTATATTAATTTTAGAATTTTATATAGCAAAATCTTCTTAAAACTCTGTAGAAATTTCATTTTATGAAATACTCTTCAAAGTAGATATGAAAAATTTTTACTTAATTACGAAAATAATGCGAAAAATTATATAATTGTGAAAATAAGTTAAGGAAATGAATGTTTGTTATTGTGAAAACACATTTCACCGGGTGCGTTGCCGAAAAAAAAAAAAAAACACAGCGCCTGTTGTTCAAGAAATTATATGTATACATATATGTATTGTAGCAAAAAACATAAATTAATTCATGTGCAAAGAGCGATTGTATTTGTGAAGTAATATGAAAAATTAGTATTTGAATAAAAGACGTTAAATGTAGGAAAGATCTTGCGAACAAATTTATGTTATGGAATGGGAATGGGTTTGGGGCCGCTCTCTTCATAATAATTAAAAACACAATCATAAATGCAAGATCCTAAAATCAACTTCAAACTGTTATAATTTCATGCGACGTAGTTAAATTTCCCTAGAGTTTCTTCGTTGCTTGCAATAAACACAATTGAAATACTTTGGAGCGACACAAAGAGAGAAAGAGATAGTTATAGTGACAATGCAATTATGACTGCTTTTAATGTATGATACCGTATTTTAATTCACAATTAACATTGTTCTAGTTAAATTCACAATTACGATTCTGATTGGTTGAATTAAAAAATTGAGTTAACGAATTAACGCCTTTTTATGAAATATTCAGTGTATATTTTAAAATAAATTTGCTTTTTACTTTGCATAAATTGCAGAGTTCAGTAAAACACTTAAGCATTTAAACATGTTTGTATTTAAACTTACAAAATAGCCAGGTTATCATCGTGAATAGAATAAATTTTTGAAATTTAGAATCTATTTTCAAAGTAGTCGCTTCAGTAAAAACGCAGTCGCCACGAGGAGCAGCGACGAATGCAGTTTCCAGGCTTTAGAACTGGCTTTTCGGTCTCGCGCAGTGCCATGATCAATGCGATTATCCTCCACATCACTTGGCAGCTCTTCCAGAGCTTCGTCCTCGATTTGGTCCAGGGCGAGGTGAGTGGCTTCGTTGATCGTGCGCAGCAGCGGATACTTCGCAGTTGAAAGTTTTCCAGCAGCCACGTTGCCGCGAGTTGTTTTGAAGTCGGCAAAGTAGTCTGTGTCGTCCAGCTGGCAGTCGCCCCGGAAGTCGTCGGTATCGACGGACCAAATCATCACGCCCGCCAAAGACTTCCTCATGGCGAACAGCACCTTGTTAGCGATCGATCTGCCGCTATCGAACGTTACCACTCGAGTGAGGCCCGTGACAGCGTCCCGCGACGATCGAGCAACGACTTGCGAGGTGGCGGCGTCCCAGCTGTGGCTCCAGCCTGAGGATTTATTGCTCAGCATCGCACACACTTCGTTGTAGCCCAGAAAACCGTCTTCGCGTGTGTACGGACCTTGAAAGGCGGTCCCATCAGTGGCATCGCCCACGTCGCCGCTCAGCGGAGTGTTGAAGGTCCTGCCATAGAACGGCAGACCCAGCACCAGCTTCGATGGCGGCGCACCCAGCTTCATCAGGTACTCGATCGTGTATTCCTGAAACATGGAGCATGGAAACATGGAGCGTCCTGCTTTTACCTTTCAATTATTGATGTCAACTCACCACACTGAGCACATCGCCGCTGCTACTTGTCAACGGGGCGTTGAAGCCAACTGCTTTCTCCCAGCTGCCGTGGTAGTCGTAGCACATGATGTGCATGAAGTCCAGGTACTTCGCCAGTCGGCGCACATCGTACGCCTCATCAATGACGTTCTTGGCAGCCCCGATGGCCGAGGTCAGCAGAAGGTTGTAGTTGTCGAACTCCTCCCGCAGCTCCTTCACCAGCAGCACGAAGTTCTCGCGGTCTTTCGGCTCGCCGCCGCGCTGCGTTGGATATTCCCAATCCAAATCGAGTCCGTCGAAGTTGTACTTCCTCACGAAAGTCGTCACCTGTTTCACGAAGCGGTTGCGCTGGAAAGCGTCGCCAGCGAGAATGGAGTAGTTCTTCGAGCCCTCATTCCAGCCTCCGATCGCGAGACTGACTTTCAGGTGCGGATGGGTTTTCTTCAGACCCGTAAAACGCTCGAAGCCGCCTTTGCCGTAGTCCTCCTTCAGGTCTTGCCAAGGATCTGGGTTGGGATTAGATTCGGCTTCAATCAGTAGGAAATCGGTGCTAGAGAACAAGCATAGATACCAAGTGATTTAATGGCCGACTGCGTGATGTCCAGGCCAGCGAAGGCGTATATCGCGTGCGTGCACAAGTTCGGATCGAAGTTGTCGATGGAGTAGGCGCCGCTTCCTGGCCGATACACGGCCCATGTAGCTACGTAACAAACCACAACTTTATTGTGAGTTGGACCTGGATGAAGAAGATTTCAATGTCAATTTATTTTATGGAAATTGTTCAGTGGTACTATAAGAAACTTCGTGCTTCTGTAGTTGAAATCTAAACCTAGACGAAGTTTTGTTATTATGTCGGAATTTTTAATTTCCGTATCGAAAATTTAAGTTAAAATTATCGCCCTTAATTGTCTATTATACTTTTATTTCTATTTTTTTTATATTATTTTAATTTGCGACTCAAGAATAAAATAAAAATAAAAAGCTTCAAGCTCATTCCACAAACTGAGAAATTGTGCTAGAAACACCAAAGAGTTCATTGCGCGCAGAAGAATTCATAATTGTTATAAATAGTAGGCGTGGCATTAGCACGATTTCACACATTTTCCATACGAAACATTCCAGAATGACAAAAATTCGTTTATAAGGAATCTTCAAATAAGAATGCGATTGCGGTTATGTTCGAATATTTTAGTAAACTTTTAATAATTTTGAGAGAAATAATTTGAAATAAATTCTGTGTTGTTATGTATATTGAATCACAAAAGCTTATTACAGAATATTCTACATTAAAATATGAATAAAGCGTTTATTCACTCGAATGGACGAATGTCGGTTTTTTTTTTCATCCTCCGTAGCTCGAAAACGAAGCGTTGCAGGAAGTTGGAATATTCTTCTTTTTCCCAATTAGTTTTACACAGTTTTTGCTTTTACACTAAATTTTTACGTTTCGCATTCAAAATATATGCAATTACGGCTTCTTTCTGCCCGCCCAGGACAAAGCCTTTCCTGTTTTTACCTGTTTTCGCCGAAGCCATATGCGTGACCGACACAACCGCAGCCAAGGTGAGGAACCACAGCCGATTTATTTCAGTTGACAAGAAGGAAGTCATCTGTAAATGAAGGTTTATTATTAAAACTTGCAGCTTAAAGCATGGAACCGATAAAAGGAAATGTGAAACGTATTTTAAAGTAATGTAATAAATATCGTATGCAGAGGAAGAGTTCATCCATATTCCAACTGTAACACGAGAATGGACTCATTGGACTCAGACAATTGGTCAAGTTCAAAGAACTGATCTCAGAGGGAGTTTTAATGGGCCACACGTCATCTTCATCAACAATTAATTGCCGTTGATATTTCAGAGCACTCATAAGAAATTGCGAAGCCACTTTAAAAACTATTGCAGTTTCTTTAGTCTTTATTGGATTTTGTTATCTTTCTTCAATTCAATTTACTTGCACACAGCTATCGACTTCAAACTAGACCATTAAGAGCACCAATAAGAATTCATATACGTATTTGCGCTCATCGAGTAGAAGAAGCAACGCGTCACAACTTTAAACGTATACTAACAAGAAAACAAGAATTACAAGTGATCATTGCAGCCGTTCATGATCAGTTCTTCGTTCAAACATAACTTCAACTTCTTCGAACGATAAAAACCGGTTCACTTCTTAATAAAAATTGAATAGCACGAATAAACTAATTTTTTTAAAATTTGCAATAAATAATTATATTGCTTACTCACATTACGCTGTCTTCAAAGTTGTGGATAAGAAAATGTTAAAAACTATGAACACAGAAAAAAGTTGCATAAATTTTCTCGTTGTATAACTTTAAAATATCTTTCGCTCGCTTGTGACCAAACACAAGTTGAAAATCATAATTTCATGCAAATGTAATTGGAAAAACACTCGCAGTAATTATAGCCAGCTTTATATGAATTACGCATGCGCAGCGTGTTTATTTTAAAATCTTGAGCACTGTACAATTTGTAATATTTAAACCTCATTAATTCAGCTGTCTTGCTAATAATACAAATAAATAATATTCAAATTCAACCCGTTTTGATTCAATTACCGGAACACTACTGAAGCTTTTCGTAGCTCTTAAGCAACCAGTTTACACAAAAGGAATGAACTAAAGGAACGTACTAATTAACCTAAATGTGGTTTGCTCTTAAAACTCGCTCTCAAAATCACGAAGTGTTCCCGAAGTTCAAATCACCATAAACAAATTCTAAATATTTGTTTTTTGCAATAATAAATTCCTTTATCGTTTGAACTTTCAAATTGTTGAAAAAAAAACTCTTCAATCCATAATCAAATTTTAAACCGCAGATATCACTGTTATGCTAACAACAGCATTAAGATGACGAATAAACATTACTTCAATTCCAAATCGTATAAGAAAAAAGATTTCCCCTGTTTTTGGAAGTACATCGCGTGACAAAAAACATCAAAAAATCATTTCCCTGGAAGTTTAAATCCTCTCTCGTATTCCAAGAATATCTTGAATACCCTAAAAACACGACTTTCCAGATTAGGTAAAAGTTGTCAGTCGAACATGAATGTGTAAAAAAAAATATTTTTGGAAATGTATCAAAATAACGAATTTACACAAATTTGAGAAATTTTGAAGGTGAATTTCGTTGGTTCTCTGGCAATTAATTAAATTTATTTTTAATGGATAATTGGGTGAGTTTATTTTATTTATAACATTTAAGTATCATTTCTCTGCCTCGGAATCTTATCCTTTCTTTTTTTTTTGTGATCAATCTTATCCAACCGTAGTCGATCAAAAATAGTATTTTTCCGGACTGATTTGCAAACTTCAAATCCGTAGCTCCAAGGAGGTCGGTAGGGGCACAAATTAGAGCTGAAACGCTTATTTTTATTTGCCACGAATTACTGCTAGTTTAATAAGAAATTTTAGGTGGAACATAGATCCAGTCGGTCAGATTACAGCATTTGGGAAGGCTTTTAATATGTGTGACACTTTCCTCAGACATGCGAATGGCATGCAGCGGACATTGGACAGCACCCCACCTGTTCCGAATCTGACTAAGGTTTCTCTTCACACAAATTATTTTAGTGGAGTTGTAGTAGGCAAAGCAAATGACATTTGTCAAAAAATATTTTCTATTCGTTTATGTTAGTAATTAGACGAAATAAAAAAGTTCTTTATTGAATTCTATAGCAAAAGAGGTACAAACCGACGGACACAATTCCGGAAATAACCATGATGAATGTTGATAAAGATTGCAGTAAATTGGTTGAACCCGGAATTACATTCGTGGGCGATAAGGAAAAGAAAGAACCAAATACAATTAATAGTCAGGAAAACGATCTACAAACATCCAAGCAAGAATGTTTCCAAGGGGATCACTTGGAAGAGGGCAATAAACTGCATTCCAACGCTGATACAGACAACATTGATAGCGTATTAGCACCCACTATGGAGTTAAATACTTCATTGTCGTGCAGCAGCGTTGAGTTATGTGAACAGCCACCGTCCAATGGTGATAGTGGCTTTGATATGGCTTCCAACGCGAACGCAGAAAATGATTCAGTGCAAGGCGAAGAGAAGGCCGATGTATGCGCCTCCACAATCATAGAAGGCATTGAAATTGATTCCATGGAAGGCGCCTCCGCAAAGACTGCGAAAGTTGCTCCACGTAGAAACTATAAAAATAGAAATTATCGCAATCGTGATGCAGTAGCTTCAACTTCTGAAGACGAGGATGAGGATGATGAAGTCAGCAAAGTGAAATATTTGAAAACTACTGCTACCTCGACCTGCGAACTCCCTACTTTAGCAACAGAAGCATGCGACCAGGTTAAGTTATCCATTTCGCAAAACGTAGAGACTGAAAATAGGGTTTGTAATTTTGCTAATTTCGCTAAACTTTTATTTAATCAATCAATAATTGATTTTCAGCTGTCGGAAATCGCGAGTACCTCGATTACAGCCAATTGTGATATTGTTGCACACGAATCCGACTTACCGACCACTCCGCCATCGGTTAATGAAGACAACAATGCAAATGGCGCTGCTGAGCAAAATTGTACGCCTCGAGCCAATCGCGGCAGACGCATCCGTTTGCGTGTCAGGAGTTATCGAAACAGCACGTCATATGAATCTTCGACTTCGTCATGCTCAGACCACGGATCTCCAGGAGAAGAATCTAGAGCACCATTATCAAGCCCCGAAAACAGTGACAACAGCGTGAGTAACGGAACTATTCTCCATTTAGATTTAATAAGCTTCGAGGAAAATTAGAGCAACTGCACTTTGTGAAGTATATTTGCTTTGCCCATTTAGTATAATAATTTAGAATTATTTATTAAATGAACGTATTTTTAGCATTCGGAAAGTTCTGATGTCTCACACAGCACATCGTCGTTTCAAGGGAATTTCATTCGTCACGCTTTCAGCTGCAGCGACACTGAAAACTATGGAAACCATGCAGATGAAGATATGTCTGAGGTGGAACAGAATAAAAGCGAAGAGGATGTACTAGACAAACCAAAACCGATTTATACTTGGAATTCCACGTACGAATTAATGCGGCGCGAGCACGGTCTCTGCGGTGTTCGACTTCACTCGCTCCGCAATGGATTTTCATATGGTTTCAATTCTCGTTTTTACTCCTCACGACACGTTGTCGAACGCATGAAGTTGTCCCACCCACTGCGCCAGCATACAGGCTGCGTCAATTCTTTAAATTTTAATCGCTCCGGTGATCTGCTCTGTACGGGCTCCGATGATACAAAAATCATAGTTTGGAATTGGGCTCAGAGCCGCGTTTTGCATAACATTGAATCGGAGCACACTGCTAATATCTTCCAAACAAAGTTCATCGAAGCCGTCAACTGCGATGGTATAAATATAATCTCAACCGGACGTGATCGCGAAGTACGCCACATCACCGTTCCACCTTCAGGCGGTGGTGTGACGTCAGTCTCTCTGTACAGGCACAGAGCTCAGGTGCACAAACTCGTCATCTGCCCACGCAGTCCGCAGGAAATAATAAGTGCTGGCGAAGATGGATTTATTCGGCATTTCGATTTGCGAAACCCAGGTGAACAATCTAGTCCGATAAAGATAGTTTCTCATGATAACAAGGCTGATGAGAGGAGAATACGACTCTTCGGCATTTCTCATCATCCTTTCAAACCTGAAATTGCTGTGTGCGGTTGCGATCGCTACGTACGCATTTACGATAAGCGTAAAATGGATAACGCAGTATATGAAATGTGTCCAAAGCAACTACTAGAAGTAAGCTTCAATTAATGCAATAGTTTTCCGATGCTTTATACGCCAAAATGTTTGCTTGCAGGTATCAATACCGCAAATCACATGCTGCGTTTACAATTGCACTGGAAGCGAAGTGTTGGCCTCGTACAGCGATGAACACATCTACTTGTTCAGTAATCAGGCTTATAAAAAGGGCGAGTATTTGCATCAATATAAGGGGCATTAGTAAGTTGCAAATGTTGCGGAATTCTAGTCTAATTTGTAAATAATTTGCTTCTCCGTTCATTTTAGCAATAATCGAACAGTAAAAGGCGTTAATTTCTTTGGACCGAATTCAGAATATGTGATAAGTGGCAGCGATTGCGGTAATATATTTTATTGGGATAAAAATACTGAAGCTTTATTGAATGCAATGCCAGGAGATTCGGCGGGCGTGGTAAGCGAAAGCATACAGTATAGAAAATCTCACTCCTTTTGCCTTGAACACATTCTTACTTCAAGGTTAATTGTCTAGAACCTCATCCGGCTGTGCCGATATTAGCCACATCAGGACTTGACCATTCTGTTAAAATATGGGTACCGAACAGTGAATCGGTGAGTTCAATAAAGTCATGTCTTAATAAACCTGACAGCAACTTTTGTTTTAGTATCCTCCGGACTTGTCACGGATAACTAATCGTATCAAAAGAAACATTTCGCGATCGCTTATTCGAGGCGACAATACTATCGAAAACCAGCAATTTAATTACTTTATACGGCAGTTGTTGGGCAGAGCACGTCCCCGTCGTCCAACGCCAGAAGCTATTTCCAGCCCCAGCAGCAGCATTAGTAGCAGTGAAGCCGATTATCCCCCAATGGACCGAGCAAACTGTAACACCCAGTGACTTGTGTAGAAGTGGATATTGTGTTGATGTTGGCTGCGTATTATATATTTCTTTATTTTTGTTGTTTCAGTTCCTTATTTTCGATATCTTGCAATACGAAAATCCTTCTCTTTAGCATCGAAACAATATATGTTTAAAAATATTAAAGCAGTTGACAAATAAATTAATCAGTTTGCTGGCAGATTAGCGCAGCACTTCGTTTCACCCAATGCGATGCATTTAGTTTTGTGTTCAGCAGCACAGGGATAACGTAATTCGTGGAGTGACCCGTGGTAGACAGCACACCTCTTCGCTCCGCCGTTTTGTACACAGGTGCTTTGTAGCGCGTACCTTCTTCCAGGTTTACGATCTCCAGCGGCTGTTGAGAAATTTAACGATAAATTATTTAACGATAAACTGTGGCGGTTGTCGTCTTACTCTAAGGTATATTGCAGGCATCGAGTACAACAGGATCTTCGGCAGCTGTTCGTCAATGATATCTTCTTGCCAGTTCCAGCGAGCGCCTTCCAAAAACAGCCCACTTATGTACACGCCATCATCTGGAGCAACGTCGACGCTGTGAGGAAACAGTCGTCAGTATTAAATTGCGAAAAAGAGAAAGACAAAGATTTACGTGTCGACTTTCAGCACTTCGTAGTCAAATGTTAGAGTATCGATGGGAATTCGGTACTTGCGAGCGAAATTCTGCATGGCTCCAGTGAGAAAAGCCTGGGTGAAAAAGAAGCCGGATATCCAAAAAGTTGGAGGCTTACCAACCTTAAACCTAATCGTAAGGGAAAGAAACTGATTTGATGCTCTTGCTTCGATTTACTGGATGGCAAAAAAGCAACTCTTACCAATGATTCAACCAACGCAAACGTTTGTACAAGTCCTGTATGTAAGATCCGAGCGTTTTCAAGCTGGGATACGATTTGCTGAGCCACTTCGCGGGAATGCGCATCAGTTTAATTGCATTGAGTATAGTCTCGAGCTCGGGCGTCATCACTATAATGCCATTTATAGCCATTTCCAATTGCTTGCACGAGTTGCGAATCTCCTTCTGCAGCTTCAGGAATCTCTCCATTTCCTGCACTATGACCGTGTTCATGGACTCTCGGTAGTCGACCGGATACTTGGCCTTTGCTGCGTCGATGTCCATGTCGGCGGGCATAGTTTGAGCAATGTGATTTATTGTGTCGAGTAGGATTTGATCGGCGCCAGGTCCGCTACCGGCCACCGACGTAACTTCACTGCCCAGTATCAATATCATCGAGTCGAGGAGAGTTTTCGTCCTTTGCAAGTCCCGAGTTATGCCGGAGTTCGCATGCAAGCCGTAAACTTCTGGCGGCGCCAACGACGGCATGTTTTCCTCGATGAAGCGCAATATAGCGCGGTGCTCCGATTTCTTCGGCAGCACGAAGCGCTCGTCGGAGGCGAACATGTAACGATTGTCCGTCACGGCGAGCGTGTTAACATAATCGGCAAGAATGGTCACGATGGCTCGACGGTCCCAATTGTCTGTCACACGCCCACCGTAGTTGCACTCAGCCGTCAGGTATGAAATGGCGTCGTAGGGAACGTGATCGTATTGATTGAGCAACATCTGCGATTTCAAGCATTTCAGCATATTTCTTTCCAGTCTTTCACGGCGCTCTACTTACGTTCAGCTGCAACACGGAGATCTGCAAGTCGGACTCGTTGAATCCGTACGGAATATTCCAACCCAAAGGCCCATATTTGCGTCTCTCCTGAACCACAGCATGGAAAAAGCAGATGCCAAACAGCAAACGCGTAAAGGGACGATTCTGCTTGTCGCATCCTTGGAAAATTCGATTGCAATTATTAGGTACATAGCGCTATAGGGAAAATGAGGTTTACCCGTGTAAAATGCTGGGTCATTAATCGGCTCTGAGTTGTACGAACGCGTTATGTTCTCCTTCAGGCCGGTTGGCGGCTCGTTGGTCATTTTCACTCCATTTTGCAGCAGCGCCACCGGAAACTGCGGCGTTGGGTAACTCGTCAACCACAAGCGAAAGGATGCTATATAAATAACAGCATACAAACGTGATGTTTCGCCATTGCCAAGTGTTACTTACGCGTCGTGTTGAAGGTGTCCATGTTCTCCCAAATGTACTCCAGCGTCGGCATCCACGAAGCTGCCAAATGGCAATTCTGCAAGCAGACCCACGTGCCGATTTCTTGCGCCTCTTTAATCATTTTCATGGCGATCGGTCCTTGACCCTGGCCCAAGGAAATGCTCTGAAAGGAGTCGTTCTGAGACATTTTCTCTGCGAAGCCTAACAGCGATCCGAGGGGATCGGCCCCCGGCGAAAGTATGAAAATTAATGGCGTTAAAGCGTTCGACTCCGCGAACGATTTTGCTATGTCGAAATCCGGTGGTGTTACGTACTGAGTCCCCATTTCGAAATCAATGAAATTCCGTATAGCAATAAAGACCTTGTCCGGGCGCAGAGCCTTCAGCACGATTATCTTTTCGAATCGCGTGAGTTTCTCGTTCCACGGCGCCGGATACTCCTGCGCCTCAGGATCAGCGGCGTCATAGATGCGCTTCCAAGTAGGCAACGTCGTCTTAAAGGACGCAACAAACTGATGCAGCTCCCGCAGTTCTGCTAAACGCAGCACATTGGCCCATACAATATCGGTTATCCAGCTCGGATCCGGATTGGGTGGCTTCCTAGAGACATCATCGGTCGTGCTGGCGCTGGTTAGCAGATGGGACAAGTGCCGCAGCTCCAGTTTATTGGCGCCCAGTAGCATGCGCATTGTTAGAATGAAGGAGAACAACAGCTTGTCCTTTTCGAAAATAGATCGGCAGACGTTGTTGTAAAGGTTGCGCGTGATGCCATCGACGAGAAATTTAATACGGCGCGGCAGATCCTTGGACTTGTTGGCCGTCTCGATGGAGTACATGTAGAGATTTATGTACCAGTTGAGCGAGAACTGATACATGGGATCTACGTTCGGCAGATCGGTGATGGAGTAATACAGAATTGAGGAATGCACCGCGACGGGTTTGTAATTTAGACGGAAGGCATCGATCTTCACTTCTGTTTCAACGGACGCCGCTTGCTTAGCGACGATGTCGAGTGAGAGCTCCTTCGACTCGCCTAGAATCTGTATGGCGCTCTCGTTCTCCAGAATATCACCTTCCGTCGAGGAGAGCGTTTTCAATATCATATTTTCGGCATCCTTCAGAGCAGCCTTGTTTTTGGCTCCCTCGGAGGTGAGGTTTAGGCGCAACTCCTGCAGATCTGGACGTTCCTTAGCAACCACGATGCTCAGCAGCTGATCTTCCAAGGCGCTCTGCGTCAGCGCAAAGTTTATAATGGTGACCTTGTTGAAGGTCTCCGGCAAATAATGTGGATTGCGCAAATTAGACGTTAAATACAGGCGGAAATGGTCCGAAAACGGGATGATATTATCGCCCAAGCTGATGTACTTCTGTCCGCCCTGTTTGAACGTCTTCCGCATCAGGATTGGATCAAGCGGTACTTCCAGCTCCTCCATGACATTCTCGACTAGCACCGGCGTTCCATATTCCATGGCCTCGGCGATAATTTTCATATAATTACTCTGGTTAAACTTGACCGAGTTGAGGCGGTTCTTGCGCTCCATGTTCTTGATCCAATTATTGGCTTGTGCCTGCGGGTCGATGAACAGGCTGTAGCGGCTGGAGTTATCCATTATAATGGCGTTTTCTGTAGAGAAGATGTCATTCGGCAGCCCGTTCAAGTTCCAATTCTGTATCGTGATGTCCAGGCCGAGCGCGCTCGTAATGCTGTAGTCTTTGGAACAGGGAATGGCCGCCGCTACGCATTTCTTGAACCAGTCCTTGACGCACTGTGAGCGATAGGTTAGGTTGACGGTGCCCAGGTAAGCAATGATGCCGCAAGAGATTAGCATATCGCCGGGCAAGCTGTCGTAGACCAGCTGGAGCGCCTCTGCAGCACTCGTCCAACGCGTCTTTTCGCCCCCCAAACCGCCGATCAAAGCCTCGGCGCGTATCAACTTACTTTTGCAGAAGTCGGCATCTTCCTGGGTGCGTTTCATTTCATTATTGGCCGCCTCCAAATCCTCATTCAGCTTAGCTACCTTCGCTTCCAGTGCTGCAGCCAAGGCACGCTTCTCATTGAGGAACGTCATCGTATCTGAGTACTCCTTTTCGGCAGCAGCCAATTTAGCCTTCTTGGGCGCTACTATTTTCGCCACGTTGTCGTACAGGTCCATCGCTATAATCCACTTGCACAGACCTTCGGCGGCACTGGAAGCCTTCGCGACTATCTTCGGCTGGAAGTCGCTGTTCGGTATGAATTCCTTGCGAATACGCGCCATTATATCCGGTTTTATGTTGTCTTTATCGAAGTCTTTAAGACTTTGTAGGAAGTTCATGTCGCCGAGCACTCGTTTACTGGGGCCCCAGTAATCGTTCACCATTTTGCCGCTGCTGGCATCAGCGACGCGATCGGGCGGAATGCCTTTGATCACGCAAACAGCAGCCATGACCAACTTGATGACGGATGGCGGATTCTTCATGGACTTGACCAGCGTTATGTCGGCCGGCTTCAGGGTGTTCAAGGCCGCAAGAGCCTCTTCCAATACTGGAATGGCCCCTGCTAGGTCCTTCTCGCATTCGCTTTTCAGCTCTTGCGCGGCTTCAGCTTGTATACCTGCCACAAGTTCGTCCTTTTTCACCTGCTCCGCGGCTATGCTGGCCGCCACCGTCTCCGTGTTGATTTCGATCATCATCTGACGCGAAAGGTCAGCCATACGCACCAGTTTCGGCTGCAAGGCATTGAGTTCCTTTTGCATTTCGGAAATGGCCGCCGCGGCATTCAGAAGCGTCTCCAAGCCGCCCATGTAACGCATCTTAGCTTCCATGATCTGCTTCTGCATGCGACTCATCACGCTCTGGAACGACTTGATCAGCTCCAGGAAGGAAGCGTTGGTCAGATAGATGAAGCGTTTCGTCGTCAAGCAGAAGTCGGACGTCACTTTCCTGGCCGTGGTGTGAAAGTATTGGCACAACTCGACGATCGATTGCTTAATCTCCTCGGAGGCAACATTGACGTCCTCCAGCGAGATCTTGGCTATCATTTGCAGCGCCTCCTCCGGCCAACTCTGGTACCAGTCGATGGTGCAGCAGTTCACCAGAGTTGGATATAAGCGGACGCGTGTGCGGAGGGCGTCACCGATCGGCGAGAGGCACAGAACAATGTGCAGCTTCTGCTTGCAGCGGTTGACGAAGAAGGAGAAGACTTGCAGCGGCGAAATGTCGATATTGCGATTGCCGCCCTGTGCGTCCAGACGAACCATTTCCAAGATCTCCTGCTTCTCGTCGATTGCGTAGATATTGGGCACTTCGCCTTGGTTCAGCATACAGTCGATGTCCTGCAGGAAGAGCTCCATTTTGATTTGGTTCTCCGTCATCAGAAAGACCGTGTGCTTGTTGGCGCCGCCAGCTTCCCTCAGAATGTTCTTCACGTCGTCGTGCCAGTCATTGGGGCCATAATTCTTTGTTATTTCCGGCTGGAAAAACGAAGTCTGCACGAGGTTGGTCGCCAGCTTCGTCAGCGACTGCCGGCCCGAGCCGCCCAAGCCAATCAGCAAAGCACTTGCACCCTGCATGGATATAATGCGGCAGATCCTGTTGAGATGTTGCAGGGCGAAGGTGAACAGAGTTATGTCCATCTTGGAGCGTCTGGCTGCGTTGTACTCCTCCAGGCTCTCGTTGGCCAATTTCGCGAAGGACTCCAGCGACGGCACCTCCTCGTAACGACGCTCATCGGGCGTGTTTTCTTCATCGAAGTAGACACCGAAGAATAACAGGTCGGAACTTTCGAGTGTGAAGACTTGTTCGCCGTCTTGGTTCACGCAATAATGCTCAAACACCGTTTCGAGCTTCTCTCTGAAGTTCATCTTGACGCAATCATTGAGCTTCTGGAACATCATTTCGCGATCCTTCAGGTCGATGAGGCGGTCGCAGAAGACGCGCAACGCTTCGTGGTACCACAGCCGTATGAATATTTTCTTGTCCGTGACAGACTCCTTTTTGATCAACGAACAACCGACGATAACACGCGAAATGTCGCGCAGATTGAAAATGTAGTGGGACTTCGCCGGCGTGGCACGCAGTTCGTTCTGCACTGTTCGGTAAATTTGCTGTGTAGCGTTCACGATTTGATTGGTCGTCAGAAACACATCGTTGCCATGTCCGGTGCGCCTGAAACCGTTTATCAGCACATTCACGAAGATCCGGTTCATCGTGTCCTCCATGAATGTGTTGATGGAGAAAATATTGAAGTGGTTGAGGAAGCGCGCGTAGACGTCTTGTCGACTGCCGCCCGGCAGACCGCACGCACTCACAAACACCAGATCTTTGAGGTAGATTTTGGTGCTGTCCTTGAGGTCGTAAACGTGGCCGTAATCGAAGTATTGGCGGAGCAATTCCAACGGAGGCTGGGCCCCATAAAAGTCCTTCACCGGCATGTTCATGTCATCCACGAAGATGACCGTTTGCATCCCCTTCGGAGGACCGTAGATACCGCGTTTTAGTTTGACGAGCTAACCCAGAAATTCGATTTTGCAATTAGTGATTTTGTAAGCTAATCTTTCTGGACGTGACCTACCTTAGAAATGAGAAGTTCCTGGGTCTGGTTCGCGGTTATCATTACGGTGAATGTTATAAAGGCCGACTCGTATGTCTCCTTGTTTAGTTTATTCATGAGGAAATTCTGAATGTAGGCACTCTTGCCGGTTCCTGTCGGTCCAACCAGAAGCATTCTCTTGCGATACTGCAATAAAAATAATTTCGAATAATCCCATATATATATATATATCCCTCAACTGACCTTGATGTGCATTTCCAATAGGTAGATGTAGCGGCCTGTATCCAGCGTCGGCACCTGCACACCTAGCGACGTCTCCTCGACTTCCATTCTCCTAGCTAACTCCGGCCAGGACTTCCAGAATCCCTTCTGCTTGAAGATGTACACGTAGTCGACTACCAGTCCTTCGACAGGAAGCGATACGTCCAGCTTACCGATTGCTTCCGGCACAATCGTGTCCTCTCCACTCCACATCTAAAACAATAGGGAAATGTTTCAGATTTTCAGGGAATTTCCCTTTCTACTCACGTTTCTGAAGAAGGCATCGAATTTCTCCCGCGAAGAGCTGTCCAGCAGACCCGCCACGCCCCACAGCACGGATATAATTGTGGCAGCTTGCAGATGCACACTCAAGTGTTTCTCGTAATCCTCTGAGTTTTCTTCTATTGCCTCAGCCAGCAGCATTTCGAAGATGTCAAAGGTTGTCGTCAAGCAATTGAACTCACCGGGGCTCAGATGTTGTTTGCATACTTTCCTCACGAACTCTTGGCACTGAAAAGAAGCTCTTCACAAAACAGAGTTCAAAGGTACCAAAACACAATCCCAACCGGTTCCACAAGCCACTCAAGCATCTCCGTTACGTAGGCCACGTTGTCCTCGTTAGCCCAGCGCGGATCGCATTTGTTCAGCCATGATTTGGCGAGTGCGCGCCAGCCCAGCGTAGCTGCCTCCATGTAGATCATTCCACATCGGGACACTGTTGCCGGGGATGCCTGAGCCAGGTCCATTACCTCAAATATCATCGACATTTCGTTGGTCATGGTTATCACTTCGCCGGAGGTCAAACAAAGTTTCTTATTATCGTCCAGGACAGTGTTCATGTTCTCAATCCAGACAGCGTCAACGGGACCGTCGAAGACTACCTGATTAGTAGAGATAACCGCGTTATTCCGATCGATGTTTTGGATAAACTCATGTACTGACCCATTTTCTGTCTGGTGTTGGTGTCATTGCGAATTCGCGGAAGATTCTGGCCACCAAGCCGTCTGTCCACTCGTACGACACAGGATCGAAGGAACCGTACAGCTGGCTCATAGTTATTGACTTCGGATTAATAATGCCCATGGACACATGCTGGAAGTAGTTGCTTTTGGACGGTGCTTTGATCTTCAGCGATGACAACACTCTAGCCAGCACCTGCAACGTTTTGCTCTTGCCCGCCAGCGGCTCGCCGACCAACATAAATCCATGCCGAACTATAATCATCTCGTAGGTTTGTATGACTTTCACGAGGAAACTTTCGGCGGGTTGCAAGTTCATCTCTTCGCAAATGGCTTTGAACTCCGTTTCGATGAGGCTGTAGTCGATGTCCGGCAGCTCCACGCCCGGAAATATGTCTGAGATGATACCCTCGAACAGGGGAACGTCGAAGGCTAAGAACTTCGGCAAGTTCACGTCGATCAAAGACCTCAGCAACAAAATATCCTCGTTCTCATTCGGAAACTGCTTCTTGATGTTGCCGCATGCTGAAAGCACCGTCTTCACGGCACGCATTCCGTAATCGTAGTGGTTCTGCGTCGACAGCTGCTCGGAGCAGAGGCGATATGTGGTCACGATCTTCACGGCCAGCTTTCTGGCGTCGACGAATCCGTAGGAATACAGCGAAATCTCACCGATCATAGCGTAGTCCGGCACCATCATCGCCACCGAGCGGAAAAGCACTTTCAAGTTGTCCGGCAGCTCCGAGCGGCCAGCGTAGCCGGGATTCATGGTGATGCACACGTAGCACGCCGGATTCAGCGTCAACTCCGTGTTCTCGAACACAAACTTCGTCACCTTGGCACGGACAGCCTGAATTATGAGCAGTATCTGCTGAGCAATTACCGAAAGCACTTCGAGCTCGATGCGGTTGAACTCGTCGAAGCAGGCCCAGGCGCCACACGACGCCAAACCCTTGAAGAACTTCCCCATCGCCTTGTAGTCCAGGCCGTCCGAGCAGTTGAATACTTTGCACTGCACGGCCAAAGCCTTGGCCAAATCCTTGGTCGTCTCAGTTTTTCCAGTGCCTGCGGGTCCCTCGGGGGCTCCGTTCAAGTGCAGCTGATAAGCACCGACTAGGGTGCGGTAACAGCGATCGGTCAAAGGCGTGATCACCAATCGGTCCGAGTTGCCCAAGTACTCGTTGGCATAGGCGACCGTTGCGTTAATGATGCGCACCCAAGTGTCGCCGTCCTCCCAGTAGTAGCGCAGCTGCGACGTCCACTGGAAGTCCAGTTCACTGTTGATCTTCAGACGAATCAGCTCCTCGACCACGTCCTTGGCATGGACATCGATGACGATCAGCGACTTTATAGTAATGCGATTCAGATTGGAGATGGTTTTCGATCGAATCAACGCCACGATGTCTGTCAGATCGTTGTTCAACTCCTTGAAAAAGCTCTGAATTACTGCCTGGCTGGCAAGAGACCGTCGCAGCGACACGTGCACATTTGCTGCCCAATAAACTTGCGACACGCACAGCACCACCATCTGAGGCCAGCGCAGCACCCACTCGAATCGCTTCAGCGTCGGGTAGTTGCTATAGGACAATTCCGTTTGGTAGCGCACCGCTTTCAGCATTTCGCCCTCCACGGCCAAAAGCCACTTTTCGACACTTCCGCCTGCCGCTGCAGTAGAAACTTGGTCGACAAATGGAATGTTCTCCTTATCGCTGCTCAACATGGAGAGAACGTTCAACTTCTCATCAAATTCCAAGCTGTCAACGCCCTCGAAGCATTTACTTAAATGCGGCAGGACACGCATTGGATCCTTCGTTTCGGACAGTATCTCGAGCATTTCGTCGTTGGACAGGAAGAAGAAGCGCGGGAAGAACAGACGCTTCCTCTCTAAATAATTAGTGACTCCAGTTGTTATGTCGTCCAGTAGGCCAACCGCTTTCTCGAGCGACTCCAGAAGACCGACCGCCGGGCCCGTTTCCATAACCAGCGGCTGCCTGAGAACCATGCCCATATTTCGAGTGAATGTTTGCTCGACCACCGTGAACAGACGGCCCTCCTCCGGCATCTGGGCCACGATGTCCTTCGAGGAGAAAATGGGCAGCAAGTAAAGGAAGTTCGACTGCACTTTGCCCCACTGCTCTAGCGTCTCGTTGACGCGCATTATTTTCTCATACCAAGCAAATACCTCCTCCTCGCAGGGCTTCATGAAAGCCGAGCCACGCATCGTCAGCGTCTTCAATATGTGATCGTCCAGCAGCGCTTGAATGTCGTCCAGGTTGTTCAGGATCTGAACTCCGGTCTCCTTGTACGGTCCAGTGGGGAAAACTCGGTTTTCCCACTCTTTAATCATGGCGTGCAAATTGTTCTGCAGCTGCAACTCTTTGTTTGCACTCACGCTTATTATTTCGAACTGGTCGAGACGGTCGTCCAGATTGTAGTTGATTATCTTGCGCAGCGTGGTGCCTGCGTTCGGAGTCAGATCGAAGCCGGCGATCTCGGACATATCCTGCCAGTGGCGCTTCCTCAACGCGGGGTTGCACATGATGTTAACTATAAACATCGGGGTCGTCATGTTCTTGATGTCGTTGATCATTCTCGTGCACAGACGAAGAGGTATCGGGTGCTTGTTAACATCGGGATCCTCAGTTTGCCCCTGAAATTACATCAAATCAAGCAAATTAGCTAAATGTTTGGGATTGTCGGGGGTTTTTTGGGTAAAACCTACTCGGAATTTAACAATCGGATTTTCGATGTTATCCTGCCGTATTCTCTGACGATATATCTTTTGATTTTTTTGGAACTCTTTTAGGATGTTATCAACCGTGACTTCTACGAACTTCGAGTCCAAGTACTCGAAAGGACCGTCCATCCACAGATTGTAGTAGCGGAGCCATTGTATGCATAACCTGAAAGCGGTTACGATATTCATTAGAGTTTTCACAAGGTTTTCTAAGTAACAATGAATTCATACCTCAACAAACTGGCGAACGGAAATACGTATTCCTTTAAAATATGCAGTTCCGGGTATTGACTTTGCTGTATCTTCAAGAGTTTCTCCTCCTTGTTTATCCATGCCACGTACTCGTCGAATGCGGTCAGTTGATCCATGAAGCTCTGCAGCAAAATGTAGCTCTCCTTCAGCTTGGTCGGCTCGCTCATGTCGTTGATAACAGTCAGCTTCGGAATAAGCTCCTCGATGTCTTCGGTCAACTTCTTGCAAACCGCCTGCAGGTGCTCTTCGAAGTTGAACTTGTACGTTTCCTGCTGCAAGGCGTTGTACTCGCATATTTCCTCGATGTCCTTGAGCCAGTTGATGGTTTTAATAGTGAGACACAGATGCTCTGGCGACATTTCAGTCAGCTCGACCAAATTGGTGCCCACCTTCAGGCAGTCCTGGATGCGATCGCGCAGCTCGAATATTTTCTCCTTCTTCACATACACCATGTAATCGCCGCTTTCCAACAGCTCCTCGGTAGTCGTCGGTATGGCCATCGCTCTCTCTTTTATCGTCTCGAACTCGTTGCAAATGTCCTCCTCGGTCCTGATGTGTTCCTTCACGATTTCTTCTATAATCTGTGTAATTATGCTGTCCGCTGACTGGCGCAGCTTTTTAATAGCCGGCTCGTTGTAAATATTGGCCAAGGCGAAGAAGTCGCGCTTAGGCTCGCTGCGTAACTCGTTAATGTACTCGTTGTAGAAGTCAATCTTGCTGAAATACTCATCGAACTCGCGCGGCTCACCGAGAAATTCCATGATGTCGTCACGCGTATGTTGGCCGTACAAGTATTGATACTTCACTTTGTAATCCTCGTTGTACTGAACGATGACACTGTAAGTTTCAGCGAGCACTTTCCACAGCTTGGTTATGAACTCCGCCTGAAACGTCTCGTTCAACTCGATGTTCATGTGTTCTCGGGCGAAGTTGAGGCAGTTCGAGTCGACCTGCGGCTGCATCGCTTCCATCTTGTAACCTACGGCGGCGATATCCTTAACTATGGTCTTGTAAATGTATTGAATGGTGTGCAGGCTGGGATTGATTTCAATGTCATCGCCGAATTCGGTATATTCCTGCGTTACTCGCAGCATCGGTATCTGCAGTGGGTCGGAGCAAATCTTTAACATGTGATCGAACGTGCGCTGCTTGATGTTATTGATTTGGCGATTTATTAGGCCCTCGACGGCGAGAAATGCTGTGGGCCATGCTGCTGCTGGCATGATGCGTTTTCGGAACTGTCTTCTGAGTATGGAGATTATTTTCGGGCACCACGTGTAACGGATGAACGTATCGGCCACACCCAACTGATCGCGTATGTATTTGAGGAAAGCCTGGTACGAGCGAACGATTCGTCCGCCCAATCCCAGTTCCACGTTACTCGAAAGTATGGAGATGCCGATGCCCATGTTTGTTAAATTCACCAGCAACTCCGGCAACTCCAGTTCCGACAGATTCAACACCATGCGTAAAGGGATGCACGTGATTAGTAATCTGCGGGCAAGTTTACTGCGGTTCGCCAAGAATTTCGCATAGTTTTCCGTTTTGCCGGGCAGACGGTAATGGAAATCTTTCTTCGGTAATTCGAAGTCCTTCGGGTCTTCGTGCTCGAATTCCGGATGTATCAAAATCTTCTTCATGCTGTATATTTTCATCAACTTGTCGAACTCTTCATTCACATCCTTCATATACCGCTGCACTAGCTCCGGATACTTGCGCTTCAGTCTGTCGGGTGCGTAGCTGAGTAGCTTTGCCTCGGTGCGTCGCAGCATCTTCGGCACCACAATATTGCGTACCTCACGACGCAGATTGTCGATGTAGTGCGACTCGGGCAGGTAACGCTTCTCCGGACTTTTACTCAGCGGCCGCCTGCACAGTTTGATCTTATCTACGGCGGCTTTGTGTTTCAGCAAGGCGAATTGCCGACTTCTGCGGACATCAGCGATGCGGAATTTCAACAGCGGATTCTTTGTGTAGTCTTCATTGTCGTACTGCGACAAATCCGACGGCGGCTTGTAAATTTGCTGCAGTTTCTTCTTAAACATGCTTCAAACTCTTTTCTCAATTCTTTGGCAAAATATCTAGAAATATATGATATAATATCGATAATATAAAAGAATAATAGAATTGTCAGCTTGATTAGTTTTGTTTATTTTCAAAGATATTCGGATTGGTTGTTAGGGTGAAATGAAAAGGGCGTTTCAAATATTTCAAAATGTGATTTCTGTCTGGCAACTTAATTCTAGCTCAATGAAATTCAATCGACTAATAGACTATTAATTAAATGTGACTAATGAATGGAAATATCAAGGAAATATTACACTTTATTGCATTGTATTGTTTGTTGTTGACAATATAAAACTGAAACTTGAATTTTGAAGAATAAGTTGAAGCAATACAAATGTTTAAAGCGACGATTCGTAACAGGGAATTATTTATAATTACATGTACTTTCCACAACAATAATATCAATTCTTATTTCTAATAAACTACAAAACATGAGGATTTTTCTTTAGTCCAAATCTAGACGAATCCCAAAATATCCGCACACAATACTATTTTTTTTTAATTTTAACTAAATTAAAACAACTGTTTCTACACTATCCTTAACATAAAATAATACCGAGTAAGATAAGTTTATAAAGACAATCTGATTGTGAGATATTTGGTAAAATATTCAATATTTGGCGATACGCTTGCGTTCGTACTATGTTTCGAAATGTAGAACGTAGTCTTTAAGTGGGCCTGGTAAATTCAAGCGATTTATATTTTGAGCCAGTTTTCGGTTCAACGCTTTGTAGATGGCAATGCGTGCCAAATGCTTAAGAGTTCGTGGTTTACGATATAAAGACGAAATCAACGATATTAACTGTTCTGTCTTTTTGCTCGGCACTTGGGCAACGTAGAAATTGTGCAGAGATTTCAGGCAATTGTAGAGCGGATCATGTTGCATAGTTAGGAAAAACAAGTGTATGATGCGTGTGAATGTCAGCTCCGGATCATTCAGAATGAATTCTTTCTTAGTTATTAAGAAAATGTAATAAAATAGAATGTATCTCGAATTTGTGCGAAATGAATTGCGAAGCGAACTTTCGCCAATAGCTGCTTGTCTGGAGCAAGCAGTGCCATCCGGTGAGGCAGTGCCATTGGTGCCATCATCGGGCGACACATTATTCGCGCCATGGCACAATCCTTCGCCGTAATTGGCGATTTCATTTGAGAAGATTGTGCTTCCTGGAGTGGACTTATTACTTAGTACAATATTCGGATCGGCCCCATACTGTATGAGGGCCAACGTAAGCTCGTAAATGCATTGCATGTCGGGGCAGGTGCGCACGTTCTGTACCATGTCCATGACTGCCTGCAGAATGTGCTGATATGTTTGGTTACAGTCGAGTCCGTGCTGCAGCAGCAGCAGCAAGATGTTTTTGATAAATTCAAAATTGATGCGTTTTTGTGCGTCACAATTAAGCGTAAAATTTTCACTAACTGTAAACACGAGAACGTGCAGAGGCGTCAGATTGGCGCGATACGAACAGTTGGGATTGGCGCCATGCTGTAAAAGAATGCGTATGCAGTTCAAGTAGCAGACCTAAAAACGAAAATTTAACTAATGTCGTTTGTGAGGTTTGCAGTCATACTTTCATGGAGTGAGTGAAATGATGCAATTGGTCCTTGTTTATGAGAGGAACTAGACAGACCATTATAGGCACAGAACCATCGCGACCCACGATATTCGGATCACCTGCAAATTTTGTACAAATTATCATCTATTAATTGCTATTTCCACGGCATTACAAACCGTCCTCCTTAATTAACATGTTCAGCAAATCGAAGCAAACCTCCCAATCACGTACGTGGCGAAAGACACTAGCTAAGGCGCTGTTCCCGGCCTGATTAATTGAAATTTTCGCACCATTCTGCAGCAAGAAGCGCACCAAATGCAACACGTCCCATTTGCTCCACTTGTCATAACCGTATCTAATATTAAATATTTCAAGCAACATTTATTTATATTGCCTTTTACAATGCGATTCATGCTCACCTTGCCTCTTCTAAGGCATATCGCACAATCAGTGCGTGCAACGGCGTGTTACCAAGAGAATCCGGCTCATTTATTAGTTCCTTACATCCGCGTTCTAGAAGAATGCGCAACGTGCTTAACGTATCTTCGGCCGATTTTCGCGCAGCGAAAATAACTGCATAAGAAAGAAGGCTACAATAAAGGAATTTACAGCGCGCGGAAGGGAAATCCTTTTACCCACCAACGTGCAACAAGGTCATTTGTTGCGTGCACGTGCGCACAGTAGTGACGGCTCCGTGTTGTATTAGCAACTCAAGGAAGCGGCCATCGTGAAGAACTGCTTGATGTATCGGATAATATTCATCCTTTATCAGATTGATCTCCTCAGATCGAGTGATGACTAATTGTTGAACACAGTTCCAAGCTCCCCGTTCGCAGGCCAAATGCAACAGCGGCTTCTTCACACGAAATGGCATCTGTGAAATAGCAAATAAACTCGAGTTGTGCCTTGCAATGTTCGATATGTGCAAACCCAAGGCTCTTCCATTTTTTGTGCCAGTATGTTCAGGACACTAATTTGATCTCCGTCGATGGCGTAGCAGACAGCATTCTGCAGTTTAGTGTTAGACCGATCACAAACTCCGACGTCATCGTAATTGCCATGGTATTTGCCGCTTTCTTCGCAATTATGCGAATGCGTGCCGGGAAAGCACATCCGGGAATCGGTATCGATGCGTGCACCATTTTTCAAAAGCAGTTCTACGCATTCTTCGTAGCCTTTGAGGCAGGCGATATGCAGCGGGAGTGAACAGGGGCTGCGATTAACGTCCAGACGATGTCGGTGCAGCAGCCATTTGGTGAGGTCGATGTGGTTAAGGCCTACAGTCCGTTGCAAAATGTTGTAGCCACAGTCATCATGAACTACTAAAATGTTTTCATTCTACAATTGGAAGAATAAATAAACAACACGATTATGAACCATTGATTGAAGACAGAGTCTTTTTTAGCGTATATATTTTTGCCACTTTTGCATATATGTACATCGACGTCAAAAAGGACGCACTAGATCTTTTCCTCTGAAGGACAAATTCAATATGCAATTCGCACTTCGTTGTAGGACACAATTATACATTTACCTTTGGAATCTGCAACAACAAACTTTCTAATGTTTGTATTGATATTTTAGGATTCGCTCGCAATATTTCGAAAATTGTTTGTATTTTCTCTTCGGTTGCTTTGGACACTTTATGACCGTCACGATGCGACAAAAGTGCTGATCCTGAACGAAAAACTTGACTCACAGAGCCACCCATATTGAAACCAAGTTCATTTCTCGCCTAATCGGAATCTCGTTAATAAGATTATTAATACCTGATGGTAATTTTTAACGAATTGAATTCTTTTAGCAACCACTGCTAATATTACGCTGGACATCCGCAGTGCTGTTGCAGCCAACACGTTGCAAGCAAACGTGTTTGAAGTTAGAAAGTGCAAAAACAGTATTTTATACATGCATGATGGAATGGCATGATGGAACTTACATTTCACATGAATGAAGCAGTTCCACTGGAAAAGTCATTTAAATCAGCATTTTCATAAAGACAGCAAAATTTTGCTTCTTGCTCTTTTGATCGGATATCCACCACAATGGATGTTGTTGGATTTTCAGGGAAAATAAGAATGTTTTTGTGCAGCTAAATTGATATTTCATACAAAACTCCACAGCAAACATAACATCACAAATTATTGTACTGATTGAGTTTTATTATCATCCATTTATCATTCCCAAAAATCCAAAATAAAAAAAATGGGAAAATTACTGGAAACACACCTTGAAAAAATAACGCAAATTCGCTGTGTGTATTATAGACAGACTATAATTTCTTATTTTAACAATATCACACATACAAAAGAAGATTGGTGAAGTAAACAGTAACATTAAACACTTTATTCACGAAATAAAATAATTTCTATTTGGGATTTTTGGTCATTTCCTGTTTAAATTTGATGAATTATGGGAAATTTTGGTTTAATTTTAGAAAAATTAATTTAAAAATTCCCATGTGGGAGTTTTTTTTCTCCCTGGGAAAAGCGGAATTTTACGTGGGAGTTGGTGGCAACGCTGCTGTGCGGTCTGAACGTGACAATTCAATGAGAACCATTTTGAAAAATATCTCTTAACACGGTCGGATGCAAAGTTCTTTCTGCTGTGAATTTCTAATTGAATAAAATAATAACAATATCTTTTATAAAGGATAGCTATTTATATAAAAAAACATCTAAAGTGTAAGTGTAACAATAATCTAATTGTGTAGTTATAAAATTTGAATAGAGCAAAATAAGTTAATATGTAACCTCTTAATTGGAGTATTTTGGGGTCACCGCCACACCCAGCTTGAAAAAATGAAATTCAATAATATCATCATAGCAAACTAAACTAAACTCTTGCAACAACGAATTATTATTTCAAAGAACTTTTTTAATATAAAGTTCCCAAAATATAGTATTGGAAAATGTATGCAAAAATTTTTTTTAAGTGAAGACGTCATTTCCAAATATGTACAGAGATATTCAAAACTTTAATAAAGATAATGAAAATAAAAAATTAACTATGGTATAAGCCATTTTTTCCAAATTCAGCTTATTAAAAACAACACTTTTCACTAACTTGATGAAGTCATATAAAATTGTGTTTGCGTGTGTGTGTGTGGAGAAACTCTTTTGCTGTGCTGTCACTCTTTCGCTCTACCTGTATTTCTGTGAGAGGGTTGGCTAACTTTCGCCACCCCTTTATTTACATTTGTTCCTGCCGCTAAATTGTTTTTGAATATGAATGCTCAAGGTATGCGCCGAATCGAACCTGGATTAACTCATTTATTAAAGAAGAAAATAATTCAATTATTTCTTGTGGTAAAATGTATTGAATTTCTTGGTTTCCAATGCATATATTCTTTGTTAAAACAATTGTTTTATTGCCTATTTGTTCTACTTATTGAATTCCCACCGAAGCCACAACAAATACATACGCAAATATTAATTGATAGGATATTACGTCATCACTATTTTTGTTTTCTAGAAATGCTTTTGGAGCCTCTCTCATTGCTCCATTCTGCTGATGGACAGTAAAGCACTTGAATGCTATTTTACGAGCATGAATATTTTCATGCGTGTATATGTATGTGTGTGTGTTGAATAAAACTCTGGAATTTGAATCAAAATAATGTTGCTTTCAATTATCTAATAGTACGTAGATAAAAATGGTGTTTGTATATACTTATTCGATTTCAATTCAGTTGTGTAAATAGTAAATTGCGGCGTTAAATTATGAGTTTTACTGTAGCATTTATTCCATTTAAATGGGGCTCAGGGAGTTTGTTTTGTTTTCGTCTCTCTATAATTGAAGTTATTCTATAAATATGTATGTATGTACATAGAGTATATGCAAATTCCTGCGCAGTCGCGCACAATATTTTCTCACGTTTCAGTATGTTTTTTCAATTGAGCAGTTTGATTACTATTTATCTGCTATTCCTTGTTACTGACCTATATGTAATATGCATGTAGTTACTTATTTCGTAAGATTGCATCAATATAGGACACATTGGGTATAGGATCTGAAGTAGTCCCACCTTTTTGTGAAATGGAAATTGAACTGATTCGTAATTTGAACTGTCAGCTTAGTACAAATCTTGCATAACCAAAGTTCATATTTCATTTCAAATATTCAATTTGATTTCATGGAAGTGTGACGCCCAAAAATTTACGTGTTTATTTTGTAGAAATCTTACAAAATTGTGAATTTGTGATATGCAGCTTAAACTACTTCAAATAATTGTAAAATAACGTATCTCAAAAACTACTTCAAGGACGTAGAACGACGATAACGGTATATTTGGCACATTGCTAACTTTATCACTGTTTGTATTGTAGTTCTGATTTCTCTGAAACATGATTCAAGTCAACCCAAGCTAATTATAAATTAAACGTGACGTCATTCTGCAAATATTTCCAACTTGAATTTACTCTGCATTACCGTTTCAGGCGATAATAATTGATTGACTCTGAATAAACGGTATCAATCTTCAGCATGCAAAATGACGAAAACAGCAGAGATAATAAATCACCTACTAGCGCTAAAGCCCAGCTGTGAAGCGAGAGAAAGAGAGAGATTCAGAGGCTGGTTTTTACAGCAGTTTAGAACAGAAAACTACTTACGAAATTCCAGTTTGGAAGAATTTTCAGTGTACTTTTTAAATGCAGTTCACTTGATCGTTGAACAACATCTGAGAACAAATGAAAACGGTACACCGAGGAAGTGTACGACGCCGCTACGTTTACCGAAAGTGATTGTAGCCAACAACTCAACTCCAAAACTTGCACCAGTGCCTCAATGTGAATCAAGCCCAGTTCCATCAACCACTCCAATAAAGACATCAATAACTAATTTGGACAAAGAGGGAGAATCTCTTTTAGAGCGCTTGTCGCAGAATAAAAATCGAAGCATTTTGTTGGAACAAGGAGAATGTGATGAACATAATTTAAGTAGTTCTTTAGACAGCTTGAGCAATGCATCAACTCCTTTGCGACAGGTGCCTTCCTATCCTCTGCTTAACAGTCACAACCAGAATCGACGTCCTAATAAAAGCTTTAATTGCGATGCCTGCAGCACGCCGAAAAGTTCGGAAAAGGCGCCACGTTGCAGCGGCGCAGTGGGAGGTTCGACTTCGATTTGTTTAGGCGACTTCATGATTCACAGCAGGACATCTAATAAAAAGTCAAGCTCGAACAGTGGAAAACCGAGGAAACGTGTGGTGCCCACTAAGATTTCCACTTCTTCCTCAGCTAATAACACACCGTTCGTTAACCATTCGACTTTTAGTAATGAAAACAACATCTTGAAAATCTCCACCACAGAAATCGACGACAAGAACAAGTGTTCCATACTGAAAGCGCGAATGACGCTGAAGCAAAATGCGAAGGAAATTAGTCGCGAGTGGGAGAGTTCAATTAAAGACAGCAAACAAATCAATGTCTCTAATGCAGTGTCAAGAAGCGAGCAAACAACTGATATTAATCACGATAAACTTCTTTCTGCTATAAAAATGCAGAACACTGAGCAACTCGCAACTGTCGAAAGAATAGCAGCTGTCTACTCAATACTAATGGACATGAATTATGTAACAAATGTGCTCAGCGAGATATCGTTTCTAGTGAATGTTTTAAATGCCGTCGAGACGGAAGACGGCGGCGCTGCTGATGGAGAGAAATGCGAGAGCTTAAGTCGGAATAGCCTGGATTTACTGCATAACAAAATAAACTGCATCTACTTTACGCTCTGTGTTCTTAACAGCCAACGCACTGTGCTCGGGCTGCTGGATCTCAAGAGTTTGGGTGTAGTTCTTTGCTGTGAACGTTTAATGACGCTGTCTGAAGATTTGAAGGAATTCTTGAATAATATCTACCACAGCAAACAAAACCAATTGCAACAGTTTAGAAGCACAGACGATGACTTCTCAACAACAGCTGCTTGTGACAAATCCTTCAGTAACGTTTACTTTCAGGAGGACAGTGATTCACGGCACAACTTCCCCTCCAACAGTGAGTTTGGTGCCTTCAAATCGCAACGCGACGTCTTTTACAATGCACTGAAATTGTGGGAGTCGAAACATCTGCATGTAGCTTGGAGTTTTCAGCAGGAAATAACACCGAAAATAAGGGAAATATTTCGTTTTTCAGAACATCCCGTCAACATGGCGCACTTGGCAGAATTATTTGTATCGCAGCTACTGATTTCATCGAATTATACAGCGTCGCCAGAAGAAATCGGCGTCGATGTCGACCTGCAAAAGTTTTCTAAACTAACGCAACGCCTAGTGACACCCAGCAACTTTAGCGTCGACTACAAATTTCCCAACAATCAAGCGTTCTTTCGCAACTTCATCCAGGAAGCACATTCGATCGCTTTCCTAGAACAACTCAAATTGGCGCTTTACAGCAAACTTATAGCGCTGAACGAGTCCACTATCGAGTTATTGGATATGCCGAAGCATGAGGACGAGGATTGTAATAAAGGCTGCCGCCGTAATGAATTCATTGTCCGTCCTAAAGTGTTGTCATCGTTGCTAGTTTTAGCGAAATTCTCCGGTTACGTCACGGTTTTTCCCTTTTATTATTACAGTTGCACACCTTTTGAACACTTCTCCTGCTTGGACAAACCGAAAACAGACTTGCGCAGTTTACTTCAGTCGAATTTAAACCTGGAGAAACTATTAAAAGCGGCAATCGAAAATAGAAAATTGATTATTACTCTTCCTTGGCTGGTGCAGTACTTAGCAATGCTGGATAATGTCACGCTGCAGATGAACAATTACGTGGCAGTAACGCAATTAATGTTCTGCATTTACATAAAGATCGACAGAGGCAAGTCGACACTGGCTTCGACGCCGCTTTTCATAATACGATGCTGCTTGGGTTGGCTGTTCGATACGAAAGCCATTATTGCCGAGCAATACTACAACTTTCGAATGACTGCTTTTCACGAAAAACACAAAGACTTGGAGTGGCTGGAGACAATGTCGTTGTTCAACTCGTCGTCCCGATGCACAGCTGAAAATCAAGTAGCTTTGAGTCCGATTTTGGAGCCCCTTTTAATTGTTGCATGCCCGTTTCTGGCCGAATTCCGCGTTTCTATTATGCCCGCAAAGTGCGCCATGGTGAAGTGTGTTTCGCGCTCAGGCAGATATCGTCATATTACCACACGCATGCCAGAACTGCGATCGTCCAGCGACAGTGAAGACGTCAGTTGTGCTGTGAACCCTGAAGCAAGGAGGAAACTTGCTGAAAATAAATTGATCGAAGCGTTTTTACACTCTCAAAATTCTTCAGCTCGTCGACTGATCGAGTTTATTATAGAACGTATTTACAAATCAACCATTAAAGACGCACAATTCAAAATACTTGTACCATCCAAAAACGCTGCCGAAGCCCAGATTAATGACATTACTTCTCGACACTATGCAGACGTCTCCAAAGCTGTACAAGCCATCCATCAGAGCGCGTTCCTGGCTGCAACGAAAGAGTGGGATGCAACTGTACCAGATATCATCAAAGAGCGAATTTCATCAGCTCTTGAGGCGCTCCTGCCCACTGCCACGGAGCCGATCGTCAAGTCCACTTATTTCGATTTAATCCGTCGCAATACACTCGCCAAGATCAATCAATGGAAGCAGACGAACTTCTTTTCGACGAATTACTATTGCTCAAACGTGGAAGAGTTGATGCAAAAGATTTGCAAACTGCATCCTAGAGCGCATCACCGACCCACAACATCCACGGAGCTGGCGATTGTGAAGCTCGAGCCGTGCCTTTCGAATTGCCTCGACGAATTGCAATACTGGCTTCATTGGACTTCTGTGCGGCCTGAACGTATGCCAGAGGCTTCTAGGCTAATGGAATTTCTGCGACAATTGCCGTTGGTTTTCGAGAACACGCTTCCCACAGCTCTTTATGGTATGCTGGGTGCAGGAACTGTGCAAATAATGCAAAATATCATTGCCATGGATCCAACGCTGCTAACGACTGAACTGATCGATGCTTTCAAATCGCTGTGGTCCAGTGTCGACATGCAGAAGTATGCGATTAAAATAAACTCTAAACACAACAACGAAAGAAATGATGATGAGGAAATGAGTGACTGCGGGTCGATGATTTCTTTTACAACGCCAGGCATTTTTTATGGCTTAGTTACCATTCCGTTCATAGAGTTGATTGGCTCAAATAAAAGCTGTTTTGATAAGTTGAAAGAGGTTCTGCTTGTCCTGATCAAATCGAACTTAATAACGATCGATTTCGTCAATGTTTTGTTTGTGCCGATCTTCAAGCACGAGTGGCATTCGAGTGTGTTTAACGTAATCTCAACGATGCTGCAAGGAATTGCAGATGATAGCAACGGCTGTGAAGGTGGCGAGGGTCTAAATGTCTGCTCCAATTACGACGACATGAAATCGAACCTACTCATGGAAGTATTGGCGGATTTTGCCAGAGATGTTGACAATTTTTAATGTTTTATTTTTGTAAATTGTATTGTTGTGTTTGTTTGGTGGCTTGCTGATGTTCAATTTTAGGCATAAAAGAATTTTTAAATATACGATATATTTTTAATAATGTTTATGAAGATTTGCATTTTTATTTAGAATTAAAAAAGGAAGTTTTGTTGATAATGAAGTAGTTTTTACTAAATACTCAAGACAAGTTGAATTAAGAATTAAGTGAACTAAAGAATTGTTCAATCAGAAATAACATCAATCGTCCAAAAGTGTTTTCATCTGCTTTTTATCTATTTTTAATCATTTAATAAATGACGATTTAACCTGAAAGAGTATAAATTTTATTTTAGATGAATTGTTTATTTGATTTACTTTTGTTTGGCTAATAAAATTATGTTTTGTTGTTTATAGATCGCTATTTTTGAAAACAGCACATGAAGTCTCAGTGTTTCGCCAGTTTTAGTAACTAGAAAACACAACTGAAAAAGGTTAGTCTACAATTTGCAAAATCCTTTTATCGATGTGTTAAATTCTCCAATTATTGCAGGCAACTGATTTTGGAAGGAAACGAACGAACGAACGAACGAACGAACGAACGATCGATAACATGGAAAACTTTACACCGAAAGAAGTGAAGATCCTCGAAACGGTCGAAGACATTCAGGAGCGTCGCGAGCAGGTTCTTTCGCGGTACAATGAATTTAAAATCGAGACGCGTCAGAAGCGCGAGAAGCTGGAGGATTCGCGACGTTTCCAGTACTTCAAGCGGGATGCAGACGAGCTCGAATCGTGGATTCATGAGAAGTTGCAGGCTGCCAGCGAGGAGAGCTACCGCGATCCAACCAATCTCCAAGCAAAAATCCAGAAACATCAAGCTTTCGAGGCCGAGGTGTCGGCACATAGCAATGCTATCGTTTCGCTGGATAACACCGGCCAAGAAATGATCAATCAGCAACACTTTGCTTCGGAAACCATACAACGTCGCTTGGACGAGTTGCACCGTTTGTGGGAACTGCTGCTGAGTCGCCTGGCAGAGAAGGGGCAGAAGTTGCAGCAGGCCTTAGTTCTGGTCCAATTCTTGCGACAATGCGAGGAGGTGATGTTCTGGATCAAGGACAAGGAGGCGTTCGTTACTGCCGACGAGTTCGGTCACGATTTGGAGCATGTCGAAGTACTTCAGCGCAAGTTCGATGAGTTCCAGAAGGACATGGCTTCGCAGGAGTATCGCGTCACTGAAGTCAATCAGCTGTCGGATAAACTCGTCCAAGACGGCCACCCAGAGCGCGACACAATCAGCAAGCGTAAGGAGGAGCTGAACGAAGCATGGCAGCGCCTGAAGCAGCTTGCTATAGTCCGTCAAGAGAAGCTCTTCGGCGCCCACGAGATTCAGCGTTTCAACCGTGACGCTGACGAAACAGTTGCATGGATTGCAGAGAAAGACGTAGTTCTCTCATCGGATGACTACGGGCGCGATCTCGCGAGTGTTCAAGCCCTTCAGCGCAAGCATGAAGGAGTGGAGCGCGACTTGGCAGCTCTTGAGGACAAGGTTTCGACACTGGGCGCGGAAGCGCAACGCCTGTGCTCAATACACGCTGATCACAGCGAACAGATACGCGACAAGCAAGCAGAAATCGCCGATTATTGGCAAAGCCTCACCGCAAAAGCACGTGAGCGCAAACAAAAACTGGACGAGTCCTACTTTTTGCACCGATTCCTGGCCGACTTCCGCGACCTAGTTTCGTGGATAAACGGCATGAAAGCTATTATCTCAGCGGATGAGCTGGCTAAGGATGTAGCCGGTGCAGAAGCCCTCCTGGAGCGTCACCAGGAGCACAAAGGCGAAATAGACGCTCGCGAAGACAGCTTCAAACTCACCACGGAGTCGGGACAGAAGTTGTTGGAGCGCGAGCACTACGCAGCCGCGGAGATCCAAGAGAAACTGGCGGCTCTGGAGAACGACAAGAGCTCCTTGCTGTCGCTGTGGGAGGAGCGTCGCATTCTCTACGAGCAGTGCATGGATTTGCAGCTCTTCTACCGTGACACTGAACAGGCCGACACGTGGATGGCCAAGCAAGAAGCCTTCCTGGCCAACGAGGATCTTGGCGACTCGCTGGACTCCGTGGAGGCGTTAATAAAGAAGCACGAAGACTTCGAAAAGAGTTTGGCAGCGCAGGAGGAGAAAATCAAGGCCTTGGATATCTTTGCAACGAAACTGATTGATGGGCAACATTATGCAGCCGATGATGTGGCACAGCGCAGACAAATGCTCTTAGCACGTCGTGCAGCACTGCAAGAGAAGTCGGCCAAGCGCAGGCAGCTGCTCGAGGACTCCAATCGCTATCAGCAATTCGAACGCGATTGCGACGAGACCAAAGGCTGGATCAGCGAGAAGCTGAAGTTCGCTACCGACGACAGCTACCTCGATCCCACGAACTTGAACGGTAAAATGCAGAAGCACCAGAATTTCGAGCACGAACTAAACGCCAACAAGTCGCGCATAGAGGACATCACGACGGTCGGAACGGAGCTGATTGAGAAGCAGCATTATGCCGCTGACCAGATTAATACGCGCATGCAGGAGATCGTCGTGTTGTGGGAGACGCTGGTGCAGGCGTCGGACAAGAAGGGCACCAAACTGAACGAGGCGTGTCAGCAGCAACAGTTCAACCGCACAATCGAGGACATCGAACTGTGGCTGAGCGAGATTGAGGGCCAACTGCTTTCGGAAGATCACGGCAAGGATTTGACGTCCGTGCAGAATTTGCAAAAGAAGCACGCACTGCTTGAAGCCGACGTCATGGCCCACCAAGATCGCATTGAAAGCATCAAGGTGGCCGCTAACAAGTTCATTGAATCGGGCCACTTTGACGCTGACAACATTCGCAATAAGGAAGCCACTTTGTCGAGCCGCTACACTGCGCTGGCCGCTCCCATGGCAGAGCGAAAGCAACACTTGCTCGACTCCTTGCAGGTTCAGCAGTTGTTTAGGGACCTGGAAGACGAAGCTGCGTGGATACGGGAAAAGGAGCCGATCGCTGCATCGACAAATCGCGGACGCGATCTGATTGGAGTGCAGAATCTGATTAAGAAGCATCAAGCCGTTTTAGCCGAAATCAACAATCACGAAGCTCGCTTGCTCAATGTGATTAGTTCGGGAGAAAACATGCTCAAGGATCAGCCTTTCGCAAGCGACGACATTCGCCAACGTTTGGACGCCTTGCAAGAACAGTGGAACACCATCAAGGAGAAGTCGCACCAACGCAAGCAAGATCTGGACGATTCGCTGCAGGCACATCAGTACTTTGCCGATGCCAATGAAGCCGAGTCGTGGATGCGTGAGAAGGAGCCGATTGCTACAGGCAACGATTACGGCAAGGACGAGGATTCCTCCGAAGCGCTGCTAAAGAAACACGAGGCGCTCGTTTCCGATTTGGAGGCGTTCGGAAACACTATTCAGGGATTGCAAGAGCAGGCTAAGAACTGCCGCCAACAGGAAACGCCGGTGGTGGACATCACTGGCAAAGAGTGCGTCGTCGCCCTCTACGATTACACGGAGAAGTCTCCACGTGAAGTGTCCATGAAGAAGGGCGATGTCCTCACTCTGCTGAACTCGAACAACAAGGACTGGTGGAAGGTGGAAGTTAACGATCGCCAAGGCTTTGTCCCCGCTGCCTACATTAAGAAAATCGAAGCTGGTCTCAGCGCCAGCCAACAAAACCTTGTCGATAATCACTCCATTGCGAAGCGACAAAATCAAATCAACTCCCAATACGACAACCTTCTGGCACTCGCTCGCGAACGCCAAAACAAATTGAACGAAACGGTGAAAGCGTACGTGTTGGTGCGTGAAGCGGCCGACTTAACCAACTGGATAAAGGACAAGGAGAACCATGCTCAAATCGCAGACGTGGTCGGTGAAGATCTGGAAGAAGTCGAAGTTTTGCAGAAGAAATTCGACGATTTCAACGACGACTTGAAGGCCAACGAGGTGCGTTTGGCCAACATGAACGAAATCGCCGTTCAACTCACTTCTCTGGGACAAACTGAAGCTGCACTCAAGATACAAACGCAAATGCAGGATCTGAACGACAAGTGGAACAACCTGCAACAGCTGACAGCTGAGAAGGCCAGCCAGTTGGGTTCAGCGCACGAGGTGCAGCGCTTCCATCGCGACATCGACGAAACGAAAGATTGGATCGCCGAAAAGGAGAACGCACTTAACAACGACGACCTTGGGAAGGATCTGCGCAGTGTGCAAACGCTGCAACGCAAGCACGAAGGCGTGGAGAGAGACTTGGCTGCTCTGCGCGATAAAATCCGTCAACTGGATGAGACAGCGAATCGCCTCATGCAGTCGCATCCAGACACAGCCGAACAGACGTACTCCAAACAAAAGGAAATCAACGAAATGTGGGATCAGATAATAACCAAGTCCACTCTTCGCAAGGAGAAGCTCCTCGATTCGTACGACTTGCAACGATTCCTGAGCGACTATCGCGATCTATTGGCATGGATCAACTCCATGATGAGTCTGGTCACGTCCGATGAGTTGGCAAACGATGTCACGGGCGCAGAGGCACTTATTGAACGCCATCAGGTAAGCGAATTCGGTTCACGCTAAGCAATTAACTACTAATTCTCTTCTTTTTTATTGTTTCTTCATCGTCGACTTATTAAAGGAGCATCGCACGGAGATCGATGCCCGCGCTGGCACATTCGCGGCTTTTGAGCAGTTTGGGAACGAGCTGCTCCAAGCCAATCACTACGCATCGCCCGACATCAAGGAGAAGATCGAGGATTTGGCCAAGACACGCGAAGAGCTGGAGAAAGCCTGGACCGAACGTCGTCTGCAGCTGGAGCAGAACCTGGACTTGCAGCTGTACATGCGCGACTGCGAACAGGCTGAGAACTGGATGTCCGCCCGCGAGGCCTTCTTAAATACAAACGACGACGTCGACGGCGATGACAAGGGCGACAACGTGGAGGCGCTTATTAAGAAACACGAAGACTTCGACAAAGCAATCAACGGGCATGAAGAAAAAATAGCTGCTTTGCAAGTGCTCGCCGATACTTTGATCAACCAAAATCACTACGCCTCGAACTTGATCGACGACAAACGCCGGCAGGTGTTGGAACGCTCGCGCCACTTGAAGGAGGGTCTCATCGAGAAGCGGTCTCGTTTGGGCGACGAGCAGACTTTGCAGCAGTTCTCACGCGATGCCGACGAAATAGAAAACTGGATCGCGGAGAAGCTGCAACTGGCGACGGAGGAGAGCTACAAGGATCCAGCCAACATTCAGTCGAAACATCAAAAGCATCAGGCATTTGAGGCGGAGCTGGCTGCAAATGCCGACCGCATCCAGAGCGTTCTGGCCATGGGCGGCAACCTAATTGACAAGCAACAGTGCAGCGGCTCGGAGGATGCAGTGCAGAAGCGACTCACGCAAATCGCTGATCAGTGGGAGTATCTGACGCACAAGACCACTGAAAAGTCTCTGAAGCTGAAGGAGGCCAATAAGCAGCGCACTTACATTGCTGCTGTCAAGGACTTGGACTTCTGGTTGGGCGAGGTCGAGAGTTTGCTGACCACTGAAGATTCTGGTAAGGATTTGGCCTCGGTGCAAAACCTTATGAAGAAACATCAGTTGGTCGAAGCGGATATTGTTGCGCACGAAGATCGCATCAAAGACATGAACAACCAGGCCGATTCCTTGGTCGACAGCGGTCAGTTCGACAGCGCTGGCATCCAGGAGAAACGCCAAAGCATCAACGAACGCTACGAGCGCATCTGCAATTTGGCCGCCCATCGCCAAGCTCGTCTCAACGAGGCGCTCACATTGCATCAGTTCTTCCGTGACATTGCCGACGAGGAGAGCTGGATCAAGGAGAAGAAGCTATTGGTCGGCTCCGATGATTATGGCCGTGACTTGACTGGCGTCCAGAACTTGAAGAAGAAACACAAGCGTCTCGAAGCTGAGTTGGCTTCGCATGAGCCGGCCATTCAAGCGGTTCAAGAGGCCGGCGAAAAGTTGATGGATGTTTCGAACTTGGGCGTGCCGGAGATTGAACAACGGCTGAAGGCGCTCAACCAAGCTTGGGCGGAGCTGAAGAATTTGGCGGCTACTCGTGGTCAGAAGCTCGACGAATCACTCATCTATCAGCAGTTCTTGGCGCAAGTGGAGGAGGAGGAAGCCTGGATAACCGAGAAGCAGCAGTTGTTGTCCGTGGATGACTACGGCGACTCAATGGCAGCTGTTCAAGGTCTGCTGAAGAAGCACGATGCCTTTGAAACCGATTTCGCTGCTCACAAGGATCGCTGCTCGTTAATTTGTGACCAGGGAACAGAGCTGGTGGAGGCGAAAAACCATAACGGGGAGTCGATTGGCCAGCGTTGTCAGCAGCTACGCAGCAAATTGGAGAATCTGAGTGCGTTAGCTGCACGGCGCAAGGGTGCGTTGCTGGATAATTCCGCCTACTTGCAGTTCATGTGGAAGGCGGACGTCGTCGAGAGCTGGATAGCCGACAAGGAGAACTACGTGCGCTCCGATGAGTACGGGCGCGACCTCTCCACGGTGCAGACGCTGCTGACCAAACAGGAGACATTCGATGCAGGTGAGTGGACGTCGAATATCTGTCGATTCTCTTGCTGATTAACAATTCTATTGATGCTTGCTTGGCAGGTCTCAATGCATTCGAACAGGAAGGCATCCATAACATCTCAGCGCTTAAAGATCAACTGATCAATGCCAATCACGCGCAGTCAGCTGCTATATTGAAGCGCCACGAGGACGTTATTTCGCGTTGGCAAAAGCTACGTGAAGCTTCCGAAACGCGCAAGCAGCGACTTTTGGCCATGCAGGAACAATTCCGGCAAATCGAGGAACTTTTCCTGAATTTTGCAAAGAAAGCTTCTGCTTTCAATTCTTGGTTCGAAAACGCTGAAGAAGATCTCACAGATCCTGTTCGCTGTAATTCAATTGAAGAAATCCGTGCTCTACGCGATGCGCACGCCCAATTCCAGGCTTCGTTGTCATCGGCGGAGGCAGACTTCAAGGCGCTTGCTTCCCTGGATCAAAAGATCAAAAGCTTCAACGTTGGCCCGAATCCGTACACGTGGTTCACAATGGAAGCACTCGAAGAAACTTGGCGAAATCTGCAGAAAATCATTGAGGAGCGCGATGGAGAATTAACCAAGGAGGCGAAGAGACAAGAAGAAAACGACAAGCTGCGCAAGGAGTTCGCGAAGCACGCTAATCTCTTCCATCAATGGCTGACAGAGACGCGGTAAGTTTAACGAGATTATTAAAAATATCGTAGCAATGACAATTGAACTGAATTCATATGTAAATCCTATTTTTTTATTTAGATATTATATGCTCGGTTATAACGGTCAAGGGTAATAATTTCAATGGACTTTACAATGTTGTTTATTTTGAAATAATCAGCCGCTGCTGTCGCTTCCTAACCTTTAAATTATTAACACAGATACTTTCCTTACAATATTAAATACTCTACTTTTTTCAAAATTGAATTATTAACAGGCGAAAAACGGTTTATCGCAGTTCAACATTGTTTCAATTTAATACTCGCTAAAATATGCTGTACAATAAAGCTTAGAAACGTTAATAATGATGCAGATTGCAAGAGTTTGCATACTTTAGTTTAAATCGCAAAATTCTAACACAAAAAGTCAATCGTTAATTTCAATTGAGAATTTCGTAGTTTCCCCAACGAGTATATATTGTAAAGAGTAAAGAGTAAACAACGAGTATATATTGTAAAGAGTAAAGAGTAAACAATATATACTCGTTGGTTTCCCGATGTGAATCAATGTAATAACCAAAAACTAACCACTGCAATGCTTGGGAAAATGCTTTGTTCCGCTTTTAACTTTAAACCAATACAATTTCATCTGTCCTTAGAACATCTATGATGGAAGGATCTGGTTCACTGGAGCAGCAACTGGAAGCTCTTCGTGTCAAGGCTACCGAGGTCCGAGCTCGTCGCGTTGATTTGAAGAAAATCGAGGAATTGGGCGCATTGCTTGAGGAGCATTTAATTCTGGACAATCGTTATACAGAACACTCTACAGTGGGTCTTGCACAGCAGTGGGATCAGCTTGATCAGTTGTCCATGCGCATGCAACATAATTTGGAGCAACAAATTCAGGCACGCAATCATTCCGGTGTTTCCGAGGACTCGCTCAAGGAATTCTCCATGATGTTTAAGCACTTCGACAAGGACAAGAGCGGCAAATTAAACCACCAAGAATTCAAGTCCTGCCTTCGTGCACTCGGCTATGATTTGCCGATGGTGGAGGAGGGTCAACCTGACCCCGAATTCGAAGCCATCCTCGATGCTGTGGACCCCAACCGCGATGGCTACGTATCCTTGCAGGAATACATTGCATTCATGATATCGAAGGAAACCGAAAATGTGCAATCCTACGAAGAAATCGAAAATGCCTTCCGCGCAATCACTGCCTCCGATCGTCCCTACGTTACGAAGGAAGAACTCTATTGTGTAAGTTGTCTGAATTCCAAGCTAAACTGCTGCTTTTACCCTTCACGCGAAATGCAACTAATTTCTGTAAATATTTTCTGTAGAACCTCACGAAAGATATGGCCGATTATTGTGTGCAACGTATGAAGCCCTACGCTGAACCACGAACAGGCCAGCCGATAAAGGATGCCCTCGACTACATTGAATTCACCCGAACACTATTCCAGAATTAAATAACCGCTACCAGGAGAAACGAAGCATTACTTTTTTGAAAATTCAATGTCGCGTTTGCACCTTTTCAGATGTTTCTTATTTTAAAATAAAAAATTACACGCTAGATTTAAGATTAAATTACACACTAAAAACGACCTACTGCTTGTTTTTAGCCTAATGGAATTTTGATTATTTATCCCATATATAAGATATAAGCGCAATACGCAGATCATGTTCAGCTGTATACTATATAGTATATATTTATGAAAACATTCGACAATTTCCATAAGAGGAAATGTAGATGGACGCTAACATTTATTATGCGCATTTATTTTTTGCCTATACAACTTTTATATTTCCTTTATTTAATTGTTAAATAATTTCACAAGAAATAAAAACTAATTATTCAAATAGCTAATGGCACATTTGCCTTTAATAGCAAAGGATAAAGAAATTAAATGTTCGGCTTAAAAACAGAAAAATTCTCAATGTTCATGAGCAAAAGTTTATCTGTAACTCGATTAAAATAATGTTTGGAACTCTCGTAGAAGCAGTGGAATGATATAATGCCAGCATTTATGAAATATTAAACAATTTAATAGCAATCAAAAATACATGAATAATTATTATAATTGTGAACAAAATCTACTAAAATATATTCATTCTTCCTTGATGAGGCTTTCTATCCAATACACATTTAAAGCGCAGCTATTCACAAGATTTATCCAATGACAAACCATGTCTCTTTTATTGGTATCGAGTAAGGAACACTTGAGGCTCAGTGTGACATTGCTTGCAGACTTACATATAAATTTAAGTCTTAATTAAGCTCATAGCCACGTATCATCTATCGCTTTGAGTAAAGCATTAAAAACATTTTGCTCATATTTATAAAGGTATAAAAAATTAAAGGCAAATTCAAATTTATATTCACACTTATGTACGTATTAGTAAATTATATGTCCAATAAAGTATATTATGAAATTTCTCCTTTTGCATACTTCTTGAACAGGATACAATCAATAAACTGAAGCAATGTGTAATAAACGATTTATGAAACCGAAAAAAGGTAAGGATCGCTTAGTTACATAAATCTTTGGCGGTTGATCTCCATGGGGAATAATACAAACCAAATGCTACAAAATGAAGATTGAAATAAGCATTCCAAATAAATAAGCTAAAATATTTTATTTTATTAGTTGCTTTTAATACAAGAATTTTTGAACGTTTTCATTGTAAACGGAGTTTGTGAATATTTCCGCCAAATCGGACTTTCCCACCCACTGAAAACGCTTCGTTACTTTTGTATCAACGATGCCATTTTTCAGATAAGCACGGAAGAAAAATAACTTTGCACCCACTGAAGCTTCACTTCTCATGCAGCTGGGATACTTATACTTGTGGAAGCCACATGGAGCATTTCCGTAAAACTGCACCTGCAAATTATCGCCACACCTTTCTTTTAAAACACGTTCCGCAGCCTGGCGCATACTCTCACCATCTAAACGAGGGCCCTGCGGCAGAAGGAAGCGATTCTTGTTATCGAAAGTGTGTTCTGTTAATAAGAACAAAGTCTCATCCAATTTGCGGTTACTTGACATTAAATTGTTCTCCTTGTCGTCGGGTGTTCTACGGTCAGCAAATTTAAACTTTTTCAGTTCTTCTGTATAAGCGTCTTCCAAATCTTGTGCTGTTTGCTTCGCAGCGGCCTCATCGAGATCCACCTCGATTTTACCTGCCTTGACTAACTCAGCTTGCAGCAGTTCTTGTTCGAGCTGCATTTCATGATTTGATTTCAAACTGTTTTCGTATTCTACCTTCCAAAGATACTCCTGAAATTCTCGTTCCAAGTCATTAAGAGGCTTCGAAAGTACCGGCAATCGCTCTACAAGCACTCCAGCGAAGAGATCCCATTTATCCTTATGACCGATGTTTGTTGATATTGTGGACCGTTGAGTTAAATTTACTGTACATGTTTTCAATAAACGTTGCAACATATCTTTGGTTTTAAAAAATTTTTACTTGTATGAACAAAAAAATATGCTTATTGAAACAGCTGTTTCCGTGTAAAAGAAGTCTCTACAACAGCTGCTTTTTAGTAGCGGCATATTTCGTATATATGTATGTATGTATGTAGCTAATAGAAGGTCTGACAGAAAAGATAATTATTTTCTTTGGTAACATTTGGTAATATTTTCGCAGTCTTGTAAAGCCTAAAATCTAGAAATTAACTTCTAAACAAAAAAGTATTTTTGCAAGTGCATTAGAATATGCCGAACCAAATGAGCGCTCGTTTAGATGCCAACTACAGAAATTTATCTGAGCAGTTCTTGGTTAAATCATTTGATTATCAAAGGCAATTTTCACATATTTATGCCTTCCGTTTATTAGAAATGACAAAATTGCTAACGGATAAAGCTAAACAAAAATGGGGAACGGATTATCCCATTAAAAAACTTTGTGAACTACGTGAAGAGGCGAAAGATACGTGCATTATAATTGGCACAATCTTTAAACACCAAGTATACAAGCCCAGTATATTACGCGAAATTTCAGAGGAGAATCAGTTGGCACCGCAACCCCAGCGCCAACACTATTCTGATCCCGATGATAAACTCATTTTGGAGGATGAGCTACAACGCGTGCGCTTACATGGCAAGGTAGACATTCGCAACCTAGCTACAGGTGTTGTGTGCGCAGTGATGGGAACCATCGAAGAAAATGGTAGCTTTCAGGTTGAAGATTTGACCTTTTTTGAAAGTGGACCGCAGGCAACTGTCACATCAACAGCTCAGAAGGAAGAGCAACGGCATTTAGTGCTTATATCAGATATTAATCAGATGGAGTCGTATAATTTTGCGGATTCCCTGAATCTCTTTCAGCAATGGCTGAGTGGAAATTTGACTTGTGCTGGTATCAAGGCTCATCAACTAGTTCGTCTTATTGTGGCAGGGAATTCAGTGCGATCAAAAGCAAGCGCAAAGGTGTGCGTTTTGCAATCTCGGGGTGCCGAGCCAGTGAATACGCTAGAAGCTGTTCGAGAGTTGGATAAATGGTTTAACAGCTGGTCTCGAACCATACCTGTAGATGTAATGCCTGGCGAGTTCGATCCAGCCAATTTCATGCTACCACAGCAACCTTTCCATCAGTGCATGTTTCCGCAGGCAGCTGAAAATTGTCATTTTAGAAGCACAACCAATCCATATGCTTGTGAAATTGATAACGCTTTGATTGTCGGATGTTCTGGACAAAACATAAAGGACATTCTCCGGACAACACACATCACAAACCCACTGGACGCCCTTAAGTCGACCCTCATCTGGGGTCATATTGCGCCAACTTCGCCAGACACCCTCAGCTGTTATCCATATTTAGACAAAGATCCATTTATAATTCAACAGTGTCCTCATGTTTATTTCACTGCCAACTGCGACGCTTTTCAGACCGATTTGCACGTCGGATCATCTGGCCAACGCACACGTCTTGTCTGCATACCTTCATTTGCTAAAACGCAAAGCGTTGCTGTAGTTAATTTGGCTACTTTGGAATGTCGCAAAGTGTCATTTCACATTCCGGAATAATTAATAAATATAGTTTGAATATTTTTTTGACTTTTATTTATTTCCAAGTTTTAGTGAACAACCGGTCCCAAGGGTTCTCCGCGTATATTACTAAAATCTAAACGAGAATCTATGGCTTCATCAATTAGTCCAATGACAGCAATGTTATCACCGCGGATGATATGTAGACCTAATACTATTTGCTCAATTCCGGAACTTGTAGAGAACACTCTTTCATGCGATTCATCCAATATTATGTTGATGGTTTGGTCGAAGCCTTTCAAAGTTCCGATAAAATTCCTGCCATCGGCTGTGATAATAGATACGGTGTGATTGATGTAACCCTCCAGACCAGATGCCATGATGGTAGTCTATTAGACTGTGTACTTGTAAATTTTGGTCAATTTCAATTCAATTTTGGTAACGATGATAGATTTTAAAGAATGGGAACTTTTACAACCAAAATCAGCTGATTCAAAGACCCCCTGTGTGATGCTTGGGTTTTATGTGTAGCAAATTTGGTTTACATTTTTTTTTTGAAAGTCTTAAGTACGTTCACACAGAGGCTGAATCACAGTTTTGTTTCATCTTTTAAAATAAAATTTAAAAGTATAAGAGTTATTTTCAGTCCTTTGGTTTCGCGAGATTTTAAAAATATCGCAGCTTTAAACACTTCACTATGAATTCAGAATAGACTTAAACCTATGAAACACCCAAATATTTAGAAGAATTATTATTAAGTATACTATAAGAACTATACCTACTATAGTGTAAGTAGCATATTGGTCTCAATTTAATTTAAATTTCATAAATAAATCTATATGCATACTCGATTAGTATTTAACTTTATCGCTATATAAATTAAATTAATAAAATGCTTTATTTTCATACCTAGCGTTTTTTATACTCGACAGGCTTTCACATATTTGTCCCAAAATATGTTAATGTGTATAGAACTAAAGGATAGAAACTAAAGGATATAGAAAGGTATATATATTATTGATCAGCAACACCTTAGTCGATTTAGCCATATCCGTTGAGTATTTAAGATTTCTTTCTCTTTCTGGCTTTTTATCCACAAATCAACCTGATCGAATTAATAACCGCGAATCACAGCATCACAGGTGTGTATGCACCTTCATTTATCCAGAAAAAAAAAATCCACTATCTGGTGGTAATTGTGGCGTCGCCCGATAAACTTGGGCTTTTTGATCTCCATTTTGTTTATAATAACAACTATTGAAGCTGTCAAAACTTGATATCTGAAAAAAACTAAATATATAAAAAAAGAATTTTGTGGAAAAATCATTTAGTGCATATTTGTTGACTTCATCGACCATATAAAACGGCGATCACTAAAATGGCACAAAATATTAGCCCCGACCACAGTGCACACACGTCCTCTGGCAATAAACACAACGATGATTCTGTGGCTATTAAAGATAACCACGCCGTTAGCAAAAGGTTTTTAGTGTGTGTCGCAATTGCTGCATTTCTTTCACTCTGCATTTATATTTCACAGACTGCAGAAAGAACTGATGAATCTGATGATGGCGTCTGAGAAAGGAATCTCCGCCTTTCCAGATGGCGAGAATATCTTCAAATGGATTGGCACGATTGCGGGCGCAGATAACACTGTTTACAGTGGCCAAAAGTATCGGCTATCTCTGGATTTCCCAAATTCATATCCATATGCACCGCCGGTGGTGAAATTCTTAACGCCTTGTTTTCACCCTAATGTGGACCTGTCCGGTTCTATTTGCCTGGACATACTCAAAGACAAATGGTCGGCTCTTTACGATGTGCGAACCATTCTTCTCTCTATACAATCACTGCTGGGCGAACCCAACAACGATAGCCCTTTAAATGCTCAAGCATCTATGATGTGGCCGGATCAGTCTGAATACAAAAAATATCTGGAAGCATTTTACGAGAAACACAAAGACAAGTAAGCGGGCTGGTCAAGTCAACAACGTCTTGAGTTATCGTCGCAGGCCTTTTGTAGTGGACATTTCAATTATATTTTTTATTGCTTAAATTATGTTTTGATTGACTAAACTAAAATACCGTTAATTTAACTCATAAGTAGTGACTCCGCCATCTCCTTTCAGCATCTATTACTCAAATATTAAGTAACAAAAATTATGTATATGTATTAAGCAAATTTAGTTAATTCTGCAGACCATGCGTTTCATTACATTGCATTAGTGCTTATTTTATAATTATTATTTATTGTTTAGCGGAATATGTAAACATTTCTCGTTATTTGTTGCAATTTCACAATTTGGTAATAATATTTACGATTGCTTATTGATAGAGTAACTTCTTCTAGCGGTCACGTTTTAAAATTCCTCAAATTAATGTCTGTATTTAATAAGGTTGACACAATTTCTATGCTATAAAACTGTTTCGCAGACAAATTAAAATGTATTAAAAATTGTCGTATTAAAACAAATTGTATTTCCTCAAAATTAAAGTAAACACGTGATGTAAAACGATACAGAGATTTTTTTATTTCGGGCATCTTTGAGCCGTATGTGCAGATCATCGCTGTTCAAATTGAAAGTAATTTATGAAGACAAGTCTGCAGTATCGTCTCGCAAGGAATCATCTGGACTAAGTCCTGTCCTAAAAAGGTGTACAAAGAGAAGAACTAACTACAAACTGTGTCTGAATCGCAGCAAATGGAGAAACAGTTAGTTTTGGAGAAAAAAATCCAATTTTTAGTAACATTGGACTTAGTAAGAGAAAAACCATTTTAAGACATGCAAAAATTCATTTTTTAAAAACGACCTAGTTGTGCAGTTATAGTCCATTGAAATGACATATTATTTACCCGTGTATCTCCGTAACTGTACAGTGGATTTAAGAAAGCATTTGTTATTGCTTTTCATATATTCCACTGCAATGTGTATGCGCTCAAATTGGAGATTGGAATTGTGGACGTTTTGTGATCAACGAGTAACTCGTTGTTCTGATCACAATCAGACGTCGAATTTTCGGACATTCCTTTTCGTCCTGCGTTGACGAAATCATTATCCTTTTTGCCACCACGTGGTTTATTCAGCGCTTGTGTTGAAAATAGTGATATTTTTAAAGAAATTAATACGTCCCTTAAAACAACTACAAATTTACGTGCCTTCGAAGAGTAATAAAAACATGTGTTAAATACAAGAATCCAATCAAAATGTGTTAGTTTGGAAAGGAAATTCTAACTTGGTTACGTATATGTTTTGCTTGAGCATTTCATAAAGCATTTCATATATGCCATTGCAAGGGTCGTTCTTTATACATTATTAGCATTCTCTGCCAATGCATTGCCACGTTATGGTGTACATGCGGATTGTAATAACGACGTTGGTGACTATCACCTGCCTGCTAGGGGACAATTTTGTGGAGCTGACCCAGCATCCGGTGCTAAGGGCGCTCGCTGACAATGCAACTCATGCTGCAATCGGCGCCTTGACGGGAATCGCCTTCGCCGTGCAGTTCTATGAACGTACAACTCACACTTTCGGCTGGTTGCTGATATTCATCTGTTTCACCATCTCGTCGATGATTGATTTGGATCATTTTGTTGAGGCACGCTCCTGGAGCTTGGAGGTAGGTGATTGTATCTAACTTTCACTTCAAAATTTAGTAATGTTCTGTTTATTTTTATGTAGGATGCTACAAACTTGTCACGTCGTCCCTTCTTACATTGCTCCTCACTCATGATGGTGCTTCTGCTGTTTTATATCTCCACTGCGTGCCTGAATTTCCTACGGATCAGCCTGATATTTGGTGCGGTGCTTTGCGCTTTCGCTACCCATCACACTCGCGATGCAGTGCGGCATGGCTACTGGTTCTGCCCGTTCGGACACACGCAGCCCATACCGCAAGCTGGCTACATTTTGCTCACCATTCTGACACCATATATATTGACTTTCCTGCATGGTCTATGCCGCAGCGGCGCTGTGCAATACTTCTTGGGCCAATACATTAAACTGCAGGACAACTATCGGGTCGGTAGCGGCGGCTACAGATACATGACTGTTTAAAAGGCGATAATTTAGAGTAGAAAACCAAAGAAATGATAATGTGATAGTCAAGGCTTTTGAAAACTAATCCAATATTTTAGTCATACACTTTTACGGAAACTCCAAAATAATATCAGCAATGATTGCATAGAATCGTTCTTCCACTCCAGGCAACCTCATTGCACACTTAAATACATATGCAGAAATGCGAGATTTTAGAAATAGCGAAACTTCAAGCGCTCAACTATGAATTAGGAATAGAATTAGGAACCAAGTAGATATCCAAAATATTGTGATGAAATATATTTAGAACAAACATTGTGTTAAGTAGTGTAAGTAGCAAATTTATCTCAATTGAAATTTCATAAATTAGTCTATATGCATACTTAGAATCGTAGTTATAACTTTATCGCTATTCTCACAAAGCAATATTAATTATAAAATTGCCTTAAAGTAGCTAGATCGCTTATTTAAGAAATTTTAAAGTAAACTAAATAAATTAAATCAATAAAATAAATCTAAGAAATAAATAAATCTAAAAAATAAATGTTTAATTTAAGATTTTTGTTAAGAAAAGTGATATTAATCTTTGTGCACAACTGTAATTAATGCTGTATTTTCTATTCTGTTTCTAATATTCTTTTAAGCTATACTTTGTTGTTTGTTATTGATTTATGAAGTACGAAGCGACGGCAGAAATTTCGAATATATGATGAAACAATTTCCATTTATCTTTCAGTTCAGAAACGTATATTTTAAGGCGACTTCTTCGCTATGAGACTTCTATAAATTAGACAGAAATCCATTAAATATAAATATTTGATTATAGTGCTTACTAAAGATTTTATAAAATGTAAGATTTTGTGTAATATTGGACAACTGAAGATGGAAGAAAAGCCTTCATTTTGCCAAGTCATCGTTTGTTTGCATAACTTTTAGTTCCTTTAAACAAATAAATCAATATAAAGTCATGTTCGACGATGGCAAAAGAAACCTTTTATCATTATATTGCAAATGAAGTGGGAATATAATAAATAACAGCTTTTCGTTTAAGTGTAATTGTGAAATTCTTTTCATAATTTATTAGTTTATCATTTTTAATTAACAGATAATTGTATTTAAAATTTGAAAGTGCTCTTTTAGAGAGGTTTTTACATTAAAATCATATTTATATTTCTCAATTTAGTTATAATTTAAACCAACATCGCAACAGGAAATTGTAAAACGCAAAATAAAGAAATAAGAAGAATTTCTAGAACTATTTGCATGCTTTCTATAATACAAAGTTAATAGTAAATCTCTTTAATAATGGAGATTTTTTTAATACAAAGTCTAAACGCGAGATTCGTATTTTTAAATATATGTATACGAATGAATACGGAAAATACAGAAGAAATTCAAAATATAAATGACAGAAGTGAAAATATGTTACAAGAATATTTGGGAAAATTATACGTGGTGCCAAAAATAAGGCAGCGTTCTTAAAATTTTCTATTATTATGCATTGTTTTTTGAACACTTTCTTCTTATGTCGAATACACAAACAAAACACTCGTACATCGATTTGAAGAATTACAAAAGCACGCATCCACATTCATTTATAATTTGTGGACACACGTTCCACTGTCAATCAATAACAAATGAATTATAGAGTAATAAAGAAACTAAGAATAAAATCTGAATTTAATAGTTTTTAGTGATAAATCTGCTCAAAATTGCATTTGGTTTTCTTTGGAAGTAAAATTTCATGAATATTTTAATGATGTAGCAAAATACAAATTAAAAAAAGACGTATTTTAATTGATAGCCATAATTTAACGAACTGTACAACATAAATACACACAGCTTCATGGTTCAATTGTAACGTAAATGATTCGCTGTTGTTTCTAGCGATGGGCGTTTAGTCGACGATCGGCAGTGAAAAGCGAGCGAGTGAGAGTTTTAACGAAACAGTGATCAGTGAGCGAGGATTTTGTGCAACTGGAAAAAACATAATTTTAAGTTAATCATTATATTTTCTAATTGTAATAAAAGGTTGCAAAGGGAGAGAGAGAAAGCAGTGAAAGAAGAGATTGATTAAAATTTAGTTGAGTGCGTTGTTTAATCCTGATTGGAAACAACTTCAGATTTTCGGCGAACAACCAAAAATGAATTCGCTTTCAGTAAGTTCGAAATGAGTTCATGGACCTGATGCAAAAACAAGTTACGAATGTCGATCTCGTTCTTTTCCGAATTCAAACTTTGCGAGTTGTTCTGTTCAAGTGTTAATTATTTCGCACGAAATCAATTGTGTTGCTTTTCTTTCCCTTCACTCATCGCCTGTTTATGCCGTTAATAATACTCTATAAACAACAGATAGTTTTGCACTTAAATAAAGTTATTTAAGAGCAGATTCGTGTTAATAAAATAGTTGCGAAAAGGTTCATAATTATTTTGCTAGATTAGTTCTTCGATAACATCTAAAACGACAAAGAAATATTCTCGAAAAACTTCGCCAATTAATGAATGCTTTATTAATTATTTTTGCTTTGTTTGGTTGTTGAAGAATGCGTGTGCTGATGGGCCATGACACACTCGATGCCATAATCAAGTTAGAAATTCTTCTTTCATAATTTTTTAAATCGTATTTAAATATTTTAAACAAAACAAAAGTAGAAATATTATTCACGAATTATTAATTTTTAGTTTATTTCTGTTTATTCATGTTTACGTTTGAAATTAATTCATGCATGCGTTTTTACGGCTTTTATTAGTGAACATTTCTGCTGCTTGTATAAAACTTGAACCTTCAATAAACGGTTTAAATACAAATTGTATTAATTCTATTTTTTTAATATGTACTTATTTATTAAAAAACTTTTCTTCGTTGCTATTTCGAAAAGAAAAAATATTTCTTTTATTTGAATATAGATTAAATACATTCAAAATAATAATAATAATTTGCAATTTCAGTTTAAACAAATGTTTCGCTGGCTTTTTTTTCAGTTTTCTTTAGCAGGAATTCAAAAAATTTTCTTTCAACTCAATAATATTGACACGACGATACAAAATCTGCAAAATCATGTGTTTATATAGAAAACACATTCATTTGTTGACAGCGTCGATCGTTTCGATGGCATCGATCGCGTCTATTTTAATATTTATATTTGATATTAGATTAAATATTGACATGCATCGAATAGAAGAAAATGAATCCATTTTTAAATAGAAATGCGAAATGGGGATAAAGTAAAGAAAATAAAAAAAAAACATTTAAAACGTCAATTATTCCAATTTAATATTGGTTAATAAATAAGGGCGAAATAACGAGTAAATTCCTTAATTAAAATTATTATTAAGCCACGAGGAAAAATGTTTTAATTTACCTTTTTAATGCGCAGATAAATTATTAACTCGGAGTTTATAGAAATTGAAAAAGAGTCAAACATAATTAATATTTTATATATTAATATTACAATTTCTATAATAACATTATAATATTTCGAATATGATCGGCATAAACAGTCACAAGTGATCACACATGCCTTTATAGCTATCTCCTTCTCCCTTTGGTCGCTTCGAAGTATTCCAATGCATTCGAATGCAAGCCAAAAAATCTAGCTCATTGAACTTTTTTCTGGTTCTCCACGGCGGATGGGATACTTTGGTTCTTATTGGAAACGAGAAAAAAGACAAATCCTATAAGAGCCAATGCGTTGTTCGTTTGCCGTTCGGTCTTTGATGCAGTAAATATAAAAAGTAGCAATTTCTCTCTTTCTCTTTGCTTCTTGTTATTTCTCTCTTGGCGAAGTGTTGTATGAGCTTGTTGTTGTCGATGACAAACAATTTTCGCTGCCGGTTAATTGATGTTGTTGTTGTTGTTGTTGTTGCGTTTCGGCGAGACTTTGTTTTTGTAAATCGCATTCGCAGACAAATGATTTCGGTTTCGTTTCGCGGCGAATCCGTCGGTGGTGATCGTCGATCGCTTTAAACTTATTTGAATTTCGGTGCGAAGCGGTTCGTTCGGTTCGTTTTATTTTAGTGCTGAGCGCGAAAGGAACGATCATTAAAGACCAAATCAATCAATATTAGAAGAAAAAGAATATTGAAACATTTTTCTGCGTTTTCCGAAATCATCGAATGATTAATGGTGTATTTATTTATTTATGTGTGTTGTTATATTTTCCGTTGAATACAAAATGCAGCAGGAGAAATTACATAATGAATTTATGTGTTTTTAGACGATTTTAAATAATCTTTTTTTGTGTGAGAAAAAGAGCTGCAATAATTCCAAAAGAATGATGAAAAATTTCACATGTTACACAATAAATATATAATAAAAGCAGTAAAAAACAATACATAACGCTTGCATAAAATAATATTAACACTTTTTGTGAAGATTCGCATAATAAATAAATTGAAACAAATCCAGAATTTTGTTATTTTGTTTATTGTCTCAATGAGTGGGTTTCGCAGTCAGCTGAAGGTGAGTTTTTTCACTTCCAAATTCTCAATCGAATTCGAAAATAAGTAATAATTAAGCATTAATTCGCTTCGTTCGCATTTGCTTTTAAACAATGAAATGTTTTTTTAATAACGATGTTATTAAATTACTCAGTTCAAAAAAAAATATATTCTCTCCGTGTTTCTTCATTTCTATTTTCGTTCTTCGTTTCGTTTTTTTCGACCGAAAAAAACGCTAATCGATGTTTATGAAATAATTTCTACTAATGTGAAATTTTTAATTAAATTAAATTAACTGCAAACTTTGGTAAATGATATTAAATTCGTTAACATTTTATAAAAATCTATTAAACATCTCATTAAATTAGTTATGCTTTAAAATGTGAAACAAATATAAAAATAAATGCAAGAAAATTGAGTAGTTAAAGTAGTTAAATAGGACTAGAAAAGGAGTAATAAAACTGTAGTAAAAAAGTAACGTTCACGTAATAGAATCGTTTAAGCGAGATGAAGTCAACGAGCGCTTACAACGAGCTTTTCTCAACTCTCTTCCTTTCAAGGGTTTTTAAAGCATCCACACATATATTTATGCTCGTTGCAAATACTACTTTACGAGTAGACGCTCTCGAGGGAGTTTTTTAACGTTGTTTTGGGAGAGTTAAACTGCTTGAAATTGCTGTTGAGAACGATTTGCGAAATGCGACGCTTTCTGTCACTTGTGTTACTGTTTTTTAAACGTATAAAAATGTTATATTTAAAGATTTGAATATATGAATTTCTTATAAAATTGCGCAGCAGCTAAGTATGATTGTTATTTATTGTTTTATATGCAACACTCAAACGTTAAATTTTATTGCGCAGAATTGGCCGAAATCGTAAATTAAAAGTAAAACTGCCGTAAATGACAATCGATGAGTGATTAAATGATTGTGATTGCAGCAATCAACACACGAAACAATCGCATTTCATTGAAATTAATGTATTTATTTGTTTACATCGATCTGTGGTCACGTTTCGCCTGTTAAAAGAGCGATTAAACAACAAAAAAAAAGAAACTTATCAAAAATTGCTCGATTTCACCATCGTCCAACGAACAACAAAAAACATTTAGTAATAAATTAGTAATAAAAATTGAACAAAAAAAAACGTATTGTGAAGAAATAAAAAAAACTCTTGAACATGCAAATAAACGCTTCATGAATTTAAATTATAAAATTTTCATTATATTGAAAAGCAAAGGAAGAAACTTTTATTGTGATTTGATTTGATGTGTTTTAACGATGAGTTTTTGAATTTGATTTGCGCTGTTTTTATGACCGTTGTTGTTCTTGGATTCGTTATTGTTTTGATTAACGTTAACGAATCACATGAAATTTCTGCTGCCAACTTTTAGAAACACTTATTTTATACAGTTGAACCTCGATTTATGAGCAAAACAGCCAAGAAAGTCTACAATTCATTAAAAAAATTAAATTATTTCGTAAAAAATAAATATCCTTTTTTGTAAAATGTTTTCTTTAAAATATTGGGTGAAGTTTTGATTTCAAAACGCTTTTAAAATAACTAAAAAAGAAGGAAAAGATTAAACGAGGCTCGACTGTGTATTTTACTGAATTTCCAAGTGAATTTTTATAGCTATTTTTTTTTCTGTTTAATTAATAAATCAATTGGAAATCAATTGCGAAATGAAGTGAAATTCACTCACAATTATTACAAAATTAAGCACTTCAAAACCTGATTAAATCGTGTAACGTGAATTTCGGTGCAGTTTTTATTTAATATTAAACCTATGAAAATGAATTTAAATTCATTAAATAAATAAATAAATGCAGTATATATTTCTCCGGGAATTCATAAAATTAAAAGTTAAATTTAAATTTATCTTCCTTTTATTTTATTTCTTCAACTTTATTAAGTATAATAAAAGTACAACAAACATTTAGAACTTAGTTAATTAACTTTTAACTGTCAGTTACCAAATAACCATTTTGATTAAATTCTCCAACGAGCATAAATAAAGAGACTTCATGAGATTGTACTCGTTGTTTTTCATATCTTTGAATTCGCTTATTTTCTCAATGTTGAAAACCAAAATAAGCAATGGTGAAAATTGGCCCTGCCACATGAGGAATCATAAGCTCAGCCTAACTCGACGTTGATAACTTGATTGATGACGAATAATTTCAGCTGATGAAGCAATCAACTTGAGAAAAGCCTTTTGTTTAGAACAACGACGCATTTTATTGGGCATTGCTGAATTTTTCACCAGTCCAAGAAATGAAGCGGGGAAATTCTTATAAATTTGTTTGTAATGAGGATTTAATAAGTTGTTATTATTACTATTTATTCTAATGAGTACTGCTAAAAATATAAATAAAGAAAATTGGCTAACGAATGTACTTAAATTTAAATTCATTTGTTTTTCTTGTCATTATTGTTACATTTACTTAAATAAAATCATGTAAAAATGGATTTTTAAATGCATTTATAAACCTCAAATTGTTTCTTTTCGACTATTTTTTTTTATTTCTTATTTTTCTTTTGTTTTATTTCGAATTTTTAATTTGCGGATTCTTGATTGTCTCGAATATTTTTTTTTGAAACTGAAACTTATCAGAGTGAGACGAATTTTCGTCTATTGCAATTTTTATTTATCAAATAAATTATACAAAATGTTTTAGGATTAGGAATGAGTACAAGGCTTATTTTAATGGCTTAAAGAATTTGAAGTATTTTTAATTATTTTAATTGTTTTTATTTTTATTTTAAAGCAAGATGCGTTTTTATTACATAAATAAATTTTCACTTTTGTGATATACGACGATAAAAACTAACAAAAGATGATTAAAAATCGAATTTAGCGAAAATATTAATTAACAAAAACTAACTTAATCAGAATTAAGAATAATAAAATAGCTTCCGTAAAATAATAACTTTTATTGATTAAAAAAAGCCGATTTTATTTTATTGAATGCATTAAAACGAAGCACGAATGTTAACTTAAAGTACGTTCATTACGTAACGTTTCGTTTCGTTCGTAGAACTGTCAGAAAAGAGAAAAAACCAGTACACGAAATGCGATTATGAAATTTTGGAGTACTAAATTTCAATAAATGTGGAAAATTTAGATTTATTTATGCAAAATATGTAGAAAAAATAAATTCTTAAATACTAAACATTTGTTCACAAAATAACAACTTTGCGATGGAGCACTTTACTTATAAATTATTCTTTAGTAAAAAATATGTTAAAATGTATTAAATACGCTTTTCTCTAATGTATTTTTAGATGCTGGGCACAGCGTTGTTGGGGAAACGAACACCGAAGGTAATTTAAAGAAAAGACGAAATCTACTTTATTTCTAGTTATTTTCAATTAATTAATTCTAATTTTAATTCTAATTTCTGTTGTTGTTTCAATTTCAGTTTCTGTTATTCTAACTTAATTATTAAAATATTAATTTAATGAATTTTAATTTGATTTTCAATTAAAATTCTAATCTATTTCTATTTCTACTTCTAATTTCAATTCTAATTTCGGTTATTCAACTTTAAATAATTACTATTCTAATTTAATGGATTCTACTTTTCAATTAATTAATTTGAACTCCTATTTTAATTCAAAATGTTAATTGTATTTTTTGTAATTTTAATTCTAACTCTAATTTTAATTTTTTTTCCTCTATTTTAATACTAATTTCTGTAATTCTAATTTTAATTCTAATTACTCTAATTTTAATTTCTGTTATTCTAATTTAATTCTAATTGAAATTGTCTCATTTGTGGTCAACGACAGAAACGTTCGATCGTCGTTACGCTTTGACAGCTCGTTACGGCAAGGAAACGCAGTGACGAGTGGCGCTCGAACGTTTCGTTGATCTTCGTCGATCATGAGTACGTTGCTATTTCTAACGCAAATATTATTAAATTTACCTTTTTTTTTCTGCATTTAATTTCAGCCAATCAAAAAGCAGCCGTTCACAGACGATGAACTGAAAGGTAAGCGGTGTTGCCACTTCTTTTTAACTTCTGTTTACCTGAAAATGCATTTGGTTTCTTTTCATTTGAAGATTTAAGTCAATTTTGGGCAATTTTTAAATATATTACATTTACGATAAATACAAGAAATTTCACAATTAGTTTATTTATAGAAAAATATGTCATTATATTAATTATTAATAGTTTATTCGCAGACGGTGTTTATTTATGCTAATTTGGGACTTTTTCTTTTCTTTGGTGTAGTTTTCGTTCGGCTGAAATTAGATTTATTAAAAATAGTTTGTGGCCTTTGAATATCTCTTTTCTGCTCACCTTTTCTGTCAGCGAGGTGACAATTGTTTTATCTGCACAAATATTTCAATAATAATTTAAAAATAATCCCGTCGCTCGCTGCTGAGATTTAAATTTACGCCGAGCAGACATTAAAATAAGACCGAATGCAAATTATTAAAAGCGTAGCAAATTAATTAGAAGCTGTTTCGTTAGTTTGTCGGACATTTTAATATATGTGCAATAAAGCAACATTTAATTCAGTTGAAAGCAGATAATATTAAACGAAATGTCGAGTGCACTGCGCATTTATTTTCGGAACATTTTTTTAGGGAAGTTTCCGGGGAAATTTCTTCTGCGTCGCCAACAAAAAACTTTCACTAATTTTTTGCATATCTCTTTACAAAAAAAACACATGTTAATTTGCTGTTTATTGCAGTTTATTATTATTATTTTTAAGCTTCTCGTCGCCCAACAAAAATCGTATCTATTTTTAGTTTTCTCTCAGCTGAGTTTTTGTCTAGGTTTATTTTCTATTATTTACACAAAAAGTGTTCTGTTTTCTTTGTTGTTGTGCTTCAAGTTCTTTTGTTTCCTTCTATTTTTAACTAATTAAAAATAAAGCAGATGTTTTTTGCATCACTTCAACTGCAATAATTCAATTTATAAATAAATTTACGTTGCGTAGAAAACGCATCGCATCCACGTATTTTTACAGTTGTTTTTGTTGTTGTTTGTGTGTTTCGTCCCCGTTAAACGTTTTCCCCTCTTCCATTGAATGAGCGAAGATTTTGTGTTAATTCAATTTTAAGTTGAAAAACTTTTCAGACGACTTGTAATAAAATATTTCACTTTTATTTGTCTATAAAAAACATTTTTTATTTCGTGGTGCTATTTTTTCCCCGACTTTTTAATGTGATTGTTTTAAATTGTTAATTTCAGAAATTTTGTAATGATTTAAATAAATTTATAATAATGATTTTTTGGCAGCATCATAAATTCCATCGTGAATTCCTTTGTTGTCATTGTTTTATTACGTTCACTGCCAGATGACCAGTGTCGTCTTTATTCAACTTCAGTTAGAGTGTTGCCATATTACATCTATATATAACATCTCCCTCTTCAAGTCTATTAATTATTTCAAAAATTAATTCATAAAATAATATAAAAAAATCAAAATTTAAAAGAAATTGATAGTGTTAAGATAAGATACTCTATAATATATATATATAATTTCAGGCTCGTTTACGTAGCCAACGAGTATTTCTTCTGAAAACAGATCCGTCTTCTAGCTTTATCCAGTATGATCTAGGAGCATCATGAGATTCTAATATTGTTGCTTTTACCCATCCTCGCTGACTGTGATGGTACCATATCTTCTCCTCTTTCTTAAAATGTTGACTACGGGACGTACCACGGTCATAATACTTTTTGTAGTATTTGTTCTTTGCTTCGATGTTCTTATTTATGTTCGGGACCACTGTAGGCTCGAATAGACTGCTTCGTGCTGGTACTAATGTTCGCGTTTTTCTACTCATTAGAAGCTCCACTGGCGATGCATTCACTTCTTTCAAAGGCGAATTCCTGTATTCAAGTATAGCCAGCCACAATTCCTCTTTGTTTTCCTTTGATTTTTTGATCAAATTTTTTGCTATTCCTACATATCTTTCGGCAAAACCATTTGACTGAGCATATCCAGGACTTGTTGTAGTAAGTTTTATACCAGTTTGTCTGCAAAAGGCTTTAAATGCATATGAATTGAACGGCATGTTGTCACACACAATCTCAACCGGTATCCCATGGTTAGAAAAGCAAACTTTAAGTTTGTTTATACATTCAATTGCTGTTTTTGAGCTTAGTGGGATTATATCTAAATATCGTGAGTAATAATCAGCAACGATCAAATAGGTCTTCGACGCATATTCGCAAATGTCGATACCTAGCTTATTGTAAGGTAGTCGTGGAACAGCATGCGGCATCAGAGGTTCCTTTATATTAGATGTCCGATACTTTTGGCAGACTTCACATTTGGCAATTAAATTTTCTATTGCTTCATCAATCTTTGGCCAATATACTAAACTACGAGCTCTATTTTTAGTTTTCTCCACTCCAAGATGTGAAGCATGTAGTTGTGATAATACTTGTTCACGTAAGCCTACCGGAACAATTACTCTTTCATTTAAAAATATGATGTCATCTTCAATAAATAAATCGTTGCGTTGTTTCCAATAAAACTTTATATCTTCACTCAAAGCACGCTTATCACTTGGCCATCCATTTAGCAAAACCTTCTTCAATTCGTTCAAACACTTATCATTTTCCAATTCTCTTCTAAAGGTTTCTAACCGATCTGGTGTTATATTAACTGAATGCACAAATTCGTTCAAGTCTTCAATTTCCGTGCTTAAATTTTTCGTATCATAATATCGAGATAAGTAGTCTGCTATGTATAAATATCTTCCAGGAATATGTATCAAATTAATATCATACCTAATCAAACTCAATTTCATTCGTTGGAGCCTTGCGGATGGTATTTTACCAAAATCTTTTTTCATAATTGCAACGAGGGGCTTATGATCACTTTTTACAGTAACTTTTCGACCATATATGTAATAGTGAAATTTACGACAAGCAAACACTACAGCAAGTAGTTCTTTTTCAACTTGAGCATAATTAATTTCTGAATCAGTTAAACTCCTAGATGCAAACGCAATAGGCTTACCATTCTGCATCAGGCAACAGCCAAGTCCAAACTTTGATGCATCAGTCTCCGGCTGCGCCATGTTTTATTACGTTCACTGCCAGATGACCAGTGTCGTCTTTATTCAACTTCAGTTAGAGTGTTGCCATATTACATCTATATATAACAGTCATTTTTTAAAGTCTATTTTTAGGCTCGAGTGTGGCTGAGAGTTTTGTTCGTAAAACAAGATTTTAAATATGTTATTTTACACTTAAAAAAGGAATTATTTTAAGGTTTTTTAAAATTTATCTAAAGTAAAATCCATTAAAATTAGTGAAATTCATAAAAACATTACAAGTAATGAAATTTTTAAGGAAATTCTCACGTCGGAAAGATGAAACTGTAGAAAAATACGAATAAATTTTAAAATAAATGTGTCCATCATTAATTCACGTTTACAAACGGCCGATGAATTTAAGTACCTAATAAAAGCCAGACTGTCACTTGTCAAGGGGCTGTGGTAAAAAAGGGGGCGGGGGAGGGGCGATTATTGCTGTCAAACATCCAAGAATTAACAGCAAACGAGCAGCAGATAAAAGATTATCAGAAATACCAAAAAGAAGCACAATAATTTAATAAATGTTTTTTCTTTCACTCTTCGTCTTTTAAGCAAAATAAAAGAAATTAAAAAAGTCCACAAATAAATAAATAAATTAATTATAATCCATGGTAAATAAGAATCTTGAAATTGTCCAATTTATATCACATTTTAAAAACATGTTTACAGCGGTTTCAAGTGCGAATGTTTCATTTGATTACTTGACTGATTATCGCACGTTATCGCGATTATGTAATGTTTTCGTGGTTCCCGAGGCTTCAGCAGAACAAAAGATAAGCACTGAATAAATACCTAAAAATACTTAAAAATTCAATTAAAATTAAACGAATAAAGTAAATCAATGCTTTTCCCTTTTAAACTCTTCGCAGCAGAGTTCAGCCTTGTGCTGAATTCTCCTAAACTCGCTTCTCCCGCCTCCGCCGCTCTCCCCACGCCCACAAATCATATCGTAATCATATCATAAAGTGAACGAGACTGATTAAAAATAAAGGAAGGCTTTTTGATAATTTATCAAAATATCTACGATAATAAAACAGTTAGTAAAAGAAACGCTCGTGGCTCCGTCGCTGCTTCGGGGACCCTGGAAAACGCGTGGCTCAACAGTCTTTATCTATAATTTTGGGCAATAAGACTCGAACGGGCAACGCTTCAACTTCTGCCCCACGAAACTCGTTCGCATTTAAAACCATTTGGAACAGAGGTCGTGATTCCAATCAGACTCGCGTAAGAAACAAACCGGAGAAAGAACAGTCAACGCTTTTATGATTATTAGTGGCAGTAATATTAACTAAATGGTCTTTGGACATGAGTTGGCGGCTATTTACAGCTGTTATTATCACGGATTACACAAAAAAAACCATTTACTAATTATTCAAAAGACGATGTTGTGTAAAGTTTCAAAAAAAAACACTGTTTAAATAGGATTAATACGAAATAAACTGAGTTTAAGTGTGCTAAAATTACGACTTTATTCCAAAAGATCGTAATTAAAGCAATCAGAGAATCAGCAATCGTTCAACTATGAACAAAGATGAGATTTGTGAGTATCTTTCGGATAGTTTTTGCCTATTAAAATTGTGATCATTAATTGATAAATAGAAATAAAGAATAATAATTAATAAATAAATTAATAAATAATTAATAGAAATAAATTGGAATAAAATCATAAATGAAAACAAATTAAAATTAAATAATAAATGAAAATAAATTAAAATTGAAACTGAATTGAAAATTATTAGTAAAATTATTAATATTGTTGTTACTATTATTGTTATTATTACAAGTTTTATTATAGTTTTAATGGTTATTATTAACCTTCAATTTTTATTGAATTATTGAACAAATTACATTATTTTTCTTTTCTTTTTGCCTTTTAGGAAAGTTTTTAGCTTTTATTAATATAGAAAATATTAAAAGAATGAAAAGAATGTAGAGAAAACTTTAGTTTGTTAGTTATAGTTTGATTTTTTCAGATTAATTCTAACTTCAAAGCCGAAAGCTGTCATAAGATGTGTGTAAAAATGCATTATTTTTTGATTATAGTCGATACATGAACCAATTGCACCAATTTGAATAGAGTTTAAATTGAAATTAAAGTAGAAACGAAGACGAAACAAAAGCAAACAACTTAAAAAATAAATAATTCGAATAATGGCAGTTTTAAAGTAAACGAAAAGCAGGAGAAGGTGAAGAGGAGAACTGAAGAAGGATGATTTTAATTAGTTTTATGAAACATTTCATCAATGGAGTTTGAAAACTGTGATTGTTGGTGATTGTGAAGAAGTTGTAATGATTTTGAGAGCTTCTTTGCGGGTTTAATTACGTATTCGATTTTATTTACGTTGCAATGAAAATTAGTGTTAGTATTAATTATTTATCGGTTACATCAAACGTCATTCTTCACGTCAAGAAACTCGACGAATTCTGGTGTCTGTTACACGTTACACAACATCTTTTCGGTCTCTGCGTTTTATTTTGCTCTCCTTTTTATTTAATTAAATTGAACACAAAGGTTAATGCAAAGGTGCACAAAACCTAATTTAAGCTAATCTTGGAAAAACGATGGGAAGTTACGTAATAATATATTCGATTCGATATGTCGCCCGAATATATTGTCGTTGTTTGTTTTTAGCCTTCACTTTGCTTTTTCGTTGTTCATATCATTGCCAACTTCTTTTTATTCCTCTCAGCGGCTTTTATTCATCCTAACGTCGTAGTTTTGGCGACATCTAAGCAACAATTGTCCTCTCTGCGTACTCCGTTCCCAACCATCGCTCTCCGTCGCAGAGAGTCACGCATAGTGACGACGCTTCTCGCTCTTCCTTCGCTAATCGTCTTTTGCGGTGGCAGATTAACCGTAATCCGTTCACATGTAATAGAGCTTCAGCAGAGTCATAAATGAAAGATGCTCTCTCTTAGGTCGCTTCTTTACAATTACAATTCAAATGCAATCGTCTAGCGACAGTGCAAACGAAGCTTTCCTCTCGTTCTCCATAAGCGCCAATGAACATATTTTCGAAAGTTTGAAGTGCTTTTTAGTCGCTGTTGTTTTTACGTTGTAGTATTTCAAGTACCGTTATTAGATGACTTAATTACGTTAATTGAAGGAGGCGTTGGTAACATGTGATCCTTAAAATGAAGTTATCGTGCATGTATTTTATTTTGCGTTCCTTTTTTCAATTTACATAACTTGGTATTAAATTTTCTTTAATATTTTGAAAAATACGTAATAAATTTTCTTCCTTTGAACTTAAAATTTCCACTTTGTAGGTGCAACGAAAACCGGAAATCGCGGCCAAGTTACCGGCTTTTTTCTTCTTTTCTTTCCCTTTTTTCATGTTTTGGTTGTTTTTGCAATTTTCCCTTGTAGGCCACAAATCATTCGGCTATCAAAGTGCAAATCAACCACTTTTCAGTGTTTTCGAATCGTGCAAAACATGCAATCGCCGTTGTTGTTGTTGGCATTTCCTTATTATTATTTGTTTTGTTTGGGTTCCTGTTGTTTCTCTATCATTGCGCCGACGCCATTTGCAGCCAAAAATTGCTTTGTTTGTTGCAGTTTTTGGTCTTTCTCCAACGAGTAAAAATAGCAAGCTCATTGCTCTCTTGCTCTCTCTCGCTGCGTCGTTCTCTGCAGAATGCGTAAGAAGAAGAGTGCAGTGAGCATTGTTTTTGTTTATTTGTTGTTCACGTGGAGATCGTTTGAGAAAGGGAGAGAGAACGAGGAAGTGAGAGCGCCACGATGCTTCATTGTTGTTGGTCTCATTCAGTGTGAAATGCGTTGCCTCTGCCTTAATTCAAGGTCACTGGAATTGCGTTGACATTTGCGAAAAGAGGCTTGGTTGCATTTCGTACAGGGTGAGCAGAATTTAAACAGAACTTTCGTAGTATAAATAATAAAAAATATAGCTAAGTTTTTGTGAAAGAAAAGCGATATTTTTTTTGTTGGTGTTTAATTTATTTAATTGCATTTTATCAACTCTTTCATCAACGTATGCAACCAAGTTGATGCAAGAATTGATTGAGAGCAGAAAGACACGCACTAAGGTCATTAAAACGAACAGTGGAGAAAAAGAAGGATAAAGAGAAAGGCGAAAGGGTTAAGAAAAATGCAAGTGCGATTAATAGAAAAAAAAATATAACGTTGATTGGTGAAGAATGACAATAAACAAAACAAAAACAACGTAAACACGTGTGAAAGATTATGGAAAAGAGCACGAAACAACAACAAAACAGAAACAAGCCCATTTTTGACCGCTGCAAAATTTCTGCAAAGTTGCAAACGAACAGCAAAAAAAAAAAAGGAGCAAACAAACGAATGAAGGAAGCAAAACAGCGGAGTAAGAAATAAAATCAGTGCTTCAAAGGCAACGCATCCGAAAGGAAGCACGAAGAACGTTCGAAAAGTGATTGAAAAATTCATATAAAAATTTATTTTAAACACGAAATCGCATTCGAAGCATTTTCGTTGTTGTTTCAGAAGTTTTAAAATTCCAATTACAGTTAAAGAACATTTAAAATAAGTCAATAATAATGAAATAAATCTATTATAAAAGAGAAATGAATCATTAATAAACAAATTCAACTTTTGCTAAAATTCCGTTGCTCCAGCGTAAATATTTTCGATGTGTTCATTTCAATCGTAATTGTGAAAAACATAAACGAATCAAGAGTGTGTTTGTGTGCCTGTGTTTATGAGAGAAATTCCATGTTAAGTGTAGCCGAAGTCGAGCCGCAAACAGTTGTCATTAAAGCTGCAGCACGAATGATGTCGGCCTCGTGATGCGTAATGTGACAACGGCTCGTCTCCGATTAGATTTGCTGCTCTCTCGTGATGTCTGATAAGAAATGAAAGCAGCAAAATAAATGCGATAATGAGAACAGAAACGAAACGAGCTGTTGTTAAAAGCAAATTGAACAATAAAAGAATGACCGCTATAAACGACGTTGTTGTTGTTGTTGTTGTGCGAATTAACGGTCGCTGGACTTGCATTAAGTGCACACATCCACGCATTCTCATTGATCTTCATGAATCCTTGAAAAAGCTGTCGTCATCCGCAGACGAACAGCAGCCGCAGTCGCTGATGAAGCGCAGCAGCGCGTGAAGAATAACATAATAAAAATTGTTTTTCGAACAACAACAACAACAACAACAACAACGTCGCCATAAAATATTTTCCTATGAAAGTTTTTAAGTATTTTTTCTACAGCGTTTTTTCTTTGTTCTTTCTGTAGAAAAAAAAATAAAATTTAGAAGAAAATCAAAATACTGAGAATTTTCGGTTTTCATTTATTTGTATTTTTTTTAAATAAATCCGAGTTAAGCAATAATTAAATAAACTAATAATAAATAACAAATACACAATAAATAAATAATTAATAATAAAACTATAATTTATAAAATAAATAAATAATTACTAATAAGTAAATAAACAATAAATACAAAATAAATTAATAATAAATAGACAACTAATTAAAAAGAAATAAATAAATAATTAATAAATACAAAATAAAAACAATAATAACTAAATATTTAATAATAAATAAATAATGAATTACATAATTTATTTCTCAGTGAGTTTTATAATAAATCCTTAAATTTTGACTGCGATTTATTCCAAAATCAGGTGCGAAATCGTTTAATATTGAAAAAGATTTTCGAACAGAATTCACCCACAATTGAATTAAATTAAAATATTAAATTAAAATTATTGTAAATAAATTTACAATAAATAAACATTAAAACAAACATAAAATTTAAAATTTGAATTTAAAATAAATAAATGAACACTGAAAATTGTGAAAATGTTTCTTGATTTACTTTAACGATTTTATTCATTCTATTTTGCATAGAAAAAACATTAAAAATATACGCAAAATAAAACAACATTGAAATTGAGGTGGTTAAAAAAAATTGATTTTTATAAATTTCAATACGAAAAAGAAAAACACCGTTTTTCCCAACGTAAACAAGCGAAAAATAAAATAAACACACAGCAAATCAATTTGTAAACAAGAAATAGTAAAATAAATATTATAAAAAATTTGTTTTTAAAATTTTCGAAGAACATTTTTGATTCTACGCATCGAAAAAGTGCATAAAAATTATTCAAAATGAGTCATAAATCGATTACGAGTCAAGTTCGAGGTAAGTTCAAAATAAAGAACCAACAACAACACACACAAAGTTAATTCTATTAATCTTATTACGTACTTCACGAGCTCACTGCACGAATTGAGTTTCTTTGTTGTTGTTGCATAAACACTGCGTGTGATTATTCGCTCAGTTGCTTAATCGTTCGTTTAAGCAGCTCTTCGCATTTCTATCGTAATACATTGTTACAATCTACACTCGTATTGTGAGCGACTCCCGATGCAAGCCGAACTGCTTTTATTGGACTTATTGGAGACTTAACAAACGAACTCCTCAACGAGTCAGTCGATAGGCAGAGAGAATTAATGGGATAAAAGACGAAGCTGAGCGTCGAAGCAGTGGGCTTTGCAGTCATAGTTCTCGCTTTTCTTTTCCAATCAGACCCTTTTTTTATTTCGTTGTTAAAGTGAATCGGATTTTTAGAGAGCAGTGAATAGGAAATAGTATAAAAAAAATAGTATTTTATGAATTTAATAAATAACCAAAATTTTTCGTAAGCATTGAAATTTATACACTTTTCTGAACTCTTCTTCTCTTCGTCGCTATCTGACGTCTTTTTTTATAATTTATTGGCCTAAATGTTTTTTATTTCTCCGTGAGCATTTAATTTTACTCCTATTTCAAGCAAGTTTCAAACGAAACCTCCAAATATTCGTGCAATATGAATAGAAATGATATAAATTTTCGGGTCCTCTTGGTGATAATTAATTTCACTGCAGCAACAGCACAGAATCTCCAAATAAACTATCGTGTTGCTGATTTATAGCGTGACACAAAATTCACCAAGCAACGAGTCCGGAAAACGAAAATAAAAAATGTCAAACGAACGAAACGAAACCAAGTTACAAAGCTTCGTGAGGTATCAAATAAGAAACCAAAATCATCTCACACACACGCGCACGCAAACACCATCGTTAACAGACGCTGAGAGCGAAAAAATGCAAGCGAGAACGAATTCGTTGGTGATCGTACGAAGGACAACGTAATTGCGATTTGTACGTAATACGAAACGTTTTTATACGTAATCATAAAGTAAAGGCAGGCTCTTTATTTAAAGAATTACGGTCCGTTGAAGGACTTCCGTAAAATTATTGTTATGCTTTAATTTAGTCACGGAGAAAATTTGATAATTTTCTTCTCGAGAGAAGTCCTTTGAGGTTTGAAGAAATACGATGTGAAGAAGAAGAGTCAAACGAAATAAAAGAAAGAAGAAGAATTGTAATTATTTTCTTGTTGCTGCTGCAGTTCGGGCCTTGATGAAGAAATTACTTGCTACAGGGAAATAAAGCCACCGGACGATGTTTGGCAAGGACAAGAAGACGAGGGGGAAATCCCCCTCCCCTCTCCTCCTCCCTTAGAAAGTAGACATCCCCAGCAGCAGATCCATTTCACATTCTCAGACTTATTTTCTAATTTCAATTGCATTTTTTGTCACTTTCTTCAGTTCGTCTTTCGTCTGCGGCTGTAGTTGCCGAAGCCTAAACTCACGACGTTGCTTCGGTTGGTTTCCCGAAGTTGGAAGTGAATTAAAAACTTTAAAAAATAACTGAAAAGTTTTTAAATGAGAAACAGAAAACAAGCGAAGTTTCGAAGGTTTTTCAATGAGTTAAACATTGAAATTAGCGTCTTCTTTGCTCGGACTGCAATTTAAAGTTTTATTAATTATTGTTATTAGAGAATTGCAATCTTCCTGCATTTATTCTGTGTTTTTTCTTCTCATTCGCCTTTTTCAGATCTCCGAACGGCTTTCGATCTCCTAGACAGGAATCGCGACGGACGCGTAACTGCGAATGAGCTTCAGTTCATGCTGAAGAACCTCGGCATCAACGTCAGAGACGAACTCATCGATGACCTCATCAAGGAAGCGAGTCACACTGGTGAGTGGGTGGTGAGGGGGGGGGGGGGGGCCATTCAACTTCTGTTAAAGGGCAGTCGAATGAGAAGAATAATAATAATTAAATGTTGCAAGTTATTTTATTTGTAGTTCAAATTTTCTTGTATAGTTGAATTAATCTTAATTTCAATTTATTTTTCGACATATTTAAAAAGGTTTTTAATGATTTTAAATTCAATTAAATGTCCAGAAATTAATTCTGTAGGCTAAAATATATTTTCTTAAGGAAATGTTTAATTTCCGAATAATTTTGGATAGTTTCGGAACGAAAAACGAGAAAAACGATTGATTAACGAATAACAAGCACAGAAACAAACACATATTGAACAAGAAGACGACGGGGAAATATTGAACAGTTATTGAATAAACGTATTTTTCCTGCTTTTTCCTTGCGAAGTTGTTGAATTCCTACAAACAAAGCATTGGTTTTAAATTTAATGTTGTTTTAAACGTAAAGAACGTAATAATAATAAGAAGAAGAAGTATGTGTGTGTGTGTGTGTGTGTGTGTGTGTTTAGCTGTCGTTTTTTCCACTCTCGTTTTTATATATTTCATAAAACAAACCAAATTCGAGTAAAAAGTTTCTTAGCCAAGCAGACGTCGGCTGCATGCTTTAATAACTGCGACACTCTTTTGAGTTTTTGTTTATGGATGCGTGGATGTTGTGTGTGTGTTTTTTTGTGTGTGATTCTTTGTTTTTTTGTGGCTCAATTCGCTTCAGAATTGCAAACTGTGGAATGAACGCTTGCAGAGTGCAACGTGGCGTATGAGCGATTTTAATTATTCGAATGCAGCGAAAGAAACCAAAAACGAGTCTTCTATTGGCTGATTGTAAGTGTATTGGAGGGGGCAAAGGTGTTGGTGGTTAAGGTACAATTTAATCTTCTTCATGTGAACATTTTCCCTTTTCAATAAATATTTTTAAAGTTTACTTTTAATCACGAAATTCTCATAAATTCAATAAATATTTAAATTAATTATTATTATTATTATAAATTAATTTAATTAATAATGTAGTACTAAATAATTTTTAAAAAATGCTATATAATAGAAAGCATTAATTTTACAATTTGTTTTATCAAATTTTATTCATATTTTATTTTTGTTTAGCTAATTTTAATCTTATGTAATAAAAAAGTCTCAGTTGTACAGTTAGCTAAAAACGGTTATTATTATTAAAATGCTCTGATTTTTCGAATTTCTTTTCTCCAACACTCAAATCAATTTCATCAATTACTTTAATTGAATACATAAATCAAAAGAACTCCTCAGCGATTCTCTTTCAGTCTCAATTTTCTGCAAACGCTTCCGTGCAACGCTTTTTCTTTATTTCACTTGTCATTTGCTTCGTCTTGCTGCGTTTTCCTTCCACTTTTTGCCCTACTGCTGCTGGCATTTATATAATTTTTATAGCTTCAAATTAATTTAAACGATGATGGCTTCAACGCAGTTTGTTCGACGCTGCCACGAACTGTTGCATGAACCACAACGCGATTTACTGCTTCTTTTATCGATCGCTGTGCATTGATTGATGGGTCACTTTTTTCACAATTTATCAGCAAATCTAAATGTCAATTATTTGTCTTTGAATTCTCATAAAATATATAGAAATTGTGCATTATAATTATTATTAATCAGCTCTTCAATCGATGCGTTAATTTTATTTAAAATTAAAAAGATAAATTCTTTCACGGGTGACATCAAAATAAAGCATAAAACAGTGGTGAATTACAAACGAATTTAATAGCGAAAACTTTCATGGCTGTGAATGAATGAAGTACAACGAAATTAACTTAAAATATTTAATATCAGTTGCACTCCATCTTGCCCCAAGTTCGGCCTGTTTATTCATCATTTCTCCTTTTTTGAAGAACTTAAAATAAATTAACTATAAACCACGTGCGAATTACAACTGATCACAAGAGAAAAACATAAAAATTCAGCATATTGACAAACTTAAAATTAACCTTAACTTATAATTAGCAATAGAAACCTTTTCGTTAGATTCTGGATCTGTTCTCAATCATAAGCAGGTCCTCGGTAACCGGTTACTCGGGAACCAGGTACTCGCTATCCCGAATCCTTGGATGCTGTTGCTGTTTCGTGCTCACAAATCCGAATTTTTTCTTATCCAATCAATGTAATAGAACACTTTGGTAAAAATCCTCGGCTTCTTGTCCTCACAACTGCCGTAACGGAAACTGTCCACGCCCACCAAAGCGTTCCCCTCATCGATGGCCGGAGACCCGGAGTCAAAGGTGCAAGTGCCATGATTTTTCAAGGGGCTCAGGCAAATCAAACTCCTCTCGGCGCCGCCAACTTTTCGTTTGCAAGAGTCGTCGGGCATCGAGCGAATAATGGTCCATTGCAGGGTGGCCGGGAGGGGGCCGTCGGTTGCGTTGCGGCCCCAACCGGCGACGAGTAGCGCCTGAGACGTAGTCGCCGGCGGCATCAAAGCGATGGGCTGGATCAATTTGGAGTATTTCAGAGGCAGCGCCAGCTTCACCAGCGCGATATCGTTGAGCAGATTGCGGAAGTCTTTGTGCGGAATGAGGGCGGCCACCGGATATTCAAATCCGTTCCTGGAGCGGTTGATGGTGCCAGCATAAACGGAGTATATCTTGGGATCAAATCTGTGGACGGAGGAGAAAGGCGATGATTTTTGCAGAATTATAGTATGGGAATTCTCGGCTTACACGTTGAACTTTTTGTTTTGATACACTCCAACGCAGTGCGCTGCAGTCAGAACGAATTTCGTGGAGATGATGGAGCCGCCGCAGATGTGCTTGCGGAACTTCCTCAGCGAAATCTGATGCGGGAATTGGCCTGGTAGAGCGGGCACTCCATTCAAAATGCGTCCTTCGGGTACCGCCCGAACAGCAGCCAGAGCCATCACGAGGCATGCTCCAAGCAACGAAATTCTCAAGCAATTCGACATCTCGGCTCAAACTGACTTTCTTCAATTCAAGGCACGAGTTTTTATGGCGACCCTGAAAGTCTCGCTACCTCAATCGGCTTTTTACATATTGATTTAGTTGAAGTAAAAAATTTACAGAACAAATAAAAATATTATTTTCATATACGAACTTGAATCCACACTAAAACATATTTCAACGATTTCCAAGTAACAATTTCAGTTTCTCTATATAAAATTTGAATTGTAAAAACTATTAAACATTTGTTAAATGAATTCTTAATTTTTTATGAAGAATTCTTAGTGTAAATAGTAATTTTTTGTTTTGTATTATTCCAAAAAACATACGCAAACCCACAAACCAACTAAATAAATAAGGAAAGCAAAGTTATTTAAACATTTGTTCGGTTTGCACAAAGCAATAACAACAACATGAAGAATTCCTCTTTACAACTTGACTTTTAACTTAACACGGCTTTGCTCCACGACAGCCGAACCATGAGCAACAAACAGCAGCAACACTTGAAGCAAAAGAATGATTGAAGACTCAAGAGTGAAGAAAGTAGTCGTTGTGGCTAATAATGGCTAAGTACTTGTAGTTAAGAACTGTATTGGAAAAGGCTGAAGGAAGAAGAAGTAAAGGAAAAGCAGAGGAAGTGGTAACCATTAAGGAAATTATTATGATTGATGGAGAGGTGATAAAACTGTGAAGTGGAGTCATAACTTCGTCGTAGTGTTTATATAGGTTTGTATAATCGCCTAAATAGCGACCCTATTAGTGAAACATCATTGAGCAACTCTGATTTCTTTCGCTTAATGCTGACATTTGCGAATAAAGAAATTACTGTGGAATTATGGGCAGATTTGGCACTTGAATCGCTTCCTTCCTAATGCGTTCCCGTGTAGAGGTTGTAATATATAAAAAAGATTATAGTAATATAACACTCTCTAAGCAGACCGAAAAATATTATCATAGAATTAGAGTGCGAAACTTTATTGAGACGTCAGCAAAATGGGACAATTCAAGACTGTAATAAAATATCTGGAAAACATAAATGTAGAACAGTAACAAACGTTTGCATGACAAGATGAAATTAAAATTTATAATAACATAAATGCAAATCGCTTTTGCTTCTGAAGTTTACATGAATTGGATGTGCAACTCTTAATAAGGAATATACTTAAAACTATGTACAATAATTCTCTCATTATATAGTAACAAAAATACGTTATTATAGTAACAATAATTCTTCTTAAATACATACTTGTAAAATGTATCGCCGACAATCAAACTTTTCATATTGACAATTCGAATTTTACTACTGAAATCAGTAATTTTTGCATCCGAAGCCGTCGTTATCTTCGTTTCAACAATCACAGTTTTCATGGTAACAACCGCTATGATCCCTTTGACAAACCAAGCACTAATTTATAGAATGTTTTACATATCTTTAATCTTCTTTCTGCCAGATTTACAGTGTTACTTTTATTGCCTTTGAAATAGAAACAAATTTCAACAGTTTTAAAGAAACTTTCACAAGCAGCGGGATATTTTGAATTAATAAGAAAAAATAACTAACAACAAATGTCAATAGCACGAAATAGATTATTCAATTTACGTTTGAAATTATCAAAGCACAAATAGTATTTTGATATCCTGCGATGGCACGAAATGAATGCGCTCGTCTAACAACGGCGTTGAGTCTGCTTTGCACAGGAAGACTTGCAGCGAGTCCTTGTCTATCTGAAAAATATAACGCCCAAGTGAATATACTGTTATTCCATCGGATGTAGACGTATACTATAAATAAATTCATTAGCCATAGAAATAGTGCAAATCACCGAAAACATTTATAATGTGGGAAGGATGCGGGAGGTGATGCAGCATTAGAAGCAAGGAAACGGTCCGAAAAAGAGCGAAGTCGGAATATATGTGCAACGAATACTACCTTGCGTGAAGTAGCTGATTTTACCAGATCTCTACGTGCTCATTTGGAAAATTTAGGTCCTCACGAAGGTGCAAACCTCGGAAATCTGTTATCTTTACTTTAAGTTGTACCTCAGTTTGACCCATTAGAAAATCATCTTAAACATAAATTGAACACTTTGGAAATCTATTAACTAAACATAATGATGATAACGGTCTTGAAAAGATTTGTAATAATTTTGGTGAATTTTATAACAGATTTTACGCTATGCCACTGCGTGAGGCTGACCAAAACTCATTGATGATTTATGTTTATTCATTACTTAACACAAATTCTATTATTATTATTAGATCTGTTCGCATTTATTTTAATTCTTTGGTCTTCTTTCGTTCGTTCTACGTCCTTTTTGTGTAGCTTAAACCTTTTCAAAGTACATTCATTTGAATTTTGTCCTGCAACTGTTTGCAATAAATATTCTACGAATAATTTTCCAATGAATCCTGAGTACATATTTACATGGAGGCGATGTGAAAGTCTTTCTTCTGCTTATTTATTTACGTTTGTTGAACTTTTTAATTGGACATTCTGCGTGGGTTTCGCGCAATTCATTGAATCATCGTCGCCTTCATCAGCAGCAGCACGAAAAGAGCTCAAGTGGTTTCTGTTCATTAACCAAACAGCTAAAGAGTATTTATTCAGTCAACCTTTCACCCTTTCGATGAGAGTTCATGGAGCGTTTGTTCTCTCAAACGAGAAATTCGCTGCAAAAGGTTAAAGTTTCATTTCTTGGGTTCAACGTGGCGTATGAGTGTTTTTCTGTTTCTCTGTGAATATGCGTAGGATTATTTATTTATTATTTATTCTTTTATTTCATTGTTGCAATTTGAAATCATTTTCGTGTGAAAACAGAGAACACCAAAGCTTTTTCATTTATAAATTCGCAGAGTTTCGATAATCATTAAAACGAATTACGATTATATTTATTGATTTTTATATATTTACTCAACAAAAGCGATTCAGTTTTAGTTCAACGTCGAGCGATGACCATGAAAACGCTTTGTAGTTGCCTTGTAGATTAACTACGATTTAATTACACGATTTAAAATATAAAAATGCTTTTGTAGATGCGTTTTTCACCTGGCGACAGTCTACGAAATTGTTTTTGTGTGTATGTCCTCCTCCTTCCCCGAGCTGCCTTTCGTTTTTCTCTCTCCGAGAAGCGATCGCATTTGAATTGCAAATCAGAAAGGAAGTTCTCGAGGAATGAATTGCGTTTTTCACCTCGATTTCCACCGAAAGACTGACTGCGTGTGTGTGTTTGTTTATTTCCTTATAAATATATTTATAATTCCATTTATTTATGGTATTTTCAGAGTATCATTAGTATTATTATTGCTATTCAAAACAATTACAAGCGATTTATTTAATGCTATTGCAATAGCAGACGAAAAATACTCTTGAATACTATTTAAATGAGTTTAAAACACGTTTATTTATGTAATTATTAATCCGTTTATTCATTAATGTTATAATAAAAGCTTAAAAAAAAATACCTAATTAAAATTCATCTCCAAACATCTTCTGGGAGCTTCAACGATCGTAGTTTTTATAAAGGCTCCTTTTGGGTAATTGGAAAGGACTTAGAAGCGTCCACTTTTCCTGAAATACCGTGAAATCCCTTCTTTTCTCTGCTTTTTGGGATTCTGTCCATTATCAAGCGTCGTTTTCCAAGTTTTGAATTCCTTCGATTCGACTAACGACAAACAAACTTTAAATGAGTTGTTATTCAGCTGAGTTTTATCGTCGCCGTGAGTTGAAAACTGTTTTTATTGCTTATTTTGCGATCGACGTCGAACGAAGCGGGAAGTTTCGGAATCTTTTAATTAGTTTGAAGCGTTTTTATAGTTGGCTGTGAAGAAAAGTCTTCTGTTTTCTCCTTTATCACTTAAATCTTAATTCTTCTGTGGAAGTTGTTTGTTTCTAAAAAGTTACTGGTTCGTTTACAGTCTCAACTTTCGAATAATAACAATAATAACAGCTTTTATTTTTCTTCTTCTCACTTCTGACTTCGTACTTCATCTCCTTCATCACTCTTTCTGTCCCTTTCCACTTCTTTAAAAGGATTTGAATAAAAGAAAATCAATTTTTGAAAACTTCTTAGATAATTTCTTTAAAAGCGAGATTTAAAACATGTTTTAAAGCGAACAAAAATGAAGTAAAAGCAGCTGATGATTATTTAATTATGTTTGTTGTTTGAATTCCTTTATTTAGGGAATATTTTCGGCTTCAGAGGAATTTTACAAAAGTTTAAAGCGATGGGGTTAAAATATAGAAGCTGCTTTTTGAGGGCGGCGAAAGTAAAGAATTGAAATGCTTCAATTTAAAGCAGCAGCACGTTTAACGGGCATTCACAATACGCGTCCCACACACACACACTTCGATGCAGATGGAATGAATCGTGGAAAGAATTCTTGGAATGGCGCCACGAAGACTGATAATCGATTGTGAATTAAATTGAAAAGAAATGCAATGAAATGAGAAGTCGTCGGCGAAAGGAAATCGAATCTTGAGTCAAAAGAAGACTTGAACACAGTCAAAAGAAAACAAAGAAAGGGAATTGTGCAAAGTGAGAGAGGGAGAGAGGGAAAGAGAGAGCGAGAGAGAGAGAGAGAGAGAGAGAGTGAGGGAGAGAGAGAGAGAGAGAGAGAGAGAGAGAGAGAGAGAGGGAGAGAAGGAGGGAGCGAGGGAGGGAGGGAGAGATGTAGTGTGGCTGCTAAGATTTTCATATAAAAGCAGATAAACATTAAACACAAAAGAATAGTAACAAGAAGAACAAGAAGAGGAAGAGGAAGAAGAACAAAAATATAAAGAAGAAGAGAAGTACCTTTAAAGTTCATTCATACTCAAATAAAAGATAATTAAAGACTACAAACAAAATCCAAAATTTCAAGCTTTTAAAAAAAAATATAAAAAAAAATTGCAAAAAGTAACAGAAGTTGGATATTGGCATTAATTTCGCTGTTGTTGTTGTTGTTGTTGTCATTATTCGTCGTGTTGACAACGAAAACATGTTTTTATCGTAACAGAAAACTTCTTTAAAAGTTATGAAACGAGAAGAAGAAGAAAAAGCAGTCATCATTGAATTATCGAATAATCGAATAATTATTTTTTCTCCAATCTTTTTAAAGAAATGGAAATGGAAATAGGAAAAATGAAAATTTCTTTTTAAGCAAAAAAAAAAAAAATGATTAAAAGCGGCACTCAACACGTGGCAGAAAATGAAAAATGCCAGCAATTAAATAAGAAATTGAATTAAATGAAAATTAATTAAAACGTTGCGAAATCAAAGGAACTCGAAAACGCAACTCATTCGGTTTCCTTTCACTTTGTTCGCCTTTATTTTTCCTGTTCCTTTCTTCAGTCATTCGTCGAACTATTGAAATAAATTGCAATTTCATTCAAGTTCCTGCGATGGAAGCAGCAAAAGGACAACAACAACAACAACAACGCACACGATTTCATGATTTCGCATTAAATGATTTCTGATGCAGATTTAATGAGGAAATCATTTAAATTGACGACTTTTGCACAAGCAACAGCAGCAAGAGAATTGCTAATGCTTTATGACGTCACTGCTATCAATTGAACGGAATTTCTTGAGGATAAAAAATACGTGCTTTTATTACGTTACGTCGCATTCGAAGTGCTCAATACAATTGTGAACGTATCAATTTGCATGCTTTTAAACAGTTTGCTCTCTTCTCTTTCTTCCTCTCACTGTAATTTAATGTCGCCACAGATAATTTGACAGTTAACATCATCACGTTAGCATCAATTTTCATTGCTTCTGCTGTAAACATTAAAGAATTTATAGTCATTAGTGAAGTGTGAGGCGAGGAGTAAAAAAACATCTGCGCTGTTAACGTGCTGATGTTAAACGAGCTACTCTTCACAAGCAACTGTTAAACGAGTTTCTCTTGACGCTCTGCTGTTAAACGAAGTTCCCTTCAGCAGCAACTGTTAAACTTCCTGCTCTTAACGATCAACTGTTAAACGACCTGTTGTTAAGCAGCAACAGTTACAGTTTCTACTCTTAACGATCAACTGTTAAACCAACTGCTGTTAAACGAGATGCTTAACGATCCACTGTTGACGAGCTTCTATTACCATTGGAATTACAGAGAATGTCATTGTGGCTCTGTTAAAACAAGCAAAAATATTAAATTAGCTGGAAAAAAGTTCGATTTCGTTGTTGGTTATGTAACAGTTAGTCAAGGATAATCATGTGAACAGAAACGAGTCTTATTTCGTTGCGTTTTCTTCTCGTTAACGTTTGACTTCTTAACACAAGCAATAAAAATCGGGTTTAAAAAGAAACTTCGCACTTCAATGAGCATTGCGATGAAGAGTTTGGCATTGAGCTCGGCTTCCAGAGCCTTGACCTTGAATAGTTCGACCTCCGCTTCGACTGCTTATGAAGATAAATGGCCAAAAGCACCGAAATAAAAGCCAGATTGAGTCCTCGAAATGTATGCACGAGGGTTTCTTTTCGGATGTTGTATTTCGTCGTGTTGTTGCCGTTCCACGGACGCCGACGTCAACCGCGGAACACGAGCACCGTTAACAAGCAACAACGAACGAAGCTTTCGGGCGCCATCGTTTTTTGTAGGCCATCGCCATTGAGTTTTCTCATTTTTCTTGTTTTTCCTTATTTTATAGACACTCATAAATTTGCTTAAACTTAAAATATCGAACGGAAGAAACTTGAAAACTTTTTGCGGTTCTAAAAAAATAGAGACGCGGTTGACGGATTGAGCAAGAGGATGAGTGTAAAGAAGAAAGGAAAGGAAAGAGGGAAGAAGGAGTCAAATTCATTTATCTCGGAAAACTACTCGAAAAAAGTTCGATTGAAGTGCAGCCTGTGGATGGATCAGGAAATTCAACAATTTAATTCCTTTCGCAATTTTAACGCCTTCTCAAATAGCTGATTGCATTCTTCCCGAACTCTTTATTCTTCTTCGTTTCCCACTTGCCAAATTATAAGTCTTGTCTTTTTGCATAAATTTCCCTCGGTTCGTGGCGTCGCTAAAAACAAAATCGTCACCGATTCTTGCAAAACCATTCCTCATTTTACTTACTATGCACGCTATGTTAGGCGACATGTCTTGCAGACTGTCATCAATCGCTTTCCAATGCTGGCCGCTGGCGTAAAGGTTAGTTTTAAGAATTTTGAGCTTCGAAACAGAACTGGGTTCAGAAAATAAAAAAGAATGTGAGTAAAAATGTTGTAGAGAAATCTAAAAACTTATTAGGAATTATAAAAATGATGCCATAAGAATAATTATGCCAGTTTACACTTTTTGCTATTCATGTTTTCGTCGAAGACAACGTAGATGACATGTCTTGCATTGCGTCGTGAAAGAAAAACACACGAATGCTTGAAAATGTCTTGAAGACAAGAACTGCAACTTTACAGCGTTTAATTGCTCTCTTCTCACGCTGTCACTGCACAAACATAAGCAGAACAACAACAACAGCATTCACAATAACTGTTGCTTTGTTTACTAACGTCAAATTGTCTTCTGTACACTTTTCCATTAGCATTTCTCTTGAACTTCTTTTATTAATCTTTGCAGGAAATGGATTAATGAACGAAGCCGAATTTCTGCAGTGGGTTGGGCGCATTCAAGCCATACGCGACGAACAGGAGGAAAACGCCAGTAAAAATGATGAAAGCGATGACGTCACCGAGGATTTAATAGCGGCATTTAGGTAAGTGAAGGAGAGGAAAAGACAGCAAGAAACGCGACGAAACAAAAGCAAACGTTGTTAAATTTTGTTGATGTTTTTTTCTTATTTTAAATGTCGATTTTAAAATATTGAATTGAATTTTTTTTTTTTTTGCATAAATAAAATAAAATTAGTTTGTTTGCCAAAAAAAAACAATTTCTTGGCACTACTCTTTTATAGTACATTTGGCATTTTACATGTATTTAGTAAAAGGTAATCACGGCATGTTGCCAGAAAATGAGAGCGGCGACGTAAATTCAAATTGGAATTCTCTCAGCGTTTCAAGCCGGCGAACTAGAAAAGCCAGCGCCTGGTTCGTGTCTTAAGTCACCGTGTTACTTTACGAAACAGCGTCTCATTCGCTTTGCGACTGCATCGCAATAAGCAATTGAAGCGGCTTGGAATTAAACAAAAATACATTTAAATTGCGGTTAATTTTAACTACTTATTTAATTTAATTGAATGAAACTGTTAATTTTCACAGGGTGTTCGATCGCGATGGAAACGGATTCATCACTCGCGACGAATTGCAAACCGCGATGGAGATGATCGGCGAAAGTCTCAACGAAGCGCAACTGACGCAGCTCTTGGCCATCGCGGACGTTGACAAGGATGGGAAAATAAATTACGAAGGTAACGGGACTTTTTCAAATTAATAAACTTTTATGAATTATTGTCGAAATTGTGTTTATTTTCCCCATGATATTAAATATTTATTCGCTTTTGCAGAATTTACAAGACTTTTACTATAAAGCCAATGGCTGCTGCTTCTTCTTCGGCCGGAAATAAGTTCAGCAACGAACAAAACTGAAGCGGGAATATAAAAAACACGAACGACATAGGAAATACAAAATACTTAACAATAATAAAAATCTACATACTCAAAATTTATTTGCTGTTGTGGAACAACGCATTTTTAAAACGTAACTAATTTTTAGGAATGTTTTTAATGAAAAAAAATGTTAATTTATAATTTTATAAAATATAAAAATAATAGATTTTTAAGAAAATAGAACAACAACCACCAAGAATAAGAAGAAGACATAAGGTGAAAAATGTTACTACTATTTAAATAATTTATTCAAGTGCTACACAAAGAAAAGATTGTTTTATACACATACAGACGTGCATGCATAAATGGGTGTGATCTGCATTCACCAAATCGAACTAGTTTTACTCGTTGATTCAAGCCACCACAATAACAAAGTCTGAGCGAGCGTGTGCGTTGGCCGATGTCACATGCAGCATCATGAGGTCAGCTGCATTCGCGCTCGTCGCTTGATGCAGTCACCGTCCGATTCATGAAGCTGTGTGAGTGTGTTTCGCTGAAAGAACTGAAATGACTGTTAAAGAAAAACTATGCTAAAATAAAATAAACAAAACTAAACTAAAAATGTCAAAATGGAAAACTTTGAACATTTTATTCTGTAAGCAAACAAACAAAGATTTAAAAAAGAATTAAAAAAGTGAATTTATCAAAACGGAAGGGAATTAAAAGAAGAAAGATAAGATTCAAAACATGTTTATTGTTAATAATAGATTAGTTTTATATCTATATATATAAAAATGAATTGTTCGTTTGTACGTTCATAACATGCGAACGTGAAGTCCGATTTGCTTGATTTTTTGGTATGTTTTCATTATTTGCCTGTAGAAGGTTTGTGTGAAATAATAATTTAAAAAAATTTCATTTAAAAAAAATTATTATTTTTGCATAACGGAAAACAGAGGAATCAAAGTAAATTGAAAAATAAATTTGACGTTTTAATTTTGAATTTCAATTTGACAATGGAAGTAAGTAAATTGTAAATGTCTTCCATTATTGCTTTGTTTTGACAAATTATTTTGACACACATAGAATTTTATTTTAAATTTTGAAAAACAATTAAAAATTATAAAAGGCTTAATGCCGATTAATTACTCTGTTTCGGGTGTGTCAAGTCCAAAACAGTGTTACGTATGACAGAAAATATGGAAGCGTTTAAAAGTGATGAGCAGCAAACCGAAGCGAATCAAGAAAAAGACGAAATGTGTTTTATTATAAACACTATAAACACTTATAAACATTATTTGTTTTTTTTTTAGTTATAATTATGCCGCGACCGAGACGTGGCGCCAATATTGGTCGTCGTACTCATAATACAAGACGAGTTGCATCTGTTAGAGCAGGTGAATCTGAAGCGGAACGTGAAGTGAGACTTGAACAGCAAAGAGAGCGTCAATCGAGATCGCGTTCTGCTCAAACAATCGAAGAACGATTCGCGAGTAATTCTTCGGATCGAGCGAGAATGAGTCGCAATCGCGCTGTTAGAAGTCGTGCCAATGACAATATTAATCAGCGAGTAATGCGTGCTGCTTTCAATTATGATAGTGAAGTTGACTATTGTTCTCTTCCATGCCTTTCAATCGGAACTATGACTAATGTCTGCGAACAGTGCAATGCATTGAAATTTCCATCGGAAACTCCTGGAATGTGTTGTGCAAATGGACAAGTAAAATTGCCTGTTTTGAATCCTCCTCCTGAGCCTTTGAGGTCATTAGTTTCTGGTTTGACTCCAGAATCGAATCATTTTTTGTCTAAAATACAGCAGTACAATTCATGTTTCCAAATGACGTCTTTCGGCGCCACAAATATAATCAGAGATGGATTCATGACTTTTAAGGTAATTACTGAACACGACACTAACAATGAGTTCTATCGTGAGATTGAATCAAATGTTTCATGTATGCAGATTCAAGGTCAAATCTATCATCGAATTGGATCGTTATTACCATGTTTGGATTCCAATCATTCCTTTTTGCAAATTTATTTCATGGGAAATTCAGATGTTGAAATTGAACGGCGTTGTGTGGTGGCACAAAATCCAAATGATAGTAATGCAGTGAGAAGAGGATTAATTGAAAGATTGCAGCAGTTTTTTCACGATGAAAATTGTTTGATCAAATTATTTCAAACTGCCCTTGATCAAATGCCTTCGGATTCTCATAGAATTGTTATTCGGGCCGATAAAGCACCTGGTGGAATTCATGCTGGAAGGTTAAACGCACCAACAATTGATGAAGTTGCCGTATTAATTGTGGATGAAGGAGCGAGCAGTCGAGATATTGTACTTCATCGTCGAGATCAAAGTGTTGTGCATGTTTCGGAAACTCATCGTTGTTATGATGCGTTGCAGTACCCAATTTTGTTTTGGCAAGGCGAGGATGGTTACCATTTCAATATTAAGATGAAACATCGTTTAACTGGTTAGTTACAATAAAATGCATCACACATTTTGTGAATTATTGATACTTAATATTCGCATTTATTTCAGGCTTGGAAACAGCAAAAAAAGTTAGTGCGATGAACTATTATTCGTACAGATTAATGGTTCGGCTGAACGAAATTAATCATATATTGAATTGTAGAAGGCTTTGCAACCAATTTATAGTTGATGTTTACGCTAAAATTGAGTCTGAACGATTGAATTTTATTCGATTTAATCAGAAAAAGTTAAAATCCGAACAATATATTCATTTGCGCGATGCAATTCACAATGATGGGAATATCAACGATATTGGCCAAATGACAATATTACCAGCAACATATACTGGAAGTCCACGACACATGCACGAGTACGCGCAAGACGCAATGACGTACGTTCGGCATTATCATCGACCCGATTTATTTATTACTTTCACCTGTAATCCTCAATGGAATGAAATAAAGCAATATATGTTTCATGGTCAAAGTGCTTCTGATCGCCACGATATTGTTGCGCGTGTGTTCAAGCAAAAATTGAAAACGCTTATGGATTTTATTGTCAAACAACAAGTGTTTGGAAAAGTTCAATGTTGGATGTATTCTGTGGAATGGCAGAAAAGAGGACTTCCGCATGCACATATTTTGGTTTGGTTAGTTGATAAAATTACGCCAAATGAAATTGATAGCGTAATATCAGCCGAAATTCCTAATCCAATCATTGATCCAGGACTGTTTGAATCAGTTACGAAGCACATGATTCATGGACCATGTGGGGCATTAAATGTCAACTCACCGTGCATGGCTGAAGGAAAATGCACAAAACGGTACCCAAGAGCATTAATAGCGGAAACAATTTCTGGTAATGATGGTTATCCGTTATATCGTAGACGTTCACCTGAAGATGATGGCGAAACAGTTATGGTGAAATGCAAAAATCAAGACATTAAAATTGACAATCGTTGGATCGTTCCATATTCGCCGCTATTATCCAAAACTTTTGGTGCTCATATAAATGTTGAGTATTGTAACTCAGTAAAATCCATCAAGTACATATGCAAATATGTTAACAAAGGAAGTGATTTGGCCTATTTTGGAATTGCTGGGGATAAAAGTGATGAAATCACTTCATATCAATTAGGCCGTTATATTAGTACAAATGAAGCAATATGGCGAATTTTTTCATTTGCAATACACGAAAGGTATCCAAATGTACTGCACTTGGCAGTTCATCTTCAGAATGGTCAACGTGTGTACTTCACACCTGAGAATGCGGCGCAACGAGCAGAACAGCCACCGAAAACAACGTTGACTTCATTTTTTGATATGTGCAGAAATGACGAATTTGCTAAAATGTTATTGTATTCTGAAGTGCCACGATATTTCACATGGAATGAATCTGCGAAAGTTTTTCAAAGACGGAAACAAGGGCAACCAGTACGAGGCCATCCAAATGTATTTTCTACAGAAGCATTGGGTCGTGTGTATACCGTTCATCCAAATCATTATGAATGTTTTTATTTGCGTTTATTATTGATTAACGTTCGTGGTCCTACGTCATTTGAAGATTTAAGAACAGTCGATGGTGAATTGTGTGCGACTTATCGGCAAGCATGCCAGCGTTTGAATCTACTTGAAGATGATATGCATTGGGAAGCTACACTTGCTGATTCCGTAATTTCATCATCTCCACATCAAATACGAACATTATTTGCAATTATAATATCTACATGCAGTCCATCAAATCCATTTGAAATATGGCATAAATTTCGTGATGACATGACGGAAGACATTTTACTTAGAGTGCGACGTTCAGTTTCAAATCCTGAATTAGAAATCACACCGGAAATGCATAACGAAGCTTTGATTTTGATTGAAGACATGTGTATAATGATTGCAAACAAAATATTAGTGCAGTTAGGAATGATAGCGCCTAATCGTGCAGTTCATGATGTTATTAATCAAGAAATGCATCGTGAACAACAATATGATCGTAATCAATTGAGAACATTTGTGCAGTTAAAAGTTCCACAATTGAATAGTCAACAGAAATATGCTTATGACAAAATCATGGAAGGCGTGAACAATGAAGGAGGTGGATTTTACTTTATTGATGCACCAGGAGGCACTGGAAAAACATTTTTGCTGTCATTGATTCTGGCAACCATACGATCGGATAATAAAATTGCTCTTGCAGTTGCTTCATCTGGAATTGCTGCTACCTTATTAGACGGTGGTCGAACTGCGCATTCTGCACTTAAATTGCCTTTGAATATAACAACGATTGAATCTCCTACGTGCAACATTTCCAAAACGTCGGCAATGGCAAAAGTTTTGCAGCAGTGTAAAATAATCGTATGGGACGAATGTACAATGGCTCACAAAAGATCATTAGAAGCATTAAATCGAACCATGCAAGATCTTCGAGGAAATGAAAGACTTTTTGGTGGCGCCTTTATATTGTTATCAGGTGATTTTAGGCAAACTTTACCTGTCATTCCACGATCTACTGCTGCTGATGAGCTAAACGCATGTTTGAAGTCTTCAGTTTTGTGGAAATATGTTAAAACATTGCGTCTTAATCAAAATGTACGTGTACAATTGCAAAATGATCCTTCTGCAGCTGAATTTTCAAAACAACTTTTGGAAATTGGGAATGGTAAAGTTGCAGTCGATAAATCAACCGGATTAATAACATTACCAAGCAATTTTTGTAATATCACTCAATCGAAAAAGGAACTGGTTCAACGTGTGTTTCCAAATATATTGCAGAAGTACAGGAATCATGATTGGTTGAGCGAACGCGCAATATTGGCAGGAAAAAATAAAGACGTGAACGATTTAAATGCAAGTATTTTGCAAGAAATAGATGGCCAATTTTTTGCATACAAATCAGTGGATACGATAATAAATGAAGATGAGGTAGTGAACTATCCTACTGAATTTTTGAATTCACTTGATTTGCCAGGCTTGCCACCACATTATTTGGCATTGAAAGAGGGAGCACCGATAATAATGCTCCGAAATATAAATCAACCACGGCTTTGTAATGGCACCAGACTTTCCGTGAAAAAACTGATGGCCAATTTAATTGAAGCAACTATTCTGAGTGGTAAATATAGAGGCGAAAACGTTCTAATCCCCCGAATTCCAATGATTCCATCAGATATGCCATTTGAATTTAAACGGCTTCAATTTCCTGTCCGTCTTGCCTTCGCTATAACCATTAATAAAGCTCAAGGTCAGACTTTGAATATTTGTGGCTTAGATTTGGAGCAACCTGTTTTCTCGCATGGACAATTGTATGTTGGTTGTTCACGTTGTGGTAAACCCTCTGCATTATTTATAAACACAAAAGATGGAAAAACTAAAAACGTTGTTTATCAAAGAGCATTAAGTTAATTTTTAAAGTATTTTCATTTTCGACCTTTTTATTTGAAAATAAATTATTGTAAGAAATTGATTGTGGATGAGTTTTACTGAAAATTGAAAAGAAATTTCGCAAGTTTCTTTTGTGTATTCGCCCTGTGAAGCGGGCGAAGGTTTCGCTATCTTTTATTATAATTATAAATTTTCATAAATATCTTCTTATTATGTACAGAAAATATCTTATATATAAGAATTAATGTGGATTAATTAATCTATATATACGTTTAGGCGCCAGACAGACAAACAAGAAACATTGTTTATCCACGTGCATTAGAATAATTTTAGCACTATTATCTAGACAATCTTTTATATTTTCTTTTTCTAAACAAGTTAGAAAACAACAAACTTTATCTTTTTTTAACATTTTTAGTGGGGCAGCAAAGCGCACCGGGGCAAAGCTAGTACATTATAAATTCTTAACAGGAGCAACTAAACGCTATTTTATAAGTTGATAGATAAGCATAAAAAATTGAGAATAGACAGTTTCGTTGTTTATTTCATCCATTCATAGAATAAAATAAAAAGTACACAGACGATATTGATTGTTATTCGTATACACAAGAATATAAATAAGTGGATAATTGATGTTGAACGGTTTTGTAACAAAGTTGTGACAAAATATTTAGGGAATTTTATGTGCTTAACTTCTCTGTTATAAAATCCTTAAAGAAACTTTAAATTGTTGAAAGTTTACAAACGCGCTAAGAAATTCAACACTGCAACACTGTCGCATGCGCAGAGAGTATTGCAAGCGTAGAGAGAGGATAAATGTTAATTCTCTCTGCGTGATATTTAACCACTGCGTTGCTCTTCTTCTTCCACTCATTCGAAGCTCAAAGCAAATATTTCGAAGCTTCATTAGCGATAAACTGAAAAGTTAATTTTTAAAATGGACGACAAAAAAAACTACACTTCAAAATTTACACTTTGTAACTACAAGAATATTTATCTTATGCTGTTTAAATTTAAACAATTAAACAAATAATAACAACAGCAGCTGATGTTAACAATAAATAAATACAAAAAAGGTGGCCTTTTGGTAAAAACATCTGCATAATAATCAAATTTACAATAAATATAGCGAATAAAGTCCGCGCTAAAAGAACCGCTTAAATGTAGTTTTCCACATTTTTACTACACTGTAAAAAAGTGTGAAGAAGAATCCGTTAGACTCCGACTTCAAAGACTTTGCCAAAGCATTCATTGTTAGATTTCTGCTTTCTGGCGAACTGCGGCCCATAAGCAAAGTGTCAAAGTCGAAACAGAGCGAAATTTTAATTTTTCAGTGTCACTGAAACTGTAATTTTAGTAGAGAAGTTTTCATTGGGTCACAAAACATGCGTCGGCGCTGAAGTCGAAGTCCAAGTCACACTTTGAGTTAATTTAATGCATTTTTCATCGCCAAACAAACGCGTCATCATAAATTTTAATAGTTTAAGCAAAATTTGAATTCTTCGATGAATATTTTGCTGAGATTTATACAAAAATTAATAATAAAATTAAATAAATAAATGAAATGAATATTTCACAGTTATGAACTTCATTTTGTGCAAAAAAAGGATTGATATTTCTTAAATATGCCATTAATTTATATCAAATATCTTCATATGTTTAAAAAACATTTTGAATGTCAGAAAATTATGTGCAAACATAGAAAGAAATCAAAATTGAACTACATAAACACAGAAAAAAGAGTTTTTTATGTACTTAAAGGTGATGATATAAATGATATGTAAAGAAATGTGTAATTACGGAAACATCATTGAATCAACAACATACACACGCATAAAAAATATTCGAAAATGGGCAAGGACACTAGTCAAATGAGGCAGTCCGCAATCGCCCTGATTTCTGTGTCAAGGGACATGATGAATATTTAGTTTTTTTACAGTTTATACAAATAACAAAGCTAATAAAAGAATTAATTGTTACACAAAATTGTTATAAGTATTGAGAACATCAATGGAATTTATATATATTTATATATTGTTTTTTGTGTTCACTTTATCATCAAATTCATCCATTAAAAATTCTGTACAGGCTTGAAATTTGTATTTAAAAGCAAACTTTAATTTGGATAATCAATTTCGTTTGATTAATTACTTAATTTATATTAAATACAATTAAACTTTGAAATAAAAATAGATTTTATAATTGAAATACTAAACTTCATACGAATGTGGTGAAAAGTGTTGATATTTATTGTTGTTATATGTTATGCATTAAAATAATATACATGAAATAAAATTATATATACTACATAGCTATATAGAAACTTTTTGATCTAGAAACTATTAAAAGTAGTGTTTGTGTGAGGAACATAAATAAGTTTTAGCAAATTACTGATGATTGCTTTGAAGAGCCCGTATTAACCGCTGCTCCGCCCCTGTATTTACAAGGCATTTGATAGAATTTCGATTAACCATGGAAACTTTATGACGATTGGAGGCATTATTTACAAAATATTGACTAATTTCTAGGTAAACAAAGCAGCTGATTCTTAAATGTTTCATTGAAAAATATATGAAATATATACAAATAATATTTTTGTGTTTTCTCTCTCTCTCTCTCTCTCTCTCTCATCTTAATAATATTTGAAAAATCGACCGCACTTTGCTATAAGTTCTTCTCACATTTTTCCTAGTCTGTCATGAAATTTTTGTTTGAGTAGCTCTTCAAAATTAAAAAATGTTTTTTATTTTCTGACTATGTTATTTGTATAAACTTCCAAGCATCAAATCTAAAGAATAGAACTATTTTAAATAATGCCTGAATATTTGCAAAACGTGGAGACATACGAAAAGCCGCCCAATCCCAAAGAGGTGAGTTCATCCATCGATCGATTATTTTGTACGTTGTGGAAAATCCACGTTTGTAAGACACCATTCAAATGAATTTCATAAGATTTGTATTTCCTCAAAAACAAAGATTTTGATCTGAAAACTGCCTTTTCTTAGAATGTTTACAATTCAATTGTAATAGATTAAGAAGACTACGAAACCTGGAAAATTAATTTCTAAGCAACTATCTTCGAAATTCGCAGTTTCTCAACTTCGAATTTGTGTAGAAAAGATATTCGCGAGAAAAGTGCGCGACACGATTCTTTGTGAAATATTTCTATAAAACAAATATTTTGTAATTGTTTAAAAGTATTTATTAAACGCATTCCTCAACCACAAATCGGAGGCAAAATCTACTTTATTAGAATCAAGTAAACGCTGAACGTATCGACGTTTTTTTCACCCCGCGTTTTACAACAAAAGCAAAGTGGATTCCGTAAAGGTTGAGGATTTGATGGACTCGGATCAAGACATCGAGTTCATCGAGAAAGATAGTGGAATGTCGTCGTTAGGTGGTAGTAAGGACGAGACGCCGGAACGTCGCACTGTTACCACAGTGGTTAGTGTATGCAACAAAAAATTAATTTTCATTTCAAAAAGATCAATAAATTACAAGTTACAACACCCTCCCACTTGTGCTGACTTCCTCACCATCAACGTCTTGTATTTTAAACTAAAAGCTGTTTTTTCTCTTATAGGCTACCAACAATTCAGATGATAATCTGGAGGATGTGAGTATTTCAGTTTTTTCTTATAAACCGGACAGCATGGTTATGTTATTTGTATGAAACTCATCAAATCTAACCTAACTTTGATTAGGCAACTCTATGCACATATATTAACGCCCTTCGTTGGCGTGCGTTATGTCAACAGTGCTGCTGGTACCATGGTTTTATCATTTCTAGAAGGATTCACTTCATTATTGATTTTGTTTTATTAATGAAGTGTATTGAAATTTTTTCAGGAACCAGACGAATCGATTTCTGAGCGTTTGTGGGGTCTCACTGAGATGTTTCCGGAACCAGTGCGAAATTTTACTGGCAAAGTGGCCAACTTTACAATGAAAAGCGTCAAAAGTTTTTATAATTTCTCTTGCAATGCATCATGGATTTTCTTCACGAGTTCAGTGATCCTTTTTGCTCCTGTAGTCTTCGAAACTGAACGTGTGCAAATGGAAGAAATGCAGAAGACGCAACAAAAACAAGTTCTTTTGGGACCGGGAACAGCCATAGCTGCCACTGGCTTGCCACCGATACCAGCAGTCATGCGATAATAAATTCAAAATCAAGCTTTCAACATAGAAATATTAACATAATCGAGCAACAAAAATATATGACAATTGATTTGTAATATGCATATTTCAATTCAATAGCAATAATATATAAACTCCGTTCTATCCAAATACCATAAAAGCATTTGTATTTTCTTTACACTGCAATTCAACAATGCAGATCTTCGTTAAATGGAGAGATCTTCTTCTATCGTTCATTATTGAAGAGGTGGTCAGATGGAAAGGCATTGCTCATTCGTTAAATAAATAAGATTTCAACGAAAACGTTGACATCAGTGTGCGTAATAAATAATGGGCAATGTTTTGGTAGGATGAAAGATAGTACAAACAATTTTTGAATTTAAAAACATTTATTTACATTGATTTTTAATTTATTCGATAAAAGCAGCAAATCACTTTTGTCGCTTTTTGAAGGTAACGTCGACACATACTGAAGAGGTCTGATGTCATCCGAAATGGCATATAAATTCGATAAGCAATAATGTGGATAAATAGATGATAGTTACAGAAATAAAGTAATTGAATATGTTCTTTAAAAACAAATTGCTTAATGTTGCTAATCCTACAAAACGCCAACCAAAGAACAACAGCATAACGAAACTCTATCGAACGATAATATCAATTTACGAACACATCTTAAATAAAAAGAAAGAATTTATACAGTCACTGGAACTTGTGAAGAATAATGAAGTGTTTCTGGCTAAGCAAGTAAATTGGAATCTAAGAACTCCACCGTCTGACGCATTACAGAAATCATAACACCTTCGCTGCTGATGATACGAAGGTTTGCAGTGAGACGACGATACTTGTGCCACAACTTCTGATCGTTCTTCGTCGAAACTAGATACAGCTTTGGGACATCTCTGTAAGTAGATACATGATCATGAACCGATCCACCGGCACATTCGATAATTGCTAAAATAAATTGTTGATCTTTAGTTAGCGAAGTCTTATGAAGAATATGAAACAAAATTATTACTCTGGAGTTCATTTGGTACGGGCTTGACGTCGGGCGTCATTGCGAAATCGTAACCAAAAAATAGTTTATGTTTTCGCGCCACTTCAGTTGATTTGATAATGGAGAATTTGTGACGTTTTTCAAAAGCTGCATCGAAAAACATGTACCGAGCTAAATTGACAATGTCGCACTGTTTATTCACGGAATCAAGCCAACGGGAGGTTACTATTGGGATACCCTTGGCCATGGCTATAAGGAACTTGTACGTCCGATTGCCCTTGTCCATTATTAGGATGTCGCTCTCCGCAGGATCTGCAGCAACAGTCCATAGACCTAGTAAGAATAAAGTGCAATAATAAGTAAGTTCGTCGTTGGTTTCTTTCGAACAGACCTTTCGAATTTTTACAAAGATTTTCAAAAAGTTGTGGATCGACCATGGTCATTGAGACCTTCAAATTTGTCATGTGAGAGCTGTGCTCGGATTTTGAAGAGGACGCCTTCAACGAACTCGATTCGCTAGACTGCAAAATGAATTTGTTAACCTTCGCTAACGTGATCGTTGATCTGATTTCAAACTCACCACGCTACTCAAATCGCTCTTCACGGAGGTCAGATCGATAACACTGTCAGGACGGGAATCGGCAGTGATGTGCGTTATAGGTTCCAATTGATTTTGATTGTTATTCTGTTCCTTTTTCATTTTAACCGCAAAGTTGCGTGCTCCTCGTGGGGTGCTTCTAACTGGCGGAGTAGATTTCTTTTCCGTTTCCAAATTCTCCCGTTCGAACATAACCGATTGCAATCGAGTCATGCGTCGAGCCGGCATTGGTGCCATCAATTTTGAACGGCATTCCGCCTGCGAAGTCGAACGAGTCAATCGGGCGGCAGGTTTTCCCCACGTATTCTCGACCTCTGCCTTACTTTTGATTCGCTCGTTCTTCTGCTTGTCAACTTCATTCACTTCGCTTTTCTTTGACTTTTTAGCTCGGTCCTTTGTTAACGCTGGCGCCTTCATTTCGCTTGTGGATTCTTCACTGTTCTTGCGTTTTCTTTGCGATTTTCGAAGTTCCACTATTTTAGCTGAGTCCCCAATATCGCTTCCTGCTGCATTGGTTTTGTGCTCGCTTTCTGACTTCTTCAACGTAGCTACGCTTTTATCATTCCTCGAAGCAGATTTCGATGCTTTCTCATTCTCTGCTTTAGCATTTCTTGATGACGGTCTGGACGCTTTCTCGACCTCTCTTTTATCATTTCTTGAAGCAGTTCTAACGCCTTTATTCTCCGCTATATCCTCCGCTCCCTTATCTTTACCTCTCCTATTATTATTACGCTTCGAGACTTCTTCCACATTTTGTTTCTTTGATGCAGATTCGGCAGCTTTATCGTTCTCCCTTTTAGCACTCTTTGGGGCAGATTCTGCACCTTTATTCTTATCTCTTTCATCGTTATTTGCCAAGACACTTTCAGCTATCTTAACGTTCGTTCTCTTATAACTCTTTGGCACAGATGTGGAAGTTTTCTCAACCTCTGTTTTATGATTCTTTGACACAGCTTCGGCACCTTTATTGTGCTCTCCTTTGTCATCGTTCGAGCGAAGTGTTGATGTTTTCCCCGACCCTCTTTCATCATTAATTAATACAGGACCAACGTCTTTCTTCGACTCGCCTTTATCGTTTTTTGTTGAAGATTTGGCCCTTTTATCGTGCGCCCTTTCGTCATTCATAGACGCTGTTACAGATGCTTTATCAAGCTGTCTTTTATCGCTCCCTGGTATAGTTTCAAGTGCTGTATCCTTGTTTCCTCCGCTTTTATTTGAAGAGGTATCGATTAGTTCGTGTTCGGCTAATTTATCTCGTTTAGAGTCACGGGCTTCATGGCGCTGATCTCGGTTACGTGAAGCTGCCTGCTGCTGGCAGTCGTGCTGTTCATGCGACTCGGGAAATGATTTGTTATACAGGTGCATTCGGGCGCTCACCTCATCGCGTTTCGGCGAACTTTGTACTTTTTTTAGATGTGGCAGTAACTTATCGAAATCGTGTGAAACTTTTGGAGCTGTGATTAGCTGCAAAACATCGCCATCTTCGTCAGAGTCATCGTCGAAAAGAACTTTATGTTTTTCGAGGAAGCTGTCTTTTATGGTGCTCTCCGATTGTTTGAAATTGTCGCAAACTATTTGTGGCGTGCACAGGAGCAAATCCACGTCTGGGCTCTGTGCTAAAGTCGTCGTAGGAGCCACCTTCTTAGAATGTGATTTCGTGAGTGTGGAACAATTTTCTTCAGGAGTTTCTGGAGAAGTATACTTTTCCCCTATCTCTGGATTCTCTTCAGTGGATCCTTGCAAAGAGGTTTTCGCTGTAGCCGGCGAAGAGTATTCAGCTGGATTTTGGCATTCAACATTTGCTGAAGCTGATGTCGAATCGTGAAATTTATTGAATACTTGTGTGGGAAGGAGATTGTCTTCTTCTGCTGTTATAATAACACTTGGAATATTTTTAGCCTTAGAGCGTCTCTCCGTAACCGTAGCATTTGTAACCGTTGCTGGCGGTATTAATAAATTTCTCACTGTTCTGTTGTTTACTAAAGATTTAAAAATATATCATGAACTGAACATGAACAAATATACAATTGTACCCACATTCAGTTGTGTCGAAAACTTGCGTTGTTGCCCAAACTTGTGTATCATCAACGGCTGCTAAACCTGTTGTTGCACCTGTTGCTGGTTGCACGTTCTCCTTGTCGCTGAGGGTCAGATACTCAGCGCGGCTTTTGCCATCATTGGTCTTTTTCTCATCTGCCTTAGGTGAAAAAACTTGTGTAGGAAATAGATCCACATCCTCCTCAAATAAAGGAGGATCAGCCACTTTAAGCAGTGGTTTAACAGCTGATTGAGCCTGTTGCTTGCCGCTGCTGGATTGAGTTTGCGACTTTTCGGCTTCTTGAACGTTCTCATTAGATTTGCTGAAATCATTGGAATTGATCTCTTCTTCATTTATCTGTGCTAATTCCGGCAAATCAAAGAGATCTGGGGTACACATTTCGTCACGCTCGTCATTTACGGCGCACGCATCATCGGGTCCCTTCTTACTCTCACCAACTGCTTGCACTGCTTGCACTTCTTTATCAACATCTGATTGGAAGTAATGTGTTGTTGAGCAGGCTTATTCAAGCTATAAGTAATGGCAACGCTTACCAGTGATATCATTCTTGGATTCAGGGACGCCTTCTTTGTGTCCTTCGACATCAGTGGCCGTTGCTGCTGGACAATCTGGCCCGGCCAGAATTTTCTGGCTTGGTTTTGTGTGTTCAGTCATCGGGGAATCAGGTATATCAATTACCAAATCATCAGAATCGTCGTCTGAATAACTGGCCTCATTGAAGTCTTGTGTGCAGATTATAAACTGACTGCCTAGATTACTTTCAGAAGGATTGCTATAAACAACAGCTTTATCGTTATTATAACAAAGTGGCGCTTCTTGAGTTTCTGGTATCGAGAAATCACTTTCGTCGTCAGCGTGACTATTGAGCATACTATCGACACCTTCATCGCTGCTCTTATTGCAATTTGTTGAATGGGCCGACAACTGAACTTGAGGAGGACAGTATTGCGTCTCGGGAATGCAAAAGCTGTCTGTGCTCTTGTTCGAACCACACGAAAATCGTGCAGGTAAAGACGGTTTCCGAAAAACAGAGCCGTTGCACGTTTCTTTTTCGGATGGCTTAGTATTTGCTGAATCTAGTTGCGGCTCTGGGGAACTAATTGGTGTTGATGTCAGATTATTCTCCGACACCTTAAATTGACCGTCCGACCGCAAAGTCGGCTGTGGACTGGAACAAAATGTAGAAGATTCCCTGTCGTCGATAGTCTAGTAAAATAACAAACAGCCCTTTCAAAATCATCGAGGGAAAAGTTGTTTTGAGACCTATAATACCTTAACTGGCTCACATAAACGTACGCTTCCAACAATAGTGCCAAACTTCAAAGTACCAGACTTTTCTAGTGTTATGTCTTCCAATCCGTGAACTCGATGATCGTTCCAAAAAGTCCCAGATTTACTGTGCAGGTCTAGTAGTATTGTTTTATCGTTGCGAACTCTAATCAAGGCATGTTTAGGATCTACATTCTGCAATTATATGTCTTAATATGTGTGAAAACTTTGCTCTCATACCCACTTCATTGCGGAGCACAATGTCTAGTTTATTATCAGGTTGCGCTAGCCGTCCAATCAAGTAATTCCTACCAGCCTGGAGTTCGTATTGTTTGTCCTCGATATCTACAATCGCCACAGTCTAAGCAAAGTACTTCGCTGTATCATTTTCATCTAAAATAATTCTTTTTCACTCACCTTATTGTCCATTGCAAGAAACCTAATTTTCGTAAACCAAACAAAAACAGTCTCTTACATCAACTACAATTCAATCAACAAATTTTTGGCAATTGTTGCTTGGCGGAAAAAAGGGCGTCTTTTTCAAATTTTATCAGAGTTGTACGATTGTTTTAATATATTATTAAACTTTGACGGATTCCTTTGGTGTTTTTTGTTAAAAAATGATAATTTAAAATGTCAAGTTGCTCCTGTATTTTTGCTATGTTATTTCAGCTACGGAGTACAATAGCTGCTGTTATAATAAAATATAACTTGTTAATAATAGCTTACTAGAATTGTATTGAATTTTCTTCTTCAACTGCGTAAATGTAAAAAAACTGTGCAGAATCTGGAGATCTTCATTACTTCATATTGAATTTGTAAATTAATAAATAACGATATTTATTAAAGTTAAAACGTAGTCTAACAATATGATTATTTTTATAGCAGAAGATAAGATTTGTGTTGATACTCACCATAGCAATTGACACAACTCACCAGACAAGGAAAAATATGTGGATTTTCAAAATGGATGGATTGAATAAAAATATTTACTAAGCCAACTTGTTATAATCGAATTGGCAATGAAACGAGTAATTAGAAATACTGTTTTCATTTCCAGACTGTTCAAATTCTTCACTACCTAAGCCAAACCCCAAGCATAACACCAAAGAATTGGCAGAACACCTAATCAACCGATGCAGATTTGTTGCCTGCAAAACTGGAGGATATTGTTCATAATTCTTTTTCTTACACAGTAAATAAAAAGCTGCTATAATTGCAATAGAGATAGACGAATAGACTACGTAGTAACTTCAGTATTATTAATAATATTTACTGTTTTTATTGATAATGTATTTATTATGGGTTTCTAAAACAAGATGGTAACATTTAGTTGATTAAGCTTGAAAAACCGTCGCTAATTCATGGTTTTTCTTTGTATCTTATCTCATGTTAATATTTGGACAGAGCCAATTTAAACTTTATTTCAAATTGTTTAATTTTATATGATTGTTGTATATAGGTTTGTAAACGTTTATTTAAATGAAGCAATCAATAATAGAATTTAAGACACCAAAAGAAAACAATGAAAAGGTCAGCAAACACTGATACGAAGAATACTTAATAATGCAGCTGATGATGACTTTTAGAGGCCAACTCTGTAGATTAGAAATCATGGGATAAATTTGCGTGGAACCATTTTAGGCGAATGTATCATACAACTGAACTGAATTAGTCCGTAGGGTCACTCAGCTCAGTGAAGATGAAGTACAACGAATTCTTAGTGGTGACACTGTTAATCTTTCCGCTGGTTCATACTCTTTTGGCTGATGAAATCCCGCAGGATGCATCAGTGATGGACGTTCAACTAGTGGTTGATTTGCCGAATGGCCAAATTCGTGGAAAGTTTAATGGCGACTTTTATAGCTACGAATCCATACCATATGCGCAGCCTCCTGTGGGCGAGTTAAGGTTTGAGTCGCCGTTACCGTATATCGCAAAGTGGGATGGTGTTCGCGACGCTACACAGCAACCTCTTCCTTGCATGCAATGGGACCAATTCAAGGCGGGCGCTGGCGACGATAAGCTCCATGGTGTCGAAGACTGCCTAACGGTGAATGTGTACAAACCTACCAGCAGCCATAACAAGACTCTGCCTGTGTTGATATTCATACACGGCGGCGCTTTTATGTTTGGCTCCGCTGCACAAAATGACCAGAAACTTATCATGCGGCGTCGGGGCTTCATAGTTGTCAAAATGAACTACCGTTTGGGTCCATTGGGCTTTCTCAGTACTGAAGATACCGTCATTCCGGGTAATTATGGCCTTAAAGATCAGCGTTTGGCGTTGCAGTGGATCAAATCGAATATTGCTCGCTTCGGCGGCGATCCTCAACGAATGCTTGTCGCTGGGTTTTCTGCTGGCGGCGCTTCTGTGCATTTACATATGATGAAGAAGGATTTTGCAGAATATGCAAAAGTGGCAGCGTCTTTCAGCGGAACTGCTTTCAATCCTTGGGCCCTGCTCCGAAATTCGCGCGCTCGTGCTTTTAAACTGGCCCAAAATTTGAACTGCACAGATGTCAGCTCCTCTACGGCAATAAAGCGTTGTCTCAAGACAAAAACGGCACACGAGATTGTTCGAGATGTAGCAAGTTTTCTGGTCTTTGGTTACAATCCTTTTACAACTTTTGGGCCAGTTGTGGAAGCAGTGGATGTCAAAGATGCTTTTTTAACGCAGACACCGGAGGAAAACGTACGATCAGGCAAGTTTGCGCACTTGCCTTGGCTGGTCTCTTATGCAGCGCAAGACGGCGGCTACAACGCGGCAGAGCTGTTGCAGATCTTACCACGACGGGGCGAAATGATCGAATCCTTAAACGAGCGTTGGTTTGACGTGGCTCCTTATGCTTTATTTTACAAGGACGCCATGCCGACCATTGAAGAACTGGATGATCATTCAATGAATCTGAAAAAGGATTATCTGGGCGGGAAAAATTTCTCCGTTGAATCGTACCACGACATACAGCGTATGTACACGGACGTCTTGTTCAAGAGAGGCGTGGAAAAAGCAGTACGACTGCATCGCAAATACTCAAAGAGTCCTATCTATGCATACGTCTACGATAACCCGCCCTCGGAGAGCGTGGCAACACTGCTAGCCAAACGAACGGACATTCAATTTGGTATTTGGTAAATTCTGTTTTCTTAATTACAAAAAAACTTCACGGTTTTCTCACTTTAAACAGGCACTACTCACGGCGATGACTTCTATTTAATTTTTCGTAATCACTTCGAAATTCCAGCACTTCGAGGGAAGGAGGAAGTTATGTCCAATAACTTCATTAAAATGCTGGAGGATTTCGTTTCAAAAAGGTGATATTTAGCAGCTTTTTTCTCTCTTTTTTTTAACTCTGTGCTTGTACTTTTTTCAGTGATGGCCTAAAATTCGGAGATTGCAGTTTCGTCGACAATGCCAACCAGGAAAATTTACAATTACTGAGAATAATGCATGATAAATGCGAGAGTTTAAGAATAAATGAATAGCCCCAAAGATAAACGAATTAAAGATGCTGCTTTTCATTAAATCATTCAAAAAGTCTCTTTCTAACCGACTTAATTAATGAAAAAGTTAATTTTTATTTCTTTTCGAAATATTAAAATGTACGAAAAGTGCCAAAGTTATTATAAATCAAATGCATTATACTAAATACAAAAGTAATGGTTTACAAAGTTTCTAGGAAAGTTACATATATACAAGTCACTCAATAAGTTTTCTTACTGTTGCCGCTATTCTGTATTCCCATACAAACTGATTTTGCTATCCAAAAAGCGGAAGTCATGCAGAATATGCAATTTGTTACTATAGCCTGCAATGGACATGAACGTGGTTGGTTCCCTCTGCCAGACAATGGAATAAGTTGAAGTATGTCCCAACGGTATATTTGCCAACGTATCACCAGTAATTGAATAAAGTTGCGCTTGTGTGTGCTCACCGGCAACGATAACAGAGTCGTCTATGAAGTCGCAACAGTGTATTTTGCCCGGGAAAGGAAAATCTCGCGTGCACTCAAGCGATCGTAAATGCCAAACTGACAACTTGGGACCACCACCACAAACCAACCAATCGGAACTAACTGCAACATTGCCAATCCAGTTACCGAAATCAGGGCGCATTAGCATCTCCTGTTTGCCCGGCTCCAACATAGCCGTGGGCTCTTTTTGCTTTGGCGACCACAGACGCACAGTACCGTCCTCGGACGCTGAAAAAAGCCGATCTTCCGAAGCTGTGACGCTATGTACATAATCCGTGTGCGCCTCAAACTGGCGCTCAATTCTGCCGTCCTCTAGACTGATCTGGTAGATTTTATTATCACCGCAACCAGCGTAGAGCGTGTCAGATTCCTTTCGCAGACAAAGGGAATTGACATCAGGTACCTGCATAGTGTCTGGTGTTATAGGAATCCTGATTTCCCAGGCGTGCGTAGTACCCAGCTTGCCCAGATTTTCGTCCCATTTAAGACCATAGATAAACCCGATAGTGCCAACAATTAGAAAGTCACGGTGGAAAGCGAGACTGTTGATTTCAATGCTAGGGTCAGCTTCAGCGTATAGCTTTACCTTAGGACGAGGCAGGTCAGTTTTCTCTAGATCCTCAATACTAGAAAGAATTACGTTGTGTTAAGAATTGTGTTTATATTTGAAGGGAATTTATGTCACTTTTGTATGAAGATGTCGCCGAATCTGTTGCCGGCAAACAAAAACTTCCCCGATTCAGACAGCGCTTGCGAAACGACGTTGTTATACATTACTTTTAACATTTCGTCATGATTCATTGTAAAACTTTGTTTTTTATTCGTATACAATATAAATAAATAAAGTAATAAATTTTCCGTTCAAACGAAAATGAGAAAAAATCCCGTTGATAAACTTTGACAGTTATTAATATAGAAAACTATGTTATTTTGTTCTATCTTTATTGGTCCTGGCCGCACTTTATGCAGGCAGATTCAAAAATCACGCAGCTTTCGTGCAAATCAACTTTCACGGTATTTGCGGTAATTTTTTTCGGTTATTTTCACTCATTGAGTGATATATAGGTGGTTTTTGGAGAGGAAATGAAGGTGTGACGGCTAAAACTAAGAAGAAAATGACTATAATCTCCTATTGTATAATGTGATTTCCTATTAAAATAAATTTACGTTCTAACCACACGCTGCAACAACATTTTATCTGTATAAAGCCTTTGTCCTAAAATCAACAAATGAAAAACGCCATGTTATTTATAAAAACCATGTTATTTTCAATATGAAATTTTTTATCTAGATGCTTAATACATATAATAATATGTATAGTCTATAATAAGATGCTGTTATTTTTAAGGCAATAAATTATATTTCTTGCAATTCAATACGATTTCAATTGCATTTAAAAAGGTTTCTTAATTTACGTTTTCAGACTTAAAATTTTTCATGAATCGTTTACTTGTTTTCAAGTTCAATGTGCTACGGTTTTATAAATCGCAATTCTCTTGCAGAATCGCATTTTTGATTTGAGAATGATTTCATGAAAGTGAGATTTGCAACAGACTTCCGAAAAAATAATTGCAGTCGTAAAATTTGCAAATACATATTAATATTTATATTTTATTAATATTATCCGGGTTTTTTGATTTTTTAATAATGTTAATAAATAAGGAAAATGCTGTAATTCTTATGTCAATTCAATAAAAAAATTTAATACGTAATAAAACAATGTTTTTAAAAAAGTTACTTAATAATTACAATAAAAATTATATGCCTTTGATACATCCACTTAACTTAATATTTAAACTCAGTTTAAAGACTTTAATAAAACTAATTATAAATAAAGAAGTGAGGAAAAACTTGATTAATCTTGAAAAATTAATATAATTGATTGTATTCATGAATCAGCGTTTAAATTTCAGACTACGAATTTTAGATACAAAAATTGTTTTTAAGAATTACTAAGTGAATGTTTTGCCTTAGTTTATAATGTTCAAAGTTAATTGAACTTTAGGTCATTCCCATACATATTCATTTACAGATTCCCGAAGAACGATTCTAATTCTTAATAATTTATTACGCGTAGTAATTTATAATTGGTGGTTATTGTTTTGGTTTTTTTTTTTTTGCAGGAGGCGTATAATAAATACGAAATTTTGACGTTTCGAATCGAACAATTTCGAATTCAATAACTACATAAAGTGTTTTTTAAAAGTATATTTAAAACAAAGTTGCAGCTCAATAAAAAACTTGTCTCTTTTATTACTTTTTATAAGTACATTCTTATTTTATTTGGTTAATTATTATTATTATTTCAAATCATCTCTTCAATCGACTTTAATTTTTATTTGATTTGTAATTAAATTCTGCTTTAAAATTTACTACGATTTTAATTTTGTTCTCTTAATGATGTGTGCAAATTTGCAAATTCGGTTTTAATAGATTTCAATTAATTCGAAAATCGGAATTTTTATTGCTTAATTTTTAGTACTTTCGGTTCTATGGTTGGCGTTTCTTGAACTGGTTTGGATTTTTTATTTCCTTTGTGCGTCAGCAGACACAACAATTTTTTAGAATTTAATTTTTAGCTGCTTGCAATCGGATGACCCTTGAGTCATTTCAGAAAAACTAACTAAACCCAAAAACCCAGAAAACTATCTTTAATTGGAAAATATTAAAGCTAAGCTTATTATTAAAAATAAAACACATGTTTCTTGAATTGAAGGACATTTCATTATATTATCGCCTCACCAACAAAAAGCCAGCAATTTATTAAAAATTCTACATGTTTGACAAAAAACTTTTTATTCAAATAGTTTTTTTAAGCGACTGTTTTCTGACTCTAAAATTCAATCAAAGAATAATTATTCTGCTCTTCATTTTGACGTTGATAGCAGCCGAACAATTTTTTATTATATCAGAAACCAGTTCGAAAGATCATCTCTAATCTTTAATCTCTTTAAATCGTAATTTCAATTATAACTAATAATCCGCTGTTTAAGGTTCAATACTGAAAAAACTAAACATTTGAAATTGCATTGGAAATATTTAATTCATAGACGCCAATAGAAAGGAATGGAAACTATGATATATTAAAAGAAAAATCAGTTCCAGAATATAAAATGTAGCTAGATAAATGTCTAGTAGCTCGACCTCGACTCATAAAAATTAATTAAAATAACTGCCAAATCCACTTCTAAAATATTGATAACAATTTGTTGTTGGCTTTTGTTTCTTGTGACGAATTCTTCTACAGTGAAATAATAAATAAATTCCATATTAATGAAATAAACAAAAAAACCGAGCATCGAACCGGTCAGAAGTCGTGAAGCGAGGAAGAATTTGATTAACGCCGAAACAAGCGCCGGTTGTGGATGCCGAATGAATTCGGGGTGAATTTTCGCTCCAAGAGATTTTCAAATAAAACTTGGCGCCGCATTCGGAATGAGTTTAGATTAAAACGTGAGCTCAAACCGCTAACAACAGTCAGAAGAAGATCCGAGATTGAAATAATACAAAATTGAAATAAAAAAAGATCGAAGACTTTTAAAATAAAATCAAGTGAAGTTTCAAAACAAAACACAAAATTAGAACTTGCAGCATTAATAAAAATAAAAGAAAGTCTGTAATCAAACGTCAGCATGCGTCTTTCAAGAACCGCGATCTCAGTGTTGTGCTCCATGTTGCTGTTTTGGACGACGCTGGTGCCTCTCTCTCACGGCTACGCTATCGGCCACTCCAAATACGGCCGCGTCGAGAACTTCCCCTATCAAGTGATGCTCATCGGCAAGAAGTTCTGGGGCAAGCGCACTCTCTGCGGCGGGACGCTGCTCGACGCCCGCTGGGTGCTCACAGCGAGCCACTGCATCCCCGGCGTCACGTACTTCGACGTCTACTTGGGCGCGCGATCGCTGGACGACACCGTCGCGTCCGGCCGCCTTGTGCTGCGCTCGAACAAGTTTGTGACGCACGAGCAGTTCGATCCGCAGACTGCAGCTAACGACATCGCGTTGGTGAAGCTGCCGCAGGACGTCGCTTTCAGCGAGCGCATTCAGCCGGCCAGCCTGCCACAGAGACGCCATCGCAACGACCACTTCACCGGGGCGCTGGTCGTGGCCACGGGATGGGGCGCAGCGGACGAGACCAAGAACTCGGATCCGCTGCAGTACACCGAGCTGCGGGTCATCTCGAACGAGGAATGCGCCGAGGAGTACGAAGTGGTGAACGAGGGCGTCCTCTGCGCCAAGGGCATGAAGCAGGAGACCGTCTGCTCCGGCGACTCCGGCGGCCCCTTGGTGCTCAAGGGCACGCAGATGGTGGTGGGCGTGACGAGCTTCGGCCCGGCCGATGGGTGTCGGCCATCGGCGCCGGGCGGCTTCAGCCGGATTACGCACTACTTGGACTGGATCGACAGCAAGATCGGGCCGAAGCAGGCGAATGTGGACAAAGTGGACCGGGAGAACATCGTGTAGAAAGAGGCGCGATGGGAATGAAGACAAAAATGGGTCGTAAACGACGCAAAACCGACTGATTGAATTAATAGCTTTATTGCTAGTGATATCTTATTTAATTTTCTCTTATAATTGCTTAGGATATATAAAAAGAATTTCCATGTATTTATTTTTTAATTAAGTTAATTTAGTTTTTGCCTAATTTTCAAATTTTATTTATTTTAATAGAGGAAATATTTATGTATTTTGTTTCTTTAAATTTCTACTTGTACATTTTCCTTAGAAACAATGCAATTATGAATTCCATTTTTGAATATTATTTGACAAATATTATTTACATAGTATAAAGAAATAAAGAAGGAAAACTAATAAAACCAAATAAACAAATGATTTTCAACTGTAAATAATTTGTAAGAGTGGAAAAATATAATTTTGTTTATTGTTATAATTAATTAAAAGTTAAAAGTGTTTTGCAATCGTTTCTTTCAATGTTTTGGTTCTTCTGTGATTTTGTTGATATTATTGTGGTTTTTAAAAATAATAAAAACTTGATTTAAGTCACAACTTTAGCCCAATTATGGCACGCTTAACGCATGTGAAATATTGCGTTTTGTGCTGTATGTTTTTGCTTGAATTCCTAAAGTTGCTTGAAAAAAAAGCTGTAAAAATATTGGGGAATTTTTATGGCTTTATTTCATCCAAGTTGTGGTTCTACACGTTTCCTCATATCGCCGTTGATTAATTGATTCGCCATTGATAATTAATCGAATTAATTTTGCATAATTATAGAAACGTGAAATTTAACTGGCGCCAGCCAAATATTAATTATTATGACGCTGCGATTTGAAGCTTTTGTTTTTGTGTTGTTGTTCGTCTGTTACACATTCTTTTCCTAGCTTTTGGCATTTAATGCGTGGCGCTTCATGGAAATTCGGACAATGACTCAACAAATAATCTTCATCACAATGGAATAAATAACAACGTCCGAAGTGAGACTGAACGACACACAAAAAAGCGACTTTTATTTATATTGATAAAAATTGTTTTGGCTGATAAATGAAACCATTAATTATAAAATCAAATTCAACCTTAATTCAGCTAAATTCCAAAGTCTAGGAATTTTAAATGATAACTTAAATTATTCTATTTATTTCGCTGAAATCGTTTATCTTCAATTAATATTCTCTCAGAAGGATTTCTACAGAGTCGAGTTGTTTCAAATTAAAGCAAAAGCAAGGCAATGAATGTGTTTTTAATTTAAATTAAATGCCAAATAAGATTTTAAGCATCATAATTTTTATTCAAAAAATCCCCTGTGAATATTGTATGATTCAATAATAATAAAAATGACAACAAACAGTATTAATTTTATTTGTCTTATTAACGTCTGAAAAAATATATTTCAAATATTTATTCAAAGTCGAGTAAAAATATTTACACAGCAACAACAATTTTTAGGCGATATTTAATGTAATTTATGATTAATATTATCATTTTCTTTCTCTTCTTATTTTAATATCATTTCGAATTATTGTATTAGTTAAAAATGTGTTAGATTTTATTTACATTGATTGCGTTTGAATTAATTGTTAAATTAAACATATATGAACGAACTACAAAAACGTAGAGTTTATAATATATTTTAGGGTTTTCTGCTACAAACATACAAATGAATTTAAAATAATATTAACATAATTTAATAATGAATTCTTATTTTATGAGGAAAAGGCGAATAAAATAAACTCGTTCATTGAACCAACAAAACTATCTATATAAGCATATAACTATATAAGCATTATTAAGAATTGAGCGAGAAGTGAATTGTGTAATTTGAACAATGGTTTTTATTCTGTTTCATTGAATTTCCATGATTCAGAAACTGAGAACCAAATCCGGGTAATTTGCATTTAAATATTTGAATTTAAAGTTATTTAAATCACTTGAATTGTTAGTATTCGTCGTATCCAATCCAATATTCAGTCAATATTAATAAAATTTTCGATAGTTTTAATATCGATCGAGCTCGTGGAAACGGAAACCAATCAAAATTATAAAAATGTAACAAAAACCTTTATTCACTTCCTTTAAAGTAAAATTTGAAAATTTCTCTGCTTTTGAATTGATTTCTTAATATTCATACTTTATTTGACTAATTCAAGCGACTTCATTTTCGGGAAATCCATTAGAAATTCAATATTATTTAAATTTTCGTTTGTTTTAATGTCGATCGAACAAAATAATAAAATCTTTCGTTTTTAAGTAACTCCCTTTAAATTATAATTTGACAGCTCCTCAGTTTGTGTGTTTATTTATTTATAGTGATCATTTTTATTGTACTAATTTTCTTGTGCACTTAATAAAATTTTGTTGCTTGCGTTAGACTTTAAAAGCTGTTTGGAAACTAGTTCAAAATAGAATACATATTCATTAAATAATATTCATGTGGTCCAAATGTATGTTTGCAATGACTTTTAACAACCAGCAGTCGCCGCTGCCTTCTTCTGGAGGAGGCAATCGATGGCTTTGACGACGTCGCTGAAAATTTCATCCACCGAGCGCTCAGCATTCAGCTGTAAATGTACAAAAGATCAATTTTATATCAATTCACTTTTAAGAAAAACAGTTTTTGTTCATTACTGTCAAGGTTTTTTCTGTATATTGCCCTAGGATTACGTTTGTGTTGCTTCTGAATGTGGCGATGCGCGTTTTCAGCGTCTCTTCGTTGTCGTCGGCACGCTTCTCTGTGGACGCTGCGGCACGAGTCATTATCCTGGATACTAAAGTTTCCTGTAAGCATTAACAAAAGGAAGAATTTTTATTGTTTATTCCCTTTGTTACATGCGAATGCATTTAAATCTTTTGCAACTTACGTCGGCGCAATCGAAAAATATGATTAAATCTGCTGGTGCAATTTTCCTTTCGAATGCCACGCCCTGATCCTTCTCACGCGGATATCTGTTGACAATGCAAATTGAACAACGGCTTCGCGAGGTAACATTTAAACCTACCCATCGATAAGGAATCCCTTCGATGTTCCTTTCTGCAAGCTGATCGCCTTTTCCAGCAGGCACAAAACGTCTTCGTTCGACACGAGTTTCCCCTCCTTCATGATTGCTGCCAGTTCTCGTCCTTTGTCGGAGCCAGAAGCCACCTGCGAGGATTCAAAGCAAAGGTTAAGATGAAATTGGAACGTTTTATTTGACATTTCTCACCTCTGCTCTCAGTAAATCGCCGCTGCTTAAGTGAGTGAAGCCGTATTTTTCTACAATTTTGGCACATTGCGTTCCCTTGCCACAGCCAGGACCGCCCAAAACCCAGATTATTGGAACCGAAACCTGCAAAAAGTACAGGAAGAGGAAAGATTCGATTATAAGTCGATGCATCACAGTAAAATAACGAAAGGACAACATTTAAAGACGTCGAATGGAGTGCGAATGTAATTGAAATACGAATTCATTAAAATACACACAGAAACACTTAATTTTATTATGTTATTGTTTCATTAATTGGATGCTGAAAATAATCCTTGCAAATGTGAGCGCGTTGCTAAAATTTCGAAGCTGCATAAACTGATGTTTATTAGTGTTTTAAATGCTTTGAATTCTTTAGTTGAATTGTTTTAGCTTTATTTATTTAATGCGTTTGGAAGCCTTTAATTATTTTTTTGATTTCTTTCTCTTTTTTTTTTTGCTTGTTTGGACAAGAAGCCGAATGAGACGATTTCATAACTCACACTTTCGGTTATTTGCCTTGGCTTTTCCATTGGCGTTCTGTTTCTTTCGATACTTACTTGAGCTCTTCGAGATTCCTCGGCCTTGAGCTTGTCGTTGGCTTCCTTCATCATGGCCATTTGGTGACACATGAACAACTACACAAGGAAATGGGAACAGCGCAGGAGTGAAAGTTTGTGAGTTTTTTCTTGGTATGAATTTAATTGATGTGAATAAAACTTAACTTAAAAATATTGCATTCTGTTGCAGAATTTGTGGAAAAACCACAAGAAAACATTTTTAATACTATAAAAAATCATAAGGAGAAAGTTACAAAAAATTAAAAGAAATCAGAAATAAAAATCCAATGAATTTTAAAATGCATTATAAAATGGATATTTATACATATATAAATGAATTTGAACAATACATTTTCAAATTTTCAATAAAAATAATATTAAATCTGTAATAATAAAGAACCTCATGAAATTTAATTTCCTCTTTATTCTTTTTACAGAAATTCGGCAATTTTAGTTAAAATAAAACTAAATAAAAACTTTAAATTTTTTCCTTTTGCTTCTTTCTTCTGCTAGTTTTTTTTTTTTTTAAATGAAGGAAGAAAAATTGTTTTGGTTTTTGGCGTGTGGCCAGCATTTGGACACTCTATCGATTGTTCTAAATACTATCTAAGAGTTTGGTTTATATACGACGCAAACATTTGCTCCTATTAAACTTGGCATATAAAAGAAATTGGTTTATATTCTGTGCATTCTTTGTTTCGCGTGGGAAGTTTAGTAAAGAACGCCACATTTTCCAAGAAACGCCTTTTAGAAGCAAATTGATCAATCAAAAAATTATTAAATGCACTGCAAAAGGAGGCGAACATCCTCCTCTTCGCCTCACATTTTAAACTTTGCCCAACAAATAATTATATATGATGATGATTGAACATTGAAAAACATCGAAAAACCTCAAAAAGAGAAGATTGAAAATGAGACAAGGGAAATTTTAAATATTTAGCAAAAGCCAAAAATAAGAGAAAAACCCATCAACAAAAAAAAAATTTAAAATAAAATTTGTTAAGCATTTAATTTTAGTTTTAATTTATTCAACGTCGTTTTTCATTACCTTCTGAAGTAAACTGTGAAGACACCGTAATAAATACATATACATATATTTAAATGACCTATCATATAAAATATTTAAAATTGAAACGAATAAAGAAATGTTGTTAATCAATCCTTGTCTAAAATCGCAATCTGCTCGCCAAAAGAAACAAACAACATTTAATAAACTTGCAAAATCAACACAGAAGATTGAAAAAGAAAAACAAATTTATTTTTCGAGATGAAAAACATATCAATTAAATTGGATTGCATTAAAAATGATATTTGTTTATTTAATGTACTGCTGATAATGTAAACAAAGAAATTTTCGATATTTGCCTGAGTTTTTCGTTTGTATTCTGTGTTTAAACATTTAATTTTAGATTCTTCTATGGCTATTAAAGATTACTGACGTAGGTAAATTAGAGAATTGATTACGGTTATAATTAACATTTAAAATTAGAAAATTAACAGAACCAAAACCACAGCAAAATCAAAGTAGCGAAAGTCTTCTTCTTCGGCTCCAACAACTGCTGTAATTCAACTTTTCTGTGGCTTTCATAGTTTATTTCTATGCTCGTCGTAAATAACGCCAGCGAGTTCAGAAAATTGTGAATGAATGAATTTTCTTTTACGGTTTTTTAGTTTATTTATTATTTTTTTACTTATTGCGATATCGTTTTTCGGTTTCTGCTCTTTGTAGCTTCGCGTGTGTTTACATTTGTCAACGAAGCAGACTTTAAACCCAGAGAATCCTGAAGCCGGTATTTCGCCTTCATTGTGAATTCTTTTTTTTTTTAATTACTTACGATGAGTGTTCAATAAAAATGAATCAAAACACAAAAACTGGAATTAAAAATTCAAAATTGAAAGTGGGTTTTTCGGTCTCACTTTGACGTCAGAAGTGGAAGAGGAATGTCGCATTTCTACATTTCTACATTAGCAAATTTCAATAATTCTAAATAACAACTGACTGATTTACTGTTGTTTTTTTATGCTTTCTTTCTACATGAAGAGTTCTTATTTAAAAATTTCATCAGACAGAAAAAGCATTTATTTTATTGCTTTCCTGTGAAATCGCATTAGGTTTTTCTTTGGTTTTGGTTATTGCTGTTTTTATTGCGGAAATAATAATCTCAAGTTCAGGTTTTATTGCCAACGAGTGATGCTTTTGTGTTTAAAAATATTCAAATTTCTCTTCCTTTGTACTGAACTATTTTTTATTAAGAGCTCGTTAAATATTCGCTATTTCTCGTGTTTTACTTGACTTCATGGGAAATTTTAAATAAACGCAATTAATGCATTTTATTCTACATATTTTCTCAAGCAGGGCTTTGAAAATGAAAACTACTATTCTTACTTTAAGAGATAGAAAAAGTCATATCGTGCTTGTAATATTTATAGAGGATTTTTTGTTAGCAAAAAGCTGCTCGACCGAAATGAAAGGCGCAACTAAAAGAAATCTAAAAATAAACACTCCTCTTGGCGAAGGCCTCCGTCACGACCACTTAACAGACGTCGTCCCGAACTCTCAGTGCCATCGTCTGTAAGACAGGCAAACAGACTGCCTGCCGATTGGCCAATCAAACTGGGCCGGTGGCGTGGATGAGAGTGGCGCAAAGGTCAAGGTCGCACAACGTGTTGAAGTGAAAAATAATGAAACGATTTCTATTGTAGTAAATGTATTAAAATCAATCATGAGCTCACTTTTCATGAATTATGCGATTGCAAATCATGAATTTATTCAGAATTGTCCTTTCAATGACTTTTATTCCTTTCAAATCAAGAACGGAATTGTTACTTAACGCACTAACGTTTCCAATATTTTCAATAACAATTCACTCGTACTCACCATGATGATCAAGTGCAGTGAATTGGACTTATGGACAGTGAGAATATTTGGAGATTAATATTTGAATGCACTATTTTTGTAGCGATTGGAAACGGTTTGTTTGTTTTCCGTGCACTCGTCTTTCTGTTCAGAAAAACCGACGACTCGCTCCTTCTTCCACGTTCTGCTATGCTCAGAGTTCCGTTTGCGACTGAACGCTGCCTCTATTTGCCATTCAAACGGGAACTATCGTATAATAAGCGAATTAATTTTGTTATTGCTTCCAAATTTTTAGGTAAAATTTCTTTTTGTTTGAATGAAATCACTCGACTTCTGTGATTTAAAACTACTTTCGTGCTTCGTACTTTTTGTGAATAGTTGCGTCTGCAGTTTTCTATTTTAATGGGCCGTCATGCCACCTGGCTGAAATGCCAATTTGCAGTTTTTTCGACGCTTCATAATATAAATTTTAATACGATGCTCCTAAAAGCATCTGATTGGCAACACTAGAACTGAAAAAGCTACCAGAAAAGCTTCATGGATTGTTCTACATCGAAATCTATCAAGTGGTTTCGCATTGTTTTATGCATCTAGTTCAAAAGTCGTAATAAATAAATAAACAAAATTAAAATAATCACTAAATGCCTTTTTCGAGGACTAAGTTAAAATTTAAATAATCTTATCTCTTCTGCATCGTAGACACAAACATTAACTATGTAGAATTGTTAACCTAACAAAAGTTATCCATTAACCTTCAAGTTTATAATGAAAATGCATTGCCTTAATTCAAATCTTCAATAAAATTAAAATAAATATTTTATTATTAACATTAAGAGATTATTATAATTTTTTTTTTAAATTATTTGGTTTACAGAAATACTTAATATTTTTTCCGCATTAAAACAGTTTTTAGTTCTTTAAAAACCCTGTTGTTCATTTGAACAGAGAAAATAGTAATTACAGTCTTTAGTAGCAAAGAGATCAAACATCTAGAAGTTATACGAAAAAATAGATGAAAGCTTGAATTTGCTTGGATTCGCTGACGGACGCAACTAGCAGTGGAACCTTCAAGTTTTGCTGATTGTAGCAGTTGGCTATCTCAGCATACGTCGGGAAGGATTCATTACCTCCCAGGATAATCAAACGGAAAACTGGCTCGGTAGGGGAGCTCTTCTTAAAGCCAGCGTTGTGAAGATGTACGTCAAAATTAATCTGCAGCTGTCGGCGTACGGTTGAGGTATTAATATTCGCTTGCAGTTCAATAATGTCAAATTTCTGAAACCTTTTACAAAACTTATGGTACTCTGGCTCATTTTTAAGGAAATTGATCCAGCTTTTTCGTGGTGGCACCGGCCTAGTACTGACAGGGCGAACAGGTTTGGGTTTTTGATAATTCATTGCGGATTTTTGTTTTCCTTTTGTTTGGATCTTACGAACAAAATTCAAGCCAGGTGGCAATTCCTCAGACGTCTGCTCTTCCAATCCAACAGATTTTTGAATACGTAGTTTGATCGCCTCCATTGACCGTTTACACTGGTTGAAGCACGTTGACTGCAAGACATGATCAGGAATTGGATAACGCTTTTTGCCTGCTACATCCCGCAGCCAGGCCCAGATGCATTCGTTGGGTTTGGACTCAATCAGAACTGAACGCGTTACAGCCTGATAGCTTACGAGAATATACCCAACGCGCATGAAGTTCGAGTATACAAGGTATTCATTGAATTTCGGGGAGCGCTCTTCGCCGAGTAGTAACAGGTAAGCTTGTTCCACCGAAGCAGTTTGGTTATTATACTCAAGTTGCAGGCGCCCCTGAACAAGTCATTGATAAAATAAAACTAATTAAAGACTGTTTTCCTTACCAGCTCAAGCAGAAAGAGAGCTTCAAAATACTCCAAATAGAGTTTTCCCTTGCGGTTGTAGCCAAAGCTTTCAAATTTGCCATCTTTTCGTGTTACACGTACTGCTCGCTCCTCCGCATCCCACACACCCAGTGCTCGTCCTGCTAACCGCTCTATACGCGGCACAGATATTTGCTTCTTAAGATTGGCTGGAACACAGATATTTTACTGGCTTGTGTATTTAGTATTTAAGCTATTTTTAAATCAGTACCGTGCAACCTTGACAGTAGCTTAGCCTCTTTCGGATCATCGCTGACATGCGTGCGCTTTAATCCAACAACCAGTGGTCGGATGGCCACATTTCTCAATTGTGTTAATTGCTCGGCACTAGAGGAAGTTGTTATTAAAATTTATATTTTAATACATATATTATGCTCCCCGCAAGGAAAATGAATTTGTTGTTTAACCTTAACATTTCTGTTTTTGGAGTTACTTTTATAATTTCCGGTGTTTCTGCAGCATCCATGATTCAATTGTTTTTTAATGCGAAGATAATTCTCTGGTTTTATTTACAAATGCGGAGTCCGATACGATAACAAATATTCCGGTAGTATACTTAAAAAAGAGATGATTATCTGTTATGTATTTGTCTCTCTCTTGTGTTTTTTCGTAAAATGTGTCGGTAGATGGCGCAACTGTTTTTGACATTTAATTTAATCACCAGGTTTGTAAAACTTTGAATAATAATTTTATAAACAGTTGTATGGAGTCAGTCCTATATTAATATTTTTAGGTACTATCTAGCTAGGTACTATCTGTTTCTAGTAGTAAGCGCGTATTATTTATTTATTAAGATTTAAAAGTAAGTTTGAATTTTCACTTTTGTTTGTTTGTGTTATGCAAATTTGCCAAAATATTTTTATATGTTGTCTTTTAAAAGTAATATTTGAAGAGATGGGAAAATTGAGAGAATAAGTATTCTTCGAATTCCTTCCTCGGCATTAGAATCTAATATCGTTTCAACAACATATTCTAATTAAAACTTATATAAAAATTAAAGCTTATATTACATAATTAAAAGGACAGTTTGCTTGAGAAACAAATATTTTGTGACATTTATTTAATAATTCGTTGCCTAAACTTGGCTTTTCATATATTACATATACATGTTCGTCTTCTTACGTTAAAATACGTTACATTTAAAATAAGTTCGTAAAAATATGTATTTAAAATAAAATATGTAATTTAAACCTACATTTGTCAATAAAAGGGTTAATTAATAAAAAATAATGTAGACCAAACACATAATTAATAAATTAAAATGAAAACATTGCTTAACAAATACTTGAGCTACTGAAAACTTAGACAAAATTTAATTCGTAGGATGCCTTGTAGCCAAAAATACTACGAAATAAAAGGCTGACGAAATAGGAGTTTGCCCGATGCGGGAAAAGTGCCGAAAGTACTACTCTTCATATCTTATGAGTTTAACATTTAGGTGCTATTGTTTCTTGTAAAATATATCAATATAAAATACATATTCTTGAATTAAACGCAAAACAATATGTATTGCGTAGTCAAACCGCATTAGAAACTCGTATTTATATTAGTAATTAAAAGTAAATAAGTTAAAGTAGTGAAGATAGTTCTCCCCAGGGGTGCATTTTACATTCCAAATGTCGTCAAAATCAGCATTTGCAAAATGCAATGGGAAGATGCTGATTTTGCTGACTTTTGTCTAGAAATCCGCCACAACCTGCGGATTGGCCACTTTCGAAATTATCAATCCTGGAATTTCGGGATCATCGAATTCGTTGCTGAAGGGCATAATAAAAAAAATTATAATTTAATGTAATAAAGTGAATCAATTAAATTAAGTAAATAGTGATGATTGCTTGTTTTTGTTGAATGATTTTAAAGTTAAATAACTGCCAAGTGATTGAACACGATTTAAGAACAAAATTGATGACTGATTGTTGGTTAACGACATAGAAATTAAAAACGAAAACCAGAATATATTATTTAATTTTGTTACTATTAAAATCTTGTTTACAAATGAAATGACGGCTTCTGTTTTTAAATTTCTTGATCGATTGAGTGATTTACTCGATCAAAATTCCGATTAGTTTTGGAAGAAGACGCCAGAAGAATGCGGTTCGAATTCGTGCAAAACTCACTGAGAGATTGTCGCTGTATTACGGTCTACGAGAAAAAAAATAATAAATAAATATCAAAATCAGAGATTGAAAATAAAATTAACAGTGAAATGATTTGATTTTAAACGAAACGCTTTAATAAAAACATAAACATCGTGGAATTTAAAAGACGAACGAAAACAACTTATTTGTGAATGAATTCAATTCCTTCTCCGTGATATTTTAGTGATTCTTGACAAAAAAGTTGGATTTAAAATTGAAACGAAGGCGAATTATGAGAGGTACAGTAAATATTTTTGGAAATATTTTGCATTCTATTCTTCTAAATAAGGTAGTTAAATAACGAATGATGGCGACTATTTTATAAAATGTAACGCATGCAAAGATATAAAAATAGGTTAAAAGCAGAATGAAAGAGAAGAGGACAAATAACACGAGGAATGTTTAGCAAAATGATGCGAAAAGCTCTTGAATGGGAATTTTTAAACACAATTTTTATAATAGTAATAAAGTATCGAAATTTAAAAATATTTTAAACAACCAAAGAAACTGGAACATTTCTTCTGATGTTTGGGATTTATTTCCTATTGTGATTACTTTTTATTGACTCCATTTTGATTGAGAGAACGCGAAGCTTCAGGATTTCCAATCTTTATGCAAATATATATCTGTCTCTCTTCCTCCTTTTCTCGTTCTAGTTTTTTTTGGTTCCTGTTTCTATCTGTCTAGTTTCATATAAATAACGAATCAAATCGAATTTACTATCCTTTCCATTGCAAATATTCAAGTTTCATTTCAATAAAATAATTTCGTGTTTGTTTTTGTTGCTTTTGTTTTAATATATATATATTTTTATTATAAGCCAATATCTTTTTCGTTCTTTACGAGTATTAAATTCTTTAAGTTTAATAATTAATTAAAACATATTTAATACAATTTGTTTACACATTAAAACCTAGTTTAGTACAGCGATTTTACGTCCATATTTTTGTAGATTTACAATTTATGGAAAAAATATCACTTTTACAAATATATTTCAATTAAATTTCGTCGTTTCGTAAAATTTGCAAATTGGACAAATGTAAAACGTATACACGAAAAATTTGCGCCTAAAATTGTGGACGGTAAATGGATTTTAAAAAACCTACAGATACTAAAAATATCGATTGTTAATAAATTATAAATAATAAAATTAGTTTTACATACAACGTATTTTAAGCGTTAATAGTAGTTTTTTTTAAATTTTTTGCACAAGATTTTCATATATAATCGTTGTTATAATTGAACAAGCGATTTCTTTTATATTTTTAGTATTTGCCTTTTTTTATTTCTAATCACAAGGCAAAGTGATCCGCAAAAAACAAAATTTACAGCTAAAAAACCGATTACTTAAGTAACTACACGGTCAATTACAACGAGTAAGAGTCGTTCGTACTACGATTAGTAACGAGTAACGAAAAAGTTAAAAAGTAGTGGAGTTTGCATTGAAAAAAGCAGTAAAAGTAGCAGCAGAAATTCACCTTGCAAAGAGGAGTTTAGAGCAGAGCGTTATTTTTATCGTGTGTAAATGTTTGATGTGTGAAGTTTTGTGATGTAGCGGTGAAATGTAATGTAATGCAACCTTAAACCAAGTGATAAAAATGTATACGAATTCGTATTAATGCCTGGAATGTTTCATAGAAATAGATTCATTGTGACAATGATGTCACCGGATTTAGAAGGATCAGAAAGGGGATTTGTTGGGAGTGTTGTGCAAAATCGCGTTGCTCGCGGCGCATCTGTGATTTAACTTAAAACTTCGAGGCACTTTATTATTTAAATTTATTTCTATTTTGGTTACTTCTGAGGCACTTGAAATGAAGTCTGCTTTTATGTGTGTAAATCTATTTGTACTTTAAGCTTTGCGTAAGCGTGAGAAGTAAAATTTAACAGCGAACCTTCGAAAATATCTTAAAGTATTGAAAGGCCCACTGTTAATTCTACACTCGTCTTATACCTGGACATCCTATTGGAAGTGTTACACCGCGCCGTGTTCCTTTCGACTTGACTCGTTTCTTCAAATACACCGAAAGTAATCGGTACTCAAACTCACGACTCGCACCTTCATTTTGCACAACACAACGAACTCGTCACAACGAGTTATTGGAAGGGGAAAGAGTTGGAGAAAGCGAAAGGAGAATCGTTGTTTCCAAAGCGTCTATGACTACTGTTATTAGTTAATGTGATGAATGAATGAGCGAGTCAGCTAAATGTGGTTATTTGTTGTTGTGATGCTTACTTTTTCATGAACGAGCGAACTTTTTTCAAAGTTCGATTGAATAACGTTTTATTATTTGTATTGTGCGATCCTATCGAGGATGACGACGTGTTGTGATGGTTGTGGTTGCTGCCCCTCTCCGAGCGCCCTCCTCTCTGCTCCTTCGAACTGGATGCTTCGCTGCTTCTCGACTGCGAGTCTTCGTGCTCATCTTCGGCGGAGCTCAAGCCTTCGGGACTCTGACGCGTCATCGCGCCGCTGCGCACACCGAACCGTTCGGGAGTTTGCGACCTCGCTTCTCGCGGCGATCCGACTCGCTGACTCAGTAGCTTCGTGAGTGCAGGTTCGCGATTGCGACCGATCTCTGGCGCAGGAGTCGCCAGATTTTGCATGCTCTGCGTGCCATCCGCGGGTTCGGCGGACGCGACGATCTCCTGCAACGATTTTTCATCGAGGAAGTGATCGAGGCTGCGTGATTTGCGATGCTGCGGGTTCGACGGCGAACTCGTTTTGTCGCGTCGCGTCACTCCGTCGACCACGTCACCGGCCTCGGCCACGGAACCGACCGAACTGTTGTAGTTGCCGTCGTTTTTGGCTCGCAGAGTGTGCGTCGAGTCGCTGGTTGAGCTGGCATTCGTCAGCGCCATGCTGCCGGCCGCCACGAGCGCCGCCGCCTCCGCGATGCGCTGGTTGTCGCGCCCGTCGCTGCCGTCGAGCAGCCCATCGACGCTGTGGCTGCGGAAGTTGGAGGGACTCGCCTTCGAGGAGACGTCGTGGGTGATGCCCACCGCGGAACTGCGACGCGGCGGACGGTACGAGAGCGGCGACACGTTCTGCATGGAGCCGCCCATGGGCAGCGCCCCCTTGTGGAGCAAGGGCTGCGTACGGTAGGGCGCGAGGAGGCTGCGCTTCGAATGGGCGCGCGCGAACCCCACCAACTGACTGCCGCTTCCGCCCAGACTGCTGCCTGCGCCGCTTCCGATGCGCTGCCGGCCCGGCGACGAGGATTGGCGGTACCTATTTGCCTGGTGATTAGCTGCTATGTGGTGATTAGTGTCAATTGGATTATTATTATCATAATTGTGTTTAAAAGTAACTGATTTTAAATAAGGATGATTGAGATGTCTACGCTTACAGTTAGGCTTGCATTTAATTAATTTAGAACCGAAATGGTAAGGGGAAGAGTGTCTAGTAGTAATATTCGAAGAGTTCGAACTGGTCGAATGGATTGTGTCATTACTGCGAGGACAATCAGTCAATAGTCAATCAATACTCGACCGCCCCGTTTGCGTGAGCATCGTAGCTGCAGAGTTTTGAGGCCCACCTTGTCCGCCGCTGCAGCCGCCGCCGCCGCCGCCGCCAACGCCAACGACGCCGGCGCTGTTCGATCCGCTGCCGCAAGCGCTGCCCGCACTGCTACCGCCGCTGCCTACACCACTGTTGCCGCCGCAGCCGCCGCCGACGCTGCTCTGGTAATCAGAGTCGTTGCTGTGCATTCTTTGGTAGGTCACGGACGCCGACCCGGGAGTGCTCGGTGCTATCGACGATATGAGGCGATCCAGATTCTTCTCGCCTCGCATGAATCTGAGCGGGGAGAATGGTCAGATATTGCCATGGATAAGCTAACTACAAATGTGTGGTTACCTCTCCAGTTTATCAATGCACGCATCCTGATAATCGTGGATCCAGGTGACGCCGTTGAAGTGGCACACGCTGCGCATGTCTTCCGGTAGCCGCTCGGTTTCCGGCCAGTAAAATTGTTGGTCGATAATGGGAATAATGTTGCAGTTCGAATTGAGCGCCGTTACTACCTCCTGCGGAAGCAAACAGAAGGAAGAAGTCATTAGAAAGCCACTCTTATATCGGCTAAAAGACTCCGGCGATACTCACCCGATGCACCCAATCCTTGCCATCCTCGTCGTCCACGCACCGTTCGAGGGCGTTCGGCGTTAATACTAAAATGAAGTTCTTCGCTTGACGAATACTGTTTAGCAGTCCGTTGTCGAATTTGCCCGCCTCCAGACGTTCAACGTCTATGAACACGGTGAAGCCACGCAGTTGCAGGTGAACCTGGAGGAAAGAACGTGTTTGGTTGTCTCGTTCTGTGCATCAGTTCTGAACACTAGACCCACCTTCAACAAACTCGCCAACTGCGAGCCATTCGATCGCCTGTAGCTGACGAAGACATCCAGCGTCTTGGTCATGTTCTCCTCGGACGAACTGGGCTCCGGAATTTCCAGGCACTTGACTGCGTTCAGGATGCGCAGACGGTGTATCGAGTTCCTGATGCCGCACTCGTCGACCAGCATCTCGTCCTTGATCTGGGGCAGCGCCATGCGGTCGATGCCTGCGTTCAGCATCGAATACGTGTAGGTGCAGTACTCCGGGCCGATCTCGGCCAGAAACTGGTGCATCTTGGCCGAGTCCTTCGACGAGTAGTCGGCCATCTTCTTGAGGTTCTGCAGCTCTCGCTCGAAGCGTTTCAGCAGGATGCCGTTGGAGATGCCGATGTCGTTGCGGAGATTCCCTTCGTTCAGCTTGAGCAAGAGGTCGCCATCGACTTGGGATTCCTGGAACTGGCTCTCAAACTGTCCGAAGCCGATTTGTTTCACCCACTCCTGCACATCCTCGACGGACCATAGGGGCACCTGTTGCGACAGCTTGTGAGGCACCGTCTCTCCAATTAAGCGCAGCGCCTGTGCGGCGAATTTCGAGGCGATGGCATTTGGACAACTCGCCACTGTCTTCAGAGCATCAATGGCGCCGATTTCGCGAAAGATCTCCGTGTTGCCCTGCTCGCGTTTGATGCCGGCCTCCATGCAGAAGTGGAAGGCGGCCAAGTTGCGCGCTTCTTCTCGGTTCGAGCTAAGAACTGGCACGAGGCGCTGCAGCCAGTGCTTGCTCTGTCCGTGGGCGTGTGCAAGGTTGGACTTGGCGAATTGCGAAGGGTCGTGAGAGGTGACGAAGGGCTCCACGAGATCCAAGGTGCCCGACTTAAGGACCTCGGCTTCGATCTCCTTGTTGGCCACCAGCACGGCAATCGCCAGGCAGGCGTAGTACTTGATGTTGTCGTCGTCGTGGAAGGCCAGAGGAAAGAGCCACAGCGGGATTTTGCGATTAATCATCGCCTCCTGGTTTTCGGCGCCTCCGTAGAGCGACAAGTTGGCCAAAGCACTCGCGCAGTGACGCAGCGTCTCCACGTCGTTATGTCGGCATTCGAAGAGGACGGCGTCGAGGCCGCCCAACTTGATGACGTCTGAGCAGGTGCCTTCGGAGTGCTTGAAGAGGTGCTCCAGGATTCCGGTACCCACGCGCGAGTACTTCGTATCCGTCTTGGAGTTGTTTGTGTTCTTCGTGCAGACGCACGCCACATTCACCACTTTGTCCAGGCCGTGGTCGACGACGTGGGTCCGGTTCTCTGTGGTCAAGCACTGCTCGAGCAGTTGGGCCGAGCTGAACTGAATCGCCATGTCGGTCTGGACGCAGTTCTTCATCAGCAGGTCGAGCCCGCCGCTCACACGCAGCGAGTTGCACAAACTGTAGCCCAGCTCGTGGCCATGGGTCGGTACCGCCCAAGCGCGTCGTATCACCTCGTTGATTTTGTCCAAGTAGAGGGACTTCTCCGGCACGGCTTTCGACTCCTGCAGCGTGTCGACGAATGTCGTCAGCACGTTGGAATACTTGTTGATGGCCTGTTCGATCTCGCGGGCTCCACTAGCCGAGCTCAGAGCCATCAGATCGTCCAGCTTAAGGTCCATCAGCTTGAGGTGTCCGTTCGTGGCAGACATCTGCGAGGAGGTCGAAATCATGCTGCTGCCCGAGCTGGAGACGCCCCTGTGCGTCATCGTGTAGTTGGATTGGGAGGCGGAAGACACATGCTTCTCCTGACTGATGATGCCGTTCGAGGTCATCGTTTGTGATTGCTGCGACTGCGAAATCGCTTTCTTGTCCGCGGAGAAGGTGTCGCTGTGGACTTTGATGCTGGCAGCGGCGACATTGTTGCTGGCTTGTTGGGTGATGTCGCCAGTCCGCAGAGAAAGAGCTTCCTAAAGGGATGAAAAAGAGACACAGAAATGAAAACTCTAGGAGGATAATTTAAGGAATGAAACAGTGAATAAATGGAGATACAATTATTTACAAAGTACACAATATTATTTAAGAATAGACACAATTGAAAGTTCCCGCCTCATTTAATCAAGAAGAAAGATGGAGTCATGACTAACGACTCAAAGCATGTTCAATGGCCTCTGAAAACTCTATAATCCTGTTGTTGGGGATGTGTACCTTGTTCTGTTCGACCTCGATCGGGATCTCGCGTATGTTTTTGAAGTTTTTGCTGTGGTTGGAGGAGTTCAGGAAGGTTTTGTTGTTGGTGTTTCTGCGTCCTGAAGATGTCGTTGCATGTGTTTCGTTGGAGTGACTGGAGGATGTCTGATTGAAGTGGGAAATCGGTGGCGAGGAATGTTTACTCAAAGAACGCTTCGACGACGACGACGACGACGTCGAAGTGGACATTCGAGAAGACGCCGCCGCACACGAAGCACCCGACGTTGAAGACCCGGAGGCGGTTGAAGAGGTCGACGAGGTCATTGATGACGTTGCAGTCACTGTTGAGGCTGCACTGAAGTCATGGGAGCCGGTGGAGGTCGGGGAAATCACTTGAATTGGCTGCGGCGGCGGTGTGAAGGGGGAGGCAGTGATGGAAAAGCGACGCATGGGTGTAGAGTCCGTGCCGAGGGGCGGCGGCGAGAGCGGCATCTCGACGATGGGACTCGGCGAGCGCGTACGTGCGAAATGCGTGTCCGATTGGCCGCTTGATCGATAGACTCCCTTGCGGACATTCCAAGGCGCTTTCTGAGACATCTTCTCGAATAGTCTCGTGAATCAGAATAGTTTTGAATGATTAATAGTCCAACGAAGTCAGATAAATTGCCTATTTATTTATGTTATGACGGCAAAGACGCACTACATTCGAGAGAAATATTTTTCCGTTTATAAATAAATTAGTAAAACGTTGGACATCAACACAGAGAAACGCACACGCACATTGCTATTATTCGCGAATGACAAAAACACACAAATAAATGAATAACGAATGAACACAAACGAATATTCGTTGTCTGAACGTCGGCGAGTTTTTGTTGGAAATCGAAGGAAATTCAGTGGAGAATCGCTTTAGATGAATCGCTTCAATGCAGGGCATCCTTTCAGTGGTTTCATTGACGACTGACGAAGGACTGAAGGTTTAAAAGTGTTAATTAAGTGATGAACAACACGAACTGCGCTGAGTGAAGACTGTGCAAATGAAGGCTCACGTGTGTGCGGTATCTGAAGTTCATAACTGTAATGAAAACTGTTATGCGTCACTTTCGTTCAGTTTCGATCTAAATCGGTTGTATAAAGAACCCTGAATTATCGAATGAATACTTAAAAATCGACTTCTTTGAAGTGTTCTATCAATAAAAAGCAATGTGCCCAATAAACGATTCGTGAAGTGGTTTCATTTATTATTTCAATAGACTCTTCAACACTTTTTCAAGCTGCACACATCTTTAGTTTTTATTGTCAACATTTCATCTTTCCAATGAACTAAATTCAGTGAAAATTCTTGCTGAATTTCTTCTTAAATATGATGTTAAATCAAATAAAACCGTCGTCAAGGTTCTTCGTGCGATTTCCGATTGTTTTTCGTCAATTCTGAGTAGTTTTTGACCTTCACTAAGTCTCGAAATCTTCTTCAGGTCTGCAAATATTCACTTCACACTAATTAACAATGAAAATCACTTCGAAATCTGCTCGAATATTTTCCAAAACAACATTTTTCGCGTATTTCTATTTATGACGTTTGAATTTCGAGATTTTTCCTGCATCGTCCATAAAATATACGAATGTTTAAATATAAATTCAGTTCGCTGCTGCACGAAAGAAATAATTAAGCAAGTTTATAATAAAATGTTTCAATTCCACGTTCGTCCATTCGAGGCGTTGAACGGCCAGCGTTTGTCGAGCGATGATCGCGATAGACTGAAATCGACGAGTGGAAAACTTGCAAATTCAACGGGAAAAACAGGAAGAAGAAGAAGTAGACGACGAGAGAGCTTTATTAATGGCTCTCTAATGTTTTTCACTTCAGCGAAAATGAGTTTTCTTTCTTTTTTTTTGGCTCTTTGATGCTAATTTAGTTGCTTGTAGATTTTCATTTTCAAGAACTTTTTCCGTGATTAGATGCTGAGTTTCTGTTGTAGAGCCCTCGAATTCCGAACGAGTTGGCAGTCGTCGGTGGTTCCGGCAACGAGTCTGCGATCGATTGAATGTCTTTCGAATGTCAGACAAGGAAACTCGATGCAGAAAAGGAAAAATGGGGAAGGAAACAAAAACAATATTCTTTTGTTTATTAAACAATTAACAGCTTCATTAATAACAAGCTAATGGCGTGAATGTTTTTAGGAAACAGTCAATGATAATCACAATGGAAGATCTTCGAAGCTGAACAAATATTAATAAAGACCGATAAAAGAATCTTTCAATAATATTTCTGTTCTAAGGAGAAGTTTAGTTTTAATTGGGTATTTTTTTGCACAACCTGTTGCAAATGCAACTAATTTTGAGCAGCAATGAAATTATAACTCTGACTGAGAATTTTACTTTGAAATCAGAAGAGTTCAAAACTGTTCAAAAGTGTTGCTCCTCATCTATTTTCTCTTTCCAGTTTATGTTTTGTTCTTCTACAGAGAACTTGGCACCGATCCAAGTTGTGCTTTCTGTTAATTTCATTAAAAAATCCGAGCATTTTTTTATCTTTTTTTGTTGAAGTTAACAACGAAGACGTCACAATGTAAATCTTTTCCAATTGTAGATCAGAAAATATCATTTTATTTTCAGAAATGTTCAATTGTAGTTCAGATCTTCCATTTTTAGTTCAGCATTTTTCAATTGGACATACTTTAGATCATCCAACTAGAATTTAGAATTTTTCAATTGGACATAGTTCAGATCTACCAAGTAGAGAACAGTTTTTTTGCTCTTAGTATCAGTAATTTTTTATTTTACTTCAGATCTGTCAATTGTATTTTAAATTTCTTTTAAAATTCCGAGGAAGTTTCGAACTAAATTCAAAAAAAATTCAAAAAATTTCTGAAATACAATAAAAATTAAGTTTTCGGAAATTATAATGAATATTTCTGAACCACAATTGAAAAACTTAATAAAATTGTAATAATAGTTGTGCGTTTTACATTGGGAAGGAATTGACAACGGGTATTGAGTATTCGAAGTCCTTTAAGTGAAGCATTTAAAATAGGTACTTCAAATGATACTGGGGAAACCTTCTGAAATGCAGCAATGGATAAATACGCTTTCTTTTAGAGAATTGTTCACGTCGCTTTCCTTGACCTCAGACGTTCCTAAACCACAAAGCAATGCCTTTTCCCCCATATAGCCTTCACAATTTATGGGGTATAATCTTTAAAATCCATGCATTTCTGTCTTTAAACCGTATTTAGTCAACCTAAAGATTTAAGGATTTAAATAGGAGTTACCAAAGGGAGATCTTCTGTTTCCTTCATTAAAATTGGATCCATTTCAGTCGCCCTTTGTTACGTTATTCTTCTTGCATACATAGTATACATTAGAATACAAACTTCTTTTCTTTGTAGTTACCATCGACTTAATACTCATCGGGTACATATACGAAATACCTTGAATTTTTTGTACAGAAGTCGTCGAGTCTCCGTTTTTAGCGAAGTCGGTCGCCAACAATGGGTTTGTAGCACGAACTTCGTCAGCAGCATGACGATTATGATGATGATGATGACGATTATAATGACGAATATTGTCTCATTTTTTCCCTCTCCAATTAATTGAAAACAATAGAAACACGAAGCCCGCACAGCAACAGGAATAACAAAGAAGAACTTCGAAAATTTAGTTTAAATTCATTGAATATTTTCACTAAGAAAAACAATGATTTAATTACATTTGCTCTTTGAGAGCTTTTCTTTGTTTAACAGCTGCGACTGCTGTGAAAACTACAACTGAACTCCATCAGCGAAGCAAACTTTGTGTTGTATATTTTAAGGCGCGTCTGTAAATCGAGTGAAGCACTCAACTAGCAAAGGGCGAAGACGAAGAAGCAAAGGAATACGAAGGGGAAACGTGGTGATTAAGAGCGGAATGTGTGCAGGGGAATTTTAGAGTTCCGAGGAATGTTTTATTGTTTGTATATTCGAGTCGAGAATCCCGTTGCCATGGAAAACCGCATACCGCAACCTTCTATCCAACTTTGAGGGGTTTTTCATACGTTCGTGCAACTGAAACTTGCTTTAATTTATTTAAAAGCTCTCAGCTGAAGCATTTCCATGTTTTATGCCAGCTTTTCCAGTTTCTGGATGCTTCTTGGAGCTTTTCATGACACAAAAAGTCACTATAAGCAAACCGATTGCAAATGTCATGCGATATTTAACACAATTTTTGTTATTTTTTACTCTCTTTGCTGGTATCTCAAACAACTTCTGCTTACAACTTGAAACCAATAGTAAAAATAATCTCATGAGAGATTACGAATAGAAAATATATCGCATGAGATTTTTTCAAACATATTCAGTTTGTGTTGCCTATTTTCAGGCATGTCATTGGCAATGGTTGAGATTTTTCTCTTAAACTCCGTAAAATTCTCTCTTGCATCGTTTTCGTTCTCTTTCTCACCTGTATAACTGCTGCATTCTCTTCGGCCTTCACGCCGTCGACTTCCAAGCGGTTCCTCACGGCAGACGCTGCTTTCGCTTCTTTGTAGTCGATGTCGCCCGCCTGCAGACGCTTCGATTCGGCCAAGTTGCTGGTGGCCTGCTCCGAACTGAAGCCGTCCGTCACCACCTTCGTCTTGGACTCGGTTTTCGTGCGCTTCTCCTCGAACTTCACCGTGTCGACGGTTTTGTTCGAGCCGCTCAACCCGTTCGCCGTCAGTTGGTGACCCTTCGCCGAGCCGTTCACCAGCTCCATGCAGCCGGACAAATCGTGTTCATCGTCGCCCTCGGGAAATGTGACCAAAGGCTCGTCGCTGCCATCGACGAGATTCTCGATCGAGGAACGGATCCTGAAGGAAGTGATAAAGAAGAAAGTAGATGGGATTCTTGTTGCGTGGGATTTCCTTGTTTTTACTCACTTTTTCTTCAGTTTATTGATGGCATCCGAGCTGTTCAAGGCGTTCAACGAGCTCAAATCATTGATGGACGGCTTCTGTGCGATCGCAGAGGCCGCTGTGGTTGTGTTCGATGTTGGGTTGCGGCCCAGAGCCAAGTCGTTGATCTCTGACATGGAATTTTTGATTTCGCTCAGGTCGCGCTTCAACGCCGCCGTCTTCATTTCGGACGAGGATGTTTGCGACGAGGAGGACGACGAGGAGGAGGACGACGACGAAGTCACGTGATGCAAGCGCTGCGATTTCTTTTCGACTCGTGTCGTTGTGCTGCTGCTGTTAACGACCTTTAAAAACGAAGAAGAGAGGGAAAATAAGTGAAGTGAAGCCAAAGAAATGCTGTTAAAAACTAATGATTGCTTAGAAGTGAAGTAAAATCAAATTTTATAAAAGAAAAATACACAGAAAATTAGTTAAATGCAGATGAAACGCAAAAATAAGTCGACTTTTATCGACGGCGATACGATGTGGGGTGTAAATGCAATCAACACGAGTGACATTTATTAATTTTCTGTGGATTCTTTCGAGTATTTTCTCAAAAATTCGAAGAAGATAAGAATTTCTAGGAATAAAATTATAAATACAAATTAAAAGCATTCTTAATTCGATGTGAATTGCGAAAAGAAAACAATACAGAAATTAGTATTATTATTAGCTGTGATATGTCGCTTCTTGTTCTAGGAAAAGCTTCTAAATTAACAATGAATTATCAAAATTATTGCTATCAGTTGTTGGATATTATATAAAGAATTAATTGTATAGAGAAAATAATATTTATTATTAAGAATTATGATTTTATTCAGATTATTTATTTAATTTTAAATTTATCGTACAAATTTTTGTTTATCAAAGATTTTTATTTTTGTAGGTTTTATTATATCATAGTTTTATTATTATTATTATATTCTATATTGTTTCAGTAAAAGGCTTTCATTATTTTATATTTTAGTTTACTAAATAAATTTCTACTGTAATATTTTTGGATAGAACAGTAAAAAGCAAATGAAGGCCAGGGAATAAAATATATGTTATTATCTACAGTGTCTATATGCATTTGTATTAGTCTCTATACAGTCTCTATGAATCTATGATTTGTCGAACAAATCCATTTGACATATCTTATCATTTGCAGATAAGACTGAATTCCTCTTTGTGTAATTTTCTTGTTTTCTTCTTTATTTAATTTTAATTCATTTATAATTTATTCTGAATTAAATTATATTTTATTTTATTCTGAATTTTACTAAGACTGAGAATTTATGTCTTTAATTTCTCTGCTTAATCTCTAAAATATAATATTTAATTGAAATAAAATTGAAATTCGTTTAAATCTGCATATTTATGCATGGTATAAAAAATATAATTAAATTGCTCATGTTTGCATTGCAAAATTTTGTAGTTTATTGAGGCGACATTCAAAGGAATTTCGAAAAAATTCTTTTGAAGATTCCTTAGATTCGTAGACGATTTATTTATTTTGTTGTCAAATGACATTGAACCATTGAATCGATGTTGTTATTTATTTATTATTGTCAGCAGTTGCCGATGTTCTTGTGCAATGCATTTGTAAATTCATGAATGTTTTGAGTCTTCTTTTTTGGTATTTAATCAATTTTAATTTAACCAACGAATTCAGGTGAAAGAAATATTAATTAATTATAAAACGTTGGCAGAAGTGAAAAAATTCTTAAAATGCTTTCTTAGAAAGTTCGATGAGCATTTAAAAACTTTTCGTTTTATTTTATTATATTTCATTTTATTTATTTTCAATTTTTACAATTTTCTTTTTTCAAGATTCTCCTTAGTTTTCTTTAACTTTATTTTATTTAATAATCGCAGCCGTTGATAATTTTTAATTTAATTTCAGAAATAATTTAGAAAAACTTGAATGTGTTTGCGGTTATTTTTCGTTTTGTTTCCAATCGAAAATGTTGATTATTTCGTTTCGATGTTGAATTATTGCGAAATTCTTATCTCTTCGTGATTCCTTTTTTCTTCTTATTCCCATTGCTATTCTTCTTTATGATCTCTTATTATTAGTGTCAAAGCTCTGAATAAAAACTCACTCTGTTCAGTTACGTTACGTTGTTGCAGTTCTCTGTTCCGATTGATTGATTAATAATGCTTTTAATGCTTTCGGTGTTTTGGTTTCTATTTATTTTTATTTTTCCTCTTGCAACTTAACAAAAACTCGTTGATTTTATTTTAATTTTTAGTGTTTCGTTTTTAATATTAATTTTTATATTATTTTTCTGAATTTTTCTTTGTTTTCTTTTTTAATTTTATTATGTAATTTGTTATTGCGTCTGTTGTTCACGCTGTCAATTTATTCGCTTTATATGAATGTTATTATTATTTAATAAACTTATTTCACGCTTTTATTTAAACACAGATTTTGCAGAGATCTTTAAAAACTTTACTAATTTTCTATAAACAGTGAATAAATTTTAATTTTCTTTCTTTTTGTTTTCTTCACTTGAAAATTCACTCTTAATTCTTTAAATTCACTCTCGATTTTTCTTATAAAATTATAATCGTTTTCAGAATTTAATTTTTTCCGAAATTTTTCCTTCGCTTTGAAAGCAAAAGTCGTTTGTTTTCAAACTCGATTTTCGACTTAAAATTAATCAAATAAATTAAAAAATTCAACGGCGTTCGTTGTGCGTTGTTCGTTCGTTTCGTTTCGAATGATTTTTTTGAAAAGTCGCAGTCGAAATGTAGAAAAAAGCTTCTGCCTTTTTTCTATTCACTTTTCAATAATTTGCAATGATTTGAAAAGCTTTTCGAAGCGTATTTAGAGCAGAAAGGAGAATCACACACGCTCAATAAACAGAGACAAGGGAAATAAGAAGAAAAGTCAATTGAAAACGAGGCAAGAAAAGGAAAAATAACAGAAAAGCTGCTTCAGGCCGATCGCGATCGACTTTTTCTTGGAAATCTTATTTTTTCGCGCGTTTTTATTTACTTTTATTATTATTTTATTTTTATTTTTTTATTATTTTTGGGCTGATTCTTTATTTTATTTATTTATTATTATTTAACTTAATTATTCATTTATAAATTCAGGTAGCTTTTACATTTGCAATATAAAATTAACAGCAAATAACGCGATAACTTAAAAATTATAGTGAACTACTGTTAATTAATATAAATTGCCTCAAAATTGTGGACAAAAAATGTACTTTTAACAGAGAAATCCTGTAAATTTTCCGCTCAATGGAGAAAATAGATTAGCAGCAGTATTTAATCCCAAACAAAAGGCAAAAAAATATTTAAAATTATCCGAGTGATTCACAGTCGACTTTGGAAGAGAATCGCACTGTTCAGGTGATTTTTTCCATTTTTGTTTTGTTGTTTATTTTTTCGCTAGAAGTTGTTAACAAGTCTTTGAACCAAGCTAGAAAAGGTTTTTTATTGTTGTATGGAATTTCAACGAAATTCACTGTTTATCATCTCAGAGTTCTTTTTATTTTCGCTTTGTCCATATTTTATTTACTTTCGGTGACTGTAGCTTTGAATTTTTGTTGTCATTTAACTGCACAATTTAAATATTTATTTAAACTATTTATTTTGTCGTTAGTCACGATGTCAGGTGTTTGTTTTTCTCGTGTCGAACACAGAGGCAAAAATGTATTTCTTTCGGCAGATTCATTTAAAAGCAAGTGCCATTTTTTCTCTTCTATTTTCATTGTTATCTTTTTAGACTGTTTTTTATATTTATTTTGGATTTAGTTTTCTAATAGTTCTAAATTTAGACCCTGACTTAAGGCTGAAAACCGTTCGTTTATCAACGGCGGCAACGATCGCTTTCATTTATCGCTTTTGTCGTTCAATTTCTGAGAAATGAATTAAAAAAGCTGCTCTGTGAATATTTACAATGGTTAAATTCATTGATAACAATGAATGAACAAAGCAGAGCAGTAAAAAAAGAAATTAACGTTATTCGCTTTTATTTCCATGAAGTTGATTGAAGATTATTATAAATAGAAGAAAGATAGCGAAATAATGACAACAAATGTACAGACGACGAATGCTTGAAATATTTACTATTTATTTATTATTTGTTTGTGTTTATTTATTTATTTATTGTACAAGAAGTCTTATCACACACTTCTTTAAGGCCAGTGAAATGCTTCAATTGCGTGTCATTTGCTTTCAACACTCATTCAAATATAACAGTGCCTAGTTTTAGGCTCCGATGTTGCTGTCGTCTTACCTGCTGCGATGTCGATGACGTTTCCTTGTGACTGCTGCTGGAACTGGAGCTGGTGTTGATTAAATTCTGTCGTCCTAGACTCGTGGAGCCGCCGCCGCCGTTGCTCAAGCTGCTGCTGAGCGCTGCCGATGTCGTCAGCGTACTCGTGCCTGAGACCAGGCCGCTGCTGCCGGTTTTTTTGTGGAAATTTTCAATGAGCGACGAGGCCGGACTCCCGACGCCGCTGTGTGAACTCTCCGAAAAGTCTGTCATCTGCAACAAATCACAAAGAGAAGAATTCTTAGAGCATGGAAATGTAAGAAGCATCTTTTCATCAGTTCTTTCTTCATTTATTTGCAATATTATTTAAAATAATTACTAAAACTAAATTACTGCCTGCTATTTAATATTGATTAATCGACTCACGATGAGGTTTCACTGCGAAAATGCACTTTTAACGAGGTTTATTGAAGGTGGCGATTTAGTTGATGATTACGTGCAGTTTTGATATCTTTTAATTAGCGTGATAAAGCGAAAAGGTGTTTATAATTTATTAGCTTTTCACTCTGCCGTTTAAGCAAGAGTCACACGTTGCAGATTTCTTATCGCATCGCTACAAAGTATCAAATGAACGCGATGATTACAAGCGAATGATAATTATTCCAGCATCATTCGAGGATAGTGACGAACAGAACAGACGATGGAATAAACCAAGCAACGAGTTTTGAGTGATAAAGTTGAATAAAGATGTTCTTACGTGAATTTTATTTTATTTCACTGGTTAAAATTAGAGATCGCGATTTGACGCTTAAGGAGCACTTTAGGAGTGATAATTACGGCTATTAAGGGGTGTAAAAAGAAGGAAATTCAATAAATATTTGGGGAAAATAGTAAAACAATCGATTATTGAACATTTCAAGTGTCACAAAGGACCTATTAAAAGTAGTGCAACGGTGCGTATGAGCAACAATTAAATTCTGTGGAAAATAATCAAAAAATTATTTAAATTATAAAAAGAAGTATTTTAATTGAACATATTAATTAATTAAATAATGCTTCATATAATTATTATTTTAAGTCATCGAAATACTTGATATAATAATATAAAGAATATAAGAATTTAATTTGATTTCCACGCTTCATCTTTAAAAATGAAATCAATCATAATTAACTTGTAAATAATAATAATATAATAATGACATTGAATGAATTTAAATGAAATAATAATATTAATTAAATGAAGTAATAAAATTGTCAACAATGGGAGGTATTTTTAGATATTTTTGACAACAAACTTGGTAATTAAATTGCTTTGAATTATAATATTGACAACAAACAAAAGTGGGGAGGGGGGGGGGGGGGGAACTGAAGAAAATCCCATGAAATAATAAGTTTACATTTACAATTTCTAAACATTAAATTCAGCTGTGAATTTTGTTGCTTCGTTCATTCATCAAAAATACTTATATTATTATTATTCTTACAATGTGCTACAATTTTTGGGATTTTATTTAAATTTTGCTTTGATTTCTAGAACATTTCCTAGAATTTTCATGCTTGTTTTTCATGAGTAGAAATTTTCCATATACACTCAGTTAGAAAAATAAAATTAAAATGTAGGAAACATGGCTTTTTTATAATATCAAACTTGTTGTTGGTGTTATAAAATCAAAGCGTGGGATTTCACATAAATTAATTATTAACAACAAACACAGCTGCTGCTTGTTTCATTACTTTCACACAATTTGTTCAGTTGTTTATTTGCCTTTTTATTTTGCTGTTGTTTTTCTTACTTTTTCCTCATTTATTTCTTGACTTTTGTGTATTAAATAGAAATCCAAACGTGGGTTTTAAGCTTAATCGCCTTTAATTGGTTGTATTTTTTATACCCTACACCTTAAGGTTGAGGGTATATTCACTTTCTACCGGAGTGTGTAACGCATAGAACTAGACAAGATAGGTATGGAAAAGTATATATATTCTTGATCAGCATCACCACCGAAATTGAAATAACGATGTCTGTCCGTCTGTCTGTCTGTCTGTCTGTCCGTTGAAATCACGATCACAGGAGAACGGATTAAGATTTCAAAATGAAATTTGGCAAAAATATTCGTTGCTATGTTGGGGTGTTTCGTATTGAAAATGGGAAAAATCGCCCAAGGACCACGCCTACTTTTTATATCGAGAGTGCAGGTACCTCTGTTTTGCCTATTAAAAAAGGCCATATCAGCATCACTTTTTGAGAGAAGACAAGAAAATTTTATATGTAGCTTTAGACTAATGCTTCCAGTTAATATGCCAAATATGGGCGTGATCCGCCCACTTTTAGTTTACATAGGTCATGGAGGGTTTTACATGGATTGTATTGAAAAGTATATAAGTTTCCTGAATAATGGTGTACATAATATTGTAGTTTGTGAGCCAATAATATTCTGTTGAGAAAAAAATGGGAGGGTCACGCCTCCTTTTTACCCATCCACCCAGTATTGCAACATATTTTTATACCCTACACCTAAATTTTGAGAGTAAACGCACTTAGTACCGGTGTTTGTAACGCACAGAAATAGTTAAGCAGCTATAATTATAGTTTATCTTATATATCTTGTATATACGAGTATATATGCAGCTTTAAGGTGCAGGGTATTTCGGCTACAGCTCGGCTGTAGACAACACCTTTACTAGTTTTATTTTAATTCAGGTTTTTCATATATTGCAAATAATTGTCATCGATCAGTCTTTTTAACAAATTTAAAGGAATTTCATTCAAAGCTTAGGAGATATTTTATATTCTAGTGGTGAAAAGTGGGCGCGATTCCTATTTGAAAAATGCCAATTTGAATTAAACATGATTTCCACAGACGTATAAAAGCCACGTATATAAAAAGTCAACAACAACAACAACAACAACACGTTAATAAACTTCACATCGCCTCCTTTCATTCAAGCGGCAATCGTCTTCGTATGGGGACACGAAGAGAAACAGCGACAATCTTCATTTGCATTTGGACTCATTTTTGTGCTTAGCAACATTCTTTAATAAACATAATTTAAGCAACAGAATTTTGTACGACGGAAACACGGATACAGTTGAAATTTCGTCTCCATTCTTTTTTATGATGTTTTCTAAGTCGAAATGTCTGTTTTTCTGTCGATTTGTCTGCCTCGATTGCAACTACAACTTTTTAAATCTTGTTAAACAAAGTGTCGGCGGCTTCGCTTTTTTCCTTTGTTCTTATTTAATTTGAATTTTATTTGTTTACATTAATTTTTCCCTGTCATTCTACTTTAACAAATATTGACAATAAATAAAGAAATTTCATCTCGAGGGAATAAACTTAAGCAGGTGGCTAAGAAGAAGAAGCATCATTGTAATAAGAAGCAGCAACAGCAAAAAGAATGCTGATTGCAGAAGAAAAAGCAGCTGCTTTGTTATTCACAAATGGGCGCAAGTACGTTTAAAGTTTAAACTGACTGACAGCAGCAACAACAACAGGAAAAACAACAACAACAAAAGCCATTATAACACTAATAATAATATTAATAATAATATTATTATTTTTTATCTGTTAAATAATTTTTTCATTAGAAAAATTCTCTGAAAATTGTTTGCTTGAGAACGCCTTCTTATATATTTATTTCAGCGTTTAAATATTAAAGAAAATATTTAATTTATTACGTATTTATTAAGGAGTTAAGTTTTGGATAAATTACTTTCTAAATTTAATTTAAATTTAGTTTTGATTTAAATTTAAATAAATTTATTTTTTAATCTTTTAAATACTTTTATCTCTATTTAATCTTAATTTAATTATAATTTTATTTTAATTTTATTGTAATTTTATTTTAATTTTTTTTTATTTTAGTTTTAATTTTATTTTATTTTCATTTTTATTCTGGAAACTTTTTCGCTTTCGAGTTTTTACGACATCGTGTCAATAATTTATTAGTTAAAAGAAGTCTTTTCCAGGTTTCAGTTCGGCTTCAGTTTCTTGTTTCATACAGTTGACAAATTTTTATTAATATTTTCTTATTTTTTTAATGGTCTTTCTTTTTATTTAACGCAGTGGGTGCGGCGCGACCAACACGCGACTTGCCTTTGAAAACGAAATGACTGCAGTAAAACAAAATGAAACCAAATAAAAAGTCATATTGATTAATGGCCAAGAGGCAACAATGAAGCCAAACCTTGAAATTTTTGTTTTTTGTATGTTAATCACAAGAAAAAAAAGGAAAAAGCGTTAAAAAATGCCATTGAAAAAATAAAACAAAGAAACTTTGGCTTGGAAATGGACAAATGATGGAAAAGAGTATGGAAAATTAATGGAAATTTGAACAGTAAATTAAAAAATATGCAAGAAGCATGAAGAAGGAATGAAAAACAGCATGAAAATTTTATAGCCCACATGAAACGATGACTTGATTATAGTTAAAAGAAGGAAAAAAGGGCGAATAATGCAAGGGAAATATGATCGGAGACTAGACAGGAGTCTATATAGAGTCTAAGATGAGTAACTATGAAGTGTTTGAAGGCCTTTTCTATCTCCGTATCGCTTCGTTTTAATCTTTCCCCCACTTAATTCCAATATCAATCATTATCCAGGCTCCAACCTTCATTTCTATCTCAGCTTCGATATAAATCACTCAGCATTAACCTCATTTCGAGTCTCAGTGTTCACTTAATGAGCAGCGTTGATTATAATATGAATAATTAATATTTTCCTCTTATAAACAGCAAAAGATCGTAGTCCCGCTTCCGTCTCCACTCCAGACAATCTTTACAACAAATAAATGAAAAGTTTACATAAGCGAAGTGCTTTAATAACAGCTGCTAATCTCTGCTGTGGTCGTTGTTAATACTTTGTTGTCACTCTACTGTACATGGGGATCACAGCAATAATAAAACCGCCGGCAGCCAAAAGCATTTCCGTTCAATTAACAATTTCTTTAAAAGCGTCATTAAAATTTACTTGTCATGGTTGCCTTTGTTGTTGTTGTTGTTGTTGTTGTTGCTGTTGTTAATTTTATTTTTATTCTAAAGCATAAATTAAAAGTTTTTGTTGCCTCGTTTCGTTCGTCTTCTGTTGTTTTTACTGTTGTTATCGTGTTTTTCGATCATTAAAATTCGCTGCGCTTTAGAAACGTGCCGAATTTGCGTGAAAATTGTGCACAGCAACAGCTAGAGGCGTGGTAAGTGGGCGGGGAATGATTAAGCAGCATAACGAATGCCTCACTTGATCGATCGACACCCGATCGCCTCTTCACACGCGATCTTTCCCTTTATTTACATTTAAATTTCATTAAATTGAATTAGATTTCAATCTCTTAGATGTATTTTTATTATTTTTTGGCATTTTTCCATTGGATGATCGTCGAATGATCCTCACGTGGAGACGATCGGCGCTCGATCGAATTTCGATTCGGTCTACGAAAGCGGACACGATCGATTTGCTCAGTGTTTGAAGTGAAAGACCGACAGGGAGACAGACTGATCCACAGGCTGATTGATTGACTGATGGATCGCGTGATCGGCCAAACGGTTGACGGCCCCATCGACTTCCTGACTGGCAGCTGATCGCTCGGCTGATCGCTTCACTGATCGCTGCCAAACAGCTTCTGGGTCGAAGCTTGAACATCGCCGCGTGCTATTTTCGGCGCTCACCTGCAGCCATTTAAAATTGCTCTCAATTAATTAGGAATTTCGTGCTTGTTTCTTTGTTGTTCTTCTGAGGCACCCCGAAAAATCCACAATTAAATTTAATTTATTCCTATTTTGCGGCAAAAATAAAGCGCGTTTCGATTTAATGATGAATAAATAAAAACAATGTAATGTAAATCTAATAAAAAATAATGTAATAAATAATTTCTATAAACATTTATGGAAAGAATTAAAGAAAAATGTCATTTTGAAAAGCTGAGAATTATACAGAAATTAAACCGAAAGCAGTTAAAATTATTAATAGATTTTTGATTTATGTTTAAATGCAAAGAATGGAATCCAATAACGAAGAAAACCCAGCGACGAGCTGAATATTAATTAGGAAAAACACGGTATATGCCATAAGGAAGGATCTGGAAGGGTTTTAAAACAACCCTTAACATTATTGCGTTTCTGGTTCCTTTATCCTTGTTATGAAATACTAAAACCAACCGCAATCAATTCAAGATTCATCCAAAAGAACTCCCAATCGCTTTAATAAAAGAATCCCCGGGGGGAATAAATTTAAAATAAATGCTTTAATGCACGAATATGATTCACAGTCGTTCTGCAGCGAATGTTTTGGATTGAAAACGATTCATTTTAACATTCACAAACTACTTGATGATTGTTTTTGCCTTTTATACACTTCGATTGTTTGCGTTATTCGCTTCAATCGCTCAGTATTCGTGTTTTAGCGAATGATTCGAAACTGCGTTCGATTGCACTCGTTGCAGTTCTCTAATCAGAATCCATTTGAAACCCTTTGACAAGTAACGATTTTTGCTAGCAGATGAAAACGAACTTCAACCGAAACCTGAACCAGATTTTGTCGAATTTTCAGTCCCTGATTTGTGTAAATTTGATGATTATTATTCGATTATTTTTCAATATTTGGAATTATTCATTTATTTTTATTGATATTGTAGATTATTCATAACCGCAAAGTTTCTTTCTGCGAATTTGTTGTGTATTTCTGTTATTTTAAAGCACAAAAAAGCAACAACAACAAAAAATAGTCCATCATTTAACCACAGAAAAGTGAAACAGGTGATTTTTTCGCTTTGTTTTGAAGGAAAAAGTCTTAAAATGACTAAAAACGTGGACCGAATGACTAAAAATTTATTAACCATTTGTTTAAACAATAAATTTTCAATGAAAAGATAAATGAAATGGGGGAAAAAGGGGCGGGAGGAGGAAGAAGAGGCGCAGAGTAAACAACAACAGGAAATACCTTAAAAAACTTTACCTTTTATTTTAATATTCGTTGTTGTTGTTGTTGTTGTTGACGATTTGCGGTTGGACTTTATTTAGTTTTTTAATCTTATTTATGACATTTAAGGATTTTTTTAATTTTCTTCTTTTAATTTTCAAACAAAGATTAGTAAACATTTTATTATCACTCAATATTTTGAAAAATAACCAACAATTTTTATGTTTTTTGACGTCTTTGCTGTTGAAACACCTGAGAATCCATTGACAACGTAGGGCGTGGCTCTTACTTCGATTCGTATTTATATAATTATTCCAAAATCAGCAAAAATCGCATCATAACAAAATATTAAACGCTTGTAAATTTAAAATACACAACATTAAAAGCGATTTTCTTATTATTTTTCTCAATGAAAATTCTTTTTTAACACAATCAATTTCATTTCTTTTTTGCCTATTTTCCTTATTTTTATAAAAATTAAAAATCACTTCAATTCAGAAGCGGCAGCCGCTGCTCAAACACCGCACAGCACCGTGTGTTGTAAGCCCGGAACTGATTCGAACGCAACACGAGAGAATAAAAAATCCCAGCTGCAGCAAAAGCCACTAAAAAACTTTGAGGGTCGATCGCTAGAAACTGTGACAGCAACAACAACAGCGCATAGGCAAAAAAAAAACGCAATCAAATCATGAAGAAAGGGGCGAGTGGAGCAACGAAGCCAAAGACGAGGAAAACGCCGATGCTTTGAAGTTGTACGACGTCATTTCATACCGAAGAGAAGACATGCGTTCGTATGAGTAGAGAGCACGAACGTCAACAACAACACCAACTTGTTTTTTCTATACAATAAAAATCATTGTAGCGTGTTCGATGCGGTTGCTCAACAACAGCGAGTGCGGATTCGTCGGATGGTTTTTAGTGTGAAGAGTAGTAGTAGGAGAAGTAATAGAAATAGAAGTAATAATAGTTTAGAAGTAGTAATAGTAGTAGAATTAGTAGTAGTTTTTTTTTTTGTTTAGTATTTGGCTTATTATTTCTTTATTTGTTAATTTTAAAAAAGTAGTAGTAGTTTTTTTTTGTTATTATAGTAGTAATAGTAGTAGTGGAAGTGGCAGAATATTTCATTATTAAAAACATTTGTTATTAATGAAAATGTGTGACAGATTAGTACCAAATAAGAACGAGGTACGAAAGCGAATATGAAAGACACAAGAACAAAAGAATAACGGATAAAACTATTAATTTTCGTAGTAGATTTTATTACACTTACTACTAAATTTTAAATACACATTTTCTGTTAATTAATTTAGGTCTTTTTTTGTAATTTAACATGTTTAATAATTGAATGAAGTTCGTAAAAGAAGCGAGAATCACAAAACAGCTTTCATCTAAGGTCAAGTTAATTGACATTCATCTCCTCTCCCCTTTTAAATCCTTTTCCTTCTCTGTCCGGAAACATAAACAAAAACTTGTCCATCACCGAAGTTAATTTTAGTTATTAAAGCAGCTAAAAATAGTTGTTAGTGGCATCAACTGTGACCTCGTGGGTCACTTCTTTGTTTAATTGTTGTGAACAGAATTTTAATCAACGAATGCAATGCAAAGTGGCAATAAAATGCAACTCTGTCTGTCTGTTTGATGTTGGCTTCAAGTGTTGCCACTTAAACGCATTTCTTTTGCTTCGGCGGTCGCGTTGACCCTTTGATTGGCGTTGCTGATGCCGCGGTTGCTGTTGCTGCAGTTGACCGCCTTCAATTGAGTGCAACGAGATCGCAATTTTAATTGAATGAATGTGTGAGCAAAGGAAATGAGCAACACGTCTTTTACACGTCTTTTTAAAGTCACGAAAGAATTCAATGAAGATTTTCATTGATGTGCGAATCTTTTTAATCATCAACATTCCATTGCTGAAACATGGCTTATAAACAAATGTTGCTAAGAGCATTGTTGGTGTGTTTCTTCTTGTTACTTGCATTTGGTTCATTTTTAATGGAAGCACATGTAATTTATTTCTGTCCATCAACTTTAATTGAGAACTCTTTTGACTTTTATAATTGGTTGTTGGATTTAATTGCAATTAATTTCAGCAGCGTGAGAAACTGTTCAAAAAGCTTTACGATTTAATCTGAAGCTTCCTTCTGTGTTATGAAATATAAAAATTTTAACAAAATCGAGCAACGTTTTTACTAAACACGATATTTGAATATGTGCGAAAAATACGCTCTATCCACCGCCGAAGACTTTCAATATCGAAAAATTAACATTGGCGAGACAGGAAGAAAATCCAATTGGAGCACGAAACACGAAGCAGCATGAGGAAGCCATCATTCTCTTGCAAATTGTCCAATCAGGTAACGAACAACGAGAGAGACTGCGTTGCTCTCATAAATTTCATTGTTTTTCTCGTTATTATAATCGGCTGCAACTGCTCACACTCAAGTTCGACCTCATCCATGAGTTCATCAACGGGTTTGTTTCTTAAGTCTTCCTCAAGATTCTTGTGATTGATCCATATTCCAATTAGCTTCCAATTGATCGATTGGCGAAAATCATTAAGAGGACGAATTTTGTTTATATTTTTAAAACAAAAAAAGCTATTTATAATTAAATATTTTGTAGAATTTTTTTACCTAATTGCTTGCAAATAGAATTGTGTTTTCCTCGTGAAGCTTAATGCAACATGGCCCAATACTCGTAAAACGTGGAAAAATGGCAAAGAAATAAAAAAAACCCACAGAATCCAAAAATAACTTTTTCCCGTTTTTAGCGATTTCTTGTCTCTGGTTTTCTATAAAAACTGGAGCCACATGAAATGCGTGTCTGGCGCCCTCCATCGTCGGTTGTTTTTGTTGTTGTTCCGGTTTTTTTAGCAATAATAATTTTCTTTATTTTTTTATTTATATCCTCAGTACACGTAAAGAGTTAAAGCGATAAAATATGAAATTAAAATTAATGCAAATGAAATGAACCCAATGATAAATGAAATGAATTAAATCACAAAATGATACAAATTTTAAAACTTAAGTTAAATCTTAACTTAAAATATTTAGTGATTTGCTAATATTTATACTAGGAAAATAATAATTAATTATATTAAGAAATAAATAAATTTTTACAGGATGATTGAATAAAAATAGTAATGAAATAAAATAGTATTAATTTAGGTCCTTATAATGAATAAACGAACTAAAGGATTATTGTCGTTTCTATTGAAAAAGAAAGCGAAAGAAAGGAAATAGAAATCTCATTTTTCACTAAAGTGTTCAAAAAATTATTTAAATAGCAACAAAAAAAGAAGTTATTAAAAAATATTAATATATTAAAATTGTTATGGTATTAAAATACGAGCAACAATAAATCAACTGTCAACTGTTTTGGGTTCATGCAGAAAAATCCATCGCTGTCAAACGTGTCATTAATTTTTGCGGCTGTTTTTGGGAACAAAGAAAGAAAAATATGGGTTTTTGACTTTTATGGGGAAGAATCGTGGTTTTCGTTTTATTTAGTATTATTTTTTGGTTTTCTCATTTTGTAGAAAATTTAAAATTGAATTTCTAAAATAGAAAAATGGATCTTTCAATATTTTTACATGCTTAAAATTTAAGGAAATAAAAAATACAATTGATTTATAGAATAGAATAATGAAATATATTATTCAAAAAAACATTTCCATTTAAGTATTTTTTTAATAGGAAAATAAACAGTGATGCAAAAAGCGGGCGAATACAGCGAGAGATGAAGGCAATGGGTTTATATATAAGGCCCCATCTCTTGTTCTTGTGGGCGTTCGTATCCGTCCGAGTAGGCGTTTTTATCCCCAACGAATGTTAACATTTTTTCTCAATGGCGATTTTGTTTTTATTGAAATATAGTCAAACCCACGCGACGGAAACACGTCGAATAATGTCTCTCTCTATGCAACTATGGAGTGTTTATAGGCGCTGTACTTTGCAGCCTTTTATTGGAAGCCGGCGACTGCGAATGCCATTGAAAAGCAGCCGCGGTCATTGTTCAATATTCTTTGCACACAAAAGAAACACCAACAACTGAAGCCATGACCACGAGGAAGGAACGAAAAGCACCCAGGAACAGACAGACAGAATCTAAATTAAGCAAAGTCATTAACCTAATCTTTGCTCTTTAATCTTTATTGATTTTCGGCTGATACATGGATTTTTGAATGCACAGAAATCCCATCGATGGACTGACGTTGAATTCTTTTCACTCACAAATATTTTTCGATTGATTTATTTACTAATTTACTTTGATTAATTATTTATTGCACTGTGAATTTCTGAATGAATCTCGTTTGGCAACATATTTGTGCAACATTTATTTATAAACAATGTTTCAGCTGTAGCATTTTGTACTATAAACGATGGAAGCGTGGATATCTTTTGATGCAGTTAATATTTCGTCTCCATTCTTGTTTTGTATAAAAGAGGAAGAAAATAGTTACAAATCCATATTTCTTTCAGTTGAAGTTGAAGGAAGACAACAGATACAAATTGACTTGAAACTTTTCATGTTGCGTAAAAGCAGATCTTTGAAATTGTCGGTATTTTCAATATTATCTTTGGTTTTCTTATTTTTAATGATTTACCTGATGCTGATGATGACTCCGTGGATAGATGAGCCGTGATCTGGTGGTCGTGGTCGTCGCTGGGGTGATCAGCGGACTTCGTGTTGTCGTCACAACCATTTTTTTGCTTATATTTTAATATTTTGCGATTTGTTTTGCAAAAATTGTATATTTACGAAACTCTTTCAACTATTAAATCTTTGATAGTACCGTTTATTTGTGTAAACGCTTCATATTCATTAAATGAAAATGCAAAATGAGCATTAAACACATTCACTTTCATCTGTGTTTGGATTTTAATCACTAAACTTTTAAACACTCGTGAAATACTCTTGAAAAACAATAAAATTAACCGATTAAAAGTTGCACATTTTTGCTTTAAAGAAGTGAAAATAAAGCTGCGTTTAAATTGAATCGAAAGAGAAACTGAATTCTGAAATCTTCAATTTATTTATTGAACTCTTCAAAGAGTTTCTTTTGTTGTTCGCTTCGAATTTCGTTAATGGATTCGAGGAATATTAAAAATTTTCTATTCTTTTCGCTTTCTGAAAAGTGATTTCCATTAAATTTGCATTTTTTATCGAACGCCGATTCAATTTCCAGAAATCAGTGAATAAAACCCATCATTCTTCCATTCTTAGTACAAGTGCAATAATAATTAAACAGAAAAACCGAAGATAAGAAGGCGATGGACGTGTTTTTTCCTCGTTTTTGCTGCTTTTTTTAATGTCTGAAATGCGTGTCCGTGGCGACTGTGGCATAAAAATGCCACTGAAAGAAAAAAAGCCAACGAAGAAAGCAACAACGGATCGAAACCAAAAGAAAAGAGCAAAAAAGCACCAAAGCGCGGTGCTGTAAATCAGCGACTGGCGTCATGAAGTCAGTAGAAACCGCGATTAAAATTGCAACATCAACAGAAAACTCACTCCGTTGAGTCAATGATGTAGTCAACGGCGTGGTGCGTAGGTTTTCCCAACCAGTTGAATAAAATGGGACTTTGACTTGTTTACCAACCGAAACAAAACAAAACACAAGAAGAAAACCAACAAACGGAACGGAAACGCAGTGAAATATCGGGATAATTAAATATCAGAGACTCAAAAGAGACACTCCGAGGAGGAAAACCGAAAAAAGAAACCTCGAAACGAAGTATGAGCAAAAAAGAAGAAAAGAATTCGTCTAAAAAAAGAAGTTTAGCTGAAAAATAGTCGGGAATATGGAATTTTAAAGCTTTATAGGTCTACAATCAGTTTTTCCATTCATAAATATAATCCAAAATTACTTTATAAGGCGATGAACATCAGTATAACAAAATTCCTGTGTACAAAATATGGGTCACTAAACCAAGAATTGAGCTGTATTTAATACAGACTCCGAACGTTAAATACAGGAAAACAAAGAAGATCGACGTGCTTCATGACCTTATAAAAGTAATAATAATGGACTTGAAGACTGAATAATTCTCGAAAAAATAAAGCTTGAATAGAGTCTTTTTAGAGTATTTGAAAGGAAGCGAAATGCGACACGATGAGAGGAGAAACTTCAGCTCTGGATCTCAGAAAAGTACTTTTCGTTTACTGAATTTAAAGGTTTCTATATTAAATTTCCGAAAAAAGTGATCTATAAACGGAACATCGCAATTCTAACAATCAAAGAACGGAAATTAGAAGCGATGGAGTGAGCGATACATTGAATCATGGAGATTATAATTTAAATCTGTTTGAGTTCTCTGTCTTTTGGCCACTTTTTATATTTTTATGTTACTTTTAACACATTCTTATTTATGATTATTTTTTATTCCTTTCTCCAATTTCTCAGATATTTTTTAATTCCCTCAGAAAGTTTCTTAGGTTTGCCATAAAATTATGGAAATTATTTCAGCTGTGATGAATTCTGGGGAAAAATAAAACCTGATTTTGTTTTTTGAAAGCCTTTTCTGTAAACGTCTGTGGCGGTTTCCATAGAAATCGAGAAATCATTGACGAAGTTTAAAGTGATTTTGATTAAATTTAATTTGCATTACAAACACTAAACGAAATATAATTCATAATTTCTTAAAAACTGGTTGAATTCTCTGAAGATTTTCGAAGAAATAACGTTCGAAAATTCGTTCATTTAAAATATGTTTAAGCCAAAATATTTTCTAGATTCTTTTTTGTTGCTTCTTAGTTTTCGGTGTTAATGACGCATGTAATCAATCGACATAAATTTTGTTTGATTTCGATGTGTTTTTGTTTATATTTTTGCTGTTAAAGTTCCATTAGCACAGGAAAAACTCTGCTGAAAATTCACAAAAAGTGCGATAAACATAAAATTTAATTTAGAATAAACTTTGCTTTGTTTGTTTTTGTTTGCATCTTTTTTATAGATTTCTGTGAATGCTAAAACGCAAATAAAAATAAACCCAAATTTCCAAAATAATAAACAATATTTCAAACAATCGTTGCTTTTCTTTGTTCAAATTCATTTCTGAGAAAATATTTTTATGAGATTTTAGTTGTAGTTTTAATCTTTTTATTATTCTGTTCATCTGCGTATTTTTTTAAATTATTTTTAATTTTTTAAATATTTTTTTATTTATTAATAATAAAAGGATTTCAGTATTTTCAAAGATTTCTGAAAATTCTGGCCTTAAAATTGCTTTAATTTTTTATAAAATTGTTTTAAAAATTCCTATTGATATTTATAATAATTATTTTATTTACTTTAATGGGTTTTCTCGAAGGTTTTGTGTCATTTCTTTGGCATTTTTTCATTACTGAGGCTTGAAATGTATTCAAAAAGTGCCAAAGCTTCGTTAAAAAAAATGGATTGATATTTATCTCTGTGATTTCTCTCATCTTCACCATTTTTTTAATTCGTTGCCTAATTTTATGCGAGTGAAATACATCGAAAAAGCAAATAAATTCTGAGTGATGCACAGAAATGTTGCACATTGAAATAAATCAAAAATACTCGAAGGTGACAGCTTTTTAAGAGTTTTTCTCATTAAAATTTATAAATGATTTAAGTGAACGAATTCATTTCAAGTTTCTGATCTAGTTTCTTGCCAAATATCAAATAAATTCGTGAAAAACATCGCATGAATGCATTTTCTTTTGTGAAAAATTGAAAACATGTCGTTGAATCTTTTCGTTTCTATTTTAAAAATGCTTTAAAGATTTTTAGAATTCTGTTCAACTTTTTTTTGTGTTATTCAATCACAAAGACACATTTTTATGTTGCTCACGATTATCGCATGCGATTTCTTCTTCACTTTTCTCCCTTCTTTTCGATTCATATTTAAACACTTCTCTTTTTTCGATTTCTCTGCTCTTCGATTACCTTTTTAGCAGTAAAAATACATATATTTTATTTCATATTTCATTCACTTCATTCGCCAGACACAATTACGCAACATTTTAAACACTGCGACGATTTTTGTGAACGAAATTATGTGAAAATTCCTTTTCTCAGCATCTGTGACTAAACAAACGTTCGCTGTCGAGCGATCGGCCGTCGTCGTCGGTGGATCCGCGTTTGTATCTCTACGGCTGCGAGTTCGAAACAAGACTGAACCGAATTCGAACTGAACGCAGCTTTGAATGAATTTGTAGATAGTGTGTTTCGGCCCATGTCACATTCGGCCTCATGATGCTTGCTTCAAGATGTCAGCCAACGCGTGTTGCTATCAACAAAACTGCGTGAATGGCGTTGGAATCATGCTGCTGCTTGTGGCGTGGCGCTTTCATGAATGAATTCTCGTCACGCTGAGCAAAAGAGAGGAGAGAACAACGCAGCCTACGTAGAAAAAAAAGAAATCGCAGGCACAGAAGACAACCAACGACAGATAAACTTGTTTTTCGAATTCCTTTTCGAGAAAAAACATGGGGCTTGGTATCGAGTAGAACGCAAAGAATCGGCTATGAAAAGAAAAGAAGCAATGAAATGAATAAAACACAAAATTCCATAAAAAAATACAGGCACACGTTTAAAAAATCGTCATTAATGTGTTTTGAATACGTTGATTCCAGGGAATGAGTAAAGTAATGAGTAGACAAGAAGGTGTGGGGGTGTGGCGGGACGTGAGGAAGACACTTTGATTATTTCAGCTGCTTTTTCAGAACTAAAAACAGTCTTTAAAAAACTTCTTAAATGAAAATTAGTGAAATATTGAAATAAAACAATTGAAACATTCGAATCATGAATGAAAGTAATTTAATAATAATTAAATATTTAATAACTTTTCATTTAATTAAATGAAGTAATTTTATTTAAGTAATTTTAATAATTTTTCTACTTTATTTAGATATAAAAATTCTAAAAATTTTAAATAATTAATAACAATTCTTTTGATAATTTTCGAAATTGCGAAATTTCAATAATTCAAAAATTTACTGAAGCACTGAATTTTTGAATTTATAATATTATTTATATTATAAATATTTTACGAAAAACAATGAAATTTTATTAATAAACAGAAGTTTCTTTAATAAAAGCCGATTATTTATTTATTTGTGTACTCATTTTTATTTTTCTTTATTCTTTGCTATAGCAAAACAAAGCGGAGAGACGGATAAAAGAAGCCGTTTATTATTAGAGAAGTTTTGTTTTAGTTTTTTGTTTGAATCTTCTGTAATCGGCTTAAAATGAATCATGAGGGAAAAATTTGAAAAATCCATTTGCGTATCATTACAACAAACATCAAACGCATTCCATGATATCCAATTATGAAGAAGAGATTCAGAAGCAGAAGAAGAAGCAAGAGAAGACGAAGTTGCTGATGCATCATCGACACGCATCTGAAGTGAGTCGAATGAAGATTTATGAAATCTGCTGCAGGCTGTGATTTTCGAGTCCAACAAGAAAAACAACAAGAGAAGAGAGTAGATGAAGAGAATTTCAACGAGTTCTTCAACTATCAACTTCAACGAAGGATTTTTTTCGCTGTGAACGCTGACTAATTTCCGTTTTTTCCTGATCAGAAAAAAATGCTTCCATATCCGCCTTCTGCTCAAGTGACTAGTGAGCACCGAAAGAGAGTTCAGCGGCTGTCGCCTCGTATATACATGGATATGTGCTCGCTGGTTCAAACACGTGCGAGTCTCCACTCGTTATTTTGCAGCTGAGTTGATTGGCACAAACATCGTCGAACAAAAAACAATGTATCGAGTGTCACTTGCAAGAGAGAGAGAATAAGAATCCAATAAGAAACACGTGCAATCTCAAAATGTCAACCAAAAAACGAAGAGAAGAAGTCACACTGTCCCCGACAGATGAAAGATGAGTTGTTGGTGTGTGTGTGTGTTTGTTTGGAGGGAGGCGATGATTCTGACGTCAAAAAAAGGAAGCGCAACGGAGACTCGGTTGATGATTCATTTCGCTAACTTTGAAAATATTTACAAACGTCGCTGTTGTTGTTGTTTTGCTTCTTCTTCTTCTTCTTGGTTCTGTGGGTTTTTCACCTTAACTTCAGCTCGTTTTGAAGCTGCGATCATTTGAATGAGTCATTTAAAGGCTGCTGTTGGCACTTTTCAATGCATCCACTGCGAAAGCGCCTGTGTGGGTGTGGAGAAGAAAAGGGGGCGGCAGGAGAGTGTTTATCTGTGTTTTTATTTTAATCAAAGTCAAAAATTCGAAAAACGAACCATTTACAGAAGCAAATCGCTCTTAATTCAAAAAATGCATGTCCATTTAAGTCACTTAAGGTGGGCGTGTGCAGGTGGGCGACCGTGATTTCAATGACGCGAAGGAGACAGAATCCAATTCAAGATTCAACTCGTTTAATTGAAATCAGGTGAAAACGTGAACGAGTCACTGTGACATTGCACTGATTCAACGTAACTTATTTAAAAAAACTGAAGCGAAAAACACCCATTAAATGCAACTGCATACAAGAAAAATCTTCAAAACAAACCGAGTTCTAATCAGAATACTCAATTCCCCAAAGAGTTTTAGCGCTCCCAACTCGCTCTCTTTTTCCCCTTAAAATTAGGGCTCCAATTCTCATTGCTGTTGGTGTGTGTTTGTGCGTGGCTGTGACGAGAGCATTAACAAAGAATGTTGTTAGCGGCGTAGTTGTCTCTCTTTTATGTTCAGGGAAGCAGTTCTGTAGTTGTTGCATTTATAATGTGCGTGTTTAACAACACAACGAAGTTATAATTAACCTCACCTTTATTTGCGGCACAGTGAATTTCATCGCTGAGGTGTCTAAAGGAGCACTGCTTGCTGTTGTTGTTGTAGCTTGTTTTACAGATAAAGAAGCTTCTTTATCAACAAGAACAGATGATGCCTTCGTTGACGATGTCGGGATCGTTGCTGTGTTTTCCGTTGTCGTTGTTGTTGTAGGAGTTTCTTGATGTGTTGTTGTTGCTGTTGGTGTTTCTAATTTCAAGTCGTTGTGCGAAATTTGTTTATATTCTTCTTCGAGTGTGGAAATTGTTGATGGTGCTGATTGTTGTTGTTGTTGTTGTGGTGATGTTGAATTCTTCTTTTTATCAGCTTCTGATTTATTTCTTTTGATAAAAGATAAATAAAAGCTCCTTTTGCGGTTGTTGATGTTTCTATCACTTTTATTATTAAAACTTTTGTGGTTTTTCAATTGTGTTTCGTTGCTTTTCAATTGTTCGCTGTTGTTGCTGCTTCTTCTTTCTCCCTCCTCGATTTGTTGGGTTGTTTTTTTATTCCACAACCCAGCAAAACGATTTCCCATGCTATTGCACTTTATAATTGCCGATTTGTTGTTGTTTTACTTCTCTTTCTTGTTGTTTATTCGTTGCCATTGAATTTCTAACCTCTAAAAATTTCTTTTTTTTGCTTTATTTGAACTTTTAAAGCTTTGTAAGCTCACTTTTCTGTTTCTTGGTTTATTTCATTTCCTGTGTTTTCCTTTTTAAACTTTTACAGCCAAAGCTTAAAAGCTTATTTCGATGTAAACATTTATTAGACATTTCAGGGAGAATGAGAGAATAGAAAAGCTTTTATAGCTCCGTAGACGAAAGCTTTTTTCGTCATCTCTTTTCTAGTTTTTCATTAATAAAATTTTGATTATTTTTTTTTTGTTTTTATTTTGGATTTTTTGTTATTGGTGTTGAACTTTTTGACTTTTTCCGATCTTCCGTGTTTTTTTTCGTTAAATTCTGAATTCAATTCGATTATTAAATCACTTTAAGCTCGTTTTATTAAAAAATATACAATATTTTAACACTTTTTTTAAAGTTTTATATTACTTAAATTTAATATTTGTTTAATTTTATCAAATTAACCTTTTTTAAGTTATGAAAAATATTATTATAAATGAGTTATACCACAAACAGTAATTTTAAACCAATTGAAATATTTTTTCAACTTTTTGATTATTGCTAATATTAAATTAACTTCCAATTTTAATTTTCTTATGTTTTTTTTAATTAGCATAATTGAATTTTCACGACATTTTTTTTGTTTACGTGCTACAAAAGTTTGCTCTTCACTTCAACACAACACAAAATGTTTTCAGCTCTGAATAAATCAATAAAATTGTAATCAAGAACACATTTTTTAGTTATGAAAAGTATTAAAATAAATGAAAAATAAAACGCGATTTCGATTTTTGAGCGTGACTTTTCTAATTTAATATCGAATAGTAAAAAACACGACATCCGCCCAACGCCTCGGTACAGCAGGAACTAACAACGCTTCTTCCTCGCTTCAGAGCCGCCGAAAACAACAAACAAACGAACTCGTTTCAATTCGTTTACTACGCAAATCGCTTCGTCGCAAGCTTCTGTTGGAGCCTTGAATACGCAGTAGTAATAATGACAGAGAAATGAAAATTATAGGCTACGCTCTTTCCTCCTTCTTCATCACCCTTAAAACCCAATTGAACTTGGATCTTTATTATGAATGTGCTCCACACTCTTCATTGTTTTTGTTACTTTATCAACAACAACGTCCCAGTGAGCGTCTGCTCTCCAAAGCAAACGTGAGCGTCTGCTCTTCAAAGCCAAGTCGGGAGTGTTTTTTTGGGGAGTTAAAAAACTACGCAATTGTGTGTGTTTTTGTTATGCCAACTTGAATTGGATTTTATGTTAAGCTAGGGTTACTTTTGTAGTTGTTGTTGTCGATTCCTCGTTGAGTGACGAGGAAATGTCGCAGTAGCAGTCACCGTCGTGTTTATAATTGATATTCTTATTAGCTATTATTGTATTTAGTTATTTACTTGCAATTTTCAGTGTTTAATCTTTTTACTAATAAAGATTTTTATTGATGAGGAATAGAAGCATGAATGAAAATTGTATTTTTTAACCTATTAACGAAATTTTCGCTTGTTGAATGTATATAAAACATAATTTTATATATAAATTAATTAAGTATAAAAGAAATTCAAGTCTTAAATGCAAAAATAAACGATGTAAAAACTTTATTTTGCTTTATTTATTTACTTACGTTGCTGTAGCGCATCGCAGGTGGGCTGAGATTGAAGAGGCGTGTCAGGTGATGCGTCGTCGGCGAATTGGAGCCGGTCGACGGTGTTATCGAGGCTGCCAAATCAGCGAAGCTGCCGGCAGATTGGCCGTTGCAGGCGTTCTGCAGAACGAACGAGTCACCCTGTGGCTTGGGGATGGCGAGACGCAGCGTTTGGCGAGCAGCGAGTCTGCGCGCAGGTGCAAATTTCGTCGTTGTTGTACTCGTTGTTGTGCCCACTGCATTTTTCGCTGCTGTTGTTGTCGTTGTTGTCGGTGGAGTTGTTGTTGTTGTTGTATATCGAGTTCTTAGATGCGGCGGCAGATCGGCGGATATTTTGTGGCTTTGGCCACTCGCCGAAGCTGCGAGATGCGAGTAGCTCATCTTCTCTCCAGTGTTTTTATCTCTCTTCGAAAGCTCTGCGCTTAGAATAAAAGCTTTGGTTCATTAGACTTCAAATGAAGCGTAAAACGTGTTTGAAGTGTTTTTTTCGAGGGATTTTCTTTTGTTTTCGGTTAATTGGACACTTGAAAATAATGAAAATATTCAGACGCGCGTAATTAAATCAATTAAAATGCTTCCAAAATGGATTTTCGGATCGAGCGGCGCCGTCGATTCGCGTCGCGTTTTTTCGATGTGTTCCATAAGCGACTGAAGACCGACGACTGAATTGCGGCGACCCACTTCGAAAGCGACTCCGAAATAAATCGAAAACTGTTCATAAACGCGACTTCAATTTATCATTGTTGCTTTTTATTTTGGCTTTTGAATCGTGTTGTTGCCACTTGACACTTTTCGACGTCTTTATTTATCACTTCTTCCGAAGATGCGTCACGCGTTACGTGCTCCAAGAGCCGCGTTTCCAGTTGGAATTGCGTGGGAACTCGTCGATTGCGGCTGCGATTCGCGTCTGATTTATTGCTGTTTATTTTCGCGATTTCGCGGTTAGTAATAAAGTTTTCATTGCTCTTTGTTTATAATCAATTCGTGTTCGATTGCTTCAATGCGTCAATCCTTGTTTTCGCTGTTGTTTCTGAGTAAATAAAAGAATTAAACAATTAATTAACGGCTAATAATAAATGGATAAAAATAAATAACAAAAACAATTTCTTCATAAAATGTTTATTAATAAATTTTTGTGGTTGTTTAAATATCAGATTTGCTTCTCTGTTTATTACATCCCATATTGTCTAGTGGTTAGGATACCCGGCTCTCACCCGGGAGGCCCGGGTTCAATTCCCGGTATGGGAAATGCTTGTCATAATATTTTTTCATTTTTATAATTTTTTTTTTATTTTAATAAATCAAATATTTTTTTTTTACAATTTTCTATATCTCCTTGAGAGAAATTCTTAAAGTTTTAATTAACCATTATTGGCTGCAACAAAATTCTTGTCCTCGAAATTAAAATTTCTATTAATAACAAATCCCAATTGGAAACAAGCAACATCTCCAACTACACGTACGCACTCAGCCACAATTGGTTTTCGTGTTTGGACTCTTTTGAGAGCTTAGCAACATGTGCTTATAAACAATGCTTAAGGAATGGAATTTTGAGCTAGAAACCAAGGAAAAAGGAAGGATATCTTTTGATGCAGTTGAAATTTCGTCTTAATTGTTTTTTTCTATAGCAGAGGAAGAAAATAGCTACTTATCTATTAAGAAGTCAATTCAATGAAATAAATAAAACAGATAGAAATCGCATGATATTTAATTTTGAATATAAAAAAGAGTATTTATATTTAAAAACCATATAAATAATGAATGCACTTTAATAGATTTTATACTTTAGTGTAGTCTGGTGCCTTGGAGTCTACAATCGATTAAAGCAAAATAAATTGAATCTTTTAATCGTGCAAAAAATGGCATTTTTCCATCAATTTTTAACACAATTCAAAGCTTGTTGTAAACGTCTCGAAAAAACCTTGATATATACAAATTTTAGCATAACTTTCAAGTTTTTATCCAAGATTTTATAGACTTGATTGCATTTAATCTACATGAGCTAAAAGCCGCTCTACGCATTGTCATTAATTAGTGTCCAAAGCATGGAAACATGCGCCGAAATCTGTCTTTAAAGAGCGATAAAAACATCGAAAAAATGTAATAATTAATAATGAAAAATGTCAATAAATAACGAGCAATTTTAATTTAAACAACAAACAGGATCTCAACGAAAACGTGACGAAGAAATCAAAATCAAAAATTGCTAAGAACTTTGGCAACATGACAAATAATTTTATAAATTCCATGACAATAATTGTAATTAAATATATGTATAAAAGTATTAAAAACTTTTATAAAAGCCAAACTTCACCGCAATGAATACAAAAAAGGGGCCTGGAAAAAAACGACGCCTCTTTTAAAGCAACTTTTCTACTAAATCTAAAAGCAATTTAATAAATTGCAAGCAGAAAGAAGGAGATTTTCTATAATAAAAACAAAAAGCAGAAAAAAACAAATCAATAAATAAATAAATGAACAAAATATTCAACATAAAATATTCAAAATATTCAAAGAATTTGTTACTAAATAGAAACAAAAGGAAAAACAAATAAATAAGTAAATTAATTAACTAAATATTCAAGATGTAAAATTAAAAGAATTCAAAGTGTTTTCTATTAAATAGAAACTCTGAAGGTTACATGGAAATTAGCTGAAAGAGAATAGCCACAAAATAACCGTCGAATTAATGGAGTCCGCTTTTCAACTATTATTGTATTCGTTCTTTTGAGCCACGGCACAGAATCAATAGAAACTTCAACTGACTATCGACCTTGTTCTGTACTGTGCGCCTCTTCTCAGTCTTTTCGATTCTTTGACTCTCTGTCTGTCTGCCTTTTTGTCTATTTCTCTATCCAATCCCAGTTGTTCGATGCTTAATCGTCGTTTTTTAGAGGTCAAATGACACGGGGTCAACTTCAGTCAGTTTATTTATCATTATTCTTATTTCTCTGTTGTTATTTGTATTTCAATTCTGTATCCACATTTCAAAAGCAAGCAGCTTAAAGATCTTTGTATAATAGATATATTGTATGGTATTATTAGAATCTCCATGGCTTTATATTGTGCTCTATCGCATTGTATTGTGTGTAATTATTATAAATTATAAATTATCGTTATTATTTTTATTACCTGATTTTTTATTAATAAAGCAAACTTATCATTAATCTGTTTAATCTCTTAATTGAATTCTAATTAATGCTATTACTTAATGTTTCAATTAATATATCCGAGTATAGGATAATGACTGGGATTCCCCTGAAGCTCGATCACTTCATGGACCATTTCATTATCTTCATCGGAATCAGGTTTTGGAATAAACTTCAAACGCGATCAAAATTATAAGCGATCACAGCGATCAGTCAATTTTTCTTTCTAACGTAATGAAAAGTGCCGAATTTTTCATGTTTATGTGAAGTTATCTACACTGAGAAAAATAGAGCTATAGCACAAGGAACAAAGATCACTTTTTAGATATGAATTTATGAATTACTTATGAATATTATTTGATGATTACTCAAGAATTATATTTCAATCAAAATAAATAAATGAATGAATGAATCGCTGAATGACTTATTAAGTGAATCAATAAATGAGTTAACAAATGAATCAATGTATGAATGAATCAACGAACGAATGAATAAATTATTGAATTAATAAGTGTTGGAATGAATCGTTTAATGAATTAATGCGTAAATAAATAAACCAGTGAATAAATATATAAATTAATAAATTAACCGATGAACTCTAAAATAAATGAACGAATTATAACAATAAACTAATAAATAAATCAATTAATAAATGAATGAATGAATCGCGGAATGAATCATTAAGTGAATTAATGAATGAATCATTAAGTGAATCAATTAACAAAATAATGAATTAATGAATGAATAAATCGGTAAATGAATCAGTGAATAAATGAATGCATAAAAGAATGTATGAATGAATAAATTAATGAATAATGAATGCATCCGTAAATGAATGAATGAATCGATGAGTGAAGGAATGAGAAACTTCTTAATTCAATGAATTTTTTAAGTAAATTCTTATGCACTGAAATTACATTAATTTCAGTAGAAATAGATAAAGATCAAGATATGTAAAGATTTGTGGAGATCAATAAATATTTTCAATTAGAAAAAGCGTCTTTTTGGTTTCTTTCTGTTGAACTCGCAAAGTTACGGCGTGTGATTCATGATGCTCCTCATTTGCATACGAGGACAGTGACAAAAAGCGTAAATATCGGCAATTAATAAAGTTCATATTTGCAATTTCTCAATTTTGACAAAAGCCTGTTAAGAAAAAGATGCAAACGTCACTCGAAAAGCTGAGGCAGGCCACGAAAAGAGGTGCGCCGTCGGCCGAAGAACGTCATCGCGACATAAACAACAACAACGACGTTAATACGAATGCTCGCAAGATTAAATTAATGCCCGCCCCTTCCCCGGACGCCTTCCCCTCCGCAGCGGCAATCAAAATTCCCAAGAGTGAATTTTTCGTTTATTTTGTTGACGTATGATTTTTGCAATTCGAGGAAATCGCAATCAGTCGGCCAACTGCAAGGTCCACGGTGCATTGTTGCAGCGGGGCTGGCATTGAGCCAGTGCCCTAAAAAGTGGAGCGACCTAAGAGGCACACGCGACACCGACGCCGAACCGAAGCCGAGCGAAGTGCAGAGCTCGGTTTGCAGTCGGACTCGAAAATGGGTCGAGTGCACAACTTTCCAACGACACACACACACAAACACACAGCATAAATCCACAGAAGTAACTAAATTACAGCAAAAAGAGGCAATTAAATTAATTACTACTTTTTTAGAAAAGTGGAGTGAAAAGAAAGACGAAATGGAAAAGGAAAGAAACTTAAAAACTCCAACATTAAATTGAAAACGACATCGCAACACGAATTCGTTTAGTTAAACGCGTTAATTATAAGCGACAATAAAAGCAGCAGCCATTAAAATGACAAAAATAATATTAACAATAAAAAAAAAAATTAAAAAAAATAAATAAAATAAAATAAATCTACTTTTACTCCATTAACAACAAAATAACAAAATTATTAAGCAAATGAAAGCATCACAATTATTTGCTTAGTTACAATTAACCAAATAATATAATTAATTAATTAATTAATATGAATAATAACATAATAATAAAAAAGAATAATTAATAATTAATTAATTATTTAATAATTAATTAATTATTTAATAATTAATTAATTATTATTGTTTATTATTATATTATTATTTATATATGCATTAAAATTGCTTTTATTAGTTGTTAAATTTATCAGCTTTCAAATTGGGTGGAATTATTTTTAATGATAATTTAATTTAATAATTAATTTTTGTTTCTTTTCTTTGTTCTCCTCATGATTAATATTATTATTATAATTACAATAATTACGAGGATCGTGGCGATTATTATGATAATTATAATAACATTTCTCTTCACTGATTTATTATTATTATTTTCATAAATGTGGTCAGTTTTTCCTTTGTCTTCATTGATTCATGAAATGTGGTAAATTTTTCCTTGCTCCGTGCTTCAGCGCATGTTTAAGGTAAACAGTTTGCTTGTATTTATTAATTATGCTTATTTCTTGTATCTATTATTATTAATTCTAATAAAAACAACTGTTTTGTGGTTGTTTCTGTGTAAAACTTCGGTTAATGTTTCATTGGCTTAAATTTAATTATTTATTTATTTATGATACTGTAAAGAACATACTTTTTTGAATGCACAATGTGGAAATGTGATTTTAATTAGAAAATATCGATTTTCAAACTGAATTCGATCTACAAAAATAAATAAAGCGATTTGATCGCCGCCGAGTGATGATTTTTATATTGGAAAAGTTGATTCAATTGTTTATTGCAAATGTGTGTGATCGAAAACATGTCAAAACAAGATTCGCATGAAAGAAACAAGAGTCTTTTTGATGGACAATATAATTTACAGTTCGGCGAATGCAATTGGAAGAGATCCATTGTATAATTTTACTTCGATATTGACGCTGGCGTGAGGAAAAAAACAGATGATTGTCAGAAGTGGGATTCGAACCCACGCCTACAGAGTAGACTGCGACCTGAACGCAGCGCCTTAGACCACTCGGCCATCCTGACTCATGTCTGCATTGGCTCCAAAGTGGCAAACATTCGATGGGGCCAACGACTGGGGCTGCACTCTCAGCGATAATTGGCTGCAGTGACTAGCAACAGACGATCGAAAGTCGCTTGAACACACGTCACTCAGTCATCAACTGCACATTAAATAAACTGAGAGTTGCAAATAAATAAACACTGAGCATAAATGTTGTGTCAAGAGAAGAGATTTCTATAAATAATATTCAGTAGACGATAGAGAAAAACAAGTAAAAGTAGCTAAAAACAACAGAAAAAGACTTTTATTTGCGAGCCACTCGAATAATAAATCTATTAATAAATTTAACCCATTCTAATTATAATTAAAAGATTGCCGGTTTTGTTTTAAGTGCATTTTAAATAATACTTTGATTTGTAGAGGTCAAAAAACGATTACTATTATTTTTTGGAGTTTATTCATCGGTTGCTCCAAGAAGAATCAAAATAAAGTCCACGTGTAGTTGGCAAAATATATAAATTCTCTTTTAAATAACCTTTAATCACAGACAAATTAAATATAAAAAATAATATAACTTTTTAATAAAACATCTTTTACCTTAAACCTGATAAATCTTCATATTTTCTTTAGTTATTATTTATTTAATTTAATTTAATTGTGCCTCGTTTTCCATATTCAGCAAGGTTTTTCAGTGTTGTCTTCTTTTCTTATTTTTTTTTTATATAATGTACGTAAAATATGCAAAAAAGTTACGTTAATCCTTGCGTCATAAAAATGTCTTTTTTTGCTTTTCATTTTACATCACGATTAACGAAAGTGAGTCACACTTTAAGTGGCTTAAGTAATTATTTAACGCTCTTTAAAAGCCTCACCTCAGTCAACTTCCTTTGATCGGACCGACCGATGATGGTTCAAAAAGATTTTAATAAATATGCAAAACGTTTTTCATGCACATAAGAAAAAAATCCATAAAAAATAAAACATTTCCAAGCAGTAAAAAACTCATCTTTCAAAATTAATAACATAATAAAAACACGTAAAAAGAAATAAAATGTAATTTTTAAATCGGTTCTGAAGCTTGAAAAGAAAATTGTTGTGAAATCATAAAAAGCAACAAAATATAAAAAATATCGTCAATATCAACTACGCAAAAGTAATATAATTAATTTATGTTGTAATAAAATTAACAAAAAATGGAAAATTTATGCTATAATAATTAATAAAACCACAGACAAATAAAAAACTATTTTTGTGTTAAGACTTTATTTCATAGTAATTATTAATTTTGTAGTTATTTAATAAACTCAATAAATTATTGAGGAACTAAAATATTATTGGCCAAGGAAATATTCGAAAGATCTGCGCGAAAAAGAGTGCTGAAAAATGAACTTAATAAAAGTAAAAATAAATCTGAAAATGTACTGTGCAAAACATTTCCGTTTTCCTCCAACAAAATTTCCATTTAATTTTCCAAGCAATCGTAAACAAAGTAGAAGCTGTTGAAATGTTTTTCGCACTTGAAGTCGGTGCTTTTATCGCACAGTGGATAAAGGAAAACGCAACAATTCGTTAAATTCAAGTTATGGTTTCTATTCTCAATAAAAATACTCTTCTATAGGGACTTTAATTCATTTTAATCCGCTAAATTCCTTCATTCGATTGATCTATCGTGTTTACATAATTCTGTTTTGATATTGGATTAATAACTCTTCCTCGTATCTTATTTATGGAGCCGTGAATGTATCGATAGACCCTTTTCTAACCACGCAGAAATTCTGATAGAATTTTTATTCTTTTCCTTGATTACAGTTTGCATGACGGAATGAATCCTGATCTTCATTAAACGAATCAGAGTAAGCTTCAAAAATCATTGCTAATAGCGAAGCATTCAGTAATTCATCAACAATAGGAAAGAGAAGAGCAAGAAACACTCAGTAATGAGTGAAAAAACGATCTAGTACTGGATCTATCATGGAAAACATTTTTGTTCTAGATTCGCCTTCTTGTTCTTCTTTCTCTATGATTTAATTGAGCCTGTGTCTAATTTTGTTGTTAACACCTTATTGAAAAGAGGAAGTCTTTTTTAGAGTAATATTCCAATCGATGGTAAATTTTGATAGTAAATACTAGCTTTAATGCTAATAATGCTATTTCCGAAGAAGGTATACAAATCTTGCAATGGTTCTCAACTGTATAAAAGGCTAAATAAGTACTTTTTTAATTGAATTACTTCTACTTATACCGTTGTTTAAACCACTCAATAAATTTTAATCTTAATTTCAATTAGTGAATAAGAATTTAATAGATTACGATTGCATGATGATGTCGAACTAATGACAGTCGAACTAAATGGTTGTTTCATTGTTTGTAACTTGAGAGTTTTGCTGGATAAGAACGGCCCCACTTAGCCCCTTAGTGGATACGCCCCTGCATCTATATAAACACTCTAAGATCACTATAGTTACTTTGATCACTCTTAGACAAGATCTGGATGTGTTCCGCTTATTTTCCCACTTCATTTATGTCGCAGTGGTGATGGTGGATTGTATTTCGCCTCCACATCACGACAGAGTATTGACCTCACACCTTCTCTAATAAATCACGTGGCTTCAATGTTATTTGTTATGTGAAAATGGATTTTACTTGCATTGTGTTAGCGTTTTTCTATAGTATAGGTTTTTCGTATAGCAACGGAGTTTATATCGATTAAGAAAATATTTCTCGTAATTAATTTGAAGAGAAACGAAGCAAAAAATTGTGATGTCAAGTGATATTGAAATAAATATTGAATTAATATCCATAAAACTATATTCAGAAAAAAGTAATTTCGTAGAATCTAGAGGCTAGATCCACAGATTTATATAAAACATGGGTTAATGTGGTCCACAGTGAATTGAATAATGTCTTTAAAATGATTTTGCATTGAAATATTCTGTATAATAGTCTTTGTAATTACAAAATAAAAGTCTAATCTTAATATTTTATTTAAGAGTAATTAATTTTTCTGTTTAAAATTATATTTATAATTATAATATTCAATAATCTTCAATGGTTTTGCTTACAAAAACAGATGCAGATTGATTACTTTAAATGAAATGAAATAAACACGAGTGCAAAAAGTAGCCAAACGTCAACAACTTTGAAAAGTAAGACATTAAAATCACAAACAATTGCACAGCATTTGGTTTTCTTCTGTTCTGGTGTTTTAATGGGAATCGAAAACCTATAATTTTCTGTTTTTCACAGCTATCAATTGAGAAATTTCAGGAAACACTTGAAAAATGTCTTTAATACGAAAACACAAGCAACTGCATCGATGGAGCTCATTAAAGACCGATTGAAATGTGGTAAAACAAAAAAAAAAATGTCGAGTTTTATTTTGAAGAAACAACAGCATTGAATTTCGATTTCCTCTAAAATTAAAACTTCTCTGTTATTCATAAATTATTATTAAACAAGTAATTAATCCATTAAAAGCAAATTTATGGCAAATCAATTCTCTAATCTATTTCATGGTTGGAAAAATTAACTGATTGTGAAGAATCTATTTTTGTAAGAATCGCTTGAATGTCTAAATTAGATTTTAATCTATTTTTATAATAATTAGACATTTATTAAAGAGTTATACAATTGCTGTTAATAACAGAAACAGACACAATGCTTTTGTTTCGGTGATTATTTTAATCACAGATCGTTTTAATAATTCTCTGATTCTAAATAATTTAAAATCCGAATAAAACAGAAAGAAGCTTGTTAATTCCAAAGCTAAGCGATGAATCAAAAGTTCACAAGAAACAAAATTCAACTAACGAAAATAAATAAAAGTAAAAGAAAACTAAAATCAAATTATTCTTATTTTAGTTCAAATAAAATTTAAATTTATTTATAATGTTATATTACCTATTAAATTAGAGAATAAAATTAAAAATTATGTTAACAAAAATGGAATATGAAAGAAAATTTAATTAAACAAATTTTTAATAGTCAATTTCAATGGAAATTTGAAATAATTATAAAGTCATTTATTTATATAATTTAAGTTAAAAGTTCATTCATAACGCGATTTATAAAAATCTTGAAATTCTAAAAATAACAGTTGAACTACGATTCTAAGGCGATCATTCATCAATCATTACGTAGTCCTTAAATATGTCAATCATTGGAGAAATAAAAGCAGCCATCGATCACTCAGTGCAGCATTCCTCCCAGCAAACAATGAAATTTATTGAATAGCTTCAAATTAAGCATGAAATAAAATAGAGTCATCGATGTGAATGTGATGTGATGCGGCTTTTCTTAACCATCATCAAATTATTTGGCAATGAGAATTTTTTTGCAGGAATTCTCTTGCAAATGGAGACAAAAGTCAATCAATCAACGAAGTTTTATTAAATATTCAATATTTATAATTAATTAAAGAAATAAAATCTGTATGATCATAAACTTACAGCTGATTTGATCAGCAAATATGTAATGGAATTAGATCATTCTTTGATTTGTATAAATTAAGTTAAGTATTTTTGTTTTTTTGTTATTAAATTTGCTGGGTGATCAAAGTTATCAACTCTAAAGAATCGAATGTAAAGTTGAAGTGATCGCTAAACTACAGAATAAACAGCAGAATATAATGAATCCTATCTTCGCTATGAACCACACGAATGGAGAAAGGAGAAGTACAAAAATATCGATATAAAGATTCTATAGATCCATGGATCAATACAGTCAATGTTTATTGACTTTTCAAAGAAGTAACGGAACTAATCATAGCAATCTCTACGATATCAGCATATAAAAAATTCATCGCCCTTTGAGACTGTCGTCTACGTCGTTACAAACTGGAGTATAGAGTCTATTATAGGAGAGATCATAGAGATCTTAGCCCAAGTAACTTTATAGGCCTTCGCAATGCTGAGTGCTCCACTAATTGGAAGCAAGCATAAGGGACGTGACTCTCCTTTGGTAAGGAGTTGAGGCCTCTCTAACACCTCCGGATTTCTGTGGCTCACATCAGCATGGATAAAGCAATTCCACATCGAGCCTTTCCCCGTGGTATTGCATATAAAAGCACACCTAGCGCAATAGTCTCACTTAGGGCTCTCCAGGTGTCAGGCCGGCAGCTGAAGCTGTCAAACAGTGGTACCAGAAGACGGTCTCTGGGCACACCTTGTATTCAAAACTACTACCAGCGAAGTTCCTTTCTCTGAATCGATAATTGATCATTGAGTAGTCACAGAAGACGGATGGAGCCTTGTCTTACGTGACCAGGAGACCACAGAAATAAAAATAGAGTTTAGTCAAACACAAAAACTACTATTAAGGACTCCATAAAGTGGATTAAATTACAGCATACTTTAAAATGTTTCATTTTTTACAGGAAAGCTCGTATATACTCCATAATAATGTAATAATAATTCCATTATGGAGAGATTTTGCATCTTCTGATGACCTCTAATTAATTGCGGATATTGACTATAAATCATCATCATAAACCATTTAAAATTAATCATTAAAATTAGTGCACATGAAACATATTCACAAATAATAAATGTGTATATAAACTACATTTTTTAGATATTTTTGTCTTTAAAAAGCATCTATTTAAATTAAAATTTAGATTTTTGCATGTCTAGAGTCTGAAGTTTTACCATAGAGATTATAATTACCATCTATTAGAATCTCTTTGCTTTTATCTCTTTGGTTTAAGGTAGTTTTGGTCTGCTTTTGTTAAATTAATCATAGTCTGTAAGATTGTTGCCACATGCTAAACGAATTAAGAACTAATGATGAATAATAGATGAATAATAGATAGACAGATAGATAACTAATAATAGATAAAAAGAAAATAACTATTAACTTCTGAGAACCTTGCACGGTTTGTATTGAAGTAAGATTAACAGATCGAGGCGATAACAGAGACCGATCTTCATTGAACTGCGAATGAATTAAAATTTATCTCCGTAACAAATTTAATTGAAAATCTTAATGATCACGATGAAAATTCATTGAAATATGTGGTTTAATTTTTTATTTTATGTTTTTAACAATTAAATAATTACTTAAATATTTGAAATTGGTGTTGAATCCTCAATAATATTATTTTTGAGTGGAAAATTTGGAAATACGAAATTTAAAATATATTATTTTATTAAGTGATATTATAATATTATTAATTTATAATAACCAATAAAAATTGTGAGCCAAAAAATAAAACACGTCTGCTTTGCTTCAGTATATATTTTGAACTGCGTTAATAATGTGTATAACAAGAGAAGAATATATTAATGTGAATAGTGTGTACTTATTAATAAAGTATTCGTGTTGCCAGATTTTTCAACACAGCCCCTCAAAACCAATGCTTTATTAATACAAAATAGAAAATTCATTACAAAAAGAAATCAATTAATGTTACAAGTCACGCCAGCCCTAACATATTCAAAAATTTTAGGTGTTTTTCCTTCGATAAATTTTTAGTTAATATATCGGCTAACATATTGTTAGTATCCACATATTTTAGGGAAATCTCATTTTTTTCGTAAGCCTCCCGGATATGGTGATATCTAATGTCAATGTGCTTGCTGCGCGCATGATAGATTGAATTCTTTACGAGCTGTTGTGCACTTATGTTGTCGCCGCTAATCGTCACAGGTATTGATGCCTTCACAAAACCAATCTCTTGAAAGAGTTTCCTTAGATATAAAGCTTCCTTCGTTGCTTCAGAAAGCGCTACGTACTCTGCCTCCGTGCTGCTCAAGGCAACACAACTCTGCTTTTTCGATTGCCAGCTAAATACGCTGCCACTAAGAATAAACGCGAAGCCAGAGAATGACTTTCGATCCGTTGGATCTCCACCCCAATCAGCATCTGCAAATCCCTGAAGTGGTTGTCCAGTTCTATAATAGTGTAGCTTCAAATTTGCGGTTTTACTCAAATAACGTAGGATATGTTTGGCTGCTTTTTGATGTTCAATATGTGGGTCTGAGTTACGTTGCGCCAATTTGCAGACGGAATGGATTATATCTGGGCGCGTACTAACTGCGAGATACATTAGAGAACCAATCATCGATTGATATGTAGTTGCGTTTACTGGTTTACAGTCCGTATTTGAACATTTGATTTGAAATCCGTTATCTAATGGCGTAGAAACAGGACGGCAATTTTGCATTTGAAATCGTTCCAAAAGCTCGTAAACAAATTGTTGTTGACCGATGGCAATTGGACCAGTTTTTCCCTTACGCTCCACTTCTATGCCTAAGAAATGATGTATAGGTCCTTTGTCTGTTATATTAAAATAATCAGCAATCTTACTTTTTATCTCAAAAAGTTCAGATTCATCAGTGCTAGCTAAAAGTATGTCGTCTACATACACTGCAATAATGTTATACTTGCCGTTTCTATGTCTCGTGTACACGCAGGGTTCGCTTTGACATGGCGAAAACCCGATCAACTTCAAAACCTCATCTAGCCGTTGATTCCACTCCCTACCACTCTGTTTTAAACCGTATATAGACTTGTTAAGTTTTAAGACTTTGTCTTTGTGTTTACTGTCAATGAACTCTTCCGGCTGCGCCATGAAAACATCATCATGCAGGTCGCTGTTTAAATAAGCAGTTGAAACGTCTATTTGGTGCAAGTGAAGCTTGTGCTCAACAGCCAAGGCGATTATCATTCGTATTGTGGCATATCTCACCACCGGAGAAAAAGTTTCAGTGTAATTAACTCCGTATCGTTGACTGCATCCCTTCGCTACCAATCTAGCTTTGAATCGCTCGATGTTTCCATTTTTGTTCTTCTTAACATTAAATACCCATTTGCATCCGATCGGCCGCTCACCTTTTGGCAAATTAACTAATTTCCATGTGTTGTTAGCAATCAAAGACTTAAATTCGTCTTTCATAGCGTTCTTCCATTGTGTGCAACACGCACCATTTAATGCCTCTGTAACTGAGTTTGGAATTGCAATATCTGCTGCCCTTTGAACTATATTGATCATATTCTTTTGTTTTCTGGGACGACCAACTTTTCCATCACGAATAATTTTTGGCCTGCCTCTCCCGAAAATTATTTCACCTTGTTCTTCACGTGAAGTTATATTTTCTTCCTCACTGTCGTTCACTGATTCCGCAGATTCAAACTGATCTGATAATACGTTTTCCTTATCAGCGCCATCATTAACATTATTAGTGACTTCACATGGTTGCTCTATTTTCTCTGGAAGTATATTAAGAAGATCAAAAATATTCGAATTAAGGTCACCTTGGTTTTCAGTGTCTATGCGCACTGCTGATTGACCGCAGTCTTCGTTGAATAACACATCTCGGCCTTCAACTATTTTTCGCACTACTGGATCATACAGACGATAAGCTTTAGAGGTTAAGGAGTAACCCACCATCCTCATTTCCTTGCCTTTTGGCTGAAATTTTCCTTTCGCGGTCTTGTCTAAGACAACTGCAACCGAACCAAAAATCCTGAGGTGACGTACTACAGGCTTGTAGCCCGACCATGCTTCGTATGGAGTTTTGTTTTTAAGTGTTTTGTTGGGTGATCTATTCCGTATATAAACAGCACTTGCTACTGCTTCTGCCCACAAAAACTGACCAATATTGGATTGCAACAGCATACATCTGGCCATTTCGACAATGGTTCGATTTGCCCTTTCGGCAACACCATTTTGTTGAGGCGTGTACGGTACTGTGAGTTGTCTCTGTATACCATGCGTTTGTAAAAATTTGTCAAAAGCAGCATTTACGTATTCGCGACCATTATCGCTTCTTAACGATTTTATGCATTTATTGGTAGCTCGTTCGACCATGGTTTTGAACGCCACAAATTTGTCCAGAACTTCGCTTTTAGACTTTAAGAAGTAAACAAATGTTTTTCGCGAAAAATCGTCGATGAATAACAGGAAGTATCGACTCCCTCCAATTGATTGAATAGGAAAAGGTCCGCAAACGTCCGTATGAATTAATTCCAACACACTTTTGGATTTCTTCACTGCACGTGGAAATGGTAAAGAATGTATTTTACATTTCATGCAATTTATGCATTTAACATCGTTTGGTACGTTTATTGTTTCTATGCCACGCACCATTTGTTTTTTCACAAGTTCTTTTAAGCTGTCAAAATTTAAATGACCAAATCGCAGGTGCCATTTCATTGCATCGTTACTAGTAGAAACACATGAGTTAATGGAGTTGTAAAACAGAAATAATTTATTCACTTTCTGTGCTTCCAATACTAATTCTCCACAAACGTCTTTTATACGAGCACTAATATTATTAAATATTACCTCTAGTCCACTTTCGACTGCTCTGCTCACTGACATAAAATTTCCCTGCAGTGATGGAATGTACAAAACATTTTTGAGAGTAATTTCATTACCTATTGTTCCAAGCTTTACTTGTCCTATGCCTTCTGAGACAATGAAATTATTACCCGCTAGCATCACTCTCTCTCTATGCTCAGAAATTGAAGTAAATAAGTCGAGTTTATTACACATATGTGCTGTTGCTCCGCTATCGAGACACCACATCGAATGATCGAATAACTGTTGATCTCTTTCTGCCAAGGTTGTATATGAAAACTGTTGTTGTTGAACATTTTGCGTTGTTTTGTGTTCGTTTCTAGATCTTTCGTTACACTTATTTGCAAAATGTCCAATTTTACCACACCTAAAACATTTTAGGTTATGTTTCCCGTTTCGTTTACCGTTTTTGTTGTTGTGATTCTCAATCTTCGATTTATGATGTGTCTGTGCCACAAATGCGTGTTGTTCTAAGCTCTTTGTGCTTGTTCCCAAACCATCGCTATTTTTCTGTGCTCTGCGTTCACCTTCCTCTAAAATCCGGACTTTCAATGCGCTTAGAGTTGGCAACGCGTCCCTTGCTTCTACGGCCACTACGAAATTGTCATACTCATGAGGAAGGCTTGACAAAAGGATTATGACCAATAATTTTTCAGACATTTCGACTTTAGACTCTGCCAATTTCTCCACAATCTCGGAAAACTTGTTAAGATATTGCGCTACTTCCTCAAATTCAGACATTTTTAAACTTAGCAATTTTTTGTATAAAGACACCTGCCTAGCTGGCCCTGTAGGCTGATAAATTTCTTGTAATCGCTTCCAGGCAACAGCGGATGATACACAATTTTTTATATGCAACAATTGGGTTGGCTTCACACTCAACACTATCGTAGCCAGAGCTTTCTCGTCTTTTGTCGTCCAGCTTTGTAGAAGCTCCTCACTCATGCCCTCAGTTTTAATGGACTTTCCATTCACCACATTCCATAATTCTTGATGCACTAAAACGCCGGCCATTTGAATAGCCCATGAGTCGTAATTGTTATCATCGAGTTTCTCGATACTATACATTGTAGCCATTTTAATATGTATATATAGTTAATATTCAAATGTTTTAATCGCGACTGTACCTGGGCCCATAACCTTTGTGAGCCAAAAAATAAAACACGTCTGCTTTGCTTCAGTATATATTTTGAACTGCGTTAATAATGTGTATAACAAGAGAAGAATATATTAATGTGAATAGTGTGTACTTATTAATAAAGTATTCGTGTTGCCAGATTTTTCAACAAAAATTAATCAAAGAATTAAACGCAAATTGAAACACAAAAACTGCTCTGAAAACATTTTTAATATCTTCCTTAATCTGTTATTTTATCTGTTAGATTATAATACTTTATGTATATTAATTAATTAATATAATTCAATTAAATACTCTTAATTATTATTAATTGTAATCTCCATACTTCAGCGATTCTTCCGGATCACGTGTTGCTAATGAAAACATCTCAGAAATGGAATTAATGCAAATTATTCCGAATTCTTAGCATTTTTAAATTAAAAATAAAACTTATGTAATTCAAAATACATAAAATTAATAAAATTTTATAAAATAAATTAAAACTATAAAAAACTACATAACAAAATGTGGAATCTTGAATAAATTAAAAAGGGCGCCTCAAAGAATTTCAGAAAATCAAAAGAAAAAAAATTAAATAGTTAATAATAATGATTTAAAGATTTTACTTTTAATTAAAAGAAGCAAAAAAAATCAAAATGTGAATAAATTAAATTAAACAAAAAACATAAAATAATTTTAAAATAATCCAAAAATAGACAAAAACAGAAAAATTAAAAATGTGACTGAATAAATTTTATGAACAAACAAGAACCCTTAAAAAAGAAAGATAACAAAATCATAACGATAATAAAAATAACAAAATATTTGAAGTACATTAAGAATTTTATAAAAAATGGGCCACAGAAATTTTTATCTTATGCTGAAAAAGATGACAAATAAAAGGCAAAAAAACACGTGACGCAACTTTTGAAGAGTCTTGAATGCAGACAACGAAACGGAAAACAAAGCAAAAGGGCGATGAAAACGAGTGTGAAGCAAGGTAGAAAGACAGAGAAGGATTAGCAACAGATGCAGAGTCTATAAACAACAGCAAAGTGACATTTATTTGTGTAAAGAACAAGCAACAAATGAAAACATGAGAAAAGTTGAATGCACGCGGCTGACACTCAGAATAAAAATACTCGTAGACAGAATTCAGCTCAAAACAAGTGAAAAAAATCAAGCGAAAGTGAAAATTCAAAATATTTAAATAAATCAATAACAACAAAATTAAACGCCAAAAAGGAAATTGAATTGAATATAATCAAAGGACTTTATGTGTTTTATCTTAGGTAATTTTTGTTATTATTTTATCATTTAAAGATTGTTTATGTGATTAATCTGCTTCAAATCTGACGAAGCTTCGAAATGTGGAAACTGTGAAAGAAGAAAAAGTTTAGAAAGTTAATAAAAAAACTTACAGGAAATTAGATAAGTTTTTAAGTATTTGTAAGCCGATTAAAATCTTTAAATTACATTGAAATTACGGAGCAACTGTGGAAAGACAAGGAAATAATTTCAAGCAGCTCAAAAATTAACCGAAGACTGAAATAATTGCAAATATTTATTTATGATTGGCATAAAAATGGAATAAGTAAAAAACCCGTTTATTAATAAATTTAGAGAAAATTTAAACACGAAGTTAATATTTATTCCACGTCATTAGATTTTTTCAAGTGATAATAACCAAAATTTCGTGATAATAACGTTTCTTGCCAACGAAATAATAGCATCAAAAATATTGAATATATAACAGCTTTTAGTTTAGTGTTCTTTATTTTAAAAATTTCATAAAATTAAGTCAATGTTTAATTTCAATTCAACTTAGTACAATTTTCTTCATTCTGAAAAATACCAAAACAACCCAGAGAAAGCTCATAAAAACCTTTATTTACAAACCTTGAATTAATCAAATGTTGAACTTAAATGTTGTCAGCTTTTAAATTGTTTTTAGAAAAATAGTTCTTAATTTTGGTTATTTTTTTGTTGTTGTTTTCGGAGATTAAAATCGAATGGAAAAATTTAAATAAAGCAACATTTCAGAAAAAGACTTTTTTAAAAGATTTTTAGAGTGGAAAATCTGAAGCAGATAAAGGAAACGATCACGAGTCTCTTACAAGATTCTCATTGATTCCAATTGGAGCTGCAGTTGATGGAATCTGCTGCTGATTATGGCAGAAAACTAACATTAAATCACTTATGATTTTATGTCTGAAGGATTTGTTTAATTATAGACACTGTAATTAAAAAAGAATTTCAATCGAATGGAATTTCCATGAGTGCAAAATTAACTCATTTCACGTCACTTTACTTCACTTCACGAGCTGTAAAGCAATTAAAAGATAATCAATTGGTTGATAAACAGCAATATAAATAGTAAAAAAGATAAGTAAGGTAAGAGAAATAAAAAATAGTTATTAATAAATAAACCTAATCATAAAAAAATCAATTAAAAAAGCTCTTGATAAGGATTTCTTTGTGAAAACATTAAGTGTATGAATTTTCAGCTTTCGATGTTTCTATCAAAATTTAAAATCAACTTTAATGTGATTCTTTAAATGAAATTGAAAATTTTATTGAAGTTTGCATAAAATTGAATGAAATTTAATTAAGCTGAAGATGATAAGAATAATGATAAGCGATAATGATGCTGGGAGAAAATTAACAAAGAATCTTACATGAAATCAAAGCATTAATTATATAGAAAATCCTGAAAGTAATACAGAAATTCTCAAAATAGAAATTCCTATTGTAATAATGAGTTTTTCAATTTTAAAAATTATTTATTTCCTTTTTTTTTTAATTTTAGTTTTATGTTTAGTTTAATTTTAATGTAAATATATATTTTTATTGAGCATTTAACAACTGCAATTAACTGTGAAGATTCCATTTATATTATTTTTGGCTTTCTTTGCTTCCTTTTTTCATTTGAACATTTCTCAAACTTCATTGAAAATATTAAAAGAAACAAAAACACTTATTTTCAATAAAGAAACAAAATCTGAACTGCATTTTTCCACTCACCGCGAGAATTACTTAAATCCGAAGTCCAAAGATATTCAAGAGAAATCAAAGAAATTATAAACAACATCAACAAATGTATTTTTGGCGAATTTAATTGGATACACGGATGAAATGCGTGTGTGTGTGTGTGTGAAAATATGTGGCCATCTGTTTTCATCTGTGAACCAAACAAAGCAAAACAATTCAAAGTGCAAACAAAAGTTTCTGAAAGAGTGAACAGAATTTTGAAATTTGAATTCCACAAAAAAAAAGGATTTTCAATTCTTCGATAATTCTAAGTATTTTTAACGTAAAATCGATGCGAATTTCGTTTATTATTATATAAATTTTTTAGTTTACATTTTCACTGTGTAGATTCTTTGTCAAGTAATTTACTGTGTTTTTTAATAATTTCACATTGTTGATAGACTTTATTAAATAATTAACCGATATTTCGTTGAATAAAATATTAAAATAAATCGAAATATTGTGTAAAAGCCAAACAAGTTCTCGTTCAACACAAAGAATAACAAATAAAAACGCGCAACTCGAACAGCGACCACTTTCAACCGAACTCGCGAAGCGAAACTTAAAAACTGATTGCAAAATTCAATTCGAACTTATAGAAAAGCACATTTTCATCATCAGCTCGGCATCGAACATCATGATGACGTGTTGGCGCAGATGTTGCGATGACGATTCCAGTCAAACTGAATTGACAGAAAAATTCCAAAACAAATCATGTCAAAAACCGACTTCCAATGCGTTTTCTTGGAAGCCGGTGCTTTTGATGTTTTTTCGTGGTACACAATGGAAATGAAACTGGAAGGTTGGAGTGGCCGCTGGATGTTAAGTTGCTGGAAGGTTCGAAGCGAACAAATGGAAGCGTTAGTTAAATACCGATTTCACAATTGAGACTTTAACTAAAAGTTTAACTTCCAACGGCAAACGGAATGAAAAATTTAAACTAATTTTTTAATTTAAAATCAAGAGTAATTACGGAGTTATGCAAATTGAAATTAAAAAAAAAATATTAATAAAAAAATAATAATTAATTAACGCAATGTAGCAGCGAGATTTTTATTAGTGTTTACAAAATTGTTATTTTGAAAAATTCATTCACACAATTTGATAAGAACTTTATTGAAATATTTGCATATTTCGAATAATGGAAAAAATTTATAAATAACACCACATGCACAATAATTAAAAAAAATTTTAATTGAATAATCAATATATATGTACTTGTACAAAATTTTAAAAAAAAACCCTAAATAAATAACTTTTTAGTAATTGCATTTAATTTTGTTAAAGTTTATGTCAATTTTTTCATATATCCAATTTAAATACTATTATATATTATCACAGAAAAGGAATATTTATATATTTAACATTTAATAAGTAATATTACTTGTCCGTGATGTTATTCTATTCTTAACAATTAGTTTTTGACAGAATTTTATATGAAGTGTTTATGTGAAGATTTCTAGAAAAACATCTATAAGTTTGACAAAGCTTACGTTTTATCGTTACGTTACAACAAAAAGGATTTTTTTAAAAAATTCCGGACGATAATAAATGCATTTTTCGCACGAATTATCGTGGCTTTCCACTGATATTCATAAAAATATCTCTTAAAATGTGGTTTAACACGACGTCAGAAGCTCTACAATTACGATTCTTGTACGTACTAAGAGCCACGCCTATTTTTGGAAACTGAATTTTCTTCAGCCGAGTGTAGGTTTATAAGCTAAATAACTGTTTAAAATAGTAAAAGAAGTTGAAGAAGTAAAGGATTAAGTTGCTTTCGCTAGTTGAAAGGACGTTGAAGTGACTGCTTACGTTGTGTCGACTTTATCACGAGTCATTCGACGTGATTGACGTCTGTTGAACTTCGTGCGTAAGCAACAAAAAACTGCACATGAATCATAAAATGACTCATGAATGATTTAGTGAGAAATTTAAATGATTTTATCAACTGTTGTTTTAATGACTCCTTCAAGAATAATTTCGTCAATAAACATGAAGAAGTTTTTAAAAAGAAAACCGTGACAAATTCTTCAAATAATTCAACGTAATAATTCAAATTCACTTCAAATAAAATTCGATTTGTTTGCTAAAAGAAAATATTCAAAATTCAAAAGTAAAATATTTAAAATTAAACCTTCAAACAAAATAAAACAAAAGAATAAAAAAATTTAAATTTCAATGAATATAAATTGCAATAAAAATAAACTAAATCATTAAAAAAACGCCCCCAAAACGCGTAGAAAAAAAGAAACGAAGAAACGTAGAAAAAACGAGTACTAATAAAATAAATTATTTAAAAACCTCTTAAAAAAGGCAGACACAAAACGTCAGAAGAAAATTTAAGAGTTCTTCAGAGAAGTAACGAATTTTTTTTAAATTTAACCACGAAAACTGGATTTTAAACGGTCGCTGCTTGAAGTGGGCGTCGAGCGTTGAAGCAAAAACGAAGCCGAAGACGCGTTGGGCGCCAAGCAGAGGCGATTTCAACGTCACCGCCGACGACTTCGAGTCGGGTTTTTTCGGCTTTGACTTTGACCTCGCGCCTGAGGCGACTTCGAAACGGGTTTCTTGGCTTGTCGCTGAAAAGTGTCGCTGAAGCGTGGCCAGCATAAATTTCAGTTAATTAAATGCACGAGAAAACGTTAATTTTCAGCAATTGTTTCATTGAACGAATCGCGTTAGCTGACGCGCTCAGTGAAGTGTGCGACCGCAATTAAATTACACGAAAAAGCGACAATAAATGAATTCATTAATCGATAATTATGATGGATGATTGACTGAGTGAACGCTGAAGCTGTTGAGTCGCCGGCAGCTCTTGAAACTCGATTTAAAAGGCGTTTTACATGCGCATTGATTTGGTTACTTGATTGAGCTAAATTATTGTAATTTGCAATTTTTATGTCACCGTCCAACCTAGGAACCTCCTCCCTCCCCACTCCATCGTCATTTATTCTAATCATGTTGCTCTTTAGATCACTTCTAACGTCAGTCATAATATTTCAATGTGACCCAATTTTTTGCCACCGACTGCAAAAGTTAACGTGTTTAATCATTTATCATTGTTTAATAGCAAACAGCAGCGACAACAACAGCAAACAAAGTGACAATCCATCAAATGAAATACAAATTAATAACAGATGCAAATAGTTTTGTTTTCTCGGCGGTTCAAAGCTTCAATCAGTCGCTTTATTTGAGTGTTTGGCTTCCATTTGTCACATTCACATCGCATTCATCAATTCGCTTTTATCAATGATGGTGACAATCATTTAAATGTTTACCTTCTTCTGATGTTTTACGATTTGTAATTCAAGGGCGCCAACGAAAAGACCGCTTCGCATTCAACGTTTTTCGTGCTGCGTTACGTTCATTGAGCAAAAGATTATAAAAAACGACCAAAAAATTTAATAAAAAAAATACGATCCTGCCAGGAGTCGAACCTGGAATCTTCTGATCCGTAGTCAGACGCGTTATCCATTGCGCCACAGGACCGACGATGATCTCTGTTCTTAATTTGTATGTCAATTCGTGGATTTTTATTCATGGTTTGCATATTTCATTATCTCTTCTGGCAATTGTTTTATTTGGTTTTTTCTATGAATATTTATAGACGCTTCAACTAATATATTTTATCAAAGCTTAGTTTATGTTCTTCATTTACAATGCTGCCAATAAATTATACAAAAATATATTCTATACTCCGCTTTTCGTTTGTATTATTAATTTATATATTAGGAAAAAGAATAATAATTATTTAGGAGGATTTAAAGAGGATTATAAAAGACATTATAACTTCAGTTGGCTATTGAAGTCCGAACATTGACTATAAAAAAGTTTTTTAGATCTGAGATTACGAACAAATCAATTAAGTTTTGGTCAAAAGTTGCAAAAGAACGTATTGACAATTTTGCCAGACGAGTATTGAAAATTTTAAGAAATCCATAACAAATGAAATCTTACGGTTTTTAGCCAGTGAAATTATATTCGTTATTAGTAAATACTTAAGAAGAACAACAAAAGCGTTAAATGGGTCATCGTCATTTATCATTTCTTTTGACAGCACAACTTTTTCGATATTTAAACTGTCAACATATTGAAAAACCCAGCAGCACAATAAAACTTAAAACAACAGCCACCAACAGCAGCATTTCTTATTGCATTTTATTGCTAATCATTTGTATAAATAAAAACAAATAGGATTTAAATGCTCAAATTCTTGAGTTGTCGTAGCAACGAAATGACTTCGATAAAACTAGATCTAGGCAAGAATTTCATGTTGCAACGAACGCAACAAAGCGACGTTATTGATGCTTGATCCATTGACTTGTCTATCGTCCGTTCGTCCGTCTATCAATCGCTTTTATCGAAATGTCGCGCTTGCATCCAAGCAACTGACAGCCTGCGTTTATCTGTTCATCAGTCCGTCGTCTGCGAATCGCTGTCTGTGCGGTCGTCTGTCCATCCATTAAACAAGCGGACACATGTTGAGTGCGCCACCAACGAGTGGCAGCGGCTGTTGTTGTGCAATTGAAACGCTCCGGAGGCAGCCAGCGCGTGGTCGGTCGCGCCTGCGTCGCGGCGACTGGTTTCTGGCTCGCTTCTGATCGCTGATGAATGCGTGCTATCAAAGACTATCAACTGACACAAGACACTTCTTTGTTTTTACGATTATTGTTATTATTATTGTGATTGCTGCTGTTGCTGGACTCAAATTGTCGCCAGTTGCTCCAAGTTTTTATCGTTTTCTGTTGCTATCATGTTTTTCGTGTGGCTTCTCTGTTTTTTGTGTTTGTTTAGTTTTTGATACCGTTTTAATTACTAATAAATTTCAATATGTTTATTGCTTATTTTGAAATTGATTCGCTGCATTAAAAAAGTTAATATCAAATGTTTTAGCGGTGTTTTTAGATATTATCAAAAGGAAAAAAAAAGAAATCATAAATAGATAATAATTAAAAAATTTCGATCCTGCCAGGAGTCGAACCTGGAATCTTCTGATCCGTAGTCAGACGCGTTGTCCATTGCGCCACAGGACCAACTGATCACCGAGGATTTTGAAGAAATGTGATCGACGGAATAATAAAATTACTATTTAAATCCAAGAATTCTTATCGCTATTAAATTTATATACAATAAATAATCACAGAAACAGGAGCAATGCTTTTAAATTCATTTTTAATTTTTTTCTCTTGTTTATTTTATTATGTTTCAATAGTTTTTTAATTTATACAAGTTTATTAATGGTTTGGCAATTTAATTGGCACACTAAAGCATGCAATTTTTTCTAATTAAAAACTATTTTATTTCTATTATGTGTGGCTATAAAAGACCACTAAAAACTACTATAAATAATATTTCCACAGCAATTAATGCTCGCAAACGTCATAAAAATAAATTCCTTTCAAGAAGTCCATAAAAAATAAATTCTTTCAATTTGTGCAATAATCACAAAGACGTGGAACTAAAAAATATGTAACTCAAAATTTCATTGCAATCGACTAAGAGATTATTTCAAATAAAATTTATCTCTTTAAAAGATTCATTACAGTGATTTCACTTGAACATTGGTGAGAATATGGACGGTAATTATTAATAAAAACACTCTTAAAAGCGTTTTGCAGGCATCGAATGGAATTCAAACCATCTTCTCTGATTGTCACTGTACGAGGAAGATAACAACTGCAATTTAACCTTCGTTATCCTTACGTTGTTCCTCTTCCAACGGCGATTCTTACAGTACCTACACTTTTAAACGGTTGGTTTTTTTCCTCTAAGACGGCTGCATAATTTTTACTAAATTGTATCGAATACCATCGCAATTGCATGAATGAAAATTAATCTCTCAACACATATTTCTATCCATCAAAGGCGCCATGAAAGGTCCTGTTGATGTTTTTTTTGGACGAGGAGTCTCGATCACGAATTCTTTTCTAGACATGAAGAAGAGCGACATGAGTCTAGCCAAACGTCTACGGATACAAAGAATGGATTAAAGAGGAAGAAATCCGAAGACAGACACAAATGTAGAAGGACCTTAAGGACCTGAGAGACTTCAAGCAACTTGAAGTGCGCCAGAGATCGGGCTCGCTGGAGCGGTTTGTTTGAAATTGTAAGACAATTCGTAATTTGTCTTCAGTAAATTTCTATTGGCGACATGTTAAAAGACAATGTCTCTCAGGCTTTCGTCAACCACTTTTAGTACTTAAGTTTTTGTTAGAAAGAGAACTGCATTAGGCTTCATATTCGAACAGAACAAATAAATTTTATTTAATAAAAAAAGGATGTGAAAATTTTTCAATGAATTTCAACGAGTTGTAAAAGAACTGCAATTTTATATATTTTTTTTTATATTTGCAATTTTAGCTACACTTTGATTGCAGTTAGTATTTTGACGTTTGAATTTATTTTTGAATATTTATAGAATTGTTTTTATATTTTATTACTTTGATGTTAAAATTTATTTTGCTTAACATTAAATTGTTTGCATATTTTTCTTTATTTATGTAATTTTCGTTGTATGTGTTTTGTATGGCTTTCAAGTAATTTCCAGATTTTATTATAAAATTTATGACAGTTTTTACGATTTCTTTTTATTTAATTGATAAAAATTAAACAGAAGTTCTTCGAAGACAAAACAATAAAATGTAATTATTAATTAATAATGGGAAAGATATGCCAGTACATGTGCCAATATAAACACACACATATCTAAACATATTACATAACGCTAAAACTCGGCTTTTTAAGGGCAATTTTAAAAGCATTATTTTATTTACGAGTAGAAAGAAATATAATTAGCAGAATAAAACAATATTGAAAAGCAATTATTAATTTATGAACTCTGGTAATTAGAAAACCATATAAAGTAATGGTATTTTATAAAAGAAAGAAAGAAAAAAGAAGCAAAAAGCGATGCCCCGGGTGAGGCTCGAACTCACGACCTTAAGATTATGAGACTTACGCGCTGCCTACTGCGCCACCGAGGCTATGAAGTCCCAACAGTTCACCAAGCATTTAAACACTCTCTTTAGTTGTTAAAGAGAGAAATACTTAAAAAAATTACATTGAAATACGAGAAAAAGTACTATAGAAATATGTATATCAAAAGATTTACTTAACATAAATATGATTATTATGTATATGTATGTTTAAAACACTTTAATAATAAATGTGCATAAAAAAATTTAATGTTGAAATTTAAGCAACAAGTTCCCAAAGTTCCCTCTTGTTCCGTTGTTTTGTGTCTTTGTCGTTTTTTCGTTATCCGGCAAAAGTCGCGTAACGATGGAAACACGCGGCGTGAGTAAAAAATAAACAATTGGCACATTGAAAGCTTTTCACCATGTTTCGCTTGGTGATTTCACGGCCACCAGCAGCAACAACAACCACAACCACATCGAAAGAATAATGAAAAAGTTCTTTGAAAGCTTCAACACGGGCAGCTGTCATTTTATCGCATCGAAGCTCAACTTGAAAGTGTGTCTCTTTCAACGGCCACTGAAAGTTGGAAAGAAGTTCGCGCTGCCGAAGAATAAAGTTTCTGCAAATGCGACAGAAAAGCGTCGGGTCACGTCGTCACACTTTTTACCGGTTGTCGGCCGCTTTCTTCATTTGGCGTTACGATCCGAACGAGTACCACGCTTCCTCCGCGGAATTCTTCGCTCCGATTTCATTTACGCTGCCGTGAGAAGGTGTGAAAAACGCGTGTCGTCAGTCGTGCCGTAACGAAGTGCAGAAAAAAAGGCAAGAAACCCATAAAAGCAAAGCAATAAAAGCAAATATTGACGCAGGTAATAAAAAAAGACCCACATCTCGTTTTAGTGAAGCGTTTGTTGTTCTTCTGTCGCCGTTGTTGGCTGCAATTCGCGAATTTCGGTGTCTTTAAATAAAACGCAATAAAAATTTAGAGTTAAACATAACGAAACAAAAACAAAACACAAGAAAAAAGTTCGTTCAACTTGTGAGAACCGTGTTCAATGGCGCTTCAAAGTAATCATCAATCGTCGGTCAGCCCCTCCGCCTCCCGCCCCCCACGCCCCGCCAACCCACTGAACGATCTGAGTGCATTAAATTTTCTGTCGCAGCTTAAAATTTTGTGATTCTTTTGGCGCGTCGTGCTGCGTAAAAGAATTAAAAAGCAACCAAAGAAAGGCAATCAAAACAACAACAACAACTACAACAGTTTCTTCCTATCTTCTTCTTCGTCTGTGCGAATGATGTTTGCTGTTGTTGTTGTTTTTCGTCATTCGAATTCCTCATTCTGCTTCAATGCAGCTTCACAGCGGGCAGCGTGGTTCACTACAACAACAACAACAACAACAACAGCTTAAAAATACATTTGAAAACACATTTTAACAGCTTTCAAAGAAGTGACGCATCCGTTTTCTTAAAGCACAACTTTTGAAATTTGTGGTTTTCTGTATATTTTGTACTTTTTCTTGCGAAATTCCATATATGTACAAATAAGCTTTTCGTATGGGGAAAAGCTTCAACTTCTGCTTACACCCAGCTTTTAGTTTTCTTCATAAAACCACCAACAAGAGTAAAAACAACAAAAGCACCCCGCAAAATAACGACATTCATTTTTAAAAGCGCAAGAAAAAATGTACATATGCAGTTATGTATAAAAATAACAGGAGTAAATAAAATATTTGCATACAATCGTTTTCTCTCTCGCTCGTTCGCTCTCTCAGCAACTTTCTCTCCTGTATCACAGTGTTGCTCTCTCTCCTTCGATCTCGCTCTCATCCTCGCAGTCGCAATTGTTCTGTTCTCTCCTATTTTTATCACTCGCAATAATGCAGCACAAAAGCTCTGCTGCTCAACTCCTCTGCCGATTCTTTGCCGTGAAGAACTCTTCGACGCGACGACGACATTGACTACAACAACAACAACTACAACGAATGCTTTCCTAAACGCATTTCCAACTCCGTTGTTTTGTGTTGTTTTCCAGTCGACGATCGTCGGAGGTGAGTTCACAGATGTCATTTCTTCGGATTTTATTATCAGTTTGTGCAATGAAGCCATAAATAACATAAAGAACGCATTAAATAATGAAAAATAATTACCGTCATTGTGTGTGTGTGTGTGTACAAAACAAAAAGTTGCAAATGATTGATATTTCTTCGTTCTCTTTTAGAAAAATTCATTTTTGAACAGCGCAGCTCGAAGCATTCGAAATTGAAATAATAATTAAAAATAAAAAGAGTTCAGATTAAAAAATAAAACAGTGAAAATGTGGAAAAGATGAAATTTCTTTAACAAATAATGACTGAAAAATTATCATTGCTTTCCAAGAAGACTAAAATTAATAACTAAAGTCATTCAACTCATTTTGTTCGCATTTCCGCGATTGTGATTTTATTCGATCGACATCGAAAGCTTTCTTCTTGCAGTGCGAATTCTTCGTTCTTTCCTTCCGCACTTCTTCCCCCTTCGAAAACAGATCAGACAGAATCATCGCTATCTCCTTTCCTTCTCCTTCGCATTTTGCATTGCATTCGCAAGTCACGAAGTTTCCTGGCGACGAACGACGTCTCTTTGCTCAACCAACAAGAAATGTCGTCAAGTAAGAGGGAGCATTCTAATAAGAATTGTCTCAAGTAAAGGAGAAACTTTTTCAAGTTGTTTGAAGCTCTTCTCCTCTCATTTGAAGCATTTCTTTTGCATTCCTCGCTGCTTACAGAAACAGGAAAGCTTTTTCGCACATTGCTTGGGTGATTATTTATTTCTTCTGATGGCTGCATCAAGCAAGAAGATAAGAAGAAAGATGGAAGCAATGAAAACGTTTTTTTTTTAATTGTTTATGTTAATTGACATGTGAATAAAAGTAAAATAAAATCGCAAAAGGACTCGCTAATTGCAAATATCGGCAACTCTGCCATTTTCAAAGAACGCACTCGACGCTCCCCTCAAAGTCAAGGTCGTTGAACTCACTGGAAATAAACGAAAAAATTCATTGCCACGCCAAGCATAAAAAAGCATTAAGCACCAACGACGAGAGCCGAAAGCTTTTCGTTCAGATTCATATTAAATTCCAGTTCTTGCGCTGACGGAGGAGGAGAAGAGACAGAATAAAGCTGCGTGAAAGTTTTTTCAGGAGACCAGAGAAGAGAAACACACAATTGAATTAATTCTTGATTTAATTAAAAGTAAAACTATAATTTAAAGATTAAAAAAGTACCGTAACAATTCCATAAAAAGTCACAATTTTATGTAAAATTTTAATTTTCATTTTTTACATTTATTTATGTAAAAGTTTTGGTAAATGTAGAAATTTCGGTAGTATTCAGTATTTGTAAGAATTTTCCACTCCATTCTTTATTTCTCATGGCCACCTTTAAAGTTAAAAGCTCTTCTCCAGTCTCATTCCGTTCAACTTGCGAACGAAAAAAAAAGAATTGACGAGAGAGAAGCGAAAATAGAGTTGAGTTGCACTTCCGCTGGAGTATTCTCAGCGCTTGCTGCTTCCTCGCTCCTTCAGAAACCGGATAAGGACAATTAACGAAGCGACTCCTCAGGTGGTCTCTTTCACTCTTAGCCACAAACATTCTTCTATTTTCTCCCGCAAACTCCAAACGAGTTGATCTCTTTTTCCACTTCACTGAAGTTGAACGAAGAGCGTCAAATGAACTTGGGAGAAATTGAAAGAGAGTGTTTCTCCGCGAGAGAGAAAACAGGAACAACGCCGAGGAACACAAAGAATTCTGTTCGGGATCTAATCGCGAACAAAACTGGGAACTGAACAGTAAATAAAGAGCTGTAAACGTGATCGGTTGTTCTTTGTGCGACTTCTCCGTCAGAAAAGGTGACAGAAAGTATTTCTATAGATAGAGCGAGAGAGAGATAACGATAGAATTGGTGAAGAAAGACGCTCGTAACGACCTTTTTTTGAAACTGAAAACCACTCGTGCTTAAAAAGTCGTCGCGAATCACGCGCGATCAACTCGATTTTCGCAACTGAACTCGAATGCAACATCTGCGGCTTCGAATTCAGGGCCACCAACAACGGAACAAGCAGAAACACGAAGACTCACGTTACGTTTGAATGAAAACTCGGAAAGCTTGCGCAGAATTTTTCGGACTTGACCTTAAACTTGTTTCGCAACTTCTTCTTCGCTGTGTTGCTGCAGTCGATAGTTTGTGTCTGCTTTGCTTTTTCTAGAGCAAATCCGAAAAAAAGAACAACAATTTGCGTTTTTATTAATGCCAACAGCTGCAAAAGCGAACGAAGGAACAACAGACGCTGTCGAAAAGCTTTCTTCGGTCTTCCTCGCTCGAAGCATCGTTCGGTTATCGTGCTTGCGGCAGAGGAAAAGCTTTGCCGCGACTCGTGGATAATCGCTTCGAACGAGAAGCAAAGCAACGGTTCTGATTCGGCGGTCGTGTCTCTGATCTGATTGCAGGTGTGTCCACTGGTTGCAGCTCCTCCAAGTGCACATTTCATTGCCACTCTCGGCGCATCGATCACTTCCCTCAGCAGCTGAGTACAATGGCCAAGACCAGAATCAAAACAACGCCGACTCGTTTCCAGAAGGACGCGCTGACGGCGGAACTTATCAAGGTAAGCGAATGGTTCAGAATGGTTTTGGATGGGTTTTAGAAGTGTCGTGGTCCGTGATCCAAACGTTTAACTGTTTATCAAGTGATATCAATTGCAAGTCTGATGAGGTTCAGTGATTATTATTATTACCCTTTACCATGGAGAAGCCTATTAATAACCCGTTGACAGTCTGCTCGAAGATGCTCGAACATTCTGATGCCTTCCTCGGGAACTCATGCAACTCAACGAGCTTGAAGAGCCTCTCTTAAGCCCGAAGATTGTCGAGGGTTGTCCATTTGAGGCTCTCATCAACTCAGATGCATCGATAGGTGAAAATAAAGAATGTTATGGGGTCTGTTAAGTCCCTTCATTGTATTGGAAGTGTTCAATAAAGAAATCAACGAACTCTTGTCACAGCTACACTCAACAAAAACATTCCATTAACTGGTTAATAGTAGATCTATTAGTTGTATAGTCCAAGAATCCATTAATAATTGAACTACTCAAACAATACTTTTGCCTTAAATGGAATAATTTTTGAAAATGTATGTATGTATTATTATTGCATTAAACCGCGAAATATTAGAGACCCAAATGTATTACTTAATATTATTGTATTTGTAGTATGCTAATATAATTTTAGGACATTGATCTAATACAAACGACACATAAATAATTTCCATTTTCATAATAATTTTCAAATCTTATTAAATAGCAAAAGGAGGAAAAAGCAATCTTAAGTAATTCAACCATCAAAATAGAGTAAATGATGAAATAGAGTAAAGACAAATGTTGCAAGTTCAAGTTTCATTTATTTAAAATTAAAAACACAATTTTTTCAAATTCGCTTATAATTTCACTTGAAATGGTATCCATAAAGTAGTCGGCACAGAAAGCCAGACTCAAGATCAATGACAATACAAACATTGAAAGGAAGTCGATGGAGGAGAACAACAAGTCCTAGTGTGACATCCAAAAGGAAACTGAATAATATGATTGCAATGACACGAACCCAGATATTATACAATGACTCAAAATCATAGGTATATTAATGCTACGCTTATTGACTATAAATAATAGAACTTTAGTAACGGAACTATTAAAATGCTCTGTAGTTAATGGGATTATTTGTCTGATTGTAGAGACCATTTTTTATTTTTTTTTTTTGCAGAGGAGAGGAGATCTTCTTAAGATACCAGTGACTGGTACTAAAACCTAACTCCTCTTGAATCGGGTTCTATTTCGACCCACAACTGGATAGAGTCCCATCAGAGCCTAGCTTCTGGACAAGTGGAATTTATCTACCTCGTCTTTATGACCCAGTCCTGTATCATTACAAGCAAATCTTGAAGATTTATGTTATATTTGTGTTTCATTAACTTCCAGAGTTATCTCTGTCTACTTCTGAAGCTCTTGCTGATGGTAATCAGCAGGGTATGTAAGCGCACGCTCATTTTTGAACCCGACCGCGTGCTCGTGCGCTTAAAATATTTTTTCTTGAACCCGACCGCGTGCGCGGTAATGTATGTCGGACCAAAATTTAAGATTTTTTTAATCGAAATATGTACAGTATATAGTAAGTGAGATTTAGAAAATTATATTGGAATGAATATATCATTCATATTACCTATTTGGTATTAATTTTTACGTTATCTTATTTTTAAAATTGGAATACTGTGATATCTAGTACAACTCTTTATATGGATCTGTGAAAAGTAACCTGCTTGTGAACTGCTTTCTTACTAAATACATATAAACTTAAAAATAAAATATATAAAATTTCAGGTACCTCATTAAAAAAGGGTCATGTGTACTTCCATTCCAACGTTGGTGTTATTTATAGCAAGAAAATATCGCGAAAATCCTTAAATGTACATTGATTCCTTGAACAATTTTTGAAGATCTCATGAAAAAAGTTAACGAAATACTCCTTAGACTTTTTACATAGAAGATTATACCAGCTATCATAAACTTTCCTAACGGTTTTTTATTGCCTTCGGAAGCTGTGAGAAATCACCAATTTGTTTGAATGCATATTTCAGTTTCGAACCTTGCTACCTTGCAGTAAAAATAGTGAAGCCTGTTTGCTGGCTACGACAATTGAGTATCCTAATTAAGGGAAAATCTCAAAGACAACAGCCTAACGAGGAGTATATAAAAACTTCACTGTAAAAGGATTGCATTTTTAGGGTGTTTTATTTCTCCTATTATTGCAGAAATAACTTGGCAAAATAATCGCAGGTAAAAATATAAGATGAATACGGAAATTATTATAGTTTTATGTATCACAAAAACAAAAAATCGAGAAAAACCTAAAAATTATTGCATCTCTAATGCTTTTAATGATGTTGCTCTTGTAATAATATTAAATTACGCATACTTAATAAAACCAAGATAACTTAAAAATTAATACCAAATAGGTAATATGAATGATATATTCATTCCAGTATAATTTTCTAAATCTCACTTACTATATATTTCGATTAAAAAATCTTAAATTTTGGTCCAACATACATTACATCGCGTGCGCGTGCGCGTGCGCTTAAAATATTTTTTATTGAACCCGACCGCGTGCGCGTTCAATAAAAAAAATTTTTTTAGCGCACGCGGTCGCGTTCAATACAAAATATTTTAAGCGCACGAGCACGCGGTCGGGTTCAAAAATGAGTCGATCGCGGTCGACCGCGAGCGTGCGCTTACATACCCTGGTAATCAGTAATCAGTAATAACGATGATGAGTCTTTCGTATACACACCGTTAATTGGCGTCGTAGTACAACTAATGAAATTACTTCTCTTTCTTTTCTCATTTTCCCATCACAGAAGCGTATTCGTCACGTTAAATCGACGCAATCGATGGCGAAGGATGCTTTGAGTGCTATTTCCAGTGTCTTGGTGGCCCCGCCGAAGCGGACCAACTCCATTTCCTCGGCCACTTCGTCCATTTCCTTGGCGAGCGATGCGCATTCCACGACGAACTCAGACAGCGAACACGTAACAGGGGATTCTATTGCAGAAACAGCCGGAGCTCAGCCGGACCCATCGCTGGAACCACTCCACATCAGCAACAACATCGCCACCTCCACCGCAAAATCCACCTCCTCCCCGCTGAACATCCCGGCGCTGCAGAACCGAAAAGTCTTCGTGATCACCGAGCGGAGTGAGGAGCAGTTTTCGGATGCAGCCACCGATGGAGGCAGCAACAATGAGACGCTTCCCGTTGCCCACAAACGGAAAATGTATTTGATTATGGAGGAGGCGCCGCAGCAGCCGCAGCCAAATCATCCGGTTAACAGCAATGGGTCGTCCCCGAAGAATGACTCCAGTGGCAACATCTCGAAGAAGAAACTCACGCTCTTCGCCGACAAATGCGACCCTCATTTGACGCAGAAATTTGAGCAGATTCTGCCGGAGATACTTCAGCGCATCAACAACAAAGTCAACAAGGAGCAAATCACTAAAGAATCACCGTCAGTATTTGAACCGGTAACAGTCAAGCAGCAAAATGGCGACCAGCCTCAGCCGAGTGCAGCCTCTGTCCGTCAGCCGAAGCGTGAAGCTGTGTTGGGCGCCTCCAATCACTCGGCGTTGGAAGCGACTTCGGCAGAGGAGGCTCCACGGGCACCGATTACGTTGCCTCCGAAGAAGAATCGCATGAAAATCGTCAACACGGCGTCCTTGGTTCAGGGTGCGGCCGCCCCCAACGCTGCTGCTGCTGCTGCCACTGCGACTGTCATCGTGTCACCCTCGCAGCTACTGACAGCCGCCACAGCCGCCAAGTACGGAATCGTGGGCAGCGCTCTGAACGGAAATGGCAAGCCTGGATTCCTGCACCCGGCGCACCAGAAGAAGGTCAACCTGTCGGCGGACTTCCTTTTCCTGATGAAGATGCTGCCGAAGCTGGAGGCGATCCCGGAGCCGCACAAGAACCACGTCAAGAACTGCATCGAGAAGATCGTGACCCAGAACGCGTCCCTGTTCCAAGAGCAGTGAGTGGTCGAAAAGGGAAGCGGAGCGAGGAGAACTACGAAGCAACAATCGCAGTACCGACGGAGACGAATCCGAATGCATTTCTCAATCAACTTTAACACTTAAGCAACCCTTTTATAGAATTTTCGAATAGACTGACGGCTGAGTCCGCACTTTTTCTAAAAACCACTGGAAACACAAAAAAGAAAAGAGCAAAAATATTTTCATATTATATGTATAATAAATGAAGTATTATAAATAAAACGGTTACTTGCGTATTTATTTACTGAATCTAATAGTCCTACGGTGGTCGAACATTCGACCAATAACATCATTGATCAGTGCCTTTGAATTTTGCCTCCCTCTCTAAAACCTTTACTTTTATTGCCACGGTATTCAATAGTCCAAAAACGGAAATGTTAAAGAGATGTTCTAGAACACCTCCAAAAAGGGGTGCAATTATGATTATTAAATGGATTCCCAGGAATTTTATTGTATTCGGATTCTGAAAATCCATGTAGAGTATTCGCGATGAAATTAGGTTGAAATTGAAGAGATTTTGGAGTTATTTAAACCTTTTCCCAGGCAGTGGTTCACAGTAAACACTCACGATAATCTTATAAACCCGATAAAATTATTAATGATAATAATAAATACAAAAACAAATTAAAAATTGTATGAATTACAATTTATTTATTGAAATTTATGTTAAAGGAGGCAGTTTTTTAGAAACTCCCCAATCGTCGGGGTTTTCTTTACCCTTTAGAATAGTAATTTGAAGCAGCATGAAGTCATTCTCTGTATTATATACTCTACTCTATACTATAGAGTCTATAGCCATAGTGGACTGTATTGGAATTCTGGTTTATTTCTTCACTATTCCGGATTTCCCCCACGCCCCACCAAAAAACACTCCGAAGTTTTGTTGTTTTTGTTTGTTTTTTTCTTTGTTTTCCAATGAACTATATTCAAATGAAAGCATTTATAATGTTTACAATTACAATAATAATATTAATGATAATAATAATAATATATAATGTTAATTATAGATATATTAATAATAATACGATATATATTTCAATAATAATCACTATGTATATAATATTTATACAATATCCGATATATGTATGCATCTATTATGTTTCTGTAATAGTTCATTATTATTATTATTTTATACCAAGTATCAGTTTCAGGATTTATCATTTATTTGCTATAGTATATAGATAATAATTGCAAGTGTTTGTTTCTGCTTTGCTGCAAGATTCACATTGATCATAATACATTATATAACTTTGCAAATACATACATAAATTACAGACATACGTATACACTGACTAATGCTAGATATACTCTGTGTCTATATGAGAAGTGACAGACAAAAGACAGAATAATTAGATTGAGAGACGCTAGAAGACGTGAGAAGTTGGATTTTTCACAATGTACAAATATTTACAGGCTTTCAATGCGCTTATCGATGGATTAATTGACGGAAAGAAAGAGAAGACATTTCGAAAAGTACACATAAAAAAAGAAATGTGTTTGGTTTAGTTAATTGCTGTACAAAGGGGGGGGAGTTGGTGTTGAATTGTTGTTGTTATTTACGAGAGGAGGTGGGGAGATGAGGAAATCAAGGATCTGCATACAATTTGCCTCGCAAAGTTGAATTTCACTTTTTCGTTGATTAATTTTTTCACTATAAAATCTTTACATATTTTTTTTCATCATCTTCTTTTTAGTTGTGATTTTAGAGGATTTTTTTTTTGTATTTGTTTTTATATTTTGTTTTCCTTTTGCTTTTGTTGTGCTCTAACATTGAGTTGACTCTTCTTGGCAAAACTTGGATGAATGAAGAACTGTGAATGACTTTGAAATGTGTTTTCAGAAATTGCAATAACAATTTTGCAACATCTCTTTTTGTTTTCTTAAAGTGTCTTCCTTTCTTGTTTTTTGATTTTTGTTTTTTTTTTTGTTGATATATTTTTAATTTGTTTTTAAACGTTCATATGTAAAAAAATGCTTTCTAGTGGGAGGGAAGAATTTATGTAGATATTTTTTATTATTAGGTATTATTATTAATTTAAAAGTCATTTATTATTATTACTATTGAAAAATTAATTTAATTTCTTTTAATTATTTTTATAATTTATTTTTTTTATTAATAAATAGTTTTAAGTATTCCTTGTTTTGTGCAAAACATTTACTGACCTTTTTTGTTAACTACGCGTTTGGTGTGTAAGTTTGTGTGTGTGTGTGTGTGTGTGTGTGTGTGGGTGTGTTTGCGTGTGTGTTCCTTCCGTTTTTCGATCTACTCTTTTACAGTTATTTGTATATATATTTTTGTAATATTCGTACAACATTTATTAAGAAGCAATCACAATTCGTTTTCTATCATCATCATCATTTTCTTTTCACTTTCTTTTCCTCTACATATAGAATTTATTATTATTTTTTGAAAGTGTGTGTGTGTGGTGCACACATACATACGTATCTACACAGCAGCTAAATATCCAACTTTGTTTTTATAATAATTCAATATTTTCAATATTTTTCTTCACATAAAATTGCATTGTTTCGTGTTGCTTTAATGGAATCTCAAAATTCTTTAAATTCAAATTTATTCTTTAATTTCTGCTTCTTCCTTGCTTCGTTCTTGGTTATTCTTATTATTGTTATTGTTGTTGTTCTACTTAATATTCAAAATCATGCTTTCAAACAGCCGTCAGTTTAAGAAAAAACGTGTATCTATCCACAAAAATTGTAAGTGTTATTTAACGGTTCTTTTTAATATTCCTTTTTAATAGATTATAATAGTTTTTTCGCCATCATCATCGAGGGAATCCTTCTTTAAATACTTTCTTTTTTTCCCCCAATTCAATAATTAATTGATTCCGTCCTTCAATTGCCTTTGTAAATTTTCAATTTTATTCAATTTTTATTTTAAACTCTTTGCTTTTTCTTTTTTCTTTGTCTTTTCTTATTTTTTGACTCCTTAAGGATTTTCCAATTCTTCCTTTTTTCGTTTTTCCCATTCAACTATGAATTTTCTTTACTCTTTGTTTTTGGTTGCTGTTTCTATTGTTAATATTGTTCGATTATAAGTATATATAGAGTATATATATAGTATAATATTGAGTTTTCTAGTGATTTTTCTAATTGTTTGTATTCTTTAATATATTTTTACAACTATTATCCTGAGTACAAAATTTATTTTACTTCTCCTTCTTCTGATTTCTTCACAATCTACAAAATTTTTGCATTACTTTTAGGTTTGTGTAGATTATATCTGCTTATGGCGTTGTAATAGCTGTAGTAAGGTGCTGAGAGGAGACAGCAATAAAGAAAGAGAAAGAGAGAGAGAGAGAGAGAGACTTTAATTGATAGAGCTAGAGAAACCACTTACTGAAGCTCTTTAAAGGTAAACGAGAGTTATAAAGGATAATAAATCAAAATAGACTTTCTAGGAAATTCAACAGTAATTATAATGAAAAATTCAAAATTAAAGGAGGCTTTTTTAAGGATGCACAAAGTTAATTTGAAGCATTGCAAATAGAAACTTTTAATAAATGGAATTTTAAATCATGAATAGGAAATGACGAGTTGATTTCTTTCTTCATCTCTCCTAAAATGGATAAAATCAGTGACTTGTTGACTTAATTTAGTGACTCTTCAATCACTCCTCGTTTCTGTTTGAAGCGTGTAACCGTTATTTACCGTTGCAAGCGTGCAAAAAAGGGGAATTCTTCGTGTTCGTGCTTCGTTCGTTCATAAAAATAGCAGCGAGCATTGAATTCGGATTCTGGCAGTGTTCAAAAATCTGTTGGTCTTTTATAAAAATTTTCGTGAATTTCAGTATTTCTTCAGTTGATATTTACTAGTAAAAAGAAAGAGTGGAAGAGAGGGAAGAAAACAAAGGGAAGAACCAAAGAAATGAAGCGTTTTTATTCAGTTATTTTTATAAACATTGAATTATTTCCTTGTAGATGTTTACTTTACTCCATAGAAAGTGAGTGAGCCAAGACGAGGGTGGACGATGAGGAGCTTAAGTAAAGTTAATCGATAGAAACTACGGTACATTAAAGCGGTTCTAAGGTGGTACGTTTATCTAGAGGTGAACAACTTCGTAAGTGTGTGTGTTTGTGTGGATTAGTTCTCTTCGTTTTTTTTTTTTTTTTGTTTTTGAGAGAAGGATTTGTTAATAAACTCCTTGAAAAACTCCAATTAATTATCTCGAACAGTGCATAAAACATCGTCGCTGAGCTGTCGTCGTATCCAACGTCCAAGAAGAGTTCAAAATGAAGCTTCTACATACACAGATATTTATTATTATGTCTCTAAACATTCGTGAGACTTTTACGTAGATACAATAAAACATTTTAAATAGTTTAAGTTTCTCTAATCACGGCAAAGCTTTTGGTGTACAAATCTATTAATGTTTTTATTAGTAATTATTATGTTTTCATTACAATTATTATTTTGGATTTTATTAATTTAATTTATAATTATTTTTATTCTTTATTAAACACAAGGGAAAAAATGTCTACAAAAGTTTTGTCGTCTTTCATCACTTGATTATTAAGTTTTATTCAATCATTTAAATATTTAGTATTATTTATAAATTTCTTTCTTACAAAAGGACAAAAGTTTTATATTTAATTAATAAATTTCAATATTAATTATTCCTGTATTTGTATTTCCTCTACTAGTTCATATTATTTTTATTACACAAATAAAACATTGCATAAATTATTACATTATATAAATATACACAAATATTTTAATATTACGTGTGTCTGTGTTTTTAATATTGTCCCGTTTATGTTTGAGAGGATTTGTAAAAATTTGTGGAAAAATTAGATACCAAAAAGTTTTGAATACTGCAAAAAGTATTAAAAGCTTTTTACAACCCTGATAGCTTCTGGATCTTTTCTTTTTCTGAGTGTATCGACAACGCATAAAAATTATCAATGAAAAAGAAATTAAGAGTAAAAGAAAGTAATTGGAAGTAACAATTTTAAATAGCAAATTACGCTTTTTCACAATAACATGTCGAACATTTAACAGTTTATGCATGCCAAGGTGAACTGTAAACAACTGATAACGAGCTACCGTTTGGTTAGGCTCAAACAAACAACGGTCATCGTCGAGGTGCACAACACGAAGCGAGGTCAACAAGGAAGAGAAACGACGCAATAGCAGTTCACAAAAGTTCGACGGAGCAGCGGCAATCGAGAAAAAGACAAAGCAAGTAATAACAGGAATGTGTTGACGAACTAAAATGCTCGATCATAACGAAGAACGGAACATAGTCCAAGATTGCACTAGTTGCGGAAGAGAATACGTATGCATTTTTCGTAATTGAAGGGAATGCGACAATAGATAGTCACGAGCACTGGTTAAAAAAAAACAATTGCATGGAAAAAGAGCAAATCAGGGAAATTATTTGGGACCCAGGCTACTGAAAGCTTTGCAGTACAGCAAAAGTGGACGTTTAGCTGTCTATATGTTATATGGTCACATAAACTCGTAGCAACAGTGAACAAAAGTCAGCTACACATCAAAAATTTTCACTTTTTAAAATAAGCAGTATTTTTTTCTATACACGCATTAAAATTGTACTAAATAAGTGCGAAAGTAGCAAATTGAATAGGAAGCCAAAAATGACCAGAAGCTGAAAATATAAAACTTCCCCGAATTATCAACGTAAAAAACCAAACCACACACAAAAACAAAATATTCAACCTTCGCAGACGGACAGACTGCAAATATTTTATAGTGCAATCCACGAAAACAAAGTAGAATTGCTTGAAATCAGGGAATCTATCTATCCAGTCCCACAAATTCACAGAATCTTCCTATTCCTTCACATTCATTGTCGATCTAACAGCTCAAGTTCGTGTAGCATTCACTTTATAAGCGATAATACAATTCTGGTCTGCTATGAGCATCGTTTCATATCTACACAAGAACAAATAGTTTCTACCATAAGTTCGCCATGGACGTTTTTCTAGCCCTTCATTTTCACTGTCACCTGTCCAAGCACCATCACGAGGTGTTCTGCAACGAGTAGCTTAGAAGACTAGAAGAAATGCAATTGCTTAGAAGACTCTTTTCGCTGACTAGCGTATGGCCAGCAATAAGCTGCTTCACAGAAATATACATATGTATGTACATACATCCATCAAAATTGGCTTTATGGTGTTGTAATGTACAAAGCGACTCTATACAGAATTCGAAATTCTGCTTATCAACACTACATTGTATAAGCATACATTACATGTGTTTAATACTTATGTAGTTGTAAATACGAGAATAAAGAAGTTTAACATTAGACCGAGTCTTGTGATTGAACCCCGGACACCCCTGAGTAAGTCTCGGCTATAACAATCTTTACCAGTTAAAACGATTGAGAAGAATAATTCGGAATTTTTGTAAAGGGACGAAAATATTCAAAAGCTTCTCTCCCAGCGTTCAATGTTGAAAGTAAAAGTAGCAGGAGTGGAAACCTACTGTAGAGGGAAATGGATATATGGGTCTTTAGATATAACAGTCCATGCAAGTACCAACGTTCAAGTGACATGTAAGTATTGTCCAGTGCCAGAAAGAGACAGTTCTGGTATTTTATTGTAAGAGGACGGCGAACTAAGAAACTATCCACTGCAAACTGTTGATCAATTGTGTCTATTGACGTTCTCTGAGAACGAAAAATGACACTGAAGATGGCACATCGCCGAAACCGGTTTGCCAACAAACCTAACTTGACGAGGGATGAGGGACATTCGTTCCCAATAATTAATTCATTCCAGCCTATCGGAAATCAGGAACAAAAACTCAAATTGTGTCTACCATAATTGATAATACAAATTTTTCACAAAATGTTCTAACTTTAAGATTACTTTCCATATATAAAACTCTCTGAAATCCAAAAAAGGAAATGACAATTGGCGTAATGAGTGGGCTGAATTTCACTGGAGATTGAAGGCGAATTGTTGAACAGATTTTAATTACATTAAATAACATTTTTATCATGATGACAAATATTTAATGATGTTTATGAGTTTGTGCTAATGAATGTGTTTTCAATTGCTGTTCATATCTAAAGTCATAAAAAACCATTTCAATTCTTGCTTCTTGGATTAAATATGAAGCTTAAATCTTTTCCTATATACAAATAGACTTTAGTTTGTGATTTCATTATTTAATCTAGTTCTACTTTTACACGATTTATTTATCATACAAGGAATTATTTAACTCTTTGTTAATCAACATCAGACATCAATAAAATTTCACTTTAATTGTATTTATTTCCTTTTCATTAATATTTTTCCATTCAATTTTAAAAGACATGAATTTTTCTGATATTCGTAGATGTGCTCGTGACTTTCTAAAAAAGCGATTTTGTGGTGTTTAGATTTAATTTCTTTCCATTATTGGTAATAAAGGAGTATTTAATTATGGAAGAGTGCATTAAATATTCATTATTTCATAAATTACATAAAGTTTTATACTTTTATCTATTTATTTAATTTTAACAAACAGCCATCAGTTTAGTAAAAATCATTTTGGATATTTTCTTTATACATTTTTGCTATGGTTTCCTTTTTTTGATGAATGGAATTTGAAAATTGAGTTCATTTTCAGTATAAATGTTCATGCTTTGAAATCGTTAACTTTTAGTCAAAGTCGATTTTTAAATTTTATTCAATTATAATTCATTGTATTCATTACATTTAATTATTGTGTTCAGTATTAATTTCATTTAAAGATGCAAAGATTTAAGGTTTATCTATGAAGAGATACGAAGTTTTGTTTATTAACTGAAGTAATGAGATTTATTGTAATCTAATCTAGTCTCTACATTCTAATAATTTCTTACATGGAAAGTGGTTAAAAAGTGAATCAAAATTATAACAAATAAATAAAAAAAAAATAACAACAAAATTCTCATGATTTAATTATTTTGCTATTGAAAATGAAATTAATTAAAAATTGGTATAAATTTTGAGAGGAAATTAATAAAAATTCGAAGTAATTCAATGTTGAAATGTGTTGGAAATCGGAGCAAAAAGTAGATTACAATTTTAGGATATTAAAAATTGAATTAAAGGTAAGGTAAAATTAAGGTTAAATAAATTAATTAAAGTTAAGCTTCACTAGCTTATGGAAGTTCGTGGTTTGCCGGAAAAGCAGATTTGTCTCAAAATCTAACTATGAAAAACGTTTGTAATTTCTTATAAATTTTAAATATACAATAGATTATTTAAATTATTTAATATTTCCTCTTAAAACCTTCAGCGGAATTTATATCTTCTGTTCAAAAATATACCAAGGAAGAATTATTATAAAAATTTCTATAGGCGAACGGAAAACGAAAGAGAAACAATTATTAAAATAAAAAATTTAAAATGATGACTAAAACACAAAGAATTAATAAAATAGAAACCACTAAAATAGAAAACAGCACAGAAAGGATCAATAATGAATGTGTTATTATGACTTTCAATCTGTACAATGAGTAAATGCAACGAGGACCAATGTTCCATAAGTGATTCTATAAGATTTATTATCTTTCGTGAATGATAATACAAAAGCAAGTAAAGATGCACGACGGACCTACACAATGATATAATTGCATGTTTATAAGTGAAAAATTTCTTTTGATTTGAAATACTTTGATCTATTTTCTTGATTAAAAATATGTTTAAAAATTATTTACATATTTTGATCGATGGATAATTATTATTTTATAAAAGAAATTCAAGTTAATATGATATAAAAAGAGTTCAATGAGAGTAAAAAGGAAAAATGTCATAGAAACGGTTTCGAAATGAACTGAAAACTTTAAACCAAAAATAAACTCATAAAAATGCATTTTCTAAACGACTAAAAACTCATTAAAATACAGTTTTCAATTGAAATGAAGGATAAATAAATTAAATTCAAATTTTATATACATTAATTTTTATTATTTATTTTCTACAGCAAATAATTCAGAGTTTGCATTATTTCTAAGTATTATTAAAAGAAAGTTTTTCCTTAATTACAGATCAGCTTTTTCTATACATGAAGCAAATTCTTCTCTAAAAGTACGTATTAAATGCAATCGCTGGATGAATACACGTTTATTTCAATGTGTGAATGAGAGAAAAAGATAGAAAATCCATTAACAATATACACAAAGATTTGTTTTTTAAATTTACGTTTTTTTATATTTACAAATAGTTTAAAATAATAAAAAGACGTCGAGAGGATCAAGAGTTGAATCAATCTAAAAACTCGCAATAAACAAAAGCGACACAAATTAAAAGAAATAATTTTTTGGATTTAAATTTTACAATTTTTTATTTATTTTTCAGCATTCATTAAATATTTATAATAATATTAATTGCATTTCTATGCATTTGTGTTGTATTAATATTACGAAAATAAACAAAATAAAAATGGTTTTATTAATGTAGAAAATTAAATCTTATGAAAAGATGGAGGATATCTTCTAAATTATAGCTTTTCTTTGTCTTATTTTCGAATTCATTACAGTAATTTAATTAGTGCTTAAATTTAATAATGTGAATGGAATTTATTCAAATACAAACACATTTCGATATTTGGATGAGCAATTAATAAGCTTGTCACTTCATGTGTTTAGGAGATACGAAGCTTTTATATGTAACTTTAATGAAGTTGACGTTTAAATACATATTTTAAAGGATTCTCTCCGTTTTGTAATCTAAGTACAGTTCGTAAACTACTTAAGAAATTCCTTTTTTTAAAAAGAAATAAAGAGGAAACATCATTCACGATTTTTACAATGGTTTGACTTATTATTAATAGAGAAATTGTTCTTTTCTATATAGAAAATATTGTTCTTTTATATATACACCAAGATTATTAATTTATAAGCTGGAAAAGGGGCGAGGATATTGTTAAAAATATAAAGAATGGAATTTAAATGAACATTTTTTACAGTACAACATTTCATTGATATTAAATAATAATTATTAAGAAAAAGATATTATTATAATAATTATTAAGTGCGAATATGTGTTGTAAATAAGGGCGTGGCATTTAAAATATTCAAAGTACCTAACAAAAACTAGAAAAAATCCTATTCAACATCGTACAAATAATGAATAATGTCCCATTGAACACATACGATTGGCAGTAAGACACGCCTCCCGCCCATAATTAACCTACTACATCAGTTTTAATTATTTTAAACGATTACGTCAAGAGAAAAACTGAATAAACTAAAATTAACCTACAAAAGCACACATTTTTAATATGAATTCGTTGGTCGTTTGTGCTTCATGAGGTCTACAGCACTTCATTTGATCTCCTCATGATTTGGACCTCTATTCAACAACAAACAAAGGATCCTTCATCTGATGATGTGATGAATCTTTATGTTGGCAATGCTTCACTGCTCTGTTGTTAATTCTTTTTTGTTAATGAGATCGATGTGAAAGTTTGATACACAAATTAAAAAACATTATTAAAAAAAACGGTCTTTTAATCAAAACCTACAAAAAACCTGCACAAGAAAATTTAATTCTACTTTAATAAAAACAAATGTAGTTACAGAATATTTACAAAGTGGATGAAACTTCAAAAAAAGAGAATAAATTTCGACTTTAATTAAACATTTTAATTTGAAAGTGAATTTTAACAGACAATAATTCAAAATTGGCTAAATTAAATTAAAACTTTAAAGCAATCATCAAGTTCTTCAATTATTTCCACTGATTCAATAAAATAATAATTCATCATTAAATATATTATTAATTAAACTGTGGTTAATTGTTGAAAAAGCCCGATTGTTGTGTATTTTAATAATAAGAAAGTTTATGTCAATGGAAGCAAGGGAAATGATATTAATAATTTTTTTAGAAGTCAGTCTTAAAAAAGAAGATAAAATAACGCCTTAAAAATGTGTACAGTTTGCAGTGGAAGTTTCTTATAATATATAAAAACAAATATACATTTTTTTATTTTAATTAGAAATTAGTTTGCGGTTAAAAGCTTTTCTTTTGTGTCGAAACCACTTTAAATCAAATCATTAATCTTTTCACTGGGTCGATGGGCGATAATGTTGAAACTGTGTGCGTAATGCATACCAGTGTGTGTGTGGACTGTGTATGTGTGCCTATATATACATATATATCCTGTCGAACCTTTATTATACACATAAATTGACCTTAAAACTAAATGTTTGCCAAGATATAATTTAATCTAATTCAGTTTTAATTTAGGATTAATTTAGATATAATTTCGATTTAATTTAGCTTTATTTTAGTCCTGTTTTTAAGTGCAATTCATTAGGAAAGAGACACGTACAGAGAAAACTTAAAATAAATCGAAGAATAGTCAATTAAAATATTCTTAGTTGCGAATACGTCGAAATATTATTTAATCAACAGTTTTTTAATGTAAATGGAGAAAGAAAATAAATATTAAAGTTCCATTTAAGAGTAGAATAACAATTTTCAAAGTGATTTCCAATGAATTATCCACGAATAAACTTCATTATAGACTACATAAATTCGATTGAATTGAAAATGTTTAGTAAATCGTTTTGAATCTTCGCCATTGCCACATTTTAATTCTTACTTAATTCAGTGGACTTTAAATTTAAATTAAACAATTTTCAAGTGATTTCGAGTTCAAATTCAATTGGATATTAAATTCCGATTATTTTTACTAATAACGACAACTTTTATTATGTACATAAACTGAATTATTTCTGTTGGTTACATTCGAGGAAAGTTCACAAACATTTATTTACATTTACATTAGAAAAAACGTATTAAAATTGCGTTAAAATGTGTTAAGCTTGTGTGTGAGTGTGTGTGTGTGTGTGTCAGCAATAGTTCAGTAATTATTACGCAATATTTACATATACAATGAATATTATAATGAAATCAGTCCACAGATTAATATAAAATACAAGTGATGCCCTGTTATTATTATTTTTATTATGCTGTTGCAGCTGCTGTTGTTGGTGTTTCAAATACGAATTCAGTTTTCTATTGAGCAGCACATTCAGTGATTTAATGTTACTATTATTATTATTATTACATCACTAATATTTGCTTTAAATGTATGTAAATAGTCACAAAAGAATGCAATTTAATAATAATAATTTTAACGATAATAATAATAGTCAAAAATCGAGAGAATTTATGTTTTCTCGTTAATAAAATCTTTAGAATTGCTTTGAATACAGAAATCTTTATAATAACAATTGTAATAAAATAGAATAAGTGATTTTTTTGTTAAATCCATTCGCCATTTGAAGTATTTAAATAATCTTTTGAATTGTTTTTATTTAAGATTAAAAGGAATTTCTTGTATTTCATCAATTTAATAATTCAGTAATAATTCATTCATTTCTGCTTTGCTCTCGTATTTAATTTTCTTTTTCTTTCTTTCATATTTTCATTTTTCTTCATTTTCCTTTAGTTTTTCTAAAATTTTACTTTCCTTTATTTTTGAATTTACTGTGAATTAAAATTGTGATTGGAATTGTAATTGTATTAAAGGATAACCGACAAAGAAATTTAAAGGATATTAATTTTCTTTATTTATATTCTCCTTTTATTTCTTATTTTTCTTTGTTTAATTTCGATTTGATTTTGTTGTCTTCTTAGCTCATTGCATAAAGTTTTCGGTGTGTTTATTTATTTATTAAAATACAATTTTTTTTAAAAAAAAGCAATTATAAAAAACATCGGTTTTGTGAAGACATATTTTAGATATTTTCGAAAATATATTTAAACAATTTAACAGTGGAATTTATTTTACAGTTTATTTTTTTAACAGTTGAAAATAATTTTCTGCGGCCAAAAATAATGAAAATTGCTAATTTTATTATTATTTTTGAAGCATTTCAGGCGTTTCTGTGGGAATGTGAGTGGGATTTGTGTGTGTGTGTCTGTCTTTTTTATCATTTAATTTATTAGCGCCATTTAATTTTGCTGTTTATGCTACTTAATAAAGTGAACAGTTTAATTGAGCCTGAGCATATTTAAATTTTATTCATTGAGTGGAATTAATTTTCTATTAACTTCAATTTAATTCGATTTAATTAAAGGAATTATTAAAAAGAGGAACTAAAAAACAGTGTTGATTTTTTTTTGTGTTGTGTGTTAAAATATTTAAAATCGACATTAAATACATTTTTATTTATTTATTGAAAGATAATCAAATGAAGCTATAACGAAAACTGTTTGCATTTTTTTAGATTTAATTAAAAAGCAATTGATTCTTATTGAATAATTATAAATTCCGCAAAATGTTTGTGTTTTATTTAATTACAAACTTCAGATGAATTTTTAAAATTTTAGACTTTTATTTTGATAGACATAAAATAATAAAAAACTATTTAAATGACTTGGAAATTTTTACAAAAGCTTTTAATTTAATTCTATTTAATTTATTAGTATTAAATATTGAAAGGAATAAAATTAATGTTGCAGGATTTGACGACATTAAATAGCAAATAAATTTATTTATTTCAAAAGTTGCTTTAATGCAATGAATTTCTATTTAAAAAATTGATTGCAACACTCACACACACACGCACACTTCACACATGAACACGCAGTTGTATGGCTTTTATTATTGTTTTTATTAATATTTTGTGTAAACAGAGATTTATATTTATTTCAACTACACAAATACAAGAAAAAATAAAATATATATAAATACATATAGTGTGTTTTTGTTGCTGTTGTGTTTGTATTTGCGGTTGTTTTTATTTGCTATGAATTTGCTTTTCTGCATACGAAAAAAATCAGTTTTGTTTTCTTTTTCATTCTGTTTGAATATCATTCTTTATGCTTCATAATAGGAAAAAACATTTACATATTATTAAATAATGCTTTTTGCTGCTGTTGTTGTAATGTTGAGGTAAATTTGGCAAACAATTAATTAATTAGTTAATGAATTAATAATAGATAAGATTATATTACATATTAAGACATAAATTTAATTCTAATTAGAATTCTCAATGAATAATCAATCAATTAATAATCATCATAATAATGAAGGTAATAATAATCATTATCGCAATAATTAAAACATTATTTGATTATTATTACATAAATAATATTTAGTAAATTTGAGTTTCGCTTTAATCGCAAAATTAATTCATTTGTATTTGCAACGAAATACATTTTATTTTTTGTATTTTCTTAGCATTTCTAATTTGTATTTTTATTATTATTTTTATTATTGGTGAAATTGCTAAAGAATTTTTAAATTATTTTCTGTTTTCGATACGCTTAAAAATCTTCTGCGTACAACGAGTTTTTTCTTTCACTTTCTTCTTATTTTAATTTTTAATGAATTGATATTTGATGAGCGCATTTCTTTGTTGTTATTCGTATATAAATTGAAATCCTGCTCCGTTTTTAATGCTCCTTTCCGAGCACTCATCTGCAGTCGGTTTTTCTTGCTTTGTTTGCATCGGGATCTGTTTGAGCGCCGTCGATTCTTCGTCCTTCTTGATCCTAATTAAGACTAGTTTTGAGTTTCAGTTTTCTTTTATTTAAATTTGTGATTCTTGCTGTTGTTTTTTTCGCCTTTCAAGTTGCTTTTTATCGGTGGTGATGGAATGGTTTTTGCTTTATTGTAGTCATTGCTTTTTCCTTATACAGCGCTTCATGTTGTTGTTGTTGTTGTTGTCATTTAAACCTCCAAAACTTTTAAAATTAATTAAATTTAATTATTTCAACTTTTGGCTTGCGTCTGTCGAATTGAGTCCGAGTCTGGCTTTTATAATTCCACATTTAAATCGTCCTCATCGTCGTCTTAAAATTATCATTTGTTGTTGCGTTTTACATAAACTTCTGCTGGAAAACATTTAAAGTATAGTTTTAGGCTGCTATGGCCTCATTTTGCCGTCATTCCCATTGATGTGGCGACGGCGGCAGCTCCGAAGGATGCGCCACAGTTGAGCTGATTGAGAAATGAAAGAGAAACAAGAGAGGAAAATGTTAAAGACGCAAACAAATAAATATTGAAGAATTATTCATTAATTGAAAAACTACAAAAAGACTATTCTTTAAATATATGCCAAGTTTAATCAACGTTTTTAATAAGTTATCAAGCATCGAAAGAAGTTTTAATACAAAAACAATAATAATTCGAAAAACAAACAAACGAACACCCGAAAAATCAAACAAAAAAGCAACCAAAAGCACAAACAACGGACAGCAGTCATTTTTGTTCAATTTAAATGAGACATTTGATGAATAAGTAATAAATCCAAATTAAAAATTCGATTGATTGAAGTTCGATAAAGGAGAAAAAAGTGTCAATAAATTCAATTAAATATAATTTAATTAATTATGATTGAATTTTAAAACCATTATTGGTATTGAAACTCTCAAATAACATAAAAATAATAAATTTGTTCCGGTGAAAATTCTTTTTTGCGTTTTTAGTTACGCGGAAGTAAATGTTTCCTGCATAATTTTAGGCAGCTCAATTATTGCTGCTTGAAGTGAATTGAAATGACATTTGCGGCTTCATTTAAGGACTCACTTTAATCGTTTAAGACGGTTGTGAGTCATCTTTTTGTCTTCTATGAGGCGATCCTAAATTTCTGTCTATTATTGCCTAATAGTCACCAGCAAAAACCACGTCTAGCTAATGTACTGTCAATTTTAGTTGGTACACAAACCTGCAACTGCAAAGTTATGCAATGAAATTAGTAAAACCTGGAAAGTAACTCAAAGAATGCGGCGCGTCGCGGCTCATAAAAGTTTTGACAGACGACGACGCTGCTTCAAGCGTTAATTGAGCCTTTTTTTCTTGTAAAATTAGAAGTTTGATTGAATTAAAATAACAAAATGCCGAAAACCAATCCTCTAAACATTTAAGAAAATGTAGAAACAAATCATTTTTGCGACCCATGGCTTGCCTATTATTTCATTCCCAGTTCCGAATATTAAACATCGTCCAAGAGTTCTAGGGAAATTCAATATTTCTATAAATTTTTCGCCTCTTTATTGTTTGTAATATAAATTTTTATATATATTCTCTTTATTGTATTAAGCTATGTATTTCTATTCGAAATTTAGACGACTTTAAAATGACTTAAATTTAAATTAATCAGAATTAAAGAAAGTAGATTAAAAAAGCAAAAGATTTAAAAAGAAAAAAAGCACGAATAAATACAAAAACAAAGGAAATTCTTTTGTAAGCTTTCGTCAAAGATAAAAAATCATAATACTAAGAAATTAAAAGAAACAACCAACAACAGATGCGCAGATAAAAAGTGAGAGAAGTGAAACTTTTGCTTAATTAGAGCTACAATCGAAAAACAAAAAGCTACAAGATTGAGGAAGCGAGAGCAACGTAGAAAAGTATTTACAGATTACACGAAGAGGTTTGTTTATTTTCAATATACTATATATAGGCAAATATCTGTGTATATATAGTAGTTATTGGAGGAGATATCTACTAGAAATCACTGCTGCTTCGGGGTTAATTTGCTTGTTTTCTGATAAATCAATTGAAGGCGGATGATGGCGGGGGCGGTGATGGGTCGGGGCTGGTTTCTCTACTTCACAGACCTTTTTTATTGGTGTCTTTATTAAATTGGTTCTTGGTGACGATGGTGAAGGTGATTCTGATGTTGGCGATGATGGGTTGAGGGTTTGATTTTCTTATAAATTTAATTAATGCGCTGGGGTTGAAATGCTTCGTGTGTATGAAATAATTATTAAATATTTTACATATTTTCTTTTAAGGCCATGTTTTAATTTTCATTAAAAAAGGGAAACAATACAACAGATCATCTGCTTTTTTTTCTTTACACTGACAACGAAACACAGCGAGACAATTGATTATTTAATTATTAATAAATTCACGTTTATATTTAATTTTAAGCAATATACAAAGTATACAAAAACACAACTTGAACAACACTAAAGCAACACAAAAACTAAAAGCACATAAACATAGTTTAAAAAAGTTACGAAAACAGCAAAACGGGAATTTAATATTAGATTATAATTACAAGCCTTTGACTGACTTTTAGGAACAATAAAGACGAGTAAATTGTTGAATTTTCCGATTAAAAACTGCGAGTGAGTTCATTTTACAAGCGTTTTTTTTTCATATTTGATGTTAAACAAGCATCAAACTAATTTAACAAACATTTAAAGACAATAAAAAACTACTTGAGAGAAGTCTAGCTATTGCAGTGACAATTTTAGTTGGTACACAAACCTGCAACTAAAAAGTATGCAATGAAAACAATGGTGAGAACGACGCAACGCGAAGTCAGCTTCAAAAGAGTGACTCTTAGTAAACGATGACTCTCTTTCAGCTGATTTCTGAAAGTTGACGACGTATTTGATCGTGGTGACTCTGAGAATCACTCCGATTAAGATTCTTTCAGCGCAAAAGGCATTATTTGAAAGCATTTTCCTTTTGCTGGCCACAAAATACATTTTTAAAAATTCGTTTTACAAAAGTAGTCTGAAAATTATATATACATATTTAAGAAAATTCACTGCGGTGTAATGACTTTGTTTTTCATACGGATATGTCTCAATTGATATGAACAATCGATCGATTGATTGCCTCTTAAAGCACTACCGCACTCAAGCCTTAAAGAATTACTACAAGGAGCTGTTGCACAGAGTGAAGCAGAAGACATCAACTCCATAATAATAATAATCAAGGATTCCATCAAGTATGAGGATAAGGAAACTTTTAAATACAAGCAACCCATTGCAATATATAATATGACATCACAGCAACGAGTTGTGATGATTTGAAGGTAAGTTACCTTGGAGGTAAGTTTGCATTAGGAAATAAACTAGTGATTATTATAAATTTAACTTGTGAAGTTGTACAAAGGAGAGCAAAACTAATAGACGCATGGATGGCCTAATCTTTATCCCCTTTTCTCTGACAAAATCCCCTTTTTTAGTCGATTTCATTGAATCGAACTCAATACGCATCACTTTTTGCTGCTTGTCACTTTTTGTCTTTTTAATGGGTTGCATAATTTTAGGCATGTTCTAAGTTAACATTTAGCTATTGGGAAATTTTTGTGGATTGACAAACGTTTAATATTTAATTAATTATTATTTGAATTATTTTTAAATACTTCTAAAACACTTTTTAAACACTTTAAATGCTTGGAATTGCTTGGAAGCAGATCAGTCAGTTCATTAAAGCGTTCAAAAGAGATTTTTTCGTTGGCCTTCGGTTCACTTTTTGCATTCGATTGCAATGGAAAAGGAATTCAGAACTTTAAAGAGAATATTTAAATATATACATCCTACGCATATTCGGCTTGTCCGTTGTTTGTGCATTTTGTAAGCATATCGAACTATTTTTCTTGTTTTTTTTTTAAATTTTGTTTCAACGAACTTAAAGCAAACGAAAACCAAACCAAACCAAAATATTTACAGAAAACAATTATTTACAAAAATGAATAGATCTTTGGCCTTAGGAAAAATCGTGGTTCTTTTGTTTTTTGTTGAAAATAAATCTAATGAATATTTTTAGCAATTTTTATCAACAGACCTCCTACAGAAGCTTCGACAAAACAGTGACTGGACTCGGACTGAATGAAGATTGGACGAGACGCGTTGAAACAGTTGCTGATGGACGACAATGGATCTGTTGTTGCTGCTGCTGCTGCTGCTGTTGGTTGTGCTTCTTCTGCGGTGTGTGGTGCTGCTGTTTCTGTTGTTGGGTGCTTCTGATGTTGCTCACTTCTTGTAAACACATTGTTTTTGTGTTTATCTGCAGCTCGCGGCGAAATAAGGAGCTCAACATCGTCATTGAATGCGTTTCTGTCATGTTTCGGCGTTGTTTAGCAACCATCGCGGCTTCGTCATCTCTCACTTCCCTCTCTCTCTCTCTCTCTCTCTCTCTCTCTCTCTCTCTCTCTCTCTCTCTATGCCTCCATCTCTGTCCATCTTTGATTATGCTGCAGCTTATGTTGTGACATTCATTTGATTTACATTTAGATTTACTTTTACAGGTTTTGTTTTATGTGAATAGTTTGCTTTAATTTAAGAATCGCAGCGAATCGCGATTCCACTGAATGCTTTAAATGTGTTCTTTGCAATTGTTATTTCGTGATTCGGATCGATTTTGTGAGAAGCATCAGCGATCAGCGTCAGCAGCAGGCGCGGCATCGGGAGGAGCAGCAGTGGTTGCAGTAGATTATCTCATTGGCTATAAATCATGGTTGACTCAGTTCAGTGATCGATTTTCTTGTTCGGTTACTTCTCAAAATTAAGTTTAAGTTTAAGCTCATGGTTAAAACAAATCAAACAATTCATAAATCGGTTAATCGCAAAGTTTATTGAGCGTTTAAAGAAAAGTCGAAAATCGTTGATGGTATCAAAATTAATTAAAAATTAAATAAACTAACAGACGCTTTAATTTCAATAGAAATCAAAATCAGTACTAAATATAAACAATCAAGCACGGAAGGATTTAGAATTAAATTCAAAATACGATTTACAGCCCTATTTTTGGGTGAAAAAGTTGACTTTAAAAAACGGCGGCTTTACACGGTAGCCTAAACGTATGCAATGGCCTTATGTTCACGATGTCGACAACTTCTCCACTTGTAAATAAGAAAGAATCATTTGCGTAATTCAGAAGAGTCTAATTCTTCTTCGAAAGCAAAAGCAATTTTCATTCATGTTATTATAAACAGATAACAGATTTATTCCACGAAAAATTATATTACAGAGTGTTTTTTGTAAACAAGCATGAGTTCATGCATAAAGAAAGAGTAACAAGAGGCCGAAGCTTAGGTTATGTTAGGTTGAAAGGGCCAGAACGACCACATCCACCGAGGCCTAAGCGGCCCATTGTAGTAGCAACGTAGTAGAAAGGATAGGGTAGGTTTGTGGGAAGCGGCGTGTCCGTCTCATTCCCATAGAGCTTGTCCCGACGCAATGCTTAGTCGGGCATGGGCCTACAAAGCGGACTTGGTGCTCTTGATGAATCTCAGCAGACTGGCGATTGGTAGCTCCTACAAAAAAAGACCGAATTTTGAACAAAAATATTTTCCATGATCGATCCCGTACTATATCGCGCTCTTCTCTTTGCTATCGCCAATGCTAATGTGTTTCCATTGATGTTCTGAGCATTTGTTTCCGATGCACTACTGAATCGTTCATGGATTACTGAATACTTCGCTTTCCCGGCTATAGCCATTGCCTTTGTTTGTGTGTTTTTACTGATGCTCTGGGAATTCGCTTATTCCCAGTTCTGGATTTACCCAGAGACTTTTTTCTACATATTACTGGGTCGTTCGGTGATTGTTCGTGTTGTGCATTTCTTTTTACATTCGGTCTCTTTGTTTTTTTAAATTTCTCTATGGTTTATGTTTTATTATAAATGTTATTCTTGTCTTTCAAAAGTCCGTTACTGTTAAACACTCCTGTTTACTAGATATTACATTACAGTCTTGAATTACTCCCAATTTTCTAATTGAATTACTTGCACTTGCATATATCGTTGCTTGGAATGGCTCAATAAAATTACAGTATCACTTTGGTTATACAATGCCATTGCATACTCTTAGGACGTGCGGATAATTCACCTGTGACTGTTACAGAGTCGAAATGGGGCTGTTAAACGCAAATGCAGAAACGCAAACTGAAGTCTTACTAAACTAGTTTTTCTCGACGGATTTATGCATTGTTTGTTGGAAAGAATGCTAAAGAAGGAGCAGAAAAAGTTGATAAAGCGGAAGAAAAAGAAGAAATCAGAAGAAGAAGAAGGAAAGCACGGGCATTAAGGAGACAAACGGAACCAAAGAGGTGAAGTAAATAACTAATGAAGTGGAATGCAGTGAAGGAAACGAGACTCACCTGGCGAAACTCTTGAAGGCGGCGCTCTGCGGGTTGATGCAGAGGGGCACGCGTCCGGTCTGCAGCTGCTCGGCTATGAATTTATGCATTTCCTCTGAAAACAGGAAGAAGTTTTTACAAGAAATCCAGCAAAAAGACTTCCAGCTTACGAATAAAATAAGTAACACGGGTGAGGAAACGGGGAAAGGCAGAGAGAAAGGAAAAGGATGTGAATGTGGTGAAGATGGATGAAGTGAAAACCACGGTGAAGAGTTATGAATGAATGAATGATGTCAAGATGACGTTAAAGCGACATTCATGGCTCGTAGGACCCTCTGCTGCTTACCTTTGACCTGCTGCACCGATGTCAGCTTCCGCTCCCACAAATCGTCGAACGGCTGCCCGGCTGATGGCTCGAAGTCGCCCGTATACTGGCGCATACCGGCTGAGGTAGTAAAGCAACACTTGCACATGCACGAATGGTAGCGCAGCCGCCCCTCGTCCAGATACGGATGCGCCAAGGCGTCGATCACCGAGACGCGTTTGTCCTGCAACAGCAACAACATCCAATGAACCATTGATTGTCATTGAAGCTCAGATTCACCACTACTCACCGGATCGAAGACCAGCATTTGGCACAGCAGATGCACGGCCTCGTGCGTCGCATGCGAGCTGAGCGTGTAGAGCACCGAGAAGGAGGGCAGCTTCGGGGCGCGGCGCAGCATGTGCGTGCGCGCCCCTTCACACGCGTGCCGCATGTCCTCCATGGAGGGCGTGCCCAGAAGCTCGGTGATCAGCTCGAGCTGCTGCACCGGGTTCTGCGCCTGGAAGAGGATCCGCCGGCCTAGCAGCTCGCCGAAGATGCAGCCCACCGACCAGACGTCGACGGCGGCCGAGTAGTGGCGGGCTCCCATGAGGATCTCGGGCGCGCGGTAGTACTGCGTGACCACCTCCTGCGTCATGTGCTTCGTCTGGTCCGGCTCCTCGACGCGCGCCAGCCCGAAGTCGCATATCTTGAGCACGCAGTTGCTGTTCACCAGCAGGTTGCCCGGCTTGATGTCGCGGTGCAGAATGCGCGCCGAGTGGAGGTACTTGAGGCCGCGCAGGATCTGGTAGAGGAATACTTTGATGTGATCGGCGGAGAGATGCTGCGGCGAGACGATGATCTTGTGCAGATCGGACTGCAGGAGTTCGGTTATCACATATCTGCGAAGTCGTAACGGAAAAGGCGCAAAAAGGGACGGCCAAGGACGAAAAAGTTAAGGAAAACGTGGTCAAGAAACAGATAAATAAAAAAATAAAAAATCTTTAGCGATGACGACTACAGAAACGTCGAATAATTTCAAATTAATTACAGTTTTACTTCTATTTTCAGACCACTTTCGGATTTAAGTAAAGAGTTCCTACAAAACAACACATGAATGGAAATCCGAAAGCCATCTTCTTCTCCTCTTTCTCGAGCATGGAACCGATTCCGTCCTCCGCTAGATATTGAAAAAGTTCCCAAATGTTTTAAAGCACCGAAAAAGTTTGACTAAGCAATCCTTTTGGGGGAAAACACATTGAAAAGTTGGTTCAACAATAGCAACAAAAAACCTGAAGTGAAAGCAAACCAAATGAAACGGAGCAAAAACAGAGAAGAGATAAAAAAGCAATGAGAAGGAATTCATAAGTAATTAAATACAACAAAAAGCTGCAAAAAGTATTGCAAAGTTTGTTCATTAAAACGATAATCGCGGTTAAAAGCGTAAGAAAGGGGCGTGCAAATAGATAAAAGTTCGAGTAAAATCCACTCAAGTAGAAGTTAAACTGCGAGGGTTGAAATGCAATTCGAAGCAGAAGACTTTTTATTTATCTTGCAATATTTAAAACCATTTGGGATTTCTCGAATTGAATTTTAATATTCATGTTATATACAGTCTCCAACAAAGCTGTATACAGTCTTCTAAAAGAAGCGTGTTTGGGTTAAAATGGCTCTGCATTTAAAAGGCAGGAAGTCTTCATGCCAAAACAGTTGAAAGCCTCTTGTGAAGCAGGAACGCCGGCCCTTCAATACGGTTCCAAAGGTCATCCTCAGAAAAGGTTTTATTCGGCGGAGTATTTCACTGGATAGAAGGGAACCCGCTTGTTTCTCCATTCCGAAGGACTTTTGGATGATAATTAACAGAGCCGTACTAGTCAATAAGTAATCGTAGAACCCATATCAACCTTCGAAGATTTTCTATCGCAACTTCTACTTCAGTTCAGTAACTCAAATAAATACGAGCCCATATAAAGGAAAGCAACCTTTGGTATTAGTACCAGTCTTATACTACCTTTAGTCTCCATCGCTACAAGGGGTAAAATGAGTTCTTAATTGGACAGATTAGGAACACTTTCAAAGAGTCACTACGTTGAAATTGGTACTGACTTGGAAAGGGTGTCAGTTCTAAGCAACTCCATTGCTTTCTTGAGGTCGGATATGAATAACAGCTTTGAACAGAAGAGGGTTTGACTCTAGCCTTAAGTAAAATAAATAAAAGTGTAAAAAATAAAAGACTAGTGACAAGAAAGATCAAAGTTATTCACAAAGAATAAAAAAAAAACTGAATGCCAAAGACTGAAAAATAAGATTACTTCGGTTTCAGGCGGACTTTGAAGGCTAGGAAATAAAAAAGAACACCAGAAATTATGAAGCCAAGTCGCCTGAAGGCATGCAATGAAAGGGAGAAGAAGAGGAAATGAGGAAGCGAAAAGCGATTGAAGGCAAAGGATAAAGATATATTATAAAAGCATGAAGTTGCGAAGCGACTTCACCGAACTCTCGAAGAATCCTACTCATTGCAGTAAATTAATTTTTGCCGTATTTTTTTTTCAATTCACACTGGACCCTTTTCAATCGCTTGTTCTGCTTTGTTTCTTTTCGTCATCGCTTTTTTCATAAATAAATAAAATGTTTAGTTATTTGTTTGTTCAAAAAGGATACATTTCTTGGAAGAAGTCCAAATGAGGTGGTTGCAAAATGTCCAATGCTGAAAGTACCTGAAAAATAGAGAACAAAAAAGATTATTTTTATAAGTAGACTATTAATATTTCTATAAAATATTGTAGAACAGTGAAAATTTATTTAATTCCAAGGGTTTCTGATTATTAATAAAGCTCAAGAATGCTTTAAATAAGAATTTAAAAATTATCTGACTTATCTTACAGAAAATTAAGTTTATATTCAATTAAGATTTAATTCAGTATTAATTTCATTCTCTGAATTTGAGTAATAATTCTTTGTTCGTCTTTTAGTGGTTTCGAATCATTTGAATAATAAATTTTATGTTTTTTCTGCAATTTAAAGTCTCGTAATCCTCGGTGAATCCCTGGCAGTCGTTCACGTTATCGCAAGTGCACTGTACATGGGTTTTTATAACCTTTTTTTGCAATTTCTGTGGATGTACATTCCTTTGATTCCATGTAATGAAAGAAATAACAGCGAAATACTTCGCAGGAAGAGGTGATTTTCTACAAGGTTTTTTTTTGCCTGTCTGTTATGCAAACTTTTTAATGACGATGATGATGATGATGAGCTGTGGAAAATAAAAATTACTGCTACCGACGACGATGAAAAAGTTAATTTCAAGCAGCGATGGATGTCGAAATGAAGGCTCAGCGAAGGATGACGAAGGGTTGCGTTAGAAGTTAAACACCTGCGAATTCCTTCGGTGATTTGGGTCACGTTGCAGCCGAACGATGGTTTGTAATCGAATTATAATCGTTGATTGATTGAGTGATTTATTATTGTCATTAGCGTCAAGTCGAGTAACGAATTTAAATGAGTGTCCGAGTGGCACGAGGGACACATTCAGCAAAACTTCAATCATTTTGACGATTGAATTATCACAAATTTAAGACAAATCGACGGAAAAAAGAGACCCACAGACATCCATGAAGGAAAATCTAAACCAAACAATAGAAAAAACTGTTAAAAAAGACAATAAAAGAAGCGGAAAATGCTGCGAAAATAAATTATGCAATCCTACTGAGCTTTAATATCGATGTGTGTTTCTGTTTGTGTGTCAATCAATCAGTCTATCGGTCGCTGTGTCTGTCTGTCTGCCTTTTGTTTAGCCGTTTGTTATCTATCGCCCTCTTTGTCCGTGTTTTTATCTGGCTGCTTGTCCTTTCCTGGTCCACCTTCGCGTCTGTCCGTCTGTGTCTAGCTGTCTGTTCTCTTTATCGACTTGTCTATCGCCGGCAGAGTGCGAACAAAAAATATGCAGCTGGCTGAAAAAAGTCTTTGCAGCTCTTTTGATGTTGATTTATTCACTGCATAACAAAAAAGAGTTAATGGCAAACGTTTGAATGTAAAAAAATAGACAAGCAACATTATTATTTCGCTGAAATATCAACAACAATCAACTGTCGATTGCAAGAACAATCCAACAACAGCTGCCGAGTTTTTCAAGCAACTCTTTTGTTGCATTGATGCGTTATTTTTATCTATTTCCATTCTTATTCGATTCAGTTTTTTTATATAAAAATGAAACAAAAAAGCTTAGAACTGCAATCAATATTCTTTATAAATTTATTTGCAACTTTGCATTGTTTTGAAATTTAAGTTCGTTCGATTGCAATGATGCAATTTTTTGCATTTTTATCAACAGCAACAAACTTGATCCATTTACATGACAAGCAGCTGATTCCGAGCCACGGGAAGGAGAGAAAACGAAGCCAGAGATGAAAGCACTTCATCTAGATTCGAAAGTGGGTATTTTTATTTCTTTAAATAATGCTAGGAATTATTTGAGGCTTCAATTTTAAGGCAAACCCATTCATTCCTTCAATAAGTGGACTGGACTTCATTGTGTAGCTTCCAGACGCATTTTCTTCACCTTTTGACCGAGTAGACACAACAACGTGACGAATATAAATCAACTTCAGCAGATTCAAAGTCCTACAGAGTTTCTATATGATAAACTCAATGATAAAATCAATCACTCTGTCAACGAACCGATTAATCAATGGAAATCGTGATGAGCAGAGTCGCCGTGTCCACAACCCATTGGCTTCTTTTAATTAGCGCCACTGGCTCAGCATCCGGTTCAATTAAGTTCAGGTTCATCGACCTGACATGTTGGAGTCCAATCAATGTCAGAGGATTTAATTGCTGAATGGCAATCGGTCACGCGATTCTCATTATGCGCCTAAACGGAACAGAGTCGGAAGAAACGGAGCTATGGGGCGATGGGGATATAACTTAAATAGACGCTTTTAATTTTCCTGAAATGCGATGTCGCTTCCCATTCTTTATCCCATTGTTCACAAATTAAACAATTATGTTTAGGAGGGAGGAGGGAGACAGTATTTTATAACAGTATTCCATTTGATCTGTCGACGGTTTTACGATTGGCAAGAGTCTTATACAGTCTTTCTCTGGGTTCTCGGGTTCTGTGATTAATACTATACAAGCAGTTTTCATTGGAGATGGTAGCTTTCGAAATCAAATTATATATAAATTGCATTGTCTAAAATAAAACAAGAGAGACTGTATGGACAATATAAAAATGGGTCTTTGTAATACTCCATATACTATATATACATATATTTATATGAACGTTATAGAAATTCATATCTTTATATTCACTTTTCAGGGAAAATTTCTAATAATCAAAACGAAAAATTCCTTAATTTCCTTCTACACATTTCAATTTTTTTTTTTTTGACGGTATTATGATTCTTTAGATAATTTCTTTTGTATTGTTAATTTATTTTATTATTAACAATGAAGTCATTTAAAGCTTTCTTCATATCTTTATTGTTGACGTTGCTTCTGTTCTTCCTGACAATCTGCCAAAAAAAATTTTTTGTGAAAGGAGCACAGCATGAAAGAGGAAGAGGAAATATTTATAAGCATCTGCTACTGATTTTGTGGTTTAGCGAGCAACGAGGATAAAGGACGACACATGATATGAAAAACCAACAACATCCTTCAAAGAGACTCCTCCAAAGTAATTGAGCTTGTAAAAAAATTATTATAAGGCGCCGACGAAGAACAATCGTAAAGAAGGCAAGAAAACGGAGCATAAAAACCCTCCGTTGTTTCATTGGTAAAATCATAAAAAGAGAATAACAACAGCAGCAGCAACAAAGAGTAATAAAATCGATCGTCGAGGTGTTGAGCTTGTAGCAATGCAGCAGCAGCAGCAGCAGAAGAGCACCAACAACAACTGCAAAGAGAGAAGCCAATTTTCAGAGCCAAGCTGTTTCGATAGCTGAATGACAGGCAGCCGTTTAAATGCTACAAACGCAAACGCAACGCATCGAAGCCGCCATTTTTATGCGGTTATTATTAGTGCTGCCGACGAAAGCTCAACTTAATTCAGCTCCGGAGCGAATAAAAACGCAGCAGAAGCTCAGCATTTAACGAAGTTTGCTGTGTTGCTGGAAACATTTTGTTGCAGTTGTTGTTATTGTTCTATTTTTTCCCTTCAAATACAAAAAAAAAGCATAAAGTCCACAAGAAAAATGTAACATGAACGCCAAAGCAAAGAAGTCGAGGGAGAGGTGAAGTGATTAGACTGGAACCACTTCAAAGTTCCGCAGAAAAAACAAGTTAATAACAAAAGCAACAACAACAACAACAAGGAAATAAAAACCCAACAAGAAGAAGAAGAACAGGGATAAAAAAACTGATAGGGAACAAAAATTGCAGCTGCGCGTTTGTTGCTTAAGGAAATGACAAATTTAACGACACAAACAACAACAACGAAAAGCGCGGTTTGGTCCCGTTGTTGTCGTTGCTAATAAACAATACTGATTGTTGTTGTTGTTGTCTTTTTGCATCGGAATTATTATCATTTTTGTTTGATTTTGTTTTTTTGTTTTTCATTGTTTGCTGTTGGATTCGTAGTTGTTTTTGTTGTTGTTGTCATTTGCCGCCCCATAGATAGATCAACTTATATTTTAAATCACATAAATTTTGTTGTGTGGCAGTTGCAAATTTTTCGCTCGTGTTTTTCTTCCTTTTTCTAGTTTTGTTGCCGTTCTTTTGATATTAACCAAAAAAAAAACATTAAGAAATCATCAAAAGCTTCAATTAAATGCAACTTAAATAAAGTGTGTAAATTACTTGAAAAATGATGCAATAAAAAGTATTAAAACACCTTTAAAAGCCGAACGAAGAGTAGAGCACGAAGGAGAAGGTTTTTCTTCCGAAAAAACTTAGCAAAAAGCGTTGGTCATTAGTAACGTCATGAAGAATAACAGCCACATCCTGTTCGAAGCTCATTAAAAAAATGTTACATGCACAGCTAAAAACCGAACCGAGCTGCGAGCTCCCAACAACAACAACAATAAATATAAATCAAATCTGCTGCTCAACGCCAACCGCAGGAGCAACTAAATTAAAGCCATCATCAGCATTAGCGATGAGAAACTGCGCACAGAAATCAAAAGCACTCAGAGAGCAACGAATGAGCGAATGAATGAAGGCCACTTCAGTCTCTCGAGGAGACGAGCAGACGACTCCGCATAATTAATCTTTCTGTGACCCGATAAGAAGCCGACGAAGCCGAAGCCGAAGCCGACGCCGAAGCAGATGCAGAAAAAGCAGACGAAGCAGCGTCGTTGCTTAAAACTCTTTAAAAGACGCTGCTGTGTTGAAGAGTGAAGCATTTCTTTTGCTCGAGAAATAAACAGCAATTAATGCCGATTGAGCGATTAAGAACAAATGAGTTAATGTTGTGCGTTTACAGTAAACTGCAATGTAATATGTTTAAACAGCTTCAAAACGATTTCCTATTTCAATTCTAAACATTTGTGTCTATATTTAAATTACATTCAATTAAAGCGAAGAAAACATTTCTTTGAAAACAATAGAAAACAGCTGCGAGTTTTACTACAAGCAACGCATTTGCTTTCTATTAAGGAGAACGTGTGATTTTTTCGAGTGAATGAAACTGAAGCGACAACAAATTAAATAAATTTAAGAGAATAAAAAGAATCAACAAAGAAACTACTAGAAACTAGAAAAAAAGTACTCAAAAAAAAAGCCACTAAAACAAACAAATTCCAATGAATTTTCTTTAATGAAACTAAAAATTATAATGGCAAAGGAAATAAGGTTGGAGATAAATTAAATCCCTTTAAAAGCTGTGTAAAAATTTTATTTAAATTGTGGTTTATTTTAGCAACTGCGGCGGGATGTCATTTTACCAGACGATGGCATAAATAATGAATTTTATTCAATCTTTTTTTAATTGAATTGAAGTCCCTTTTATAATGCACAAGCTGATTATGAAACAGTCGCAATTAAATTCAGAAACCGAATAAAGTCAATGAAAAACCCACAGTAAAAAACTTGAATTCATCCGATGCATTTTTAATGAATAATTATTGCATTAACCAAAAGCTTTTAGCCAATTTTAATCATTAAACTTGTCTGATTTGCTTTGATTTAGGGAAAAGCAAACAGAAAATGTCAAAAAAAAAAGAATTAAATTCATTTTTAATTGACATTGAAATTTTGACGTTGAAAATCTGTTTGAGGCAGCAACGAAACAATGATATATCCATAACCATCTTTATAATTCATTTATCATCATGAGCAACATCATTCAAATTATCATTAGTTTAAAAGCAATTTAATATTTAAAAAATTGCTATGTTTTTAACAATTTACAATGAATTTTGCAAGCATTTTACTTTAAATTTCATTTGATAGAACCATTTATACAATTAAAACAATTAAAATAATTAAAAGAAAAATCATCCAAATGATTCAGAAACAATTCAAAGAAAATTTGATTATTTCAATGGTAAATAAATTTAAATTTATTAAGAAAAGCCCTAGAAAAGCGTTTTAGCAGTTAAGAAAAAGCTGAAATTAACTTTTCTGTTTTTCTTTTCATAGTTAAAAGATGCCGATAAAATGTATTTGAATTGAATTATTTTCTAACAAATTTAATAAATAAATTGCTTAATTAATTAAATCAACAACAAAGCAATTGAAATCTCATTTCATATCGAATGATTATAAATAAACTTCAATTAACTTTTAAAAGGCAATCGATATTCAGTCATTGCAAATGAAACGCGCGCCGAAAAGTATGCATCGAAAATATCCACACTTTGTTTATTGCATCGACTTCAATTTTTCCCGGTATTAAAATAATAAATAAACTGTTATAATGAAGAAAATTAAACAAAACTGTTAAATAAATAATAATTAAACGAAATTCGCCGGTGAAGTAACACTTTTTCAGTAATAAATGCGTTAACAAATGCTTGAAATTGACTGACAAAGACTTTAATTTTCATAATATTTTTCGAAAATTTTGCTTTTCTGTCCTTAAAGCAATTGCTTTTTTATTGCCTTCGTTTGACGTCGTATTGAGCACGACGCTGCTGATTGCTTTAGCTTTCAATATGGAATGCAATTTCCCTCAATTTGAGATATTCAATCATTTTTAGAGCATCGAAATATCTGTCGGCATTCGCAACGTCTACAATCTACATTCTTCCATAAAATCCTGTATATATGCATGTATTTATGTGGAGAATAATAAAAGGAGATGTGCAGACGTTTCCATTGGCAAAAATACTTACGTTTTCGTGCTTGAAAAAGCAGAGCATCTTCAATTCACGGAAAACCCGCTTCGACGAAACCAACGACTGAAAGACGTTTGGAAGCTTCTTGAGTGCAACACGTCGTCCATCACGAGGATCTGTGACAGCCCTGCAAATAAATGGAACAAGAACAAAGAGAAGAGATGAGAAGCAATCGATTGCAATGCTGATGAAAGAGGAGCTCGTTCGAAATCAAACTCCTCTGATGAAATAAAACGTTAAAAGCACCGAACACAGACACGAACGCAACGCGTTGAAATGATTGCGTTTTGGCGCTTTTAATATCGTTTTATTTGATTGGCAAATGTCAAATATTCGTTCACTTGCGATGGTCATTTTTATTATTATTCGTTGGAAATGTAAAAATATATCGACGAAAACATTTCATCGAATAACAAAGATGTAATATATAAAAATATGTGTGAATATATCCACGTTTTTCAGCGTTTCTTGCTGATTTATTGAATGCAATATTTGCACATAATAAAAAAGCTGTTGTTGACGATGAATTCATCGAAGGCCATTTGTCAATTGGAAGGAAGAAAAAAGGAATTTTCATTACAAAAAACATCGTTATTCTGAATTCAGAGGAATCGTTTCAATAATAATCGTTCAATTGTGTTATTTCGCTTAAGAATAACTCGTAAATATAAATATTATAGGAATAAGCAAAAAAAATATTTAAAATGTTCAGTTAAATTCAATATTTCAACATTTTCCGTTCACCTTTCGACCTCCTCACCCACATTTAACCTTTTCAACCCGCGCCTGTCTCAAGAGATGATTAGGGAAATATTTGGCTGTTTCGACGGTACCCAGGACCGAAGAGCTATGAGAGCTATGAGCCACGGACCATGAGTCATGAGCCATGAGCCATGAACCATCGCCCATTTCCCCCGAGAGACACTCCTCAAAGCGAGAGAGAGCGAAAACAAACTTAAAACAATGAGAAGAAAAGCAGGAAGAAAAACAAACAGCAGCCCCCACCGCCCACCGCCTACAACTGCCATCAAAGTGGGGACGAAATGGGGAAAAATCTTTGTGAACGTTCACGCAACTTCAAGTGAAGGATTTGAGCTGCCACAGCAGCATGTGGTAAGTAAGAAGAAGCAGCAAAAGGAGAGCAAGGAAATGTTATGAATTCCCAGCGATGGCGGGGAAGCGGTGACAAGAAAGGGGACTACAATTGCTCTCACTGCTACGAACGATTTAAGAAACAGTGCTCCAAATGTAAGCTTAAGGAAAATCCTCACGTCAAAGCAGCTCGCTGAGGAAAATCCCAACAAAAGCAAAGAAATGAAAACAACAAAAAAAAATGGCTGGGGGCGAAGTCGGCATAAAAACACAACAAAAAAGCCAAGTTGACAAAGAAGAAAAACAAAAGCAAAGGGAAATTGTAAGAAATCCTACAAAATGCCAGAAAATGCGATTTGATGTGGAAAAGCGTGGGTGAAAATACACGCGCGTTTTGTATATGTGTGTGTGTGTGTGTGTGTGTGTGTGTGTGTGCCAAATACTTGCAAGGATACTTAAGGAATTTCAAGAAGTAGGAGCAAAAGTTATAAGAAAGAATGTCACATTATATAAGGAAAAAAGCAAAAATAACACGAGTTTATTGTGAAACTTGCTTAGGAGAAAGCAACCACAGCTCACGAGGTCAGAGTTGAGGAGGAGCAAGGAGCAGGACGATGAAAGAGAACAGCTGAAAAGGATTTAAAGTGGAAAATATTGTCAAAAACTACGAAGCAGAAGAAGAATGCAAGCTACACGCTTGAAGAGCCGTTATTTACCTTTTTATTTAAACACTTTTATGGAAAACATTTAACGAAGATGAACAGCTTCTAGAGGAAATCTTTTCGAAGTAAAATAACCTCAGACAACGCCTTGAAATGCTCACAAGTGAAGAATCAACTGCGTAGCGATCTATCGTCGTCATTATGTGTGATTACATGATTAATTCGTCACGTGACCTGACCCAACTTCACCGAAACCCATCAGCATTCCTTGAAAACCGACCTTTGAATGGAATATTGTGTAATTTTTCACCCATTCCATCAAACATTCGACGGTAACGCGTAACAGAAATCATTAAAAGTTAATTGTTTCCTCACATCTTTAATAATAGACATCTTCTTGTACGATGGGCCCCATGGCAGTGTGCATCTTCCGTCCTACTTGACGGACTCCTTCGCTGATTGATTCGCCTTCTACGCCTTTGACAACTGAATTAATTATGTTACGAATGCCGGATTCTACAATAATAATTGTTAATTCTTGGTTGGCTTTTCCACAAGTCACAGCGACCACTGAAAACAGTGTTGCCAACGCCGCATGACGCTCGGACGCGCAACATCGGCCACCGACTCCGGCTCCATTATCGATTCGTTGCGGTCATTGATTAAATAGTCGAACAAAGGACAGCCGGACGTTCGATTGATTGATTTCGAATATGATTTGAGAGAGAGGGAGCAGCTTCATACAACATTCATTCAGTTTCCATTTCGACGTGTTGCTGAGAATAAAACTAGAAAATGCTTTTGCGGTCTGGCAGCAAATCAAACAACGCACCGACTCAAACGAAATTTAATTAAATTTCGACAAATCGATATTGAAAAAGTTACTGCCATTGGTCGAAATTCTCTCGACGATTTTTAATACACTTCCATTACATGTCCACCATTCATGGATCTATCGAGAGGTACCACGGAGCCAACGGACCAAGCCACCAACGTATTTTTTAATGCATTTAAAAAAGTAGCAGACTTGCAGAAGAACACGTAGCAGCCGTAAATTCTTCCAGAGAAGCTTTTATACTCTCCTGCTTAAAGTCGTCATAAAAAGCGGTATTAAAAGGAGCACATGACAGAAAAATCAAAAATTAAGGTGGGTTACGATTGGTCAATGACACACTGGCGCATCATGAGCTCGGCCTTATGCCTTCAATCGAAGCACTCGTTCCCAATCAGCAGCAATGCAGACAGTCCTCATGAAGCTTTGCGTGAAGTGAGCTACTCAATATGCTGCGGTTCTACTCACACTCTCATGGAGACTCTCAACGGCTCTCAACAACAACAACGATGAAAGAATCGACGCCAGAACGTGTTTCTGTGGTTGTTGTTGTTGTTATTGTAGAGTGCAGTCTTTCAATACGCTACGATGCAATGTTGTCATTGGGTGTTGTTGTTGTTGTTGTTGGCTGCTCCCCCACTGCGTCGTTGATAAATGATTTTCCATTATCTGCATTTTACGAAAAATCGTCTTCTTTTCTTCCTCAACAGCTCAAGAATGAAGAGTGCCGCTGCAGCGTGGATATTCGATACGTGTTCGTGTGCGTGTGCAAAGTACGATGTGTGCAAAAAGTAACAAGCGCGTAAAAAGTGCGCAGTATTAATGCACGGGAATTCATCATTTGTCAGCAGCAGCAGAGAAAACGGCAAACGACAGACACGCTTCTCGAAACGTTCGTCGATAAATGTTAAGGCGCTGGGAAGTTATTAAGTAATAAGAAAATAATTTATTGCAATTATTGCAATCAGAAAAATCACATAAAACACAGGAAAAGTACACGCATGTCAAATAGTTGTCAGGGATAAATAAAAGTGAATAAAGTCTACAATAAATAAAGGGACATCTCTTAATTTTTTACGTTCCTGCTTCATTTGAATTTAAGTGCTATTGGAACTTTCAAGAAAATCCTTAGATAGTCCAGCAAAAGCTGTAAAAAATGCCACACATCTTCTCGAAAGTTGACAAAGAAATGTTCAAAGCGGCAGACTTTTTTATTTATCGATGTCAGCACACATAAAAAGCTGCTAACCTCATGATTCTCTCAATTATTGAAAGAGAAGCATGCCAAAGAACATGCAAAGAGAGGCAGACGAAGCACAGAGCAGTGATAAATTAATTTATGAACATGTCAAATGTCACGACGAATGGATTTTTACGACGTCACAACGAATTTGTTGCGAAGGAAGAAAGCGACTGAAAAGCACTTAGAAAAGAGAACACTATAAAAAAAAGAACAGAAGAAAATAAACTACACAAAAGTATTTCACAATCCACAAGAAGCGAAAAATCTACGAATCCAAAGAGCAACCAACTCGAATCGAAAAAGAGAATCCGGCAAACGGACAGAAATCGCCATTTAATGAATAATCGGTCGTTAGATTCCATGTGTGCAAAATCTTGATATATTGAATAAGAAGCAAAGGATGGAAAAAGCCAAGGATGAGGTTTTGAATAATTCTAATCGTTGGGTTCATCAATTCGACGGCAGAGAAACGAAAGAACCGAAAGCGGATTCATCAAGACGAGGGTTGTCCCAGGCGTATGCGACCTTGACGTGCGAGCATCATAAGCGACAGCTGCTGTTTGAAAAATTACTGTACGAAATGCCAACCAATCGCCTCTTACAGCAGACGCCCACCCAAATATTTCCCACATCCGGATGAGGGGCAAAAACCACTCCAAGGGGTTAAATTGAATGACGAATTGCTGCGTGGGAAAGTGAATTGAGTTCCTCTACCATTTGTGATTGGTTGCTTTCCCCTTTCGGCAGATCATCAATTAAATTATCCCAAAAAATCGGCCCACATAAACTTTTCCCCAAAATAAAGAAGTTGAACATCTATGGACTCGATTCCCGTCCCCTTTTTAGGTGAGTGTAAAAGCTGTGAATTCAATAATTTCTGGGAATTGACAAGAAATGGGATGGGAATATTTCAATCTGTTTTGAATCAGATAAAATATTGTTTTACGAATATGGTTTTTAGATAATACGTATGCATTATAATCTACAAAATTGTTATAACGTTGTTACAAAGAAAGACTCAATAAATTTAAATTTTTTCTTGGTAAAAAGTTCAATATTAATTAACATACTTCTGTAATTTAATTTCCCTTTTACTCTATAATAGCTTTACTCTATAACATCTCGATAGTTCTTAAATTTCTCCACGATTTTAATTACTAAAACTGGACTCTTTCTTCCAATCGATATTTAATTCTATTTTCACAATCCTAGACAGGAGGTTATTTTACGTTTGTGGTTATTTTTTCTTCAATTAAAATTTCCAACTCTAATTTAAATGGAAAACTTTCCATTTCGATGCATATTTTAACTTTTGAAGTACTTTTGCCGATAAAAGTTTTTCATTACAGAGAGAGTCTCTGCATTTGTGTCTGTCGTCACTGTCTGGTCTCTGATTATAGTCAATATTGACTAGGAGACAAGGTGTGAAAATCATAGACGCCGATAGATGAGGGGCAGGAAAAATTCCAATTCTTGGAGTTTCATTGTGAAACGAAGGAGACAACACATCAAATGACAACGTTTTCTATCACAGCATCGAACAATCGAATTTAAGTCAAAAGTATCAAAGAAGAGTTACTGTATAACCCAAAAACAGGAAAATGAGCCTTCATGGAATCGAAAAAGGAGTGATGGCAAATGCAGGATAAGAGCAGAAAAGGAAGAGTAAACGATAGAACGAGAGAGAGAGAGAGTGAGAGAGAGAGAGAGAGAGAGAGAGAGAGAGAGAGAGAGAACATGATAGTAGGTGCAGCGGAAAGGTCCTATTGGAAAATTTGAAGTTAAAAAACAGAACAAGAACACGAAGTAGACATATGGAGAACAAAAAACAAAGCAGTGGGAAAAGAAAGATAAAAAAAAAACATTTGCAATATCAAATTAACAATAAATAATGTGATAATCTAAAAATTAAAGTGGAATACTGTTAACTAAACGTGAGCCACTGTAGGACCGTTTAAATAGCCAAATCCTCTACATTTTTGGCTCAGTGCAACAATTTAATTGCATTTTAACATCTCCTTTAAAGAAGCTCTTTATTTAACTACACTAAATGTAGAAAATTTAAGTAAAGAAGCCGTAAAATTTTCCTAAATGCAATTTGTAAAATGAATTCAATTTAATAAAGGCCAAAAATCATTGCTTGTTATTAGGCGAAAATATAAATAAAACAAGTCTGTGTCTGTGAAATGTGGATGAATGTGTTGAAACACAATAACAACAACAACAACAACAACAGCAACTAAATACCGTTTTACATTAGCTTCCGGTATCACGTGGCAGCTGCATTCATAGCAACAACCAACAAAATTATTTGTGTGGCTGTGTGAGTTCATGTCTCCGTGTGTGTGTGTGTGTGTGTGCATCTCAGTCTGTTTGTGGTTCATGTTGTTGTCGCTACAACATAAATTAGAATGAAACATTTGCACCACTCCAACTCTTGGCCGATGGAAGGAGGATGCCGAAGGGGTAAAGAATAAAGCTAAAGTGCCAAAAACACCAGCAGGACAACAGATACACAGAGCAGCAGACAGACAGACAGTCGGACGGACATCCAAGCAGCCAGACAGATGGATAGCGACTGCAGCAACTTTGTAAAGTTTTGCACTAAATTGGATTTGAAGTAACGAACAAACGAAACGTTGTTGCTGCTTGCATCTGTGATTCACCGCCGGGCTCTGTAATAGCTGCCACGCCCACCTCCTCATCATAACTCCACGCCCTCGACTGCACCAACAACATTTCGCTTTCAGTTGTGGCGATGAGAAATGAAAATGTTTGCTATTTGGAAAATTATTTCGCAGATATACACAATTTTTAGTGACTTCCGGCTGTTTTGCTGTAATAAATTGAGCGACGCAGACAGACGAGGGGCGCGAGGGGCAGCACGCAAGGAAACAACAAGGATTCGATGAAAGAAAACACAACAAACAACGAATCATGGATGATCATTTCAATTGGATTTTCGGAAAATCAGCTTATTTCGGATGAAAATATAAAAGGAAAATGGATATGTGACTTCAACACGTCTTTGAGTGAGTGTTTAAATGCCTTCATTTGTCTTTAATATCCTTCGATGCGACTCCGTACGTGGATTTTCCTTTTCTGAGCGGATTCAAATTATAATCTTCGTCTAAATCTCTATAATAACACAATTCGTATTTAATTCTATAAGAAACAATCGCAAAAAAAAACAACTGAAAGCAACTCTTTTCCCATTCTTAATCCCAGCTGTAAATTAATAATGACGATTTAATTACTTTAATTAATTGCTTTAGATAAAGTGATTTCAGATATGTAATTGAATTGATTGGAAAAACAGATCTCACTGATGAATATTGCATTAAATTAAAATCACTAACATCACAAGTGATTTTAGATAATTGCAAATTAATATCGGAAATCAACAGGAAGTATGAGGAATGTTAATAGATAAGAAAAGCCGATGGATTTCCTCGTTTTTAATAGTTAAACGAATTTTAATGAATCAAATGAAACAAAAAAAACCCACTTAAAGATTGTAAAAAAAGAAAATTAAAAATCCGTAGAGGAAGAATCGAAATTGCATTGCAAATGAATTGAAAAAGCTTAATAAAAATCCACGTTTCATATTCAATTAGTAATCATAAATTGCAAAACCTTTAAAATAGTCATTTATTGACTTCACTACGATGACGTCACAATTCAGGGAACCACGATGAATAATCAGGGAACCGCGAAGGCTCAAAATGTCAGCTTCAGTTAGAAAATAAATGAATCGTTTCTTATGTAGTTGGTCAAAAAACGTAGAAGATTTATTAATTCGTAGAACCATTTTGTAAAAATTCTCTCCTTTCGCTCTCTTCTTGCTCCTTGCTAATCACTTAAAACTCTCAGTCATAAATAATTTTTGCGCACTTAATTAAAATGCACTGAGCTTTAAGCATTAAAAGCGCATAAAAGTTAGCTTTAATATTTAAAAGCGGTCGCAAAGATTTGACCAACGCGATGGGTGACGAGGGGAGGAAATGACGACAATAACTAAAAATAATCCATTCACCTAAAGCAATAAATAAATTTAATCGCCTAAATAAACAAAGCGTAAGTAGACCATTGATTATATTTATTCATCGATGAGTCATTTAATACTTAATTGACTTTTACTGGGGATGCGTGCGTTGAGTTAGGGAGAAAAAAGAGGAATATGGGTCTATCGTAGGCATAATTTACACGGTTGGGGTTAAATTTGAATATCCCATGAATATCGGAAGATACAATAAAAGAAGAGAGAAAGAACGAAGGAAGTTAGTGATAAATGCAGAGCAATTAAGGGAGGAAATTCCGAGATAATAAAACAGAAAATAGTTCTTTACCTAACAGTAAAAACATCTCCATAACTCCAATTTTATATTTAATAAAAACAAGTGTCGTGTACTCAAGAAACTTGAGGATATTATAATTGCAAATTAGCCTCTCCGATGCAGACCCTTGCATATACTCCATGGAGTTACCTTGCAACACCGCAAAGTATTCGATTTTGAGTTTTCTGACAAGAAGGCGACCGAATTGAAGCCAAGAACCCGAAGAAAGTCATAATTAAGATGAGTGTGGAACAACTACGTAAAATATGAGGACCTATAGCTAATATTTGGGGAGTCCGGACATCGTTACTATTTCATAACATCTCTAAACTTCGATTGATAATAATAAAATTCCCTTCGAGGTAAAAGTTTGGCTTTATTTCCTTATTAATCATTGATTAATAGAGTAATAATTGAATCGAATGTAGCCGCAATTATGGGCCATTCATTTACATAATAAATACAAGGAGCAAAAGTGGACGAAAGTGAGTAAAGGAACGACTTTCTGTGGCGAGTAAACGACAGGACGCACCATGAATAAAACCACTCATTATAAGTTGTGGAGAAGGAAATTGCTTGGCTAAAATTCTCAAACGCAAAGGAATTAATATTCATTTTTCGTAATTAGCAGTCTCTGGAGTAACATGAATTATCCTTTAAAGAAACACAAACGAAGGAAAACGATATTTTATCACCAACAAAGTCTTTATGGTTGCTACAGGAAATCTTAGACAAGGTATTCAAAGGGAGAAGAGGAAGAGGGACAGTATTGATGGTAGGAGTGACAGAATAATTGTTGTCGTGGGTTCATTCGTAGATATCTAAACATAAGAAGGAGCATAAATGGAAAACTTTATTGCTTCGATGCTCTAAAGTTTAAAGAAAAAGAGATCTTGGTAAGCAAAATCCATGGGAGTTATAACGTGAATATTATAGGGCCTAGAAAACTTTAGCTTTTGCAGGAATAATTATTACATTATCAATTTAATTCCCGCTTCACTGCACAACTGTTTAACTTTAAAAACTCCAATAATTAAAAAATTGTAAAATAAGTCAATAAAAAGCAGTTTAAAGCAGCATTTAAATTCCAACGACTAAATAATTTATTTGCTATTTGTACATCTCCCAATTAACATTTCATTGATCTAATTAACACATTGATAATTATCGTTATTAGTATTATTATTGGGCTGAGGCGCTGTCGACCGCCCGCTTCACGGCCCACTTGACAACCGAAAACCGCAATCGGCAACACGTTCGGCCATTGCCACAGCTTTAATTACAGCCACTACAAAGTATCATCGATATCAGTAACACGTTCGAGCATGTTTATGTTGCATATACCAAGAACAACAACCGAACACGTAATGACAACCACAAACGATTACGGAAACGCTTCAGAATGATTTTTAATATATCGCTTTTGTTGATGATACTTATTAACAAACTGCACACAATATTAGCGAGTGAAATTACAGAAAAATATAAAAAAAAAAGAAAAACCTGCATCTAAAAATAATATTAATAAATGTAATTCAAGTGCGGCTGAGTTGGGTTTTTATGTCATGCACACGACCTCAATTTCCAGAATGTTTCTCATGTCCGCTGTGATATAGCGTCTGGTCGAATTCATGCTCCACGCAGACCTCGCTTTAGATTGAGAGGTTAATTAGAACGTACCGCGAATGACTCAACGAGTGACTCAATGCATGAATGAATGACTTAACGATTGAGTGACACACTGAAATTGGTTTCCAAACAACAACGAATCCGGAATTTCGGATTTGGGTGAAGGTGGGAGCCGTGAAACCGTGGATCCCTGCGTTTGCAGGCTTCATCACAACGTCACGTGTCACCAGATGAAGAAGCAATAAAACTGCACCGAGTTGCTTACAAACGAAAATGCAAATGCATACCTTTAGGCGCAGTGGTTGGTGCCAGCAGTGGACGTGGTTGTGTTTGTTTGCTTGTGATTATTTTGTATTTGACAAACTTGATGAATGAACAACAACAACAACAACAACAGAACAAAGCCAGGAAACAATGAAGAAGCTCGATGTGAATGTTTCCTTGTAAACCTTGAAACGGACGAAAGGTCGACATGGAGCAGAGGAAAAACTCTAAATTTTAATAACTACTGCTAACTACTTGAAGCATTAAAAGTTTTTAGCTGGAAATCTGAAATAAAAGTGAATTAAATTCTATTCATCGACCACGATCTGCATTCGAATTCTACCTTCATTTCACAGGAAATTCAATGACGTTATTCGGGAAGCTGGAAAAGTGCTGCAGCTCAAAACAAAGTTTAATTAAAATTGTATGAAAGTTTCTTTGAAATGTAAACTTCTTGAAATGAACACGCAACCGGTGAATACCGTCGAGGTGAATAAATGCAAGAGAATCATAATGATTCGTTTTACACATACACACAGGCATTCACACATACATTAAAGCCTTTTCTAGAGATGTACATATGTATGGCGAAAAATAACAAATAGAGTACCATGCATGCATTCAATGTTACTCACTAATTTCAGTATTTATATATTATTAATTAAATATTCTGTAGTATATAGTAGTTCCCTATCCCTATGGGTTCAGTGAGGTTGCGGCGTCATATTTCAGGCAGATACGTATCGATCATTTTCATACAGACCGAGTAGAAATCTTTACAACCGAGAAGTTTAGGCTCTTTCGGTAGATTGAATAACAATTTGAACTGAATTACAAAAAGCTTCTTGTCAAAGGGTGATATCAACTTCATAATCTTGTAAAAATTAGATAAAACCAAAACAATATCGACCGATAATAACATATCGCAATACAGTTAGCATAACTTCGCCCTTCCATCATTCAATGAACTTTACAAAAACCCATTCAAGTTGCACTTAAAAAATGTTGAAGAAGGAACTTTATATAGTCTCATAATTATTTAAAAATATACCATGCTGTTTACTAAGAATATCGATTTTCATGTTCTACGTATTTAGTTATTCCTCTAAAGTTTCTACAAAATTCAACTGTTTAAAATAATTGCATGATTCAAGGGTTCAAGTCTTGGTTTATTAGTAATTCTAATAATAGATTTAAAATGTCACAAAAGCAGCCAAAAACGCAGACTCATAGACTGATGTGGCCCCAGAGAAAGTCCTGGGAAAAATAAAAGATAGTGAAACAAGTAAACACGATTCTCTCATCAAAATTGAATCTTTGAATGGATAGAATGGAATAAAAACAAAGCCATAAACCAACTACAAAGAAAAGCCAAACTGCAAAGTATTTTCGCAAAGCGATGCGATAAATTTTACGAAAGGATTCGAATAACTTCAACGATTCTTTCGATAACGAAAACTTCAGTACTTAATTAATAACTTCAATAAAGCTTACAATTGGTCTGAAATGTAGGTAAAGTCTTGTTAATGTCTGGCTCAACATACAACAGACTTCGCCTGACTGTCTGTCTCTTTGTCCGGCTGTCACTCTGATAAAACACAAATGGTTCTTTGTTTTTTACGATTATACCCAAATTTGAATATTGAAATAGCGAATATATTAAACATAACTTCCAAGTTTTCTAAATCTTTCAAAACAATAGAAGTGTAAATTAAATATTATTATGACTAAGTTTTCGATAAAAAGTACCATAGAATGATATAATGAAAATTATATTCGAAATGTAGCTAATAAATTCTTGTACACTAACGACTTCTTTCCATTTGTGGGAAGAAAGTCTAGATAAAGTAATTAAAGGAATAAAAAATTTAAGAAGAAGATAAGAGATACTCCTATACAGAAAGGAGAGAGCTGAGAAGGAAGCAACCCTAATAGAACCATCCAATCCCAACTGAACGAGGCAAGAACAAGGACAACGAAGCTTGGGATAGGAAAAAACCAACACGCAACCGGAATAGATTACAACTGAAATGGACGAAAGGCGAACTAAAAAAGGAAGAAATACTTTTGGGCTTTAATTATAGAAAAAAGAAATAAATTTGAATCATTAGAATTAAAGGAAATTAAAGTTAAATAAATGATATTTGAATATACGTATTGAATGATATTATTAGTTAAAATAATTATTTAAATTATTAAGTAATATATTCAAATGATTATTTTACTGAAGAACGTTCATTCAGGTCTTAATTATTTCCTGTTTATTTGTTTTAAATTCGACATTGCTTCATTTTACTTATGAAATTTCATATGAAATGTTTTCGTTCGATGCCTTTTTATCAATATTTTCATTTATCGAAAACGAGGCATTGAAATTTGATTTCGTGAGCGCGTGTGTTTATTTATTGTAAATTGTTATCACTAATCGTCAATCCTTTCCATGTTAAAACTCTTTTCATTAATTAAAATAGTCCATAAATCGCTGTTTCCTTTTTCTATTGAATTGTTTTAAACAAACGTTGGAATAAAAATTATATTTGAATAGATTAAAGAAACTATTAAAGTGTTCTTTACGATAAGTGAATCACTTGACTTTAAAGGCAATTAAACTGATAGACTTTCACATGACGCAATTCGATTAAAGTGATAATAATGAAGTCTGTTATTTTTATAGAAACTTTAAAAGTCGTAAGCAATTTCGCCTTCGTTTAAATTTATTTAATTTATTTCATTATCCCACTCGTTTGTTTTCAATATTGTTTTGATTGTGTTTTTCTTGGGTTTTATCGAAATAAAAGATAAAAATAAAGATAAGTTATGCAAGTATAATCATCAGACAGGATTCGTTTGTCACAATTTACGACCTTGAAATGTACTTTCTTCACCAAATAAAATAACAAAAACCGAACAGCAACAGCAACACAAGAATGAAGCAAAGAATTATCAAATTAAACCCCAAACAACAATAAAACGAAGAAAACACATATTTCTTCTGCTTTTACATATATCTTATACAAGAAAATGGGATCCAATATCGAAAGGACATTCAAGAAGCACTCCTCAACCATCCACACAGCAAAGCAACGAATATCACCCACACACAGAAAGGCACACCGACAGACGACACTCCCACCAATGAAGAAGCGTCGCAATGTTCTCATCGTGATAAACAGTTTTCCTTGTTGGCTTTAGCACACTGCAGTGTTGCCACATAAACAAAGAAGCTTTGTGTCGTCAAATTTTATGAAAGCAAAGCAAACAGTGACGCATCAAGGAGAGTTCCCTTCGGATGAGTACAGTTATTGGCGTCATGTATCTGTAAACGAGGCTTGATAAGAAGCCTAGGATCGTCTGTGAACGCCTGTGCTTTGGAGACCTTCAGGTATGTCAACCTCTCTCCAATAGATTTTCGATACCCTTCGATAGAGCATGTACCTTATATAGTATGTACCGTAAGAAGGTAAAATACCCTTTTATACGAATCAATTAATAATCTCCGCGTTTATTAATTCCAATATTTTTATTGAATCTTTTTGGAGGATTTCTTCTAATATTCGTCTTGATATTAATTTTTAAATCCATATTTCTTTAAGGTCATTTTTTTAACCCTGTAAAACCATTGAGTTTATTTAAAACATCCATTCTATAACAACATTTTCGCCATTCTCCACGGACTCTACAGAGTATTGACGCTCCATCGATTTCTTTGCTCAACCCTTACGTATCTTTTTCTATTTTCTTTCTTCGGTTTTGTTTTTCCTTTTTTTTTTTTATATCTTAAACATCCTTCAGGAAATTAATGGGTTCTTTTTGTTTCCCGTTTTCATGTTTTTTTCTATTAAATCAACAACTTTAATCAATCCTTTCAAGGCGTTTTTCAATCTTTACACTATACTAATATTAATACTTTATAGACCTATAAAAGAATGGGTGTAGCTTGTCGCCTGTTAGCAAATATGAAGTGGAAGGAATTTAAGAATAGCCTCGACACTTTTTCTACTTCCTCTCCTTTCTTTTCTTCACTTTTGCACTTGTTTTTCTCTGCAAAATTCTCCTGTCTTCTTGTTTTCATTTCGAATTAAAATATTTTGCTACGTGCTGAGAATTTTATCAAATTAGTTTTATGCAAATTTGTTTACGAAATCTACTCAACATTCGCACATACATTTTTTTATAGATATGTAACTACAGTTATTTTATATATATTTCGAGTGTATTCGTGTCGGTGATTTAAACTGATTTAAGGAGAAAAGTTGAAAAGTAGTAAAAATATACTAAATTCATAATAATAAATCTTCTTCTAATTCTTCTTCATCCCCGTCGACTTCTTCGAAAGTCACTTAAATAAAGCGATTATGTGTGTTCGTACGTACTTCATCCGAAACTATAAAGTTTAAAGTACGTGGAAATAAAGTGTCAAGTGGAAAATTCGTACAATGGATGTGAATGAGTGAAACAACTGACATCAGGTGTGACCGAGATGTGTGTTAATATTTGCCTTAAAAGGTGTGTAATTTTGCCTTGGAGAATATCCTTTCTACTTCATATAGAATTTCACTTAAATATTGTGTATTTTGGAATGGAAAATGTAAGTGTTTAGACAGCCATAAAAGGTAAAAAGGTTTAGCAAAAGAAAGACCGCATAAAACTAATGAATTAAGGTTTACTTTTAAACCGAAAAGCTCTATATAAATACCATTATTTCCACCAATTTCCATCAGATTCTTCTAAACTGTTACAATTTTACATTTCGACGTTGCTATTGCTCGTACAACGCCCTCAGATACATATTATAATGCTAAATCGACATTAATCCTAGTCTAATCAAAGGATCCACTTAATTTCTTAACTGCGACTACTTATAGTCAGAGTGACAAGCCAATTGAGCATCGACCCACATGACAAGGACACGGGACATAACAAAGTTCGATGGTTTCAGTAGACAAACAAATGCCCGAAGGCTGCTCAAACAAACCATTCCATGGATTTGTATTTCTGCGACACTTGTGCTAATTACAAACAGAAATCGAACAGACGGCAATATTTAAACAGATGATAATTATAGCCGATGATGTTTCTCTGACATCGTTATTTGGCTATCGGTGATAATCTAATGGCTGCTTAGTGCGAAATCATGCAAAATTAAGTAGTTATTATAGTCAGCCAAATGATTTATTGTGGACGACAATAACAAGAGCACCAACAACAACAACACATACTCTAATAATGGAGAGTATAGCATCAATTGAGCTTTAAAATGGATTACTTGAGCACGCTAACAAAGCCGTAATTTTATATATATTTCCAGTGGTATTAATTAAACAAAGGTTTCCTAAAATACGTTGTTCATCAAAAATCAAAATACTCAGCTTTCTATGACCGTTAAAAGTATGCAACCTACACCCATTTTAAGACTATCCAAACTATGACACTAGAAGGTATCAAATGTATTTTGTCTACTTCTCTAATATTTTACCTTTCGCTGTAGAGTATAAAAACATCCTTAGGTCATAAAAGGACTAAGCTAAATTGCACGTAAATTTGAGCATATGTCAAATTTGGAGAATTTCTTTAACTTCTACCACAAAGGAAGAAATCTTTAAAAGAATTAAAAACATCGATTTACAAAAATAAAGGAAGAAAAAACCAATTTATTGGCACAAATATTGGCAAAAATTTCCCACGGTTTCTGCCTGTGATACCTTTTTTTGGCCTCGATGTTCGTTCGTTTTTAGATGCTTGATAAAGTCTTAACTCAAAAAAAAACCGAACGAAAATTAATTCCACAGAAGTGGATATGGCTAAAAATATTATCGGTCTCCACCAGTGATTTCAATATATTTATTGCTTCTTTATTCTTTGGAATTAGTTCCGCATGCAAAACTATATTTTTAGTTCTTGTTATATACTCGGCCATACATGAATGAATACTTTTTGTCTGGTTATTCGCACAGTCGTTGCCAAGGAATGGAGATATGCGAAATAAACATAATGAAATACGCAACGTGGTCCGAGCCAAAATTTGTTGTTTTTCTAGTTTTTTTTTTTTTTGAAGAGTGGGTCTTAATGACGCGCGAAATTTCAGCCAACTGAAAATCATTGTGACAGTTTCACGGAAGATTATTTTTGTTACGAAGCAAACTAAAAAAAGTTTTTATATACACATCTGCTAATAAATAATATTTGGCGAGACAGTGAAACTAAATTAGTTTAACAAAGGCTATTATTAAAATTGGTGATATTAAAACTATGCTTAAACAATATTTTATATGACTCAACGCAACTTTATTTCTTTCTTGATATTCTAATTTCTGGAAAAACAGATTTTAAATCATACAAAATTTAATCGTCTAGACAAAAATTACAAAAAAAAGTGCTTTACTTTAATTGTATAAATAACCTTACTCAAATCAGTTGCCAATTAAATAATAGAAGGTTTATAATTTATTTAAAGTGCAACCAGCTGAATAAAAGTCAAATGAGTAATCAAATCATTGGGGGAAATTATTGTGGTTTTATAGACAAGAAGAATGTTTATAATTGACAATTCTACTGTGAAAAATTGAGATCCAGTGGCGCATTCCAAATCACCTCCCAGATAATAAGTCAAAAACAAAATCAGAGGTATGCGAAGGAACACATTGTAAAATACCTCAGAAATGTCAAAAGAAAAACCGTAAAACTAAAAAGAATATGTATAAAAAAAGGAAACGAAATTGAGATAAACGTGTTCGAAATTAGGTTTGACAGTAGCTACATGTAGAAATATGCATGTAACTGTCCAAAACTATCAACCAAAAAAACCGAAAAGAAGGAAAATACCAACAGAAAAGAAAGTGATAAAAATTAGACAATCAAGCAAACAGTCCGCCAACTGCAGGACGATGACGTATTTTTCCTTTTTGTTTTTGGGTAACCATGATATATACATACATGTCTGTATCTGAGTATGTATCCAGGTTCAAACCCAATGGAAGTATCCTGTTACTTATCTGAAAACAAACTAAGAATTCACAAAATCATAGCAATGGCGCTACTTTCATAGAAATGGTGTTACAAATCTGTTAACAAAAGACATAAAAATGACACTATAAATAACAACGAAGAAAGATCGTCCATTTGATAAAAACCAGCGTCTAATTCTGTGCATAACTTCTACTATACTTTAGTCAACCTCAGTTAAAACAACGGACAAACGAACAACATAAAAACTAAGCTAATCTGTCAGACCGACAACGAATTTAATAGATGTCCAGACAGACTCATGACTCATACGGCGAAGTGAATTAGTTTCTTCCTACGATGGGATAATAAAAGTGACAGGTGCCGGAATTTTATGGCTCGTGTTCTTTTGGTACATTCCCAAAAACATGGGGCGGAACATTGTTGGCGCTGGACTTGGTTGCGGTTGTCACCAGGCCCACACCCAAGCCTGCTTGCAGTCAATTATCAGCTAATACACGAATAAACTTTATCTTTTTTTAAACATAAAGAAATTTCCTTATTCAATTGCCTTAGCAAAACTGGGTATTTTTGGGTGATCTATAATCAAAATTGACGTAATGTAGCAGCAATAAATTTGCACAATACGACTAACATCAAAGCGCAAGTCTCCAATGATCTATTTGGAGCTTACTGCGGAACCTTTTCACCTTTTGAACTTATGTCCATTTCAAAACAAAACCCAAAAGCAGCGAGAACCAAATTATATCGCAAGACAGAGAGAAAGAGTGATCCAATAATGCGTTTAGCTCTTCAAAAGCGAATATAAATGATTAAATGCAAATTTTTCCGGCAGAATAATAAGTGAAGAATAAAAACAGAAATACCAAAAGCTCCTCTTTCCGTAAGCGGCAACATTAAAACTTTATCCAAGTAGAAATTTGCTAGAGCCAAGTAAATTTGCGTTATTGTTTTTGTTGATGTTGTTTAAGAATTTTTACAAGTTGCAGATTATTTGCACTCATAAATTAGAGCGCTGCACATAAATTAAAGCTAAATTTCGCACAGCTGTTTGGCTGTGAACCATGCTTTTGTTCCTGTAGTTGGAGCTGTTTTTGGTTTTGTTTTTGATGGTGGCTGCTAGGCTCATGGAAGCATTCAAGATGCCAAAAACGTTTACATTAACATAATAAAAGCAGCATAAAACCAAAATTAAAAGAAGACGAAGAATAATGGTGGCTAGTGGAAAGGAAATATCCAGGTAACGATTATAAGGCGGAAGAGAGATGAGGAGAATCGGTAAAGAGCACCTCAAAAATATGCTAAACTAAAGTAGATTGAATAACAGCTGCAATGCGGCGAAGGAAGCTTTAACTGGGGATCAATAACATGGCACAATATTCGTAAAATGACGACAGCTGAAATGGTGCAACAGAAACACATGTCTTTTGCGGCATCTCCAGCGCCAACTGCTGCTGGCTGCTATTGTGCTGACCTGCAGAAAAGCAGCTGTTCAAATTAACCACGCCAAGTTTGTTGCTAATCAAGCACGACAGCGACGAAAACGACAACAACGAAACCCAACGAGCCCAAGTAAATAAAATCCTAATAAAATGCAAGTAGATGCAGCAGGAGGAAAAAAGCTGCATACTAGAATTGCTTGAATTGACCCAGATATGAGAAGAACTGCTGGGGAACTGCCACCAGAGGAAAATAATGCTGAAGCATTCTTCAGCGACCGCGTAGCAACAGAAACTCCACGTCTCAAGTTGCGATGAACTACTTCGCTGACAAATAATTCTATACATCCTGGATACACACTGGAAACAGCACAGATTTCTTTTTCTACTCTTCACATGTTTTTGATCTTACATAAACCTGTAAAGTGCAGATGGGATGAGCACGAGAGGAAGTGCAGCAGTGGCAACGGGAGAAAGGGAACGACAAACGAGAGTGAAAATGAGAAAATAACACATAATAACAGAAGTTGACTGGGTTGGATAACTGTCTCAGTTGGTTGGGTGGTTGGTTGGATGTCATGTTGGTTGGTTCGTTCGTTTATTGCTTTGACGTTTAGAAGCAACTTGCAACATCACCATCATCGCCGCGACCCAATTAATAAAATAATACGAGCTTAGAAGAGACATAAAATGCTAGAATATGACAATTTTCGATTGAGCTAAAAACCGAGAAACAGATGGAATGTATAAAGAAAGATGGAGAAAAAGAAAGATGAATTAAAAACAGAATATTAACAGCAAATATGAAATGGAACAATCAACACGATATGTGAATAGAAGGAGAAGCTTTGCGGAAAATAATGTGGACAATAGAAGTATTTCCATCTTAATCTGCATTGTTCCTTTTGTAATCATTTTAAAACTAAAGTTCTTAAAAGGTTTAAATAATAAAAATAGGAAAATTATGAGTAAAATGTAAAACGCATAAAAGCACATAAAATCATGCTAATCTATAAAATACATTTAATGTGTACACTTTTTTATTTCCCATATGGTATAGTGGTTAGGATATCATCTTTTGTAAGGAAACTTGTCAAGTTAGTAGCCCTCTTTTCCTCTTAGAGGATCAGATTATATTATGGATTAATTGCTACAATAACTTCTTAAATATACGTGTAACTTACTGCGAACACTGAAGACGAATGTCCATGTGTAAGGTTCCATTTTAGAATAATTATTTCGCCAGTCCACCTTTGGTCAAACTTTATTTTGTGTAACTTTACTAAGTGAACCTTTCTATTAAATACGATGTTTATTTATGGATCACTTTCGGGCCATTCCCACTATATTACTATGTTCGGAAGTAAAAGTAATACTCAAAATTCTACTTTGTTATTCTGATAAGTTCGTGATAGGACTCCAGGTTTTTAACCTCTGTTGAGGTCGTCAATAAAGGCTTCCATCAATTATGAAAAAGCTTTTTCTTATTTTTATTTATAACCGGAAATCTTTTCTATTTGCCTTACTTCGCATCTTCTCACCTCTCCGCACTATAACCACACCTTCCTCAATGATTTCTTGTCACGCGATACAAATTAAAAATTCAACATGCGCCTCAAAATAAACGGAAGGAATCGTAAAATATCCATGTATACGACTACTGAAAGTAAGTAGCTTTCTTGCTGAGTAGATTAGTGTTTGTTTGGATGTGTGTGCGGATGTGTGTAAAGGAAATAAATCATTCAACTTTCAGCTTAAATTTAAAATCTATGCAATTTTCGGAACGGTGGCCCACCGCCATCAACCCGCCAACACATTGAAATAATGTCAACCTCTAAAAATAAAGTCGAGAGAATAACTCATGCCTTATAAGCGAGGGTGTAAATAGCTGAAGGGATAAAAATGCTCCAGATTTTAGATTAAAAAAGGTTATAACTCTTTTTTAAAACAAAGTAAAGTCGCATGTGCGAGAGGAAGTGAAAAAAGTGGTATAGCAAAATGAAAAAGAAGAAGGATTAGAAGAAGTACACGACGAAGACGAAGGAAAACAAATGGATAAAGAAGGCAAAAAGAGTTGAGGGTTGTTAGTGTGTTTTATGGTGAATTTTTTATAGGACTTTCCGTTGAGTTGGGTTCTTGGAATTGGATATTTTTCAGGTTTGGGTCTTCTCGGTTTGTTAGCTAAGCCTGAGCGTGAATATTTAACCTTATTACAAGTTGAATAGAGAATCAAAATGTTGGCCACGTCTAGTTTATGGACCGAAATTGGCAAAAACATTCGCAAAATTTCAAATAAATTAGCGTAATAAATCCTGAATAATATTTAACTTTGTTACGTGTCGTCATAGAGTTTCCTTTATCTTCTCCTCAATTTATATTTCTTTTTTTGATTTATGTGAAATTTATGTGAATAAAAGCTATCGATTGAAAGGAGGAATCGAAATTTTATTGCTTTCTTCCAAGATTTGTCAATTTTAAAGAAAATGAAAATCATATTAGTTTCTCTTGAGAGCTAAAAATATAAATAAATGGGAAAATTCTAAAGCTCAAGGCTTAATTATCCTCCTCAAAATTCAATTTCATTTAATGACTGTCTCAGCTTCAATTAAAATGTAAAGAAAAACCCTCAACAACAACCTTTCAACTTCAAGTGAAAAACAGATGAAAAAGTTTTACGCTTTTTTCAAAAAATACACCAAACAAACAATTAAAAATAAAGTTCGAATCGCTACTTTTTTTCTACAGTTTTTCACCACTTCAGGATTAATCAAAGCGAGTGCTGCCAACAACATTTTCACTATACACACAACGCACGATGAATGCGCCGTTGTTTTTAAGCGGCGTCGAACTTCCTGTGCACAGCCGACGAAGCTGTAAGTTTTTATGTTTATTTTGTTGTTGTTGCTTTGTTTGTTTGTTTCTCTGTGAACGTGACGTTGGTGTTGCCGTTGCTACCTTCTTGTAGGTGTTGCTGTTGTTGTTACCGTTTCCAATGCTATATCAAGTGCAAAATGTGTCAACATCCACGAATGAGAATGGAGCCTTTCACGCGAAAAAATGTGAACGCGTTTGTTACTTTGTCTCGATACAGAAAGTAACAACAGTAAAAAAACCGTCATCGATTAATGAGAAGGATCGCCATCGACAATTATGTTCTTGATTTTAGGTACCTTGAATTTCCCTTTAAAGCCTTTGCAAACATCCTAAATTCAATGGAATGCGATTATCAAATATCCAATTAAATTTAGGAACAATCACACTCAGCATTTCTTTCCACAATCGACAACAAACTGTTTCATCATCAGAGAGATTTATTGGAATTCTCTAGGCGTCTGTTTGTCCCGAAAATAAAAAGCTTTCAATGCAAATCGACTTCTTCACTTCACTTCGCACCGATTTCCACTCTGAATCAATTGTTATTTATAGCGCCTAGCGAGAGCGACAAACAAACGACGAAGTTACGTTTCCTTATGTCCAAATTGTGCAATGGTGAAAAAGCGACGACGTCGTGACTTCTGTTTTCAGCATGGGGATGTAGCTCAGATGGTAGAGCGCTCGCTTAGCATGTGAGAGGTACGGGGATCGATGCCCCGCATCTCCAAAGTTCTTTTTTCTTATTTTACGTAATAATAAAATACCTGTTCTACGGAGCATTTTTTATAACTTCAGAAACACTGGAGGAGGACTATTTTCCTTCCTTTTATAAAACCACAGAAAGTATACATAGGTTCACCTCTGGACGGTATTATTCATAATATTTTTGGTGATGCTTACCTGAAAATAGAAGAAGATAAAGAACAATTTAATTAATTTATAATAATTCTTATTTTCTTATGCTTATATTAATTATTATTATTGTACAACATAAAGAAAATACGAAATAGAAGCCTTTAAATGAACTTCTTTGTTAATTGTTATATTGTCCTTTTTCTATTTTTCTTAGTTCTTATTATTATTGAAATTTAGAGAGCAATTAGAGAGCAGAATGGGACATTCCATTCCTCTTCCTGCTCTCTACTTATGGTATTTTATTGATTATTATTTGTCAAATTACGTAAACATGTAGGGACAAAATTTTCCAATTAAAATAAGTGCAGCCATAAATGATCGATTGCATTCAATTACATAATAACAATAGCCCAACAACAGAGTGAAAACTTGTGATATAATTGAATTCAGAACAACTCTTTTTTCTTCAAGACCCTGATACAAATTCTACTGAATACTCGACACGTGGTAAGAAGGAAACTTCGTATGAATCGTCATTGTCACCTCATTTTATGCACGTGTTTTGTCGCCAAGAAACCATTTCAAGACCGCCCACATACAGACTTCTCATAGAATAATCATTTCAATGTGGCAGCAGTTGAATATTCGACCATCAAACGCAAAATTAAGAAGCAGCAAAACATCAAAAATAAAATAAGAAATGTGAAGAAGGTGGAAAAAGTTGGATATGGCTTGAGTAAATTATTAAAAAGAAATGACAAACTGGAATCAGACAACTCAAATATAAAGAGGGATCAGAAATTGCATATAATCAATATTTCAAAGACTGTAACGAGAAAAACAGGATCTCGAAAGGAAGCGAAAAGTAGGTGCAGATGCAGAGGAGAATCCTAAATGCTGAAAGTGCAATGTTCCCGAGGAGAAGCTAAATTAAATTGAGCACAATCAAGGACTGGAAGCAAGTTGAGTAACTAAGCCGATTGTGTTTGTTCTTTGTACCCAATCGAACAGAAATGGAATCGTAAAAAGTAGCCGATGGAAGGGAAACGACGTGGGCAGGAGCAGGAAACGCAGCCCGCCGAGGGAGCACAGCAACAGGACTTAAAATCCAAGGTTTAGTGAAGTGGAACGTTGCAAAGAGCAACTGACGACTGCAGCTGCTGGAAAATAAATTAATTTGAATATTTTATGTTTTCATTGTCTGCTTTGAAGTTCAGAGTTTGGAGATGACGTGGATTTTGCTTAGGTTCAGAAGACCCGGGAATTTGTTTTATATAAAATAGAATAATAATAATATAATTATAAAGGTCGAAAATCACCTGTCCAACCGATCAACTTGATGCGTGCGCCATTGAAACTTCTTCAGTTCTTATTTTCCTCTTGTTTTTGATTGTTTTTCGCAGTTTCTTAGCTGAAGTGAACCGAATTAACTTCACCAAGGAACCAAGGTAATAAGTAACTAGCTACATGCGGACATCTGTACAAATTGACTTTCATTTATGGCACAAACGAGGCACGAGACCGAATCGAAGGGGACCCAAAGAAAAGAAAAAATCTGCGCCTTCAGTTGACGGCGAAAAGTTTCCGTTTGTTGTTGTTGCTTTCGCTGTTGTAGTCACGCTCTGCTGCTGGCGATGGCGATGGCGATGGCGTTGACGATGCTTTTCTATTCTGCAGCAAAGTTTTTGTTTGACTTTTATGCTTAGAAATTGACACATCGTCCATTGTGCCATTGGCGACATCATCCGAGGACCCGCTGTCGTCGTCATAGTTTCAATAGTTGTCGCAGTCGTTGCGACCGATTCAATCGCATTCAGTAATTCGAGGGGAGGCGAGAGTGGTGCAGAAACACGCGCGGATGCACAAAGTTCGATGTCACGAGGAGTTTTATGCTCTTCAGTACATTTCGTGTGTTAATGGCTTTGGTTTTGTTTCCTGCCAATTTCGCTTTAAGCTACTTGAGCTCGGAATGGATTTAATGGCAATTTTTATGGCAATTTTATGGCATAAAAACAACAAGTTAATATTGAATTTCCCTTAGTTATATTTCCACAAAGAATTTCATTCTTTTCCTAACTTAATTAAGAGTCATTATACTCAATCTTTGAAGATTTCGCCAACTTAACTCGCTATAAAAAGGCCACCAATAAAATTACGCAAAACAACGTCTTAATGACGCTAGAATCCAGATTAAGTTGTTGTTGTTGTTGCTGCTGTTTGTGTCCTTTCGACATGCTGCCAAAATTAATGCCAAAACTTTAGCAATTTTCAAATTTAACACGCGTTGAAATAAACGAAGAGGACGTCGACGAGAGAAGTTGCGTTGATATGAGCAAAAATAAAGTTTGTGACATAGTTTAAGGCACTATAAAAGGCGCTACAAACTTGAAAAGTGAATAAAAATTCATGGACTGATTATTGAAATATTCATGAAAATTAATGTGATGTGTATTATGAGTTTTTATATGAAATTTTTACTTTTCTTGAATTATTAAAGTTTTGAATTGCATTGGTGTAATATTTCGATCAAAAGTGGGTCAAAAATAGACCAAAATTTGTATTGAATACGCTATAAATTATTATTTAAGGATATTCGAATATTTAATAATAAATAAAATAAATAAAATCAAGCTTAGAAGTAAATTAAATGCACGAAATTCATTTCAATAAACGTTTATGTTTTAGTCTAGCGGTGAAAATGTGGTTTGTGGCGCCCAAAAACACACTTTAAAATGCCGTTTGCTGTATTTGCTCATGCAACAATTTCATGGAATCATTTCATTAGTAATCACATAAACTAAATACCAGCGCAACTATAAACCAAATGAGCTCTGATTTGGTTTGGAAGGAGGAGAATGAGGAGGACGATACATCATTTCGAGCTGCCTTCATTCGTGTTGCTAGATTTTCCCCGTAGCATAGTTTTAGGCACTTGAATCTACGCCACTCGAATTTGTAAACACAAAAGTGCTACGCATATTTTATTTATTATTTAATTAAAATGCAAAACAAACAAAAAAGAATGAAATTCAGTTTGTTGAGGATTTCTTTTGTGGATTTACATTTACATAATAAACATTTTAATACATTCTACGTGAAATTTGTATTATAATTTCGCTATTATTGCAGAGATTTTTGAGTAGCCACTAAATAAAGTATGCTTCGTTGGGATTTTCCCTTAAAAAGCCCAACCGACGGATTTTAATTAGTTCGATGCATTTTGGTTGTTGGTCGAAAAGCTAGAAACTTTTTTTGATCATCAATTAAAAGTTTTAATGAACTTTTACAGCAGGCGGAGTTTTGATTATTGAATGAAATTTGAAGGTGAGTGAAGAGTTTGGAGTGAAAGAGGTGAATAATAGCAACAGGAATAACCGAAAAATGATGCACGAAATTACAGCAAAATCTGCAAATTTTCAAAAATAATTTTTAATCCTACTTTTCTTGTTGTTGTTGTATGGAAATTCTCTTTCAGTCACTTTTAATTTCTTGCTTAATTCCAATCAAATCACTTGCAATCTTCTTTTTCTGCAATTTCTGCGTTTTTCCCCTCTTCCTTTTCACTCATTTCCCTCCTCCATTTCCCTGTGTATAATAAACACGAAATTGCATTTGGGGAACGCGATGAAACTTCTGCTGTTCGACTGTTTTAATCAAATTTATTAATTATTCCATGCGAATGCAATGAATTTTCTTCACTCAACGCAACGCAGCGCAACGCAGCGCAACGCAACGCAAACGCAAAATGACGTAACCACGATTTATTTGACGATTGCAACCAACAACAACAACAACATTTTTAATATTAAAGTGCAGAAACTTCGTATAACGACGTAATTAAATCATAAATTGGAATTCGTTTGCACGGTTTTCAGTAGCTTTTATTTAATAATGATATAAAAGAGTTTACAACAAACCATTTCCAATAAAATTGCTGCTTATTAAGCTACAATGAATTAAAATCGAACCATTGAAGGATATTTAATGTGTGATCTAAAGGAAATTTTTTTTTAAAGTCTTTTTTTTAGTGAAACAGCCTGCTCTGTTAAATATTAAATTGATCTTCTGTTAACGTAAAATGCACTCTGTTAATGCTCTGTTCTCCTGTAATTTTGCTCTGTGAAGTGGTAATGCTGTGTTCAGTGAAGAACTGTTAATGTTAACTCCTACTCTGTTAATTGGTGATTCTATGTTGAATTGATCTTCTGTTAATGTTAACTTCACGCTCTGTTAAATGCGTCACAGTTCAATGGAAGTTCTGTAAATGTTATTTTCATTATCAGTGCACTGCGTTTTTCGTGTGCGTTTTACGCTTGCTTTTACTTTAATTGTTCATTGAAATGAATTTTGCACTATAAAAAAATCTACAAAAAAATTACCATTCAAAGTTTAAACTTATTAAATTTTAAAGCATTTCTATTTTTGAATATTCGTGCATAAAAAAGCTTTTCCCATAAAAAACAGTCTTTAAAAGCAAGCTTAAAAACATCAGTCGCATGGAAAAATAATTTTTTACTCTTCTTTGTTGTCTGCTTTTGTTTTTTATGGATAAAGTGACAATATTTCGAGTGAAAAACACACCAACGAATGAAGCGAACGACGCCAAGCTGCGAAATAAAACAAAAAAAAGTCAAAAAAAAAAAGAAAATAAAAGAAAAGAAAAGAGAAGCACCCAGAAAACAAAAAAAAAAGAGGCTTGCGGTAGGTTATGGTTGAAAGTTAAACAGATGATTGCGATATACACACCCACACACACCCACACTCATACATTCGCATGCGAATACGCTTAATAAACAATGACATTTAGTAGAATAAAAATCAACAAGAAACGGAAAACGAAACAATGGCAAAATTAATTAAACAAAAAAAGAAAAAGGGAAAAAGCAGTCAGCATCTTTTCGATGTTCGTATGTAGTTATTTACAGAGCAAATATAAATGAAAGCGATTAACGAACGTTAAAAGTATCTGGCAATCAAGCAACACAACAATAACGAAGCTTATAACGAACTTCTACTTAATCCAGTCGCTCAGTCAACAAGCGGCCAGCTTCTCGGAGCCGCCGCCGCCGCCACCGACGACGACGACCATCGGCAGCATCAACGCATGATTTAATAAATAAAAGCAAAAAAAGGCAGGGAAAAACACGAGTCAACAACAGCGAAAGGAAAAGCTTCAAGAGATAAGCAAATAAAACAAATGAAATGTTAAAACAAAAGCATTTTCACAGCCACGAAACAACAGCAGGCAAAACGGGAGGATAAAAGAAGAAAAAATAATAGTAATAATAATAGTAATAATATTAGTAATAATGGGAATACCAACAGCGTCATCAGCAGCAACAACATTTGACTAATTAAAGCCCACGGCAACGACATCGATGGGTTGCATGAGCAACGATGTTGCTTTCGAAAAGCAGTCTAAAAAAAAGCTAAATACAAAATAAAGAAGCAGCAGTTCAAAATGCGTGTATAGTGGGGAAAAAGAATCGGGGAAAAAGGGCAAAAAAAGGAGGGAAAAATAGCAAAATTTAGTTTTAAATATAATAATAAAAGAATTTTTAGTAAGAACGATCAAAGAACCTTTTTTTTCACAATGTTTTTAGTGGGAGAATTTATAAAATTGATTCACTTTAACGTATATTATACATCATCAACTGAATTATCATCAGAAATGTTTGAATTTTAATCATTAAAAACATCAAATTTTTAATTTAAAAATTAGTTACTTTTATATCAAATTTAAATTGCAATTTACAACTGATTTGAGTTATTATTTGAATGCTTCACTGCAATCAACCGCGTAATAACTCAAATAAGCAGAAATTTTAATCGAAAACCTTCGAAACGACAATATTTTCTTTAATAAATAAGATTAATCGCTCGTCAAACATCACAACGTTTCTTTTTTCACTCCTCTCATTACTTTTTTTTGGATTCTTTCTTTATTTCTTCTGTGTTTGCCCCTCGGCGTGTTGAGGTTATTCAACTCGGAACTCTTTAAAGAGTCTTCTCCGGCGTCACTGTTCCAAAGACTTCTTTATCACTGTTATAAAAGTGATTTCTCTTCGTCACTCTTTCGGGCACGAGGGTCACTCCACTGTGGCCAAAAACCGGGACGTGAAATGTTCATGACGTTTAACCACAAAAATGCATATTTTTCCCCCTTTCAATTTGTTGAAATCATTAAGAATTGAAGCGAATGAGAAGCGTTACATTTGAATTGAATGAATAATAAACTTGCTGAAATAACTTAATTAAGAAATCTCAAATAATTAAAATAACTGAAAAAACAATTGAATAAACAATTAAAAATAATTGGTTCCAAAAGTAATGGAAAAAGTAGTACGAAGAAAAAAGGTGAAATTGAAGACGTTGAAGCAGTTTTTTTATCTCAAAAATATTGACGTAATTTCGCCCAATAAACATTAAATAAGCGACTGTCAAGTGACAATATTTTTCTTCATTTCTTCTTCCCTTTTCTATGATTCTGTTTTCCTTTTTTTCTGATTTTTTCAATTTTCTAGATCTGTCAAGGACTGAAATATTCACAGCAATAAAAACAGTTATCGGGAAAAATCTAGAGGAAATCAATATTATTCAATAAAAAACATTAAAATCACTACCCGCGTCTGTCTCAGTTGCTCTTTATATCGTTCCCTCTCTTTCTCTCCTTCCATGTCTCTCGCTCTCTCTCTTTTTCTCATATCAACATCTCTTAGAACAGTAATAAAAATTTGGCTTTTATCATCATTTTATGAGGACCAAACAAGTCCATAAAAAATAAATTCTCCTAAGGATGCATTTTTATTGTCTCCATAAGAACATAAAATTTTTCATATATATGAATTTATTTAAAAGCAATAACAACTTTTATCTGCACTTTTATGTGAATTCTTATTATTAATAAATTATTTCCTTTTTGGAGGAGTCAAAAAGGATGCAAAAGACAAGAAATTGCATTAAACGTTGTAGTAAAATTGTAAAACTTTTCGGAATAAAATTAAATTTCCCCATAAACTTGATGCTTCCTTCCTACTTTAAGCGATACTTTTATTAGTCGAGGTTATTTTTGAGCATGATTTTTAATTAATTCATGATTTTATTACGAATTCATAATAAACGAATCTTCAGAATTCAATGGATTTTTATAGCTCTAATTCAATATTAATATTAGTAAAATTATTCTATTGATTAGTAGAATGATAAATATTAATATTATTTTTATATTTTCGATGATTTATATTTTTCGTATTATTCATTGCATTAAAGGCATTAAAAGTACTTTTCTTATTATTCTCATTTTCATTACAGATGCTTTTAATAAAGTAGAGACTTTCCAACACTTTTTTGTATTACTATTACTTCAAAATATATATTTCTGTCGTATTATGACGACAAAAAGAAAACCGAAAAGTTCTTTGAACTTGCAGGCGATAATAAAACGCACATTTTCCTTATATTTTTATGTCCGACAGCTACGATTGCTACAACGATTGCGATTAGATTGTGGGCAGTACAGCACAGAAATCAGATAAAGCATAAAACAAACACAGACTCGTATCAATCAAACGAAACCTAATTACAAAAATGTGTTCATTAAATAAGTCACTGTTTGTCACATCACAAATTTATTGACAAATAATCGTCACAGAAGCGTAAAATTTACTTTAAACTTTACACAATAAATAAATAAATAACTGAATGGTTCCAACATTGATTCTAATGCATTGCAATAGGCGAAAAACCCCCAACGCAAGTCAAAAAGCTTAACAAATTGAAACTTAATACTGTCATTTGGTTGTCAAAAGGCATTTGAAAAGTGGTTAGTGGTCAGTGGCTGTGGAGGGGATGCGGATGCGGGGAAGGAGCAGCAGCAGCGATGGAGATCGTGAGTAGAATTACTTGTGGCTGACATGATTTCTGCGTTGACCACAAGCGAAACAATTTGTAGAAGCGTTAATTAATTTGATTGCTTGATTATAAAAACGTCAAAGCGAAATTCTTCCCTCGCGTTGTTTGCTTATTTACTTTCTGTCTCTCTCTCTCTCTCGTTAATTCGCAATTGACAGATGTAGCGGCGAGATACAAACTGAATATGTTGCGTGCTTTTAACACGCATTAACATTTCCATATAAAGTTTCCACGCAAAGTGAATTTATATGTTGATGTCACGCGTCCGTTGAACTTGATTCAATAACAAAAAAAAATATATTTACCATCTGTCGACAATTTTTCCCATGCTGCGCCACATGCAAAGAAAATTGCGACTTTCCATGAAAACTCATCAAGAAATCGCAAATAAAATTTATTATATTTTCGTTATAATTTATGTAAATCTTACGTAAGGAAACAATTAAAATAACAAAAGATCTGCAACCAAGAAATAAAGGAAACATTTTTTTTTTATTTTTCTTATCCTATAAAACTAAGAAAAAATGTCATTTATTTAAAATAAACTTGACATTGTAGAGCTGACAGTGACAATAAAACGCATTGCAACAACACAATAAAATAGACAATACAATAATCAACAATAATAAGAAAAATATCATGGAAAATATAAACGCACACACAACAAAAGAAATAAAATGCATCATCAGATCGGAGAAAACCTTGGCCATAAGTCACAACCTCACAAGTAATAACAACAGCCGTGATTTAATATGCACACTTGGCGTTTGTTAGCATCAGCTGACACTTCACAAACCCAGTCGGAAAATGAGTGCAAATTTTTGAAGTGTATTTTGATCCCCGCCATTACATTTTTTTTTCTCCCGAAATCTCTTAGTTTAACTGGTACCACTTCCTATTAAATAATTAATTATTCGAATTAATTTGGGTCTGACTTGAGTTGGAATATAGATCAATGAGTGACGTGAGTGTAAAGAAGTATCCGAAGTAGAGATACCAAAATTCAGGATAATACAAATATCGAGGTTACTAAGCTTAGAAAATTTACTTTATTGCAGTACTATATTCTTAAGAAATCCATCTGCAATTTTTATAGAATCTATGAAACCATTTCGCTCAATCCAGGAACCTGCTATTGATTATTATAAGTAATCATTGGCCAATAATTGAAATTATTTGATACTCCAAGGAACTATTGGCATTTCCGGGTAAAACGAAGAAAGTTTATAATTAAAAGAACTCGAAATTACTTTAACTACTATTATTTTAACTGTTATTAATATTAGATTATCTACCATTGTTATTATTATTATTATTACTGTAGGCAGTAAAGCACCACGAGCCAATTGATTTATTGTGCATGACCTTGCCTAACCCATATCTAAGCATTTTCTACCACTATTTCAAATGTTATTATTTTAATTGTTTTATTTGAGCTGTTACTAAACTTATACACCTTTTCTGATATGTATTTCTAATGTTTTTTAGCTTGATCAGCATCATATAATATAGGCTCTTTACTGTCATTTCATCTGTTTTATAACAGCAACTTTAAAATTCTATACAATTATTATAACAACTGTTCTTATTTTGTTTGTTATTTCAACTGTTATTATTTGATATGTTATTGAAATTAAAGACTCAGACGCTGATTAACAACAGCCTGTGGTAGCTTCTATTTTCCTTTTCTTGTTTTCATAATGATTCCGTGATCATTAATCGCCATTGTTGAATAACAAACAGTGTTCCAAATACTTTCTTTCAGTGTATAAGAAACATCTGCTTTATTTTTTATTGCGATTATAATGCAGCTCCGTTTCCCATACCCACGGACACTGTATTGTTCGGTCTATCGCATATACGCGATGCGAGGTTATTCAGAAAGAGACAAGAAACCGGAATATAAAATTTTAATTCAACAAAAACTGTGGGCGGCTTTTAAATGCTCACACGCAGAGCAGCTACTTTTTTATTCCATCTCTTGGCAGAAATAACCATGAGCGCAATGATGATTACAGTGATGATGATGAGTGATTACAATAATCACGATGGTGTGATAAATGATTAATTTAATTATTGCACTCTTCGTGCAGGAACAATTAAATTTTCAATCAATTAAAACCATTGGAAATTAAATAATAATTAAATTAAAAGATTTAATGCGTTTAAGCTTCTCATATAAGAATAAAATAAATATTTTTATTATTTTTACCAATTTGAAATGGATTTTTATATACCACAGAAGATTTTTACCGCTGAATTAGGTTCTTTCTTCGGTTTTGTTTTCTTTAATTACAGTTGGTAATAAAATGAACCAATGATATAATTAAATGAAGCATTTTCAAGTAATTTTCATGGTATTTATATTTTTTTATTATAAAAATCAAGATTTATTCGCGAGTCATTAAAATTCAAAAATAACCGTGTCATTATCCAGCTTGCCAATTAAACGTCGCTTTTAAGGAACTTTCTATCGGTGAAGAAACTACGAAATCAGCATAAATTATTAAAATAGGATTAACTATCGCAGAGTTATTTTCCGGAGATACCTACATACATACATCTGATAGATTGTCGTCTAAAATTAAATAGGAAAATATTCAAAACATTTCGAAATTTTCAATTTAAGCAATTGACTATAAGTTCACTGAAGCAAGATTCTCAAGGAACTAAAATAACCAATTCCGATTGATATAAAGAAGAAGGAAGCAGCACACAATTCTGAGTGAGTGACACCTGTGACTACATCCAAGGTCATCCGTAGAGAAAACTTTAATAAATTCACTTAACACCAGGAAGTCTGTGGAATCCAGAAATAAACAAAGACGCTTGCTAATAACGGCAACAATCACACTTCTTGACTATAAAGAGCTGAGTTTTGAGTAAGTTGAGTTTTAAGTGAGGTGAGTTTTAAGGGAGGTAAGTTTTAAGGGAGGTAAAATTTGAGTAACGTGAGGTGAGTTGTGAATGAGGTGAGTGTTAAGTGAGGTGAGTTTTAAGTGAGGTGAGTTTTAGTGAGGTAAGTTTTGAGTGAGGTGAGTTTTAAGGGAGGTATGTTTTGAGTAAGGTGAGGTGAGTTGTGAATGAGGTGAGTTGTGAATGAGGTGAGGTTAGTTATGAGTGAGGTGAGTTTTTCAGTGAGGTGAGTTTTAAGTGAGGTAAGTTCAAAGTGATGTTGAGTGACGTGAGTTTTGAGCAAGGTGCGGTGAGTTTTAAGTAAGAAGAGTTATAAGTTTGGTGAGGTGAGTTGTGTGTTAGCTGTGGTGAGTTATGTGAGGTGAGTTTTAAGAATTATTATTTTATTTAATTTAATTTTATTTATTTTATTTAATTAATTTTTGTGTTACGAAAATGTGTTAAAAATGCATTGTAATTGGTTTGCAACAGATTCGTCAGCGTCATCAAATAAGATTTTGGCAATGGGTGAAAAATAATTTAAAGGGGGGAAACAATGCATATGCCAACAACAACAACTTGCTACGCTTAATTAATCATCAAATCAACGCCGAAAGGAATCATTCTGAAGCAGCATCAAACACTAATGATGGATGCTAAAAGGAAACAAAGATGATGATAAGATTTGCGTAACTTCATGAAGGCTGGAAGTGGTAATGCTGATGATAATGATGATAACACTGATTATGGAGTTTACTAAAATGCAGATAAAAACATGATGATGATAAGAATCGTGTTAAGTAGATTGAAGTTAATTCTGAAAATGATTACAGTGTTAAATAGAGAACATTATCATAACGATGATGACTATAAAATTGTAGCAAATAATTGAAATTACGATGATGCCGTTATTAGCCTTGGTTCTCATAAGACTTAAGATTCTTGTGTGTCCCCAGTTGGCAAAAGAGTTGCTCTTACTTCCGACGGTAACTTCTTCAATTAATCCAGATTTTGAGACGATGCGGAAGTTTCATTTGTAAGTCTCTAAAAATAAGAATTAAGATAGAAAACCTTTCTTCCGTTCCCTGAAGCCAATAGCTATAATTTCTTTATTCCCCAATTAGCTTTAAAAGTTGATTCATTACTTCAAAGTCAAAATATTTAAGAATCTTTTCGAAGCGTTGGGGGAAAGTGCAATTTTTCAAACATCTGCTCTCCTCTCCCGTCATCTCGAGCTGAACGCTTCACCGCCGACTATTAATCAAAACGATTATATTTAAAACGATTATTCATGTTTATACTATACAGCAACATAGACGACTATGCATTAATCTGTATCTCGAATTAGTCACACTTCACGGAGTTTGTGGCGAATGATTTTTCTTCAACTGAAATTGAAATTTTCACATTAAAGAATTTTCCGGCGCATTAAATTGTAAAGCGCCAGAGGCAAATCATGAGTAGCTTTGGCTAATTTAAGTCCCACAAGAGTTCCTTGCAGTGTTGTGTGTGTCATGAATGCACTTCGATGGAGCGTTCAAGTTACACACCCGACCCAAAAAGTAACTAAGCAAAAAATCCCAACAAGTAATCCTTTAACACTAACATCAACATCGACATCAACAGCAACAAAAACGAACGAAAACAACAGCCACCCATCCTCCAGTGATGATGAGTTGTTCTTCTGGTCGCTGTCGCTGTTGCTGTTGTTGTTGAGTGCGTGCTGAAAATTTTCCCATCAGAAGCATATCTACGCCTATGGTGAATAGGCAGGCCGCCAAAATAGATGGCTGCATAGATTGAGTGTACACCGACAGGCAGAAGAAGAAAACGAGCAAGAAATAGAAGCCGCATTAAAATCCATTGAATAGGAACGAAGCAAAGAGTCGTCTGTTGTTGGCACAGCTGCTAATACAAATGAAGTATTGTAAGCGGCCGAGGGGGGCATGGAACGGGTGGCGGGGGTCTTCTGCTGGTGAGCAGAGGGAGGCCAAGGCACCATTATACCATGTAATTACCAACAATACATAATTACAGAGTCAGCCAGAGCCAGAAACTGTTGCCAAGCTGGGTCAATTATGGATGAGGAACTACGGGGAATCGAGAACTGGAATTGGAACTAGGAGTAGTGCTGAACCAAAGACGAGGTTAAGTGTAACGAACAGAGCGATAAAGTCTCGTTAGGTTCGTTCTAAAAACGAACGTTCTACTGGGAGCCACTCGATGAATGACCAAAGGCCATCAAACTCTGGCAAAAGGCAAATGCAATACGACGGATAGAACTGAGCCGGACCGGTCAATGCGACGCTGTGCCGGTCTCTTGGTCTGTCGGCCCGTCGATGGTGCGGCAACCAACTACAAATGAAACGCACGAAAATTGCAAAACAAGTTGAAAGCAGACAACCTGCCGAAAGACATGCAAAAACCTTCTCGAACCTCGTAGCGAAAAGAATTAAAAACTGTAAATTCTGTGGATACGTTTTGAGTACACCTTCGCTAGGCGGACTCCGAAGACACCTTTCGGTGAATAGCTGCTGCTCGGTCGCCCCTTCCGGCAAAAACAAATTTTAAGATTCAAGAAACGTTTTTGCGGCGACATTAGAAATGGTAAATAAATCAAACCGTGAAGAAATAAAGATTATACCTACTCTTAAGTGGACACTTAAGCACCAAGACGCTTAAATTTAAAACTTGGGAGGTTGTGGTGCGTGTCGACTGCGTTGCGAAGTTCTACAAAGGAAAAATGCAACTGGAATTCGCTCACTAAAACTTTTTAATATCCCAGTTTTAAAAGAACACTTATATAGAACTTTTTTGTAGCTCTATAGCTCTTTCTACTCAAAGCATCAGGTATGCGGCAAAAGAATAGAAGGAAAGGCTAAAAGAAAAGCCGCAAAAAACCAAAAACACGACCACAACAACAACAGATAAATTAAAGGATAGCTTAGCAAGAAAAATAAAGCTAAACTTAGACACGGTTGTGCCTGAGGCGGCAGACATAAAATTAGCAACAGTTAAGCTGAGCAGCATGAAAAGTCTGACGGACAAACAGACTGACGCACAGAATGTGCTGGAAATTCTGAAAATACAAAAATCGTTCAGCTGGTTAAGCTTAAATGCTATTAGTTAGCCAAAGAGAAGGAAATAAATAAAAAAAAAAGGAAAAAGCATGATATTGGGAGAATGAGAATTAAAAAACGCTTGGTAACGGATTCAATGACGAATAAGAGTAGCTTGAAATTAAAAAATTTAACAAACGAGAAACAAATTGCAGAATTGGAGATTATTAGTTCGTTAAATGAGTTCCTCGTTCGCTCCACCAGCGTCAATTAATGACCGAATTAATGTACTTTGAAAACCCGGAAGAGTTTCAGTTCAATTGTTAATTAATTGGAATTAAACTCTTATTTATCCTATAAAGTATAGTCTGTACTAACTAGCCTAATTAATTATAATTTAAATTGTAATAAAGCTATAATAATAATAGTCTGTATTCTCGTATTCTTTAGTCTGTATTGTATTCTTTAATTATTATTAGAACTACATTCGAACTGCACAATTACGCCTGCTGTACTTTCCTTATCTTACCGGGATTCCCAAGACCTATTTTTGTACCTTTCGATAAACTTATTTAATCTTCACGGGTGCAAATCGAATTTGGTTATGATTTTACGCAAGTACGGCCTCAATTCTTTCCAGAATCCTCGGTTTTATACTCTATAACTCTTTCATCGACCTTTTTTGTTTTGGTGAATTGCTTTGCTTTATTATAACATGTGTTACTCTACCCCGCATTCTGTTAGAGATGTAATATCAATGATTTACCCGTAAATATAATCCCAAATGCCGGTCCCAACATTCGTTTGGGGCACAAGGGACCAGAAATTCCATCCCAACCCCAAATTAGTCAACCCCATTTAAAAGTTCCACAACTTTCAAAGAATCTGAAGATCGTTATGTTGTTATGGATTCTGGGAATTGAATCAGTATCAACAAACTGTAAAAAATAAAAATAATTTGAAGAAATTAGGGTTCAAATTATCGGTACATCCACGTTTCTTCTGTCTGGGTAAAACATGTATAAATATCTTTGTATGAAGCGTTGATTTTTTTAATGTCTGCTTTTCCTAGTCTTATCTCTTTTCGTAGGTTTTTTTTGGCCACTTCAAACAGAAATGAACCCCACACGAGTGTCACGTACGAGACACATTAAATAGCGGCCAAGCTAATGGAAAGAAGCATCCGATGTCTTCTGTACAAAGTGAAAACCACAGTGAATATTTTTCTAAAAAACAGACTCGTGCATTTATAAAATGATTGTTGACAACATTAAGAATTTTATACAGTGGAAATGGAGAGGAAAGGAAGGAAAATTAAACAGCTCCCCGAAGAAACTTTTGTAGAAGTGGCGGCAAAAAAAAAGAGGAACACAAACATAACAAACAACTAGACAACTATTTACGCAATCTATTTGCAGTGTCAACGGTGATGACGACGACGGCAAGATGAATGTCGGCAAATTCATGGGTAATTTTAAGGGAGCCTTTTTATCACTTTTGGGTGAACGAAGCTGCAAGGTCCTTAAACTTAACTTCTTGTTATTCTTTCTAGATTCTTGCGACGAAAGATATTTGCGCCGACAAACGGACAACACAGTTACATAACCTTGCGGACAGACAGATGAAAACTTAGAGGAATAAAAATTTCAATTTATTCGTAAATAAGAAGTAAGGAGTATAATTTACATGGGAGATATACAGGGTCGGTACGAAAGAAGATAGAGGAGATGAGGAAGCTACAGAGCGCTCATCTAATGAGATAAAGATAAAGAAATAAAGCAGAGACCGACAGAAATAAGGGAGTGATATTGGCACATAGGTACAAAAAAATCAAATACAGGGGAGGGATAGAGTTAGAACGTGTAAACAGGAAAGAAGGTGTGCCAATAAAGGATCGATTAAGAGGCATGAGTGATAGGAAAGACAAGAATAAGAGAGATTGGAGGAGGCAACGGGAGAGAAACAAAAGATTGTATCGGATGTATTGAACAAGAAGAGCTACCGGGGAATTACAGGATCTCAATAGAGAGATAGAGAAGAGGTAAAATGACAAAAAGGAGAAGGAAGTAAAGGCTTATGAATTACGGTGGCAATTTTAGAAGGACCTCCTCGAAATTTCAACTTCCCCATATACTTTTACCTAATCTGACCTAATAAAGAATTCTTCTTTAAAGTTTCGAAGGTCTATTACAAAGAAGAATAACTTAAAATTAATAGGTATTTGCATATTATTTGTGTTAATTGAGTTGTCTGTGTGTGATAGATAAGGGGCCGTCGCTTTCCCGTCTTTGTAGCACTTCTTTGTATATAACTCGATCTCTATATTTATGTATTATTGCCGCTTAAGGCAGAAGAAACAACAACATCCTTGCAAATGGCTAAGAGAGAAATGAGTAATCGACTGCTGCGTTTATGTTGACTTATTAATGACTAATATTCACGAACAAGAAGCGTTGCGGGTCGTAGAGGTGCAAATTGAAGAGCACACATCCTATGAAAAGGCAAGAGGCACGCCGAGAATCGCTATGCATGTGTTCAACTGAAATTAACAAGGGACTCATAAATTAAAGTTATATTATGTACATATATGACTCCATTTCACAGAGTATTCAGGTCACAATCTACTGAGGGCACAAGGGAAGAAATTTGTGCTTTATACACAGGCAAAGAAATATATTAAATTACAATTTGTTACTACAAACGCTGCTGAATTCAGAAATTGCTTGGGATGATCGATAAGGATGTTGGGGAAAATTGTTTCGTAATAGAAACATGAGTTAATATTAATTGAAGAAGATATTTCAACTGATAGAACTGAAAATAATGAGGACACACCGAAGATTATCATCAGCTCTTTTCAAATATTGCTCAGAAATGGATAAGGATCTTTATAACCTCGAATTCGTATCCTAGAATCTCAGCTTGTTATGAAAATTGGTAGCATTTTAATTATGTTATTCGATATGTTGATAATAAAACTTTTATAGACCATAATAAATGCATCTATTTTTATTTAGAAAAGCAGAAATTAGTTGAATACTTTTTAATAAGTTGAATGAAGGCGGAGCAACGAGTTCCTCACTCGTGATACTATGACATTTACGAGATATGATTAACTGTGCCCAACCCTCCCTTCAGCTCCACAATTCCGCTCTTCGTGCTGTTCAACTTTCAATTTTTCGAGTTGTACAGAACCTTGAGCAGCTCTAATGTCGTCACACGAGCGTGGTAAAGTAGACAACACTTGAAAGAGGATGTGTTGTTTGCACAGACGTTGATACCCATGTATCCGAGATATGAGAAAAGTTGGGAGAGTGGAATGAGCGTGGAAGCGGGTGGATGCTTCCTAGGTGCACTGATTGAACGTGTTCTGGAAAGTAGAGGAAAGAAGGGAAATGCTGCAGGTCTTCCTTCCAAACGACAGACACAAAAGGAGATAAAAACACATATCGTGTATATAGAAAAGTGTTCCTTGTAGGCAAGTAAATGTCGTCGTTTGTATCGTAGTTTTTTGTATGCCCGGAAGTGTGCACGTTTCTGATATCAGAATTTATATGGATTTTGAAATTTCCGTCTGTTTTCTCCATTCGAATATTGCACTTGAGCTTCTAATATCATTTTTTCGAGTTGAAGTAAGGAAAAAAGTGTTTGGAACGTGTCTAACGACACTTTCCGAGGCGATAAATAACAACAAAACCTGTAAAACCTTTAAAGTTAAGTATCTTTAACTCTTTTTAAGGGGTTTGAAGTGTATTTTATTAGTTTGCAGTCATAGATAATGATTCATTAATCAACTTTACATCCTTGTTTTTCATGTACTTGGAGAAATCTCCTCCTTAATTCCAAATCTTAAAAATAAAGATCCCTTTTCTGCCTTCTCATGAAACTCTTTAATTTCCAAATGGTAAATAGACTATATACAATAGTTTAATAGTCTTAAAAGCAGTCTACAAATTAAGAAAACGCCAAATAAAAAGACACAAAAAGGCTGACAAAATCGAAAAGAGGGAAAAACAGAAGGCAGGCAAACAGACATTGAGGCATTAATAGCAACAACAGCAACGACAGATAAAGTGCAAAGAACTCTTTGAATGAAATAAACTACGAAAGATAAAGTAACAAGTCGGAAATTTTAATGTTTACACTAAAAGTGTTCATGTTTATGCATCGTGCTTAAAAACAAATCGCACAAAGAGTTTTTGATACTGTTTTGAAAAGGAAAACGAAGCAAAATATACTCCAAGCGACTTCAAAGTTCGTTAAAGAGAAGCCTGCCCGAGTTGAAAGACGGGGAGGATATTTATTTAATTTAGAGTTTGATTGATTACTGAAATATTTCTCGCTCTTGGGAGTAAATTCATCGGATGAAGCATTTAATAATAGATAATTCCACATCCTTTCAGACAAAATCTTCCGATGAAGCGTCGTCGTCGTCGTTTGCATTGCGTTGAATGTTAATGAAATGTAACCACTAGAATTTTCTTTCACTGTAGCAAAATCGTGCCTTGAATGTTAATCACATGTGGGGATGAGCTGAGACCGACGACGCACAAACAGTGGAGCCAACATCAAAAACACGGTTCACGGAATTCACTGCGGATCTTTAAAATTCAGTCAACAAACACAAAAAGACAGAAATTAACTAAGAATAATAATAATAATAATAATAATAGTCGTGTATTTCATGGCTGGTTTTGATTCCTGGTATTATTCGCACAGTGGAACAAAGATCTGCAATTGTCCAACTCTGATGCGTGTTAAATGAATCTAAATGCTCGGAATCATTCCTAAAATGCGCACTGAATGCGTGCGATTGCAACCGGAGGAGGGGCTGCAAGGGGACGCTTTGGAAGCCAATGAATTATCCTGAACACGAGCAGTTGTCGTCGTCGCTGCTTCATCGCAAAGATCAAGGAACTTTCCTGAGGCGAAACAGTAGAAGCCAAACAGACAGACACAGGAACGAAGACAAGGCATGAAAGCAGAGCAGAAAGGAGGCAAAAACAACGGCCAAGACGACGATGAAAGGTGGAGATAAAAAGATGCAGACGCTGGAAATTGGTCTGCCATGAAGATGCAGCTGATGGACTACAACAATGAATACAACAATAACAACAACAGCGAAATTCTAAGGAAGAATTTCAAGCGTCAGTAACTGAAACAGCCAAGTAAATGTCAGCAAGGAGCAAATAAACAGAAAGGAAAAACGAAAAAATAAATTTCAGAGAACAAACAGAAAAAGTGGGGATTAAAAAAGGGAAAAGAGAAGAAAAGAGAAGCGAAGAAGGAAGTGGAAAAGTCTGCAGAGAAGTGAATAGGACCGCTTACCGAAAACTGTGGCTGATTGAGTGTCTTTTTAGGAGTTGATGGGACCTTGAGATGCTGTACAAATGACTGATGACAGCCACGATAATCATAAATGTAACGTACGTATATACGAAACCCTATGAACTCGATTTCCATGTGATCAACGCCGAATCATTAATAAATTAACGGCTAAAGAAATTCTCTTGGTTCCAAGGCATTTCTTGGAATTCCTTTGGCTTTTGCGCATATAAATGACCGATGATGGGCAAATAAAACCCATATTTTTCTCGAATTCGTATTTTGCCCACGTGACAGCAATGATTATGTACATATTTCCCTTTTAAATACCCGTTTTCTATGGTAAGTGACCCATAGACCCATAGAAATATCCAACGAATTTGCAATCTATGAATATTTTTACTGATAGAGACTGAAATTATGCTCAGTTGATTTTTCATTATGATGAGGACGTCTTTTAGTTGCTTTTCTCTTGAGTTTCTTTTCTAGGTTTCAGCTTTTGCGGTCTCGAAAAATCAAGTGTGAAGACGAAGACACGTGAAATTCAACACGTGACGAGAGGTGATGATGCTGGGCAGAATGGTGATTGGAGTATCCTTTGCATCGTAACATCGGCAAAATGCTAATTCAGTGCTCGATTCTATGGCAGCAAAAGTCTAATCGAAAGCAGCACCAACAACTTTAGTGCAATTTACACAGAAGCAATTCAATTATGAAGGGAAGACGAAGCTAAAAAACCGCATTAGTGACCGCAGAAAAGTATCTCAGCCACGCTGCGTCTTAAACCAAGGAAAATGTGAGAAAATAAAATGTGCGGAAAGCGAATCTTCGCATCCCTTTGCATCCCTTTCCCCTTCTGTTCAACTCGGCGCTTCTTCAAACACACCTGTAACGCATAAAGATCCAACCGAGCACCTGACTCAGCGACTCACGGAGCCACAGAGTGACCAAAACAGCAGCTGCTGCGACGGATCAGCCGGACGACCTGGAAAAGGACCTCGGCGAAAAATGCGAGCGGTTATAAAACAATCAACGGCGTCATTCAAGGGTAACACGAAACCATATTAAAGCCCAGAGATTCAATAAATTGGCCGAAGAGGCAGGCGAGGACGAAGGCCGTGGGACCCCGGGGAGGGGGAAGGGTGCGCATGAAGGGATTCTGTGCAAATTTGTAATACAATCTGAGGAAATTGAGCCAAGTAGAAATAATGAAAATGAAGCTGAGCAGAGGATGGAAAAGAATACAAAGTTATGGGAACTTTGTTGCCAAGACATCGCGATGTCTTCGTGGGGAAGACTGTTTGCGAGAGGTGAGGGGACGGGAAACGGGGCGGAAATGAATTAAAAATGTTTACACGAGCATTAGAAGGAAATTACAAACGACCGATAAGAAGTGAAGTGAAGTGAAGAGACGAGGGACAAGGTCGGAAAAAGAAAGAAGGATTTTCTGACGCACGATACAGTGTAAAATACAATAAAAACAGGACAAGAAGAAGAAGAATAAGCATTGGATCATTGGATTCTGGTTTATTGCATTTTGTACACTTGAATTTTAAATTATAAAACAAAAAATTTTAAAAAAACAAGTTTAAGAAAAATTAACACAAAAATTAGAAAATAAAAAACAAACAATAAACTCTTAAAAAAAAAGAAAAAAATTTAAAAATAAAGAAAACATAAAAAAAATAATACAAAAAAAAGATATAAAAAAATAAGAAAAAATTAAATTAAGTACGTAAAGGAATAATATAATATCCAGAGGCAGAAATAAATAAATTCTTTCGCCCTCTTCTTGTTCTTCGTTCTTCTTCCCCATCACTCTGTTCTCTTCTCTCTCTCTGTTCCCACTTTATCTCTTTTCTCTTTAAAACCATTTCATGGCATTTAAACTGACATTGTTTTATTTTTTTTTTTTTGGGATTTGAGGCTAAAATTTTCAATGTTTTTTCTTCTTCATTCTTTAAGTTGATTAATTTTAACAGCTGCTCTTTTTGCTTGTTTGTTACTAACTCATTCGGTTCTTCACACCTACTTAAATGGACAACAACAACAACAACAACAAAAACTCATAAAGCAAACACTAGCAACACGTGTGTGTTTCTGTGTGTGTTTGTGTATTTCTCTTTATTACATTCGGTTCCGCGTCTTTATGTTTATGTTTTTACCTGTTATTACTCAGTTTTGCTACTTCTCTTGTTCTTTCAACACCTCTGCTTTCCTCTTTTCTTCCCTTCCCTTCCTTTAATAAACCAAGTACATTATTAGCCGTTATATCTGCTTTTTTGGTCGCCTACTGAGTTAAGCAACATGTGTTTTTTTGCCAACATCTTGGTCTTTATAATGGTTATTCTTATTAGTTTTATTGCTCTTTTTACCACACCTCAACTTGTGGGATGAATCAACGTCTCTTCTCATCGCTCTCCTTCTAGCAATTGCTATACAAGCTTTTTTCTTCTCTCACAATGTTTTTGGCGCTCATTAACAGCACCACACGCAACGACACGAAGTCGTCAAGGAAGACGATTGTCTTCTCTTCTCTTCTCTATTCTTATCTCCTCTCGTTGAGCGTTTGTTTGGCGATCTATGGATGCCGTTTTCCCAGCATTTCTATGGGAATTCGATGAGAGGAGGCGAAACTGTTTTCCAACGATGAGAGGATTTGTTAAGAAATGAGATAATTTCTGCCGACTTTCTGAGAGGATTTGTTAAGAAATGAGATAATTTCTGCTGACGAAAAAACGATGAACGATTTGTTCCTTGCCGTTATTTCAGAGCCATCGTCAACTACGTCGTTGCATATACACTAAAACTTTAAAGCTTGCGCTAATTTAGTGAAAAAATCCTCTCGAAAAGTAATTTCTTCTATCACGAATTCAATAAACTAGTTCAAGGCAATTAAACAAATGAGTAAATCTTATAAATTACAAGTCACTTCATTTGGCAAGACGAAATGTTTCGCCGATGATGATAATGACGATAGCGATGACCTAATTTCTTCTTGAAATTACGTTAAAAGCGAGAGAATGTGAAGGAAACTTTGACTCGGATATGATTTCAGTTCATTCTACAAACAATGCACTGCAACAATATTTAATAACAACAGGAATTCAACAAAAAAAACACTTGCAATTGCAAATATGTGTTCTAATTAGGTTTTCATTATAAATAAAACAAAGTACAGCAACACAATGGATATAAGAACAACCAAAGCAAAACCAACGCCAAAAATAAAGTTTTTTAACTGCACTTCAGCCGCTGCCAAAGAAATAATCATTATAAATAATCATAATAATCAAGAAAGAAGCTTCAGATTAGCTGGACGATGATGATACTTATTGTATTAATTATGATTATGACGTGTGCTTTAATCCATACTCACAACGACAACACTGTTCAACAATAATAATGCAAACACAACAAATGCATCAATGATGCTGACACATAAATTCTGCCGACGACTCCACAACTACAAAATAACAGCGACACAAAACTTTCAAGCTCCTCTGCAGTGAAAATAGAAACAACACCAACGTCAAATGAGCATCAGGCGCAACGCCAAACAACAAAAACAACAACAGTGTGTGTATGTCCGCAATCGGCCGAACGATTGGACAATCGATTCGTGGTTTTTCGTTGTCGTTCGTTGTTGTTGTTTCTTCGTTCGATGTTCGGCTGAGTGGATCGGTTGCGCATGCAGCTAGAAGAGCGGCTTAATAGAAGCTACTCGTCTGCAGCTAATTCAAGGTTCTATTTAAATTGCATTTTGCAGTTGTTGGTGTGGTGATGGTCAGTTCGTTGTATTTGTGTTTTTGTGTGGGTCGTCGATGTAGAAATTTCGATGGAATAGTGTGATGCTTGTAATATAACAACACAATTCAAATTCTCACTCTCAAAACTCTCCTCATTTGAATCGTAAGCTCTCTCTCTCTCACTGTCTTTCTCTCACTTCCAAGTTGTTGACATTTGAGATGTCGTTCAAGTTCAACTGAGCAATCAATCAAAACTATTTTGCAAGTGACTCTATTTTCTTAATAGGTTTGTTTTCTCATTGCAACTTGTTGTTTGTCGATATCGTCATTTGGTTGTTTGTCAGCAGCAGCATATTTTTCACGGTTTTCCGTTGGTGGTTTCTTAGCAGTCGTTCGTTGTTGCTGACTGAGCAAATATCTAGGTCAGTGGGTAGGCAGAAAGGAAGGTAGGCTGCTTTATCGTCTTTTAGGCAGGGTTCGTAATTGCTCGCTCTTGCTCGCTCGTACTCGTGAGCACGAGTCAAAGAAAAAATTTCCACTGCTCCGACTCGCTCAAACGAGCAACGGATTTCGAGAGCACGAGCGAGCAGCAGCGAAACGAGCAGGTACTCGCGAGTCGATGTCAGCTGCCTACTCGCGAGTCGATGCTAGCAGCCTACTCGCGAGTACTCGCGAGCAGCTACTCGCGAGTCGGAAAGAGCAGCTGCTCGCGAGTCGGAAAGGGCAGCTTACTCGCGAGTACTCGCGAGCAACCTACTCGCGAGTCGACTCGAGCAGCTGCTCGCGAGTCCGAAGGAGCAGCTTACTCGCGAGTCGGAAAGAGCAGCTGCTCACGACTCGCGAGCAGCGGGAGTAATCACAGGATTAGCTATGGAATTGAAAAATTTGTGGTAAAAAACTTAATGCTTGATGATTATTTTAATTTTTAATAAAAACATCAAAACCCTAAAAATATTTCGACAAATATAATAATTTCTTAATATTAATTTATTGCAAACTGTCATGAATCTTGCATATATTTTACAAAGTAAAATCTAAAATATAGTCCAACCATTAAGAAACATACTGAATACATAAGTCAGTTCTTTCGTAATGACAAATTATTTATAATTATCATTGTTAGACTTAGAATTTCTTAGTATTCAAAGCTTTAAATTAATATTAAGAAATTATTATATTTGTCGAAATATTTTTAGGGTTTTGATGTTTTATTAAAAATTAAAATAATCATCAAGCATTAAGTTTTTTACCACAAATTTTTCAATTCCATAGCTAATCCTGTGATTACTCCCGCTGCTCGCGAGTCGTGAGCAGCTGCTCTTTCCGACTCGCGAGTAAGCTGCTCCTTCGGACTCGCGAGCAGCTGCTCGAGTCGACTCGCGAGTAGGTTGCTCGCGAGTACTCGCGAGTAAGCTGCTCTTTCCGACTCGCGAGCAGCTGCTCTTTCCGACTCGCGAGTAGCTGCTCGCGAGTACTCGCGAGTAGGCTGCTCGCATCGACTCGCGAGTAGGCAGCTGACATCGACTCGCGAGTACCTGCTCATTTCGCTGCTGCTCGCTCGTGCTCTCGAAATCAGTTGCTCGTTTGAGCATGAAAGAGCGAGCAAGAGCAAAAATGAGTACTCGCGAGTGAGCATTTACGAACCCTGCTTTTAGGTGAGTGGCAAATACCAAATTAATACGTTTTTTGCCAGTTTTTGGGTACACAACAAGTTCAAGTGGCCAACAAATGCAGCAGCAGCGGCCAATCATCAGCAATCAACAACAATTTAACGATAAACTGCAGAAAAGAGACATGGAAATTTGTTGATTAATTTAAAAATGCACAATTCGATATATAACAAAGTGTTGACAATATAATTTCAACTAATCAAAGCCAAATCCTCACAAAGTTCACGAGTTTTCATTATATCGATTAAATTATAATTAAAATGAAACGTTATTAAAACTTTTTGTAAATATTTTTCACATTTAATAGTTAATTTGAATTTCCACATTCGCAATACTCATTAATTTCTGCTGAGGTGTTTTCCGACGCCATCATTTGAATTGCAAACACGTTCCAATTGTGAGTTTACAACACGATTTCAAAATCACTATAATTAATCTGTCATTAATGCCGCTTCTCACTCTTCGCTGAGCGCTCAGTTTGAAATCACGTTCGGTCTGCGTAGCGGAAGTAATTCAATGCTGCGATGGGCGTCGTGTGTGGGTGGTCGTCGCTCTCTGCGTGTCCACTTCTATGCTCACTCTCACGCTCAACACACGAACACACACACAGCAGCACAGAGGGGAATGTGTCAAGCATCGATTAGGAGAACCACCAAACAACACATCATCAGATTTGAGAGATGTGACAATCGTGTCATTCGTGAAATGAAATGTTCTGCTGATAACATGAAAATGTGAAATGGAAGAGGAAAACAGAGAGAAAGACACTGAAGGAATTATTTCAATCATAATCATAATGAAACATTTCAACTTCTACTCTAACAAATTTGCATATAAATATACTTTGAAGTCTTTAATCTTTCATCAGTAACTGCAATAAACTTTTATCTATAGAGAACATCTTCATTAATCATTTTTAAGCCCGGAAAAATCCTTAAAAGGGGGAAAATAATGAATTGTCAGGAACGAATTGATGGCAAAAGAGTGGAAAGAATGCTAAATTTTTCCTCTTTTGTATGTTGAGGGAGTGCAACTGACGTAAAAAGCGAAAAAATCTAGAAATTTTCGCAGAATCACGTTTTAAGTGAGCGATTTCATTAAAGCTGAGAGTAGAGCGCTTCGTGGGTGAATATATTCGCAATAAACTGGAAAAGGGGTTGGGAGGAGGGGCGGCTGAAGGTCATCTTCAGTTGAAAAGGGAGGAAAACCAACAGAAGAATTGCGCAAACATCACCCACGCTGAGTTCTTGCGTCAGTCTCTGCAAACAGTCATGGCGGCCTTTAGAACACTTCCCCCTTCCCCTCCTCTGCCCCATCCATCACCCCATCATCCTACCAACAACAATTCTCATTGTCAACTCTTGAAACTTATTCAAATAATTTCAATCGGAACTGGAAAAACAACTGCCAACAACGAATCGCCAAAAATTCAACTTATTTCAAAAACTTTCACTGCAGCAACGACAACAACAACGACAGCAACAACATTCTTATTGGATTTATATAAAAATAAGTCAACTGGAAGCTGTTGTTGGGCAACTGCATTTTTATTGCTGCTGCTGCTGCTGCTCCGTAGAAGATTTTCCACATCAACGATTTCCATATTTATTCCCAACATATTTTTTATTTATTATAATATATAGACTAATTATTCTTCTTCTTCTTCTTTATTATCATGTGATTTCTTTTTTCCTTCCATTGTTTGCACTTTTCCAAGACTTTTTAGCCGCATCTCAAGTATTATTGAGCTCATTTATTTACTGTGTGTTGCTGTTGTTGCAGTTGTTGTTGTTATTGTTGTTGGTGCTCTTGTTGTGGTGCTTGTGTTTGTTACAGTCTTCGGCTTATGTTGTAATGAGACCTACTTTCGTTAACATAAGTGAACAGAAACCAGCAACAGCAGCTGCACCAATAACATTCAAAGAAACAATCAAAGTAACAACAACAACAACAACAGCAGCAACAATAAAACTAAATCTAGGTAAAAGGCAAACATCTTAAAAATAATAATTATAAAAATAAATAATTATACTAGTAATAATTTAAATAATAACTAGTAAGGGTACCTTCGGTCAGACCGAAGCTTATATACCCTACATCCCAGCAACCTTTATTATACATATTTAGTAAGTTATAAAAAGTAGGCGTGTCACTCCGCCGATTTTCCCCATTTTCAATACAGAGTTATCTATGATGGCAGAGAATATTCGTACCGAATTTCAAGTCAATTCTTCCAACCGTTATTCTGGAATTGCGGTTTATATCAATCTCATATGTTCGTGGGCGGACACGCCCATTTTTTTTAAAAATTTAATCTACCTGTACCGATGTATTCGGAAACAAAATTGAAGCTCAAAACTAAGTCTACAAGTTGAAATATTGTTAAAAGAATTAGTATTTGTTAAAAAAGTAGGCGTGGCGCTGCACCGATTTATCCCATTTTCAATCCCACAGAGTTTCGGATGACAAAGAATATACGTGCAAAATTTCATCGCGATAGCTTCATTCGTTCTCCTGTAATCGTGATTTCCACAGACAGACAGACAGACAGACAGACAGACAGACAGACAGACAGACAGACAGACAGACAGACAGACAGACTACGGACATGGCTAAATCGACTCAGGAGGTGACACTGATCAAGAATATATATACTTTTCCATACCTGCCACGCCTCCTTTAATGCGTTACACACGGAAGCACAAAGTGAATATACCCTCATTCCTTCGGATGTAGGGTATAAAAATAAAGAAAAAGATTTAAAAACATTCAAATGAAACTAAAAGTTGTTTATTCAGGTTGTTGTTGTTGTTGTTGCTCCAGCACGAGTTCCATTTTTATTTTATTATTTTATTGCTTATATGTGTTTTGTTGTCACTGCTGCTTTTCTGTTGACGTTTTTTTTTATAATAATCATTTTAGCACATGACACAAAAACGTGCTCATTTTCTTTTTTCTTGTCACTGATTTTTCTGGTGTTGCCACTGCTGCTGTTGCTGACTTCTGTTGTTTGTTGTAATTTCTATACACACATCCATAAAAACGCATCTAAGCATGTGTTGCATGTGTGTAGTTGAGAGAAATGTTATCATTATAAGAGCAAAAAAAAAGATATTTCCCTCTTCCGAATTAATTATTCCGTTGTTATAATGTTTTTTAAAATAAAACCTACTGTGAATTATATTAAGTGTGAAGGAAAATATGCTTTCATCAACATTATATATAGAAACTATACCAGAGATTGATTATGTAGTGATTAAATTGTATTATTAATCCCAACTACACACAACCTAATGGAAATTATATTGTTTAGATCATATATTATACAGAAAGCAATATTATAATGACTAAAAGTACCTTATTTTAGAAAAATTCTTTTAATTTGTAAAATAGTTCGCCAAAAAAAACCAGAGGATTATAGAGATAACGGAGAAGTGGTGTTATAAAAATAGCATAGAAAAAAGCTTCATGATTGGCGTGTTCCCAATCAACTGACAACAACTCAATAAACGTATAAAACCAGGACTCTATACTCCTTATTCGGATGGATAATATTGCAATGTACCTCACACGTCTGTAAGTCTTATTTTAGCTGTTGTACCCCTTCTAGGACCCCTGTTTAGGACTCTATACCCCTTATTCAGACGGATAATATTGCAATGTACCTCACACGCCTGGAGGTCTTATTTCAGCTGTTGTATTTCTGATTTTGAATGTCAGCAAAAAGAATTTCTGCTGTTTTTGCTACGGAAGGTACACTTTCATATGAATCTTCCTCAAATAGGAATCTACGAATATTGCTTAATGCTTTTTATATTGTAAAAACCATGCAGGCTTCACTTATTTATTATTCAACACTACAGCTCTTTATTCCAAAACATTCCATTCATTCTATTGTGGTGAAGGCCTTTTTAGCCCACTTATCAGGCAAACCTAAGCTCGGTATATGATTCTTTGACAGATCGGAGAGTAGAGTAATTGTCTCCAGCGTTAATTAATGTAACCTAGCTATCTGAATAATGATTTATATTTTTGCCTCCTTAAATGTATTATAAGGAATTGTTATATTATTATTATAAGAAATCTAGTGGTTAGATTTTAGCGTCTTCAATAACTGGAAGGCAGTCGCTTTTAAACAGATGCTTTACACTGAGTACAGGCTGTTCCATATTCGAGCAGTCACTGTACCAGGTGTAATCGTCCCATCCCTGTCATTGATCCTTTGTTTTTCAGACTGTTATGCTTGGTATTATAACCGCATATCTCCTGTTATCATATAACCTTGATCAGAAAGGATTTCCCAAAAGAATTATTCTACATTTTTACATTGAAATCCACTATTTTATTCCACAACAGCTCTAAAAATTTGAAAGGGACTCATTTCATTCATTAATTTATTCATTCAAGGTTCATGGTTCATTGAATTCATTTCCAAAGTTAAGTTTTCATTAAAATTGTAAACTTTTCGATGAGGTCCGGTATTTTGTTGGTTTTTTTTTTTATTAGTTTAATTGTTTTTGAGTTCTGTTTGTGTGGTTCAGTTTTGATTATGTTTTTCCAATCAACTTCCGAGGCTCATTCAATAAAGCGAGTTGCCAATAGTGATTTCTAAACAGTCGATGTCTGTGTCTGTCGATGTTTGTTGGTCTGAATGTGCAACTTTATGTTCTCGAGTCGTTGTGTCTGTTCTGTTGGTCTGTTTATCTGTCTAATCCATCGGCAATGAGTCCGTCCAAAGTTCGGCTTTGTTTATATTCTGGTTTAATTTTCTGTACTTGTTTCATTTTCATATCTTTTTCTGTATTTTTAGGTCACGACATTATTTCGAATCTCCACATCATGTATTGTCTAAGCTGAGCTGACTGAGAGTTGATTTGGAGAACTGATGGACGTATATGAAAGGGAAAGAATGACGAAGGACGGATGAATGAGTGATGGCATTTCTTACGATGACTGTGTGTCAAGTGGGACACAATTTAATGGCGCTTTTCAACAGATATCAACAGGAAAAAGCGTTGAACCGTTGAAGGGACAGCAACAACCCATAGAATATCCTTCACTCCAGTGTGTTTTGCAATGGACCAAAGTGGACGTTGAAGAGGGAAATAAGGAACATTCACTGTATCCATTATTATCTGATGTCAATCGAGGGCAAAAGATTAATTATATTACTAATGTCTGTTATAATGGTGTGTGTGAAGGCACAAAAGACTCATTCACTAATTGACTAGCTGCTTTCTGGTTTCTCGTTTCGCAATTATGACTTTTAAATTTGGCAGAACGTCGAAGGCCGCATAAATCGCGTTCTCTGTTGCTTTTTCATTATTGTTTTGGCTTTATAGAAGCTGGTATTGGCCAAGAACACCCACCACCATCGGCCAATCAGAGCAGAACTAAAACAATAACCAGCAGAATGATAACGATGGAAAAAGCAGTTTGATTTTTGTCTTTATTGCGATTACTTTTAATGAAATGATGCTGCTGCTGCTGCTGCTGTTGCCAACGGTGATGTTGCTGATGGTTTGGATAAAGTGTGAGGTAATTCGTTGCTGCTGGTGGTTGCTTTTCCATTGAGGAGTGGTGCAAAGGTTAATTAAGATAAATGTTGCTAAAAATTAGCAGCATTCAACTCGTTCGCACGCAGCATGTGGCAGCAATTGTCGACTGTCAGCGATCTTATCTGCCGCTTTATGATAAAATACGACTAGATAAAATTTCATTTGCTGTTCCATGCAATAAAAGGTCGATTTTGTTACGTGTCACAAAGAAACGAGCAACATAACGATAGAAACGTTGGAATAGGAAAAAAAGTGAAGGGTTTTTTCGCGGTTCCGTTGTCGAAATAAGTTTTGCAATCAATTTCAAGGACTTTTTCCATGTGCGCGATCAAATCAATCGATGTTTTATTTGTTATTAGTAAACGTTAAGCAATTTAAGCCGACTCAAACCGACTGAAGGCGAGTGAATTACACCTTAAAACTTGTCATTCACTCATTCTGTGCCAATGTATTTAAGCTCGCTGCTGTGTTTCCGGTTATGATATAATTATCATTATTATCGAATTATTAACGCGAAAAGAATTTGTTTTCATACTGAGAATAATATTCAAAGTAATACGGAAAATATGAAGAAATGATAATAAAATTTATTGAAATAAATCCACCACAAGAGATCTCTCTCTCTAAATTTCTCAGCTTCAAGTGAGAGAGCGACGCAATTCGCAACTGGAATGCCTCTCGTCCAGCGCACAAACAACTACCACTTGTGAGACGAGGAAAGAGTCTAACGAGCAGTTGAAGAGAGCGGAAGCGGGAGGGTCTCATATGTGGGTGACGAATGTAGGTCAAGCGTTTGCATGCGTGTGGCTGCATTTTGATGATGCGATTCTTCTTCTCCTTCGGAGCAGATATTTGCTTGTTAATTTAAGCTAACAAACAAACGTTAAATGAAGTCGTCAATGATGCCAATTCAAAGCATTTTCGCCAATTCAGTTAATTTTCTCGTCTTTTGCTTTGTACTCCAAATTGAAGTGGAAAACAAGCATCACAACGTAAATCTTCATGATAGAAATGTTAAAAAAAAATAATTATAATAATAATTTTATATCTCCAATTATAATCTAGTGGTCAAGTTGAACGAATAACTACAAATAAACAATTAACAATTAAATACACACACACAAGCAATTCTGCATGCAAACAACTGAGCGGTTAATTAAAAGTAAAACATCATGAAAAGAGACTTGCAGAAGAGCAGACAGACAAGGAAGACAACAATGGCGAAGTCAAACTCGGCGAGGGGAGATTTGTTTAAACGATTTCAATGCGCACAACAACGCAGCGAAGGAGAGCGAGAGAGGAAGCGAGCGAACACAGCAAGTGATTGACCCTAACTGCTGTTGTGTCGTGAAATGAGTGTGAATCAGCTGAAGATTGCCGCCTCTCTGCACGCAACCCGCCGAAAGACGACGAAAGAGGTACTTGAGACAGCGACAGCGACAGCGACGGCCTCAGAATACGAACGCCCCTCTTTTTTACGGTTCAATCACAGGTTTAAATATAGAGCTTCTTTTTAAGTAGTTTTTTATTGCAGAAGAAGAAACGGCAGCAGCAGAGGCAGCTTCTTGAGAGATTTATGTAACAAAGTCTTAACCCTTTGAGCTACGAGTGTTTAACGTTGCCCGTAGAAGCTTTGAACTTTTAAAAAAGAGAAGACGGAGAAGAGGCAGCACAGTGTGTAAGCTGTGATGCGGGAGTTTATCAAAACTTTAATGCGTTTTGGGTGCGTGCGATGCGATCGCGTCATAACTTGTGTCGCTTTTATCGTTCGCGGGTTAATGCGGAATTCAGCGTTTTGCTTGTCGGCGTTGCTTCGGCGACGTCGCGCGACGTGAAGCGTTAAGTACATTAAACCGTTCGTCGTAGCGACTGACTGACTGAATGTTGCTTCGGTAGAAATGAAGTTGCTTTCATTTTGTCGCTTCGGTGGTTCGTTGGTTTGTCTGTTGTTGGTTGGGTGGACATAAACATTTTTATTGTAATTATTTCCATTTCAGAGTTTATCCGCGGAGCTACCTGATTATTTTGCTCAGTTGAAGCACCGTCGGTTACCGGTGCATAAAAGTCACCCTCGGAATTTCTATTTCTCAGCAGCTTTTATTATTAGACGATAGATTCTTATTTACGGTTGTGTTCGCAACTCACACTTAAAATACATGTACAAAAGACTCGTTGGACGTCGTTGCTGTTGCTGATGTTGATTGTTATGATTGCTGTTATTAATGCACTTAAATCCGGGATCAAAACTTACCTGAAAATAGACATAAAAATTTCAATTATTGTAGAAGCGATTATTTAAAGTGAAGACATTCAATTTTATGTGCTTTAAAATGCAAACAAACGACGAAGCATCCGGAAGCATTCGGAATTCATTTTATAGATGGAATTTCAAATTGGTTCTCGTTGTTGTGATGCTTAAAACAAGATTAAACGGGACACACTTGACTCAACAATGCAAAATACATTCAAATAAAAGGCCAATAAAACGAGGAATTCAACAAGCAGCAACATTTTATGGCAATATTTGAAAATTTCATGTCGTTTCGGTTGTTGTGTGCTTTATTAAACAATTTTCAAGATTTCCATATCAAAGTATTTCAACCAACGGCGGCTGCAAGGAAGCAACTTGAATGAAATCATAAAAATCCACATAAAATGTTCTCCAGAGGTTTTGCTATTATTATTATTTTTGAACTGCGACCAAAAAAAGCCCCACGCCAAAAACGAAACCGGTAAAAAAACGTACAAACAACACACGTAAAAACAAAGCACGGACGACGACGACGACAGACGGACAAAGCGACAGCCATGCGAATGCAAAGCAGCACACAATTCATATTCGTACATCTGTGTACTTCTCTCGCATGGAAGTCGATAATCCCGATAGCGGAGGACCACCGCATAAAAAATTAAATGCATGAAAAAGCATCAGTGGGGAGGAGAACAAGTCACTGCAGCTACTACAAAAGCGTCTGGTGAGATTGAAGCACCCATCGTTCGTAGTGAGCGGCTGGCTGAGAGCACAGAAAAGCCGTGAGAGCGGCAAATGCAAACAGTGAGCTTGTGTTGAGTGAATTGTAGCGCAGATGATGACGACGACGAGGATGCATAGAAACGGCTGCCGAGTGCACGAATTAAATGCGATGGTGAACAAAACTTAGGGTTAAAAGACGTAAAAGTGCAGTAAGTAGTAGAAAAGGCGCATGAAATGCGGGAAGCGAGCAAATGACTCTCAGCCACGACATATCAGCTATTGGAATATATTTGTATGTGTGGCGTACATCACAATACACAGTACACAATCGCTGTACAACAACCCCGAAAACATTTACGATTCCTATTTATTTACTTCAGACAAACGCAGCCCCTTCCCCACCGTTTTAACGAAAAGACTTTTCACCACGGCGTCATCGTGCACTCTGTTGTTACTCGTAGCTGCAGCCGAACGGATCCGGGGCGGATTTGAATAATTCCACATTCCACATGGAGACTTCTCGCTTTTTACAGACAACGCGCGGAGAGAAGCTGGAGAGGAGGAGCGAGAGCACACAAGAGGGTTGCGTGGCCGATGCAGATTGTAGTGTTTCTACTTTTGCTCAGCTTTAAATCGAATGAAGCCACTTTGAATAACCGAAGACCGCTTCAAACAAAAGCTTGTTTGCCGACGAGGAAGGGGAAGGGAAGCAAAGGTGAGGGGAGGACAAAATAAGGGCTCAGATCTAGGGGTTGCTGTTGACGCTGACAGGAATTATGAGTACTGGGAAGGCAACGAGTCTGCATTCCTCAAAAACTCCACTTGCGTTATCTATTATCGTAGACATGGTAAGTTGAAAAGCCTTCAAATTGAGTCCTAAAATAAATATTTTAAAACTTAAACATACAACTTATGAAAAACACTTACGACGTACGACTTTGTTTATTTCTTCAGCTACTTTTAAACGGTGAAATGAATTCTATACAAGGGTTGAAGGATTTGAAAGAAACGTTTGTCATTCTTCGTTTCCGAAGAGGAAAAAATCATAACTCAAACCATTAAAAATCCCACAGCGGAAAACAGTCAAAAGACACACACAACCCTTTGTCAATGGAAAATCGCCGAAAAAAGCTTAGAAGTTGGCTGAAAATAAGCTCTTCACACCTCTGAATCACACCTCTCAGCAATCGGATGCTACTTTATTTTGGTGATCCACAAGTACCGCACTTCAAACTTAGGAACACCAACTGAGGTACTGTGCAGATTCAGCGACAACATGCCAAGAAAATTGGTTTTCTCCAAGACCTATTCGGTCAACATATTTGACCGGGAACGGGAATCTTTACTTCGCACCAGGAGCTCAAATTTGCTATACTGCCGGGTACTGCTGGGTGATGCGGGTGCGAGCATCATAGGGCCAAGATTTCAGAAGGGTATACCAATGGGAAAGCTAGCAAATATCTTCCAGGTTTTGCAAAAAGTTTTGCCATTGAGATATGTGTGACATTTTGATCCTCTCTAATACCCAGGCGGGCCTGAAAGCCCTCAGGTCACAATTGGATGCAGGTTTTTGGAAAACTGCCGAAATAGCCTTATCCAATTGGCTAGCAAGGCGCGGTTCTCGGCGGCCTTTTATTGGTCCGGAACTCTTTTGTGGGCTATCCAATGGATACAAGCGGGAGCTAATCCGAACGTGCGAGGAAATTGAGTTTGAGTTCATCGGCAGGCTAACCGATATCTTACCCTGGTAAAGGAGTGTCAAAGAAACATGTCTAGGCTAAACAAGAAAGATCTACGCCTCTTTTCAGGTGTTCTAATGAGATATTGTGACCTCTAAAAATTTTGCGCGAATGCTAAGGAAACAGCTGAGCATGTTCTCTGCGATTGTCCTGCTCTTAGCAATCGGAGGCGTTTATTCTATGGTGATCCGATCACGCCTCACTCCAAAATCTGAATCACTAACTGGTTTCTTAAAAAGCTTAGATCTGGGTTAGGCAAGGGCATGCACCATAGATCCATGTGGTCGCTGTACGTTACTGACTACTGCAATTATAATAGACTATAGGATGAAGATAATTGCCTTGAGAGATCCATTTACAAAGAGATCTCTTTTTACTTCTTTTACTATATCATATAGTTTTGTCTTTTGTACACTGTATAAGATCTCCGATGTGACCGCGAGATTGAAAGATGAAGACTACCAGCTTGAGCAATCGTTTTATCCTTTACTTCTTTCCCTACAGCGTATATAGACTGTATAGCATCTCTAATACATTTTTCGAATAGAAGAGAATCTCTCTTTTCACAGACCAACTGACGCTGGTTATTATATAACAAGATATTAGACATTCTTAAACCTTTACAACCGATTGAAACCATTGCAATCATGGAACCAAATAATTGCGTTGTGATATTTTCTATGGAGTGACTGAAGTTATGTAATACATTTGCTTCAACATGAATTTCCATGCAGCGAAGAATTGAATCTGCTGCAGACATCTTCGACGTCAGCATTCATGGAAATTTCATCAGCTTTCCTTCGAGAAGCAATTCTACGAATTGCAACACGTTGGAGTTACGACAAGGACATGAGTCCTTACAACATCCTTAGCTAACTGCGTAGGTATTGCATACATACAAATGACGACCTTGTCTTGTGTGTAGCTTGACATTTGTCGATGGAAAACTCCTCCACCTCCGCGTCCTCCTCCTTCCTTTACCATTCCGAGAATACTTACATTGCAATCATTGCTTTGACCCTATTAAAATCTTGATTAAAGTTTCACAAAGGCACAAACAACAATTCATTAGTTAATTTACGATTTTCATAGAAGAGTCATAAAATAATTTTATGGCTTAACGACGGACTGAGTTAAGTCTAAATCACATTTTGGTAAAGCCAAGAAATGGTTTTCTGTTCGGATATAATCGAAATTTGTAGCTTATTACAAGAAAAACTCGTGGAACTTTTGGCCTACGAAGAACTGAACACGGAATAAATGACAACAAAGTAATTTCGAGCCCTAAAACTTTCAACAAATTCATTTTTAAAGATAAAAAGATAAAAAAAAGCCTATCCAGGAAAGGAAATAATTAAATGTGCTTCAGAATCGACCAAAATAACAATAATAACACTTGGAAACACTTTGCAATTACAGAAAACAAACCAAAAAATGGTTTTTCAATATTATACGAAGTTTGGCAAAAGATCCGGCGTCGTCTGGGACTTTATAACATTAAGGAGAGGTCGGAAGATGGAAGACAAGCTTTACTTCCATTTGCTACGATATTTTGAAAATTAATCTTTGATTTTTTATGCACATTTTTCTTCGATTTGAAAGAGTGATTGAAAGCAGCATAAATAACTTAAACTTAGAAGCTTCAAATGAAATGAACAAATCCCAAAATTAAGTAAAACATCAACAAAACATCGTGAAAAATGAAAAACGCAAAAAATACAAACGAGATACGGGAAAGAATAAAATAACTACGATGTTTCTTCCTTCGATTGCTTACATCGCATTCAAACGCAGATAAATCGAGCAAAAAAACAGTTAAAACGTGGCGTAAAGATGCCAAAAACAAAGCACAACAAATACTACAATAAAAAACCGTCCCAAGATGAAGCCAAGGACAACCCATGAAGTTGAGGGGACAACGATTCAGTTGACAACGACTGCAGATACACACACACAGAGAGAGGCTGTGATGCTGTTTGGATGCTACGACAACAGCACGAGACGTTGGCAGTCATTTATTTTTATATATTTTTGGTTTTTTGCAAATTTGTTTTGATTTTCGTATCGCCGAAGATAAAAAGGATGACTTATAGCAACCACAGCGGAGTGAAGGGTCTCCTCTTCAACGTAACAGTAGTTAAACAAAACGCAGTAGTTTTAAAGCGCCCATAAAAAGCGAACTTGAATGATGACAGGATAATAACGAAATCAGAGCGTCTGACAGCCACTGAAATGTTTATGGCTAAAAACCTCACTCAGTTGCTTAGATTGCAGATAATAAAACGTCCAAGAGTTCAAATAATCCGTGTAATGAGATTGGAAGCGCAGGAATGAAGGATAAACTTGCGAATATATTAACTCATGTATAAGAAAACATGTAGAAGTTTATCCGACTTAAAGCTAAGAATGTCCCAAGATTTATTTACACAAAAAGCAAAGTGATCACGAAACAAAGAATTTCATTGTATTAATTATTTAGTTTGATATTTAAGCAAACAGGACTTGAAATAGTAAAAAATAAAACCTTTTTTTAATCAAAGAAGCAATCGCAACGTCGAGGAGTCGATTTATTGACGGAATAAATAGAAAGTCGTTCATTAAACGACATCGCAAAGCTTACAAAGTTCCTTATTCAACATTAAAAAGGAAAAAGACTGAAGGGAATGAGATAACAACGAAATAAATCGAAAGAGGAGGAAAAAACTGGCTGCGATGACGGAAGAATGGAGCGTCGAGGAATGGCACAGGACGACGTAGTCCAGGAGCGGAAGCAAGAGGAAGGAAGGAAGGAAAAATGACGCCACGGGACATGGTGTTTATCGCAAGTTTATGACAAAATTTTTGGCTGTCAGAGCGAACGAACTGTGGACAGGATAAAGTTTGTGGTTCGGTTTCGTCGCCTTCTTCAAGCGATAACTAAAAATGTTTGCTCATCTCTTTGCAAATAGAAAGCAACGATCGTTTCCGAGGACGGGAAACTTTGCGGAGTGATACACAAAATCCACAGAGTGATATGAGTAAATTGAAATTTAAATGACAATTAAAAATTATAAAGCAACAACCAGCGACCGACCGACGAAAACACGAGTTGAGGAAAACTAAAAACAACGGGGAAAACTTTTAAATAACTACAATTTGTGAATCCCTCAAGGATCGTAGAAATGTCGACAACAGCAACGGTCACCGTCGATTGCGGAGTGGCATGGAGTGCGAGGGGAAGCCCACCATGGACAGCAATGCAAAAGTGGCAGAAATTATGTGCATAATTTTAGGGGCTGCAACTCAACAAGACTCACAATAAAACAGCACCGAATGCCAGAGATTTATGCAGAAAATCACAAAACGCACCGAAATTCAGCAACTTTAAAATGTTTACAATTAATGCAAATATTTGAACTTTGAGCGCGCTGTAAGTCGAAGGACGAGAAAAGCTTCGGAATAAATAAGCACGAAGAAAACTTTAAAAATGGGCGAAGGAGGACGAAGGCGATGGGATAGGAATATGTATCACATGTAAAACATCTTCAAACACAGACGCTGTCAAAAGTATGCTAACATAATTCAAACAAAAGCAAGAGTCAATTGTCAAGGAAGAAGCGAGGGAGACGAAGCGAAGGAGACAAACGATGAATGACAAGAAGAAGAGGAAGTAAGGGAAACAATTGTCGTGTATTGTACAATATTTAAAAGTGATTGTGGGCTTGGGAACTCATTTTAAACCCTATTTCTACATCGCAATGAAAGGAAACTTCTTCTGAACCTAAATAAAACAAAAAAAAAATATTAATGAAAATAGGCAAATACACGTCAAAATTACTTTTACATCTTTTCCTCTTTATTATTTACTAATTTAATTAAGAAAAAAAGCCATAAAACCGGCATTTATATAAAGAACTGTATCAATAAAGGGAATTAAAAGGAAAAACAAATGCGGAACCATAAAACAAAGACATGCAATGCAAATATGCAAAGTATTTGAAGAGAAAATGTAGCAACTTAATAAAAGAAAACACAATAACAAGAGCAGCAACAACTGCACTAGAAACAAAGGAGTCATGCGAACATAAATGCTGCTTATGGAAGCAGCTTTGCAGGGACAGAACAGAGCCGAAACTTTAAAAACCATTCACTCGGCACACTCACGTAATTCTGCGGGTCAAAAACAGTTGCAAACAACGTGTTCTTAAGCAACTTTCACGAACTTGCAACGCCACGTGCAGTCCAACGGAGATGCAGTCAACCCGCAGAAACCATGTATCGTGTTACTTGCGAAAAACACTTGAGCCGTGGTTTAGCTAACGGAATGGAGCTCAACAGGATGCTCTCGAGTGGATGGCTGCGGCGCACGTGGATGTGTGCGGTGTAACGGTGAATTTAAATAAGTAAACAGAAAAGAAATGTTATCGTAGGAGAGAAACTTCTAAGGAGCCAACTTCAAGCGAAGTAAGGAAGCAAAAGAGACAAAAACAATGACGATATATGCAAACGACACCGAAATCCCTTCGGTGTAATTCGAGTAGAACGTGTGAATTGTGAGTGTATTCGTGTATTCGTGTGTGTTCGAGTTTTTGCGGCCGCCATAATGAGTTTGTCGACAACGCAAAAACTGTTAAAGTAGTTAAAATTACGGTAAAGTTTCGGTTACTGTAATACATACTTAATACGAACGCGTCGAATGTAGCCGAAACTTATGCGAAAAACAGAGACCGATATACGAAGTGTTTAACGTCAGTGATGGGCTTTGGCGACAGAGCGAGACAACAACAATCTTTGGAGAGAAAAAACCCCATAAAACTGCAAATGATGAGAGTAAAGTTAATATAATTTTGAGAATATTTTATTTGCTCAATTTAATGAAAGTGTGTGAAGAGAATTCGCAATAATTGCAAAGGCTGGTGTTGCCCTGGCTGAATCCAGCAAAGGACCTCTCCCTTGTAGAGCAATATTGCAACAGCAAAACTACGAAAGAGCAAAGAGAATCGATAGAGTCTTCCACGCATCTGAACAGGAATTTAATTAAATGGCATTAATTTGGTTTCCTCTTCACTGAGCATCGTTGTTAATACCGGCAATGATGAGGTACATACGTAGGTGCTCCCAAGAATTCCAGAAATGGTTAGAATCCTTGATAAGATCTTTAATTTTCTTTTGGTGACTTGTACTTCGTGAATTTTGTGGTTTGTCGATGGATAAAAAGAAACAAGCAACAAAGAAAAGAAAAAGAAGCTAAAGAAGGAAGGAAGGAGATGGAAATGAGATGGTGATGAATGCAATTAGGAAAAGGAGGATTTTCCGACACATTTTGCAAAAACAGCAGCGTTTGTTAAGCAGCGCGGATATCGTCCTTGAGGAGGAGCAAACAGACGCTTTGACGATGTCTTTTAGTTGCTTTCTGCCTCTCTTCTCGCCTTCTTCGCTCTCTTTACCACTGTAAAGCTTCGGTTGGTCCAGGAAGTGGAAGTGACTGACTCTTATCTGGCCACTCACTCTACTGAATGGGATTAGCAATGGAAAGAATTAAAAGGAACAACAACAGAAGAGAAAAAGAATTGAAGACAATTTCCTATAGAAAGTCACGTACACAATTTTAAGTACGTTATATTTTCCCCAATCTCCTTAAATTTCCCTTTTTTGGTTTCTTACCTGCTGTAAAATTTTAAGTGGCGTAAAATGCATTGAAATTGCGAAAAATTTTAAAAGAATCTTTAAGCAAAAAGACGAAGACAATTACTCAATCAATTTCACAATTTCTGTTCTTTATCGTCCAAGACTCTTGTTAGAGAAAACAAATGCCTCATTTCATTATTGCTTTCTTTCCTCCTTCCGCCGGGTTACAGGGAAATCAGCAATAACAAAACAAAAGGATGTACTGGACTGTATAAGCTCTATGATTGAACCATGAGGATTACTTTCGATTGCCTCATTCATTTACAAAAAGATTCTCTTTACTTCTTTTAATATATCATCCAGTTTTCTAGTTTCTTAGACTGTATTGGACTGTATAGGATCTCCGATGCGATTGAGAGATTGATCGATGACGGTTGGAGCTTTAAGCAATCCTATTGCAAAGAGATCCATTTGCTTCTTTCACTGCATCATGTGGTTTTGTTGTTCCTTGGGCTGTATAGGATCTCCAAAATGTCTGGGAAATTAAACGTTAAAGGCTAAGGGATCTACCAATCCTTTTTATCTTTACTTTTTTCACTGCATTATATATTTTGTGACTTCTTGAGACTGTATTGCACTGTATAGTATCTTTAATGCGTTTGGGAGATCAAACGATGAAGATTAATGCCCTGAGCAAGCTTTTGCAAAGAAATCCATTTACTTCTTTCACTCATGTAGTTTTTCACTTCCTTGTTTTATTTATTGGTAGCAATTTTCTCTTATTTCTGAAGTCAAAGTTCAATATTCAAAGCACTCGTCGCTTTTAAACCTCATGTCATTAATTATTACCGACTTTCTCCAACTCCTCCTCCCTCCTCCTCCTTCCCTTACGATTGCATTAGAAAAAGGCAAAATTGTGTTTGTGAAATTTTGGTTTAGTTAAATTTATGAGTCTCTTCCATACAATCTACCGAAAAACACACTTCAATTGAAAAGTTGTACTTTCAAGCCATAAAAATAAATCTCTCCACGCACCCTCCTTCTCTCCCTCACCCCTCGATGTCTTCTTGTCCAGAATTATTCACAAAAATTGAATACGAATTTTCCCTTAACTTCAAACCTGCGTTGCGAATGGGCAAAAAACCAAAATAACCCATAGACAACCTCGAACTTCTGCTAGATATCGATTTGAGGAGAAATAAGTAGCTAGAGGAAGAAGAAGAGGAGGAGCAGCTGAACTAAAAAGCTTTCTGAACAGAGTGTTAAATTTTTAGCAATTCGAAAACGCTTCAACTAACCTCTAAAGGAGTCCCCATCAACGATTCATTGACTCCGACCCACGCCAACTCCTTAATGCAACATAATCAACCAAAGTGAGTTCTTTCCAACCAAAAACCAGCAGGAATTTATTGAAGGTCATCGATCTAAATGGATGAGGAACATGTCCATGCATTAGAAAACATGTAGAAGTAAAAACCGAAAGTAAAATCGACTCCATTTCCATTGAAGAAGGAATAAAAAACATACGACAGATAGAAAGAAACGACTTCTTGTGCTTCTTTCGTACCGAACGTAATTCCTTTTGGATCCTTCGTACTATTCTGTGCTTCATTTAAACACATTTCGATTGGATTTCCTTTTACCCAAAATAATTCCCAATGAAGAAAGGAACGGGATAGACGACAGGGTGTTCCACACACTGTAAAAAATATTGTGGAGGTTTCTATAAGAGTGTCAATCCTCAACGCAAAAGCTCATGGAACTGAGAAAGTACGTCAGCACTTCTTCGTTGAGTGATTCTTTTGTTTGTCACTTTCGAGTCTTTGCACTAGTCGGGAAATCAGCTGACGCTGTGCCATGGAGTGGACGCTACTTCTAAGTGACATTTTATCTGTCATCTCTTTTCTCATTTGATTCTCACTTTTGCCTCCATCATGTGTTGTGTAGAGTGAAGAGAGTCCCTCGTGTAGACATGTTGGGCTTCCTTTTAGTAAAAAACACGTTCTGTACTGATTATTTGTCTTTGGTGCTTCTCGATTCTCTTTACTGTCTCATCCACTGCATTCATCGGAATCGGAAATTAAAGTCCAAGTTGACTTTGCTGACATTTTTATTCACAAATCGATCGATCCTTGAAATTGCTTCGTCTTTTTTTTCTTTTGAAATTGAATTTCAATTTAGTTGTTCATTTGAAAAGAAGAAGAAATGATTGAGCAATGGGAAGAGCTAAGCATAGATATTGTAGATAGACGAGAATACATTCCGTATTTCAGTTTCCATTTAACTTTGGTCGTATTATTAAAGCTGTATTATTATTTGCAGTAAGTACTATGCAATATTTAATATTTCCATATAAACCATAAAAATACTTTCGGATTATGGACTTTACAAATGAGTAGAAAAGAATAACTGTAAATAATGGATATTATATATAGTCTTTACAGTTTATACTTAGTTTTCTTTCTCTATTTACTGATATAGTCCATAAACGATCCTTTTATCCATTGTAAAAGACCCTTAATTGAATTTATGTGTCTTTTCCTGTTTTGTTTTTTGTTTCTCTTCATCGCTTTTCTCCTCTCCATCGCAGTTGTGTACAGTCGATATCCCAGGGAATACTTAAGCCATTCATTGCCATTCAGAGAACACTTCTTACAAAAGAAGCAATCAATTAATCTTCCAACCTACGATGCACCAACAAAAGAAGTATTATTTCGGGGAATTGAGGATGGATTATTGAATCCATGCGTGATGGGATTTGATTGATAGATTTGTACAATTAAACATGTTGCTGTAGACAACCATGATTCTCGATAAATGCAACTGTACATCACCTTTATTAACATCATTCACTATAAACAGTATTAATAGTTATACTTAATGTTTTTCCACTGATTAAAGATGCTCCTTTAATACATAAACCTCTGCTCCTTCATTTATTGACTCTACTCCTCCTCTGTGTGAGTTCCTTTTTTAATTGATTGCATATCTCGCTGCATATTGAACTCTATTTTGCGATAATGAATTTTTAATTGAGTAAATTTCCCATAAAAGGCATTCGCCGTCGCCTTGACGGTAGCAAACACGTGCAGGTTGAGACGATGTCGTTAGTGGTGAGTGAAATTCTGTCGACTCTTGAGCTCTACGAATTTTACCAAGCAGAACATAATAAATGCTTTTTAATGGTCTGTGCTCCAGTTAATGGCATTGCTTTCGGAGTCGCCTCCATGAAGGTTGAACCAATCAAAAGGAGGACCATCGAAAGGAGTTTCTTCACCCCAATCAGAATCGATCGACTTTTCATAGATTCTAATAGATTTAAATGATTCGTGTTGCTTATTTCTTTTGTCTTTTCTTATATTTTGTACGTTTTGATGAAGTAACTAATAATAAAGCAACGCTCAAGGTTGGGTTAAACTTGGTTATCCTCGAGTCCCAAAGGATGACATGTGTTCGCATTGCAGGCTGTCATTACTGATGAATGGCTTTGCAAACGGCTGCTGTTGTTGCTGGTTACGTTCTTTCTGTTGCCACTTCTTGTGCGAATTTCAATCTTTTATTTTGGCCCCACCTCTTCCTGTACCATCCCTTTCGACGCTCCTCTCCTGAACTCCTCGATGCTCCTCTGCGTAAGCTGCTGATGCTCAGGGCGTTTTATAGGTTTTCGTTCGTGTGTGTTTCCAGCCTTAATGTTGCATGACGTGGAGCACATTCGGTTGATTTATATCCGGCACTCATGTCGAACTGTTGTTGTTGTTGCTGAACGATGACCTTTCCTTAATTTTGTTAGTGTATTATTTTTGGTTACCTGTCCATCTCTTGAATACCGTTCATTAATTTGCGCATAAGCCACAGAAAAGCAGCTAAAAATGCATCCGTCTGTAGATGGCGGTGCGCATGCGACCCTCTATGATGTTCAATAATACGAAACCACGTCCAAAGTGACTTTTTTTGTGGTTTAAAGATAAATTTTTTTTTTTTTGTTGTTTTGTCCCCCAACATTTTTATTAATATTGGTATTTGTTCTCTTGTCGTGTGTATTCATCGTTGTACTTTTAGCAGTTATTGTTTTTTTATTGACTCCCTGTTGTTGTTGTTGTTGTTTTCTGTGCTGTCGGCTGCATTTTGTTGCTATGCGTGGTGAGGCTCCGACTGCAGGCAGCACAAGTTCAATAAAAACAGTCAAACCGCTCGAACGATTTACTGATGCGTGTCAAACTGAACTTGGGATAGGTTGGATGCCCGCAGGCCAAACACAACAACAACAACAGCAACGGTATTAACAAGATACAAATACGAAGACCACAACGCAATAAAAAAGGCAAAAAACTCACTGAAAACGTTGAGCAAAGAGCAATGAACGTTGAACGTGATGTGAAGATGATTTGTCCCGCTTCTCGTGTCTTCCTCTTCTCCATTTCCACCCTGACCCCGACTCCACCATTCGCCAAAATTAACATTAACTCCTCCTTTCTACCTGCAGCTTCCCTCCAGACTCCATACGTCACCTGATCAAACATGAGGCTGAATTTGCGAATATCTGCCGTAGGGAAACATCTGCTGTTCGTCTAAATTTTTATCCCCATTTATTTAAGGGTACTTTTCATACTTTTTTTTCGCTTTTCTGTCTGATCCTTCAGCTCTTCATTGTCAAGATGTATGAATGCCCATTAAATGAGATCCATATCCGTATTTCAAAGCCCTAACTTTATCCTCACCAGAAGCCTTCATGATATTTGCGAAAAAGTCCTTTATTATTATTGGACTTTTCTTCAAGTTGTGGAGCTAGTATATTTGAAATTGAGACATAATAAGGGATTGAGAAACGTTTTCAACGAAACATGGCAACAAAATCTGAAATCAATCCGAACAAAATCAACAGCAGGTGTTTTTGATACAGCTCCATGTATTTATGTCATTGTCATTGTTATTATAATGGTTGGTTTAGTGTATTTATGATTGAAATATAAGAAACATTCGATGTACAACAGTAACAATAACTTTTAATAGCTTGTTGTTATTATGTGTTTTATTGAGAATTCATCGAGAGCAGGTGATAACACAAACGTGATACGTATTTATATCAATCGAGTTGTTGTTCTCTCGTCCTACCGCTCACGCACAAACAGGTAAATTTATCGCCTGTACCTAACGATCTACTTGTTTTATTTCTCCGTTATCTGATACCGTCGCCGTCGTCGTCGTCGTCGGCTTAGTTGCCGAAAATATAACTAACAAAACAACCAACGAAAACCTTTGTGCTTAACAATAAGTAAACCTGTTTTTGTATTCTCTGAAAAATACGCATCACAATTCTGCGAAACCTGCGAAGAAGAGCACGAGAGGAGCTGAACTACGACGCCTTCATGAGGAGAGCATCACTCGATCCGATTTCAACTGAGTGCAGGTGCTAGTCGCGAATGATGCCGACGCCTTTTCAAGCGCAATGTGTCATGGGCCCTTCAACATGTGGAATTGGCTTTATTTTTTCCTTTTGAGAGGTTTTTTTATCCAAGTCTTTGTTGTTGTAATTCAAGTCTGGTTTATAATGATTGATTATAAATTTTTAGACTTCTAAGTGAAGTTTTAGTGATGCTCTTTGGAATAATTGGGACTTCCTTTTGTTAAATTGGTTTTTTTCAATAATATTCCTGGAGTAGAATTTTGAGAATGAAAGAAATTTTAATCAAAATCAATATTTAATTTAAAAACTTTAATTAACAACCTGTTCCATTGGAGTAAAGTTTCCTAAATTCTGAATATTGTTCATTGTTACTTCAATGATTATTATTGATATAATTCCAATAATTTCCATTGTTTTCAACAACAGACTCATGATTTATCAACAATGTTATGTAGGCCTTCAACAAATGATTCGATAAGAAGGTTATTGGCCAGATAATTGAATTTCTTTGTTCTTGTTTTGTGCTGTTGACAAATCGACGACTGATTTACGTAACTGACTACGTTTTATGGTTGTTTTCCTTCGTTACTGCTCAATGTAACTGTTTAATAAATTTAATTGGCGATTGTAAAGATGTTTTTTTAACAAAAAATAAATGACTTTATCAGTAATGTTAAATAGAAATCAGTTTTTAAATGGGTTTTTGGTTCGATTTCCGGTTTTCGTTTAATTAATTAATTTTATTTTGGTGATAAACTACTTTTCATTTATCATTTTTATTTCTTTATATTTCTGTTGTAAGAAGAAAGATTTAAAGGATTAATGAACTTAAATTTTGCTACGCTGTAACCAAAGTATTTCCAGCGAGCATTCAAAATGAATTCCCAATAATATCATTTACATCAGTGCTCATGTTCACTCACGACACTCCTCCAACAGCTCTCCACAGGAGAATATTTTGAATAGCAGCTCTCATCATCTCATCATCAACTCTCGCAGATATCATCCCATTTATTATTCCTCGTACAAGCAGCGAAAACAGTGCTCATGCGAGCGCGTGTGTGTGTGTGTGTTTCTATGCTCATCATCTGTTCGTGTCACTTTATGGCGTATGACGAAGCAGGATTCGGCTCACGTGTGTCGTCGCTACGCAGCGCAACGGCTGCCAAGAGCAACAGCAGCAGCAGCAGCAGCTCCCAACTGTGTTTATTTGCGTCAGAGTGAATTAACGATATGCGACGTACTCGGGCCGAACTTGCGTAGCTCGGATGTTGAATGTTAAATGCTGGCGATGGCGAGTAGGAAGCGTGGCTGCCACATTACGTAAGTTTTTGAACAATTGCCAAGTGACACACAGAGATAGGAAAAAGAGGACATAGGCACACACACACACGAACGTCTGTATATAAACACAAAAAAAAGAACCGAGGACCAAATAAAAGAACCGAAAAATACCGTGATGTGAGGATTGGGAGGAGGGAAAGGGCTCACAACTGAAAGTAGCCCACGTGTTTTCAAGTGCATCATTTGCTTTCATTCTATTCTCTGCATTCATGCATTCGTATTGCCACAATTTCCATTTTATTGCGTACTTAAGGAAATTATAAAAACAGCAAATGTGCCAGCCGCACATTTACACAAATCAAAATGGCCATAAAAAACGAGGTTGCCACCCACTCAGATTTTATTGTTGTACTCGAGCCGGCAGCTCGTAAACGTCAAGGTCGAAATTCCTGCGACTCGAGCTGCCCTCGAAGATGTAAAATTTAGTGCATCGACGATATCCCCAAATCAATGATTCACACTCGCAACGACAGCAGTGAAATTATTCAATAAACTCGACATGGAATCAAGGCATTAAAATAAGTCCAATAACTAAATTTAAGTACTCATAACTCAATCCTTCATCGGTTCTGTTACATGGCATATGCAATAATAATAATAATAATAATCACATCATGCATAAATTCACAGATGTTTAAAAGCCACCGACTTCTGACCAGAATGCAAAACATTTCGAATATGAATTCTCCACATGCACAGCAAATGGAAAAACTTCAAATGCACAAAATGCACGTCACAGAATAGACGAATAAATAAACAAATATAATAAATTCAGTGCTTTTATTTGATGGCATAATAAATATTTCGACAATAAAACGCTCTCACATATCAATTACGTGGTCAGACGTCGACTTGACCGAGGAATCAGCATCAGTGACACCAGCCAACGAAAGGACGAATGCCAAAATGGGATTTCATTTTCAATTCAGAGTCTTAGAGATTCACTCATGAGCAGCATCATCGTTGTTTTCAAGACGCAGCCGAGAGAGGGAATCCATTTCCAACGTTTGATTTATTTCATCCTCCTTTAAATGGATTCTCGCAAATCTAACAATTATTTTCCTGTCTTCATTCGCTACAGTTACTTGAGCATGTGCACTGTCGATGGAGAATTCGGCTTGACAGATGGGTTCCACAAGGAGAGGAGAGGTAAGAGACTGCATTGAACAGAAATAGATATGTGCCAGCGTTGCTCTTATGCATTCCGTCTGGAAGCTGACAGATATGAAGACTGATTGTGTGTGCAGCTCTGGTTGTGGCTCTGGTTTCTGTTTAGTGTACATGTGGATGCGGGTAGGCAACACGTAACCTGAAACTCACAAGCGACGACCTTCCCCTGAAAACCAAACCCAAACGAGGAAATTTAAATCCAGGCAGCAACTGTTTTCGTTCTGGAAACGTTTGTGAAAAAGCAGAATCGAAGGAACATGTTCAGAATCCAGAGTAAAGAGGAAACAGAAAACTAAATGCGGCAGTCAGGTCTTGAAGAGAGAGTACCTCGCATTGTATTCAAACTTTGTGCTGTTATTCATCGGAGATTATAACGCAGAGTTTATTGACCGACAGGATGAAAAATGAAGTGAAGAGGAATCACAAATAATTACACCAGAAAGGACAAAGTAGGTGAACGAAAGAGGAAATAAAGCAAGAAAATCACAAAACTCGGGAAGAGCAACATCAAAATCCACACAAAAATGGATATAGAATAAAATGACATGCAACCATTTAAACAAGAATTTGTACCCAACAAACGGACAGAAACACACACAGATACACACACACATAATCACAGGAACAGGATGCCAAATGCGGGTTTCATAAACGAACATTTATTGACTCCGAAGAAGAGAGTTTCGTAGATGATATTGACATCTATCAACTGTATACAGACACATATTTCATAATTGCCTGTACGAGGAGAGGAAAGGATTTTCAATTGCTGCAGCAAGACTTTAAATGGCCCTGTTTAATCCTTAAAATCTCTGCAGCATTTAATATTTGATGCGTAACTCCTTTAAGCAACTTTTGCTTTTACAATTGATAGAATAAAATACAAGTTAACACCAGCCTCAAGCCTCAGGCAATACTTCTTCAATTGCAGATTTAGAATATTAAAGAAGATCTGAAAAAGAATGAAATGGAGATTTATTTACATAGTTAGGTTAGGTTAAGATGCCCGAATCCGAACAATTGGGATGCACTATGGATCTCGCCCCATTCATTTATGTGGTTAACTAGAAACTATGTCCTTAAGTTGTACAATTAACCAACTCCCTCAAGGCAGCCATCCTATCTATGGTGTCCTATACTGTCCCTTCCTTGTCTGGATTCTTCCTTATCCATTAAACAGGGTGCTTCTTTAGTACATCCTTCACCCCTTCTATTTCCACCACCAATCACTCTTCCTGTCTCTTTTTCTGTAATCATTAAAAGCTCGAAACTTTATATTCAATTCCTCTATCTCCTTTTCTCGTTTCCCATGAGCAGTTTTTCCGGAATATTCTTTTTTCAAAGTGTGACAGTATCGTAACCGTGCAACCGAAAAAACCGTAGTAACGGTACCCTGCTGTTGCTAGTCTTTTTTCCCACTGGGCTGCCGTTAAAATCGACACATTGCGGCCCTTAAATTTATGTCGGAGAACACAGCACAGCACAGCACAGCACGCATTGTGGATTTTATTTACGTGCAATAATGAATTTCCAAAGGATTTCGCTTCTTGTTTTTACACATCGATGTATCTGTTGTTACTTATCAAAGCTTCTGCCACCCTCCATCCACCCCTCGACCATTCCGACTGTCTGTGGCATTGTTTACGGCGAAATGATGCCTCGTTGGAAATACATTTCTGATCATGGTTATACTTAAACATGAAATACGAGGATACAAAGTTGCACCGGGTTTAATATGTTTCATGAGAATTCAATAAATTCAGTTTTAGTGGTTTCCAATTCTGATGCCGTTAAACTTCCACAACGATTCAAGTTTTGTTATTTGCTTATTTAATTAATTATAAGATATATGCTGCTATATATACAGATATTTTCCCTTAAAGCGTCTGTCTTTATAACTACTTTTAAACTGAAACATCTTGGCATTGTTAGAAGCTCCAAAGAAGCCATCATTTCGACTACTAACACCTCAATCATTTCCTTTGATAGTCGACAATAACCCTAAGGACTACAAATCTAATTTCTCAGAAGTATTCAATGCTATATTGCATTTCTATTCGACGAATTTCAAAAGATTCCATCAATTTCCGTTACAATTTCGATACTGACTTCAAGGTTCACTGTTTAAGGGTAAGGAGAAAAATTAGCAGTCGTTTAAACCATTCACAGTCATTGAATATTCTTCATTATAGAAAAAATCCGACTAAATTATTACCACTACGTTACCATTTCTCTGCAGCTAAAGAAGAGCGGGAAAGAAAACCCGGAATGAATAAATTTTTCAATCGGCTTTTTCTATTTTATTGTATTCAGAAAAAAACACACAAGTTTTTCATATATCCGACGTCGACACTCAATAGGAACCGCTGCCATAAACTCATTTTGATTACAAAACTCGGCTAAATCGAACAGAGGAAAACACGTCTGACTATAGAAGGGTCTTTTTTTTTTTGGAAAACTTTTCGAAAAAAACCGAAAGAAAGAAACGAGAGGGAAAAAAGCAAAGAGCAAGGACGAAAAAACATCCCTTTAACGAGTGCAATGGTCTCAAAAACATCCGAAGCAGAGTCACATCGAGCCGCCAGTCTTCTAACTGCTGATGAACAGAGTTCGAGTTGGGTTGGGTTGGGTTGGGGGAGATGCAATCATTTCGACTTTACAACCACCAGCAGGCCGATTCGACTCGACTCGACTGAGAACTCAACTCGCGGCGACTGCGAACTCAAGTCACTGGCAGCTGTTCCAACTGTTTCGGTGCTAATCGCTCGAGCTGCTCTACGCTGGATGTTTTAATCGCTGAAACTTTGTAGTTGGTAGGAATTCCTCTCTTCCGTCTCCCTTCCCTTCTGGTCCTTGGTGCTAGTTCTATTTGCTCGGAGCTGGAAGAGGGTACAAGGAGTGTTTATGTATGTATTTCAAATCAAGCGACAAAATAAACGCTCAGAGACTCATATGGGATCAACGGCAGAATGGAGGACTATATTGACAAATGGATGGAAGGTTGAATGGTTCGAAGAGATACACGTCTGTGTAGATTAACGAATACGCAATGAATTCGCGGCGGAGTGCGATTTGCTACACGATCAATGGACATGACACAGATACATATGGGTCTGTGTGCACATTCATACGGATGTGTATCTACGCTGTGGATAAAGGGATACCTCGGCAGCAGCAACAACAACAACAGTTGTATTCAGTGCAAAACAAATAACAATAGCGAAAAAACCTCTTCAGACTTCAAATCTGAATCCGTATCCGCCACAGCAGCTCAGCATCGGCACCAGCACCAGCGTTTTTCGCTCGTCGAAGGGCTGAGCTGCCTTCAGTTTTCGGATTCGGTGCACCACGCCACCGCCGCAGCCGCCGCATGGAAGTGCATCGCGTCCAAAGAACATTTAAAGATTCGATTAGAGCTGAGCTGGGAGATGTGTGTATTGTGACTGTCCGTCGTTGTTACTGGGTTTTCGCATCCAGCACTAAACCAGTTGCAAGTCGATCTTTATGTTGATTTTCTTCTTTTGTTGCCGCTGCAGCGTTCCTAGAAGTCTTCCGTTTCTTTCTCTATTCTTTGTCTATTTTTCTGCTGTGCCATTGGTTGCTTGATGCAGGCGAATCTTTTGCGATTTTTCACTTCTATGGATTTGAGAGCTGCGGCGGCGGCTCAACGTGATTTTGCCAGTTAGGCACCAATTTTTTTCAACGTGGTCCTCTCGCAGTCCTCATAGTCAAGTCTCTTGGTAGCTATTTTACAGGTTGTAAGGTTCTTTACATTCCCTTTCCCGATGTAGTTCTCCGTGGTGGAAGGTGGATCGCTGCAAGGAGGTTCGTTGTCGTTGTTTCTGTATTATTTTTTGATAGTTCCTTTTGTTGTGGTTACTTTTTTTATTGCTGGCTGATTGCGCGCCTTCTACGCTTACGTTTTATTAATATTTCGTTGGCGTTCTCTCCTCCTTTGTTCCTGGTGCTTTTCCTGTTGTTTGTCTCCTTCTCGACATCCTCCTTTCCTCTCTGGCACACACATGTTTTTGTGTTACTATTGGATTTATGTACGGACACTTTTTTAGTATGTGCGACGGACGACCTTAGACGAAGCTCGTCTCTCTTTCGTATTCTTGTTGTTGCTGAAGTTCGCTGCTTTGCTCGGATAATTTTTTGATTCTCTTAGGCTACCTGAAGGTTCAAAAAACTATTCTGTGGCATATCTTTTCTTGTTCGCCTCGTTTTTTGCCTTCGCACAAATGAACACTCTTCAGTTTCTTGTAGTTCGATGGAGTTGCGAGTCATTAAATGACTCCACCAGCCATCGACGTTGTTGTTGTTGTTCGTTCCTGCTGTTGGCGTGTTGCGTTGCTTTTAATGGACGACGTGTTTTTTATATGTCTGCACATATATCGAACGGTACATGCGTTATTTTAGTACCCTTCGTCGGATCGCCGCTTCTCCCGGAAATGCCGCTTTTTCACATTGTTTGCTTCATCGATTTGACTTCGACTCGAGCCGTCACACGGGGAACCGCAAAAACGGCTGACGGTGTGTCTGAATGGGTTAATATTTTTCACATATTCCAATTTTTGGGATATAATTGACTGATTTCTTGATTGTGACCCAAATTGTTTCTATATTAATCTAATATCTATGGTAATTTTTTGATACTTAAGTATTACTGGAACCGAACTCGAAGCCGAACTGAAAATGATTTTGGGTTTACTGTTTCCCATCCGAAACAGAACCCATTGAACCCAATAAGTCAAGAACCTTCTGCAAAATTATTAATTCTTTGAGTAGTAATATCCCTTTACTCTTCTTACTTTCTTGTACATAATGAAAACAAGAGAGTATTGTCAATATTCAAAGTTTAATGGAAATACGAATTTTGACCATCTTCGACTACATTTTGACTACTTTTACATTTTCGAAAACGAAGTAGAAAGATGAAATTTTGTATTTAAGACTCTTAGAAGATCGATGTGTATCTTGTCTTCTTGGCTATAATCTTTCGTGCTAAAAGAACACTTCTCCTAGAATTTTATGCATAACACAAAGCCTATCGAAGATAGAGAGATATATAACATTCAATCGGTTATTGTTACTACTGGAAACTCTTATATTGTCTACATTTGATATTGGAAATCATTTGTAATGAAACATATAACAGAATCCTTTTTAGAAATTGAATTTAAAGTATATTTTTTAGAAAATTCTTTGGTTCTTTCACAATTTCAAAGAAAAGGTCACGAAGAAACCAGCTCAGAGGTTACAACAAACGCCCTTCCCTTGAAATTCTCTTCCCTTTTGATCTCTACCGCGTTTCTATTGCATTTTAACAGCTTCAACTTGACATAATTTGTTAATGGAGCCCGTATAAAATCATAGTTTTCAGCAAACATTGACAAATGAAAGGTTATCTGTAATTGCTGAAAGCCAGATAAAGAAAAGCAAGAAAATAAAACACAAATAAAAAAGTAATTGTTAAATATTTATATTATTAATAAAACAGTAGACATGAAAAGCGGAAAAACTTTAGTCTTTGGCAAAAGAAAAACGATGAAGAGAAGAAAATTACTCGTATTCGAACACAATCAACCCCTAAAAATGATTTCCACCCCCTTCACACTCCATCCGAAAGCATAATTATATTAAAGATGGTTACATTTCTAGCAGCGATTGGCGTGAATTTAAATTCAACAAAGGATTTCCGTGCACACGACGAAGGAGGCGCTTTAAAAGCCAAATCGCCAGCAACACAAAAACCAGCCTGCCACGGATGAGGCAGAACACGGAGCACGGCAGCAAAACCGAAGCCGAAACCCGTCGCTGTTCGCTGTCGTTGCCATAGCAGAATTTTCGAAACAGCAGGGACCAAGCTTCATCACACTTAAGCTCTGTAAAAGGGTAACTGACAGGGCGACCCTCGCTGTAGCAATCGCCGAATCACATCATAGAATTGCTCGGTGATCTGCTGTTGTTTCGGATGTTGCAAAGATTTCGGAAACCTCAGCACAGCGCAACCCAAATCGGGATGATTTGCTTACATTGTAAAATCGAAGAGCACGCGTCGTCGCGTGCAAATGAAGGGATAAAAATGAAGCAAAAAATGAAGGAAAACAGAAGCAGAAAAGAGGAAAAACGACAAACACAAATGCAACGTTTAATGACAAAGAAAATGTGTAAAATGCAAAGCTGTAAAACTCGTTCCTGGCTGCAGTGAAATGAGTTGCTGCTATTCATAGAATTTATTGCCAACTCATGAAATTTATCCGTGCAACAAGCATCGCAACAACACAGCAAAAAGGCAATTCTTGGCAAAACGCTAAATGTCTAAATTAATTGTATTTCGGGCGAGGCGCAACAAAGACTTACCACACAACTCCGAATGCGCCGTAGCCGATGGGACGGTCCGGCTGCACGTCTTGCGGCACCGCTGGCGGCTGATAGTACGGCGCAGCAGCCGCTAAAATAGCACCTTGCGGGGCACCTCCAGCAGCCCCGCCTTGAACCAATGACATTGAGACGCTCATTGAAACACGAGAAGATTGCCTTGCGGGGCCACCAACGGCCGCCATTCAGCAAAGCGCCATACGCTGAATACGAGGGCCGCGGATGTGAAGATTTGCGCGGGTGGGACGCGCTTTAAACCGATTAAAAGCTACCACGGAAACAACAAACGCGGCGCGCCAAAAAATTATTTACTTAAATGAAAAGCTCAAGATTAAAGATTCATTAAACTTAAATTAATTTCTTCTCTTTTATTGCAATGTATCGCGAAAAAGGAGAACGGGCAACACTTTGAATTGGCAACACTTGGAAATTCAATGAAATTTACAAGCAAAAAACTATTTACACAATAAAAATTAATTGCATTCAATGGAATTTAATAGACGAGAATTTCGCGTCGTCGACGAAGTTGGATCTGAAAATAGAAAGGAGAGGAAATTATTAGCAATCGTTATCGTTTTAATGAATTCGTAGTTATTGATAAATTTACTACTTAATTTAATTTATAGTATTTTTTTATCTTCAGTCACACGGATTCGGTAATCGGATTCAGCCAACAGAATATCGAAGTTGAGCGGAAGTTCAGCCACCTTGAGTCGGTTTCTTTTTTGTGTATTTCTTTAAAGAGTTCCTTTAAAACAAGTTTCTTCGCATCCGTCCGCGCCAACAAAGTCAGCTGGACGCAAGAAGCGACAGAAACCAGGAAGAGGCAAGCAGCAAGGCGACAAATGGCTGAGTATCAAGGAATAAAGTGCAATGATAAGCAGCAGCAGCGATCGACGAGCTGCCGGGGATTTTCTTGGCCAGCAGATCAATTTTATGACTTTATTGAATTGCTGCTGATGGGCTGCAGACTCATTTCCAGAGCGCAGAAATTTACACAAAACTTCAGACGTGTGTGAATAATTAAAACGAAATTAATGAAACAATTTAAATAATTACCAAACGCATTTTTAATCGTTGCTTTACACGTTTTTGTTCCGCAATGCGTCATATGTGAAATGTCTCGGCAAACACACATATTTTACACAGCGCTTGTGGGAGAGACCTGAAGCAGTGTTGCCGGGAGCACAGAATTATTTGTATCCCTTTAGAAATCAACGCGTATATATATACAATTAAATTTTTGATTGTACTGAATTTAAGAATACTTGTTACACTTTATCGCACAATCGAAGTAGAATAATATAACAAAATAAATTTGGATTCTGTCTTAAAGAAACATTTTCAAATACTCCACTAAAAAGTTTGAAAATTCTAAAAAATAATTCAATTTCAAATAAATTGGTCCTTTAAAGATATTAGGTAATTTTCGAATGTCTATGGAAAATCTGTGGAAATTGGAAGGATTACTACAGTTTTTCCTCGAAACTTAATGAATTATAAGTTACAAATGGAATTCGTCATTTTGTATTTCAATATTATTTACAGCGTTTTTTAACAGATTTCAAAAGTTTGTATTCTCGGAATAATTTTATAGAATTATTATTAAAGATTCTACTGACGTGCTACCATTTCGTCGAATATTTTAGCTGGCACAGAAAAAGATATTCTTTACAAATTCTTTCGTGTAAATGATACTAACTAAAATGTTCAACGACGTTCTTAGGCGGCAGATGAGCTTGTGAATCAGGCTATTAATCTGCCCTTTGCAAAGGTTTCCTGTTTGTAGACAACGCGCCGAAGATGCAATAAATTATTTTTACGCTTAAGAAGATAATTAAATTTTATAGCGGAACTGTTAGAAATATTCTCTTGATTAAACTGATTAACGTTTTGTTAATTTCACCATAGCATTTTTTATGCACGCAATGAAACAAAGCTACCTCCTTCATGAAATGTATCCTTTCCCATTACGATGTATTCATGTGCCGACAACAAAATAAGCAAACGGCAACACTGCTCAAGGAGACACCAAAAGGAGAACAGTGCCAAATATAAGAGAGCGCAGATAACAAATTCCTGTCTTCCTGGAAAGAAAATCAGCAAAAACATCATTTTGCCAGAGCAGATCAATTCACGTAATATATTTTGCTGTTTTTTGGAAAATACTGTTTTTGCAAATTTCTTTCTCCATGCAAGTGATGAGAGAGAACGAATGAGTGAAAGCGAGAGAACTGAGAAAAGTGTGTGCCGATACAGTTTGTTGTCAATGCGAGTTGCCAATTCTTTAATTGGCAAGTTGGTTTTAATAATAAATTTTGTATTAGCTGGGAAATAAATAAAATTCTACATTTTTCATCATTTGTGTTTTATAAAAAATTAGGAAGAAAATTCTTAATTTTAAAATAAATGCAAAAGGAAAAAAAAATATTTCCTGATTAAAAAAATTGAAATATAGACTAATGATAATATTTAATTAAGATTTCCCATTCACACGTTTTCATTTTAATTCCTATACTAAATGTTATTCTTCAATTCGCATTTAAGTACATTCACTATTTGCTCATTAGTGATTAAATTATATGAAATTTATGGGTTTTCAATTGATATTTAACACAACATTTTTAGTTAACATCCTCGACCCTGTTGGCAACGCTGCCTGTCATTAACAGCAGAGAAGTGTTTTTACTAGAATATTTCCGGCACTCTCTGCGTAGCACAGCACAACAACAAATAAACGGTGTGTTTAATATTGTTTTTGTTGTTTAGGTTCGCCGCTGGCGCACACAAATTGATAAACACACAAAAATGGCAACGGAGTCTGACATTTCTCCCATGTACAAAGATTTCAACAAAACAGCCGAACATCAAATATATTTTACCGAAAATTAGAATTATTACGCGAAATTTCAATAAATGAACTTACCAAAAAAATTCAGCTGAATTTCAGTAATTAACTGTATTTTTTTTACTGCTCTAACCCACTTGAATTTTGTTAGAATTGATTTTTCAGCATTATTTTAAATTACAGCTGCTTACAGCATGTTGCTTAAGGTTGTTTGTTTTTCTTAAATAAAAATATGTTGCCAAAATAACTGTAAACCTTGATACTTTTTTGCTGACCGACAGCGCAAGCAACTTTAAAACATTTGCATTAATTTCAACTTCTTTAAAAACTCGCTTTTCGCTCAAAGACTTTTTGTTAATTAGTAGTAGCTTTAGTTTTTAATTTCTCAGTGTTTAATGCATAATCGTTTCCGAAATAACATACTATTTTCTTCACTAGTGCTTACTGTTGCGTCTAATTTCGGCTTCAAACCTCATATGTTTCGCCGCTCGTGTTTATTTTTAGTTGTTTTGTTAAATTGCACTTGAAGTTGAAGAACAGTTTACTGCAAACAGAAAATAGCACACGATACGCAAGAACACCGCTACTTCTAACCGCACTCGTCTCGCCAAACTCAAAAACTGACTGATTATTTCATTATTGTTATTGGAAGCTAAGCTCCTAATTCCAGTTTTTATTTATTTTTCTTTCCAGACAATGAAAGCGGAAAAGTCGCTCCGCCGCACGTCTCAAGAATCCAGAACCCAAAAATTACACAAAAATTTACGCTACGATTGCCAAAACCATTTATCTGCTCTTTTTTGCTGGAGAGCACTGTTTCCAAAAGCTGCTCGCAGTTTCCGAAATCTCCTTGTTCAAATGAAATTCCCTCTCGGCATGGAATCGTATTCCAAAGGACAATTTTAAAAGAAAATTAACAGTTGTCACGGCTGCCACAATAAATTATAAATTAATTATTACCAACGTAATAATTTTTGTTGTGTTGTGTGACCTATGTTGTGTGTACTATGTTGTGTTGTGTGACCAAGTTACTAATGAAGCAAATCAAATATAAAAACCGTTATATATTACTATTGTTGGATTGTGGATATAAATTAAAATTCGAGTAACTTCGTTTGGTAATCAGAGGATCTGCAAAAAAAAATCTGGCAGCTGTGGTTATTCCTTAAGAATTTCCCTATGGGCTTTTTTCTGGAATCTGGAAGTGTTCTCGCATTGAGAAATATTAGGAACTTCAGCGTTGCCACTTAGTTGATCTCGCAATTAATACCCCAATTTGAAAACAAAATACGAGATTTCTAGTGGAAAAGTGCCGAAAGTACTACTCTTATATGGTAAGAGTTTAACTTTTAGGTGTTATTACTTCTTGTAAAATATATCAATATAAAATACATATTCTTGAGTTAAACGCAAAACAATAAGTATTGCGTAGTCAACCCGCATTAGAAAGTCCTAATTATATTAGTAATTAAAAGACATATCCCAACAGTCCCCAGTTTGTAACCAAACTGAAGTCCTTCTCACTATCATAGTGATAGTGAAGATAGTTCTCCCCAGGGGTGCATTTTACATTCCAAAAGTCGTCAAAATCAGCATTTTCAGAAATACAGCGTAAATTTGTATGGTGTGGTGGTTTGCGCTGGCAAAATGTAGTTTCGTTGGTACATACAACGCACGTGGTGGTTCAACCAACGATGTTTTAGGGTTTCAGCGCTATTTTTTGGACTTTTAGGTGCAACGCGACGTTGCCCAAATTTTGTGTAATGCCAGTTCTCTTGTCAATGGAATTGTGACGAATTTCCAGTGGGATTCCACACGTTTCCAAAATCACGCAAATAACCTGGTCACATCGGACAAAGGGGAAGTTGCGTGATTCTGGAAGAATTTCTCCTTCTGGAAGAAATTGGAAATCCACCATGTGGTGGCACGCACTTGCTACACCTTATTACTACACCCATTTTTTGTTTGTTTTCTATCATTTTTGGCCATTAATTTATCCATTTAATTAATCTAATTGTAAAGCATGCTAATCGTGTTGGTAGTATTTGTATAATTAACTAAAGAAAATAAAAAATGCTCTCGTGCAAAAGTGTTATTTGTTGAGTGTTCTCGTATTATGTCCTGAAGACTTCAAAGATAAGAGAAGTAAAAGTAAATATCGAGATATATTAATGTTGTAATGTCAATGTTATGTATTTACGTTCTTTGTGGAATTTTCGCGTTTGTGTCAACGCTGGACCGTGATTATCGTCTGCCTGTTAATGAATACAATTGGCCCGATCCGGGCGACCCGGAGTACAGAACATACTTTCATAACGATCGTCGTTACGGACACTATCAGCCAAAAGGATTTGCTTCAAAAATACCAACTGACAAGCACTTTGCATCGACCCACTCACATCTTGGGCACGCTCAATTTCCCGGGGTCTTAGGTGGTTGGAGAAAAGATCTACAAGGAAAAAAGCGCGGAGATTCCCTAACTTTAGATCGCGATGTATTTGTTACCACAAATAATGGCCAAGTGCAAGGCTTTAAAGTGTACATGTATGATAATCCAGACCCAAAATCATTTTATCGTCCGTATCATTCTACAGTGGATCGCATAATGGGTGAATGCTCGGTATTTTTGGGCATCCCTTACGCGTTGCCACCAGTCTTAGAAGGAAGATTCAAACCACCACGCTTGCACCCCGGATGGCAGCTACTTCAAGCCGTTGAGTTTGGACCTGCATGCCCACAACCTGTTCGGTACACAGGATCTACAGAAGGTGTACCGGATATGGATGAAGACTGTCTCTATCTTAATGTGTATTCGCCGAAGACCGGAGCTGGAGTTGCTGAGAAGTATCCAGTTATGATTTACATTCATGGTGGAGAGTTCGTTCACGGAGCTTCAAATTTATTTCCAGCACATGTCTTGACTTCATTTTATGACGTCGTAATTGTTACGTTGAACTACCGACTTGGAGCTTTAGGCTTTCTATCAACAGGCGACAAAAATGCACTTGGAAATTACGGAGTGTTGGATCAAGCCATGGCAATAAAATGGATTTATGATAATATCGAATTTTTCAATGGGAATAAGAATTTAATTACTTTATTTGGTCCTGGTGCAGGAGCAGCTTCCGCTGGCATATTAATGGTAGCTCCACAAACGAAAAACATCATTAAGAACGTGATTGCAATGTCGGGATCTGCACTTGCTGATTGGGCATTAATTCAGGACAAATATCGAGCTCAAAACACCAGCCGGATTTTTGGACAACTCTTGGGCTGCTCTACAGAAACTTCATGGAAATTAGTGAACTGTCTACGTTTCGGCAGGAACGCTTACGAATTGGGCAATGCTGAATTTCCACTTAATATGGGCAGATTTGTATGGGGCCCTGTATTTGATTATAATTTCACTGCACCAAAAGATAATTGGTATGGTTCTTGGCCTGATAAAGATAGCAAATTTCTGCCGAAAAATATCGAAGAATTAATACGACAGAGCCATTATAATCAGGATTTGCGTTATTTAACAGGAGTAACCACTCAGGAGGCTGCCGCAGTTGTAGCGCAGGACGAGTCATTGGCACCGGACTTTGTAATTGATAACAAGTTTTTCGATAGAAAAATTCGGGAGCTCGTGGTTCGTTACAATTACACACTGAATCCGAAGGGAGTATTTGAAGCTGTAAAATATATGTACACCTATTGGCCCGATCCTAATAACAAGTCCATTATACGAGACCAGTATATTAATATGCTGTCCGATCTATATTATCGTGCACCTACTGATAAACTAGTGAAATTGTTGGTTGAGAAAAAAGTTCCCGTCTATATGTACGTTTTGAATACGACTGTAGAAGCTTTAAACCTACCCAACTGGCGGAGATATCCCCATGAAATCGAGCACTACTTTTTGATTGGAGCCCCTTTTATGGATGAGGAATTTTTCCCGAAGAAAGCTTCTGTAGAGCGTGATAAGTGGACTGATAATGACCGTAATATGAGTCATTTCTTCATGAAAATATTTTCAAATTTTGCAAGATATGGAAATCCAACTCCACAACAAGTCTTGGGTCTACATTTCGAGAGAGCGCACCAAGGGGAACTGCGTTACTTAAATATAAACACCACATTCAACTCCTCCATTCTTCTTAATTATCGTCAAATGGAATCTGCGTTTTGGAACCAGTATTTGCCTAGTGTAATTGGTGCCATAATACCTATATACGCCCACACTACTGAATTTTGGTGGGAATCAAAGGAGCCCCTACAAATAGCATTTTGGAGCATATGTATGGCTTGTTTCTTCCTAATGGCCTTGCTCACGATTTGTTGTATAATGTGGCGGAATGCAAAGAGACAGTCGAATCGTTTTTATGATGACAACTTTTCTATAAATAATAATGAGACACATTCCGATCACGATTGCAGTCAGCGGGGAGCCGATCATGTTTTAGCAAATCGTAATGCTATGCATTTAACCGAGAACACATGCAGTTTGCCGTCTTCGTCGATGAAAACATTACGCGATAAAATTTTTATTGATAAAACACTATTCGGATCACCTAGCTCCCAATCGAGGAAGCAAATAATGGACAGTCAATTGTCGTTGAAGTCTAGTAGATCCCTAAAAGAATGTAATATCGGTTCTCAGTCGGAATATAATTCTAAAATATCTTCCAACAATAATCCTCCTACTGAATGTAATAGTATTTCCACGAGCAGTATTTTAGTGAACGTTCCAGAAAAAACATGTACACAAGAGGAAAGTTCACTGCTAAAAAAACCATTGAGCAATTACGCTCGAACAAAGCAGACTCTAAATGAATCAACGAAACCACGAAATAATGAGTCTATTCCTAGTAAAAACAATAGAACGGAACCATGTCACGAAGCAAAATTACCCAGCCTAATCCCAGAATCACTTCTACAAATGGACGATTGTTCAACTGTCCGAACACAAATGATTGGAGGAATACCACAGACGACAGTTTAAATATAAATCTAGAATTACTTATACTAAACCTTAATATCAAACATATCAAGCATTTATTCCACAAATATTTTTTATACAAAATGTGTACAAACATTACTACATTATTTACAACTTAACACTTTATCTCCTAATTTATTTACATAAAAATTTAAATTCAAAAAAAGGAGAAAAAAAGGATGACATTATTATTTTTTAATAAAAAACCTAAGATTACAAACTTAAAAATATCTTAACATAAACCTTAACAGCCATTTTAAGCTGTGTTGTACACAGTATTGTTTATATTTAGAGTGTTAAACTTCCTATGATAGAACATCAATTTTTTATTGCTATCATAGAGTAAATTGCTCTTATCCAACAAGCAGATATGTGTTGCTGACGCAGTGTCACTGTGGGACTGGTAATTTTCTCAGAAAGTTTTTTCAACGCATTATTTTCTGTGTTGATGATATTATTTAAAAATTTAATGGCCGATTCAGTTAAGAAGGTATCAATTCTCTTTATTGTAGCAGTGCCATACAAGGTTTCATTTGAGTAATACCTGAGAATACCCTCAGCATTAACGGATCCGCTCCATTTGAGCCGACGAGATGTGGAACCAAACTGGAAAACTACAAATGTGGCCATGTCATTCAAATTAAATAATCTTGATAATTTCTATAATATCATGCGAATATGATAAATTGAATTACATTAATATGCTCCGTTACATTAGTCAAAATAGTACCCCATGCCACATTGTAAGCCACAGCCAATGGAGATTCTGTAGATTCCCTAAAACCAGAAATTGGCGACACCATCTACGCATTTGATTCATTCAGGCTTATTTTGAGTTCATTTGAACACCTAATGCAAGTCTCAAACCGTTGGCAAAATCAAAAATAAAATAAAAGCCATTCACGTTGTTTTTAAAACTAGTACAAATAAATTGTAGAGAACCGTATTAAATAACGACACCACATTTGGAATTATTCTATTGAGTAATTTCTTTATTTTTGATATCAACAAAACATATGTTTGCAATACATATGAGTTACATTTATATATGTAGTTAAAAAGCACATATCGACCAATAAAATTAACTCATTAACATAGCGACGTATGTGTATGAATGACTTGCAGACATTTTATCATAGAATTGCCGAACTTCTGGTGTGCACAAACAATTGTGAATGGAATAAAATATAGTAACGAGGAGGTTGTAAAAAAAGATTTTTAGATGGATTCTATAAAACTAACATTGGTGTCTCTACTGCTGCTGTGTGGAATTTCCATTCCAAGTGGCGTTCTCATCGTCAGAATCGTTGCGCTTGTCCGAAAGGCGATGAATATTTGAGCCGCTCATATAGCGACGTTGTACCTGCGAGTCGGTATCAGGAACGTTGGACGGGCCAGCAGCTGACTGACGAGATGTTGATGGGCCGCTCGTGAACCGATCCGTATTGCGACGCTTGGCACTACAAAAGCAATATTTTTGTTAACATATTAATTCAGCAGATCCTTAGCGTTTCTTACTCCGGTTGCGCTGCTTGGTCCTCGTTGTTCCGTTTCTGAGAGCCCAACTCCGTTCCTCGGCTACCAATAACCCGCTTGAAATAGCCAAACACCAACAAGACCGGCGTTAACAACGTCCAGAACGCGCTGCTGCACATGTTAAAGAGGCCGCCAGAGCGCACAATTACGGCAGCGGGGCTGATTTTTCTCTCCTTACCAATAACCAAGATTACAGCGCTGGGAACTAGGCCCAAGTCCTCGAGAGTCTCTGCATTGTCTGCGGCTGTGAATTCGCGCTTCGGATAAGTAGTAGCTAAAATGAAGTCACGAATTCCAGTGCCTGGTATGAGATCGGACACGACAAAAGCGCGCACTACGCTTAACGTATCTCCATAGTTGAAGGTCTGCGTCTTGTTGCCTCCTGTCGAAAGTCGGAACTGGAGACGTGTCCTGTCTGAGGCAACGCTGTCTTGTGGTTTGCTTGTTCGTTGATGAACAACTTCAGTAGATCGCACCGCTTCCTGAGCGAACTTCTGGGCTCGTTCTGCTCGATCTCCAGCGATTTGGGCACGTATGCGTTCACGGGTTGCCTGTTCCTCCATGCGCTGGCGGCGTATGTTTTCCTGAGATAAACTATGTTTTAAAATACAATCTCTAAGAAAAGCCCAAACATTATTTACCTTTAACTCCTTTAGACGCTGTTCGTTTTGCTGAATTTGCAGATCCTGCAACTGTTTGCCTTCTATTCTACGACGTAACTCATCTTCCTTTTCCTGTTTTCGCGTCATTTCCAACCGCTCGCGTCGTTTTTGCTCGAGCTCTTTACGCGTTTCCTCAACACGCGTTTTCAAGTCGTTATTATCGAGAGATTCTTGACCTTCTGTCAACTTCTTACTATCAGCACTTCCTAGACTTTCTGATGATTTCTCGTCTGGCGCAACTGTTTGCTTTTCCTTTACTTTGTCAGTCGTATCTTGTTTACTAAGTTCTTTCTCTTCCTGGACATTACCTACTGTTTCAGCGACTTTAGCATTAGATTGAGTTGATGCTGACGGTTCCTCACTAGTTGCTTTCTCAGCTGCAATGAAGGATTCCGATGCACTATTTACGCTGCTATTTGCTGCGGACTTTCCAGCTTGAACCAACACGTTTTCGATTTTCTCGACCAACTCATCCGAGGAGGCGATTATTCCAGTTCCAATTTCCAAGGGAGTCCCCGATAAGCCAATGAAGAATATTGATGGCACGGGCACCACTTGATCTGTGTTTTATATAATTAATTAAACAAATTTTACATTAGATATTTAGTGCTGCTTACAAATCTTCGCAAACTGCATATACGACTTGCTGTCGCTTGATATTTTAATGGCCACAAAGTCGTCGGTCTCCAGCCGACTTTTGATTTTCTCTTCATCTATTATTTTAGTCAATTTCTGTGTGAGCTCATCCTTGCCTTTAAAAATATATTACAATTTAAACATTACGTGGACTTTGCCGCACATCATGAATTTGTTGTTGTGCGTGTGGCAAACAAAAAGAATTGATTATCCTACCTTCAACAAAAACAACAAATATTGCTTTTTTAGTTTTAGACATCGCTACAGCCTCCGCTACGTTACCCTCATACCAGTTCATCTTTATTTTCTTGTTATTACTATTTAAACTAAAAATTTTATATTTTTGAAAATTTTCTTGCACAAATCATTAAAAAATTGAAATGACGGCACTTCCAGTCACAGTGTTGCTTAAAATGTCAATGAATAAAGTGTTACATTTTTTTTAAATTTATTTATTTACTTGCTTCTCTTAACAAGTATCTACTATAAAGTACGAAAGATCTTCGAGGTCTTCAATAGAGAAAATAATAAATGGAATATTTGAAGTCGGTTAATATAAATTATTTTTAGCTTTTCTTCCAGTTTTAAATGTTCACAAGCATTGAAGCAGGGGGGAGGATATTTGATAATTGTAAATACAAGGAGCCCTTTCAACATTTATGATTATTTTGTTTTTTTTAGAAATTAGGCAGTGAAATCATATTTTGAATACGTCCAGGATATCTAGTTTTTATTCCTCACATCTTATGCGAGTGCATATGTTTCGAAAACTCAAGAAATACTATCTTCCCAAACCTCAATCCTTTCTTAGCCATATCCCACCCAAGTGCAACACATATTAAAAAAACTATACTCTTCTTAAAATCCTGCAAGTTATACAATTTAATTTAAACTTAAAGATTCCACTTCTATCTGTAGTCCATCAGACAATATAAATATGTACATACATATATATTTACACATTAATATCTACTAGTAATCTAACTTAGCTGAAAGCCTATGTCGCTATAGCTTCATCCATTATGGTTTTTTAATTTTGAATTAGAAATCATCACAAATAAATAAATAAATAAATAGTTTTTATTCCAATTCCCCGTTATATATAGGACTTGTCTGAAGCACCCAATTTATTGAGGGGATGTAGCTCAGATGGTAGAGCGCTCGCTTAGCATGTGAGAGGTACGGGGATCGATGCCCCGCATCTCCAAGAATTACTATTTTGATTTTTACAACACATCATCGTATTTATTTATTTTATATTAAGTTATATGATGAACAGATAATATAAAACGTGAATAAATTTGCTTAAATAAAATATGAACTATGATTCTTCTCAGATGCAAGTGATTCCTCAGTGAAACAGGCACTCCTCCGTGAAGCATTCCTACATGAAACTTGGCAAGCTTTCATGTGTTGTTATCAATGTGAGTGGCTCCTAGTTCGTCCGTGGTCCAAATTTGTCTGCCCGTTCTCTGGTGCGTTTTCCTTTCGGCTCCAAGTCCTCAAGTTCGCGGTGCAGATGTCCGCTAACAACAGAACTTGCTGGTGACGATATGTCACTACGAGCCACATTCAAGCGTGGTAAACGTATAAAGCAGCGTCTCATCGGCTGTTCTTCGACTGCAGATACTACCCGACAAAGTAACGGTTGTGGCTCGCTGCAGCGTTGAACACGGACGGCGCACTTGCGAACTCGTTGGTCAAGAATTTGTTCTTGGATCTCATCTGGATTAACACCAATGAATGCCAAACGATTTAATTTTACAGAACACTTTTTTATTTTAAACTGGTCCATTATAGAAAAGGAGTTTTTTGGTTTAACAACAAATCTTTCTGCTTTTTTTAGAGCAGAGGCGTCTATAATTGTTGGAAAAAGGAAAAGGAATTGAAAAATGTTAAAGTGCACACAATCACAACTAGCATTATAAAAACTTGGCATCACTTTGGCCATTAGGCTCTGATGTAAATAAAACACAATGACGGCAAGCAGTTTCAGCAGATCATGCATGAACACAAGAGAATTAAATACCTTTTTCAAGGCTTTTTAATTTAAAAAAAAATTGGCGTAAGAGTAGCGTAGAGTGTTTTAAAAATTCAAGTAATAGCTAATAATATAAGTCACAATTGCACTGCAAATGTATTTATGTTTACTTTTCAAAATTTTCTTTTGTCAATAAAATATTTTACAAAACAAAATCATGCTGTAATAAACAATTATAATAAAAAATAACCATGAAAACTTATAATTAAAAGTATATCTAAAATACAGGAATAGTCTAGTCTTAAAGCAGTCATAACAATAGCATTGATATATCTGACGTGGCCAACATATGACTTCCTTGTAGGTGAAACAATTTAAAATAAAAAAGTGATACATAGTTATGGAGAGAAGCGTTCGAGAGAAGCGGTCTTTTTGGTACTAGCAATTGTAACCACATATTTAGATTATATTTCAATGTTTTTGCAGCTCTAAATACCAATTACTAATTTGCTTTCTAGTGTTGTTAGTTTGTGAGTTATGCATGAAATTAAAAAAAAATCGGCAAGGGTGCACAACTAGGGCTTATAATAGTCTCAAATACAAAATTTCAACTTTTGACTATTCTCCGTTTTTGAGTTATAGACCGTACGTACATACGTACATGCGTACACACGTCGCGACCAAAGTATTCAAAATGGACTCAGGTATGGTCAAAATGTGTATCACCATTTAAATTTTAATATCGAAATTTTTCGCGATTAAAATACTTTCTTGTATTTACTATTTATACAAGGAAGTAAAAAATAAACAAGTCCAATTAAATAGTGAAATATAGGTTTTTTTTTGGTAACAACATCAAACATCTCTGGTTTTGACACTTTGTCAATATATTGACAGTTCGTCAAATAGCTTTCGAAAACGGACATAGTCATCCTTGCGGCATTTTACCTGTTACAAGAACTTAACCAAAAGTTTAGTATTGGAAATATTAAAACATAGTAGCTTCTTTCGAGATACGAAATGGGTGACATTCAAACTTTAGTAGACATGGGGTTTCCGAAAGATCGAGCGTAAGTGGTGCCCCTAAATATCTGTTTGGGGAAGGCCCGCTTGTGCAGCACATTTATCATTTCTTTATTTCTCAGTGAATATGCGGTAAAAGTTACAAATAATAAGGGTGTGGAACCCGCCATGGAATGGTTGCTGGCACATGGCGACGAAGAAATTCCAAAGCCGGACACCGAAAGAGCGTCAACTGCGTCGACTATCGAGAAAATTGATAGCGAAAGTAGCGCCTCTTCTTCTAAAGCTGATACCGGTGCGGAAGCCAAGTCTGTTAAATGTGATGAATGCAACAAGTTATTCAAAGACCAAACGGAAGTTGAGTTCCATGCTGCGAAAACAGGTCACAGCAACTTCTCCCAGTCGACAGAGGAGAAGGCACCTCTGACCGAGCAGGAGAAGAAGGCACAATTAGCACTAATAGAGGAGAAACTAAAGTTAAAGCGTTTGGAGCGAGAGGAACGCGAAAAAGCCGATGCTCTGGAACGCGAAAAGAATCGCATCAAGTCTGGCAAAGACATGACAGAGGCTCGCAAGCGTATGGAAGAGATCGAGATGAAGAAAATAGTTGATGAACGTAAGCGTGAGAAGGCTGAAGAGAAGGCTGCCCGCGATCGTGTGCGGGCCCAGATTGAGGCAGACAAAGCTGCCCGGAAAGCACGGTAAATGCAAAAAAAGTCGAATTGGTTGTAATCGTCATTAACTTTATATTCTATTACAACTAGGGAATCCAATCAAAGTGTCACCTCGACCACAGCAAAATCTCCGACGGCCTCTGGAAGTACATCCGAACCATCTCCAAAGCCGCCATCCAAAGACTACACACACACTCGTATTCAGATCCGTCTGCACGACGGCGCTACACTCACAGAAACATTCAACATCAAGGAGCAGCTGTCGGCTGTCCGAGTTTTCATCCAAATGAAAACGGGCCAAAGTACTACGTTTGGTCTCATGACGTCATTTCCACGCAAAGTCTTTTCAGATGAGGATTACGAAACTCCTTTGGATGTATTGGGCCTAGTACCGTCAGCTGTGTTAATCATGACTAAGGTTAATGTATGAAATAATTGATTATCGAACAATATTTAATAAGTGAACTCGGCTGCGGTTTGCATTTTAACTTAATATTTAAACATTAATACGTAGAAGATTTGTGGGCTATGCTTTGTCATTAACAGATATTTGATATCTAATCAGAAAAGTGTGTTGAAAAGGTACTTTCGCTTGTTTACTACTGAAATTTGTAATAAATATTTTTAAAACAATGAAAAAGGCTGACTTTCGGTAAATCTAATTCACTTCTAGCTAAACAAAACAGACAATGGTAAATATACATTTTTTATTCGTTGAATTTGTATTGGATAATATTGTTGATTTTTTACAGGTTTTTTCGAATTCTCTACTAGAAATGTTTTTAAGAGTTTACAAATTGTTGAATGACAACGCAACTTGAAGGTAAAGTTCAAAATATTCAATGCTGTAAACTTTATTTATATATTTATGGAAAACCTTCACTAAATTGGCATTATTTTTCTATATAAATTGTGTTAGTAATACGCGATCTCTTCGTCCAAGATTTATAAAGCGTTGTTTGTAGATGAAATCTCCTTTAATTCAAACAAAACCTCTCAAATGATTCTTCTTTTAGGATAATAACACTGCAACAACAGATTTATTGAGGTTTATAAGATGTACAGAAGGACAATTTTCAATATTATAATAGTAAATAAACAATAATTTGGTTAATAAGCTTAACATGATAAAGTGATTAAAATAGATTGCGTTATTTTACCCTTTGAAAGTTAAACAAAAAATATTTAATACTATCGATTACATGATTAATAACTAGATTCCTGTTTTGTGTAATAATTCCGTTGTCGTTATGTAATTTTGCTCGTTTACAATTCTACATAAATTCCACATTACAAAAGTTTTTATATATGTCTCTATCCTTATCCATTATCCTTACATTAATACAATATTGTTTACAGTCATTCTTATAGTTTGCTCAGTTTGATTATGTCGGTTGCTAGTTTTAATCTTTTTTCTTTAAAATACTTCAAGAAATTAAAAATTTAATATTTCAGAGATTTTTTATGAAAAAGCTTAAATTCAAAACGTAGTTTATTTTAATGTGATACTAAAAGAAAGCAATCAATTTCACTTTAAATGAACTAAATCAAATCTAACGCCTTTTGAATGGTTGCTTTTAAAATACAATATTCACAATTCGGGTCAAATAACAATCGTAGAGAATTTATTATATCATTATTCTTCGTTTGCTTTTTAAAACTGTCTGTAAATCTCTCTTGGAAGCATCATCGGCCGGCAGCTTTTACAGCGTGAACCACATGACGAACTGGATCAGTTTGTACAGGTTCACCACCGGAAACTTCCACTGGCGCTCGCGATTCTGGTGCAGTACCGGCGGCACTAGGCTGGGGTAGTGCACCGGCTTCGAAATGGGGCAGTTCGTGATGACGTTCCCGCCGGGATAGTCTATGGAGACGGCATCGCCGCGCTTCACCCCATCGCAGTCCGTCACCTGCAGCGTTTTGTCGAAACAGATGCGTATCTCGTCCAAGAAGCTGATGCCCCTCTTGTTGTCGTAGATGCAGTGGATCGATGGGTTCTTGCCTAGATGGTTGCGCAGAGCTGTATTCAGCACGATGACCGTGTTGTTTGAGTCCGGATGGACGCCGGCAGAGCCCAAAATATTCGAAATTAGGTACTGCGAACGCCAGGCGAGTCCTTGGCCGAAGTACTTCAGCTCGTTGTTGAGGTTTTCCAGCATCGCAGCGCAGGTGCCGTGCTTCAGCCATTCATGCTTCCATAGCCAACTGTATTCCACGTCGCCTTCGATGTCCGGCCAGTAAAGCCTCATTTTGTCCATGATCTGTTCGATTTGTTCGATGTCGAAGTGCATTGATTTGTTGCAGAAATTCGGTCCGATGTGGCCCAGCTTAGTGGGCCAAATGCCGTGTATGGTCCAGAACTCCTTCTGGTCCGGCAGCATGCATTTGTGGGTTTTGTCATTCTCTCGCCAGTGGTAGCAGGTCGTGACCGGCCATTGTTGCGTGAAGATGAGGATGTCCCAATCGTGATTTTGCTCCGCGTTCTGCTCCTCGTCATCGGGAATATCTACATCGTCGTCGTACTCGGACGACCGGAAGTAATCCTCATCGGAGAAGACTGAGTGCTGATGTTGGTTGTAGTCCGAGGAGAGGACGACGTTGTTCTCTTGCGTGGTTGTTGTTGCTGTAGGCGTTGTAGAGTTTGCACTGCAATAGGCAAAGAATTATATTAAATATTCTTCATATAAAAATATTAATGCGATTGTGAGAAAAACCTGAAAGTTCACAGAAATTCTTTTTTTCACTGTACAAACTAAGAAAAATCTAGAAAAAAAATTATCGTCGAATTAAAAATCAACTGCGATTTATTTGCAATTCTTTGAAATCAAAATCTAATTTTGTTAAATGTCGTTTTTCAAATTTCCAATGTTTTTGTGTGACTTTTTAAATGCTTTTGATGATTTTGCAGTTTATTTGCCATGGATTTTTCTGCAGCTGTCCAAACACTTATCATTTTCCGCAAAATTTTTCAATTATTCAGCGTAATTCTTCTTTTTTTCCTTACCTAATCAGCTCAAGCGACTGCATTACAACAAAAATAGAGCAAATAGCAGAAATAATTGCATTTCGACGATGCATTTTTGCTATGGCTGCAGTTTTCCTGTTTTAATTATTAAACAATTTCCAACTCAATATTTTTGCGTAGGTTTTCTTTTATTTCCGATTATAATTCACTTATTTTCGTTAATTTCCCTAGAAAAAATATATTTTCCTTTGTTCTTTTTCTTCTATGCGAGTTTTAAGTTTATTTAATATATATTTAAAAATTCTTATTGTTGCTCTTTTTCACACTTTGCTTTCGGATTTGTCCAATCCATAATAACAAAAATATTTTAATTATATCAATTTTCTGCTGCCTTTTGAATGAATTTCCATTGTGCTGCTGTTTTTCTATAAATTTTCCTACGCTTGCTGTTTATTTTCCTGTTTTCTACACTTGAATTTTCGCTTCTCTTTCAGGTTTTTCGTTGTCTATTGAATTACTTGGGAAAATGTCAAAATTGGTGGTGAATTCGCTGCTTCTCTCTCTCTTCGTAGCCAGCAGAAGTGTGTGTTTAGTTGCTCGCATTTAATTTAACAAGCAACTAAGTTCAGTACTTGTGTTAAAACAGGTTTTGCTCACACGTATGAAGCACTGTTTATAGATTATTTCGAAATCTTGGACGAAGAAGCAACCATTTCTATTAACTTTTGACTAATCGATGTGTGAATCGTGAATATTTCGCAGAATATCGCTCGAAATTCATCGCATAAGTAATGAAAAATTCAATTTCTTTGATGACTCATTCAACAGCAATGAGCTTGATTTTGCAAAACAAAATAACTTGATAATTAAGTTCAGTTGAAGTCAAGGTCTTCAGCATTTTATGCTTTTTCGATGTATGTATTTTTCTTTGTGAATTGATATATTTATATATATATAATAAGTGTGTTTATTTTATAGGTTTTCACTGCAGTCGCCAGTCAAGTGTCAGCATTCGATCAATAAATTAACGACAGCGAAAATATGAATGCACGAAGAAATTGCTTCAAATTATTAATTGAACTTTCAATGAAGTATTTTTTATTTTGAATTATTTAAGTTAATTAAATTTAAGGAACGAATAAATTTGCTTTTTAAATTGAATTTCCTTCAAGCGAAAGAGAAAACTGAATTAATATATATGTTTTCAAAAGAAAATAGAATTAATAATTGTTTTTACTGCAATTGGATTTTGTAGTTTTTTTTGTAAATCATTCATTACTTTTTTATTGTTTTTACCAAAATTATTGACTTTTTTTGATCACGATTTTAATTATAAGTAATTCAAATTTCGAAATGCGGGTTTCTGTTTCGAACTTCCGACAAACTTTCAATGTTATGAGCATTGAACAGACCAATGTCAATGTTATCCACATGTTAAATTAATGTTGTTAAAAAGTCTGTTATCTAGATTCGAACGCTGACAAAAATTCCAGCGATGTATAAAATAGTAGTTCAACTTCAAAGCGAAAGAAGCTCCAAAAAACGAAAAACACACCAAAAAAGTGTTATTTAGAAAATTATAATAAAAACGCAAAATAAATACTAACTCATTTATAGACAAGTGAATGTTGCAAATATTTAATAAAACTTAAAAATCTGTGCTTTCATGTTTTCCGTAACAATTAAACCACAAAATCTCAATGGAATTAAATTATGCATAAACTACATTGAAAAATTATATAATTTGTTGAGTACTTGATTATTAAAGAAAAATAATTTAATTTCTTTTAATTCTTCACTACACAAACATTTGATGCAATTGCAATTAATAATTAATTATCGCCGGATCGTCAATATTCTTCGTCTATTTTAGTGCCGTAGAGCAGAAATGTTAATTCACAGCCTGTTAGTTTACATAGAAAATATAACGCAACTACTCAGAACTGTTAAAAGCAGTATTTATCGATTTATTGTACTAAATTTTGCTTGATGTCTAAAACGAACAAAGTCAACCTTTTCCTCTGCTAGTTATGACGAATAGATGGCGCTTTCGCCACAAAAGAGTAAATTTCCAGGTTTCTTGGAAGAATTTCAAATATTCCAACATTAGTACAAAAAACACAGTTTATCGTTTTTATACCCTACACCTTAAGGTTGAGGGTATATTCACTTTCTACCGGAGTGTGTAACGCATAGAACTAGACAAGATAGGTATGGAAAAGTATATATATTCTTGATCAGCATCACCACCAAAATTGAAATACCGATGTCTGTCCGTCTGTCTGTCTGTCTGTCTGTCCGTTGAAATCACGATAACAGGAGAACGGATTAAGATTTCAAAATGAAATTTAGCAAAAATATTCGTTGCTATGTTGGGGTGTTTCGTATTGAAAATGGGCAAAATCGCCCAAGGACCACACCTACTTTTTATATCGAGAGTGCAGGTACCTCTGTTTAGCCTATTAAAAAAGGCCATATCAGCATCACTTTTTGAGAGAAGACAAGAAAATTTTATATGTAGGTTTAGACTAATGCTTCCAGTTAATATGCCAAATATGGGCGTGATCCGCCCACTTAAAAAAAAAGAAATTTTTATTATTATTATTATATATACATATATATTGTATATTTATTATTAGATATATAATATATATATTGTATATATATACGAGTATATTATATCGCACCACTTCTAAATATATATGCGAGTATATATGCAGCTTTAAGGTGTAGGGTATTTCGGCTACAGCCCGGCTGTAGACAACACCTTCACTAGTTTAATATTAGTTTTTGCATTAATTGAGATGGAAAATTTATTTTTGGGTGTTTGTTTATAGAAATATCAAAATAAATAATTATAAATATCAAATCAAATTATTGTTATCTAAGAATATTAAAAAATTACATAAATCGCTATTTTTAAGCAAAATAATAAGAATTTTCATTAAAGAAAAATAGTTTCACTCTTTGGAGAAATAGTGTCACATATTATCACGTTTATTATTAATTTCATCAACGGTTTAAATTATAATTATGTCAGAATTAATATAAAAGTCAATTACAGATCTTCTTCGATCGTTATTAAATTTTAATGTTAAATTTCAGCCTCGTTTTCATTTGTTCTTTTTGCCATTTTTGGGGCTTCTCTTTCTATTTTTAGGAATTTCTTTAATTATATAAATACACGAACGTACAAATAAAACAAAATTTCATTAAAAAAATTTCTTTTCTTGTTTAAATTTAGAAAAATCCGCAGCTTTTTTACAGTTCATTGGCTTTTTTCAGTTTCATAAAAATTCATTGTTTTATGGTTCGGTTTTTAATCGTTGTTATCTTGGGAAACAATTAAAATGATTTCCTGGAAATAATAATAATAAGAATTTCGTATTTATCATCGATTGCAAAACAGTCCACTGAAAATGTTCCTTAATTTCTTCTAATTAATAACAACGCAATTACACACTTGTTTTGCCTCCGTTCAATATTGCTTTTTTATCTTCGAAACAGGAGAAATAATTACAAAAAGAGAAGGAAGAATAGAAACCAAAAACACATTGATTAAAAACAAAAACAGAAGAAGTAGAAAAAACCTATTAAAGGCAGAAAATGGAGTTACTAACTAACTAACAACCGAGTTACTAACTAACTAACAACCGAGTAACTAACTAATTAGCTAACAGACAGATAAAAATGCTCATTTATCGCAAGAGTTGAACTTTGTATTTTGTCGTTATCAGTTTTTTAATGAAAACAACGACGAACCGAGCAAATAAAAATGCGTTGTTCTATTTTTAAATGACTCTGCACACATTTTCTGTAACAATATTTTTCCCTCCGCTGCTCGGTTCTGTTCTATATCTGTTCGATCGGTGATTAGAGTCGGCAATGGCTAATTGCCTCACTTTAATGAGCTGCTGCTGCGAAGTAAGTTGGGGCTTCCATTGAAGAGTCTCTCTTATCGCGTTGATAGATTATCGAAGGTTAAAAATTGTAGCTTCAGTGCTGCAACCTTCAAGCCAAACATCGGGCCGAAAATGTGCAGGATTTCGGTGTTAAAATTACAAATGCCGAGGACAATTTCGAGCCAAAAGTGGGTCACATTAAATTAATCTCTATATTAAATCTTTATTTATTTATGTATTATATTAATTTGCAAGTAATCGAATTATTTAATTACATTTCTAATATTAATATATTATTTAATTATTATATACAAATTTTGACAAATAAAATTAATGAATTTTTAATAAATTTCATGGTTTCAGCATAAAATTTACATTAAATCCGTCGTTTAAATAGATTTTAAGTTAGTTTATTGTCATTTTTAATATTATAAAAGTTAATTTTAGTTGAAATGTTGTAAATTATGAAATGTAAAATTAAAAGTAACTCATTTAATTATAAATTTGCATTATTTTCTTTATTTGTAGGTTATAGAAACAGACAAAGTTTATTTTTAGTGTTTGAAACATGTTTGTTTTTTCATTTATTTCTTGTAAATATTAAATACAGGTTTTAATTTATTAATGAAGCTTCTTTATCGAGTTGTTGTTGTCCTTCCACTCATGAAATATTATCACCCATATTCATAATCATTATAAACATCATTTATCACAACATTTCAGTCATCTTCATCAGCTCTCAGCTTGTCACCATCAACACCAACACCGAAATCGTTATCATCGCCATTAACATGTCCTCTGTTAGCTCCTGCTTCCTTTCTCCTTTATCATCCTCATCATTTTCATCAACATTCTCTAAAAACGTTCGTAGCTTTTCTTCGTTTAAATTAAATCGTCGTCGTTGCTTCCTTTTTCATCCTTCTTTTTCATTCATTCCTCGAACTCTTTTCTGAAATTCTAATTAAGCAACGAATTTGTCGCTAGAAAATTATGTAAATTTCAAGCTTGTCTCAGAAAATATATCAAAGTTTGACAAATATTTAATTGATGCTTTTTGTTGTAGAACGTCTTCTGTTTATATTAATTTTTGTATTAAAGAGGCTCAATAGATTTCTAAAAAGTTAATAAAGTTGAAAAGTTACATTAATAATTTAATAATTTTAAGTCTATTGCATTTCTTTGTAACTATAATTTCATAATTTCACGAAAAAGTCAACGGAATTTCGGTGAAGGAAGAAGAGTTGTCAGTCATTTCCACGCAAAATTCCCCGTAAAATTCCCCTTTAAAAATGAAATTCATTAATTCATTTAAATTCCCTTTTGGAAAGAGTTTTTGTATTTCTTATTTTACTATATTCAGAAATAAACGAATTTAATTAAATTCAATTGAATGTTGTCAGCAGAATTTTGCATGTTAAATTCCCATTTGAATCCGACGTCTGTTTAAAAAACCCGTTTTGGGGTACGCCAATCAAACAGTTGCAGTTGGCATCTCGAAATCCGTAAATGGGAATTTTAAGGCGAATCTGGCAACTATGGAAAAGAGGAATTTAAAGAATGAAGTTTATTCATTTAACAGGAATATTAACAACAAGAATTAATTCAATAAACAGATAAAAACTCATTTTAATAATAAAGAACTGGTTTTTATCGTATAATTGAATTTTCAAATAATTCTTAAAATATCGTTAAAGGTTTATTTAATGGAGTTTGGGGAAATTTTAGTAGTAGAAGTTTTTTTTCATGCTTCTAATTTATACAATTTAATTTTAAGTCTTCACTTCAAAAATTCAACTGAAGTGAAAAAGTTTGTAGCACAAAAAACGCTCCAATTTAAATTGCTTCCCCTTTCTTCTCCTCCTCCATTTCCGCTTCTCCTTCATTCGCAATCGTCGTCATTAGCAGCAAATGAAGGAAAAATTGTGGAAACGAAAAAGTTTCGCCATTAATTTGGAAAGTGGCCATTACGGCTATCATCAGCATCACCCTGCCCATCATCATTATCATCAGTGTGATTATCGCCATCGTCATCAACGACATACAACAGCAAGAACAACAACAACGGCGAGTGGCAGTGTCATGAAACATCATCGTAATGGCGCTCAAACTGCTCCCAACGACAGAAAATGTCGATGGTCGGACGGACGGAAGCCTGCAGTGAGCTCCATCTACGCAGCCTTTTATAAAACGACAATAATCACCAAGCGAGGTGAAAAAACAAAGAAACACACACACACACACACACAAAACTGAGAACTTGTGTTTCTTTCATTGTTTTGTCTACAAATTCGAAATGGTGGAAATTTCTTTGTTCTTGACTGCGAATGAAGCAGGTTTCGTGCGTCGCTCTCTTGCTCAGCATCTTCACAACTCTCACCAAAACGGTTTTTGTGAAGCGCCTGCGCAAAACTGAATGCAATTGTAAAAAGAGCAACAAAAAACGCCTGCAAGAGAGAGGAGAGCAGCGTCGACGGATTGAGATTCGAGTCTGGTTTTCTGAGAGCTTCTTCGAGAGAGAATGTAACCGAAGGAGGAGCCAAGTTCGAGTCGTTAATTCGCTGGGAGGAGAATCAAAGCGTTGAGCATATAAGTAAATATATAAACACACCAAATGTAAATAAAACGAGCGCCTTTCTTTTTGTCTTCGGCGTTGGTGATGGCAACAAAATGATAATTGTTGCAATTATAGAATTAAATTGGCGAGCTCATCGCCACTCATGGAGCTGACTTCCGCTGGATTGCGTCCGTCCTTGCATCTGTCTTTCGGGATGAAAATACATAAGAAACATTTGCACATTTAAATTCCATCGCAGTTGAGAAATTTCTCTGTTTTTCAACGTTTTTCTTGGCGGAAGTTGCTTTATTTGCTTATTAAGGATTTCTTTTTTTTCAGTTGCTTTATAAAAATTCCCTTTTTTCTCTTTTAATTAGTATTCAAATTGCTAATTGAAAAGTTTGCAACAGTTTGAATGCAGAAACTGCTAAAAAATTCCAATCTGAATGCACAACAAGACGAATCTGATTGGTAAAATACAGGAAAGAGTCTCGCAAAAGCGTATTCACCTTCTATTGGAAATTTCACCTCGAATGGAGAGTTCGCTGATGAGTTCTTCTTTGCTAGGGCATCACTTTAAAATTTAAATGAATTAATTTAAAGTTTAAATTGTTAAATAAACCGAAGAATAGAAAAGAATTGAGTTGATTGAAGAAGAATTGAGTTTTTCCCTAGCAAAGAATGGAAAAACGATCACTCTTTTTATCCATTAACCCATATCTGAACTTGTAATCAACAGTCAACAAGAAAAATCTAATCTGTCATTGATAATAGATAATGACAAAAGCCTGTTAATAAATATGAATATGGAATTTTCATGTAAATTCTCATTCTTGTCACCATTACAGCCCCTTTCCCCTTCCCAAGCAACGTTTAATAGCTCAACACTCGTTGTTATTATGATTTTGTTACAATCGCACTTAACAAACGATCAATTAACAAGCAGCTAAAATTGACACAAACATTAAACCTTTTATCAACGACTCCACCCGCCCATTTCCCCTTCATCACTTCATCATTAGTATTTAATGAAGTTTAAATATGTTAGTTGAAAGCTGCTTCGATTGTTGTCCGTGGGGAGAAAGTTGTTTGTAGTGGTTACGTTGGCAGCATTGTACAATGATAAAATAACAAAAACAGTAACAACAACAACAACAACAAGTAAAATGAGATATGTAACAAAAAAGCTGAAAGTTCATTCATCATTTTATTAATTAAACATGTCTTTAAAATTATGTTCACAAACAATTATTTTGACATCATTTCCAATCATTTCGTATGCATTTCCGAAAATAATTTAGATAAATTACATGAAAATGTGTTTATAGAGACTTTGAAAGTGATAAAATGCAGTGATAAATTTTGCTTCTTGTGTTTTTGATTTATTAAATAAAATCAATAAATAAATAAAATATTTTACAAATACAAAATTTATTAACATGAACATTAAAACAATTTAAACTCTAGATAATAATAAAATATCGAATTACATCTCGAAATGTGTTTACACATTTCCCATTCGCTTCACTTATGACGAATGAAATGGATTCTTATTAGTTAAATTGAATGGAAGTCATTCTCAATCGAGAAATCCAACTCGAATCCGACTCGAATGAATTATTCTCATTCGGAGAATCCAACTCGATGTAAACGTAGCATTAACCCGAAATGTTAATCAATATGCGTTATCTTATTTATGTACAATATCTTAATTAATAATATTTGCTTAATAATATAGCTTCAAATGCTACCTTTTCCATGTGTTTGTCTGTGTTTTAATTGTAACAAAGAGGACATAAAATATCCGCAATTATTATTTCCTTGTTATTGACACGATTTCGAATGCTTTGTCTTTCCTCGGCGATTTTTAAGTAATTCACAATTTAATCACGTACGGATTTTTGTGAGTTGTGCGCTGAAACTCTTCGGCTCTTCATGCGTTGCATTTCTGGTTGGAATAAACTCGTATTTTCTGATTGTACACCGCGATAGAGCGTCAGTCGCCATCGTGGGGATGTAGCTCAGATGGTAGAGCGCTCGCTTAGCATGTGAGAGGTACGGGGATCGATGCCCCGCATCTCCAGAAATTATTTTTTTTAAAAATAAAAAAGATTTTCTTTTTTTATAATAGAAATAAATATTTTATGATTTTTGATTGATTCAACGGAAAAAATAGAGTTTTCCGACATTCTCATTTGATATTTTAATTCATTTTCTTTTAAATAAAATTAAAAAGGCCGCCATCTCGAAATTATGATTAATTTCAGGTTTCACACTGGCCGAAAATAGTTTATTTGTCTTCTTGAACCCGAATTCCTTCTCCTTTCACCAATCAATCGACTTCGCTTCCCTTTCTTCGCGTCTTTTCGCACTTTGAAGAAAAAAGGAAGAAAAATGGAAAAGATTAAGCTTAAAGACAAACAAGTTTGTGGAAAAAGTCGACGCTGACGTCACTAATAAACAGGGTGGTGCAAATGCGTATATTTTATGCTTGATTGATTTTTATTGCTCGTCTGACAACGAATAAATTTCGATTGAATCCTTCGCTGCTGGGATTTTGCTCGACTGGAAATGGATTTGTTTTAGTCGTCGTCGCCGTTGTTGTTGTTGTTGTTGTTGTTATTTCGGGGTTGTCGCATTTTTTATGATTAGCAAATATATTTTTTCTTCCTCATTTTGTTTTCGTTTCTTTATTGTGTTTGTCTTCTCTGGTTTCGTGTTTGGGATCCTTTTTTGCTCTTCATTGATTCATTTCGGGGTGTTTATCGACGAGATGTACTTACAAATGGGCCAAATTATGCGCCATTTATTTGCGCCTTCATTTTGATTGCATACTTTCGGGCGTCGTTTGTGGCTGGCTCTCGAATCGTTCGCAATTCAAGTGTCACATCAGCCATCAAATTTCACGTCGGAAGTTTTTTATAACAGCGTTTATTTTAAGGTTCCGTTACATTAATCTATTAAAATATCAATTCACACTACCTAAAGTTATGCAATGATTTCCTTTTCGATTTGCGTATTTATTTTGCCGATTTTTTGTTTTCTTTTCTGTTATTAAAATTCAAATCGCGCCTCGTTGATTGCTCTTGTATCGTACATTTTACACACGATCGATTTATTGCATTTATTTATGGTTTAGGCGTGGCCCTAGGGAAGCGTATCGATTGGGTGGGCGTTGGATTGGATTCGAATTAAAAATAAAACCCGAAATTTGTGTCACGTGCCGATGTTTTTCCGATGCTAATTTTAAGCTGATTTCGAGCTCCACAAATGTACACAAAATAAATGAATATATTTAAATAGAAATGGAAAATGTTATTTTTATTTTGATTTTTTGTTGTTTTTGCTGTGTTTTGGGCTTTTTGAAGCTTTATCGAAATTTAAAATACAAGAACAACATTCAAACAATTTATAAAGAATGAAAAAGGATCGAAACAAAAAAATGGGCACATTTTATGTACATGGGCACATTTTTTGCACATGGGCATGGGCGATGTACTATTTTTACATTTTATCAATTTATCTAAATTTAAACGCAGAGCGATAAAACGAAAATCGAAAATTTTTTTAACATTTCTTTAAATGAAAATGGCCAAAAAACAGTTTAATAATGCTTTTTATTCAAGTATTTCAACTTCAGATCAGATTTTTGGTACTCAAGTTACGATTTGTTTCTTGTGCTTGAGACTTTTTATATTAAGTATACAAAAAGCCAATAGATTTGGCCATAATCCTCCCCTTTATCCACCCCGCACCTCGCCACTTCCCCTTTCCGCATCCGTCACTTCAAATTTATTGTTACTTTAGCCCCCAGCATTTGACTCGAGCCGCGTAATTATCATTCATTAATTACACTCTTGCAGTTTGATGCTTGCTCTCTTCTCCTTCCTGTCTCTTTCCCACTCATTCTCCACCTGCTGGTTGCCTCTCATTCCATCACTTTATCCACAAAAGCAGACTGAAGCACATCCCAGTGCAGTAATTAATTTCAATCTCCGACATTTTGAGGAAAATTACAAAACGTTTTCATCGCATTTATATTCCAAATCAGACGAGCACCGAAAGCAATCAACAACAACAAAAACAACACTGAAAAACACATTCTTGCAGCCAGCGCCGTCGCGTTGCCCTTCGATCACTTGAAGCATGGCTTTTGTAGAGCTGCAAAAGCAACAACAACTTCAGTAACAGGAGAGAGTGAGTGAGAGCGCGAGAGAGACACGTTGATAACCCCAATGGAATAATCTTCTGTGAAAGAGGAGCGCAGCACTCGACGACGACGTAATGACGACAACTCATTCCAAGCGCAGAAGGAAAAAAGCTGCTCTTCATCAACTCCCGCTCCACTTCGGGTCGACGCTAACTACCGAAGAGAGCCGAAGTACAAACAACATTTCGCTGTCGCTGTTGCTGTGCCTTGAGCTTCGTTGTGCGTCGCAAATTAAACATTGGGAAAACGTATTAAAGCACCCCATCAGCGCCTTAATTAAGGTCCATAAAAGGACATTTACTCGTATTGTTAGTCACATTCACGAAAGGATATTTATAACAACACTCGACATCGTTAACGAGAGAAGCAGGAGGCAGCAGTGAAGCACGGAATCAGCAGCAGAGCGACGAGAACACGAACAAACAGACGACAGCCCGGCCGAAGTTCATGGAGCCAACATCTGAAGCAGAATCCGCAAGAACTCAGAGAGAACGACAGACAAACAGAACGAATGAATGGACTGTCGCGCTCGCCGTCCCTTTCTCTCCCCTTGCGACACCCGACACTCATTTCACTTTGTATTTAATTCAGGTTCTAAGTTGTTACTGATTGCGAGTGGATTTTATTGCGTTCATTATGTCCGGTGTCTGTTTATCTCTTGTCTTGTAGACTCCCTCCTCCTCCTCCTCCTCCTTCGCAGCCACCATGCCCGCCGTTGATAATGAAAATCCACCCGGTGTTGGTAATTAGCACAGCATTAATTGCGAGTGTGCTGAGTGGGCGATTTTCTACAAGGACGGGGAAGAGGAGGAGTAGAAAAACGTCGAACAACGATCGATTAAACGATCGAGGATTACTTTATACAGTTATATATAGCGATATATCGTGGGTATATTGTGGAAACCCTTTTAAAGACTCAAAAGTCTTTGTTTGAATCTTTTATTGTATGAAATTCTTTGTGTGAAAAGTCTAATTGCTTGCAATCAAATTCGTAACATTCGACGAAAATCCTCTCATTTATTAACGACGTGATCGAAACCTCGATAAGGGAAAATTCACCCTGATTTTTGTACTTTTCTTATTAAACAAACAGCGAATTTACAGAAGTATTTAAATTAATTTAATCACGCGAAGCATCTGCGAAAATTTAAATTAAATACATTTTAATTTAGGCACCAGTTCCAAAAGAATTGGCGAACTATATAAATTTTTCGTTTATTTTTGTAAGGTTTACAATCATAGATTTTACTGTATAAACACTTTTCAGCGATGGAGATGGATTTTGTGTTAGTTATTTAGTTTTGGAGGCCTGTTGAGACTCCTTACTGAACTCAAAGTTCTCTCAGAAGCCAAATCCTTCAAAAATCCTTTACCTATCCTTTAGAAATCTGATAATTTTCCAAAGTTCCTTACGCCATATCGCACATATAGCCTAGTGGGTTGATCTATTGCCACCAAGTTTCTATGGAGGAATTCTGAAAGTCAGATGTAATTATTATTTTTCCTGAGCAGTACACTCGCTCGTGCGATATCAGAAGATCGAGATATACGATATATCTTCCTATTCTTAAGAGAGTATGTGTTGGCTGCTCTTCTTCTTGTTGTCTGCCCGCCACTACTCGGCGACCTTGATGGTCACGTCTGTTGGTATTACTGCTTTGTCGGTCCCATTGAATACCTGCTTCCCACCCGATTGTCTTTGCCTCTTTGAAGGTGGACTGCCATCCATGTCCTTCATGCTTACCTCTGAAGACCAAGCAGACGTTGGAGTGACGGCCCTGATTCTTTGCAAGCAATTCGAGACCTGTGCTGATCTGCATGCTATTAGGTCATTTCATCCTGGCATCTATTTGTTTCATAAGGTGAACTCTCGGCCTTTTCGCGACGTTCTCCGCAGACAAAGTAATTTCCGCCGTCCCGTTTTCTGGTACGTAGAGTCCGATATTGTTCTGACCTTTTACATCTCTAGTTCCTCGGAAGCCTGCCGCACCTCTTTCAGCCCAAAAATAGATCTTTATGAATATATTTATGTTAATATCTGACGTTCTTTGCACTTAATTTGGCTTTTGGTTAAATAATCACATTGTAAATAGTCAAATCACAGACTCACATCGGTAATATTTTCATGGAGTGTGCTTAGAATTGAGGTCCCGTCTGAGGAGTAGATTTCAAGTCGTTAGAAAGCGCAAATCGGGTCGTTTTGAGGTCCTCGATCCATTTCCATGTATCAATCTTCGAGCACATATCTGCTCCTCAGCAACGAACAAATATTCTTCGTCCATATTTGCATATGAATATTCGACGTGCTGCTGATGGCGATGATTAAACGACGGCGATGATGATGGAGGCGGTCGCATTACTGCTGCTGATGAGACGTCGAAGGGCCCAACAAGTCCCCAGGCTGCCGCTGCTACGCAAATGTACACAAATTGGCGCCGGCAGCAGTCGCAGCGACTTATCGAGGGTCGGCGGAGAAGTGTGAAAAGTCAAGTCGCAAGTTTACGCAAACATTTCTGAATAATAATGATCCAAGTTTGCATTTGCTGCTCTCGACCGAAGCTCCAACTGCGTAGAAATCATATCGACACTCACGTACGTAGTTTAGGGCGTGGAAAGGGGGCGGGTAGGAGGGACTGGGATTGCGCTATGTCAAGTGGTTGCAAACTTTCACTCAATTTGTGCACAATTTACGTATGAATGCGTGTGATCAGCCGAGGAGTGGATGGAAGGAGCTTCGTAGGGGCAGCAGGAGGTCCTCGAGGGGAGGAGGAAGTAAAAACGAGGGGGAGGAGGTTCACAGAAGGAGCTCGACTCGGATGTAACCATAAATAACGAGTGCAAATAAATGTTCGAAGTTCTTTTCCCTGCCAAAGGCATTGATTATGCTTTATTCCTTTTTGGGACTCGATATCCTTTGTAAGGATTTATTTGTTTGTGTGTGTGTGAGTGTGGATGAGTGAGTATGTGTTTAACGAAGCGTATGTGTTGCTGGCGCATAAATTTGTTGAATATGAGGCGAAAATTGTAAATGATTACTTTTGGCTGTGAGCTGAATATTTTATAGAAATGAAATCCATATTAAATGAGTCACTGTATCAATAACCAAAAATATACAATCAATAGCGATGTATCCATGTCCCTTCGCCTCCCTTCCCTCCTCTAAAAGTCTTCGCATCCTTTCATTAGCTTGTTTCGGTTCGTTTGCTCCGAACTGGTGCAAATATTGGATAAACTCTCAAGTAAACACGGGTGAAGAGAGTCTCCAGGAAGGATAAATACACGCATTGAGATATCCTTTCCTCCGAAACCGTTTCTCATAGACTTGCAACTGTGTTTGCGGCAGTTGGGAGCTTGCATCGCAACCATTAAATGACTCTCCACGAGCGGCAATGACCAGAAGCAGTCGTCGTTGTTATTGTTGCTGTTGTTCACTGCTGTCGTCTGTTGCTTTCATGTGTCAACAACGATGACCGAATGGAGTCCGGCTTCGTGCTCTGAGTGACTCAAGTTACCTAAAAACCACTTCCACGTGGAGCAGCAAACAGAGGCGACTCCGCATCCGACTTGATGACGATGAAGACGATGACGATGATCAGCTTTTTGCAGTTGGCAGTAATTAAAACCAAAAGTGGTGTAAAAGTTCACTTCAAAGTGAAAAGCAACTGAAATTTAAGCATCTGGAATCATTCCATTTAAGATTCTTTCAATTGGACCTTTTGAAGGAAACAACCAAAGAATATACAAAGTGATTAAAGTTCGAAATGTTATACTAAATATATGCATATTTTTAAAATAAATTATTTTAATAAACCTCAAACGAAGTTCAGAGTTTTATTGCTTTGCTTTTAATGCAGTCGTTAAAATTATATATTATTAATTACATTAAATTAATTATTTATTTATTTATTCAAGCTTCTAGATTTGCACAACAAACTTAAAATTTATGCAAAATGATGAATTCAAGTACGATACACAAATTAATTAATGTGAAGGAAGAAAATTTAAAAGAAACGTGGATAAAACCACGAAATTCATTAAGAAATTCATGAAGATTTTACTTTTGCGTTATTAATATATTAATAATTAAATAATATATCAATATTAATAATAAATTAAAGACGAATAATGTGATTACTAACAAATTATAGCCGAATACTGTTGAATTGGAATAACACATGGGTGCATTCTTGGCTCACAAAAGAAGTTGCGAAATGTAATTTGAAAAACGAAATTCTTGTACATTTTTGGCTCAGTGTAGAAGGCGGTCAGTGGATGGATCTTGGACATTTCTAGAGTGAGCATAAAAATAGATAAAAGTAGAATAGAATAAAACTAGAATAGAGAATAGTTCTGGAAATAGTTAAAAGTAAGAAATTCCCTTTTCCTGCCAATAAATCTCCACACAAATTAGTTTAATAAACATTTTCATTGCTTCTTCTATTAAAAATTTAAAAGAAGCATAAAAAGTGGAAGTGCAACATTTAACTGTGTCCTTTAAGGACCCTCATACATTCAAAATTCGTGAAGTTTTCTTAATCTTTGCCCTGGTTTCGCTGGATACTCGACGACTATCAGAAAACTTCTCATTCTTGCTTTAAAAGAACATAAAATAAAATCACTCTGCAAATAAAGTAATAGAATTAAGAAGAATGTGTGTGTGTGTGTTTAAGGAAGAACAATGCGAAAAAGGATTCGAACAAGAAGCGTTCTAATGAAGTGAAAAATTGCGAAATAACCAAATGTTAAATGAAGCTTCATGAGAAATGTTCAACTGCTGACTTTTTGCCGTTTGCAATTTATTATTGGCAACATTCCTCACCGTCTGCTTCCCTCCCTCTTCCATTTCCATACTGATCCTTGTTTCCGTTTCATTGCTTCACGTCCAACGAAAGGATTCCGATGCCAAAGTCCAATATAAAATTTTTAATGTTCGTTTCTGTTGCTTTTTACTTTGTAAATAACTTGAATAAACACAAGAAGCGAAACAATCGACAACGAGTAGATTTTGTGGCTTTCTTACAATTATTCTTCTTCTTTCTTTTCTTCTTTTTGCTGTCTTTTTGTTGTTGTTATTTAGGTCTTTTCGGTCGAATCCCTTCAATGAAATTTGTAAACAAAACAGTATCAGACTTTGCTTTGTGTGCGTGTGTGTGTGTGTTTGTGTGTGTAACGAGTTCATTGATTAGTTACAATTTTCAGTATATTTTGTTTTATTTGTTTCTGTGGAAATTAAATTGAAAACAGTTAACAAAAGGCTAAGAAAGTAACTAGCAAAAAGTTAATTTATTATTTCAAATGTTTCCGGGTCCTTCAAATATCCTTTATATTGAAAATCACCATGAATTCACTTTGAAATAATAAATAAATTTCAAGAAAGAAAACGTCAGTTTTTCGAATTAAATTTATTCTATAAATGTATTTATTTCTATTTAAATTAAATTTATTTTATTTGCCTATTAAATTCGATCGCCTATTAAATATTTTCTTTATTATATTCTTTGATTTTTCTTCTAATATTATCATAATTTTTTCCTTTCACTTGTGTCCATTTCCAGGTCATCTCATCTTCGTTTTTTCTTTGTTTCTCCCTTCTGTCCAAATCATTATCACCGAAGCCCGACCAGTGATAAAGTGTCGTCCTTTTCCTGAGGCGCTGAAGGTGCAGATAACCTCGATTTATCACTTGTCGATGTAAACACGGAATCGTGCGTCGTAAGCAGACGCTGTTTAGACACATGCTTCACCTCGCATTATGTTAATTTGTCATATTATTTTAAATGCAACTTGTGATTAAGCTGGCGATAAATTTTATTGTTTGTTTGTTTGTTTGTTTGTTTGTTTCGCCGAAACAAACAGAAACACGCCGTTGAATGTTGCATCAGTTGCTTCATCATTCGTCTTTGCGTGGGACAAAAACAATCGTGTAATCGTCTTGAGGGATTTCGCAAGATTCCGCAAGAAAGTAAACACAATAAAAACACGTCGCACGTCGCCAAAAAACGACCCTTCGATGGGGATAATAAAAAAGCTTGGATTATGAGTTGTTGTTCTTTCTGCTTACAAAGGATCTTCGCCTGGAGACGAAGGAGGAGGAGGAGGAGTAACAAATCCTTGAGAATTTTGACTGTTTGACAGTTCACGGATTTTTTACATGTGAATACAAAAGTTAAACAAATGATTAAATGTCTCTTCATGGCGATAAGTGTACAAAAGTGTAAATATAAATAAAGGAGAACATGAAGAAATTCATGGAAGAAGGGGAAGAGCAGGATGAGTGTCAAGGAGAGAAGCAGAAACACGAAAATCTCCGTTTTAGTGACATTTGAGGTTGACGTTGACGTGTTGTCGATTACTCTTCATGTTGTTCGCATTATTTGGATAAAGAAGTGAAAATATCCTCGGGATTACGTAATCACTGTCCATCGATTGCTGCGGTCGAATTAGTCCCAGATTTTGAGACTAAATAAACACTTTAAGGACAGTTTTTTCATAATAATAAATGTTTTTTTTAATTCCTTTCGAATTTAGATTATTTTTAGACTTCTTTTTAGTATTTTTTTATTTATTTTTAAATTATTATTTATTATTTTATTAATTTTTATTTTATTTTTGGTTTAAATTAGTTTAAATTCTTCTTATATGAAATTATTCCTTGCATTTCCTTGACCTCCAATTGGATTTTATCTAACATCAGCTTGATTTTGATTGGAAAATATTTGGTTTGTTGGATTTTCTGTTTGTCGAGGTTTTTCTATCGTTTATCGTATCTTATCTCCTGTTCACTAATTAAACAATAATTGAAATGTAATCGTGACAGCGTCGTCGTCGTCGTCGTTCTATTTTCCGCTGGAGGACGTCGCTCGTCTCTCAACGTGAACTCGACGTCGTGCGGTCGTCGCCTTTGCTCGGCTACCGTTCGCTGCCGGCCGAAGCGACGTCGAATGCACTCCGCAGCCGTGTTTTGTTGACACGGAGCCGAGTTCGATAGGCAGCGATTTGAAGTAATTCTGTTTGAGTTGCGAGTCGTGTGAGGAATATGAAAATTTAGAAGCTGCTCCTCGCTTCGCTGTCGGAATTTCATTATCAGTTGAGGGACGCATCGACGCCTTCGCTTCGGACGATGATTAATGCGATGATCATGATGATGATTATCACGCTCATCACTGTTCAAGTGCTGAAAGATGTCTGTTGTTTTGTGCAGCTGTCGATTGCATTTCAATCGCATTTAAATCACTGGCAAATTTACTTTTCTTCCTGCGTCAACATTTTAATTGGAAATCTAAACAGCAGCAATCAACAAATCGTCATCATCATCATCATCATCATTGTCATTATCGTCATCTAGAGGGAAGCGATTTAATGAAAGGAGTTGAAGAAGCGACAGAAAGCGACCGCGATCTGCTTCTTCTCGCTTCTTTCTCCTTGTCTGCCTCTTCTTCGGCTGCCATGAAGCCATTTTGTTTTTTCTTATTTTATGGTGTTGAAATCGCTTTGTAAACGTCGACATTTCGCTGATATCGACGAGGACGACCGCCGCAGTTTCTCAACTGTTTGCTTTTAACATTTTAAATCAATAGATGAATATCCATTTGCAAACATCGACGGCAATCAGCAGTACAACGTTCATCGTCATCGCTGTCAGCGTCCTTAACGAGGCTGCCGATTTCACTGATTGTGTTGCGACGCAATTTTATGCTCTGCAAATTGTATACAATTACTTCGTTGTGCTTTCACAGCTTCGACGTTGGCCGATATCGCACTCGGCTTCATGAGGACTGCCTCGCTTCGTCCCATTGCTTGCTTAAATCTGATTGCAAATTTCTGCTTGGAAATCAATCGTCAGCCGAACGCCGAAAGCGATACGAAAAGCTTCGCTTCACACTCAGCGTGATGAGATCGTCATCACTCGGGATGCAATCGAATTGGAAATGAGCAATCGGAAGTAGTAAAACAGTTCTCTCTTTGAATTGTCTTCAATGCTCACTTACACTCACTTAAAACCATTTCAAGCCATCGATGCCTCATTTAAAATCCTTTTCTGGGAGTTTATTGAGGAAATTCCCCTTTTTTATGATATCCCTTTTCAATATTTCTTAAGCTTTCGCATGCGAAATGGATTTTATGTGCGAATGATTTCCATTTGATGGATGTTTTTTATTGCCGAACAGTCGAAAACCTTCCAATAAAAAGCAGTCAATAGAAAGAAACCGCAAAACCAGTGTAAAGCGTAATTTTTCAATGAAATCAAACGTCGGTATCCGTAATAAAAAAGGGCATCGAAGGAAATCGGCAAACAAAATGGCGCAATGATGGATGACAATTATGCAAATGAAGGGGAAGCAAAGAACTGCGAGTAGGAAAGAATAAAGGGAAAAAATAGAAAGGAAAATTCGTTTCTCTGTGAATATTGAATGTGAAATCGAAAAATCGTCTTGGAGACGAGGTTTATCTTCCCTTGCCCATTTGTGGCTTCAACGGTCTCCTCGAAGGTCCTTAGGGGAAAGCGGGATGGCCGCGAATTTCCTGCCTTAATTAATTATTACAAAGCACACATAAAGCATGTTTTAGTGGTCGTTTAACGAGGCAAACGACACGCAATAATTCCAATTTCCCGTCTTCTCACCTCTTTGAGACGTTTGGCAACTGAATTTAACCACAATCGCCCCCTCCACACCCCTCTTTTTCACCTTCAAATGTCAACATCTGCTGCGAGTTGGCGGCGAGCGCCTCAAGTGCAACGCGGAGCCTCGCGAGAGGGACAACAACGGCAACCACGGCGACAACCAGCTTCCAACTCCACACACACAGCAACAACAACAACAAACCGCAAGGAACAACGACTTCGAAGTCGACCAAAAGCTCATTAGGCCGAAAGCAACACTTCGACGCACTCCAACGCACTCCAACGCATTGAGGTTCAATTGTGCGGCAATGAATTGCGTTAATTAGATGCGAATTAAGCAGATATCGGAGTCAGTCCACTTAATGTGCCAGCCACTTAGTGAAGGGGGGGAGAGGGGGAGGGGCGGGGCGGGGCGGGGCGGTTAAGCTGCACATTTAGTGTCATCTAATTGCGTGCAAATAGCGAAATTTTATGATGCTCATAAACCACAGAAGCTGCCGAAGCCAAACGCGTTTATTGCGGGTTATAAAGCGGAATGAGGGGGGAAAGAGGGGTTGAATGAAGGGGTACCTCGGGAGCTTAAACATCGTATTTTAATCAGCGTCGCAGAGTTTATCGAGGAGCCATAAAAAGTGTTTATCTTCAATTGAAATCAAATAAATTCCGAAGTTATCAAACATTGCATGAAATTTGATAGTTATTCCCTCTTTATTATTATCTTAATTTCATTTTAGGTTAATTTTTTAATTAATTAAAAATATAAATCAACAATTTAACCTCTTTTTTCTTTTATTTCCTTTCATTTTACTCATGGAAACTCTCCGATTTTATATTTTACTCCCTCAACAAAACAATGCAACACTTTTTACATCACTTTGTTGTAATTTCCTTGTAAATCTTCAACCCAAAACTCGTTCATGGCGAATTTTATCCTGCAGCCTGCTTAAAAGGTTCTTTGCAAATAATTTAATGTATGTATTTTGCGTAAATTATTCCAAAATCACTTCTGCACATCCACATAAAAATATTTTCATATGAATAACGAAGCATTAAGAAGGAGGAAAACGAAATTTATGCAGTTTTACAACAAAAAAAAACTGATTTGCGAAATCCGAAAACTGATGCTCATCCTCAGCTGAGAGAAGAGCATCGAAAAACGTTGCTGAGCAGCACAGAAAAAACACGAATTAACATATTTAAGCGATAAAATGAATGGAGAAACACATCAGCTTCAGAAAGTACAACAATTTAAGGCACGGATTCCACTCGCATTGGCAACCCCGCTCAACCCAATCCAATTCAATCCACAGAAGAGACAAAAAAAGCATCCACCAACGCAGACAAAAGCTTCCACCTCGTTTCCCCCTTGCACAAATCGTTTCGTTGGCCGACGTCATTCGTTTAATGGATGCCGTGACATCGCTTCGTCTGCCATTTTGAGAGCGCTTGACGCGACTTCGATGCTCTTTTCAACTCCAGCGATGCTCGTTTGTGTGTGTGTCCGGATGATGACGGTGATGAGAGCGGCAACTATGAATCAAATAAGAAGATTGATTTGAAGAGAGGTTCTTTTAAGAGTGGTTACAATGATGATGATGAGATTTTTGACAGCGGAGGAGATTGAAAGTGATGCCAATAATGATAATATTAAAAATTAATATAAATAATTATTCCGATTGTAATAAAGACATCTACAATGATAATGAAAATAGTAATGATGATGTTAATAAACGTCTCTTTTTTGTAGAATGTCGTCGATGGGCGGGGATTCTTTTGTGTTTCTGTAACTCTGCCATTTGCCATTTGTCAGTCAATTCCTTTCCTCGCCTTTTATCCTGCTTCAGTTGCCGTTGTCTGTGATGAATAATAACTTCTTAACCGCTGTGTAAAAAGCCACTGAAATCAATTTGCAACGTTTGTCTGCTCTTTCACTTGGTCGAAATTGTTTTCATCTCCCTTTCCACGAACTTTTCTCCATCCCGAACAATCCTAATCTTTTTTTACTACTTCCTCGACATGATTTTTTATTCGCATTCCTTTTATTATTCGCCGCTTCTTCCTCTGCTGCTTTTCTGAGTGTCTTTTGTGGGTGAATGCGTTCGGGCATGTAATAAGCTCTTTAAAGTAGTTTTTTTGAAGAAAAGAAGAGTGAAATACACTTGAAAATAGAAATAGAAGAAACTTAGATAGAAATATGAAAAACAAAAATGTTAATTAATCCGCTTTTAATCAAAAATTTCCTTATTTATTATTTCCTTATTTATTACTTTAATAACTCTTGTCTTAAGAACGCGAATATGAAATTAATTTTTACTATAAACATCACAATGAAATTAATAGCATTTCCAGTTTAATTACTTCTGTGCCTAGGAATTGAATTTCGTTGATAAAGAAGTTCGAATATTAGTTAAATATTTACTGTTTTTATTTATACTTTGTGAAAGAAAAGGGATTTAATATTTGTAAAGCTTTCAAGTAGCTTTGTTTTCTCAGTGTGCTCAGTGTAGATTGAGCATCTCTTTTATTGTGGGAGGTGGCCGTAATTTGGTGTTGCGTGCGCGTGTTTGTGTGCGTGTGCATCTCTTTTACTCACCCACGACTCTCTCCATCATTTAATGGTTGGAGCAACATTCGATTTTTGCTGATATTCATATTGTTGTTGTTGTTGCTGTTGTTGTATTTTATCCTCCTCTCAACCGTAATCTTTTTAATGTGTTTCGTGTTGTTGTTGTTGTCGTCGTTGCTGTTCACTTAATCTTATCTCTCATGCTTATAAATGGCGTGTCTTGTCGTAAATCACCGAACAATTTGCAAATTGCTTTCTTCTTGCTCGATTTGATGCTGTTGTTGTTGTTGTTTTCTTTTGTTTTATTGTTTTATTGCTTAACATGTGTTCGCATTAAGTATCTGCAAAAAATCACATTCACATTATTTAAGGTGATTTCATTCGATTTGTGGTTTGTCAAATTTTGACACTTTTAAAAAAACAAAGCAAACCACAAAAACTTTTAAAACCAGTTTTCAAATATGTAATCAAATTAACAAAATTTGATGTGTTTATCAGCGGCTGACATGGAAAACGACATCAAAATCCAAATCACAGGAGCTTAAAAAAGCAATCATGTTGCCTGAACAATGAGGACAATAAAAACAGTTAAAACAACAACAACAACAACAACTACAGAGAGGACTGCCAACACGTTCTAAATTCATTTCGAAAAGATAAACACAATCAAACAACGGCTACAACAACAACAACAACGGCCGTTGTAATCCGCTTAATTTAAAGGAATTACACAAATTTGCATAATTGCATACACGTAACGGCGCTCAGTCGTAGTTTTGAGAGCCGAGAGCTAATTTTGCCGAGAGTTCTTTTCTGTGTTCTGCTCCTAATATCAACAAAACATACACACAAACACACGTGAGAGCATGACACAAAAAGCGAGAGAAAGCGAGAGCACAGCCTCGCATAAAAATCTCCCGTTCTAATTAGAACCGAACAGAAAGGTAAGAAAAGTTAAATTGTAATCAACATCAACGCGAAGGGAAAGAAACCTTCGAGAACACAAAGTTAGGCACCCGTTAAAGTCGCAAGTGAAGAGAATTTATTTATGCGTGTGAATGAATGTGTACGTATGCGTATATAAATAAATTTGTGGTTCTAATCAACTGTGAACACGTTTATTTGCACGAACAGAACAAAAAAGGCTTCCTTCGAGGCAAATAATCATCACACCTCGCGTACTGCAACACGAACAATGAGCTTTCGTCTTTTTCTCCGTCTGCCTACGAAGCAATTCGTCTTTATTTGTCCCGAGGTGGCTGCCAATCGGTGCAAAAAATTCGCTCAATTTATTACTGCGTCTAATTGAAAGTATCGCCTGCGGAATGCTCACCACTTCATCCACGGAGATTTACAACGCAGCAAGCCGAGAGAAACAGTGCAAGAGCGAGAGCGAGCGAGAAGAATAGCTGCGAAAGTCAACCGCACTCTCGTACGCAATTTGCGCAAACAAGAAACTTTGTTTGCTCCTAAAACAAATACGAGCGCGACTCGGGCGAAATGGAACCGAACAATTAGCACACAATCAACTGTTGTACAGCCGACGAGACACGAGCCAACGACGCCGCGTGGTGGGCAAACGTGAAAAGCAGCGAACGACGCGTTGCTCTGCTGTTGTTTGGAGATTCGGCGTTTGCCCACCGCTGCACTTCACTTCGACTTGCTCTTCTCTGATGATTCCTTTAATTGCGGATGTCGGCTGAACCTGCTGCTAATCATCGCGACAGAAGGTTTTCTAATTTCGTTAAACGCTTCTTTCTGAGGTCGCAAATCAGGGTTGATTTGTGCGAAACACTTGATCGCCGCTGAGTGAATTCAATTAGCAAGATGACGATACGAACGACAACGACGACGGAGCGTCGCTGGGGGAGCGCGGAGCAATAAAAACGACAACAAAAACAGTTTGACGGTGGCTTCTTCTGCTGCTGTGTTTGTGTGCACCCGCTGAAAACCCTCGCGCTCAGCCGGAGACCAACCCTCGCCATTAGCGTCGCTAAGCCGTCCCTGGTCAATTGTTTGGATTATTTCTGGTGAATTATTGCATGTTGACACACATGGTGACAATTTGTCGTTGCGCATCCTGCGTCGATGCTGCGTATTCTCGGTGTTTGCCCTCGATTTGGGTGCCGCTTAGCATTAATTTCATTCACCAGTTGACGAAATTCAACGCCGCGCATGCATTTAGCGAGGAATTAGAAAATGCTCGTTGCGTTTCGATTTTCCTGCCGATTAAATCGAAATCAAACATTTCCGCTTTAATTGTTTACTCTTCATTAGCAGCGATCGGTCACTTTATTCATTGCGTTTAGATACGCAGATGTTACGATATCCTTTTTCGCCTTCGATAATCGGCGATTCGTAATCGAAAAACTCTGCGAATGTTGAAGAAATGTGCTAAAAATGCGCAGCGATCTTCAGTTTACGGCGAAAAGCTTTTTAAAGCGAATTCAAGTGACGTTTGATAGCAACTGGAATTGAAAACGAAGCGATTTGAACGAGAAAAGACGAAAAACGACGAAAAGAAGAGCGATTAAATTTGAAAATGAAAGAAAAAATAAAAAATAAACTTAAACTTTAAACATAATTTTTATTGTTAATTATTTCACATCACAATAATTGATATTTCTATTATTTCTTGTATTATTTCTATTATTTATCCCTTAATTTAATTTAGAATTTCCTTAAAATTCGTATAATTTAATGCGTTTATTATTAAACTGCGCATTTAAGCACTGGGAATATCTTTAAAACTCGTTTCGTCCACGTGTGCGTTCACCTTGTAACGACCACAATTCGTTACAATAAGATTTCAATATAAATAGTTGTAGATTAGACAAATAGATACACATATTTATATACATATTAGTTAAATTTGAAGAGCAAAGCAAAACACGGAAATAATCAAACTTGCACTGGCGCTAACCATATGTACATACGAAACATACCTACCGAACGACAAACAAAGCAAAACGAAACAGAAAGATTACAAACCGACAACGAAAACTAGAACTGGAATTAGTATACAAAACCTGTTCCTTCCAAGTGACCGTATGCAAACAAGTACACACTACGAATACATAGCTACACATAAACACAAATATTTACATTTCCAGATCGAGTAGAGTAAACCAGAAAGCATACATCTACCGACAGATATACAGACATATGAATAAATGGCAATCAGCCGACGGACAAAATGTTGTGTTGAATGGAATTTGTCTTCGTTCACGGCCGATTCCATTGGAAATATCTTACAATTCACACACAGTTTATTTCGCTTGCCGCTTTTAACGAGCTGATTTGAACATTACAAATCAGCCTTTGATCTGATGCAAACTAATCGATTAGCACGCAACAGTAGACACCAAAGGTTCGAATTTTTGAGGTATCTTGGTGACCCCAAGAAGGCCTCGTGTAATACATTGTATTTTTAAGCGACCCGTTGTGGCTCTTTATTTAAGCGACCCGTTGTGGCTCTTTATCTAAGCGACCCGTTGTGGCTCTTTATTCTAAGCGACCCATTGTGGCTCTTTATTCTAAGCGACCCGTTGTGGCTCTTTATCTAAGCGACCCGTTGTGGCTCTTTATTCTAAGCGACCCGTTGTGGCTCTTTATTTAAGCGACCCGTTGTGGCTCTTTATCTAAGCGACCCGTTGTGGCTCTTTATTTAAGCGACCCGTTGCGGCTCTTTATTTAAGCGACCCGTTGCGGCTCTTTATTCTAAGCGACCCATTGTGGCTCTTTTATTCTAAGCGACCCATTGTGGCTCTTTATCTAAGCGACCCGTTGTGGCTCTTTATTTAAGCGACCCGTTGTGGCTCTTTATTCTAAGCGACCCATTGTGGCTCTTTTATTATAAGCGACCCGTGGTGGCTCTTGTATTTTAAGCGACCCACTGTGGCTCTTCTAGTACTAAATTATAAAAATTGTTAAGTAAATATAATAAATACGATACTCAACATTGCGTCCGAGCTGAACTCTCTGAGTCAGTGCTAGATTGGTTGAAACACCAATCGAACGAAATTCGGAAACGCAGCTCGAAGTATTGTTCGCAAGTGGTTACGAGATCCACTTGCCACGAACCCTGGGACGAGTGAGCTATTCCCGGCTGGGAAAGAAAACTCGTCGTTACAAATGGCGCCCGAACAGGGACCGCTTTCCTCTGGAAGCGGTTCATTACACAAACAAAATGAACAACCGATTGTTCAAACAGGCGGTGCTTCCATACAAAGAAGTAACTCACCGCAGCAACAAGATATTCAACATAGGAATATTTCACCAGATCAGCGCAGCATTTCTCCGCACCAGCAAGCTGATAAATTAAGCAATCCTCCGAACCAGTCAAGGAGTAATTCACCAGATCAGCAGGGAAATAAATGCAGCAGCGCACTGAGCCACTCGAATGCTCAAACCAAGCATTCAAAGCCACAGCAAGTGCAAGTTAACTATGATGAACAACTACCGGAGAATTTAAGTTTCATCTACAAACTAAAGAAAGAGGAATTAGAAGCTCAAATGAAACTTCTGAGCTTGCCAATAGATGACACCGTCAAGGATATGAGACAACGCTTAAGTCAACATTTCAAAGAGCAACGATCCAGACGGAACTCGGCAGAGCGCGGTAATCTGAAAATCGATTCACTCGCAGTACCCGCATCAACCACATTGTTTCCGCTACAAGCCGCCGTCAATGAAAGACAGCACTCAACTTACCCAATGCAGCAACCGCATGATCATCGAGAATACGACGTCATGAATACGGTGCGCAAATGGAATTTGCATTTCAATGGGACACGTTCCATTTTAGAATTTATTGAAAACATGGAAGATCTAGCCAGCTGTTATCAAATCAACTACAACAGCTTGCTCTTGCCATTAAATGAGCTACTCCGCGATCGCGCCAGAGACTGGTGGCGCTATAAACGGTCCGATATAAAAACATGGCAGCAGTTCAAAGACGCTGCTACGATCTTCTTCTTACCACCGAGATACATGCAAAAGTTAGAAGAGGATATAATACGAAGACGCCAGGGGCCTCGCGAAAAAGCGAAAGAATACATCATGAGTATCATGAACCTGATTCGCCAACATCCACGCATGAGTCAAGAAAATCCCGCAGAGCGCATTTATGAAGGTTTGCGACCAGAGTACCGTCTCTATATTCGACGCAGTGACTTTAACGATTTGGATTCGCTCATGAGCCATACCGATGAGTATGAGCATATTCGTGGAGAAGAAGCTCGTCACAACCGGCCACACGTTTTCAACTGGGTAACCACTCAAGATTATGCACGCCAAAGCCACTGCTGGCGATGCGGTAAACCAGGTCATAGACGAACTGAGTGCCATGGAAACCCGAAATTATTCTGTTCGCATTGTGGAAAGGCAGACATACTATCGCGAGATTGTAGCTGCCGAAATATAATGACAACCCCATATGGAATTATGGATACTTATGACATCCAATGGTATCCAATGTACAGAATACCGATTGTATGCAATGAGAAGCCAATCAACGCTCTGATAGACACGGGCGCCTCACTCACTCTAATAGGCAGGACGATCGATGAGCATTTACAACACAAATGCATCCCCGAGAAGGGTAAAGCTCAACATTTATCACTAGCTAATAGCCAACCAGTGTCAACCGAGAGAAGTTACTACGCCACCATAGTAATAAACAAATTGCGAGTCCGACAAGAAGTTCATTTCCTACCAGGTCTCCAAGAAGAATTAATTATAGGAACCGACTTGTTGTCACAATTAGGATGCCAGCTACTAATCGCCGGCCAGACTATTCAAAGTTGCTCTCCACCTGAATTAAAACGGAGTGCAACTGCCAGTCCTGAATTCGTCGATGAGAGCAAGACATCGATTTCAACCAGTAAAGCAAAACAACAGTTCACGCCAGGAAACCTGAACCCGTACACCAGCACATGTCGCAACGAGTTAAGGAAAGAGTCAACCAAATCCAGACCAACTGTACAGTCCGTGGAACAATTTCCACAAACATGTAAAAAGAAGTCGAATACCAACAAATGTCGCAGGAAGTTAAGAAGGGATCCAACTTCTCCAAGTCCAACAGGGCAGAAACCTCACTCAAACGAGCGCCCAGATAGTAAACCAACGCATACGACCAAATGTATTATTCACATACCGAAACCGAAGCATAAACCGATGTCAGTCAAAATGACACGAGCAGAACGTTTACCGCCTACCGTACCGTACCGCAGACATTATGTGAGTCCCGCCACCGTACAACAACCGTCTCAACATGAAAGACAGCATTATTCTTTCACAACCAGAAAACATAATCGCCGAATACAATATGGGAAATATGCTATACCGAAGAGGAACGAACAAACTCAGCTACGATACAGAGACATCAATGAAGTCGTCACCAGTAACACACATAGGGCATTTTCTTTCAACCGGTAGCAACACCGCTGTTCGCCTTCACCGAATGATTACTGCTTTTTATTTCGCGCTAAGTAGGGATAGGATGTAACGACCACAATTCGTTACAATAAGATTTCAATATAAATAGTTGTAGATTAGACAAATAGATACACATATTTATATACATATTAGTTAAATTTGAAGAGCAAAGCAAAACACGGAAATAATCAAACTTGCACTCGCGCTAACCATATGTACATACAAACATACCTACCGAACGACAAACAAAGCAAAACGAAACAGAAAGATTACAAACCGACAACGAAAACTAGAACTGGAATTAGTATACAAAACCTGTTCCTTCCAAGTGACCGTATGCAAACAAGTACACACTACGAATACATAGCTACACATAAACACAAATATTTACATTTCCAGATCGAGTAGAGTAAACCAGAAAGCATACATCTACCGACAGATATACAGACATATGAATAAATGGCAATCAGCCGACGGACAAAATGTTGTGTTGAATGGAATTTGTCTTCGTTCACGGCCGATTCCATTGGAAATATCTTACAATTCACACACAGTTTATTTCGCTTGCCGCTTTTAACGAGCTGATTTGAACATTACAAATCAGCCTTTGATCTGATGCAAACTAATCGATTAGCACGCAACAGTAGACACCAAAGGTTCGAATTTTTGAGGTATCTTGGTGACCCCAAGAAGGCCTCGTGTAATACATTGTATTTTTAAGCGACCCGTTGTGGCTCTTTATTTAAGCGACCCGTTGTGGCTCTTTATCTAAGCGACCCGTTGTGGCTCTTTATTCTAAGCGACCCATTGTGGCTCTTTATTCTAAGCGACCCGTTGTGGCTCTTTATCTAAGCGACCCGTTGTGGCTCTTTATTCTAAGCGACCCATTGTGGCTCTTTTATTCTAAGCGACCCGTGGTGGCTCTTGTATTTTAAGCGACCCACTGTGGCTCTTCTAGTACTAAATTATAAAAATTGTTAAGTAAATATAATAAATACGATACTCAACATTGCGTCCGAGCTGAACTCTCTGAGTCAGTGCTAGATTGGTTGAAACACCAATCGAACGAAATTCGGAAACGCAGCTCGAAGTATTGTTCGCAAGTGGTTACGAGATCCACTTGCCACGAACCCTGGGACGAGTGAGCTATTCCCGGCTGGGAAAGAAAACTCGTCGTTACAACCTCTTTTCACGCATTGAATTGGAGCGCTTTCCCCTCTCTCTCTCACCGTTCCTAAATATTCCCATTTAAGTGCTCACTAATTCACTTCGGCTGCCGAGCAATTGAAACAGATGGACCGAATAACATTTGTCAGCGCCGAACGAAGAAAAAAGGCGATGCTTAACCTTCGTCACGAGCAGAGATCAGACGAAGAGACGCTCTCTTCTCCCTTCTGCCAACCGTTTGCGGCTCTTCACACCCTTTTGCGGATAATGAACAATGGCAATTGCTGCAAATTACCCTCTAATAAGCAATGATTCACACCGTCCGTAATCGAGTCAAGCAACTAACCACCACAAACAACAACAACAACAACAACATTTCATTCCAATTCAACTCTTCCATTCACTCATCTTCATATTTTGAATGGTTGTTGTCCCTGCATTGGTGAAAAACCACTTCAACTGCAACGAAAACAAAAAAGGTTCTTCAGCAAAGGAAAAAAGACAATATTTAAAATATTATTTCACAGAGCTATAAATGTATTTCTATTGTGCAACAACGCATGCAACAATTGTTAAAGAAACAACAATGAAAAAGCATTTCAATGAATGAATGAATCCTCGATGAATGTTTTTTTGAATGGGTTTGATGATGATGACGATGATGATTGCTAATGATTAACAAAATATTTTATTAGCTGCTGCTTCTGTTGGTGTTTTTATTTTGCCATCACGTCACGTGACGAAGCCTTTCGCTGTTGGTCGTCGTGCTTCCAGTGTTAAAATTGCACTTGAGCTCATTCCAGCTTCGTCTTTACGTGCTGAAGTGGCTCTCTACCACGAATTCACCTCAACAGACGACAGCCAAAGGGTTTTCATTAGTAATGATAACAATAATCAAAAACTCGCTTTCAATTGAGTAGCTGCAAATTATAAATCAACGTTTACTGATTACATCTGCCACAAAAACATAAAATCGATGATTTATCGATTAACGATATCAATTGGAGGGGAAAAAACATCTTCTTCGGCCGGTTTTTGGGCATTTTTATTCTTTTTTTAGGGAATTAACTTACGAAATCTGATTGTAATCCATTAAAATTGTAATTTATCAATTAACTAGACGCGGTTATTTGTTATTCCAACATTAACCATTATCAATGAAGTCCATTTCAATGGAAATTGGTGAAAACATTCGCTCCACAACAAAATGTAATCAGAGGTGATAAAATTGATAAAAAATACCACGTATTTACTTCAGACGAAAGTAATTTGATGTGTAATAAAAAAAAAGCGGAAATCGAGAAAACAACTTCAATTATTTCTTCATTTAATTAATTAAACCGATGACAGAAAAACTTTTAACTGAAGAACAGATAAAAATAAAGTCGCAAGCAATTTCCGTATTTATCATTAATTCATTTATTAATTCATTAATGTCATTTCCTTATTATTAAATTAATTTCAATTAGAATCCTTAACTAGTTATTTAACTTTCCTTTTAACTTGGAGTTAAGTGCAGGGATTTTGTCGTTTTGCTCTGTAATGAAGCACTTCTTTGAGTACTTCTTTAAATCGGGGGCAAATTTAACTAGCACTTAATTGAAGACCCTAAACAGTTAAACTTAACTGAATTTATGAAAACTTCGTTTGATTATAAATGGTTTTCTTTTTATTAGCACGAAGTTAATTTAAAGTTAATTTTAATTTAAAGTTTTTTAGAAAATTTGGTCGTTATAACGATATATCCGTATATATAATTGATTGACAGTTGATTGTAACGAAAATTTAAATTTAAATTTAATTTTCGCATTCTTTAAAGTTAAATTAAACATAGTGTTAATTAGGAAAATCGTCATCCATCTTTAACTATGCAGTTATATTTAACTGAGAACTAGGAAACGTTTTTTGGATTTGCATAATTTTCAATTTAAGTTTAATTTAAGTTTCAATTTAAAATTAAGTTAAATTTAAAGGTTGTTCGGTGTTATTCCTGCTTGATTACGCAGTTAAATTTAACTGAAAATTAAGATGTATTGTGATGATTTTACTGCTATTTCCATCTTTTGAAACAAATAATTAAACTAAAGAAAATAAAATAAATTCAATAATTAATAAATTCAAATAAAAGTTAAGCAAGGAAATTCCAAAATCCTTCTGCAGTCATTTAACTACACAGTTAAATTGCCTTTTTTGTTCTTTCATTAAAACAAAGTTCATTTTAACTGTAGGATAAGTTAATGCAGTTAATATATTTTCAGTCTTTATTCTTCATTAAAAGTTAACACACAGTTAAAAAGGTTTATTATTTTCACAATGAATGCATCAGCTATAAAAATGTGGTTCCTTTAAAGAAAAAAATCGATTCTTTTAAAATTTCCCTTTAGTATTTTATATCCTTTATTATTTTTCTTATCCTTTTCTCTATTATTTTATAGTCTTTTCACAATGGCTCGTTAAGCACTAACCGGAAATTTTACTTTAGTTAAAGTGGCAGTTAAAACTGCACTAGAAACTTTAAAGACTTCTCGGAACCTCTTCAAATGTCAGTTTTCTGCAAAAAGATGGATAATTTTTTATTACCGTCCTTCAATGATTTAATTGAATGATTTTATTTAATTTGTTTTTAGTGTGTATTTAATGAGTAAAACACCTTTGAATGGCTGCAATGGCGGAAGCTCTTCTTCTCCATCGAATCACCTCTCTAAATGATAATTAAATTATATATTTCCTTGGGGGCTGTTCAAGCGCTTCAAACGGTTTAAATTGCTTGACAAATTCGAAATAAATGAAATGCTTAAATAAACGGATGCGGCTTTAACACGTCCGCGTTTCCGATGCGAATCGGCGCTCCTTTTGAATGCCTTTGAATGGATTTGAAATGTGAATGTGAATGGGGATGTAATTCATTGAAACAGCGTTGTTGTTGTTGTTGTTGTTGCAATTCATCACAATAGCACTGATCTTCATGTCAACACAGATGATCACATTTTTATTTATTTCTTTTAATGCTTTTATTCCTCGGTAATTCTTTTATTTGCCCGTCGATTTCCCTGCCTACGACCCGAGAAGAGACCCGAAATGCTGCTGCGTGCGTCTTTATTTGCTTAATTTTATTGTTATGGGCCGATTTAATAAATGAGCCGGCGATGGTGCTCGGTGCGCGGTGCTGCTGCGTCCTTTGACCTTCGCTTCGCTCCGGTTGCTGCACGATTCGGGGCTGAGAAGCATCGCTAACGATTCACTCACATCATTTTTGCATGTCATTTGCTACAATTTCGATCTTCGTTCGTTTGTTTGTTGGGTTTTCCCCGTATTCCTCCCCGTTTCGTCCCTAAATACGTCCTGAATATCGAATAAAAGGATGTGTCTCCGTGTTGCTTTATTTGTTCGTCGCTTTTTTTGCTTCGTTCTGTCGATTTAAAGTTAATTTCTGCGTGTGGTTTCTGCGGATTGCTTTAAAATGCGCTCTCGAACTTCATTTATAATCAATTGTTAATTCATTTGTTATTTTGATTGATTTATTGACCGATTTCGAACGGCAGCAACACGCGTTGTCTTTGTTTTTAGCTTTTGTGATCTTTTATTGCCTTGTTATTATTTTCCTTGAGCCGTTTTATCGCTGGTTTCATATCGACGAAGTAGAAGAAGAGCCATAAATCTCTTCACTTCATGATTTATATTTGCTTTTATGTGATTAGAAACTATTTTCTTTTCTCTGCTTCTGTTATCAGGTTTTTTTTTTTAGGTTTAAACTAAAATCGCTTCTTTTATTTCTCTTGATTTCTTCAATTTCAAAACTATTCTTCATTATTTCAGTCGATAATTCAGCTTTTTAATTATTTCTTTACACGCGCACAGAAGCTTCATTTCAAATTTCCTTTTCTCTCCTATAAAATAAATGCTTTTTGGATTTTTTTATATTTAATTTTTGTTTATTTCTTATAATAGTAGTGGGGATATGTACCTTCTAACCCAACGTAGCGACTGCGCTGCGTGTGGAGCGTGTGGAGCTCTGCCGCTGCCATAAGGTTTGTTAAGGTTTGTGTGTGTGTCAGGGTCTCTGCCAGCGTGTGGAGGTATGCCTGATGTGGGTTAGAGTGAGACGTGGATATACGACAGACAGACGGACAGACGGTTCTAAATACATACAGACATACGTACATATATAATACGGACGGACAGACGGTTATTCATACATACAGACAGACAGACTGACAGACCGACAGACTGACAAATAGACAAACGGACGGACATACATGTGTAAGTAGTGGGAAAGGAAGGGAAGGAGGGAAAAGTGTGTGAGCATGATCGAAGTGATGGGAGAGCAGAAGATGCAGATGGTCGTTGAGTAGGAACATGTTGTTGTTGTTATTTGTTGTAATATGATTGCTAGTGAACGAGGCCGACGGTCCACAGAGTTAGTGTAAACAAATTTTTGGTGGTTTCTTATGCTGTAGGCTTGCAGTGTGTATGTTTGTGTGTTTTTTTTTTTTAATGATTTTTTTAAGTGAACGGAGTGCCGTCGACTGAGTTGGTGTAATAAAATTTTGGTCATTGTTTTGATTCTTTAATTGCTTGTGTTGTTGTTGTTATTTGTTGCAATAGGAATCTTATGTAGAACGGGTCGCCGTGGAGTTAATGCAAACAAATTCCGTTGGTTTCCCTTTTCTTGCTTATGCTGTTGTTGTTGTGGATTTGTTTTCAATACTTGGTGACATGTGGTAGGATTATGTGTATGCCCAATGCGTGGCACGACAGAATATCTTTTTGTTTCTGTTCTATTATTCTTTGGTATGTATTTTGGGAATGCGTTCCTTGTGATCGTGAGCGGTGACATTCATATTTTATGGCTATTTTTTCTTTAAGTAAATGAATTGAGACCCTTTCAAGTGGATTCTTGGTGAACCAAATCTCAGCTTGCTACAAATTTGAATAATTTGAGTTCATTGAACACATGTAGGGTTGATTTTTCTTTTCGTATAAATGTAGGTCATTTTATGTTCATTGATCTTTAACTCTGACTACAAAGCATGAGATCGATGGACTTGGAAGACTCAATTAGTTTATATATGTATATGGTGTTGTATATGTTAGTGATATATGCATGTTTGTATATATATATATATAGTATATGCATGTAAATCTCGTAAATGGAGTATGTTTAAGTTCTAGATTAGGTGAATTGTTAGGTTTAAGTAAATCATATTTAAAGTTATGTATCAGTATATAATAATTATAATGTGATAGATTGTTGACGAGTGACGATGGAAAACTTAAACATTTATGAATTTACCGATCGTGTTCATCAGTTTTTAATAAAGCAAAAAGATACAATACTTGAGGAACATTTTAAAGAAATTCTAAGCGTCTATTCAAAGTTATGTCGTAATCAACATTTCGAAAAAGTTGAATCTATTCATGGAAATCATTATGAGAACTGCTGCTGGTCTTCAGATAAATGCTGCGATGGTCCTGACACTTGTGCGTGCTACATGTTAGAGTACCAAATTTCTAGAGTTAACAAATTAATGTCGTTGTATTCTAGATTGCTGTAGAACCTGTTCGAAATTGCAATATTGTATAATAAAAGACTATAGTTAAAGTTTAATATATTTTGTTTTTATTTATTTATTTTGTAATTTGTATCATAAGTATGTATGTACATATTTATTACGTTTAATAATAGAATGGCTGCGAAAGCGGAATGTCGGTAATCACCTCCAAGCGAAAATCATCAGAACCGTCCTTCACTATTTTAATCAAATAGTAGAAACCGTTATTGAATTCCTTAATGGTGTCATCACAAATGCTGGTGAAGCGTTGAGGCAGAAAAACAACTTTGTCCCCTAGTTCCATTAATATGCGTTGCCCATATTTTGTTTTTACTCGTCGCACAGTTTTGATAGGATAGCTTGCGTTTGCCTCCATGTTTTTGATGGTTAGTACAGTTTTCTCTATCACATTTTTCTTGTTGAAATCATCCACAGCTGTTAGAGAAAAAGTTGATAAGGTTGCCTGGTTTTGTTCCATTTTACTTTTTCGTTCTTTTTTGTATATTTTTTTTATTTTAAATAGAAAGTAATTTTTAGGTTTGCGCGTTTGACTGTTTCGTTCGAGAGTTTTACAATGACTGAATGAAATGATACAGTCAAATATCATATTATATTTTGTTTGTATATACTTTATATTATGTAGTATGCTTTATATAATGTTTTCTATATACTCTGTAATAATAACACAAATTCCCTTCAATGTGAAAGAGAGTATAAAAGAGAGCGAGAGACTTAGTGAGAGAGTAGAAAACCCCAAACAATAAAATATTACATAAATAATTTATATATATATATATATATACATATGTATTCAGTATTTTATTTACCAACGAACAACACACAACATGAACTCTATCGCTATGTCGTTATTTTTGAAACGTGTTCATAACTTTCTAATGACTCAGAAAGAAAATATCCTGGATGAACATTATGAAGAAATTTTGACGAGCTATGTGAAATTAAGTCGGTACGAAGGCGCTTTGTTAATAAAATCACATCATGGCTATCATTATACCATTTGTTGTTGGTCTCCAAAGAAAAACAGCGCTGATGTAACGGATGCTTGCATCTGTAGTAACCTCGAATTTAAGATTAGAAGAATTAATAAATTGATTGCTTTATATAGCAGATTATATAAAATGTAAAAAGCAAATATGTAAATTAAACAAAATGAACTTAAGTAAATGTTTGTTGTAATAGGAATCTTTTTAGTAGAACGGATCGCCTTGGAGGTAATGCAAAGAAATTCCGTTGGCTTCCTTTTTGCCTATGCTGTTGTTGTTGTTGTGGATTTGTTTTCAAAACTTGGCGACATGTGGTAGGATTATATGTATACCCAATGCGTAACACGACAGAATATGCATCAAGTGAATTCTTATGTTATAGGCTTGCAGTGTGTATGTTTTGTGTGTTTTTAATGATTTTTTTTAAGTAAACCGAGTGCTCTCGACTGAGTTGGTGTAATAGAATTTCGGTGATTGTTTTGCTCATTTAATCGCTTATGTTGTTGATGTTGTTATTTGTTGTAATAGGAATCTTTTAGTAGAACAGATAGCCGTGGACTTAATGTAAACAAATTCCGTTGGTTTCCTTTTTCTTATCTATGATGTTGTTGTTGTGGATTTGTTTTCAATACTTGGTGATATGTCCAATGCATGGCACACAACAGATTTTTTGTTTTTTCTTCCTTTTGGCTTTTCAGATTAATAAAACATCAACAGACTACTCACCGAAGGCAAATATTTTTATGCAACAGCTGCCTCCAGTACTCGCACAACGAGAGTACTCTACAAAAGCATAAAATGGTATGCGGAAAAGTTATAACCGAGATGCCGTCGCTGGAAAAGGCGGTAATTAGTTTTAAGAATTTCGAAAGAAAATTAGATGTTCCTTTTGTAGTATACACCGATTTTGAATGCGTACTAAGTAGTTCAGGTTTAGATAGTAGCAATAAGTTTATATGTAAGCATATTCCTGTAGCCTTTAGTTATAATATCCATTGTAATTTTAATGATAGTCTTAGTAAATTTGTTATTTATTCAGGAGAAGATGCTCCCAAGAAATTTGTAGAATTTTTAATTAAAGATATCTTAGATTTATATAATAACTATTTAAGTAAATCGAAACCTATGGCCTTTTTAAATTCTTTGCAGCTAAAGCAACAATTCCAGAGCAAAAACTGCCATATTTGCGATAAAGAATTGGGCTCTGATAGAGTGGCAGACCATTGCCACCTAACTGGCGAATATAGAGGACCGGCACATAATGAATGTAATTTAAAATATCAAATTGCAAAGTTTGTGCCTGTGTTCTTTCATAATTTTTCTGGCTACGACTGCCATCTTTTCGTTAAGGAATTAAATTCTTTTGAAGGTGATATAAATGTTATCCCTTTAAACAAAGAATTATATATATCCCTCTCAAAGCGTATCAAGGTGGATGAAAAGAAAACTTTTGAGATAAGATTTTTGGATTCTTTTCGTTTCATGGCATCAAGTTTGGATGCACTAGCGAAAAATTTATTACCAACTGATTTTAAAACTGTTCGCCAAATGTTTTCAAACGATGATGAATTTCAATTAGTAACAAGAAAAGGTGTATTCCCATACGAATACATCAATTCTTTCGGTCGACTTAAAGAAACCTCTCTTCCTCCTCAAACTGAATTTTATAGTCGCATGACAAATAAAACTTGTTCTGACGAAGATTATGAACACGCGGTTAAAGTATGGGAGATGTTTAAATGCCATACACTAAACGATTACATGCTTCTATATCTGAAAACAGATGTTTTAATTTTAACAGACATTTTCCAAAATTTTAGAAAAATATGCAAAAACATTTATAAACTAGATCCGTGTCAATATTATACTGCACCAGGCTTATCTTGGGATGCAATGTTAAAGACTACAAAAATAGAACTTGAATTGTTTACGGATATAGACATGTATTTATTCATTCAGAAAAGTATTAGGGGAGGCATTGTCCAATGCTCCAAAAGGCATTCAAAGGCAAATAATAAATATATGGCGGACTACGATTGCAGTAAACCATCAGAATATTTAATGTATTTGGATGCCAATAATTTGTATGGCTGGGCAATGTCTCAATATCTTCCTTATGGAGGTTTCGAGTGGTTGACAGATACTAATAATTTTAACGTACAGACAATTCATGAAAATTCAGAATTTGGTTTTATTTTAGAAGTTGATCTAGAATATCCGGAAAATCTTCACGATTCCCACAATGACTTACCATTTTGCGCGGAAAATAAAATACCTCCCAATTCTAAATGTAATAAACTAATAACTAATTTAACCAACAAGACTACATACACAATTCATTACAAGAATCTTCAACAATGCATAAAAAATGGGTTAAAACTCAAGAGAATCCATAGAATATTAAAATTTAAGCAGTCTGGTTGGTTAAAACAGTACATTGATTTAAATACGTACCACAGAACAATAGCCAAAAACAGCTTCGAGAAAAACTTTTTTAAACTCCTCAATAATGCGGTATATGGAAAGACGATGGAGAATGTAGACAAAAGGAAGGATGTAAAAATTGTAACTGAATGGGAAAGTAAAGGAAGACATTTAGGAGCACGAGCTCTAATAGCAAAGCCAAATTTTCACAGCATGTCTTATTTTACACGTGAAATGGCTGCTATACAATTGAATAGATCTCGCTCTGTATACAATAAACCAATATATTTGGGATTTGTTGTTTTAGAATTATCCAAATGGAAAATGTATGATTTCCACTATGATTATATGAAACCTAAATTTACAACAAATCTCAGTTTGAATTACATGGATACAGATTCTTTCATATATTCCATTCGGTGCGAAGATTTTTACAATGATATTCGTGATGATATCGCCTCAAAATTTGATACATCCGAATATTCACCAACAAATCCTTTCCATATGCCGCTTAAAAATGGTAAAGTCTTGGGTATAATGAAGGATGAAAACAAAGGAAAAATTATGAAAGAATTTATAGGTCTTCGTTCTAAAATGTATACCATACAAGTTGTTGGCTGCGAGGAAATTAAAAAGGCCAAAGGTGTCAAGGCTACAGTTTTAGAAAAATTAAGTTTAAGTGATTACAAAGATTGTTTAGTTAATAAGAGAATTATATATGGAGACATGTTTAATTTTAGATCTAAGCTTCACAACATTTATACAGAACAAGTACATAAAGTAGCTTTAAGTCCATTAGATGATAAACGTAAAATTAGAGAAGATAATATTCACACCTACGCGTGGAATCATTATAAGATAGATATAGAACTAAGCTTAGATAGCGATCAAGATATGTTAGAAGCATAAAATATTACCTGTAACTTTTATATAATATATAAGAAAAACTTTTGTAAATATATAAGTAAAAATTTTTTATTCATATTAATAAAGCTGTAAATTTTACAATTGAAAAAAGAAACAATTAGAAACTTTTATTAATTATTGATGAAATACATATCTGTTTGCGATTGCATTCTCCAGTGCACAGTGTCAATCATGGGAATGACACATCCTTTGTAGTAAGTATATTTCTCCATTGTTGCAAAATTTACATGGACCATTTATACGATTTCAATTACAGCGTTTCTTAGAAACTGTTCAATTTAATTGTCCTTTACGACTCCTTCAACACAGACAATTTGCTTTTTAATAATCAAGAGAGTTTGCATGGGTAGAAATAACTCTAACTTATATCCAACCTACTTGTATACACGAATTCCTATACATTGAAGTCTTGAAAATAAAAAATTTTATAATTATTTGTAAACTAGACGAAAAGAAGTTACAGAATATATGCAACAAACATGTGATACAGATATAACATTGAAAAGTTTTTGGAAATAATAACATTTCGGTGTTGGGAAGATGAAAAAGTATATTTGCAGCTATGAACAATGACGATTGACAGCTGGTGTTACGAAATAGTGTCTAGTATTTATATACAACTATGACCTACAAACTTGTATCCTACCTTTATTTAATAACAAATCCCTCAGTAAATTTTACAATAAAGCAACCTAATGAAAGCAGACAGCAATCAACCTGAACAACATACTTAGCATCAATCATCCTGAAGAGTATTGTTATTATCAATCTCAACAATATCCTCAACTTGAACATCAGAATCGCAAAATAATTTTAGCATTGATCTGAACATGATGCTTTCGTAAAACTAAGTTAGGACAATAAAATATTTAATTTGTAACACTTTGTTGTTTTAATGGGAATTAGATTTGAAATATTTTAAAATTCAAAGTGGTCCACAAATTTCAAAGTGGTGGTGAAAGAGATGGGGTAGAATATCTGTCGTCTCGTTCAATACAGCTACCTTAAAATTGCTCCGCGAATCACTTCTATTGTTGGGTATGTGACACTACTACTAAACAGCTATCTGATCAGCTATAAACAGCTATCAGATCAGCTATAAACAGCTATCTGATCAGCATAAACAGCTATCTGATCAGCATAAACAGCTATCAGATCAGCTATAAACAGCTATCTGATCAGCTATAAACAGCTATCAGATCAGCATAAACTGCTATCTGATCAGCTATAAACAGCTATCAGATCAGCTATAAACAGCTATCTGATCAGCTATAAACAGCTATCAGATCAGCATAAACTGCTATCTGATCAGCTATAAACAGCTATCAGATCAGCATAAACAGCTATCTGATCAGCATAAACTGCTATCTGATCAGCTATAAACAGCTATCAGATCAGCATAAACTGCTATCTGATCAGCTATAAACAGCTATCAGATCAGCATAAACAGCTATCTGATCAGCATAAACTGCTATCTGATCAGCTATAAACAGCTATCAGATCAGCTATAAACAGCTATCAGATCAGCATAAACTGCTATCTGATCAGCTATAAACAGCTATCAGATCAGCTATGATCTGATAGCTGTTTATAGCTGATCAGATAGCAGTTTATGCTGATCTGATAGCTGTTTATAGCTGATCTGATAGCTGTTTATAGCTGATCAGATAGCAGTTTATGCTGATCAGATAGCTGTTTATGCTGATCTGATAGCTGTTTATAGCTGATCAGATAGCAGTTTATGCTGATCTGATAGCTGTTTATAGCTGATCAGATAGCAGTTTATGCTGATCAGATAGCTGTTTATGCTGATCTGATAGCTGTTTATAGCTGATCAGATAGCAGTTTATGCTGATCTGATAGCTGTTTATAGCTGATCAGATAGCTGTTTATAGCTGATCTGATAGCTGTTTATAGCTGATCAGATAGCAGTTTATGCTGATCTGATAGCTGTTTATAGCTGATCAGATAGCTGTTTATAGCTGATCTGATAGCTGTTTATGCTGATCAGATAGCTGTTTATGCTGATCAGATAGCTGTTTATAGCTGATCTGATAGCTGTTTATAGCTGATCAGATAGCTGTTTAGTAGTAGTGTCACATACCCAACAATAGAAGTGATTCGCGGAGCAATTTTAAGGTAGCTGTATTGAACGAGACGACAGATATTCTACCCCATCTCTTTCACCACCACTTTGAAATTTGTGGACCACTTTGAATTTTAAAATATTTCAAATCTAATTCCCATTAAAACAACAAAGTGTTACAAATTAAATATTTTATTGTCCTAACTTAGTTTTACGAAAGCATCATGTTCAGATCAATGCTAAAATTATTTTGCGATTCTGATGTTCAAGTTGAGGATATTGTTGAGATTGATAATAACAATACTCTTCAGGATGATTGATGCTAAGTATGTTGTTCAGGTTGATTGCTGTCTGCTTTCATTAGGTTGCTTTATTGTAAAATTTACTGAGGGATTTGTTATTAAATAAAGGTAGGATACAAGTTTGTAGGTCATAGTTGTATATAAATACTAGACACTATTTCGTAACACCAGCTGTCAATCGTCATTGTTCATAGCTGCAAATATACTTTTTCATCTTCCCAACACCGAAATGTTATTATTTCCAAAAACTTTTCAATGTTATATCTGTATCACATGTTTGTTGCATATATTCTGTAACTTCTTTTCGTCTAGTTTACAAATAATTATAAAATTTTTTATTTTCAAGACTTCAATGTATAGGAATTCGTGTATACAAGTAGGTTGGATATAAGTTAGAGTTATTTCTACCCATGCAAACTCTCTTGATTATTAAAAAGCAAATTGTCTGTGTTGAAGGAGTCGTAAAGGACAATTAAATTGAACAGTTTCTAAGAAACGCTGTAATTGAAATCGTATAAATGGTCCATGTAAATTTTGCAACAATGGAGAAATATACTTACTACAAAGGATGTGTCATTCCCATGATTGACACTGTGCACTGGAGAATGCAATCGCAAACAGATATGTATTTCATCAATAATTAATAAAAGTTTCTAATTGTTTCTTTTTTCAATTGTAAAATTTACAGCTTTATTAATATGAATAAAAAATTTTTACTTATATATTTACAAAAGTTTTTCTTATATATTATATAAAAGTTACAGGTAATATTTTATGCTTCTAACATATCTTGATCGCTATCTAAGCTTAGTTCTATATCTATCTTATAATGATTCCACGCGTAGGTGTGAATATTATCTTCTCTAATTTTACGTTTATCATCTAATGGACTTAAAGCTACTTTATGTACTTGTTCTGTATAAATGTTGTGAAGCTTAGATCTAAAATTAAACATGTCTCCATATATAATTCTCTTATTAACTAAACAATCTTTGTAATCACTTAAACTTAATTTTTCTAAAACTGTAGCCTTGACACCTTTGGCCTTTTTAATTTCCTCGCAGCCAACAACTTGTATGGTATACATTTTAGAACGAAGACCTATAAATTCTTTCATAATTTTTCCTTTGTTTTCATCCTTCATTATACCCAAGACTTTACCATTTTTAAGCGGCATATGGAAAGGATTTGTTGGTGAATATTCGGATGTATCAAATTTTGAGGCGATATCATCACGAATATCATTGTAAAAATCTTCGCACCGAATGGAATATATGAAAGAATCTGTATCCATGTAATTCAAACTGAGATTTGTTGTAAATTTAGGTTTCATATAATCATAGTGGAAATCATACATTTTCCATTTGGATAATTCTAAAACAACAAATCCCAAATATATTGGTTTATTGTATACAGAGCGAGATCTATTCAATTGTATAGCAGCCATTTCACGTGTAAAATAAGACATGCTGTGAAAATTTGGCTTTGCTATTAGAGCTCGTGCTCCTAAATGTCTTCCTTTACTTTCCCATTCAGTTACAATTTTTACATCCTTCCTTTTGTCTACATTCTCCATCGTCTTTCCATATACCGCATTATTGAGGAGTTTAAAAAAGTTTTTCTCGAAGCTGTTTTTGGCTATTGTTCTGTGGTACGTATTTAAATCAATGTACTGTTTTAACCAACCAGACTGCTTAAATTTTAATATTCTATGGATTCTCTTGAGTTTTAACCCATTTTTTATGCATTGTTGAAGATTCTTGTAATGAATTGTGTATGTAGTCTTGTTGGTTAAATTAGTTATTAGTTTATTACATTTAGAATTGGGAGGTATTTTATTTTCCGCGCAAAATGGTAAGTCATTGTGGGAATCGTGAAGATTTTCCGGATATTCTAGATCAACTTCTAAAATAAAACCAAATTCTGAATTTTCATGAATTGTCTGTACGTTAAAATTATTAGTATCTGTCAACCACTCGAAACCTCCATAAGGAAGATATTGAGACATTGCCCAGCCATACAAATTATTGGCATCCAAATACATTAAATATTCTGATGGTTTACTGCAATCGTAGTCCGCCATATATTTATTATTTGCCTTTGAATGCCTTTTGGAGCATTGGACAATGCCTCCCCTAATACTTTTCTGAATGAATAAATACATGTCTATATCCGTAAACAATTCAAGTTCTATTTTTGTAGTCTTTAACATTGCATCCCAAGATAAGCCTGGTGCAGTATAATATTGACACGGATCTAGTTTATAAATGTTTTTGCATATTTTTCTAAAATTTTGGAAAATGTCTGTTAAAATTAAAACATCTGTTTTCAGATATAGAAGCATGTAATCGTTTAGTGTATGGCATTTAAACATCTCCCATACTTTAACCGCGTGTTCATAATCTTCGTCAGAACAAGTTTTATTTGTCATGCGACTATAAAATTCAGTTTGAGGAGGAAGAGAGGTTTCTTTAAGTCGACCGAAAGAATTGATGTATTCGTATGGGAATACACCTTTTCTTGTTACTAATTGAAATTCATCATCGTTTGAAAACATTTGGCGAACAGTTTTAAAATCAGTTGGTAATAAATTTTTCGCTAGTGCATCCAAACTTGATGCCATGAAACGAAAAGAATCCAAAAATCTTATCTCAAAAGTTTTCTTTTCATCCACCTTGATACGCTTTGAGAGGGATATATATAATTCTTTGTTTAAAGGGATAACATTTATATCACCTTCAAAAGAATTTAATTCCTTAACGAAAAGATGGCAGTCGTAGCCAGAAAAATTATGAAAGAACACAGGCACAAACTTTGCAATTTGATATTTTAAATTACATTCATTATGTGCCGGTCCTCTATATTCGCCAGTTAGGTGGCAATGGTCTGCCACTCTATCAGAGCCCAATTCTTTATCGCAAATATGGCAGTTTTTGCTCTGGAATTGTTGCTTTAGCTGCAAAGAATTTAAAAAGGCCATAGGTTTCGATTTACTTAAATAGTTATTATATAAATCTAAGATATCTTTAATTAAAAATTCTACAAATTTCTTGGGAGCATCTTCTCCTGAATAAATAACAAATTTACTAAGACTATCATTAAAATTACAATGGATATTATAACTAAAGGCTACAGGAATATGCTTACATATAAACTTATTGCTACTATCTAAACCTGAACTACTTAGTACTCATTCAAAATCGGTGTATACTACAAAAGGAACATCTAATTTTCTTTCGAAATTCTTAAAACTAATTACCGCCTTTTCCAGCGACGGCATCTCGGTTATAACTTTTCCGCATACCATTTTATGCTTTTGTAGAGTACTCTCGTTGTGCGAGTACTGGAGGCAGCTGTTGCATAAAAATATTTGCCTTCGGTGAGTAGTCTGTTGATGTTTTATTAATCTGAAAAGCCAAAAGGAAGAAAAAACAAAAAATCTGTTGTGTGCCATGCATTGGACATATCACCAAGTATTGAAAACAAATCCACAACAACAACATCATAGATAAGAAAAAGGAAACCAACGGAATTTGTTTACATTAAGTCCACGGCTATCTGTTCTACTAAAAGATTCCTATTACAACAAATAACAACATCAACAACATAAGCGATTAAATGAGCAAAACAATCACCGAAATTCTATTACACCAACTCAGTCGAGAGCACTCGGTTTACTTAAAAAAAATCATTAAAAACACACAAAACATACACACTGCAAGCCTATAACATAAGAATTCACTTGATGCATATTCTGTCGTGTTACGCATTGGGTATACATATAATCCTACCACATGTCGCCAAGTTTTGAAAACAAATCCACAACAACAACAACAGCATAGGCAAAAAGGAAGCCAACGGAATTTCTTTGCATTACCTCCAAGGCGATCCGTTCTACTAAAAAGATTCCTATTACAACAAACATTTACTTAAGTTCATTTTGTTTAATTTACATATTTGCTTTTTACATTTTATATAATCTGCTATATAAAGCAATCAATTTATTAATTCTTCTAATCTTAAATTCGAGGTTACTACAGATGCAAGCATCCGTTACATCAGCGCTGTTTTTCTTTGGAGACCAACAACAAATGGTATAATGATAGCCATGATGTGATTTTATTAACAAAGCGCCTTCGTACCGACTTAATTTCACATAGCTCGTCAAAATTTCTTCATAATGTTCATCCAGGATATTTTCTTTCTGAGTCATTAGAAAGTTATGAACACGTTTCAAAAATAACGACATAGCGATAGAGTTCATGTTGTGTGTTGTTCGTTGGTAAATAAAATACTGAATACATATGTATATATATATATATATATAAATTATTTATGTAATATTTTATTGTTTGGGGTTTTCTACTCTCTCACTAAGTCTCTCGCTCTCTTTTATACTCTCTTTCACATTGAAGGGAATTTGTGTTATTATTACAGAGTATATAGAAAACATTATATAAAGCATACTACATAATATAAAGTATATACAAACAAAATATAATATGATATTTGACTGTATCATTTCATTCAGTCATTGTAAAACTCTCGAACGAAACAGTCAAACGCGCAAACCTAAAAATTACTTTCTATTTAAAATAAAAAAAATATACAAAAAAGAACGAAAAAGTAAAATGGAACAAAACCAGGCAACCTTATCAACTTTTTCTCTAACAGCTGTGGATGATTTCAACAAGAAAAATGTGATAGAGAAAACTGTACTAACCATCAAAAACATGGAGGCAAACGCAAGCTATCCTATCAAAACTGTGCGACGAGTAAAAACAAAATATGGGCAACGCATATTAATGGAACTAGGGGACAAAGTTGTTTTTCTGCCTCAACGCTTCACCAGCATTTGTGATGACACCATTAAGGAATTCAATAACGGTTTCTACTATTTGATTAAAATAGTGAAGGACGGTTCTGATGATTTTCGCTTGGAGGTGATTACCGACATTCCGCTTTCGCAGCCATTCTATTATTAAACGTAATAAATATGTACATACATACTTATGATACAAATTACAAAATAAATAAATAAAAACAAAATATATTAAACTTTAACTATAGTCTTTTATTATACAATATTGCAATTTCGAACAGGTTCTACAGCAATCTAGAATACAACGACATTAATTTGTTAACTCTAGAAATTTGGTACTCTAACATGTAGCACGCACAAGTGTCAGGACCATCGCAGCATTTATCTGAAGACCAGCAGCAGTTCTCATAATGATTTCCATGAATAGATTCAACTTTTTCGAAATGTTGATTACGACATAACTTTGAATAGACGCTTAGAATTTCTTTAAAATGTTCCTCAAGTATTGTATCTTTTTGCTTTATTAAAAACTGATGAACACGATCGGTAAATTCATAAATGTTTAAGTTTTCCATCGTCACTCGTCAACAATCTATCACATTATAATTATTATATACTGATACATAACTTTAAATATGATTTACTTAAACCTAACAATTCACCTAATCTAGAACTTAAACATACTCCATTTACGAGATTTACATGCATATACTATATATATATATACAAACATGCATATATCACTAACATATACAACACCATATACATATATAAACTAATTGAGTCTTCCAAGTCCATCGATCTCATGCTTTGTAGTCAGAGTTAAAGATCAATGAACATAAAATGACCTACATTTATACGAAAAGAAAAATCAACCCTACATGTGTTCAATGAACTCAAATTATTCAAATTTGTAGCAAGCTGAGATTTGGTTCACCAAGAATCCACTTGAAAGGGTCTCAATTCATTTACTTAAAGAAAAAATAGCCATAAAATATGAATGTCACCGCTCACGATCACAAGGAACGCATTCCCAAAATACATACCAAAGAATAATAGAACAGAAACAAAAAGATATTCTGTCGTGCCACGCATTGGGCATACACATAATCCTACCACATGTCACCAAGTATTGAAAACAAATCCACAACAACAACAGCATAAGCAAGAAAAGGGAAACCAACGGAATTTGTTTGCATTAACTCCACGGCGACCCGTTCTACATAAGATTCCTATTGCAACAAATAACAACAACAACACAAGCAATTAAAGAATCAAAACAATGACCAAAATTTTATTACACCAACTCAGTCGACGGCACTCCGTTCACTTAAAAAAATCATTAAAAAAAAAAAACACACAAACATACACACTGCAAGCCTACAGCATAAGAAACCACCAAAAATTTGTTTACACTAACTCTGTGGACCGTCGGCCTCGTTCACTAGCAATCATATTACAACAAATAACAACAACAACATGTTCCTACTCAACGACCATCTGCATCTTCTGCTCTCCCATCACTTCGATCATGCTCACACACTTTTCCCTCCTTCCCTTCCTTTCCCACTACTTACACATGTATGTCCGTCCGTTTGTCTATTTGTCAGTCTGTCGGTCTGTCAGTCTGTCTGTCTGTATGTATGAATAACCGTCTGTCCGTCCGTATTATATATGTACGTATGTCTGTATGTATTTAGAACCGTCTGTCCGTCTGTCTGTCGTATATCCACGTCTCACTCTAACCCACATCAGGCATACCTCCACACGCTGGCAGAGACCCTGACACACACACAAACCTTAACAAACCTTATGGCAGCGGCAGAGCTCCACACGCTCCACACGCAGCGCAGTCGCTACGTTGGGTTAGAAGGTACATATCCCCACTACTTATAATTTTTTTATTATTTTCTATGAGTTAATTTAATTTAAGAACAATAATTTTAAATAGACTTAAAATAGTAACTGTAAAACTAATTAAAGTACTAAATTAATTAATTACACACTTGATACAATTCAATATTCAATATTTACAGTTATTCATTTTTATGCTATGTACAAATATTCGCCTGGAATTTCCTTTTCCTTTTCATGAGATGGCAACTCTAATCGCTGCCTTGTACTCCGAGGGGCAACGACACATCGTGCATTGCAAGTGAGGCAACAAATGAACATCAGCAACCAACGGAAGCCGATCGTCAGGACGGAAACGTGTTTAAAATGGCGTCTAATGGCTTCTTTTCGGTCTCAAGGTGCCTTAAACTGGTTTCGCTTCTCCGTTGTTTCTTTGTGAATGTCGGAAATTGGCCAACTAACTGACGTTCGAGGCTGCTGCAGATGCTGCTGGTTGCTGCTGCTGCTGCTTGGCACGCTCCTTCGCCTCCTGCTGCGCCTTCTTGGAGCGCTTCCACTTCATGCGCCGGTTCTGGAACCAAATCTTCACCTGCGTCTCGGACAGCATCAGGCCGCTGGCGACCTCGAAGCGCTTCGGCCGCGACAGATACTTGTTCTGCTTGAACTGCTTCTCCAGCTCGAGCAGCTGCTGCGACGTGAAGGCGGTGCGCGGCCGGCGCGTCTTGCCGAGGATGGCGTGGTGCGGGTAGGCGGCCAGCTCGGGCAGCCGATGGTGCAGCATCCCGGCGCGCGCCAGGAACTCGAACTGCAGATGCGACGGCATGAAACTGTGGCCCATGGGCAGCTGTTGCAGCGCGGGAGGAAAGAAGCAGACGAGGGAATTCTGATTAGTCGCTCAGCAGTCGCTTGGCCGGAGCGGGGCGTTTCAAAAGCACTAAAAGCTACAGACTCGTTGGCCCATGACAAATTCGGCCCGTGATGGGACATCTTCATGCGGCGGAGTGTGTCATGGGCCACGGGGTGTTCGCTGGACATCCACTTACCGCTATCGGCTTGCCGGAGGGGTCCAAGGGTCGGTGGAAGGCGGAGCCGCCGGGGCCCAGCAGCTGGTACGGGTGCCCGCCCGCGTAGAGCGGGAAGTCCTGCGGCCGCATCGTGGGACTGAGAGGCGCAATGGGTTTCTTGAACTCGTCGTGCTGGAAGTCCAGATGCATGCCGATGTGATGCTGGTCCTCGCAGCCGGGGCTGATGGGCGGGCTCGAGCGGTGCGACGAGCTGGGCGACTCCGATCTGCAAAGAATCGTACATATTTAGAGTAAAGAGAGGGCAACACCCATTAACATCCTATCGCAGTTCTTGAAATTAATTGAATTTCCTGGAACTCAGCGCTACTTGAATCTGTAAATCGTATAACAATGGCGTTGAAAGCGGTTATCATCGCTCGTTCCAGCAGATTACAGACGCGATTAGATAACAGCGCGACTTGGCAGGGAATTACTACCGGAAAAAAGACCATCGATTGCCCGACATCGTTACAGTTACGCGTGTTGGTGTATCACGCAGAATGACCCATTAAATGACTACCTCTTTCAATGCCTTCTTACACAATATTAATCACGATGATTAACGACAATTGATAACTATTCGCGGCTAGAATTCTAGGAATTCTTAAGTTAATTGTAAAAAAATAGTCGTAAATATTCTCCGAGTTCCTGGAAACATGTTCAAAACCCAAGTTGATAATGATTAAAGCGATTATAAATTATATTTTTCCAATTATAAACGTTTGACGATGGAGAAAAACTAAAAAACGAAGCACAAACATTTGAATTCGATGAAAAAGTCTCTATTTTCTTAGTAAATAGAAACTTGAGAATTCTTTTCTGTTTCTGAATCCATTTTTTGCCCAAAAAATAATAATTAAATCCCGATAATTCACTCTGATTATCTTTTATGATTACATTAAAGTTTTATCGCAGAAAAATCATTAAATAAATGATTTCAACTGCGAAATCAATTAAAAATAAGAAAAAACAAATGCTCTTAAAAGCAATTAATTGATATTTAATTAAGTCGAAACACTAATGGAAACCGTTGATTATTATTATTATTATTAATATTATTAAATAAATTATTCTTATTAAATAAATTATTGTTACTCTTATATAAATTATTATTAAATATTTTATTTAAATTATGAAACAAAATAAAATAAAAACCATATTCAATTAATTAATTCAAATTTAATTTAATCAAAACTTTTAATTATTATTTTCACGATTTAAAATTGTATGAAGGATTTCTTTATATAGGATTTTAAATGCTAGGATTTGATTATGATTTTTAATAAATATTTTTTAATTATTATCCATTATTATTATAGCTATAAATTGAATTGAATTGACAACTGAATTGAATGGAATTTAATTGATCTAAAATATCCTTCGCTCGCTTTATAATTGACGATATTCTGCTTGACTGCGACAGAAATCTTAAAGAACTTGATGAACTGGAGAAGTAATAGATTATAAGCTATTATATTGTCTATGCTTTGACGATTTTTGCTTTGTTCGGGGAAAATCGTTATAAAACGATTCCAAATGTGATCTCTGAATGCGAGAATATCTGTTAGTGAAGGAGGATGGAGTTCTTGGCTTCTATAAAGCATGAAAATTATGAAAATTTAAGCCCATTCGTCATTTTCAACATCGTCAAGACTCAAGAGGATAAAACGAGGCGGAGACGCTGTAATATTCACTTGTGTAAAATGCATAAAGAATAACATTAATTCCTGAATTCTTTTTGCAATTAATTAAAAAATTCTGCTATAATATTAATATTTCATCTCCTGATTATTTTATCATTTGAAAGTTTTATGTTAGTATTTATTCAAATGGACCACGGAATATTAACTGGAAAAATTGTTGCAATTTCATCGCAAATTTAAATTCCTTCTTCATTTAACTATAATCCAATTCTTCCTTCATTAACTGCGGTTTTTTACGAAACTGTGGAGGTTTTTGCCATGCAACTTCAAATTAGTCGGGTCCTTTCGAGGTTTCTGTGCAGCTGATGGCAAACGTCACCGTTTTATTCACGTTTTCTTTATTTGGAAGAAGCAATTTTGTTATCCAGTTATTTAAAAAACAATGAATATTTTTTGGTAACTTCATAATAATTCTTTTCACATGAGCAGGATAGAAAAACTTAAGAAAACGCGGCTTTTGAAATCGATTTAATGTCTTTCTTACTTCAAATTTCCTTCCCTCAAGAATGCAATTTTAGAGTTCTTATATTTAATTTATTATTATTTATCTACGATATTATTTATATTTTTCAATTTATTACAATTATTATTATTCTATTCTTATTAATTGATTATTAATTAATTTAGTAAATAAATTACTCTACAAAAACACAATTTGTAGATAGCAGTTTATGATTACTGCAATTATTATACTTCATACTATTAAATTATTAAAATTTTATTAGTATTATATACTTATTTTTTATTTTACTTCTTTCCAAATTTTTATTGATATTATAAATTATTTTTAAAATTCCTGAATATTAATTATGTCAAATAAATATTAATAATTGCCATTATTACAGGATATTTTTTATTTTCGTTATAATTTTTTATTTACTCATAAATAATTTAGTTATTGTTTTATTTGTATATTATTATAGCTTTTATTATGCCGTTAAATTTTTATTAGTTAATTAATTTAGTTGTTATTGTGAAAATTATTGTTATTAACGTCACAAATTATTTCTACAACTTTTACTTTTGCATATGAGACATTTTAATTCCAAAGCGATTACAATTATAATTATAACAATTACAATTATAATTGTCTTTGTAATAAAAATTTTCAATTATGATTTATAAAATACATATTTTATGATTTTATTTATTGATTTTAGTTTTAACTGCTTTTCAGGTCAAAAAATTAATTTATAGGATGTTAATTAGTATATTATATAGTTATATGTACTGAATAATTAGCAATTTTAAATATATTACGAATTCTGTGAAGTTTTAAAAGCTTTACCTTTCCCTTTAATGAAGCAATTGACTTCATTTAATAAAATTACGCTTGTTACAATTGAATTTTTTGACTATAATTTTGAGTCAACAGATTAATTTAACACGAATTGCCGAATAATTGGTGAGTAAGTAAATTATTTATTTTTAATTTATGCAATTCTCAAGAAATTATGAAATTTAGAATTAAAAGTGAATTATCAAACGTTGAATTTGCATTTTTCCCCTAGATTCAAATTAATTAATTCGTAAAAACACCTATAAAACTTTTCCGCGTTTGGTTTTTGTTTATAGTGATTTACTTAATGAATTAAGTAGTAGGTTAGTTTAATTGTTAATATTTATTTATTTTATTTTACGTGTTGCTTCTGGCGTAAGTAATTTTTTCGTTAATAAAATAAGGAAATAACAAATCTGAATATTATATTTTATAAGATTTAAATAATTTCTTAATTTATGCATTTAAAATAAATAAACTTCCATTTAAATTTAGAATTTATTTATAAATATAAAAGAAACAAGAATCCTTTTTATAAATAAACAAAAATTGTGCATAAAATTGTTAATTATAAAACATTAACATATGCAATTAATTTCAACTTTTAATAGTAAAATATAAATATTAATTTATTGATTGTGAATTTTGATTTGTTATCCTTGTATTAAACTCTTATTAATTTCTGAATTATTTAATTAATTAACTACCGAATTTCTCCCAATTCCTTTACTCATCCTTAAAACTGATTCCCGCCCCCTTTTTTAATCCGTTAGCACCTCATTTGGTACCGTAACCTTGACCTAACCTCAGACTTCAACGATCTGCAGGCGATATTCGACGAAATCGCCCTCAAATCAACTCAACCTCGGGACGTACCTGGACATAGCATCGGGACTCGGCGTGTCGTAGTCCCTGGACTCGTGCATCCGCTGCAGAACTTCCTGCTCGCTCAGGCCGTGGTTCAGGTCCAGGGCGCCGTCGCGGCTGTAGTGCAGCGTCGCCAGACGATCGCTCAGCGCCGCAGTCGCGTTGCCGTCGCCATCGTGCGGCAGGTCGACGCCACCGCCGCCGCCTTGATTCTTCGCCAGCAGAGCGTCGATGCAGAAGGACTTCTTCGGCTGATTCTGAGTGGCGATCGCGGTTTTCAGCGGCGGCAGTGGCACGACGGGCGGCGGTGAGGGCACGCCGGGCGGCAGCAGAACAGGCAGCCGCGGCATCGCTGCGTAAGCGCCTAAAACCGAGGGATGCGCCGCGTCGTAGAGGCGCGTTGAGGCCGGCGGCGTTGCTGCTGCGGTCGGCGTGGCGCCGGCGGACGGCGAGAAGATGCGCTGGTCGCGCAGATTCCCAGCGGCGGTGGGCGTGGCAGGCAGAGGCGCCATCAGCAGCGGCGACATCGCGTGGTGCTGATGATGGAGCTGCGCGGAGTCGCGCGCGGGGCTCACGTTGGGCGCGTAAGCGTTGAGCGGCGAATTCGTGGCCGCCGAGTGCGGCGAACTGGGCGCCGACTGCGAGGGCGACGGCGGCGTCAGCGACAGCCGCGTGCTGTTGTCCGTGTAGAAGTCGCCGCGGCCGGGCGACGCGTTCTGCTGCTGAGCGGCGGCGATGTGGTTGAGGAAGCGCGAGATGTGCTGCTGCTGGTGGTGCTGTTGCTGCTGCAGCGTGGGCGGCTGCGACACCTGAACACTTGACATTTTCACACGCTTTCGAAAGTATTCCACAAATATTTCTGAATTAATTAATAATTTTTCACTTGTCAAAATGCTTGGAATCGATAAAATTTTTCCCAAATGTTTGTTCGTCGTTTTTTCTAATTTATTTTTGTTTTGTCACATGAAATTTCTTCAATTTCCAGAAGCACTCAAAACCCACGTCTGGCTTCGACGAGTGCGCGTTACCGACTGTGCTCCGAGTGGCCGCCGATCGCCGTGATATACCGCGATGCCGACTGCCGAAGCTTCAACCACTTTCGATTCGCACTCGCCGTGGCTCCGGCTTCGCTTTTCTACTCGCTCTCATTCGCCGCTCTCCTTTTTCCATCGGAGAGAGCGACGCTTTTATTTCAACATGGCGCAGAACTCTTTGCGTCGCATTCACTCCAACGATTCTGATGCTGAGCTGACGGAGGTGTGTTTCCAGCGCTAGAAATGGCTATTGTGTGGGCGTGGCTTGCTGCAGCTTATGTGCCAGCACACATAAACGGCACTTTACTCGCCGTTTACCATCTTTTGCAGTTATGTTGCGTGGAACAGTGGAAATTGTTGGAAAAACGAGCAATAATTACGGTCATTATGGAGTGTTTTTTCCCATTTTTTCCGTTTCTATTTTCGTGCTTTGTTTTTACGGCTCTCGTTGGGTGTGCAAGAGGAGGAAGAGAGAGGGAAGACGCGGCTCTGGTAGCCATTGTTGAGTGGGCGGTGGGAGGAAAGCGGCTCGCAGGTGGTGCGAGGTGACTGATTGGCAACGGTAACAGATTAACGCGTCCTGCTTTTGCATGTGTTTTTAATTATACTTTTATTCTATTTTCCAGTCTTTATTCAAATTTAAGAAAAAAATTAAAGAAAATTTAATTACATACTAATATTCCAAGAGATCTAAGAATCGCGTGATCACATTAAAACTGCTTCATTTTTATGAAATAATGATTTTAAACAGCGTAAATATATTTTTTAATATAAAATTTTATGACTTTTTCTTTAAAATTATTGAACTCAAATTTATTTCTTTTAAAAATACGTAAACGAGAGTGATTTTCGTCGTTATTTTCATATAAATCAAGGAAGTAAAAGGAATAAAATTGTTCAATTAATTGATAATTATTATGGATAAAATAATAATAAAAGCCCATAATAATTTTTTATAGAAATATCTACCGATTTTTATACATTCGCTTTACGTTGTTTTTAGAACAAAATCGCTTTGTTGAAACATTGTTTATAGACATATGTTGCTAAGCACAAAAAAGAATCTAAGCGCAAAGAACAGATTCTGCTGCTGAGATTCTTCGTGTCTCGTAACGAACGCGATCATCGTCTGAAAGAGCAACGAGTTCGAAGGAATGAGCGACGAGGATGCATTCATGTTGTATACGCATGTTCGTATGGGTGTTGGGAATGAGTGAGAGCTAGTGAGATAGCACGACTAATCTACTCTGTAATCATTTGCTGATGCAACATCGTTTATGACAAAACAACGCAATAGAAACTTGTTTGAAAACAATGCGTAGTTAGAGAAAAGTTGCTATAACGCAATAAATAATGCTTAATACTATCTTAAGTTATACTAAAGAATTGTTTGAATATCACTTGAATTTTTTCTTAGCATTTCCACTCGTTCCTAACCAATGAATAAGTATTACTAAATCCCTAAATAATATATGAAGGAAGAAAAAAGCACGGGAAGTAAAAGAATATCCGCGTTTTTCGTATTTTCTTTTTCGTTGGCTACATGTTGCACTTCAGTCAACGATTGAATCATCCTCGAGCTGTCTATCATCAATCGGACCAATTAAGGAGTTCGGCAGTCGTTTACTTGGTCAACTTTACACTCGGAACTGCTTCTGACACACAAACACAGCCAAACGTCAGTCAACGGCAAACGAACGAATTTCTTGTTGGAAATTAGGTTCCATGTGTGTTGAGAGAAAGGAAAAAATTCCTTTACATTGAGAGAAATACCTTTCAATTTCTTCATACATAAAGTTTCTTCTTGAATACTTCATTCAAGATTCAATCCAAAATTCATTTTCAACATGATTTTGATGGTTGACGACCACGTTTTGTTTTTTGTCTAGTAACTTCCGACCGAGAAACGACCGATTGTCGAGAGATGCGGACAACGATTTCGAGCTGATGACGACTCCTTGTTGAATTTCTAATACTAGGACTTGAATTAAACGGATCACTTTGCAGACGATCCATTTGCATTCTATCGCTCGGCAGCGATTTGTTTGTCAGTTTATTGTTTTTCAACGAATTGAATTGCTATCAATTGGCGAAATTTGAAAAAATAAAAATAGCTTTGGAATATCTCGAAAACTAGAAATAGCTTCAGAAGAGATATTCACCACCTAAAAATTGAATTTCCAACAGTTTATAGCTAGACCCAATGCGCTCAGCTGTTTATTTCATGTTAAATAAATGCTTTGTTTTATATTTCAGCCATTTATTTAATTATTTATTATTTAAAATAACTTACAATAATACAAATAAAATACTAATTTTGGTTCCTAGCACAATTTATCATATTTTATATAGTCGTTTATTAACGCAAGAATATTTAGACTTTACTTAAACGTAATTGGTAGTTATTTTGGGTATTAATAACTTCTGAAATAAAATGGCTACATTTATAATAAAAGTATTGAAATTATATTAAATTTAATTGATTTTTATGGTTTATTGGAATTAGTGATAACTTATTAAATAAGAAGATGAGGAGATTATAAATAAGAATTCAGAAGAGTTTAATGATGACTTATTTTCTCCTTAAAACGATTTTTATTGCCTATTTATGATCTTTTATTCAAAACATTAAATGGTAATAAATTCTTAGAAATTCTTTTTTATTTTTACTTTAATTAATATGTATTTTTTTAATTTGTTTTTTTTTTTATAAATTCCTATTAGAACTTTAAAACATTAAAATTCAACAAAACTAAAAAAATTAAAAATATATTCATTATTAAATTTATATCAATAATAGAACAAATTAATAAATTCTACTAATTTTGTGTATATATTTTCTATTATAACTGTAAAAAACTAATTATTAATTTCGGTCATGAACCTCTCCTTCATTCGTTCGCTTAAAACTCAACTGACTTGAAGCTAATTTAATTTAATTAATTATGAAGAATTATTTGCTATTTGCATTACGTTTAGAAAGTCAGTATTTTCTCAGTGTACGCGTGCGCCTCATTCAACAGCTGCGTGTGTGTTTCTGTTGATTTCTATTGATACTGGAAATTACAAATTTGCAATTTCCGAAATGTATTTTCCGCCCACTTTCCTCATCCTCCCCTTCAACAAAAACTCATGAACCGACGCATCGCACTTGTGGCCGTCGCCGTCACTGACTTCATTCTGTTTATTTAACTAATAATCTCATTTTCTAAATTGCTATGGACGCCTTTCGGCTGTTGTTGTTGTTGTTGTTGTTGTTGTGAGAGTGTGAAATATTATTGCTCACTTATCGGATGAATTAACACGATGCTAAATACGAGTCGCTTCGGCCGCAGTCTCTGCCGGGGTTCGGCACGAAGCTGCGTCGTTCGCTCGCCGTGAACCTGTTTCTCGATTTCAGTCACGTTCAGTTTTTGTTGACCGCATTTTTCGGTGCCGTTGTTGTTGTTGTTGTCGCTGCTGTTGTTTGTGTTGATCTGCCGAGAAGAGCGCCGAAGAGCGAACAGCAAAAAGCTAAACAGGGCTGCATTGCGGCTGAACGGCCGCGGCGGCGATTTGCTTTCGAAGGGGTGTTTTTTGCAGTGATTCCGTTTAATTTCCTGGGCGGATCGGGATTATTTGCTGGCCGTCCTCTCTGTCGCCAGAGATTTACACTGAAAATTAATATAAATTGCAGCAACATATGCGACAATTTATTGCGCTTGTTTGCTGCTTGCTTTGCCGGTTGTTTGTTCATTAGATTGTCTTATTTGGCAATCATTTTACGCGCGATTAACATCACTCGAAGGGCAATCAGCCAGCAGAAATCCTCGCTCCGAATAATCGCAGTTATGAGCGTCATTTGAATGCTGATTTAAAATAAATACTTTCTTAACTCGACGAATTAAATCAACCAACAACTGTTTCAATACCTTAACGATGATGGAGGGCGCTCGTCGAAGGGTAACAACCAACGCTAACAAGCGAATCAGATAAGAAATACGAATATTAATGAAAAGATTTACGAAAAACACGACGGCTTCTACTTGTTGTTCGGATCAAAACTGCACCAATTGGAAAGTGACGCAACAGCTCGGCCGCAGCAGTGACGTCGACGCTGTTTAGCTGAAGGAATTAAACCAAAGAACAACTGTTAACAATCGCCGAATTTAATTTCTGTTCTTACATACAAATAAACAATATGTAATTTGCATGTTTACTTACGAAAAACTATATTAAAAGAAACAAAACGCAGATTATATTTTTGCATTTGAATATTATGCCTACGCAGTTGCGCGATGGCAGCGAACGTCGTCGTTCGTGGTCGTGTTCTCGTGTGTAATAAGAAACAGCAACATTCCAATTGGAGACGCAATGCTTCGTGTTATTTGTATGCAGATGTTCGGCTTTTGCTGTTGGTGTTGTATTCTCATAAGAACAGTCCAATAGGATATTTAGCATATTTTAATGTTAAAAGTGCAGTCAATTTAATTTCGTAAAACTCGGGGAATTAATTTATTAAAATTATTTAAAAATTTAAATTGTGTTGCATGAACAAAACAAGATATTTATTTCGTATAAAAGTTTCTCGCAATGTTTCTTTTATTTATTTTATTAACAAAGTAGTCAATTACTTGTTTTCATGTTTCAATACTAACTCATTAGTAAATCGAGACCCATTAAATGGCTCCCCTTTGCGCAAATCCCATCTCTCGCTTTCTCTCTCTCTCTCTCTCCTTGCTATTCAGCTACAAACATCTGCAGCATGTTCGTTGTTGTTGTTGTTCTTGTTGGATTCAACTGCAGCTTAATTGGTATTTACGTTCACATTTCCAACAAAATCAAAATGAAATCAGAGTGGAAATTTTGTGAAAATTCCATGTTTGTTCTGTGCGAGCTTTTTTCTTTTCTCTTTGTTTGTTTTGATTATATTTGGTGTTTCAATGTTTTGTTTTAGTTGTTGGCTCTTAGTTAAATGCTCTCACGGGAGGAAAGTGAAGGAAACGAAATCATCAACAACAACAACAACAACAAAAATCATAAGAGTAACGGCTTCAGAACGACAACGGGTTTTTAAACTCACTGAGAAACCAAATAAAACACACTTCGTCACGTACGAAAACGAAAAGGACGACGTCGCCGTTTTCATCATCATCATCGGACATGATATGTTGTTGTATGTGTTGTTGTCGTTGTAGTTTTTGTTGTAGTTGTTGGTGTTGTTCTCCATTCAACTTGTTTAAGATTTTGTTGCTGTTGGACGCAACTTTATTTGAGTTGGACCAAATGAAAAATTAAAATTAAAATGAAATGAGACGAAGTACAATAAAATAAATCGTTATAGGCTTTGCCAGACCCCTGAACCGCAGCTATGCGAACACGGACCTATACTTATCCAACCCAAGATACCATTTCATGGTAGTGGGCGTTTTTGTGGACGTGGCAAGGTCGAATATTGGATTTTGGCGATAACTTCTAAAGTATGCAGTGTATCGAAGTTGACGAGGTGTCATTTGAAAGATATTTTTGAGAGCTATTTTTTTAGTCTTTACCTTTTTTTTGATATTTTCAATAGTTTCGGAGATAATTCAGTATAAACTCAAGTTACTCCAAAACTTCGTTTTCTTTGGTCTCTTCTGTTGTTGTTGCTATTTATTTCTATTTCTATTTGTTATTTGAGTGTGTTGTTTGTTGTTATTTCGGAGTTGTTGTTGTTGTTATTTCTATAATGCGTTGGTTTTTCGGTGCCTTTTTGTTATTTCTGTGTTGTTGTTATATCGGTGCCTTGTTGCTATTGTTGTGTTAATACATTGCAATAATGATGTTATAATTATAATTAATGATAACTATGAAGGTAATTTCCATGTAATATTCATATTCAAGGGCGATTCTCTTTCTGAAATTGGCTCGCTTCATTTCATTTGCTGCTGGTTCCAGGAAAATAACCTTAAATTTTGTTCAAAAAAATCGCCGATTGTGTCCAATAATGATATAATGTTTAATGATAATTATGAAGGTAATTTACAAGCAACTTTGTGGACCTCACATTCAAATGCGATTCGTTCCGTTCCAGGAAAATAACGTTGCATTTTGCTCGAAAATATCGCCATAAATTCCGCGGAATAGAATCATTCAGTTCAAAGTTCTTCAATAGGTTGGACGTTTAAGAGTCTATAGCGTCAAAATGAATACGATCGGATTGTATAAATTATTTAATAACAACGGGGATAATAACCTAAATGAAGCTTCCGTAGTAGCGCTACGAGAGTGGAGGCTTATTCCCCAGGAGAAGGAGTATCAGTGCCCCAAGGGTCACTTTATGACCTTGGTTGTAGATCTCTCGCATCGATGAATTTATTTGGCGGTAAGTAAATGATTTCTTCTTATTTTTATATGTAAAGTTAATTGATTTTAATCACATTTCACTAAAATAACTTTGAATTCAATTTATAGATGCAAGGAGAAAACTAGAAGCGGCATCTGCGGTCACAAGGTGTCGTTAAGAACTCGTACGTTCCTGGAAAGGTCTCACTTGAGTGCGCCTACATGTGGCTATAGTCTCATTCGCCTACACGTGGCTTCGCAACTACGACCTCCAGGACATCACGCATGAGCTGGACATATCCAAAGTGACAGCGGTGGATTGGTTCGTCTTCTGCCGTGAAGTCGCTGTGGATGCTATGCTGCGCCGGAGGCAGCGAATTGCTGGCCCCGATACTATCTTTGAGATCGACGAAAGCCTCTTTGGCAGGCGAAAATACTATCGGGGTCACAGAGTGGAAGGGCAATGGGTATTTGGAGGCACTCAACGTGGGACCCTGAAATGTTTCTCAGTAACGTATACTTGCCGTAACACGGAAACATTGTTACCGATCATCAAGGAATGGATTCTTCCAGGAACGACGATAATTTCTGACTGTTGGAAGGTAACGTATTTGTATGAGTTCGAATCATTTTTAATTACATTTTTTTAATAGGCAAAAATCTATAAATTACACGTTACACTACATCAACACGATCTACACAACACGATTACAACTGCTCTCAGAGCGACCGACGCAGTTATCATGAGGCTGAATATGACACATCAACAAACTGCTTTCGATGAGAGGCGATGCGACGACACCCAGTGGTCAAGAATCGAAAGTACTTTGACAATCATCGATTTGCGCATGATGATTAATTGAAAAACTTCGAAGTACTTTGGATGTAAGCGAGCGGTTGTATGAAAATAAAAGTACCTACAATATTCGCTTACATTGTCATCAGAAGCGAATGCGCAATAGAAATATGAATACGCTACAGTACATGTAGTTCTCTAGAACTGCAGTTATGAATTCGTGAAATTATATGAGCTCAGCCAGTAACTGTTCCAACACTTTATCGCCAGCAGAATCTTCAGACCTTTGTCGCCACATAATGATATTATTGTTACAGAAGTCGTCAGTGAAAGAAGTGTGTTGGAAAAAATTCTTAAAATTGTGCTATTCGTATACATTTTCACAAAATTAAAATAAAACAGGTAAGCTTCTTTACATAATTAGTCCAATTAAATATACGAATAAATTTGTTTATAATTTGCGGTATTTGCAGTATAATAAACTGAACTGAAGCAGAGGCAGAACAGATGGTTTTAACGAAAAGGAATACACTGCCCTACTAAGGAAATGCTTCAAAAATTATAAGGGGAGACACTTCCGAAAGGAATGCCTAAAGCGAAAGGAAAATTCACAAAATTAAATTTAATTAATTGTCATCATAATTTTCTTCATCAAGATTTAAGATTTTATTCCACAAAAATTATATTACAGAGTGTTTTCATCAATATCATTAAATAATACATAAAATAAAAAATATTTGTCTTTTTGCTTTTATTAGTCTGTTTTTTTAGGCGAAACTGAAGATTCAATGGAATGCGCTTCGTTTACAGAGTAATGGAGAAGCGAATGAGTACTCATTACGCCTCAATTACAATTCAATGTAGGAATGGGATTAGTTATCATTCCAAAATCCGTCTACTTTGTAAATTAACGATAAATGAAATCTGTTTTAGTTTTCGTAAGCGGAATAAATGTAGTAATCGTTAGATATCATTCGCATCTCCCTTCGCTTGTAATGGAAAGCAAAGTACTTGCGTGCCCTAGGACAGTCCCGGGTTAATGTAATGCGGAAAGTCAATCGAAGTGCGAAGTGGTTGACGACACAAAATCATCAAGAAATCATCGATGATGTCATGATGATCTTTACCACTGGGCAATTACTCAAAGAGAGAGCGAGCGAAAACTACAGCAAAATTTGTAAGTAGTTGAGAGAAGTCGTTGAACAAGCAAGAGAAAACTTGATAGAGTCCAGTTAGAACAGCGATGTCCAAACTCACACTGTCACATTTTAAGCATGTGTATGAACTACTTCTCAACCTGCACTGAAAAAAATAAATACTTCGAAGTACGAAGCATTAGTTTCTTTTTGTTAAATTCTGCTACGATTATTGCAACACATTTAAAGTTTTAACAAACCAGTACAAGCGTGAAAAGTATCACACCTCAATTATTTGCTAAAAATTTATGAATCTTTAGTTGGAGAAGGACGGAAAACGATATATTAGTTGCATTAATATGAATAATTGAGCTTACTCGTAACAAATGTTTTGGGTTATACATAAAATATGATTTTTGCAATAAAATATAATAATATTATATAATATAAAGGAAAAATCCGCATGAACACAAACAGCGATAATTTTTTTGGGTGTAGCCAAATCAAACTTTCATGAATGCTCACGCAATTTCGGCAAATGCACTCGTTGTATACATATTAAGGTGCTGAAAAATTGAGTGGCCGAATGGCTGCTCATGGGCGACGATGAGTTAGAATCTAAATGGTCTAGTTCAGAACTTTACACTAATAAAGACGATTTTACTACGAGGTTTTTTTTCGTTTTGAGGCCGTATTAATGTGTTTGTAAATAGCATTAAATAAAAATAAAGAGGCAATTCAATTGTCGAGACTGCGTTGTGATATTCACGTGATCGATTTATTGCGTTATTTTCGGTCGTAAGAAATGCAGCAGTCGCACAGAAGCGAATAAATAAATAAACCAGAAATAATTATCGAAGCACTGATAAAAATGTGAACGGTGGTTAAGAGGTGAATTAGTAACGAAATCCGTAAAAAGACCAACAACAACAACAACGACGACAAATACAATTATAGGCTTCTTATATCACAATTAAACTCTGAGCTTCTTTCGAAACCTCTCAATAAATCGATCGATAATAAAGAAATTATTACAGGACAGACGATCGTATCGCTCGATAAGGGAATTGAAAGAGTCCATCAAAACTTAATGATTATTAAATGTGTTGTGGGATTCTTTTTCTATGTTTTTCTTCTCTTTTTCCTTTTGCTTTTATTATTGTAATAATTGTTAATAGCAGAGGAGTTGCTAGCTGCTTCTGTTACCTTGACAACTCTGCGCCATACTCCATATATCGATTAAAATAGAACAAAAAAAACAAATAATTGAGCGCAGTTATTATTTTATAGTTATTATTCAATTAGATTCGTATTTTACTAGTTGGAAGTGCACCAACACAGAAGCAACGAGTATAAATAAACAACTATTTATAACTAGCGATAATAGCTTTTCTTTTTCTTTATTGCGTCTCTCTCCATGCAGTTTACTCTCACGCTCACGCTCCCTTTCCCTTCTGCGACTTCTCTCTCAGTTTTATATCTCTTCTCTTCACTATCAACTCCATCGTTTTGTTTAGTTTAGATAAGAAGCTCTTTAACCAGTTTTATTATTAATTAAGTTCTCGGAATTCAGGTGAGATTCGTTATCAAATTCGTTTAGTCACAAATCACTATTAAAATTTTATTGCTTCGAATAATGATTTAAATACGAGTCAATGTGACCGATTTTATTGGCCATAAACTAATATTAAATAGTTTTCCATTGATATTGAAAAACTGGTGAGCAGAGTTCTCAACAAATTCACCTTTAAGAGGTCTAATTTTAATCTCTTTAAGTAAACTTTCCTTACTTTATAAACACAATTAATTAATTCTTAATTATAATTGAACAGTCTCTTCTCTTCTCTTCTTTTTTTGCTTTTAAAAGAAATTTTATAAAAAATCGCAATGAAATTTCTCCAATGTCGCATTATTCTTTCCTTAAATTTATTATTGCGCAGAAGATAGAAGCATAAAAACACGAATAAAAGCTTAATTGAATTGAACAAAACTGAACAAAATTAAAACGAAAACCGCAGAAGCGATTGGAGACAAAGAAAAACCGCCGATCGTTAAGCAAACACGGCGCTGAGGTGACGAATGATGATGCAGCCGTTGACGATGTTCACTTATGAATAACTGTGCAAATATTGACTCAACACGCACGCAGCAGCAACCGCAGCGACGATCTGTGCTCAGAATGTCACGTGAATGGTCCACGTTTCGTCACTTCTTCTTAATGCAATGCTAACAGCTGCTATAAAACGAGCCGCGTTGGTCACATCCTCATTAAAGCACAAGAAACTTGCACAAATATTGGAAAAATCGCGTCATGCTGATGAAAAAACGATGCAGCGACGGATGTTTTCTGATCTTGCATCGATTGACAGCTCGATTCACAGTTTATAGATGAGAGCCGCCCTTCAAAAGTTCATATTTGAATAAATCTCCTTTTAATCGCCAAAAAAATACTTCAAATTCATTAACGGAAAAATATATTTTATCAATAATCAGCTTAATTTGTGATTTATTTATTTTTGGTGAGTTGTGCTCTCCAATTTGGTGAGTTTGTTGGAATTTTGTTACGTAATTTTGCGTGATTCAGTTGCTATTTCCTGGCTGTTTTCTTCTTTTTTATCACGCTTCTTGATATTGAGCTTCTCTTCACTCTTCCTCTGCTTATGTTCACATTGTCGCCTGATAAATGCGACAAGCTCATCACGAACGTTGTGGCTTCTGTTTGCTGCCGTTTTTACGTCGGCTGTGTTCAATGTGCTTTTAAAAAGTCGCCGCCGCTTCTCTCAATCGATCACACAACATCCTCTCGCTCTCTCTCTCTCTCAGAGTTTTATGCAAACAACGGACGTAAACAACGTCGTCGTTCGCCAAGTCACTGGATGCGATGGAAAACGGATGCGCAGTTGAAGAAGATGCGAGAGAGAGAGAGACTCCGTTGTTTGCTTAAAACTCTGTTGATTCTTGTGGAATGCGTTAATGTGTTTGCGTTAATTTCAGAGGCGGCCTCTGAGTGATATTTAACAAGTCTTTTCAACTGATCTTCACTTCAGTTCGCTTCAGCGATGAGTTCGTTGATTGTCATTCCCATCATTAAAAACAAACGTCTCAAACAGAGGTGAGATGAGCTTCCGTTAAAGCGTTTAAGGTGTTGGAAACTGAAGAGCTTCGAATCGTGGTGAACTTGAACTGTTTTCGAGGTCTTCATTCAGTCTCACACATCTTCATTTAGTTTCGAATCCAATCTTTTAATTATGTCATTGCACAAATAATTAAAAGCAATATCGCTTAATAATATAATATATAATAATAAGTGAAACGGATTCGATTAGATTAGCACAGCGACGACAGAAACGTTTCGAGTTTAATTTCAAGAAAACGATAATCAATTTTTAAATTTATTAATTCTTTACTCTGATTTTTTTTTATTTTCTACATTTTCAGCCGTCAGTTGATTGAGTGAATTAATTAAAAATTGATTAATTTGATACGAAAAACCCGCCGATCGGCAATCAAGTGCCTCCATACAGCAATCGACAATAGATTCACTGAATCCAATCCAAAAATAATAACAGACACAACAACAACATCGCCAGCGTTCATTTCCAGCGTTGAAGTGGTTTTTGGGGAGCGGAGAACTTTTTTATCAACACTCTCTTTCGTAATTGAAAATTAATACCTCATAATAAACGTCAGAAATTATGTTCCACGATTCGCTTGACGTGAAATTGTTCAAATTTGACGACGAACACAAAGAGGAGAAACCAATTGATAATAAATGTCACTGCAATGGCTTAATAAACAATTGGCAATAGTTGTTTGATAAGCGAGCTGTTTCTCTAATCTTCGTTAATCGAATACGAACCCGAGAGATAGAAAAATGAGAAATAGAATAAGATTTTGGTCTGGCCAAACATTTGCACTTCTTGCTCCATTTTACAATCAGCAGCATTTAAAAGCTTCTCACTCTCTTTATCTCTCTGTTAAAGTGTAAAGTTTACACACCACAGCCACAGGCCGACCTCCTGCGTCGTCGGCTTTTCATCGTCGGATCAGAAATTTTTGCGCTCTGCTCGAACTTTCGTATTACTTGGCCAACGATAATCCATAGAGAGAGAGAATAATTCTATTTATTCTTTATTTAACTCATAAATTATATTTAATTGGCATGGAGACTCTATTTTCCTAAACAATTAAATCTTATCTCATCAACTAGACGCAAGGCACTCATATCTCCTTCGATATGTCAACCCTAACCACATAAAAACAATTTAAAGTAATCATTTAATTTGGTGTTGTTCCAATTTGTTTCATTGCTTCATGTTTCATTGGCTAATGACGCAAATACACTCAACTAATTATTTTCATGTTCCTGGAAATCGATACAAATCTGCGACTTCATTCAGAAATTTCATTGAGTTCACACAATTGTTAATTGTGTTTTCAAAGATTACTGCCAAATCAATTGTGTATAACATGTTAGGAAACAACATGTCGAGCAGCAGCATGTGACGCAGAAGATAACCTTTTATTAAGAAAGGAAACACGTCACAAGTAACTGCTGAAACGATCAAATAAGACTGTTGAAACGTTCAAATAAGAATGAGTAAGAGATGACACGAAGTTCTCGTGGTGCTCGTAGTGTTGCTCTTGTTTCTTTGTGCTGCAGCGATTATTTACGCATGACGGCGACGTCTGCAAGTCGTATGAGTGAATGCATAAACACAACGCAGCGATGTGGAGAGCGATGTTCCCGTGAAAAACGGAGAGAAAGACATCGTCAAACTCTCTCAAATCCTAAAGAGTAAATTTTTAATAATATATTTACTTGCCTTTGGTTTTCTCCTTACGCATTTGTTTTAAGAAATTTTAGATAATAATTATTGGGTTCTGATGTGTTTATGGGGTGCAGCGTATACGCAAAAATGTATTATTTTTTAAATGTACGTCTCATGTGTAAATTCGTGTGTATGTTTGAAATATGGCTGAATCCTGCTGCTATCTACAACGACGTAAAATTGATAAATAAATATTTGTTGTATGAGCAAATAATCGACGTTAAATTACGCTATCGATAAATAATTTTATAATGAAGTTGAAAATATGTTGACAGTAGTTAAAGTTTTTATTTTCATTTGTGCTATCGGCTTTTTTATATTTGCTGTGTGTTTTTTCAGTAAGTATTTTTTCCGTGGTGGCTTTTTTTTTGTGTTGATTTCGCTTTTTGCTTAAACGTCTTCTGTCAACGCTTACGAATGGCCAATGGCACACGCAGTTCTATGAGGGCGACAACATTCCAAGTGAGTGCGTAAACAGCTGCGATGAATGAGCGAATTGACAGCATCCTCATGAGGTATCGAAAGGTAAAGAAATGTGAACGATGGTTGACATAGAATTGCAAAATGTCGTTTTGTTTTAGTATTATTAATATTTTTGACACATAATTAAGTCTTTTTGCTAACTAGAAAGAAAGATTTAAATTTAATAAATTTCAAAATATTTTGTAATTACAAATATACTCCCAAGATTCAGTTTATTGTTAATGAATCTGTCAATGCCATCATCATAAATCAAAATTTAATCGAAGCAAACAATGAAATTACGTAAACAGTTGGTTACTTTTGTAGAATGCTCAAATATTGTCTCCATTTGATCCTCATTAATAATGTAAACAAGCAAATATTTGCCGTTTTTTCACATAAGCTTTTAAATCTGTGTATATTCATATTTTAAAAAGTGCTTAGTAACTGTTTAACTACCGTTTAATGTAAATTAAGAATAAAACAAAGTAAATAAAAAATTTTTGAATCTTTTTCATTTACTGTGTTCTTTTTTGCCTGTTGCTAGTACAACGCGTTTTCTTCCATACGAACACACTTCTAAAGGAGAAAGGAGAGAGAGAGAAACAACTGATATCTCCACTCCCCAGCCGTAAAATCGTCATTTAGGTCATCGATGACCGCCTTTCGTTTGTGTTGCGTAACGACTTGAAAAGCAGAACAAAAACCGAGGTAAATTTCACCGAGACGAAGTTGCTCCGATGGTGATCAGTCTAACATCGTAAAAGCGGTTATTTTTCGGCTACAAATACAATCGCTTCCAAGTACATTAAAATTAAAACAAACGCAGCAGAGAATTCCCGATGATTTCCGACGATTTGCACTAATTTGACCACTGGGTCATTTAACTGTCATTAACCGTTTCAATTCGTCCCTTTGCAGTTTTACTTATTTACAGTGAAGTTACCAACGCTACAGATGATTGACGACTCTTTCAAAAACGCTTGCAGAAATCTGCATGTGAAGGGATTAAAGCTATATATAGTGTAATAATACAGTATAGTATTTAGTGGGACTTTAACCCACTAAAAGCCCTCCCCCAAGTCTGCTTGTCCTACGGAACAACCGCTCCGTGATACGTCGGGAGGCAGACGGAGCACTAACGCTCAAGCATCATACACACGGTCAAAAATTTGGGTTCGGTTTTTAAACCTCTATCAAGATTTTTGGGTTTAAACATTGATTTTAAACTTTTTAGTACACTTTTTATCAAGTTGCATAGTTTAAATACGTCTGTATTCCTTTTTTAGACTTTAAAAAGAAGTTTCTTATTTTTCATAATAATTATTTATACTAAACGATTGCACAAATTAACCATTTCGTTAAAAACCTATTTACATGAATATTTTTAACATCCAAGTTTGTATTTTACGCTTGGAAGTGTGAAATGTAAACAAGTAATTCTCAATTCCGAGCTTCGTTGGTTTAAAAATGGGCTCAATTTTGCAAAACTTATCCAATTGCTTAGAAATGTGATCCCAGTAAGGTTCATAAATTTAGCCATTGCTTAAACATCTCTGCTTTGGATATACACTTCTTAGGAAAAATAAATTTCGTTGTTTCGATGTTACCGCCAAATGGTTTCTCACTGAACTTGATTGGACTGAACCCAATATTTTTTTGTTTTTAATTCCATACATTTAATTTCCTAATTTCTTATAAACAGCATCAGCAAAGAAAAATTTGCTATGAATTAATAAAAACCTGAAATGCAGCAAAAAGGTATCCAAAGGTATTAGCGCTGGGCGACACATGTCTACCCAATGTAAAATACTCCGACAATTTTGGACATTCTCGTACAGGAATACTTCCAGAAAAGAATGTCCGTCCTCATAACACATTCTGCCGCAGCTGAGTGTATGATAATAAGACGGAAATCGTGAAACATTATATGTGTAGGTACGCACCATTGTCGCGAAGTAGATTGGCTTGTCTTGGGAATAATTTTTATGATAACCTAAGGCATTAGTTAGTTAGTTTAACGACAACTTCTATTGGCATTACAGCTCTGTGGTAATAGAAAAGCACTTTGCGCTACTTGGTTTTGGACTTGAATCACTTAAACTAATTCCAGAATTATAAGTAAAATTTAAATTTTTTATAAGTTATTTTTTATAGTAAATTTGTATTTTGTATTTGATAAGCACATCGAAATTGTTCATGATTATCAGCCTTCGTTAAACATGTGTTTTTAATTACATAAAACTACTATCAAATAAAAAAGATTATTTTTACAATAAATTCCGAAAAACCAATAATTTTTTTTCCAATTAGTTAATTTACCTTACTAATATTAATATTTCCTTTTTCGATTTAAATGTTTGCCGTTCTGCGTACATTTCTCTGCCTTCTGAGGCAGAATACCACTTTTCATTCAACACAACATTTACTTATCCGTATCCAGCATTTCATATTTATTTACGTCGGCATCATCATTAGCGTTAACATCAACAGCGAGACTGTTGTAGCCATAAGCATCTACATTATATTAACTTACCTAAACAGATTACTTACAGAAAAGAAATACAAGTCTTCAAATTATAAATAAAAATGCACTTTATTTATATTGTTATAAATAAAAATGCACATTATTTGTATTTTTAAGACTTGTCTTGCATTTATTTTCTGTAAGTCTCTGTAACAGTCTCGCTGTTGATGAAAACGATAATGACGATTCCGCTTTAAATACAGATGAAATGGAGGATACGGATAAGTAAATGTTCTCCTGAATCAATTTAAAATTCACGGTTAAAAGTAGTTTTACTCAATAGAAAGCAGAAAAAATAAAGCAAAAGATCAAACATTTAGCTAGAAAAAGGAAACATTAGTATTTTGACAAACACCAAAAATTAAAAACGAATTGATTTGAAAATGTTCCTCTTATGTTTCACCAGGTTTAATATCTTCACGGTCATGCTCTGAAAGTTCCTTTCCATCTATTAGCTCCCATCTATTATCTGGTATTTTACCTTATCATTCGATCATCATCATGTCCCACTGGAGGCAAAAGTCGTCGTCGTCGGCATCGTCATTATTATTGATCGGAGTATCGCTCGAACGGCGGAAAAACAGAGGAATTGTATGACCTTGCTTTTCCTTATTCCACTGCAGGTTCGGCTCATCGATGGTCCTCATGATGTGCCAACCCTTAAGCGTAGTGAAGAACATTGCGCTGGGCAGCATGATCTGGATCAGCGAGACAATCGTGTGCAGTACAATGAACCAAGCAACAATTGTGTCTTCAGTGCATAAGTCATACTCCTTTAAATATTTGAAGAACACGATGACGTTTTGTGCCCAACTCCAGGCAAAATTCATTAGCCACGCTACTGTCAACATCCAATAGAATTTTTGTTTTGCCCATTTGTGATTTTTTCGAATTGATTGAACGAGTAGGCGTTGGCGGCAAGATTAGTGCAAATGGCGCTGTATTGGCCGATTGTGGACATAATGCTGAAGGAGGTTACCGTGAATATAATCGTTATGAATATTACATCCGATTAGCGCAACTGCTAGTGACGATGATCGAGAAAAATCTCTTAGGAATCAGCTCCTGGGTAATTTCCAATTTCGGCTCTAACAGAACCAACGAGAAAATAATTGCCAGGAAAGAAAACGCCCGCAATTTTCTTAAATTCTATCAAAAAATACTTGCATGACTTTAATTATCACTTTTATATATATTTAATAATCGTGAAATTTTGATGGCTTACAAACGGCTGCGATTGAAAAATTTTTGGCTTACACGCTGAATGAGGCCAATGCTACCCAATTTTTAATTTTCTCGCAATTGTAAGCAAAGTATTTTATTTTCGGTAGTCCTACTGAGTTTCGAAATTTTCAATTAAGGTAAAGTAAAGTCAGTGGCGATGCTACTAATTACTATTTTAAACAGTACAATTAGGGAACAGGTAGGGTTCAGCAGTTTTCGCGGTATCAAATTTTAAGCATTATTTTCTCATTAGTTAGGCCATTGCAAAGTTAGTGTTAACTTTATATGGGAGGCGTGGCAAAAACGTGGGCGTAATGACGTTGAAAAATTCAAAACTAAAAGTGCTATATCTCCGAAACTATTAAGCATACCTTATTGAATTTGACGTAGTTGGTAAGGTATTTTCATTATGTACATGTTTTTCATAGATGAAATTCAAATAAATATAAAAATTAAGAAACTATAGTACTATTTTTTGGCAAAACACAAAAATGAACACTTTCTCAAGAGAGAAACTGAGAGAACAGCGTGTTCATACGTGGGTAAAATTTTACCCAAGAATTTTGCTGGTTTTTCTTGAAGAACAGAGTTCTGTAGCAGCAAGAACCGTTTGTTAGTATGCAAGCCTATGTAAAAATAAATGTATTGTTAAATTCGTCGTCAGGTGACGGCGTTTATTTGTATGTCGCAACTTCAAAATTTTTTAATTCGCGAAATGACTATTTTATTGATATTAATATCGTAATCGAATGCTGAATAATAATAATCATTATTATTATTATTATAGGCACTGCTGCACCGCGACCTCATGGATCTATTGTGCATGCCCTTACCTAACCCAGATCTAAGCTCTTTATAAAATTCAGCACCATTCCTGGGTTAATGATCCAAATCTTAGAGTGAGGCATAATTGAATCACCATAGCTTAACCGCCTCCGATTGCTAAGAGCAGGACAATCGCAGAGAACATGCTCAGCGGTTTCCTTAGCATCATCGCAAAATCTGCAGATGTCCGTTTCAGACATGCCGATTTTTTTCAGGTGGTATCTTAAGCCACAGTGGCCCGTAAGAAAACCTGAAAGGACACGTAAGTCCTTCTATATAGCAGAAGGAGTTTTAATGACACTCCTTTAGCTAAGGTAAGAAATCTCTTTGATTGGCGATGGCCTAAAGTATTTGCCCACGCCCTCTCGAAATCGATTTCCTCCCACTGCCGGATTACCTACCGTTTGTATCCATTAGATAGTCCGGCTAATGGACTATCTCCGGACCTATAAAAGGTCGCTGAGCACCACGCCTTGCTAGGCAGTCGGCTCTCTCATTCCCCTCATAGCCCTCATGCCCAAGGACCCATCCCAGTGTAATGGTATTGTTTTGTCCCAGTTGGATGAGGCACTTGCGACCTGAGGGCTTTCAAAGCCGCTTGGCTATCAGAGTGGATATAGATGTGTGCACCACATGCCCTCCTACGAAGACATTCCCTCACACATATCTCTATGACAAACAATTCTGCCTGGAAGATAGTAGCATACTTTCCCATTGATATACCTTTCTGAAATCTCGGCCCTACAATGCCGGCGCCAGCATCACCATTCTGCATTTTGGAGCCATCGGTGTACTAAATTTGAGCTCCCGCTTCGAAATTCAAATTCCTATTTCTCCAGTCCTCTCGGTCAAATACAATAACCGTGTAGTTCCTGGAGAAAGCCATTTTTTTTGGCATGTTGTCACTGAATTTGACAATGAGTTCGTTAATGGAAATATCCGCAATTCTCATATGACCATGTAGATACCCACTTTTCATAGTGGAGATATGACTAAGCCAGAGTGCCGATAGACATGCCTCCCTTTTTATCATTATCGATAAGGGTGGGATGTGTAACAGGACACTAAGGGCCATGGTTGGGCACGATTTCATTGCACCAGTAATGCCCACACAGATCAGTCGATGTAACTTATTTAGGGCTTTTGCAGCTTCCTTTTGATCAACCTTGGGCCACCAGACCAACGCCGAATATGTCAGTATTGGTCTTACAATAACCTCAAATGCCCAGTAGGTCATTTTAGGGCTGATGCCCCAAGTTTTACCATAGAACCTAGTACAGGCATAGAATGCCCTTGTGGCTTTCTGGATAACACTGCTGAGGTGTGCGTTTCAAGTTAGTGCTCTATCCAGGATAACCCCGAGATACTTTGCCTCCTTGGAGAATTCTATTGTAGTCCCTTCCAGAACAGGCTTCTCCAGCCTAATCTTGTGTTTCCTGGTAAAGGGTATTAAGGTCTTCTCAGGATTCAGGCGAAGGCCCTTCTCCTCACACCATCTTTTTGTAATATTAATGGCCCGCTGCACGCAGTCAGATATCGTAGGCTGATGATTTCCTACAACTTAGACCACAAGATCGTCACCATAGCCCTGAGTGCTGAAGCCCAAGGAATTCAGTTTATTCAGGAGTTCATCCACAACCAGTGTCCATAACAGTGGTGATAATACCCCCCTGGGGACATCCTCTGGTGGCCTTAATTGATTGTAGCTTCTCTCCAAGCTCAAACCGAACTACTCTGGACCTCAGCATGTTAATAGTCCATGTGGTTATCATGGGAGGAATATTTTTCCTTGTCATGGAATCACAGATAGCTTCATAAGACGTATTGTCAAAGGCTCCTGAAATATCCATGAATGTGCACAAAGCAATTTGTCTCTCCTGCAGAGCCTTTTCTATCACTGTAGTTAGGTTGTGGACCGCAGTCTCAGTTGATTTGCCTGCTTGATAGGCAAACTGTAATTCATGTAAAGGTGACTCAGTTAATATCGTCTCCTTTATATACATGTCCGGGAGTTTTTCCATTGTCTTAAGGAAAAATGAGCTGAGGCTAATGGGTCGATATGCCTTAGGTAGCTGCACAGAGCCGCTATTGGTCTTAGGAATAAAAACAACCCTAACCTCTGCCCATGCAAATGGAAGATGGCGAAGCCGCAAGCTTGCCCTAAACATTCTTGACAAGATAGGGACCAGCACATCCGCACCTTGCTGCAATAGACACGGATATATCCCATCTGGTCCAGGGCCTTTATAGGGACTAAAAGTCCCAAGAGCCCATCGGACCTTTTCTTTGTCAAAGATGGATCCCGTTAGACCCGCCTCCCTCCCTGTTGCGAGAGGGGGCATTGCCGTCACACGTGCCGTAACACTGGGATTCTCTATAAAAACGCATCCTGGGAAGTGAGTACTCAGCAGCAGCGAGCTGGTCTCCTCCATGGATGACGTGTAACCCCCATCAGGCTTTTTGAGGGTACATGTACCATTAGAGTGGTCCTTGGAGAGAACCCTCCTTAGACAAAGAAAATCAGGGAAACTTTTAATCTCCTCACAACTTCGTCTCCAGGAAGTTCTTTTTGACCTTCTCAGTTCCTTGTTATAGCCAAGCTGTACATTTGATAAGTAGAACTTTCTTGCTCGCGTTCTGCCTAAAAGTATTCGAAATTGCTTGACTTCGACCTATTGATATGATTCAATAGTTCGAAGAAAACATAATTATTCATTTATTTATATTACTCTACGTTGACTGAAGCCAGACGATTACCGAACGCGGTCGCATTTTACTGCTCTTAGCCTTGACTCGACTGTTACGTTATTTAACGATCGCTGCCTTGAACTAATGATAATTTAATGTGGCCTCGAATACTACAAAAGATGTCGGGCCTGTTCTAACCCGTGGAGCTGTGGATAGGAGATAGTCATTTTCTCTAAAGGACAAGCTATTATAAAAGTAATTCTCTGTGTGTAAATCAAATCCGAAACAGCGCAGAAGTGTAAGAACGTCCGCTTACGTCTGGAAAATAAAAACCCACTAACCAAGGCATGTAAGCGCACACTCCCGTGCGCACGCGGTCGACTCATGAGTAGGGACGCGGACGCGTGCGCTTGAAAATTTTTTAGCGCACGCGCACGAGGTTGTGTGCGCTTCAAAATTTTTTTAGCGCACGCGTCCTGTGCGCTACTCACCTTGCGTCCGCTAAACGCACAGGACGCGTGCGCTAAAAAAATTTGAAAGCGCACGCGTCCTTATTGACGTGCGCACGTGAGTGTGCGTTTACATACCCTGCCACTAACCTCACGTGGTTTCCCACTCACAGGAACGAGACTACAAAATGCTGGATGAACTTGCAGGGAAGGGTGCAACTCTCGTTTAGGGCTGGGCTGGACATATCTACCTAAGGTAAAATACTCCGACAATTTTGGACCTTCTAGGACAGGAATACTTCCAGATAGAATTGCCCGTCTTCATAACACATTCTGCCGCAGCTGAGTGTATGATAATAAGACGGAAATCGTGAAACATTATATGTGTAGGTACGCACCATTGTCGCGAAGTAGATTGGCTTGTCTTGGGAATAATTTTTATGATAACCTAAGGCATTAGTTAGTTAGTTTAACGACAACTTCTATTGGCATTACAGCTCTTGTGGTAATAGAAAAGCACTTTGCGCTACTTGGTTTTGGACTTGAATCACTTAAACTAATTCCAGAATTATAAGTAAAATTTAAATTTTTTATAAGTTATTTTTTATAGTAAACTTGTATTTTGTATTTGATAAGCACATCGAAATTGTTCATGATTATCAGCCTTCGTTAAACATGTGTTTTTAATTACATAAAACTACTATCAAATAAAAAAGATTATTTTTACAATAAATTCCGAAAAACCAATAATTTTTTGTTCCAATTAGTTAATTTACCTTACTAATATTAATATTTCCTTTTTCGATTTAAATGTTTGCCGTTCTGCGTACATTTCTCTGCCTTCTGAGGCAGAATACCACTTTTCATTCAACACAACATTTACTTATCCGTATCCAGCATTTCATATTTATTTACGTCGGCATCATCATTAGCGTTAACATCAACAGCGAGACTGTTGTAGCCATAAGCATCTACATTATATTAACTTACCTAAACAGATTACTTACAGAAAAGAAATACAAGTCTTCAAATTATAAATAAAAATGCACTTTATTTATATTGTTATAAATAAAAATGCACATTATTTGTATTTTTAAGACTTGTCTTGCATTTATTTTCTGTAAGTCTCTGTAACAGTCTCGCTGTTGATGAAAACGATAATGACGATTCCGCTTTAAATACAGATGAAATGGAGGATACGGATAAGTAAATGTTCTCCTGAATCAATTTAAAATTCACGGTTAAAAGTAGTTTTACTCAATAGAAAGCAGAAAAAATAAAGCAAAAGATCAAACATTTAGCTAGAAAAAGGAAACATTAGTATTTTGACAAACACCAAAAATTAAAAACGAATTGATTTGAAAATGTTCCTCTTATGTTTCACCAGGTTTAATATCTTCACGGTCATGCTCTGAAAGTTCCTTTCCATCTATTAGCTCCCATCTATTATCTGGTATTTTACCTTATCATTCGATCATCATCATGTCCCACTGGAGGCAAAAGTCGTCGTCGTCGGCATCGTCATTATTATTGATCGGAGTATCGCTCGAACGGCGGAAAAACAGAGGAATTGTATGACCTTGCTTTTCCTTATTCCACTGCAGGTTCGGCTCATCGATGGTCCTCATGATGTGCCAACCCTTAAGCGTAGTGAAGAACATTGCGCTGGGCAGCATGATCTGGATCAGCGAGACAATCGTGTGCAGTACAATGAACCAAGCAACAATTGTGTCTTCAGTGCATAAGTCATACTCCTTTAAATATTTGAAGAACACGATGACGTTTTGTGCCCAACTCCAGGCAAAATTCATTAGCCACGCTACTGTCAACATCCAATAGAATTTTTGTTTTGCCCATTTGTGATTTTTTCGAATTGATTGAACGAGTAGGCGTTGGCGGCAAGATTAGTGCAAATGGCGCTGTATTGGCCGATTGTGGACATAATGCTGAAGGAGGTTACCGTGAATATAATCGTTATGAATATTACATCCGATTAGCGCAACTGCTAGTGACGATGGTCGAGAAAAATCTCTTAGGAATCAGCTCCTGGGTAATTTCCAATTTCGGCTCTAACAGAACCAACGAGAAAATAATTGCCAGGAAAGAAAACGCCCGCAATTTTCTTAAATTCTATCAAAAAATACTTGCATGACTTTAATTATCACTTTTATATATATTTAATAATCGTGAAATTTTGATGGCTTACAAACGGCTGCGATTGAAAAATTTTTGGCTTACACGCTGAATGAGGCCAATGCTACCCAATTTTTAATTTTCTCGCAATTGTAAGCAAAGTATTTTATTTTCGGTAGTCCTACTGAGTTTCGAAATTTTCAATTAAGGTAAAGTAAAGTCAGTGGCGATGCTACTAATTACTATTTTAAACAGTACAATTAGGGAACAGGTAGGGTTCAGCAGTTTTCGCGGTATCAAATTTTAAGCATTATTTTCTCATTAGTTAGGCCATTGCAAAGTTAGTGTTAACTTTATATGGGAGGCGTGGCAAAAACGTGGGCGTAATGACGTTGAAAAATTCAAAACTAAAAGTGCTATATCTCCGAAACTATTAAGCATACCTTATTGAATTTGACGTAGTTGGTAAGGTATTTTCATTATGTACATGTTTTTCATAGATGAAATTCAAATAAATATAAAAATTAAGAAACTATAGTACTATTTTTTGGCAAAACACAAAAATGAACACTTTCTCAAGAGAGAAACTGAGAGAACAGCCTGTTCATCCGTGGGTAAAATTTTACCCAAGAATTTTGCTGGTTTTTCTTGAAGAACAGAGTTCTGTAGCAGCAAAAACCGTTTGTTAGTATGCAAGCCTATGTAAAAATAAATGTATTGTTGCGTGCGGATATTTATATCATTTAAAACAAAATAAATATTAAAGCAAGAACCAAAATATTGGTTATGCTTCTTTTGACACTTGGTGTGATGTTCTTAATGTCGGCAAAGCAGTTGAAATTCCCTTCATTGTTTATAGTAGAGTGTTGGCAAAGTAGTATTTGAGTAGTGGAAAACAAAGTTGTAAGACGGTATTGCCAGCTAAGTATTTAGACGTCACGATATGAATGGAGCTCTGGTGGATCAATGAATTCCAGCACACCAAAACAAAGAGAAGGAGAACAATATGAGAAAGGTAGAAGTTGTGCTGATATTCATGATCGCCTGGTACGAAAAGAGAGTTGCCACAGTAATGTAACAATAACAACCGGGGGGATATGTAATTTTTGAGGGGGATTTTAGGATGTCCGAGTGGAAAAGTACCCAAGGTCAGTGGTTGGATCATGCGATTAGTAACAGCGGTAAAATAGCAGTTTAAATTATTATTTATTTTAAATAGGTAAAAGTTTTGTTAAATATATAAGTGACCGAAGAATTAGTTTTGGCGGGAGAACGAATTCTATATACAGGGAATAGTAGGAAATGGAAAAAGCTCCACTCGCAGTATAAAAGAGTTGTGACAATAGAAAAAAGAGGATAGAGAACAAGATATTAAAGTCGCTCGGTAGTCTGTTTTTTTGTCGCGTGCAGTTTAAGTAAAATCATCATCATAAAATTGATGTTATTAGTAATTGTTGCACAATTTTAGCGAAAATTAGCATCGTAAAAGTAAAATTAATCTTTGCTAAACTCATATTAAATTGAGCGCACGGTCAAATTAAACCAACTGCAACATTAAGCAAAGCCAACTGCAACATTTGTGTGCAAATTGAGAAGAATCTGCACCAGTGCTGAAAGCGCCTGTTTCTGGTCCATCTTAGTGGAGTAGTCATTGACCACCTGTGCTTTCATCGATCGACTCAGATTAAGAGAAACAGCATAGATAATAATCTGTGGAACCAGCGCCAGCGACGAGAAGTGAAGTCTTCATCACGATTTTTCGTACCTGCCACCGAAATACCTGTTATTGCCGACCGGGACCGAGGATTTTCATCGGAAGCTGGAAACCAGATAAGTTGAAATTATCTTCATAAAGTTTATTCATTTTGTTTGGAAATCTAAGAAAGAAAATAAAAGAAAAGAATGTAGAGAAGTTTAGGAGATATAGAGGCATAAATTAATTTTGCATTAATCTTCTTGTTATTATTGTGTATATATATATATGTATGTAATTTTTTTTTGGATTAGGTTATTTTCATTTAACATATGTACATGTAAATCGAAGTGAATTGTTAGTGTAAGTCATTGCAGTTGTGTTTTATGCAAAAAGAAATCGTTTATTGTGAAATCGTTGCATCGTGAGGTGATCTTTATGTTTTCCAAATCTAAGTAATTGTAGTGCGATAATCAGTTTAAATCAGAATCTGTGAAGGGGCAGCGACGCAAGGTAGTGACGTCATAAAAGGGGGTGAATTGTGTTAATTCCTCTTTAGCATAAGGGAGCTCCCTCATGACCAGGGCCGATCGATAAGAGGTCGATCCAACAGAAATTAGAAATTAGGTATCAAATCCACTACCGAGAGTTAGCGAGCTTCGCTTAAAACTCCTTCTGAGTAAAACAAGCAAGTAGAGAGTAGAAAAATAACCAATGATGCGTTACACTTTCATGATGATGATGATGAATTATTTATTGTAGTTGATATATTAATATTTGCAAAGTGCATACCTACATCTATGCTTATTATAAGTAGAATTTAAGAGCAAATCTATTAAACATTATAATAAACACTATATATATATATTTAAAAATGAAGATGAATTTAATCATGAGGAGTTAAGCACATTTCGTTGGGGAGGAGGAAGTGGGGGGAGAGTGAGCTCTAGCAATGGCTTGAGTTGTGAAGTAGGGGAGAAGGAGAGGAAAATTATTTTTGAAGAATAAAACAAAATTCCGTAAAAGGAAATTTTATTGTTAGGTACGTTCTTGCGGTGGCAGGGTTGAGAACCTCCCCGAGTGATGAGCTAGCCCGGGTGAAGTAGAGGTGCAACGCCGCAAGGGTACGGTATCGTAACAGTATTGTTAAATGTTTTATTATGGCTCTTAGTGATCACCGCTGCCTATTCTGATCAGTGATCGACTGACTTAAAATTAATCTTTAGCTTTAGCATCAACTTCGGCTTTGTCAGGTGACGGCGTTTATTTGTATGTCGCAACTTCAAAATTTTTTAATTCGCGAAATGACTATTTCATTGATATTAATATCGTAGTCAAATGCTCTACATTTGATAAGTAGAACTTTCTTGTTCGCGTTTCTCCTTTTCTTTATTTCTATGGCATGAAATGTTCTGCCTAAAAGTATTCCAAATTGCTTGACTTCGACCTATTGATATGATTCAATAATTCCAAGACAACATAATTATTCATTCATTTGTATTACTCTACGTTGACTGAAGCCAGACGATGACCGAACGCGGTCGCATTTTACTGCTCTTAGCCTTGGCTCGACTGTTACGTTATTTAACGATCGCTGCCTTGAACTAATGATAATTTAATGTGGCCTCGAATACTACAAAAGATGTCGGGCCTGTTCTAACCCGTGGAGCTGTGGATAGGAGATAGTCATTTTCTCTAAAGGACAAGCTATTATAAAAGTAATTCTCTGTGTGTAAATCAAATCCAAAACAGCGCAGAAGTGTAAGAACGTCCGCTTACGTCTGGAAAATAAAAACCCACTAACCAAGGCATGTAAGCGCACACTCACGTGCGCACGCGGTCGACTTATGAGTAAGGACGCGGACACGTGCGCTTGGAAATTTTTTAGCGCACGCGCACGTGGTTGTGTGCGCTTCAAAATTTTTTTTGTCCTGTGCGCTACTCACCTTGCGTGCGCTAAACGCACAGGACGCGTGCGCTAAAAAAATTTTAAAGCGCACGCGTTCTTATTGACGTGCGCACGTGAGTGTGCGTTTACATACCCTGCCACTAACCTCACGTGGTTTCCCACTCACAGGAACGAGACTACAAAATGCTGGATGAACTTGCAGGGAAGGGTGCAACTCTCGTTTAGGGCTGGGCTGGACATATCTACCTAAGGTAAAATACTCCGACAATTTTGGACCTTCTAAAACAGGAATACTTCCAGATAAAATTGCCCGTCTTCGTAACACATTCTGCCGCAGCTGCGTGTATGATAATGATACGGAAATCGTGAAACATTATATGTGTAGGTACGCACCATTGTCGCGAAGTAGATTGGCTTGTCTTGGGAAGAATTTTTATGATAACCTAAGGAATTTGTCTGATATTAAACTCGGCAGTCTTTCACTGTTTTTCAAGAGGATGAATTGGCTCTAGTTTGAAAACAACGCCCGCTGCATACACACCTATTACCTTCTTCATTACATATCTTGTGGGAAGCCCTTTGTGCTACTTAGCTCTGGACTTGAACCATTTAAACTAACTTCAGAATTATCAGTAAAATTTAAAGATTTTTATAAGTTATTTTTTATAGTAAACTTGTATTTTGTATTTGATAAGCACATCGAAATTGTTCATGATTATCAGCCTTCGTTAAACATGTGTTTTTAATTACATAAAACTACTATCAAATAAAAAAGATTATTTTTACAATAAATTCCCAAAAACTAATAATTTTTTCTCCAATTAGTTAATTTAATGCTTACTGGATTTAAATGTTTGCCGTTCTGCGTACATTTCTCTGCCTTCTGAAGCAGAATACCACTTTTAAAAGTGAATTTTGAATTGATTCAACACAACATTTGCTTATCCATATTCACCATTTCATATTTATTTACGTCGGCATCATCATTAGCGTTAACATCAACAGCGAGACTGTTGTAACCATAAACATCTACATTATATTAACTTACCTAAACAGATTACTTACAGAAAAGAAATACAAGACAAGCCTTAAAATTATAAATAAAAATGCACTTTATTTATATTGTTATAAATAACAATGCACATTATTTGTATTTTTAAGATTTGTTTTTAAGATTTTCTGTAACAGTCTCGCTGTTGATGAAAACGATAATGAAGATGCCGCTTTAAATACAGATGAAATGGAGGATACAGAGAAGTAAATGTTCTCCTGAATCAATTTAAAATTCAAAAGTAGTTTTACTCATTAGAAAGCATAAAAAATAAAGCAAAAGAGCAAACATTTAGCTAGAAAAAGGAAACATTAGTATTTTGACAAACACCAAAAATTAAAAAAGAATTGATTTGAAAATGTTCCTCTTATGTTTCACCAGGTTTAATATCTTCACGGTCATGCTCTGAAAGTTCCTTTGCATATATGTATTAGTCGCATCGATCCACGTTTGAGCTCCCATCTATTATCTGGTATTTTACCTTATCATTCGATCATCATCATGTCCCACTGGAGGCAAAAGTCGTCGTCGTCGGCATCGTCATTATTATTGATCGGAGTATCGCTCGAACTGCGGAAAACCAGAGGAATTGTATGGCTTTGCTTTTCCTTCTTCCACTGCAGGTTCGGCTCATCGATGGTCCTTATGATGTGCCAACCCTTAAGCGTAGTGAAGAACATTGCGCTGGCCAGCATGATCTGGATCAGCGAGACAATCGTGTACAGTACAATGAACCAACTTGTGTCTTCAGTGCATAAGTCATATTCCTTTAAATATTGGAAGAACACGATGACGTTTTGTGCCCAACTCCAGGCAAAATTCATTAGCCACGCTACTGTCAACATCCAATAGAATTTTTGTTTTGCCCATTTGTGATTTTTTTCGAATTGATTGAACGAGTAGGCGTTGGCGGCAAGATTAGTGCAAATGGCGCTGTATTGGCCGATTGTGGACATAATGCTGAAGGAGGTTACCGTGAATACAATCGTTACGAATACTACATCCGATTAGCGCAGCTGCTAGTGACGATGATCGAGAAAAATCTCTTAGGAATCAGCTCCTGGGTAATTTCCAATTTCGGCTCTAACAGAACCGACGAGAAAATAATTGCCAGGAAAGAAAACGCCCGCAATTTTCTTAAATTCTATCAAAAAATACTTGCATGACTTTAATTATCACTTTTATATATATTAAATAATCGTGAAATTTTGACTCAGATGGCTTACAAACGGCTGCGATTGAAAAATTTTCGGGTTACACGCTGAATTTTTAATTTTCTCGCAATTGTAAGCAAAGTATTTTATTTTCGGTAGTCCTACTGAGTTTCGAAATTTTCAATTAAGGTAAAGTAAAGTCAGTGGCGATGCTACTAATTACTATTTTAAACAGTACAATTAGGGAACAGGTAGGGTTCAGCGGTTTTCGCGGTATCAAATTTTAAGCGTTATTTTCTCGTTAGTTAGGCCATTGCAAAGTTAGTGTTAACTTTATATGGGACGCGTGGCAAAAACGTGGGCGTAATGACGTTGAAAAATTCAAAACTAAAAGTGCTATATCTCCGAAACTATTAAGCATACCATATTGAATTTGGTGTCGTTGGTAAGGTATTTATATTATGTACATGGTTTTCATAGATGAAATTCAAATAAATACAAAAATTAAGAAACTATAGTACTATTTTCTGGCAAAACACAAAAATGAACACTTTCTCAAGAGAGAAACTGAGAGAACAGCGTGTTCATACGTGGGTAAAATTTTACCCAAGAATTTTGCTGGTTTTTCTTGAAGAACAGAGTTCTCTAGCAGCAAAAACCGTTTGTTAGTATGCAAGCCTATTTAAAAATAAATGTATTATTAATTGTTTTATTATGGCTCTTAGTGATCACCGCTGCCTATTCTGATCAGTGATCGACTGACTTAAAATTAATCTTTAGCTTTAGCATCAACTTCGGCTTTGTCAGGTGACGGCGTTTATTTGTATGTCGCAACTTCAAAATTTTTTAATTCGCGAAATGACTATTTTATTGATATTAATATCGTAATCGAATGCTGAATAATAATAATAATTATTATTATTATTATTATAGGCACTGCTGCACCGCGACCTCATGGATCTATTGTGCATGCCCTTACCTAACCCAGATCTAAGCTCTTTATAAAATTCAGCACCATTCCTGGGTTAATGATCCAAATCTTAGAGTGAGGCATAATTGAATCACCATAGCTTAACCGCCTCCGATTGCTAAGAGCAGGACAATCGCAGAGAACATGCTCAGCGGTTTCCTTAGCATCATCGCAAAATCTGCAGATGTCCGTTTCAGACATGCCGATTTTTTTCAGCTGGTATCTTAAGCCACAGTGGCCCGTAAGAAAACCTGAAAGGACACGTAAGTCCTTCTATATAGCAGAAGGAGTTTTAATGACACTCCTTTAGCTAAGGTAAGAAATCTCTTTGATTGGCGATGGCCTAAAGTATTTGCCCACGCCCTCTCGAACTCGATTTCCTCCCACTGCCGGATTAACTCGCGTTTGTATCCATTAGATAGTCCGCCTAGTGGACTATCTCCGGACCTATAAAAGGTCGCTGAGCACCACGCCTTGCTAGGCAGTCGGCTCTCTCATTCCCCTCATAACCCTCATGCCCAGGGACCCATCCCAGTGTAATGGTATTGTTTTGTCCCAGTTGGATGAGGCACTTGCGACAGTTGTCTACAAGCCTGGATCCAATTGTTTCAGACCTGAGGGCTTTCAAAGCCGCTTGGCTATCAGAGAGGATATAGATGTGTGCACCACATGCCCTCCTACGAAGACATTCCCTCACACATATCTCTATGGCAAACAATTCTGCCTGGAAGATAGTAGCATACTTTCCCATTGGTATACCTTTCTGAAATCTCGGCCCTACAATGCCGGCGCCAGCATCACCATTCTGCATTTTGGACCCATCGGTGTACCAAATTTGAGCTCCCGGTTCGAAATTCAAATTCCTATTTCTCCAGTCCTCTCGGTCAAATACAATAACCGTGTAGTTCCTGGAGAAAGCCATTTTTTTTGGCATGTTGTCACTGAATTTGACAATGAGTTCGTTAATGGAAATATCCGCAATTCTCATATGACCATGTAGATACCCACTTTTCATAGTGGAGACACGACTAAGCCGGAGTGCCGATAGACATGCCTCCCTTTTTATCATTATCGATAAGGGTGGGATGTGTAACAGGACACTAAGGGCTATGGTTGGGCACGATTTCATTGCACCAGTAATGCCCACATAGATCAGTCGATGTAACTTATTTAGGGCTTTTGCAGCTTCCTTTTGATCAACCTTGGGCCACCAGACCAACGCCGAATATGTCAGTATTGGTCTTACAATAACCTCAAATGCCCAGTAGGTCATTTTAGGGCTGATGCCCCAAGTTTTACCATAGAACCTAGTACAGGCATAGAATGCCCTTGTGGCTTTCTGGATAACACTGCTGAGGTGTGCGTTTCAAGTTAGTGCTCTATCCAGGATAACCCCGAGATACTTTGCCTCCTTGGAGAATTCTATTGTAGTCCCTTCCAGAACAGGCTTCTCCAGCCTAATCTTGTGTTTCCTGGTAAAGGGTATTAAGGTCTTCTCAGGATTCAGGCGAAGGCCCTTCTCCTCACACCATCTTTTTGTAATATTAATGGCCCGCTGCACGCAGTCAGATATCGTAGGCTGATGATTTCCTACAACTTAGACCACAAGATCGTCAGCATAGCCCTGAGTGCTGAAGCCCAAGGAATTCAGTTTATTCAGGAGTTCATCCACAACCAGTGTCCATAACAGTGGTGATAATACCCCCCTGTGGACATCCTCTGGTGGCCTTAATTGATTGTAGCTTCCCTCCAAGCTCAAACCGAACTACTCTGGACCTCAGCATGTTAATAGTCCATGTGGTTATCATGGGAGGAATATTTTTCCTTGTCTTGGAATCACAGATAGCTTCATAAGACGTATTGTCAAAGGCTCCTGAAATATCCATGAATGTGCACAAAGCAATTTGTCTCGACTGCAGAGCCTTTTCTATCACTGTAGTTAGGTTGTGGACCGCAGTCTCAGTTGATTTGTCTGCTTGATAGGCAAACTGTAATTCATGTAAAGGTGACTCAGTTAATATCGTCTCCTTTATATACATGTCCAGGAGTTTTTCCATTGTCTTAAGGAAAAATGAGCTGAGGCTAATGGGTCGATATGCCTTAGGTAGCTGCACAGAGCCGCTATTAGTCTTAGGAATAAAAACAACCCTAACCTCTGCCCATGCAAATGGAAGATGGCGAAGCCGCAAGCTTGCCCTAAACATTCTTGACAAGATAGGGACCAGCACATCCGCACCTTGCTGCAATAGACACGGATATATCCCATCTGGTCCAGGGCCTTTATAGGGACTAAAAGTCCCAAGAGCCCATCGGACCTTTTCTTTGTCAAAGATGGATCCCGTTAGACCCGCCTCCCTCCCTGTTGCGAGAGGGGGCATTGCCGTCACACGTGCCGTAACACTGGGATTCTCTATAAAAACGCATCCTGGGAAGTGAGTACTCAGCAGCAGCGAGCTGGTCTCCTCCATGGATGACGTGTAACCCCCATCAGGTTTTTGAGGGTACATGTACCATTAGAGTGGTCCTTGGAGAGAACCCTCCTCAGACAAAGAAAGTCAGGGAAACTTTTAATCTCCTCACAACTTCGTCTCCAGGAAGTTCTTTTTGACCTTCTCAGTTCCTTGTTATAGCCAAGCTGTACATTTGATAAGTAGAACTTTCTTGCTCGCGTTATGCTCAAAAGTATTCCAAATTGCTTGACTTCGACCTATTGATATGATTCAATAATTCGAAGAAAACATAATTATTCATTTATTTATATTACTCTACGTTGACTGAAGCCAGACGATTACCGTCCGCTTACGTCTGGAAAATAAAAACCCACTAACCAAGGCATGTAAGCGCACACTCACGTGCGCACGCGGTCGACTCATGAGTAAGGACGCGGACACGTGCGCTTGGAAATTTTTTAGCGCACGCAGTTGTGTGCGCTTCAAAATTTTTTTTCGTCCTGTGCGCTACTCACCTTGCGTCCGCTAAACGCACAGGACGCGTGCGCTAAAAAAATTTTAAAGCGCACGCGTCCTTATTGACGTGCGCACGTGAGTGTGCGTTTACATACCTTGCCACTAACCTCACGTGGTTTCCACATCACAGGAACGAGACTACAAAATACCGGATGAACTTGCAGGGAAGGGGGCAACTCTCGTTTAGGGCTAGGCTGGACATATCTACCTAAGGTAAAATACTCCGACAATTTTGGACCTTCTAGGACAGGAATACTTCCAGATAGAATTGCCCGTCTTCATAACACATTCTGCCGCAGCTGAGTGTATGATAATAAGACGGAAATCGTGAAACATTATATGTGTAGGTACGCACCATTGTCGCGAAGTAGATTGGCTTGTCTTGGGAATAATTTTTATGATAACCTAAGGCATTAGTTAGTTAGTTTAACGACAACTTCTATTGGCATTACAGCTCTTGTGGTAATAGAAAAGCACTTTGCGCTACTTGGTTTTGGACTTGAATCACTTAAACTAATTCCAGAATTATAAGTAAAATTTAAATTTTTTATAAGTTATTTTTTATAGTAAACTTGTATTTTGTATTTGATAAGCACATCGAAATTGTTCATGATTATCAGCCTTCGTTAAACATGTGTTTTTAATTACATAAAACTACTATCAAATAAAAAAGATTATTTTTACAATAAATTCCGAAAAACCAATAATTTTTTGTTCCAATTAGTTAATTTAGCTTACTAATATTAATATTTCCTTTTTCGATTTAAATGTTTGCCGTTCTGCGTACATTTCTCTGCCTTCTGAGGCAGAATACCACTTTTCATTCAACACAACATTTACTTATCCGTATCCAGCATTTCATATTTATTTACGTCGGCATCATCATTAGCGTTAACATCAACAGCGAGACTGTTGTAGCCATAAGCATCTACATTATATTAACTTACCTAAACAGATTACTTACAGAAAAGAAATACAAGTCTTCAAATTATAAATAAAAATGCACTTTATTTATATTGTTATAAATAAAAATGCACATTACATATTTGTATTTTTAAGACTTGTCTTGCATTTATTTTCTGTAAGTCTCTGTAACAGTCTCGCTGTTGATGAAAACGATAATGACGATTCCGCTTTAAATACAGATGAAATGGAGGATACGGAGAAATAAATGTTCTCCTGAATCAATTTAAAATTCACGGTTAAAAGTAGTTTTACTCATTAGAAAGCAGAAAAAAAAAGCAAAAGAGCAAACATTTAGCTAGAAAAAGGAAACATTAGTATTTTGACAAACACCAAAAATTAAAAACGAATTGATTTGAAAATGTTCCTCTTATGTTTCACCAGGTTTAAGATCTTCACGGTCATGCTCTGAAAGTTCCTTTCCATCTATTAGCTCCCATCTATTATCTGGTATTTTACCTTATCATTCGATCATCATCATGTCCCACTGGAGGCAAAAGTCGTCGTCGTCGGCATCGTCATTATTATTGATCGGAGTATCGCTCGAACGGCGGAAAAACAGAGGAATTGTATGACCTTGCTTTTCCTTATTCCACTGCAGGTTCGGCTCATCGATGGTCCTCATGATGTGCCAACCCTTAAGCGTAGTGAAGAACATTGCGCTGGGCAGCATGATCTGGATCAGCGAGACAATCGTGTGCAGTACAATGAACCAAGCAACAATTGTGTCTTCAGTGCATAAGTCATACTCCTTTAAATATTTGAAGAACACGATGACGTTTTGTGCCCAACTCCAGGCAAAATTCATTAGCCACGCTACTGTCAACATCCAATAGAATTTTTGTTTTGCCCATTTGTGATTTTTTCGAATTGATTGAACGAGTAGGCGTTGGCGGCAAGATTAGTGCAAATGGCGCTGTATTGGCCGATTGTGGACATAATTCTGAAGGAGGTTACCGTGAATACAATCGTTACGAATACTACATCCGATTAGCGCAACTGCTAGTGACGATGATCGAGAAAAATCTCTTAGGAATCAGCTCCTGGGTAATTTCCAATTTCGGCTCTAACAGAACCGACGAGAAAATAATTGCCAGGAAAAGAAAACGGCCGCAATTTTCTTAAATTCTATCAAAAAATACTTGCATGACTTTAATTATCACTTTTATAAATTTTTAATAATCGTGAAATTTTGACTCAGATGGCTTACAAACGGCTGCGATTGAAAAATTTTCGGGTTACACGCTGAATGAGGCCAATGCTACCCAGTTTTTAATTTTCTCGCAATTGTAAGCAAAGTACTTTATTTTCGGGAGTCCTACTGAGTTTCGAAATTTTCAATTAAGGTAAAGTAAAGTCAGTGGCGATGCTACTAATTACTATTTTAAACAGTACAATTATGGAATAGGTAGGGTTCAGCGGTTTTCGCGGTATCAAATTTTAAGCGTTATTTTCTAATTAGTTAGGCCATTGCAAAGTTAGTGTTAGCTTTATATTAGGGGCGTGGCAAAAACGTGGGCGTAATGACGTTGAGAAATTCAAAACTAAAAGTGCTATATCTCCGAAACTATTAAGCATACCATATTGAATTTGGTGTCGTTGGTAAGGTATTTATATTATGTACATGGTTTTCATAGATGAAATTCAAATAAATACAAAAATTAAGAAACTATAGTACTATTTTCTGGCAAAACACAAAAATGAACACTTTCTCAAGAGAGAAACTGAGAGAACAGCGTGTTTATACGTGGGTAAAATTTTACCCAAGAATTTTGCTGGTTTTTCTTGAAGAACAGAGTTCTCTAGCAGCAAAAACCGTTTGTTAGTATGCAAGCCTATGTAAAAATAAATGTATTGTTAAATGTTTTATTATGGCTCTTAGTGATCACCGCTGCCTATTCTGATCAGTGATCGACTGACTTAAAATTAATCTTTAGCTTTAGCATCAACTTCGGCTTTGTCAGGTGACGGCGTTTATTTGTATGTCGCAACTTCAAAATTTTTTAATTCGCGAAATGACTATTTTATTGATATTAATATCGTAATCGAATGCTCTACATTTGATAAGTAGAACTTTCTTGTTCGCGTTTCTCCTTTTCTTTATGTCTATGGCATGAAATGTTCTGCCTAAAAGTATTCCAAATTGCTTGACTTCGACCTATTGATATGATTCAATAATTCGAAGAAAACATAATTATTCATTCATTTGTATTACTCTACGTTGACTGAAGCCAGACGATGACCGAACGCGGTCGCATTTTACTGCTCTTAGCCTTGGCTCGACTGTTACGTTATTTAACGATCGCTGCCTTGAACTAATGATAATTTAATGTGGCCTCGAATACTACAAAAGATGTCGGGCCTGTTCTAACCCGTGGAGCTGTGGATAGGAGATAGTCATTTTCTCTAAAGGACAAGCTATTATAAAAGAAATTCTCTGTGTGTAAATCAAATCCAAAACAGCGCAGAAGTGTAAGACCGTCCGCTTACGTCTGGAAAATAAAAACCCACTAACCAAGGCATGTAAGCGCCCACACATGTGCGCACGCGGTCGACTTATGAGTAAGGACGCGGACACGTGCGCGTTCTTATTGACGTGCGCACGTGAGTGTGCGTTTACATACCCTGCCACTAACCTCACGTGGTTTCCCACTCACAGGAACGAGACTACAAAATGCTGGATGAACTTGCAGGGAAGGGTGCAACTCTCGTTTAGGGCTGGGCTGGACATATCTACCTAAGGTAAAATACTCCGACAATTTTGGACCTTCTAAAACAGGAATACTTCCAGATAAAATTGCCCGTCTTCATAACACATTCTGCCGCAGCTGAGTGTATGATAATGATACGGAAATCGTGAAATATTATATGTGTAGGTACGCACCATTGTCGCGAAGTAGATTGGCTTGTCTTGGGAAGAATTTTTATGATAACCTAGGTAGGTAGGTAGGTTAATTGGGCTGCCCCAAAGGACACACATAGGCCATTTCTGTCCCATTGTGATACTCTATGTATCTTTAAAACCCCCTCTTCAAGCAAACCACGAGGAGCTGATTAAGTAGCGACTTAAGTCGCCTATTTCAATGGAAGAATAAGAGCAGCCGATGCTGCTTTACAGTGGTGGAGGTTTATCTGTATCAACCGCAGATCCACGGCGCACATTCGATGCCTCCACCACTGTGTCGTCGAGATCCGACGATGAGTTGAGGAGAGCATCCTCATCTATGGATGTTCGAGAGAACCTCGTTGCGATCTCCTCTTCCGACCCGAGATCGTAGTCATTAGGTTCATTGACCGGAGGAATCTCTTGAACAACATCAGACGCAGTTTCGGCCGGATTTTCCGGCACAGTTGCTACAGCATCTGTCTCGGCATCCTTTTTGGCCTCCTCCTGGTCCTTCTTATATATGTACCTTTAAGGATACGGAGGTAAAACCGTATCCGACCATCCCACCTGCTTTTTCCAGAGGATCCAGGGACTCCTTATTTATGGCCAGAACGGCTGACCTGTAGTCCCCTTTCGGATCCTCTAACATCGTAACTTTCCAGTTAAAGGTGGGTAGTGACGGGTTGATGCACTGGAAGATTTCCAGCACGACAGCAGGGTTAGATGGTTCCGCGGGGATCCATGCTCTGGCCCGAGGCCGAGATGGGATCTCCTCCCGCGGGATGGCTTCGAGTTGTACACCCGGCCAAACCTACCCTACTCGGCTGATCGCCAGTTTATAAAGATCATGAGATCTCTGATCCCCACAGGCAATCAGCTTGACTCGGCCCTGATTAAGCACAATCTGGTCCTTAAGAATCTCGCTGGAGGTCGGCTTCTTTTCCGCCAAACCCGACACTTTGGCTTTTTTACCGGCCGTCGGGATTAGCTCGTCTGCCGACCTCTGTCTTTTCGATGTTGGTAAGGGCTTCTGTGGGACAGTTACACCGATCACCTCCGTCGCCCACTTTAGGGAGCTTCTGTCCTTGTCGGTCAGCTCCTTGTCAGGGATTTTCAGTAACTTGTCCCTCAGTCGGAAAGCGTGCCGTCGGGTGCGGTACCTCGCTTTCTTGTCATTGTCCTGCCCCGTTCTCGAGGAACCAGAGCAGGAAGGCTGCTCCTCAGGATCTGTCCCTGGCGTACCCTGCTCCAGGCGGTCCCTGGTTTTGCTCAGGCTAGACCCGAGGGTCTCGCTCTTCGCCACCACTGTCACCGCCGGAGAGTCTACAACCCCCTTCCTACTTCCTTCACAACTGATGCCAGTCCTAGAGGCCACAACATCAGCTGCTCCGGCAGTAGGCCTCTCACTGTCGGCTTTTTAAGAGCGCCGGCTGACTCTTGAGTTTTTATTTGTTTTTGTTTGTCTTTATTCATGTCATTCCCACGAGTTGCGGAGAAGGGTTGGTCCACCTGCGCAGGTAAGGCTGGTTAATCCGGAGGTCGCCAGGTATCCGGATACTCCGTTTGAGACTGAGCTATTTTTATACTGGGCCCCCAGCCAGGCTGATCCTCGGCACGGGTCGTATGACACCTTGATCCAGCCCAGTTGGTGGTCGTTAGTTCAGCTCCGACTAAGCGGCCTATCCGATACGGGAGGCCCCACCAGGGCAGTCGACATAGCCGGCCGCTCCATCAGCACAGCCCACAAAGCCGGAGCCCCAAGCCCCTATACCACGACATGGTCACCACCGAATAGGGAATGATAACCTAAGGCATTAGTTAGTTAGTTTAAGGACAAATTCTATTGGCATTACAGTTCTTCTGGTAATAGAAAAGCACTTTGAGCTACTTGGTTTTGGTCTTGAACCACTTAAACTAATTCCAGAATTATAAGTAAAATTTAAATTTTTTATAAGTTATTTTTTATAGTAAACTTGTATTTTGTATTTGATAAGCACATCGAAATTGTTCATGATTATCAGCCTTCGTTAAACATGTGTTTTTAATTACATAAAACTACTATCAAATAAAAAAGATTATTTTTACAATAAATTCCGAAAAACCAATAATTTTTTGTTCCAATTAGTTAATTTAGCTTACTAATATTAATATTTCCTTTTTCGATTTAAATGTTTGCCGTTCTGCGTACATTTCTCTGCCTTCTGAGGCAGAATACCACTTTTCATTCAACACAACATTTACTTATCCGTATCCAGCATTTCATATTTATTTACGTCGGCATCATCATTAGCGTTAACATCAACAGCGAGACTGTTGTAACCATAAACATCTACATTATACTAACTTACCTAAACAGATTACTTACAGAAAAGAAATACAAGTCTTCAAATTATAAATAAAAATGCACTTTATTTATATTGTTATAAATAAAAATGCATATTTGTATTTTTAAGATTTGTCTTGCATTTATTTTCTGTAAGTCTCTGTAACAGTCTCGCTGTTGATGAAAACGATAATGACGATTCCGCTTTAAATACAGATGAAATGGAGGATACGGAGAAATAAATGTTCTCCTGAATCAATTTAAAATTCACGGTTAAAAGTAGTTTTCCTCATTAGAAAGCAGAAAAAATAAAGCAAAAGAGCAAGCATTTAGCTAGAAAAATGAAACATTAGTATTTTGACAAACACCAAAAGTTAAAAACGAATTGATTTGAAAATGTTCCTCTGTTTCGCATGCTTGAAGATCTCCACTGTCATGTTCTGAAGGTTTTTTTGGATGTAATAGTCGCATCAATCCAGGTGAGAGCTCTCAACTTCTACCTGGTAATGTTACTGTATCATTCCATCTGTCAACAATGCTATTTCCAATCAGTTTTCCTAGAGCCGAAATTGGAAATTACAGAGGAGCTGATTCCAAAGAGCTTTTTCTCGATCATCGTCAGTATCAGTGGCGCTATTCGGATGTAGTATTCGCCACGATTATATTCAAGGTAACCTTTTTCAGCATTATGTCCACAATGGGCCAATACAGCGCCACTTGCACTAATATTGCCGCCAACGTCTACTCGTTCAATCAATTTGAAAAAATCACAAATGGGCAAAAGAAAAATTTTCTAGGGTGTTGACAGTAGCGTGGCTGATGAATTTTGCGTGGAGTTGGGCACAAAACGCCATTGGTTTGGTTCGTTGGTTCATTTTACTGTACGCGATTTTCCCGCTGATCCAGATTATGATGACCAGCGAAGCGTTCTTCAGAATTGCCATACCATGCGGCCCATCGATGAGCGAAAACTGCAGTGGAAGAGGAAAGGCATGACCATAGAATTGTCCTTTTTTTCACCCCTTCGAGCGATCAGTAAAAATGAAGATGCAGACGACGGCGACTTTCAGCTCCAGGAAAATGAAACCGGCCGCAATTTTCTTAAATTCTATCAAAAAATACTTGCATGACTTTAATTATAACTTTTATAAATTTTTAATAATCGTGAAATTTTGACTCAGATGGCTTACAAACGGCTGCGATTGAAAAATTTTCGGGTTACACGCTGAATGAGGCCAATGCTACCCAGTTTTTAATTTTCTCGCAATTGTAAGCAAAGTACTTTATTTTCGGGAGTCCTACTGAGTTTCGAAATTTTCAATTAAGGTAAAGTAAAGTCAGTGGCGATGCTACTAATTACTATTTTAAACAGTACAATTATGGAATAGGTAGGGTTCAGCGGTTTTCGCGGTATCAAATTTTAAGCGTTATTTTCTAATTAGTTAGGCCATTGCAAAGTTAGTGTTAGCTTTATATTAGGGGCGTGGCAAAAACGTGGGCGTAATGACGTTGAGAAATTCAAAACTAAAAGTGCTATATCTCCGAAACTATTAAGCATACCATATTGAATTTGGTGTCGTTGGTAAGGTATTTATATTATGTACATGGTTTTCATAGATGAAATTCAAATAAATACAAAAATTAAGAAACTATAGTACTATTTTCTGGCAAAACACAAAAATGAACACTTTCTCAAGAGAGAAACTGAGAGAAAAGCCTGTTCATACGTGGGTAAAATTTTACCCAAGAATTTTGCTGGTTTTTCTTGAAGAACAGAGTTCTGTATCAGCAAAAACCGTTTGTTAGTATGCAAGCCTATTTAAAAATAAATGTATTGTTAAATGTTTTATTATGGCTCTTAGTGATCACCGCTGCCTATTATGATCAGTGATCGACTGACTTAAAATTAATCTTTAGCATCAACTTCGGCGTCGTCAGGTGACGGCGTTTATTTGTATGTCGCAACTTCAAAATTTTTTAATTCGCGAAATGACTATTTCATTGATATTAATATCGTAGTCAAATGCTCTACATTTGATAAGTAGAACTTTCTTGTTCGCGTTTCTCCTTTTCTTTATGTCTATGGCATGAAATGTTCTGCCTAAAAGTATTCCAAATTGCTTGACTTCGACCTATTGATATGATTCAATAATTCGAAGAAAACATAATTATTCATTCATTCATTCAATTATTCATTCATTTGTATTACATTTGTTAATTGGGCTGCTCCGAAGGACACACATAGGCCATTTCTGTTCCATTGTGATACTCTATGTATCTTTAAAAACCCCCTCTTCAAGCAAACCACGAGGAGCTGATTAAGTAGCGACTTAAGTCGCCTATTTCAATGGAAGAATAAGAGCAGCCGATGCTGCTTTACAGTGGTGGAGGTTTATCTGTATCAACCGCAGATCCACGGCGCACATTCGATGCCTCCACCACTGTGTCGTCGAGATCCGACGATGAGTTGAGGAGAGCATCCTCATCTATGGATGTTCGAGAGAACCTCGTTGCGATCTCCTCTTCCGACCCGATATCGTAGTCGTTAGGTTCATTGACTGGAGGAATCTCTTGAACAACATCAGACGCAGTTTCGGCCGGATTTTCCGGCACAGTTTCTACAGCATCTGTCTCGGTATCCTTTTTGGCCTCCTCCTGGTCCTTCTTATATATGTACCTTTAAGGATACGGAGGTTAAACCGTATCCAAGCATCCCACCTGCTTTTTCCAGAGGATCCAGGGACTCCTTATTTATGGCCAGAACGGCTGACCTGTAGTCCCCTTTCGGATCCTCTAACCTCGTAACTTTCCAGTTAGAGGTGGGTTGCTGCACTGGAAGATTTCCAGCACGACAGCAGGGTTAGATGGTTCCGCGGGGATCCAAGCTCTGCCCCGAGGCCGAGATGGGATCTCCTCCCGCGGGATGGTTTCGAGTTGTGCACCCGGCCAAACCTCCCCTACTCGGCTGATCGCCAGTTTATAAAGATCATGAGATCTCTGATCCCCACAGGCAATCAGCTTGACTCGGCCCTGATGCCAGCCAGCATCCCTCAATACGGGTACAGGGCCTGGAAATTCCTTCATCATTGGAAGAAAGCTTACGGCCAACTTGACCTCCACTCTCTTCCAATGTTCTACCGATATGGTGTTGTCAGGGTCACTTCGGTCGACCACAGCCAGCACCATCTGGTCCTTAAGAATCTCGCTGGAGGTCGGCTTCTTTTCCGCCAAACCCGACACTTTGGCTTTTTTACCGGCCATCGGGATTAGCTCGTCTGCCGACCTCTGTCTTTTCGATGTTGGTAAGGGCTTCGGTGGGACAGTTACACCGATCACCTCCGTCGCCCACTTTAGGGAGCTTCTGTCCTTGTCGGTCAGCTCCTTGTCAGGGATTTTCAGTAACTTGTCCCTCAGTCGGAAAGCGTTCCGTCGGGTGCGGTACCTCGCTTTCTTGTCATTGTCCTGCCCCGTTCTCGAGGAACCAGAGCAGGAAGGCTGCTCCTCAGGATCTGTCCCGGGCGTACCCTGCTCCAGGCGGTCCTTGGTGTTGCTCAGGCTAGACCCGAGGGTCTCGCTCTTCGCCACCACTGTCACCGCCGGAGAGTCTACAACCACCTTCCTACTTCCTTCACAACTGATGCCAGTCCTAGAGGCCACAACATCAGCTGCTCCGGCAGTAGGCCTCTCACTAGTCGGCTTTTTAAGAGCGCCGGCTGACTCTTTGTTTGTCTTTATTCATGTCATTCCCACGAGTTGCGGAGAAGGGTTGGTCCACCTGCGCAGAGATTCGCAATACGCAGGTAAGGCTGGTTAATCCGGAGGTCGGCAGGTATCCGGATACTCCGTTTGAAACTGAGCTATTTTTATACTGGGCCCCCAGCCAGGCTGATCCTCGGCACGGGTCGTATGACACCTTGATCCAGCCCAGTTGGTGGTCGTTAGTTCAGCTCCGACTAAGCGGCCTATCCGATACGGGAGGCCCCACCAGGGCAGTCGACATAGCCGGCCGCTCCATCAGCACAGCCCACAAAGCCGGAGCCCCAAGCCCCTATACCACGACAAGGTCACCACCGAATAGGGGATGATAACCTAAGGCATTAGTTAGTTAGTTTAAGGACAACTTCTATTGGCATTACAGTTCTTCTGGTAATAGAAAAGCACTTTGAGCTACTTGGTTTTGGTCTTGAACCACTTAAACTAATTCCAGAATTATAAGTAAAATTTAAATTTTTTATAAGTTATTTTTTATAGTAAACTTGTATTTTGTATTTGATAAGCACATCGAAATTGTTCATGATTATCAGCCTTCGTTAAACATGTGTTTTTAATTACATAAAACTAATATCAAATAAAAAAGATTATTTTCACAATAAATTCCGAAAAACCAATAATTTTTTGTTCCAATTAGTTAATTTAGCTTACTAATATTAATATTTCCTTTTTCGATTTAAATGTTTGCCGTTCTGCGTACATTTCTCTGCCTTCTGCGGCAGAATACCACTTTTCATTCAACATAACATTTACTTATCCGTATCCAGCATTTCATATTTATTTACGTCGGTATCATCATTAGCGTTAACATCAACAGCGAGACTGTTGTAGCCATAAGCATCTACATTATATTAACTTACATAAACAGATTACTTACAGAAAAGATATACAAGACAAGCCTTAAAATTATAAATAAAAATGCACTTTATTTATATTGTTATAAATAACAATGCATATTTGTATTTTTAAGACTTGTCTTGCATTTATTTTCTGTAAATCTCTGTAACAGTCTCGCTGTTGATGAAAACTATAATGACGATTCCGCTTTAAATACAGATGAAATGGAGGATACGGAGAAATAAATGTTCTCCTGAATCAATTTAAAATTCACGGTTAAAAGTAGTTTTCCTCATTAGAAAGCAGAAAAAATAAAGCAAAAGAGCAAACATTTAGCTAGAAAAAGGAAACATTAATATTTTGACAAACACCAAAAATTAAAAACGAATTGATTTGAAAATGTTCCTCTTATGTTTCACCAGGTTTAATATCTTCACGGTCATGCTCTGAAAGTTCCTTTGCATATATGTATTAGTCGCATCGATCCACGTTTGAGCTCCCATCTATTATCTGGTATTTTACCTTATCATTCGATCATCATCATGTCCCACTGGAGGCAAAAGTCGTCGTCGTCGGCATCGTCATTATTATTGATCGGAGTATCGCTCGAACGGCGGAAAAACAGAGGAATTGTATGACCTTGCTTTTCCTTCTCCCACTGCAGGTTCGGCTCATCGATGGTCCTCATGATGTGCCAACTCTTAAGCGTAGTGAAGAACATTGCGCTGGGCAGCATGATCTGGATCAGCGAGACAATCGTGTACAGTACAATGAACCAACTTGTGTCTTCAGTGCATAAGTCACACTCCTTTAAATATTGAAAGAACACGATGACGTTTTGTGCCCAACTCCAGGCAAAATTCATTAGCCACGCTACTGTCAACATCCAATAGAATTTTTTTTTTGCCCATTTGTGATTTTTTTCGAATTGATTGAACGAGTAGGCGTTGGCGGCAAGATTAGTGCAAATGGCGCTGTATTGGCCGATTGTGGACATAATGCTGAAGGAGGTTACCGTGAATATAATCGTTATGAATATTACATCCGATTAGCGCAACTGCTAGTGACGATGATCGAGAAAAATCTCTTAGGAATCAGCTCCTGGGTAATTTCCAATTTCGGCTCTAACAGAACCGACGAGAAAATAATTGCCAGGAAAAGAAAACGGCCGCAATTTTCTTAAATTCTATCAAAAAATACTTGCATGACTTTAATTATCACTTTTATATATATTTAAAAATCGTAAAATTTTGACTCAGATGGCTTACAAACGGCTGCGATTGAAAAATTTTCGGGTTACACGCTGAATTTTTAATTTTCTCGCAATTGTAAGCAAAGTACTTTATTTTCGGTAGTCCTACTGAGTTTCGAAATTTTCAATTAAGGTAAAGTCCGTGGCGATGCTACTAATTACTATTTTAAACAGTACAATTATGGAATAGGTAGGGTTCAGCGGTTTTCGCGGTATCAAATTTTAAGCGTTATTTTCTCGTTAGTTAGGCCATTGCAAAGTTAGTGTTAACTTTATATGGGAGGCGTGGCAAAACCGTGGGCGTAATGACGTTGAGAAATTCAAAACTAAAAGTGCTATATCTCCGAAACCATTAAGCTACCTTATTGAATTTGGTGTCGTTAGCAAGGTATTTTCATTATGTACATGGTTTTCATAGATGAAATTCAAATAAATACAAAAATTAAGAAACTATAGTACTATTTTCTGGCAAAACACAAAAATGAACACTTTCTCAAGAGAGAAACTGAGAGAACAGCGTGTTCATACGTGGGTAAAATTTTACCCAAGAATTTTGCTGGTTTTTCTTGAAGAACAGAGTTCTGTAGCAGCAAAAACCGTTTGTTAGTATGCAAGCCTATGTAAAAATAAATGTATTGTTAAATATTTTATTATGGCTCTTAGTGATCACCGCTGCCTATTCTGATCAGTGTTCGACTGACTTAAAATTAATCTTTAGCTTTAGCATCAACTTCGGCTTTGTCAGGTGACGGCGTTTATTTGTATGTCGCAACTTCAAAATTTTTTAATTCGCGAAATGACTATTTTATTGATATTAATATCGTAATCGAATGCTCTACATTTGATAAGTAGAACTTTCTTGTTCGCGTTTCTTCTTTTCTTTATGTCTATGGCATGAAATGTAATGAAATGAAATGAAAAGTATTCCAAATTGCTTGACTTCGACCTATTGATATGATTCAATAATTCGAAGAAAACATAATTATTCATTAATTTGTATTACTCTACGTTGACTGAAGCGAGACGATGACCGAACGCGGTCGCATTTTACTGCTCTTAGCCTTGGCTCGACTGTTACGTTATTTAACGATCGCTGCCTTGAACTAATGATAATTTAATGTGGCCTCGAATACTACAAAAGATGTCGGGCCTATTTTACCCCTTGGGGCTGTGGATAGGAGATAGTCATTTTCTCTAAAGGACAAGCTATTATAAAAGTAATTCTCTGTGTGTAAATCAAATCCAAAACAGCGCAGAAGTGTAAGAACGTCCGCTTACGTCTGGAAAATAAAAACCCACTAACAAAGCCATGTAAGCGCACACTCACGTGCGCACGCGGTCGACTCATGAGTAAGGACGCGGACACGTGCGCTTGGAATTTTTTTAGCGCACGCGCACGCGGTTGTGTGCGCATCAACAATTTTTTTTTTGTCCTGTGCGCTACTCACCTTGCGTGCGCTAAACGCACAGGACGCGTGCGCTAAAAAAATTTTAAAGCGCACGCGTTCTTATTGACGTGCGCACGTGAGTGTGCGTTTACATAACCTGCCACTAACCTCACGTGGTTTCCCACTCACAGGAACGAGACTACAAAATACTGGATGAACTTGCAGGGAAGGGTGCAACTTTCGTTTAGGGCTGGGCTGGACATATCTACCTAAGGTAAAATACTCCGACAATTTTGGACCTTCTAAAACAGGAATAATTCCAGATAAAATTGACCGTCTTCATAACACATTCTGCCGCAGCTGAGTATATGATAATGATACGGAAATCGTGAAATATTATATGTGTAGGTACGCATCATTGTCGCGAAGTAGATTGGCTTGTCTTGGGAAGAATTTTTATGATAACCTAGGTAGGTAGGTAGGTTAATTGTGATACTCTATGTATCTTTAAAAACCCCCTCTTCAAGCAAACCACGAGGAGCTGATTAAGTAGCGTCTTAAGTCGCCTATTTCAATGGAAGAATAAGAGCAGCCGATGCTGCTTTACAGTGGTGGAGGTTTATCTGTATCAACCGCAGATCCACGGCGCACATTCGATGCCTCCACCACCGTGTCGTCGAGATCCGACGATGAGTTGAGGAGAGCATCCTCATCTATGGATGTTCGAGAGAACCTCGTTGCGATCTCCTCTTCCGACCCGATATCATAGTCATTAGGTTCATTGACCGGAGGAATCTCTTGAACAACATCAGACGCAGTTTCGGCCGGATTTTCCGGCACAGTTGCTACAGCATCTGTCTCGGCATCCTTTTTGGCCTCCTCCTGGTCCTTCTTATATATGTACCTTTAAGGATACGGAGGTAAAACCGTATCCAACCATCCCACCTGCTTTTTCCAGAGGATCCAGGGACTCCTTATTTATGGCCAGAACGGCTGACCTGTAGTCCCCTTTCGGATCCTCTAACCTCGTAACTTTCCAGTTAAAGGTGGGTAGTGACGGGTTGCTGCACTGGAAGATTTCCAGCACGACAGCAGGGTTAGATGGTTCCGCGGGGATCCATGCTCTGGCCCGAGGCCGAGATGGGATCTCCTCCCGCGGGATGGCTTCGAGTTGTACACCCGGCCAAACCTACCCTATTCGGCTGATCGCCAGTTTATAAAGATCATGAGATCTCTGATCCCCACAGGCAATCAGCTTGACTCGGCCCTGATTAAGCACTATCTGGTCCTTAAGAATCTCGCTGGAGGTCGGCTTCTTTTCCGCCAAACCCGACACTTTGGCTTTTTTACCGGCCGTCGGGATTAGCTCGTCTGCCGACCTCTGTCTTTTCGATGTTGGTAAGGGCTTCGGTGGGACAGTTACACCGATCACCTCCGTCGCCCACTTTAGGGAGCTTCTGTCCTTGTCGGTCAGCTCCTTGTCAGGGATTTTCATTAACTTGTCCCTCAGTCGGAAAGCGTGCCGTCGGGTGCGGTACCTACCTTTCTTGTCATTGTCCTGCCCCGTTCTCGAGGAACCAGAGCAGGAAGACTGCTCCTCAGGATCTGTCCCGGGCGTACCCTGCTCCAGGCGGTCTCTGGTTTTGCTCAGGCTAGACCCGAGGGTCTCGCTCTTCGCCACCACTGTCACCGCCGGAGACTCTACAACCACCTTCCTACTTCCTTCACAACTGATGCCAGTCCTAAAGGCCACAACATCAGCTGCTCCGGCAGTAGGCCTCTCACTAGTCGGCTTTTTAAGAGCGCCGGCTGACTCTTGAGTTTTTATTTGTTTTTGTTTGTCTTTATTCATGTCATTCCCACGAGTTGCGGAGAAGGGTTGGTCCACCTGCGCAGAGATCCGCAATACGCAGGTAAGGCTGGTTAATCCGGAGGTCGCCAGGTATCCGGATACTCCGTTTGAGACTGAGCTATTTTTATACTGGGCCCCCAGCCAGGCTGATCCTCGGCACGGGTCGTATGACACCTTGATCCAGCCCAATTGGTGGTCGTTAGTTCAGCTCCGACTAAGCGGCCTATCCGATACGGGAGGCCCCACCAGGGCAGTCGACATAGCCGGCCGCTCCATCAGCACAGCCCACAAAGCCGGAGCCCCAAGCCCCTATACCACGACAAGGTCACCACCGAATAGGGGATGATAACCTAAGGCATTAGTTAGTTAGTTTAAGGACAACTTCTATTGGCATTACAGTTCTTCTGGTAATAGAAAAGCACTTTGAGCTACTTGGTTTTGGTCTTGAACCACTTACACTAATTCCAGAATTATAAGTAAAATTTAAATTTTTTATAAGTTATTTTTTATAGTAAACTTGTATTTTGTATTTGATAAGCACATCGAAATTGTTCATGATTATCAGCCTTCGTTAAACATGTGTTTTTAATTACATAAAACTACTATCAAATAAAAAAGATTATTTTTACAATACATTCCGAAAAACCAATAATTTTTGAAAACGATAATGACGATTCCGCTTTAAATACAGATGAAATGGAGGATACGGAGAAATAAATGTTCTCCTGAATCAATTTAAAATTCACGGTTAAAAGTAGTTTTCCTCATTAGAAAGCAGAAAAAATAAAGCAAAAGAGCAAACATTTAGCTAGAAAAAGGAAACATTAGTATTTTGACAAACACCAAATGTTAAAAACGAATTGATTTGAAAATGTTCCTCTGTTTCGCAAGCTTGAAGATCTCCACTGTCATGTTCTGAAGGTTTTTTTGGATGTAATAGTCGCATCAATCCAGGTGAGAGCTCTCAACTTCTACCTGGTAATGTTACTGTATCATTCCATCTGTCAACAATGCTATTTCTATCAGTTTTCCTAGAGCCGAAATTGGAAATTACAGAGGAGCTGATTCCAAAGAGCTTTTTCTCGATCATCGTCAGTATCAGTGGCGCTATTCGGATGTAGTATTCGCCACGATTATATTCAAGGTAACCTTCTTCAGCATTATGTCCACAATGGGCCAATACAACGTCACTTGCACTAATATTGCCGCCAACGTCTACTCGTTCAATCAATTTGAAAAAATCACAAATGGGCAAAAGAAAAATTTTCTAGGGTGTTGACAGTAGCGTGGCTGATGAATTTTGCGTGGAGTTGGGCACAAAACGTCATTGGTTTGGTTCGTTGGTTCATTTTACTGTACGCGATTTTCCCGCTGATCCAGATTATGATGACCAGCGAAGCGTTCTTCAGAATTGCCATACCATGCGGCCCATCGATGAGCGAAAACTGCAGTGGAAGAAGGAAAGGCATGACCATAGAATTGTCCTTTTTTTCACCCCTTCGAGCGATACTCCTATCAGTAAAAATGAAGATGCAGACGACGGCGACTTTCAGCTCCAGGAAAAGGAAACCGGCCGCAATTTTCTTAAATTCTATCAAAAAATACTTGCATGACTTTAATTATAACTTTTATAAATTTTTAATAATCGTGAAATTTTGACTCAGATGGCTTACAAACGGCTGCGATTGAAAAATTTTTGGCTTACACGCTGAATGAGGCCAATGCTACCCAATTTTTAATTTTCTCGCAATTGTAAGCAAAGTATTTTATTTTCGGTAGTCCTACTGAGTTTCGAAATTTTCAATTAAGGTAAAGTAAAGTCAGTGGCGATGCTACTAATTACTATTTTAAACAGTACAATTAGGGAACAGGTAGGGTTCAGCAGTTTTCGCGGTATCAAATTTTAACCATTATTTTCTCGTTAGTTAGGCCATTGCAAAGTTAGTGTTAACTTTATATGGGAGGCGTGGCAAAAACGTGGGCGTAATGACGTTGAAAAATTCAAAACTAAAAGTGCTATATCTCCGAAACTATTAAGCATACCATATTGAATTTGGTGTCGTTGGTAAGGTATTTATATTATGTACATGGTTTTCATAGATGAAATTCAAATAAATACAAAAATTAAGAAACTATAGTACTATTTTCTGGCAAAACACAAAAATGAACACTTTCTCAAGAGAGAAACTGAGAGAACAGCGTGTTCATACGTGGGTAAAATTTTACCCAAGAATTTTGCTGGTTTTTCTTGAAGAACAGAGTTCTGTAGCAGCAAGAACCGTTTGTTAGTATGCAAGCCTATGTAAAAATAAATGTATTGTTAAATATTTTATTATGGCTCTTAGTGATCACCGCTGCCTATTCTGATCAGTGATCGACTGACTTAAAATTAATCTTTAGCTTTAGCATCAACTTCGGCTTTGTCAGGTGACGGCGTTTATTTGTATGTCGCAACTTCAAAATTTTTTAATTCGCGAAATGACTATTTTATTGATATTAATATCCTAATCGAATGCTGAATAATAATAATTATTATTATTATTATTATAGGCACTGCTGCACCGCGACCTCATGGATCTATTGTGCATGCCCTTACCTAACCCAGATCTAAGCTCTTTATAAAATTCAGCACCATTCCTGGGTTAATGATCCAAATCTTAGAGTGAGGCATAATTGAATCACCATAGCTTAACCGCCTCCGATTGCTAAGAGCAGGACAATCGGAGAACATGCTCAGCGGTTTCCTTAGCATCATCGCAAAATCTGCAGATGTCCGTTTTAGACATGCTGATTTTTTTCAGGTGGTATCTTAGGCCACAGTGGCCCGTAAGAAAACCTGAAAGGACACGTAAGTCCTTCCTATTTAGCAGAAGGAGTTTTAATGACACTCCTTTATTTAAGGTAAGAAATCTCTTTGATTGGCGATGGCCTAAAGTATTTGCCCACGCCCTCTCGAACTCGATTTCCTCCCACTGCCGGATTACCTCCCGTTTGTATCCATTAGATAGTCCTGCTAATGGACTATCTCCGGACCTATAAAGGGTCGCTGAGCACCACGCCTTGCTAGGCAGTCGGCTCTCTCATTCCCCTCATAGCTCTCATGCCAAGGGACCCATCCCAGTGTAATGGTATTGTTTTGTCCCAGTTGGATGAGGCACTTGCGACAGTTGTCTACAAGCCTGGATCCAATTGTTTCAGACCTGAGGGCTTTCAAAGCCGCTTGGCTATCAGAGAGGATATAGATGTGTGCACCACATGCCCTCCTACGAAGACATTCCCTCACACATATCTCTATGGCAAACAATTCTGCCTGGAAGATAGTAGCATACTTTCCCATTGGTATACCTTTCTGAAATCTCGGCCCTACAATGCCGGCGCCAGCATCACCATTCTGCATTTTGGACCCATCGGTGTACCAAATTTGAGCTCCCGGTTCGAAATTCAAATTCCTATTTCTCCAGTCCTCTCGGTCAAATACAATAACCGTGTAGTTCCTGGAGAAAGCCATTTTTTTTGGCATGTTGTCACTGAATTTGACAATGGGTTCGTTAATGGAAATATCCGCAATTCTCATATGACCATGTAGATCCCCACTTTTCATAGTGGAGATATGACTAAGCCAGAGTGCCGATAGACATGCCTCCCTTTTTATCATTATCGATAAGGGTGGGATGTGTAACAGGACACTAAGGGCCATGGTTGGGCACGATTTCATTGCACCAGTAATGCCCACACAGATCAGTCGATGTAACTTATTTAGGGCTTTTGCAGCTTCCTTTTGATCAAACTTGGGCCACCAGACCAACGCCGAATATGTCAGTATTGGTCTTACAATAACCTCAAATGCCCAGTAGGTCATTTTAGGGCTGATGCCCCAAGTTTTACCATAGAACATAGTACAGGCATAGAATGCCCTTGTGGCTTTCTGGATAACACTGCTGAGGTGTGCGTTCCAAGTTAGTGCTCTATCCAGGATAACCCCGAGATACTTTGCCTCCTTGGAGAATTCTATTGTAGTCCCTTCCAGAACAGGCTTCTCCAGCCTAATCTTGTGTTTCCTGGTAAAGGGTACTAAGGTGGTCTTCTCAGGATTCAGGCGAAGGCCCTTCTCCTCACATCATCTTTTTGTAATATTAATGGCCCGCTGCACGCAGTCAGATATCGTAGGCTGATGATTTCCTACAACATAGACCACAAGATCGTCGCCATAGCCCTGAGTGCTGAAGCCCAAGGAATTCAGTTTATTCAGGAGTTCATCCACAACCAGTGTCCATAACAGTGGTGATAATAACCCCCCTTGGGGACATCCTCTGGTGGCCTTAATTGATTGTAGCTTCTCTCCAAGCTCAAACCGAACTACTCTGGACCTCAGCATGTTAATAGTCCATGTGGTTATCATGGGAGGAATATTTTTCCTTGTCATGGAATCACAGATAGCTTCATAAGACGTATTGTCAAAGGCTATCCATGAATAGCAATTTGCTTTGACTGCAGAGCCTTTGCTATCACTGTAGTTAGGTTGTGGACCGCAGTCTCAGTTGATTTGCCTGCTTGATAGGCAAACTGTAATTCATGTAAAGGTGACTCAGTTAATATCGTCTCCTTTATATACATGTCCAGGAGTTTTTCCATTGTCTTAAGGAAAAATGAGCTGAGGCTAATGGGGCGATATGCCTTAGGTAGCTGCACAGAGCCGCTATTGGTCTTAGGAATAAAAACAACCCTAACCTCTGCCCATGCAAATGGAAGATGGCGAAGCCGCAAGCTTGCCCTAAACATTCTTGACAAGATAGGGAACCAGCACATCCGCAGGGAAGGGTGCAGCTCTCGTTTAGGGCTGGGCTGGACATATCTACCTAAGGTAAAATACTCCGACAATTTTGGACCTTCTAGAGCAGGAATACTTCCAGATAGAATTGCCCGTCTTCGTAACACATTCTGCCGCAGCTGCGTGTATGATAATGATACGGAAATCGTGAAACATTATATGTGTAGGTACGCACCATTGTCGCGAAGTAGATTGGCTTGTCTTGGGAAGAATTTTTATGATAACCTAAGGAATTTGTCTGATATTAAACTCGGCAGTCTTTCACTGTTTTTCAAGAGGATGAATTGGCTCTAGTTTGAAAACAACGCCCCCCTGCATACACACCTATTACCTTCTTCATTACATATCTTGTGGGAAGCCCTTTGTGCTACTTAGCTCTGGACTTGAACCATTTAAACTAACTTCAGAATTACCAGTAAAATTTAAAGATTTTTATAAGTTATTTTTTATGGTAAACTTGTATTTTGTATTTGATAAGCACATTGAAATTGTTCATGATTATCAGCCTTCGTTAAACATGTGTTTTTAATTACATAAAACTACTATCAAATAAAAAAGATTATTTTTACAATAAATTCCCAAAAACTAATAATTTTTTCTGCAATTAGTTAATTTAATGCTTACTGGATTTAAATGTTTGCCGTTCTGCGTACATTTCTCTGCCTTCTGAAGCAGAATACCACTTTTAAAAGTGAATTTTGAATTGATTCAACACAACATTTGCTTATCCATATTCACCATTTCATATTTATTTACGTCGGCATCATCATTAGCGTTAACATCAACAGCGAGACTGTTGTAACCATAAACATCTACATTATATGTATAAACTTACCTAAACAGATTACTTACAGAAAAGAAATACAAGACAAGCCTTAAAATTATAAATGAAAATGCACTTTATTTATATTGTTATAAATAACAATGCACATTATTTGTATTTTTAAGATTTGTTTTTAAGATTTTCTGTAACAGTCTCGCTGTTGATGAAAACGATAATGAAGATGCCGCTTTAAATACAGATGAAATGGAGGATACAGAGAAGTAAATGTTCTCCTGAATCAATTTAAAATTCAAAAGTAGTTTTACTCATTAGAAAGCATAAAAAATAAAGCAAAAGAGCAAACATTTAGCTAGAAAAAGGAAACATTAGTATTTTGACAAACACCAAAAGTTAAAAACGAATTGATTTGAAAATGTTCCTCTGTTTCGCTTGCTTGAAGATCTCCACTGTCATGTTCTGAAGGTTTTTTTTGGATGTAATAGTCGCATCAATCCAGGTGAGAGCTCTCAACTTCTACCTGGTAATGTTACTGTATCATTCCATCTGTCAACAATGCTATTTCCAATCAGTTTTCCTAGAGCCGAAATTGGAAATTACAGAGGAGCTGATTCCAAAGAGCTTTTTCTCGATCATCGTCAGTATCAGTGGCGCTATTCGGATGTAGTATTCGCCACGATTATATTCAAGGTAACCTTCTTCAGCATTATGTCCACAATGGGCCAATACAACGTCACTTGCACTAATATTGCCGCCAACGTCTACTCGTTCAATCAATTTGAAAAAATCACAAATGGGCAAAAGAAAAATTTTCTAGGGTGTTGACAGTAGCGTGGCTGATGAATTTTGCGTGGAGTTGGGCACAAAACGTCATTGGTTTGGTTCGTTGGTTCATTTGACTGTACGCGATTTTCCCGCTGATCCAGATTATGATGACCAGCGAAGCGTTCTTCAGAATTGCCATACCATGCGGCCCATCGATGAGCGAAAACTGCAGTGGAAGAGGAAAGGCATGACCATAGAATTGTCCTTTTTTTCACCCCTTCGAGCGATACTCCTATCAGTAAAAATGAAAATGCACACGACGGCGACTTTCAGCTCCAGGAAAAGGAAACCGGCCGCAATTTTCTTAAATTCTATCAAAAAATACTTCCATGACTTTAATTATCACTTTTATAAATTTTTAATAATAGTGAAATTTTGACTCAAATGGCTTACAAACGACTGCGATTGAAAAATTTTCGGGTTACACGCTGAATGAGGCCAATGCTACCCAGTTTTTAATTTTCTCGCAATTGTAAGCAAAGTACTTTATTTTCGGGAGTCCTACTGAGTTTAGAAATTTTTAATTAGGGTAAAGTAGTCAGTGGCGATGCTACTAAGCTCTTAATTAATTAGTATATTAGTTGGTTAAATATTATCAATATTTTAAGTTAATAGCAATTTAAATCGTTTCAAAACAATGAAAAATGGATGGATTTATAATTATGTGTGCATATACTCGTATATAATTTAAGAAATGTGCACTGTGAAATGTGTTATACAATTAAATCGCGGTTAGTTCGATCGCGGCACTTTTTCGATTATTTTGTCTATTTTGATTATTTTGTCTATATTGATTATTTGGTCTATTCTGATCTGTTTCGCGTCTTCTAGTGGCGCTACTCGTCTATTTACCTTGCGGACTACTTCCACATGGAATTATATTAAAATCTGATTGGAACCTTGAAGGCAGCCATTAACAGCAATTGGTGCAGGAGTTTTTATTTTAGCTATGGAATTTACTCTTTCAGCAGTGAAGCTATATTTTTCCATTTTTATGTTGTTTTTTGCTGCCTTTTTTATTTTTTATCTCTATTTAATTTCTATGCAAATGAGTAACCAAAACTAAGTGTTTTAATCAAATCCCCAACAGCATCAAAAAAAAAAAAAAAAGAAAAACTTAAATAAAGTAGAACATTCGAGGGAAGAATAATTTTTATTTACTTCTGAGTTATGGTAAAAAGCTTTGGCTGATTTTAGTACAAAGGTCGCATTGAAGCATTTTAATAGCTACTGAATTTAGCGCTAAACCTAAATTTTAATGTATTTACTTTTGTGAGTTGTTTGGCGCCATTGTTAATGGATGAAACAAAAAAACGAAACTGTGTAAACAAGCTACGGGGGGAAGAAAGAGCGACATAGAGCTAGTATGCTTCGCTGTGGCTCCAACTGTGGAGCTAGTGTCGAAGCGAAAGTAAAGGTCGATTCGATCAACTCACACTCAGCCTCATGCGGACGGCCACACGCAAGCTGACTACGACATCAGTCATGAGGCATACATGTTTTTAGCTTGCCGGAGATTTAAGTTATGTATTTAAAATTGCATATTTTAAAATCCGATTAAAGAACTAAAGCATTATATAGGAAATGCAAAAAATAAAATTTTTTTTTGAGAATTACTGGGTCACTGGATTTCTTATTCTGTAATTTCTTTATTGTATAAACAGGAATATGTATTTTACTGTCATTATGAGAAAAATATATTATTCGGTACGTTCAAAAATATCGAAAACATCAGGGGAATTTGATTTAAACTATGAAAGTTGAAAAATGTTTACTAAAAAGTTTAAAATCAATGTTTAAACCCAAAAATCTTGAATAAACTTTTATTAGCGTTCTTTTCCTATTTTTAAACGTTTTTCTATGATTTTCCCACAAAATTTTTCTTTAAATTTTATTCCCCTTTCTTTGTTATTCACCTTCGTAAAGAGGTCTACGGTATGACAAATAAGCAATAAATTGGTCAAACTGTGGCAATGAACAGACAATTCTGTCAACATTTTTATCTATTATTGATCTTCTTTAAAAATAAAAAAATCGATTTCGTTTCTCTGGCGCTCTATTAGCAAGTGTGTTAATTTAATCATTTAAAATCAGCAAATAAATCTTCGACTCTTGGATAATGCGCAATTTTATATTAATTTAAAAATTGATACGAATGTAAAGGTACATTAAATTATCATTAAACTCATTACTATCATAATCATCGCTTGGATAAATAATATAAAAAATCTAAAGTATATTTACACAATTTAAGCCATATTTCCTGCTGCAATATGTAAACATGTTCGTGTGTTATTATCTACAATTTGTTTGATGTCATCCTGTCCGTTGCTTGAAAACGTTTGCTATTGCAAACAATTAATTTTTACGCAGCACAAGCAGCGAGCGCATCCTTAAATTGATTATTGACAAAACAAAGGTGCGATAAGTAGCTCGTAAACACACACAATCGCTTACAAGACCCGGAATACATGATTTATGGTCGAGTATCAAATTCCTGGCGCTGCAATCACATCTTAATATTAGAGCTGGCTCTTTCTCCCTCCTCTTCTTGTTTACTAGAACGAAGAGGAGAACTGTTTTACTACTGATAGCAGCAACGTAAAAGAATCTTGATCGCGCTGTGAGCAAATAACTGTCAGCATTTTATCTTAAACAAACAACAATTTGTATTTTTGATTGCATTAAAATCGGTTTCGTCGCGCTTTTCTCTTGCACTTCATTACCTTTCGGTAAATACATGCCATCAACTTGTATGTTTGTCACGCATATGTTTGTGTATCAAATTTTGAGCTGCCTTCCTTTCGTCTTTCACCTTGAAGGTATACATGGTTAGGCGCGTCTTCTTCAAATGCTTCACGCTTTCAGTACCTGAATAAAGTACTACAAGCGAGTTTTAAAGGAGACATTCGAATTTCGCTTTTCTGTTCAATCGGATTTGAGAAAATAGTATTTTTGATGTATGTACACCTAAGTCTGTTTTTACACGGTAGATTGGTTACAGAAAAAGCCGTGTAAAAAAGACATTGATGCTATCGATGGTTTCAGACTTTTTTCTTTCATAAATACTTTTTTGTGATATGAACAAACTTCGCAAAAATTAAATTTGACAAAAAAAATTTAAGTACATAAAATTTCAAATCGTGCTAAATGGAATAAAATCGTGTAAAAAAATTAAAAATATTCAATTTTCAAACCGTGTTATATCAAAACCGTGTACAAAAAGACCGTGTAAAAATAGACTTAGGTGTATATAATTAAAAAGTCGAATACAAATGCATGTGTTATTATTTCAATGTATCTTTACCTATACATTATTATGATTTACAAAAAAATATCGTTTGTCAGCGAAGATTATTTGGCAAAATTCAGGTGCTGTTTCTTCTGTGAAAATAAAAACAAACTTGATATTTCCAGCGTTTCTTGTTGGCAAGCTAGAAATATGAAAACAGCTTATAACAGAGAAGTCTCTGTTGTGTGTGTCGTTGGTCATTAAATGTGTGCAGAGGCCTTTTTAACGTCCACTAGATTTGGCACCACTGCCATAACTACCTTTGACAGCTATATTCACGAATTTTTATCGAGTTATCGAAATCTTTGTTTTTATATTGTACAAATGTCAGAAAAAGTAAAACACGAAAGGAATAAGCGACGTCAGCGGAAAAACAAATAGAAAATTCTGATATTTTGAATAGCTCTGCGACTATTAAGACAAAAAATGGTGTATGTAAAAACGTGGGAAGATTTCGAGATCGCTGCCGAAAACATGTACTTGGCGAACCCAAACAAATGTCGCTATTCGATGAAATATGTGCATTCCAAGGGACATGTTTTACTGAAGATGACAGACAATGTAAAGGTTCGTTAAAATTTTTTCCATTAGTCTTTGCTCCTAGATAATGTTTTATTTTCCCTTTTACAGTGTGTTCAATACAAAGTGGAAAATATGCCTGAACTTAAGAAAATCGAAAAGTTCTGTGGTAATCTTATGGGACACATGGCTTCAAATGAATAATATTGCTTGCGACATAAATTTGGTGTTTTTGCCGCGCTACGTCATTGATCAGATGTGATAGTGTTTGGAGTGGAAGAGCTGGGAACTGAGTAGTATTAAATTAAATAACATTCATCGTAAATGTTAGCTTAGATACCATCTCATAAATTTCCAATGCAATTACATATCTGAACATATATAATAATAATTTTTCAAATAGTTTCCATGAAATTGTATACTAATTTTATAAATTAAAGCAATGCTTGCAAGATAATTAAACATTTAATTTTTGTTAGAACATGGGTTTTGCGATTTATTATAAAATAAAGGATTTGATTATATTAAATAAGTGTAGAACTAAACATGATAATCCAGGCTAATCAAAATATAAATGTGCAATAAGATTCAAATTGTATAAATACATTAAAAGCAAAATTGTACTTCTCAATTTTTATTGTACTGAATTCTTTGAAATATTTATAAAAAATTGATAATAAATAAACGAAAGATGTATAAATGGAGAAATACTCTTTTAATAATATGTAAACAATTATGCAGAGTTTCAATTCAAACTACTCGATAATCCGCCTTACAATTTCATTTAACAATTAAAAAAGAATCTTGAATCGTTAAAAGTATCCAACTAGTAATATCCATATAGGATTCTTTTTCAAATTTTGTTAGCAATTAAATTAATATTAAGATCACTCAATAGCGATTTATCGAAAATTATTTTGAATCACGCAAACAACGCAAATACGCTGGAAGTTCATCTAGTGACACCTGACACTTACTTCACTGGTGGAGTTATTGCTTGAAGATGAAGTTACAATCTCGTACTCGCCACTGGTCGTTAGAAATTCGGAGGATTTGATGCTGAGATTGTGATCCATGGCGGGTAGAAGATCTATATTCGAGTGGACGGAACAACGTTGCGTTGGTATGCGAAGCTGAACTTCACTTCTCCAAGAAGAAGTGGTCACGAAAGTGTTTAGCCGAAGGCCGCTTTTCTACATTTATTAGCCATTTCTTAGCAAAAGATTTTCACTTTCTTTCTTAATTACCTTATCACTGAAAACATCCTTCGTGACGTGCCATTTACGTTTTTCAGTTTGTGTTTTACTTTTGCCAAATCGATGACAAATTGTGTACGAGAATTTCATACATTTCCATGGATTTCTTGGTGATTTGTATTATCACATATATTCCCACTCGTTAAGGTTTGTACCTACTTTAGCACTTAATTCTAATAATAATTTCTTGTGATGCAATTTGTTTATTTCATATATTTCTCTAATTTTACAACTCTATAGATATCTATGAACATATGTTCATAGCTTTGTTTTGGTTATTTTCATCTAATAAATTGGTCGAAGCACAGCAAATAAAGCAGGTCTGCATTTTCATTGTAAAAGTCAGCAAAATCAGTCTTTTTCAAAATGGTGATTTTTCTGAATTTTCAATTTCCAATGGAATTTAGAATTGTCGTCTCGAAAAACTTGCTCTGGCAATACCGACACGGACGTAACACCTGGTGATGCCCACCACACAGTTTATACTAAAAAACGGGATCTTTTCCTCCGGAAAATTTGAGATATTCGATGCACCAAAATTTTGCTTAATACACGATATATCTTATTATAAATTACGTAAAAGGTTGTATATGAAATATACAAAAAGCCATTTATCCAATGGATCACAATAGTATACTTATACAATGTATAGATTACTCTGGTTTCTAAATACTAAAAGTATTGCTACTTGTATAACATTACTACTACTTTATTACTCTTTCATACCTAATTACTTACTAATATTACTTAATTACTTACTAATATTACCTAAAAAGTCCGTATAAAACACAAATTAAAATAATAAATTTATAAACAAGTAATTATAAAGGCAACATTGTCTTGAAAATTCCAGCCAGGTTTTGAGAAAAGTACAATGTGGACGATCCATAATCAAGATACTTTTAACATTTTGTTAAAAAACCTGAAAAAGTCTCTCCTACGTCATATTAAAAGCTGTTAATTAAAAATAAATAGTAGCTTATGTTACTGAGCAGTGAATAAATGGAGAAAAAGAAAATAATTTAGCTACGTAGAAACAAATCGCGGAATGAATTTAATAAATATTTACATAATAATTTAAATTAGTGAATATGATGCTATTCAAAAAAGTTTCAAGTGCATAAAGTGTGACATCGTTCGATGGCGTAGGATTGGGTGCTACTCGAAGCACTAGACTTGGCGGAAGGGTGTAAGGAATACGACACCCAGTTACTACGCCAGCCTGACTCACCCTCAAACCACCAACAGCAACATCAAATCAACCACCCAACCTATGTACATATATGTGGTCTGACGTGGTACGACATCCTTTATCCCGATCGCTTTATACGGTGCAAACTCGCGACCACTCAATTGGTCATCGTAGATATTCGCAAAAATTTGTTTCTTAGTGCTGCAACGTTTATTGCTAAATTTCTGCACAGTCATCTGCGCTGCCAAATTTCTCATCAACGTAACGATGGATAACGACGACAGTATGTTGAACAATCGAGGTCCTCAGCCTGGTGCTGAAACTGTATACGGCACGGAGGACAACAACATGGTTATGTCCGAAAAGGTATGCCATAAAATACAAAAATCTTTTATTTGTAAGTACATAGATAGCGATTTGGAAGGGATTTCGACATTGACATAAATGTTTATTACTTAACTATGTTTGAAAACCTGGTGCCCTGCAAATGCTTTTAATGCTGCCCCTCATATTACATGCTGTTAATTAAAAATAAGTAGCACACAAGAAGAAAATTGAAATTACAAAACCTAAATCCCAAAATAATCGCACATCTTAAATGCTTGCGTGTTAAGGTCCAAGCGACATGAAAGGTTTGGAACTAAAATCACTTTTCACTCTTTTTACATTACTTAAGTAGTTATTTTTACAAGTACAAGTACATTTATGTTGGATTAGCCACCGTAGTAAAAAAACCTACATTTCGAGAGTTTCTCTTAAACAAAAGAAAAATACCAAAAAACGAATATCTTCAAAAGAGTTGTAATAAAGTAAAAGTAAAAGACGTTTTAACGTAAAGCTTAAAAGTAATTTACCAATTCTAGTTTATTGAATTCCCACAAATTAAAAACATTATAAAATTAAAAACAAGTAAAACCAAAACCAGGAAGTTTTCGGAAAAGTGAATATAGTTCGTTTGATGTGGAAATTCCTCCTTAATGGGTTGAATAATTGTTTAAGTGTGTAGCAAATAACCAACAAAAACAGGGCATGTGGCGAGGTAGGCAGACGATAGCCTTCTTGGCAACCATTACACATGAAAACTGTTCAAATAAGTTTTTCCTAATGTAAAAATTGTGCTAATATCTAAAGATATAAACTGGTCATTGACATTCGTTCGAAGGCTTTAAGGGCTACTTGAGTATATTTATGCATTGATTTTTTTATTAGGATTATTTATTTATTTATTAACGCTTATAAATTACTGTAATTTATTTTATTAGGATTAAATTAGCTCTTTTTTTTATTACTTTTATTAACTTAATAATAATTAGTCGCTATCTATGTTAAAATTCGGTTGTGCATGAGGAAAGACTGCGTAACGTATAAAAGCTTTTATAATATGTAGAATTTTAAGCAGGTTTTTGATATCACCTCAGAAATTGTTTGCTTATGTATTACGTTTTGGCTAAATTAGTATGTAGCTGATAAAAGTGCTTAAATATGTCGCTTGAAACTTAGTTAAAATGTTTTAAATAGTTATTTATGGCTACAATTTGAGGTCATGCTGTAGTTTGTTAGCCTAATTTCCTTATTTATTTATGTGAGTAATACAAAAACCACTCATATTAAAATATGTACATTTCTTTATCAGCAGTAAATAATGCTTTTGACTCATTCTTCTGAACTGTAGTCATCAGAAGAAAATTTTTATTTAAGGCTGTGTGCCAATTGTGTCTAAATACACAAAAATGGCTAATTGGCTGGAAATGCCGATAATGCAGTGCATTATCGACAATGTAATTGAAACTAAATTTCAACCCTGATTCGGCTAAAATTTAGTCTTTTTCCGAGTAGACTAAATGCAATGATGGAGGCAAAAACCACAAGGAAATATGATATCAGATGTAAGTATTAAAATTAATATGAAAATAATTTATCTGATTGGAGTTTTGTTTATTTTAGGGTCTGAAGAACAAACAATGAAGTTCGTTAAATGTCGAATAGAAATGGACAGGATTTTTACTAATAAAATAGTGGATTTGCGCAGCGCTTGGGAGTAAGTAATGTTGTAGAATAAACTCCAGGTTGAAACGTAAAACGTGTTTTTTAGAAATGTGGGAAAAGAAGCGAACGTAGAAGGAGATTGGAGAAAGTTGCGCAAAAAATGGCAGAACGTGATGATGCAGTATAAGGTAAGAAAATGTGGCCTGCAAAACAATATAAATTCTAATGAATTGGAATTTATTTTGTTCTTTTTACAGCGCATAATTGATCCGCCGACGGGCGCAGCCGCCTCCAATAGTGCAAATGGCTCAACTTCTTGGCCTTTATTTGATGTACTGCACGAGTATTGCTCGCAGAGGCACAATATGAATCCTCCGTTACTACTAAACAGCGAGATTGGCCCTATCGCCTCAGTAGTTTCTGCAACCCCAGTGACGAAATCCGCAAGCAGTATTCAGAAAAAAAAGAGGGATTTTGAGGACGAGGAGCGACGAACCTTAAAAAAGATAAGGCAATCAGCTAATGCCATCTTAAAATATTTGGCTCAACACGGTATAAGCCCAGACTCAGACTCTGATTTGGAATAATCATATAAATTTTCATGTGCTTTTTTACTCGTTCCTTTAACAAATATATGTGCTTTTTTACTTGTGCCTTTAACAAATAGGCTTAACTAGAGAATAGGTGAAGACTTTGAATGTAAAATTTAGAAGGGCGATATCTCCTAAATAAATATAAATAAAAAAGCGTTCTTTTGACATTATTATGAAATCTATACATTTTTATTTGTATTTGTACCTTACGACTAGCTTAGTGCTTTAATATATATAAAGGAATTAGATAAAATAAAAGAATTATATATAAAAGAATTGACCGTGACTACATTGAGTCTACCAGTGATTGTCTTAAAAGCTGGGCGGTACCATCGTCCTCCGAAATTGGATCTTCAACATCACCCAAGCCTTCGAGCGGATCTGAAGTAGGCTCAGGCATAAGATTTACATCCAATCCACTAATGCAAATATTGTGCATAATGCATGCACAAGCTACAGTTTTTGTAGCTCTTTCAATGGATAGTGCAAGTGGTTTATCAAAAACAGCACGCCATCGCAATTTGAGATGTCCAAACGAGCTTTCAATAATACTTCTCGCTTTGCTATGATAGTGGTTGAAAGTCATTTGTGCTCTGGTTATTCCATTATTATTTCTTTTGAAAGGCGTTATAATGCAAATTGGTTCCATAGAACATAGATAGCCGCTATCTCCAAGCAAGAAATATCCCGGAGGTGGATAGTTGTGTTGCTTAAATAATTCGCTGTTTCGCAGAACTCTTTGGTCATGCACGGAGCCAGGATAACCAACGCAAATACTCGTGAATTCTCCAGAGCTATTGCAAACAGCTTGCAACTGAATTGTTGTGTCCAATTTTCTATTGATGTATTGATCTCTGAGCCTTACGGGTACATGCACTTTAATGTGTGTGCCGTCAATTGCACCTAAGGCATTTGAAAAAATGTGAGTACCTGCTCTCCGATTGAATTTTCGTCCGATTTCTTCATAAGTGTCCATTGCAGGATACTTCACCACTTTTGGTAATAACTGCAAGAATACATTTAGGTAATTGTGTACTATATTTCGCACAGTATATCTGGATATATCGAACGATTTAGCAGTTACTCTATAGCTGGTTCCAGAGGCAAGCCAATAAAGAAAAACAGATATTTCAAGTAATTTCGTCCATCCTGCAGTTTTCGTATATATGTCTTCAGAAATAGCTGTGAGTTTTTCCAATTCAAGGACTGAGACTCGTAAGTTGCAGTAAATTATATCAGCGTTTTTAGCTTTTATTGCCTTAAAAATTTCGGATGTATATCCGCCTGCGAAATAACAACTGACCTGGAGAAGCATGTATTTTTCGGCAAAAGGCTAGATACAAGAACTTTACCCTGTTTCTCGATATTACTCTCCCCCATCTTCTTCTTCGATTCCTTTCTGCGATGAATTCAGAACACGATGCTAAAAAATCATTGTATAAAGTGATTACTTGTTCCATTTTGTTATGCTATAAATTCTAAATTGATTTATTTTACACTCTTCACAGCTGATTGTCAATGAGCAGCTGATACAATTTAGCGATTGGAAATATTTGGCACAGCTTTGTAGAAATTTGAGTAGTTCAGCTGGAATGCAATTTTCGGCTAAATTTTAGTCTCGATTGGCACACAGCCTAAGTATGTCTGAAAAATGCAGATAAGAATTATTATTTTCTTATTGCTTTGGTGATATGAAGCTGTTTTCCTTTTGCGGATCTAGGTTTGGCCTTTATTAATCGCAATATTGAATAAAACAGGGCATAATTATGGCTACATCATCCATCTTCATAACAGTTCCATTATAAAGTTAAATTTCTACTATTACATCCATCAAAGTGGGTATTTCTAAGCCTTCTAGTAAATAACTTGATGCCCTTAGGTGATTTTTATTAATATTTGAATGACATCAGAGGAATAATTTAATGTATGTAGCTTAAGAAATTTATTTTTAACCAGTGAATGTTACCTCTTTGTTATCTTGAAAATGTTGGATTATTATGTCTACAAATTCTGACAAATTCTTATCAGCCAATTTATCTAAACGTGTTTCTTTAATAAGTAATGAATTCATGACATAAGTTCTGTCTATAGCCTTGAGTCTATAGTATTGACTTTGAAATAAAATATTTATAAATGTATTTTAAAACCGGATTTTATTTTTTGGGTTTCTTTAGAATTTCCTAAAAAAATTCCCGCGTTTGGTTTTGATGCTTTCTTTAAAGATTTTCTTCTTTTATTGAATTATGAATTTAATTATGTTGTTGGTTATAAAAACTGCTGTAGATTATTTTATAAAATTTGTTTTATAATAATTGCTGTTTGTTTGTTATTTTGATTTTTTGAAAAAATGTCTTACTTTACTTTTGTTTTCCTTTTTCTTTTCTTTTTCAGAATGATGAGGTTGTAAGCATCGTGAGTTTTTAATTTCGGTCCATTGTTTGTCCAAAAATAATTTGATTAATAATTACGACTTTGTTTATACATTACATTATATTTGTTGCATGTTGCATGTTATTGCTCTGTGTTTAGATAATAATATTTATTTTTAAGCAATATTAAAATTCTCATTCTTTTCATATAAGAAACGTCAAGAACACATGCACACACACATGCATACATATAATAAAAGCAATAAATTTACTACGCATTATTCATGCAGTGAGCGATTTTTAAATTATCAACTAAATGCAAATAAAAATTGTTTTAAACTACGACGTTTGACAAGCTGTAAGTTTTGTTGTTGTTGTTGTTGTTATGCTTGTTATTATTAAGGCAGTGGCTGTTCGGGGTCATATTTTTACCAGCAACTGGCGAAACTAAAATTCGTACAAAACGCGACTTTGTTTAAATTTGTTCGCTTTCATTTGTGTTCCGATGTAATAAAGCGAAAGAAAGCGATTCATTTTTTCCCATGAATTGACAGAGGTTATGATCAATCACAGCTTCATCATTTAAGCAGTCGACATTTGGTTTCAATCTCGCTCAAAAACAGATCGAAGGACAGAAGAATTAAATATAACTTTTGCTGAAACTTATCAGCGTTGAAAGTAACAATTAAATACAATTGCTGCATTTATACAGTTGAAAACAGCGTCTAAATCGTATCATTATCGATGATGTGCATTGTTTTTATTGTTAAACTTTGTGTATATTATTATTATATGTAAGTATAAAAACACCGCGTAATAAATTCATTATCTCATTAAAATACAGAACTCGTCTAGCCGCAAAACATTTATTTATAGTATTTTTTATTTATTTACATCTTTTCTTCTTTAAATTGTAATTTTACTATTGACAACTTATTGTCGTTATTCTTACTTGGAAAACGTTAAGTCGAATCGCCGTCATATTTATTTAATCTCTCTGAAACACTGCTTTATCGGCAGTGAAACTTCATCTTCAGCATCCATCATCTTCTGTGTATATTTTGCTCACTTGTATCGAATGCCTTTGAGTGTCTTTTCTTCCTATTTTCTTCACAATTTCCTTTCATCTATTACTAAACAAATAAACTAGTCTTTAGTTGCTGCTTCAACTGAGCTTAGTATTTATTTATTTATTAAAGTTTATGACGTAATAAATTCCTGCACAAATCTATTACAACCAAAACTAGCAACTGAAGCTATCAACCGAACTTAATTTGTTGTGATGTGTATGTTTTTATGTGTAAATATTTAGTAATTTAATAGCGTTAGCTAAGGTTTCTCTATTAGCGTCTAGTATTTTGCATATTTTCTATTTGCAGTCAAAATATCAAGCAGTCAGTCTTATTGTAAAATATCTTTTATTCCTTTATCGTGCACTAACAACAATTGAACAACCTTTCTATGCATTTCCCACTAAATAATTATGCTAAATATAAAATTCTTCATTTTTTTTTTAAATTCCTACTGAATGCAATGTCCAATCTCAGGTTCAGCAATTGGCTGGCAGCATTTATCAAGAATTTGAACGCATGATCAATCGCTACGATGAAGATGTGGTGAAGAATTTAATGCCGCTCTTGGTGAATGTGCTGGAATGCCTTGACGCATCGTATCGCATCAATCAGGAGCAGGATGTGGAAGTGGAGCTGCTGCGCGAGGACAACGAGCAGCTAGTGACGCAATATGAACGCGAGAAAGGAGCGCGGAAGCAAGCAGAGCAAAAGGTCAGTAATGAAAATCTTCGTACAGTTGTGATAGGGACAACACAATTCCTAGTTGTCTGCTTTTACAGCTGCTGGAGTCTGAAGATGTTGCCGAACAGGAAAACAAAGAGTTGGCAAGCCGCTTGGAGTCCCTCGAGAGCATCGTACGCATGCTGGAGTTGAAGCATAAAAATAGCCTGGAGCATTCTAGTCGATTAGAGGAACGCGAGTGCGAACTGAAAAAGGTAGGCGACCGAAGCGAAGGAATTTTGATTTTATATTAATTCGAAATAAATGCTTCGTGACAGGAATACAACAAGCTGCACGAGCGCTACACAGAACTATTTAAGAACCACGTCGATTACATGGAACGCACCAAAATGTTGATGGGTTCAACGCATTCGCAAATGAGCTCAGCTTCGGACCGTTTGGACATCAACAGAGCGAGATTGAATCCTGTTGCTAGGTACGAAGCGCTGTTATTATTTATTTTTAAACTAAATCGCTTTACACCGATTTATTTCCCTTATCTTTGTAGGTTTTCTTTCTTTTTTTTCCTTTTATAATTTGTCACTATCTAAGTTTTACATTGTAATCTCTTTTTTCGTAATATAACACCTGTTAAATTATGTTTTTAATGTACAATTTCAACCACAGATCCTCCGGCCCCGTTTCATATGGTTTTGCATCCCTTGAGAATTCTGCAATGCTTGATACCGAAACTATTTGCAGCGTTGGCAGCGGCTCGGATGATTCCGGGCCGCCGTCGTTACAAAATGAACTGGACAATTTGCACACGACGCACATGGAACGTGCGGCTGAAACAGATTCGCTGCAACAACAAAACCAAGCGACCTCGCCGCAAAGCGACAGCAGCCCCGTCGTGCCACATCCAAATGTCAATGGTACGTAGCCGTAATTAAATCGAATTTGATTTAATTAAATTTATTCTATCTACTAATTACAATTCTCTACTAATTACATTTTTCTATATATTTTCTTTTATGCATTCAATTCATTAACATCGACAACACTCAAACCTTTCCCCAAACAACGAATGTTTTATGTTTTCTGCTGCTTAAAAATCATCTTTTTAATGTTGTTTAAATGATGATCTTTTCCTCCTTCTTCCTCGTTGCTTAATGTTTACATCCATCCAAACCTCCCCTCGCACTCATCGCCACCTGCAATCAATTAGTTGGTCGTTCAACAACCAAAAAGGAGCAACGCTCTGCAAATACGCTGTACCAAGAGTTGTCCTTTCAGGACAACGAAGAGAGTGAAGAGAATGAACTTGTTACAGGTACGTCCTTGATTAGTGCTCAACGTAGTTTGTACTTGTTAATGTATCCGATTATCAATCGATCGATCGACCAACTCTTTGTCCAATGCAAAACTCACCAAGTTCAATAACTGACTAAAAATAATATCGTTGTGCTTTTTAAAATGTACGTGTGTTTTTATTAATATTTTTTGTTTAATGTTTTTTATTTCCAACTACTGCAAAAACACACACAATAAATTCACTCATCCCAATCACACACACAATCCTCAATCGTCGTCTGTGCTTCTCTAACCAACAAAACCGTGCCGCCGCTCAATCACCACCGCGACCACCGCCTGATCTCAGGGAGTTGGGTACATCCTGGGGAATATGCTTCTTCAGGTAGGTATCAAACCTCATTTTTATTCGGCTTTATTTATATCACATGTAAATACATAACACACCATGTGACTGTGTAATGAGCCCTTGAAGCGAAAACATTTGTGAATGTGTCCGATAGACGTCCGCAAGCAGCAAAGTTTTATTGTGGCTGCACCGAAAAATAGCGATTTAGACAAGCTAAAAGACAGCAGACTTAAGCGAAAAGCCGGAAAATTTAATAAACAAAACACATACCTCGTTTGAAAGCCAATTTAATTTTATGTAAACCAATCATCTTCTTTTCCTGTTCCTCCCTTCTTCAAATCATGCACCCGTCTCCAAAAACATTTCGACTTTGGATCAAACGAACAAAAAACCCAACAACAACGTCCACAAATTGAATCTTCAACCCATCAATAAATCTTTTTAAATCCACCCAAAGCTAATGATAATTATTTTGGTAAGTTTCAACAACATTTGACTAACGCTTTAAACATATTCATCGTAATTTTCACTAGTTTAATTATGAATTGATGACTGTATCGCAGCTTTTGATGTTTAAACATTTAATTTTATCTGGCTTCGGCGTAGTTTGTAGAAATTTTGATATGTTGCCTGCTTTAATATGATTTTTAGTGAAATTCCGATTCATTGGACATCAATTGGATTATTAATTAACTCATTTTAAGCGAAAATGCATTGTATTGTTTTTTGTTGGGTGGTGGTTCAGTCTCATGTTGATTTTTTATTGTTTCTTTTATGTTTCAATCACTTCATGCTTACTTCGAATTGATGCTAGAAAGTGAATTGTGAATTCGCCATGTTTTTTGTTTATTCAAAGTAGAATTTGTGCTTATTTTAGTTTCAGGAGGCGCAGGAGATGCTTTCAGTTAATCACACAACAGATAAATAAATAATTTTCATTAAAAGATTGTATTAACTCATTTCTAAATGTTGAATTTCGTTTCGTTTAGTAAAATTGTAGTCGTAGTCATCATTACAGTGGACGTCTCTTTTCTTCCTTTTTACTTTTTTTACGTTATTCAAAGGGTTCAAAGTCATTTTTATGTTCCTGCAGAAATTAAAGCTTCTTGCATCCATAGAAGTTGTTATTATTAAGATAATAAAACTGAATAAAAATGAATTTAATTTGTTAATTATTCCAGGAATGGGTAAAGAGGTGGAGAATCTTATTATGGAGAACAATGAACTCCTAGCTACCAAGTGAGTACTAATTAATAATAAGATTTGCTCAATCATTTGCTTCCTTCTCCTTTCAGAAACGCTCTCAACATTGTTAAGGATGATTTAATCGTCAAGGTCGATGAATTAAGCGGCGAAATTGAAATCCTCCGCGAAGAGTTGACTGCCATGTCGCAGTCTCGAAATAAGTTGAGGCAGAAAGTGGGCGAACTCGAAGAGGAGCTCAAGAAAACCAAAGAACAAGTTAAAAATCAAGGTAGAGCCGTCGTTAGTTATATATCCATTCGCCATTACATTTCCCGATTATTTACAGCTGACACGGAGCAGGATGAAAACGACGTACCTTTGGCTCAGCGCAAACGCTTTACACGCGTGGAAATGGCCATGGTGCTGATGGAGCGGAATCAATACAAGGAGCGTCTCATGGAGCTGCAAGAAGCCGTTCGCTTAACCGAAATCTTGCGCGCCTCTCGCACAGTCGACAACCTGGACAAGAAGTCGAAACAAAGCATTTGGAAATATTTCAGCAATTTATTTACGTATGTAGAAGCATCCACGCACACCTCAATTTGAGCGTACTTGAATTTATATTTGTAGTCCAGCCAATAGGCCACAGGAACGGGTCGCTGATGGCCACGGCGGCGGTCCGATGTTTCGCTACTCGAGTCCAGCGCACAGCCACGGATCGCCCAATCGAAATAGCGACAGTCGCCTTGCCGTAATAACCGGCGCCAGCCACCCACCGCCGCACCCCGCCAGCGCAGGCCTTGCCAACGCTTTAATTCTGGCGAAGGACTACTCGGAGGAAGGTACTTCAGAGCGAGCGAGTGCACGGCGCCGCGAACAGTATCGCCAGCTGCGGGCGCACGTCCCGAAAGAAGACGGTCGCCTGCATGCCTACGGCTGGAGTCTGCCCATCAACAAGTCGAATCATGAGCAGCAGTTCCGGCACTCGGGCGGTGTTCCGGTGCCAGTCTATTGCAATCCTTTGGCCGAAGCCTCGCCGCACATGAAGGTGTTCTGTGCGGCCGGCGTGAACTTGAATGGCGGCTTCACGAAAGACGGACACTGCGTCATTCCGTCAACGTCGCCGTACGCACCGCGCTCAACGGCCAAAATCGCCGAGATAACTAGTCCCACTGCGGAGCACACGGCGGAGGCTATCGACAGGCAGATAAGTCGCGCCAGCTTGGAGAATCTTGAGCCGGAGACGCAGCTGACGTCCTACGTGTGGATATGCACCAGCACACACGCCGCTAGCACCGTAACCGTTGTGGACGTCAACCAACCAGCGAACGTCTTGGATGCATTTCCAATATGTCGCTCCCATCTGCTATGCATAGCGTCGGTTCCAGGTGACCTGATACAGTAATAACCTCAACCACTCACGCTGAAAAAGCAATTATTTCAGGTGCCATGGAGAAGGATTACGCAGTGCTCGAAAACTCCGAGGTCATCAAAGCTGGCGAAATGCTGGAGCGTCCGGGTGAAGGGCCTGATTACTTGGGCCAAGTCGAGTTCATTCGCGTGCGTCCGAAGTCGGATCAGAACCGCAACCACAACAACAGCGAAGTCGATATAAACACTGAAGAAGTGGTCGCTTCTGAAGTTATGGCCGACGAGGATAAAGCAAAAGAAGCTACAGAAAAGTCGAATGAATTAAATTCGAGTGCGCCGTCATCACCGGAACCGCTGCAAAATATAAATGCAATTAAAATCCGCGAGCCAATTCCCGGTTTACCGCAGCGAGTGCATTCAGACAGCTCGGCCACAACCCACAACAACAACAACAACTTCGTTGAGACCAACGGCGCTGGTTCACAGTCAGAGCATCAGTTTCCCTTCTCCAAGCCAGTCAATCCTATCCTTGGCAGTCAGGAGCGTCAAGAGGCGTCTATGTCGTCGGTGGGTCCTACGATGTGGCTGGGTGCTCAGGACGGCCACCTGTACGTTCACAGCGCTGTTGGCCGTTGGTACGAATGCCTGCACAGGGTTCTCCTGCCCGATGCCGTCCTTGGAATAGTGCACGTCGAGTCGCGTGTCGTTGTGGCGCTGGCCAATGCTCAGTTAGCGGTCTTTCGCCGCCAGACAGACGGCCAATGGGATCTGAATAGTTATCACCTGGTGACGCTAGGTGACCGTAATCATTCGATACGTTGCCTCTGTGTGGCCGGCGAACGTATATGGGCCGCTAACCGCAACAAGATCTTCATTGTCGACCCCATCTCATTGAGCATTGTGCATTCATTGGAGGCGCATCCACGCAAGGAGAGTCAAGTGCGGCAGATGGCAGCCACAGGCGCCGGTGTTTGGGTATCAATACGGTTGGTTACCACATCGCAATATAATTTCGCATGACTTGAAAGGAGAAAAACCTGTCTTCCGCTTCTTAGATTAGACTCCACACTGCGTCTCTATCACACGCACACTTTTGAGCACAAGCAGGACGTAGACATCGAGCCGTATGTGTCGAAGATGCTGGGCACAGGCAAATTGGGTTTCTCATTTGTGCGCATCACATCGCTGATGGTCTCCTGCAATCGTTTGTGGATCGGCACCAGCAACGGAGTCATAATATCGGTGCCTCTTTCGGAGAGTCACGGATTGAAATCAAGTGAGTCCGACAAAGAAAGAAGCGTCTTTCGATGCTCAGCGTTTAATTGCAATTGACTTGCCAATTACAGCAACAGCTCCGAACAATCAGATACCTCTTTGTTGCATGGCCAATGCTCAGTTGTCGTTTCACGGTCATCGCGATGCTGTCAAGTTTTTCGTCTCCGTGCCGATGACGTCGAACCAAAGCGGCAACTATTTACAGGTGATCAACAAGCGACCCGATATGCTAGTCATGTGTGGAGGTGAAGGCTACATTGATTTCCGGCTGGGTGAGTACACTGCAGGATAACAGAAGCAACATAGTTTTGGGCATATTTCTTTGTATTCACTCGAGTAGATAAATAAATTGCTGTTTAAGCTGTCGTATTTAGTCATATATTAAATTTAGTTAGTTATAGCGTCTCTTTTACATTAATACTTTTTAGTTAGTATATTTGAATTTTTATAATATTCTTTGTTATTCACTTTTGTAAAATTAAACATTAACCCAAACCTTTCCGTGCACAGGACCAGAAAAGACATCAACGCCCGATGCGGGCGATAATGCAGCGCATCTTATAGTTTGGAAAGTTGATACGTAAGAATTCCTCGTTCCGTTCCTTTGCTTTATTTTTAGCAAAGTTTAAGTTTTCGAAAATATTCGCTTTTTCAGTTGTTTTTATTTTTTAATTAATTTCATTTTTTTTTTTAGTGTATTATCATTTTTCAATCGCTTTATTTTAGTTATTATTTTTGTTTTAATACTATTCCTCATCATCATTCGATTTGTAGCACGTTCAATTTATAAGCCTGCCAAAAGAAAAGGATTTCTCAGCAACGAATATATTTTAATTGGTCAAAATTGAAAAAAGAAAAATTCCGGTGAAAATGTACAACGAACGGTTTCGTATATCGCAAAAAGACACAAATCCAAAAAGGTTTCGTTAAGTTTCTATAAATTTTTGCTACAATCACATTTCACTTTCCACATTGTATACGTGCAGTTATACAGCGCTTTGCACGCTTCTTTTGTACAGAACTACAACAATTTTCTTTAATTTAAAACAGTTTTCTTATTATTTATAGCATGCAAAATCTCCCGGCTTTTATTGGGTTTCCGAGAGGAAACGATTTCATTTTGTATTTCTGAAAATTTATTATAATCTGTTTAATTTTGTGTATTTGTATATTTTATTAACTGATTCACATCTGATCAACGATCGGAACGCTTCTCGTCCGTTTCACTTTTCTTATAGGAACGAAACGAAGTAACGAACGAACATAACATTCGTTATTAGAAATCGCAGTGTAAATCGTGCTAAAGGAAAAAAGTTCTTTCAACGTGAATTATTCTGATATATTTTTAATTTTGTGGTATTCTTGTTTTCACTTGTGGTATTTGGTACACTTTAGTAATGAGTTTTTTTTTTCATCAGTAAAATGATCAACAATATAGAATCCTTTAAATGCATTATTAATAATTTATTAACAAGTACGAGTAAAGTTGAAACTTTGCTATTAATTGCTTTAAGTGCTTCATGTATTTTATAAAACTACAACTTCATTTGTGTGTTGCTGCATTTTAGTTGAAATAAAACGTTTTCTGTTTAGTTTTGTTTAATATTTAAACATTAACTTTTATTATTAAAAAGTGCTGTAGTAGGAAACTAGTGATTTTGTAAATAAGTCCTTTGAAAATGGCTGTTTTTATCAGTATTAGTAAAACTAACTACTTTTACTTAAATGGCACATGAAATATCCGAAAAAGCACAAAATAACCGAAACCCTTGCAAATTCTGGTGCGCTGCTTAGGTTAAGAAAGGTTTAAAGCAGTTCCCAGCGATATTTTTAACGATCTAAATGGACCCAATTCCAGCACCAGTTTCTTTCGCTAACCAAATAACTAAATAACTTCCTTTGTATAGAATTGTTGACGTTTCTACTAATTACATTGCAAACTTATAAATTTACTTTGTAGCTAATTGAATTTGTTTTACATTTTTTGTAGGTGACAACGACATGGAGAGCAGTATTCATTTGGAACCAAATCAAACTATAGAGAATCGCGGAGATAAAAGCTTTTTAATTGTGTGGCACGTTAGTCAGCGATAGTTTAATTTAATTCGTTTTAGAATACGCTATGTGAAGTCAAAAGTTCATGTTTATTTAAAGTTGAAGTAGCTATAGTAATATGTATACGTATATATAAATTCAATCATTCATACACCAAATAACAACCGTTCATAAGAACTACAAACAAGAATTATTCATACGCAGAAATAACAACAGACAGCTTTTATTAATACTAGTTTTATTTTGATAACAAAAAACTTCGTTTTTTAATTATAGTTTTTGTTTAGTAATTTGAAATCAGTGTAATTTGTATTTTTCAATTCTACACTTTCATATTTAACATGAAAAGCAAATTAAATTAGACTTCGGTTTTAATATTTTTTAATTAATTTTCTGTTTTTTTAGCTTTAAGTTCTAGTGCTATGAAAAATAAGGAAAAAACAAAGAATAGACCCAAAATGTAACAAAAATATATTAAATTATTTAAAGTATATCACTAATGCTTATTTAAGACCTGATTTTTCTATGTAAAATCGTTTTTGTTGCTTTAACTTTTGTAAAGTATTTACATCGAAGGGTTCCAGCTCCATCTTTATCTAAAAGATATTAATTTATATGTATATTTATTGAAAATAATTAAATTAAAATTAATATTACTACATATATACAAAAATAAAAGAATTTTATTTATACTTGATTTTGAAGATTTTTATGTTATTTTGTTTTAGTTCGAAATTTTAACACATTTTTGTTAAATTTGTTTGTAAGTTTTTAAAGTACATATAAACAAATAAGTTTATTGCAATAAATTTTATGTAGTTGAAAACTCTACTTCGATTGAATTTCTTTTTTTATTTATTGATTTTTTACATTTACCTTTTTCACAGAATTAATTAATTATTTTGTGAGTAAATCTTTCAGATTATCTGTCTCCAAATGAAGGCTATAATAACCATAATAAAAAAAAAGATATGTAATAATTTTATCTAATTAATTAATATTACATACATATAATATTAAATTTTAAATAAATTCTGAGATGATGAAAATTCCGCAAAAAAATTGAATATTCGTTTTCAATGACTAAGAAATTTAGTAAGAAATCCATACATAAATTAATGCATTATAAGTTAATAAAATGCAGCTACTAAAAATTTCATAAAATAGGATTTTAATTAACAAACACATTTTTTTTGCATATTATCGTATGACGTTCACGTGTCATTTCTTCGGACGATGGAAATTCATTGGAAAACCCAACAAAGCCACTCAATTTCCGTAGTTTTAAAATAAATTTGTTTTATTTCTTCACTTAAATAACAAACGGTAGCCATAAAAGAGTTTTAGACACTTTAAATACGTTTAGGATTAACTTTTACGATGATATGTTTCGTGACAAGTGTTTTAAAATCCTTGATACTTGCATTAACAAAGTGAATACTTGACGAGGCTTGAGTTTTATGTAGATATATAAGAGATATACAAGAGCACATAAATTTATGTTTTGTGATTCATCAATACTATTAATAATAATTTAAAATTTCATTAGATTACAAATAATTATACATACATATATGCAAATAAACAAGCATTATACACCTTTATATATATGATCTATTATTAAATACCATTAACAATCAACTTTTCTTTTTAGCCTTAACTAGGTTAATACTAAAGTCAAGTAATTCGATTGGTTTCTGTGTCCACTGTTCGAAGTAGGATTGTTTTGCCGTCATCCAAGCTGCCTGGTAACTCGTAGCTAGATTCTTAAAGTGGGAGTACGTCATCTGCTCCAGTTCGTCATCCACTAAACTAAACTTAGCCAAAAGCGCAGAGTTGCTTTTCAGAAGGTTAATGAATGTTTGAAGTAGACAAAACTTCGATATTTTTAAGGCTGCCTGTGGTGTATGCAACTTCTTACTAGTAACTCCCTGGCGCTTGCCATTAACACAGATTTCCAGCGGCCTTAAAAGAAGAAAGTGGTTATTTGTATTGTGATTTATTAATATTATGCTTTACATACTTTAGTTCGTCTTCAATGTCGCACCAAACAATTCCATTTGGCGATGGCTGGCGTTCAGCATCCTGTTTGAAATCGAATTTTGCCGTACAAAAACGAATTTGAAGATGCACCGAATGAAATCTCTGGGATTTTAGAGTCTTTCCTTGCCAACGCTTGTATATAGCGCGTTCCATGGAGGTGCAGTTGCTGTCGCAACAGAAGTTAAACGTCTGCATATAAATAGGCTGCTCCAGAAGAGCGTCGAGGAGAGCTCCTTGAACGCCTAGAAGCTGCCACTTTGAAAGCTTATCACTGCAGCTCATTGAAAGTGTGCGATCACCCCGGCCTGGCTTGAATCGCACCGCACCCACAGTCTGCTGCATTGGATCTGAATTTGTTACTCCAACTAGTTTAGCACCTGTATAAACCGTTTCTTTATCAGCGGACAACATATTTCCATAATCCAAATCCATAATATTCTCCAATTTTTGTCTCTTTTTAGGTACTTCTACCGCCAAATCTGCCGATCCCAGCTGCTCACTTCCGTCATCGTTTTCCACAATACAAGCATCGCCACATGGCGTTTGTGTGCTGAAAAAGTGGAAGCTAATATTTTCTCTTAAAGCATACAACTGTTCCTCTGCTTTCCATACAAATGGATTCTTAGAGCTCCCAATTTCACCTGTAGCAAGCTGCAGTTGGCGATAAATATAACGCAGCAATGCTCTCCGTGCCAGTACTTCAGCATGTGAGTCATTCAGTATTAGCCCCTGGCCACATAGTTTCGACTGTCCAATACATTTCGTGCCGGTTCCAAGTGCAACGACTGTGCTGCAATAGTTTGCCTGATCGTGCATCACAACACCTGACAACACCGTCCATTCACTAGGGGTCGGTTTACCTGTTTTCGATAAGGACTGGAATTTCTTCAAGCACAATTCGGCAATTGTGTTTACCGAAGGAGCTCCAGAAGAATTTTTCATTGCACAGCTGACAATTAGCACAGTCTACCAGAAATGATAGAGTACAATAATTTTTTTGTAATCTCTTGCGGTTTATATTTGTCTCAATTATTATGATTATGTCCCACGATGACAGGACTGCTTGGCCAATCACTGATGATTATAAAGCCATCAATTTGCTTTATTGAGCCATGATAATGTTACACAAGCTTAGAAAATAACTAACAAGCTGTTAACAAGAATGATAGCATACAAGTTTGCGCAATGCTCATTTGCGCTATTCGATGTCGAACAAGCGTGAAATTAGCAACGATTTTTAGGGTGGTTTATTGTGGATGCTGCTTTCAAAGCAAACATATTTTTCATATTCAAAAAATCGGCTAGATTCAAGCTCAGCCCGGTATAGGCGATTTTTTTGTTGTTGTTGTCGTTGTGGCTCCCAACAACAAGAAGTCCCGGCCCCCGCCCCGCCCTCATTTAGGAAATATGAGCAGTTAAAATTTGAAAATTTGATGCCCCATATCTCCGTAATCCCGGTACATATCGGAACGATATATACATCGTTTAAAAGGTAATTTTAATATCTATAATAGGTATTTAGAAACATTTTATCGGAAACTTTTACTTTTCGCGTAAAACAAGTTTAAAGTTTTTCCTACCTTTTTTTTAAGGTTTATTATTTTTTTGAAAATGAAGTTGTTCAGAATGTTTAAAGTTTTTCCTACCTTTTTTTTGAGGTTTATTATTTTTTTGAAAATGAAGTTGTTCAGAATGTTATATGAAGAAAATATAGTTAATAACGCGTATCTACGTATTTTTTTAACGAAATCGGTGCAGTACTTTCGGGGGAAACGATCACTAAACCGGCGTCGTGGCTCCCTTTTTGAATCTGTAATCGTAAATTTTTGTTTTGCTTTTGTTGTTGAAGTGAACAATTTTTATGAAAAACAAATCACGCGAGTCTCCCGACTGTCGAGTTGTCATTTGTCAAAATTGCTTTGAAATTGGACGGAGCTTTGGATGATATATTTGGGGCTCCCCTGACACAAAATTTAGAATATCTCCTAATCCATGGTGGCTAGAGCCATAATTTTTTCACTTAAATTTATAGAAATATATTGTCTTTAAAATTATATGGGCGGCAATGCTGCAGAAAATGTTTAAGTAGCTAGCAACGACTTCACAAAGGCGTCTAATCCTGTAAGGACACTTTGTAGTATATCTCGGGAACGGCGGTCGCTACCGAATTGATATAAAGTGCAAAAAATTCAAAAAAAAGCGCTCTTTAAAGTCTAGTAGATGCCAATACTGTAGAAAATGTATAAATACATTCCACAAAGTCATTTTCTTGTTTGCTATGTATTTTTAATAATTTTGCTCCTAGAATCTTTGTATCGATCGGAGCTGATAGAGCATAATTTTGCCTTTAAAATGGTACAACTTTTTATAGACTGCACTCATTAGTTTAATTTTAGTGATTTTTTTAATATAAAAAATATTTTTGCTTTGAAAGCAGCATCCACAAAAAACCACCCTAAAAATCGTTGCTAATATCACGCTCGTCGATGTCGAAACTTTTTGACAACCGTATTCGCCTGTACTTGACGTAACATTCGTTTATTTCTTCTGTTGTGTAAACAAGTGAAAACTAATTTATGTGTTTATACACGAAATACGAAAATACTGAAAGCAAAATTCATTGCAAAGTGAAGAACTGTAAAAGTTCTAATTATGGGAACGTTGCTTCTATTATTTTTTCCGATTTCCTTCAGACAATGCGATAATATGGAAGTGAAAAAATTATTGCCGTCGACTAGAGGATTTTAAGCCCATAAATGCATATATTCAACTTTATATATCCTCCGATTGCAACTAGACATTTTTTTTATTTGAGTCGTCTGCATTAACACATCTTTCAATGTAAAAATTCATTTTTATTTTAATTTATAAACAATTCCAGCAATAAAAACTATCGTGACGTTGCACACAGTTGTCATAATTTTAGACATCAAATAACGCAGCTGCGCAATGCGTAATCTTGTATTCTATCATTCTCGAGTAGAATGTGAGCTGAGAAATAAGTATTAGTTAAACAAGAAGTGTTGGTGAGGTGAAGTACTTTGTGCGGCAAACAAATTTGATATGATTTCGATGTCAATCTGAATCGTTTCAAAATATTAATCAAACTGGAAAAAGTAATTGAAAGTATTTGCAGGAAAAATTAACAGCAGTAGCTACACAGTGTGTCGTTAAAAAGCGTACTGCTGATGTGAATAAGAAAGCACTGAGAAACGAATAATAAACAAATAGGACACGGAATATTTTGGTATAACCGGTAATAAATATGCGATGAAGATAAACACGTATGTAAATGTAAATCATATGCGTCATCAAAGCTGTTTGAGGAAACAACAAAACGAGGAAAGTGTCCTGTGAAAGTGCAACGACCTTGAAATTGCTCCAGACTGTAGTGTTTAATAACAATTGTTTATTGTTATAAATCAAGTGACAAATCAAGAAAAAAACTAGAAAAGAGTGAATTTATAATCAGCATTTTGTCCTCAAGCTTGTGAAAATGTCTCAAGGCGCAACACTTGACGAGGGTGGTAAGTACGAATATTCTTCCGAAAAAAGCAGAAAAAGGTTTGTGACAATAAGAAATTTGTACATGTATTTATTTGCTAGAAAAAGAAACGCAGAACAGTCCCAAGGTTGATGAACGTGCCTTTTTGGCCTTTTTGAAGTTCATCACTTTTCTTAGATGAATTAATAAATGAGCTTCCAAGGGATAACAACTTTTCTGCCGACGATTGTTGGTTAAACTCTGTGATTATTGTGAATTTAAATTGGAATTAAATTGCAGCAATTACACTTGAACTAGTTTAGCGTTAACTTTGAATGTGTTGTTCCAGTTTTCAAGAACTGCGTTGCTATTATTAGCAGCGTTGCAACAAAAACATTCAGAACGAACGCGAGGCAAAGATTGCTAAAAGTCTGAAGGAAGCAGAAACCTTGTAAATTTTTTACCTTGAAAGCGTTGCTAAAATATAATCGAAGAAATTACGACGGCTTTTGTTAAATATTACATAAAAATAAATACTCTACGTAATCTTATAATTACTAAACACATAATTGACGCAGCTAAACTATGAATTTACCTATCATTAAATTCATTTCCCTTTTTTCTTGGAGCAATTAAAGAAGCCATAAAAACCCACATGTCAATTAAAAAGCAAAACTGTTCTGTGAATAGTAATCAGTTCATCGCAATTATTAGTGAATGTTTTGGTTATTTTATATGTACTCATATAATTTTTAACGCTCAACTTTAATTGAAAGCGGAAAACTTGTTTTATTCGTTACATAATCTGAAACCACAGAAACCAGTTAAATTTAGCTTCGATTAAATCAAGTTTGAAATTGCGAACATTGTTTTTCCATTTCTCGCTTTTTCCGATTTCTCAAAGGAATTGCCAGCCTTTTCGAAGCGAATTTCTTGTATTGTTTTTGATGTTGCGTTGTTGTTGCGGAGCGCGACGGAGGAGGCTTGAAATGAACCTCGCAACATAGTTTCGAATAAAGCTTTTGCGTGTAACATTCGACGTTACAATTTCCTTTTAATTGTATTCTTTACCCTGTGCTGTAATGGCGAAAGAGGAGGTCCGCTTAATGAGGTCACAAAAACGCCTTCGAAATATTCTTCGCTGCTTGTTTAGTGGTTAAAAGCGATTAAGTTGAAACTTGAGAAAACGTGTGTTTTTTCCATTACCGAAAGTTAACTGAACCGCAGAAATATACAAACGGAAATTGCTTTTTGCTTTCGTAACGTGTGAGTATGAAAACATTTGCTTGGCCAGCTGCCAATCATTACTTTCGGCATTCAATTGATTTATGTAGTGTGAAAAATTTATTCATAAAACTGCAGACAATCGCCCAAAAAGATTCTCTGGAGATAAACAATGTAAACAAGTTTTAAATTCTTATACTTTACATTTAACATTTGAATGAACGTTGCCAAAAATCTTATTAGAATCAGTGTTGAATAACAATGGAAAAATTTCTTTAAATTCCTTTTAAAATTCCTTTTAAATGCAACACCAAAAGTACTACGCAGCACGTAGTTCGCTGTTTAATTGAATTAATATTTGAAGCATTTAAATGCGACTGTAAATTTTGTCTACAAGAATAAAAAGCACTAAATGTTAAAATAGAGCAACAAAATTTATTCATGGCGCTAAAGTATCAATGAAATCCCCAAATGGCAACAAATGGTTTCCACTTTCTAATTGGACGCAATCTCTAACGAACTCTACACTCGCTTCATTGTGAAACGCATTTCAAATCAAGCTGCAATAAAGTTTTATTATTATTTTCTTTGTTTGCGTTAAAATGGAAACTGTAATGAAGTTGTTGGCATTTTTAAACTTCATTCCGTGATCTTTACACAAGTAAATGTTTTATTTATTTAATAATTTAGTTAGTAATTTACTCTACAAACAGTCCTAGCAGCGAGGACCATCGACTGTTAACCAGAGACGATGAGACCCCTGACTCTCTGTCGTCTCTGCTGTTAACGAAGACAAAGAGTCAAATTAGTAAGAGATGAGAGATAGAAGAGAGCAAATAAATTTTTATTAACTCAGTTAAAATGTTAAAATTGAATGTTGAATTGTTGTCGTTGTGATTCTGTTATCAACAGAATCATATTCTGTTATTATTAACCTTCATTTAAGCTCTTTCGTATTTATTGAAGTTTCTTCTCATCGTTCTCATTAAACAGTTGAAAGACAATTTGCGAAGGGTTGCGTTATTCCCACCTTTACAAAGAGAGGTTTTTGTGCAGTTGTTGTTTTGTTGTCCTTTTCAGTCACTTGAATGCGACTATTAAACGAAAGTGGAGCAATCGTGAAGCCAAAGTACGACCTCGAGTGACGCAATTAAAGTATTAAATTGTTGACGAATGAAATCCGAAACAAAAACGAATAAAAGCCGAATATTGAAATTATTATAAGCATCGGAATAAAGTTATTTTAGATTAAATTATATAATATAGTGTCAACAGCTTGTGTAAAGATTATTAAAAACGTGTAATCTGGGCCTTAATGGAAATTCTCAAATATAACAGAAATGATTGATTTTTAATGATTGATTGAGTGAAAAATTAATTGAAAACAATTTATGAAATATGAATGTGACATTTTGCAATTAGAAAAAAGCCTTTACTTATCTTGGAGTAGTTTCTATAATTTTTATTAGTTGTTTAAAGCGAGTTTTCTCTGTATTCGCTTTGAAAATATTTACTTTATCCACATTTCCAAATAGCGCATTATTCCAACAACATCCACACTTTTGAATTCATTTAAATTCATAGCAATAATAATAATAAAAAGAAATAAACTTATATTTAAAATAAAAATCGTCAATTAATTGGAGCATCTGTGGATGGAAAAATTTTGATGATTCTATGACATCAATCATCATAAATAACGAATAATTGATTCGTAAACAACGGATTCAATCCTCGTTTCTTTATCAACACTTCCAAATGAAAATGTATCAATTTAAATCAATTAATTAAATATTAATAAAGATATATATAAAAGAATATTAATGTGTTATTAATTGAAGAACTATTAAAGTGCAAGTAAGAATAAAACTGAAATCTTTCGTTATATACTTAATATTAAACAAAAAAATCACCATCGTTTTTCTTTATAAATCAAATGATTAACAAAATGCAAATAATCGTCGATTAATTAGCAGCACAAAACCAACAAAAAAATAATAAAATTTGAAGCACAACTGCAACAAACATAATATTAAATATTCCAAATAAATATCATCAACACACTCGCATCCGTTATTATTTCATTTATGCATAAAGAATATTTAAACAATGGCGCAATTTTCAATGTTAAATGTTTGGATGTCTGCCAGAATTGTTCTTTATCTCTTATTTAAATGATAAAATGTCAAAATCACTTCGTTAACATTGCGTAACTTTTTAGCGAAGAATATTTATTTTTAATTGTTGGATAGAGAATTTTTTTTAAAGAAAACTTTTATTATCTGAAGATGTGTGTTTCAATAAAGTTAAAAATTACTATTAAAATCCTGCTGTGAAATTAGTGCCACGGATTTAAATCATTGGATGCTTTAAATTAGTAGTTTGAGTGAAATTTTATATTGTTTTTGTATAACAAAAGATATATAATCTTTTAAATTTAAACCTGAAATTAAAATGTATCAAAAATTTAAATTAATCATGAGTTTTTCTTTTCTTTTTCCGTCAGCAGCACAGAAAATCGTGTTAATAATTGTTAAAAGTGTTTTTAAAATATCAACGAAAATAGAACCAAGCAACATAATATTTGCTTAATATTTATAATACAGTTAATAAAAGATCTGATGAAATTTGTTAAGCTTTCGTGTGAAGTTTCCACAAAGTAACCAAATAAAGCACATGTGATGTATGTTAATTGAATTATCTTATATCAGTATTGCTTCAAAATAATTGTTTCTAAATTAATACACGTTAATAGAAAATTTATCACAATATTTTATTTTAATTCCTTAAAACTTTATTTATTTGGATTCGGTTTTTACTTCTTAGCATTAAAATATAAATAACAATTTTTAATATGTTAAATTTAAGTGCTAAATTAAGTTTATAAATGAACGGATTCGTCACTAATTTAAACTGTAAAAGTTTTGCGATAGTTTCTCGATTTACTTCGTTTTCATTCATGCATTTCGCTCTCATTTTTTGTATATGTCCGTTCTTTAATATGCATATATTTTAGTATATCATCGTCAGGTTTTATTTTTCACAGCAGCATTGTCACAATCGCGCTTTAATTTAATTTAAATCCATTTGCTTTGAATTCATTTCAATTGCACTTCACTTGTGCAGAAGCACACCAAAAGTATGCAACGAAGTTTTTTTTTGATGAGAGATTTGTGACCTATCAAACATTGCATACATTTGAGCATGTTTTTATAAAGTTGCTTAATAAGTTTATGCTTCTATTTAAATGATGGTCGTCCATCATTTAATTGAAACATTCCTAAAAACTTTTTTTCATGACCTTCGAAAATAAAAGTCAACTTTTAACTTTTAAAATAAAAGTTAAAGGCCCTGGTATAAACAAATTATATTATTAACTAATTCGAAAGGGAAAGCAACTAAACGAAATTCGAATATTTATGGTAACATTTTAAATAGTTTGTATTTATTAATTAATAAGTGTTATTCTTTACGTAATACTGTTATTTTTCCTGTGTAGTAAAAAACTAAAGCAAAATAGAACCAGAAACAAGAGCGTCATCAGTTTCATGGCCTCATTCAATCACTCTAGAAAACTATTCTGTGGTTCTGTTACACAAACACACACACACACGCACACACTTTGTAAATGATATCGCTTTCCTGTCTGAACCATCAGCATTGACAATGAATATCGATGCGCTCGCATGTATAAATTTGTGTGTGTGTAGATTTCAACGAGCAGCGAAGCTCTTGCTATTGTATGTACATGAAAACATACAAATAAACGAGTAGCGTAGCTGTAAACAGCAGCTGTTTATCTACATGCAATGTTGTTGTTTACACTTGTTGATGCTGCTGTTCGTGTTCACGTTGTGTTGCTCCTCTTCCACTTCTTGTTGTTGTTGTTATCGACTTGTGCCATTGATTTGTGCGTAAATACAACGTGATTCACCTCTAAAGAGATTTTCTACTTACGTTGCGTTGGTTGGGATGTGCAACAAAGTTTAAATGGAGGTTTATTCAATCACTCAAGTGTGATAAAAGGTTAAACGCAGCCATTAAATGAAGGAGAAGAAGAATTCAGTGATGCAATAACTGAACTTTGTTAGGAGAATAAAAAGTCAAGGACACATTATTATGAAGTGATGCTTACGTATATCTTTCTCCCTCTTTTTCTTTCGTTATTCTCCATAGATCATCACGTTCATTTTGACACTGCCAACCTGAAGGACGGCTTCGAATCGGACAGCTCGGTGACATATCAACGTTCGGGCGACACGATTGTCGTCAGCTTGGGTTTCCTGCAAATCAATCACCGATACGTCATCGACCTGAAGCTGCCCGCGACTCTCTTCGGCGCCATGGACAGCACACAGAGGAACCAATTCGTACCCGATGTGACGAGCGTGCCGAATCTGCACTGCCGCATCACCGAGTTCTCCGGCCTGAAGCACGACGCTCACGACTTCTACGAGATGAAGATCGAGTTCTTCGCCTACAAGGAGAAGCTGCTGCGCGAGATGCTCAACATCGTCAACTCCAACAACGCCGAGCAAGTGGTGCGCCTGATGCTGGCTGCTCGGGTGCTGGGCAAGGGCAAAGGCACGCCCATGCTTCGCAATGGCATCCATTGCATTGGCTCCGAGAGGGACGAGGAATCCGAAGCGTCCGATTTCAGCGGCTTCGGCAAAGGCACTTAAAAATGGGCTGCTTATTAATTGGATATATGTAAATTAAATTAAATTAAATTATATTGTATTATTTTTGAAATGCGAACGAAACAATTATTGAACGTAGTTTTCGCTCTGTTAACGTTCAACGTTCTGTGTATTTTCCTAGAGGAACGAAACAAATCGTATTTGCGAGGTGACTTTTTCAAAAGGAACGAAACGAAGTGAAGACTAACACGAACGGGTTTTTTGTCTACGTTTGGAAATTAGAAATGAGGCAATCATAAATAAAAGTAATAATAGACAAGAAAAACTACTTTAAATATATTTATAAAAATGTTTAGTATTTAATAAAATTATAGTTTTTAATTTTACTCTAATAATAAATTAAATTAATTAATTAATTACAAATTCAAAACAAAGACTATTAATTAAATATTTGTTTTATTTATTCTGCACGGTGTTTTAATTGGCACTCAAACAACATTGAAAACAATTTACGTAAACACCCAAATTGCGTGACAAGTCAAATGACGTAACAACTCAAATTGCGTTACTATTTAAATTACGTGACATCCTAAATTGCGTGTCAAATGACTTCTTCCAACATGGACCATTTTTCAAGTAAAGTAATTAAAGTGTAGAATTTATAAAAATATGAATGTATATGTAAATTAATTACAAAATTTTTCCTTGCAATTAAATGTATGAATGTATTTAATTTGCAATATAATTAAAAAACCTCAATGCATGTCGATTAATTATTAAGTTAATAATATTTACGTAACGAATGTAAATCTATAGAACAGAACAAAAACTTTAAATGGAAATTCTAAAAGCTTGAGACTACAACTGATCAATCAAAAAATCTCTATGATATTATCCAGCACATTTTGCACGGACCAACTGCAATATTTAATTATATTCAATTAAAATTATACATAAACTTATATACACTAAAATCCTTATGCAAAAATTTCCGGTGACGGAATTTAAAATCTTTTTTAAAATTTAAGAAACACTAAAAATATATCGTGTAATAAAATTGAACTCTTAATGGAAGGTCAATTATTAAAATAAACGTGTATCATTCAAAAGACACCCTCAGCAAATAAGAATTCTAAAAAAGCACCAGCTTTCAATTCTAAACGTTCTTTAATCTGTTATGAGAGAGAATAAATCAAGGGAAAAATTAATTACAAATTCTACCTTTCAATTTACGAATTTAATAATTGTGCTTCATCTAAACAAAGTAAAATTAATTAATATAAAATTAATCAACTGTAAACGTTAAAAATATTATTAGATAGCATTGATAAAATAAGACATTTTTTGTTCACTAATTATTGATGTAAAGTATTAATATTAATAAATAAAAGTCTGCTAAACAAAATCGCTTCTTTTCATTAAACTAAAATGCTTTATAATATCTACTGAAGTTTTTATTGTTTAAATACGTTTTTATTTAACATAATTAAAAATGTTGTTATAACGCAATATTTTATATTGGCAGCACTATAAAACTGCTCGTTGAACTCCGTCGAAAGGCAACACTGACGAGTAACAAAAGAATCACTCGTTTGTCTAGAGAAGAGACAAAACCGGAAGTTTCGACAATATAACAATTTATTAATTTGTCTTTCTTTACGTTTATTTATAATATACGCTGTAAACCACATAAAATACCCACATTCTTCGAATTTATATTGAAAATTTCCTTGTAATAAAACGTCGAAATAATGCAACAGTTTCTTCAATCCAAATTCGAACAATTCTCTTTACGATTTATTTCTACGTATTTTACAAAGTATTGCATTCATCTTTAAAGCATTCATTTAAATTTAATATATGTTTAACATTTTCCTCAATAATAATCAACTTAAAATTAATATGGTCTTTTTATAGAGTTTCTAAATTTTTCACAAAATCAAATTTTGACTAATATTAAATTAATTTCGAAACAAATTTATACAAATTTATAAAAAAATTACTTTAATAACAATAAATTCTAAACTTAAAATTAAATAGAAGAAAAAAAATTCACTTTAAACATATTTTCAACTTTTGAGCAATAAGACTTCTTCGACTTTTGTATAAATTCAAAAATATATCAAAACAATTTATGTACAGAAATAAAAAAAATATTGTGTAGCTTTCGATGTTTTTTCATGGTAGTAACGAGGTTCTTGTGGTTCTTCACGTTCTTATCCATTCTTTCACATTTTTCGTCTAGTGATCGAGAATGCGCATGTTACCAGAGACGATTTTATTTTCTAGTATGGCACCCGCTGGTATATCAATGCGATCGCCATGATTGGCAATAATAATCACGGTTCCCTGTAGAAATCAAAATATGAAAAATGTGAATCAATCGTTTCTCATCTTATTCCTTACTCTCAACGAGACGCTACGGCCGAAAGTAACATCGCCGGACACGGTGAGGTGGTCCAGTTCGATGATGTCGGGTATGTTGGCGAATCGTCCCAAGAATTCCTTCACTTTGGAGAAGTGGTTCTCGCCCAGCTTGACGAGCGGCGTGGTGGGGAACATGCGCTGTGGCGACATCACCAGGCTGCCATTCTTCAGATTGTACAAATTCGACATGACCAACAACAGATCAGATGTTTTCTTTACAGGCAAGAAGCGTGAACGCGGAACGTTAATGCCAATGGAGCCGTCGAAGCACTTCATGGCCGCACCGACCGCAGTCTCCAGCTGAATGACACGAATTCCGTTTTCCAGCGTTTTATTGTTGACAATGATTTCCATGTTCAATGTACGTTCACGAAGAACACGATCAATAGCTGCAATAATTAAATTAAGTGAGTAAAAAAGAGCTTTATAAGAATTATAATAAAAAAAAGTTGTATTAATTTCAGACAGAAATGTTCAAAATATAACAAAAAAAACAAGTTCCAAAGTTGAAGCATACCATCGAGTTTGGCCCAAATATTATTTGTATTAAAGAATTTAAATGTTTTCACCGACTTGAAGTCGTCTACGTGCTCCGTGGGCACCTGAGCAATTTCCAACAAGCGCAGCTTATTTTCGAATTGAATTAAAGTGCCACCCTACGAATTGAAACGAAAAATCCATTGTTAAAATAAAATAAATACTTGAATTAAGCAATGTGCATGTACCTTAACGTCTGCCCGCGTTTTATCCGTTACTTCCATGACGAACTCCACTGGATTTGCTGGACGATCTTCACCGAGCAGCTTATTCAATATACTCAAGTCGACCGTAGCTCCCAAGTTGTCAATGTTGGAAAGGAAGCAGTATTCCCGGCCTTCATCGATGAACTTCTTCAACAAACCCGAATTGCGGAAGGTGTCGTAGAAGTCGCCATGTCCAGGCGGGTACCAACTGTTAAGGGACGAATAGCATCGCATAATATGTGAATATATAATGTATTAAATAAAAAAATATAAACCAACCTTTCGATATCTTTGTCCACATCAAAGTCTTTGGCGACTGGCAAGAAAGACTCGCGGCTGATTCGCGGAAAACAGCTTTGATTGAACGTATGAATCTGGACACGGAAGCCGGTGTATTTGCGGATGATTTTCTCGGTATCGTCGTCGGTGTTGAACGAGTTCATGAGCACAAGGGGGACGTTAGCATCGTAGGTTTTGTTCAAGTGCTACAAAGGTAAATGAAAATTAGAAAACTGTTATCGAAAACCTACTGAAAATAGCGTCCACCACTTACCTCAATCTGCTGTACGGTCAAGTCTAGGAAAGTGAGATCCGAACGAACTGGGATAACGCTTTTTGGTCCATGGCAACCCATAGAAGTACCCAAGCCACCGTTCAGCTTAATGACCACCAACTTGTCCAACATTGAGCGTATCTAAGAGAACAACGAACGAATTAAAGATTTCAATTATTATTTTGTGTGGTAAAAAGGAAAACATAATTGAAAGCAGCGAAAATATGAAAATATTTGCCCATTTATGACTGTTTTAAATGTTATTAACGAGGTTATCGATTATAAAACTAGCAAAATGTCTACAAATTCAAACGTTTAATGCAGTCAAGTGAAGTTTCATCGCTGTAGAAGAAGCGAACAAATAAAAAGCCGATTGAAATTATAAATAAAACGTTAAAAGGTTTAAAATTGCGCTGTTTGATTGGTAAATATTGCATATTTTACCTCATCCTTATATAAAGTCCATTAAATTGTATAAATAGTGATCAAAAAAGCATAAAAAAATCATTAATAAAGAAAATATGTTGCTTTTCTATTTAATCATATTTAATGCGGCAAAAAAGAAGACATTTTTCCATAACTTATTTGCTAATTCATTTGCGAAATAATTGCTTTAATATTTGCTTTTTTTAATGTGCTAAAATATTTAAAATTTGTCTTTTTTTAAGGCTTAAAAGAAGCAACCAACCTGTTCACTTTGAGGCGACTTCAATGATGTGTAATCCATGACAGCATCTTCTCTCAGTCGTTGGATTTTACTCCAGTCAATTGAGGGTCCCTCTGCGCCAAGAGATTCATAATATCAATCATAGAGAATCGCATTTAAACATAAAAAAAAAACTGCCTACCTTCTTGTAGGAAACGTCCAAACAAGTCAGAAAATCTACTCATCTCCTGCTGCAGCTCGGGTCGTTTCTCTGCGCAGGCAGTTTGCAGCAAACGATCCAAATCATTCTCCAGGAGCCGCAGGGCGTCACGTTTTGTCACCTCGTGAAATTCTTTAGAGTCGGACGGCGCCCTTTGATGACCCTTAACCTGCAACACGAAACATCATTAACAAAAAAATATGAAATGAAATTAAGCAAAGTCTGCTGCGTAATTAAGTACAATGATTTTAGCAATTTCAACATGGTTCAAGATGGTTGCGTCTTCGTGCGCAGACGATTAAATTGTGTAGCAAAGCACAGAGCAATGAATTCACTCAAGTGACACCATCAACGCATCACGAAACTTGGCGGCATCATTTCATAATTTCACCTGTTACATCGCCGATGAGTTTAAGAGCCTTTTTTAGTGTTGCTGTAACCGTTTATTAACGCGTACGTGAAAATCGTTTCGTCTGCTCTGCTTGAAAATGAGATTCTTGAATATATTTCGATTACAATTCTTAGCTGCTTTAATTTTTTTAAATAATTACTCCAACGTTGGGGCGAAAAACGTCCATAAACGCTCCGTAATGGATAATTTTAATGATGGCCTCAAGTTTGCCGGTCAAATGTTTGGTAATCGTTTTCGCAAATCACAATTTATCGTAGTTCCGTGTTCTATTCTTCCTTTATTTTCGATTTGCTTTGTTTATTAGGAATTAACACAGCTGCAGATGTGGCTAATTTGGTGGCAAAAGCCTTTTCAGCAACACCAAAGCACCAGAAAACAGCAGAATCACCTGAACCAGTTGCATCGACTTCGAAGGAATCGAATGAGAAAAGTGATGAGCAACAATGGAACGATGCAACTGAAACGCGGCTGCCAGATCGGAGTACAGCTCATTTCCTGTCTGGCATTTTGAAAATGATCGGCTTCGATGCTCGCAAGTTGGGTGCTTTGGCAATAAATGCATTAATTTTGGTGGCTCAAGCGGTTCGTAGGAAGAATAACAATCAAAGTGATAATTTATGGAACTCTTTTTTACTTCTGCAGATTGGCAACACATTGATGACGACTAAAAGCAAACGTAGGAGGAGCGGAGATGGCGACCACTCTTCAAGCTCAGACGAAGCCGAAAACGCTGATGACGATGATTCACGTAAGCTGCGACGCGTTGCGACTGAGGGAAATCCAATCGATTGGTTCTTAGAGAATCGAAGCAGTGAGATGCGCGCGCTGCTTGGCGACATAACCGACGAAAAACTCTCAGTTAAATTGACCAACATGATTGAGAAATTGGAGACGAAACGTGGCGACGGCGATTGCATTAAAATGCTGATGTGCAAAAGTGCGCCATTTATTAAAGGTATGCAAAAGTCGTTGGCGAAACGATTGGCAAATGGAACCGTCAGCGGCGAAAGCGATGCTCAAAGCGACGGAGAGGAGTTTTTTATGAATACCAAAGGATTTTTCATACATCTGCCAACCATAAAAGAGTTTCGAGAACATGGAGCCGAGTGCGAAGAACATTATGCAAAAAATTGTAATACTACCATTTTTTAAGGCATGGAAATTGCATTTCATTCAATATAAGAATAAATCAAGTATCGTATTTACTAAAAACCGGACTAATGATGGAGTTCTACGCGTCATTTTTAGCTTCTTAGACGACGCAGAGTCACGCTTTTATATTCGCAGAGACACGTCGATTGAGACGACGCCGTAATAGCTATCGTCTTGTTTACAGCATTTTAGACGTCGGGCATCGTCTACTAGAATACGTTCACGTTCTAGTTGTACAGTTCGCAATAAAAGAACAACGACAACATTCTTAGAATCTCCATCTTTCACAAACGTGACTTTCACATGACGACGGCGTCACTTCTCGACGTGACTCTTAGAATCCCAGCACAAAACTAAATTAAACTAGATGTACACTAGATTAATATAAATGCAATTTCAATATTATTTTAACATTTAACATTAAGCATTTTTTAAATGTTTCGTAACTTATTTTTTACATGAAATTTGTTATATCATCCACTAGTTTTTTATTAATTGTAAATAAATTTAAATAGTGCTTGCTTATTCTGTTTCTTTTCTTTCATATGAATAAATCGTTATCAATTCATTTTTAAACGTTGACAATCAATAAAGCGCACTTATATTGTTATCAAAAGCAACGTTGAACTCGAGACGAATGATTTAGTTGTTGGTGGAGCGAATTCGTTAAATCTTATCAATTTCATTGCATTTATTTTAGAAAGAAGTAACTATATAGACTAATAAGCAAAATCATCATCATTGTTATTATTATTATCCGATTATTATTGTTACTAGTGAGTATTATTAATAAAAAAATATCATTTTTAGAATAGAGTGGAAGCGGGAGGTTATTATCAGTCATGCAAAGACCTTGACAAGAATTATGCCACATTGTTGTGAAAGTTTATAAAAAGTTCACACAAACTTAGGAAAAAACAAGGCTTTGTTTGGACATTACCACGTTGTAAATCTCGTGCTAAAGCGCTCCAGTGCTCTCCAGCGAGTAATTAATACATTTATTCGAACAAAATGTTAACTCTTAACTCGCTTTTTAGGTTCCTTATAGGAACACAATTGAATTATGAGTAACGAACGCATTCGTTTAGCCGAACAGCGGTCACATCGATGAGGACAACCTTTACTGCAGCGATTTCGATCAACGAACGAAACGCTCATCGTAAGTGATGCTTCGTGTTCGTCATTCACATTTCGTAAGCAATTCACAATAGGAACGAAAATTGAATATTTATGTAAATAAGTATTGGAAGTATTAAAAAAATTAAATATACGGAAATGTAAATTGGATCAATTCACTACAATTCAAGATCTCTATTTAACCAAGCGCTGATTAAATTTCGTTATTATCTAAATTACTTTATTACACTACGATTGCACATTTACACACACACACACACAAACAACAACTTGCATCCTACACGCTCCTCCACACAAATAAAAGTTAAATGCGCATCTAAAAGTTAGTTGATAGCAACCACGTTCGCTTCTAAGCTGCTCGTAACCGATATATGTACGTCAATATAAGTGTTTAAACCACGTAACCTTGCTTACGCTAATCTATCGTAATAATTGTAACATAAAACAGCCGCAGCTGAAGAGATAAGATTCACAATAGCCACTATTGCTAAGGTTAATTGTTGAGCTATAAAATTAAGTTGTCTAGGATCAATTGCGCTTCATTTTTAATGTGTCACGGTAGTAAAAGTACTTTAATAATATATTATACATGCCTTAATGATGAAGCTTTTAATAGAAAACATGTAGTCGCATGTTTGACAAAAGTATATTTTGTTGTTTAGTCACAAGTTAATTGCAAGTTTTTTTTATTATGAAGCTTGACGAATTCCCGTTGCATAAAAACAAATTGCGTCCTAAATTCGATGTATTTAAGGCTTCGAAAGAGTACTGAATTTTTTATATTTACCAATTATATTAATAATTATTTAACAAAATATGCTAATCAAATATTAATATTAATTCATTTGTCTAATTTAAAATATTATTTACAATCTTTAAAAATTATTTGATTTATATTTAAATATTTACTTCATTATTTAATAAATGATGAATTAATGGTGAATCTTCTAATCTTTTACTATTTTTAGTTACCAAGGAATTTAATTTATTATAGAATTTAATTATTATTTCGTGTCGAAGTAACATTAAATATGTAATGTTGATTTCCACATTCCAATCATTAGTAATGCAAATAAAATTTATTACAACTGCATTTCGTACGTGTTGGCATGCATATTTATAAAGAAATATTTTAGCGGTTTAAAATAATTATGAAAAATACAAGCGACTTAAAAGTCCAAGTCGAATTTTATAAATAGCCAAATTTTATAATAAGAATTAATACAATTATAACTGAGTTAATATCGTTATTTGATCAGAATTTTGCCTGTTAAATGTTGCTGCAAAAAGAAACGGTTAAATCTAATTGGGAATATTCAAAACTAATAAGAAATAGATGACGTTAGTTTTGCGTTTGCCGTTTACGTTATTAAAAAAACAAACAAAAAGAATATCAAAATCGTAAAAAATTGTTGATAATAACAAAAGAAAAATAGATATTATATAAGCAGTTAAATAAATAAAGTTTTAATATTAAATTTAAATAACTTACACGATTTAGAAGTATATCAATTGGACGACTCATTTTTATGTTTTATTTTGGATACTTTTGAACACTTTGTTGAAAAAATAAATTAAAAATTTTAAGCACAATTCACCACATAAATTTTTAAGCAAAAATATCTCAATTGTTTTGTTGTTAAGTAATAAAATATTGAACTTTTATATTTAATATTATTTTAATAATTTTTATATTTCTGGAAAATTCTTTAAATTATAAAATAATCTAAACACCACAGAAATTGATTATTATATGTAAAAAAAAAAAAAATGATAATAACTAATTTCGCACTGAGGACAAACGAGAGAGAACGTTAAGTGCTGATGAATGGCCGTCGACTGGGACAGTCAATTGAAAATTCCATCCATTCAAGTAGAAGCAGCGCAGCGGCCGCCGCTGCTGTGCCGAGTGATAAGAAAATCACGCCGAGATGTACTACGGCAGTTATTTTAGATGCTTACAGCAAATAAAATAAAACAGTCACATCAACTGCCAATATAAAGCAGATATGAGCTTCATTGCGAATAATTAAACATACTTAAAGCTGCACGGAAAAGGAAAGTGAATAAAAATGACGTCTACATCGGAAAACAATTAACGACTTCGTGAATAATGAGCAGCGTAAAAATGAAGTTTCATTCAGAGCTTCATATTCAAAGCTTCTTTAGAAAAATAGTTGACTTTCAATGTTTTGTTTGCAAGAATAAATATGAAATTAATACATGGAGTGGAAAACAAATTATTTATACATTGTAAGTCGCTGCTAAGTTTCTTATTCCTTATCAATTGAAAACATATTTTTTTAGATTAGATTATAATACGCTTGTTCTAATTTTAAAAGTAATTAATAGCAAAACTGCTGATTTACCAACAAAGAAGCGGTACATTCTAATCAGAGCGGAAAGAGATAACTCATGTATTAAGAGATAGTAACAAAAACTCATTAAAAATAAGTCTTTATTTAAAGTTGAGTTATGTAGAAAGTTATTATTAATTTATTCCAATTAGAAACATATACTTGAAGTCAAATCTAATCAAAAGTGGTTTCCAATTGAAAAATATTGAAGTTACCTAATACAAAAACTATCTTATGTTATATCATTGACGATGACATGAATTCCCATTTTGATCTAATATTATTCATGAGAATATGAGCGCTGGTGTATGTATGCACATAATAACAAACATCGGATGTTGGAGTACCAATTTTGAATATTTGCGAGCAAGTGCAAGGTCGGCTGTAGGTCAGTTGAAGGTTATTTACTTCCACAAAATTATGCTTCGGTCACAAAATTTGCATTTGATTTCAATATAAGCACATCCAATTCATTACTGTCGACCTAATCAATTTCTTGCAATATCTATAGAAAATCTTATCAATAAACACTTTGCTTAACAATTCCAATCAGAATATACAGATTATTTTTAGTACTTTTAACCGCCACTCACCCTGCCATTGCCGGGAACGCTAAGCATTTTCCTTGTTTCCTTTTATAACTTTTTTAAGGCTGGTATTTCCTATATTTCGATTGTTCCACAGTTCTTAAAACACCAATAATTTTTTAACTTTGTGTTTTCTAGCGAAAAAGACAACTGAATGTTTTTGCAATCTCCTTGGCAGACCGCTTTAGCCTAATACATACTAATATTTTTTCGTATTAACATCAATCACTTAAACAACAGAGAAGTGAAAAAATGTAAGGTTAATTAAAAATAACCTGTTGGAAAAAAAAATAAACAAAATGGCAAAAACAGCTGTTGGAATACGGGAGTACCAACACTTGCATTTTGAATACAAAATACAGATTGTCAAATTTTTGCAGAAAATACACCATTTACACTCGCATAGATGGCGCTATACGATGGGTCGGTCGTAATTGTTTTGATTATTAATTATCTTAGCTATTTACAAACTATTCATTTTTTTTTTAATTGCTTTTATTCATTGCTTTTTATTAGAGGCATTTGATCCAATATATTAACTTTCGATAATATGGCGTTTTACCGATTTCCTCGCTTGGTGCGCCATCTAGCCGCAAAATTACACAGCTCATTGGAAAGAATGAATTTACTGTGTTGCACTAAAGGGCACATATACTGTTTTTTTGACCCCAAAAAAATTTTATTGCAATTTCCAAAATGGTCTCAATTTCGCGAAGTTAACCCGAAGTTCAAAATCTTCGCAGATTTCATGTGGGTGGCATGTCAAAAAACACGTTTTTTGGCAAAAATTTTCATAATTTTTTTGAGTTGTTTTGACGTCACAACTCCGCTTTATATGATGAGCATAAATTATATGAAAAGCAATGATGTGCTTAGTAAGCTTTATATAATTGTAAAAAAAAATTTTGTTGTCTTGGTGTTTTAGTAGTGTTTTAGAAATACGATAAATTTGTACACAAATAACACCAAATTCGTGCTCTGCGGCAGCCGAAGGATGATACTAGTACTATAGTACCATAGTATAGTACTATAGTAGCATACTAAACTAATTTCCAGGATTGCATTCCAATTATTGGAATTAATAATATGTAAAAAACAATACAAAACAAAGATTATAATTTTAAAGCATTATTAGAAATCATTAAAACAAAAGCGCTATAATAGCTTACATCTCGGTGTCCGTGTCACACAGTAATAGCAAATATCTCGATTTACGAGGAAGTAAAATAAAATTGTTGTGTTGAAAGTTATATCTATCGTGTACTTTTGTCGCCGTCGTATCTTTGTGGTAAAAAAAAACTTTAATTGAGCTGTAATTATTTTTTGCTTGTGTGAAATTGGGTTTGGTTAATTGCTTTCTGGAATTTTTTGGACCAATATTGTCCAAAACTAAATTTATTTTTATTCTACAAAAAAAACCAAATCAGCCAATATTGCAACTGAAACATTTGAAGTGTATCCAATTTTGATAAGTGAAAATAATGGGCATTTGTCAATTGTTTAATTTCAGTAAAATTTTTAGAGTTAGCTCATAATTTCCTACTCCCAGCGAGTTCCTACGTGCAGACGCCCGCCGCGCCTCTCGTTAGCTGCTGGAGTAAAATTTGCACGCGGAACCAAGTTCCTGCTACGTCGTGTGATTCAACTGAATGTGAAATTCTATTATACTGTTGTCGAGAACGAGTTTTATAATTTACTGAATTCAAAATTCGGTATATAGCAGCTTGAAACGATCTCTGAATAATAAACCTGGTAAGTTAGTTTTGTCGTTTCCATGCTATTTAATCAATTTCATTCTTCGTCTTCTGGTAAAAATCTTAGATTTGAGAAATTAATAGATTCGTTCTTATTGCTTATACAATTCATGGTTAAATTTTTCTTTTTATATGTAACTAAAAATTTAATTAATTTGGTTTTTTTTTGACATTATATGTACATATATGTTATAATACCACTGCTTAATAAGTATTTAAATATATATTCAAAGAATGTTATTACAATTTTTATTAAAAAAATATCTTCGATTGGATTAAATTCTTTGCAAAATATATCTTTGTATATATACTAAAAATACTAAATTGCAATAATATATTTATGAAATAATAGTAAACGTATCAACAAAGACAGTCTTCTCCATTTATTATAAAACTAATTAATTTTCCGACGTATTCCATCATCGGGTCATCGAACCGTTTGTGTTTTGCTATAAGTTGTAAGATCGAGGCATAGAAAACAACCACAAGAAGCTACCTGCATGGAAACCAAGAATATGTGTAATTTTATCCACATGTGGAATGCCAAAGTACATACGTACGTGCATACAAACATAATTGGGAACAGGGTTTTTCTTATTAGTTTGTTAGTTGGGTTTTTCTCTTGCTTCGTTGTAACCAACGTAATTATTACGAAGCAGGTTCATTATTAATCCCTAGAATTTTGTGCTTTCTGTTTCTGCTGTTGCTGGTTCCTATGATACGTTGTTTCACGTTACCGGTGAAAATAACAGGTTTCCTTCTAAACAATTTTACACAAACATACGTAAATTTTCAAGTTTTACCAAAACATTTGTCAGCATTTCTAAGAATTTAACTTAGTAACCAAAGTGTGAATCATCTTAACTGATGGTGTTTGCTTACGATCAAATATTTATGGCAATTTCTTTCGATTAATTGTCCAAGAAGAGATGTTAAATGAAGTTTACACAAGGTCACTCTAAACATCTTTTAAAGTGTTCTTGAAGCTCAAGCCACTTGGTTCCTTCTTTTTCAATAATATTTAGGAACAAAACGGAATATACTTCATTTCAATAATATCTAATATTTTCTAGATGTATTTCTAGTAGTATTTAAAAATTAGTTGTTAATTATACTAAGTTACAATATCAGCAACTGCTTCACCTCATGGATACATCGTAAATTAACACTGAAATCTCCTTGATAACAGTTTTATGAATATTAATGTAACCCAGTTAAGAAACCTTTATTTTAAATGCAACTATTTGAACACGGACATTTTTCCAACCAGACTTTTTAATCTAACAGAAACTGATTAGGAACTGTTTAAAGTTGTTGTTGTTGTAATAAATGCTATCACAACTTTCAGTAAAAGATAAGATACAAAAGCAAAGATTAGCGTGATTAAGAGAACAACTAATTACAACAAACACGGTATTTCTAATATTTCTGAACACTGGAAAAAGATAATATTTATTTGGTAATCATAAATAACATAACAACTCCATTCTTATCAGCAAAAATGAAAGTAATGATAAAAGCAACACAAAAACTAAGTAAAACGTGAAGACATCGCACGAAACGATGTCTTTATTTAAGTTTTAAGCAGTAAAATATATAAATGCTGTTATATATTAGTTTCTATATAATTGATAACGAAAGAATAAGGAAAAGTATTAAATAAATAAATAATAGGAAAGGAATTAAAGTTAATTGAATTGTGCGATAGTTTATGAAATTAGAACTCTTTGTTTTGTTTATTTTTAATGGGAACAGTCGATTAAATTCATCATAATTGCGGTCATATTTACATGAAACCCGAAATGTTTACAATTTGCATGTGTTCCTTTTCCAGTGGCCCATTGACGCTTTTAAAGAGTTCAAATTACACGAACACGTTTTTGTGGTTTATGTAGTTTCTTATTTCGTTTCATTTCACGCTTATTTCATTTGGTTTCCAAATCGTAAATAATTCAAAACCATAACTACAATTATAAACAATTATTCATTTGATAATAGAGATTTTTACTTCCATTATTCATTGTTTATCTTTAACTCATTCCATTGGGACGTATTCTGAGTAATTTTTGACCAATTCTTAGAACCATCATTCCACGTATTTCATGCTGAAGGTCGAACTTCATATCTCCACTATCAAACATTCCGCAAAACAGATGTTAATTCAGTCTCTGCTGTGTAAACCGATTCTGCGTTTAGAACTAAGCAGACAATTCTTAACTTTCGTTATAGTCAATGACTGTAATTGATTATTGTAATTGAACTATAAAACTTTGTAGCATAATTTAGTTCTTTTTTAATAGTACAAACAATTGTTTTGCAAAACTATAACGCGTTCAGCTTACTTTTTAATTAGTAATTAATTGTAAATGTATAAAAAATCATTTATTAGAATTTAGAATTTTTACTGGGAGTTCCTTTATTTGTTGGATTATAGTTTAATTTATTTATCCTGCATTTATGATTGTGTTTCTGCTGTTATGTTTATAGATTCCTCTGATATTTTAAGAAGACAATTTAATACGTGATTAAATATGTTTGTAGTATTTTATTATACATATTTAAGTTGAAAACGAATATTTTATTTTATCGACACATTTAAATTGCTAAACTATGTTAACAACCATCAATTAAATCTATTTGAATGCTCCTTTATTAACATTTCAATGTGCAACAAGAGTTCCTAACCTCTTCATAACCTTCTAATTTAGTTTTTATTTCCATTTTATTTGTTTATAAATTTATTTTATTGTATTATAATCAATCAAACAGTTTACATCATAGTTTTATACGTATATCAACATTTAAATATAAATAAATTAAATTACCCTATAAAATATACTTATTAACTGTCTAGTTTTACTAAAAAATCGAAAATGATATTCAAGTGCGTCAATTAGGTTTTTATAATAGCTTTCAAACGAATATTTACATGAGTAAATGGTTGATAGAAGAGCGTCGTCCGGATTGTTTATAGTAACCCATTGTTACATTAATAATTCGTTGCTAACTGTTCTTGTTCATTGACACAAATATCACAGGAAATTCCGCTCTTCTTTTAGTTATCTTTTTACCTAAATGTGTAATGTGCATAGCTAAAACAAAAGGCTTTTATTAGGAAATAGTTTCCTTTTATTCATCTGCTGCTTTCTTTTTAAGAACGCATAGTTTTGAAATATTGAAAGATTTGTACAACGACGTAATAATTCTTTATAATTATAATTGTTAACAACGAGTTACTTTTAACTTTGTAACTAATTCGATAAATGACTAATTTAATTCGCAGATTACTACAATTACTTTCAAATTTTAGTAAATGCAAATTATAAAATAAGTGAAACTTATTAAATAATAATTTAATTCACATTGGCCTTGAAACTATTCCATTTGAAGTGAATGCAAAAATGTACACAGCTATTTTTAGGCTAATAACTTCAATTTAATATAAAATCTCTATTTATTATCCTTACTAATTCAGTCATTGTCACCAATCAAAGTGACATAAACATGAATATTAAACATGAATAGTAATTATTAATTACACTATGTTGACATCGCAACGAATGGCAAATTTTATGTTGCTCTGCGCACTTAGCACGGAATTGACAACAGCTCAGTTATCATCGCCCTTCGCTGACCAACATTTTTGGAAATAATAGGAAACTTAACCTTAAAACTTACGGAACGATTTTAGCTGATGGCTCTACATGGAACTGGCAGCTGAATTTGTGATGACTAGAATTTTAATTGTACTCGTATCAAAAGACCGTGATAATGACATTTAATTAAAAACCACACAAAATTAAACACGCACATGTCTATATTTAAATTTACATAAATATTCGGAATTGTAAAAACTTTTAATATAAACACTTAATTATAATATAAAAAATAATTAAAGAATGTAAAAACTTAATAGAAAAAACGCCTTGGAACTGTTGTATTAAGTATTTAAATAACAATTAATTACATCCATGTATATTATTAGATATTATCTTCATTGCGTAGTAAACAAGAATCGCAATAAAATTCTTATAAATATGTTATTATTATTGTGCAGGGCGATTGTTGCAATCAACGTTTAAAATTTAATAAGTGAGTTTTCTCTGACGTGTTTATAAATGACGCGCGACGTTGATCACATTTCTTCAAGAGTGAAAAGCTGCAACACTTTTCCAATAATTTTATTGATAGTTTAGTGTAATAAATGTAGAAATGTGCGCTATTTATTAAGTAGCATACATACTTAAATAGTAAGAATAATAACTACTTTGACGGAATATGTCATCGTGTCATATTATAATTTGTTAATGGTTGAAGAAAATGCTTGAAAACGGGAGCATTAGAAGTTAATAGATAGCTTTTATGTCTTTTGAATGATTGGTGGGTGGGAAATTTCTCACTTCTCGCTATGGACTAGTATTAAATTAAGTGTTGGTGATTTTACTACTTTAGGGACCATTTCACATACTTGAGTTATCAAAACTGTCATTCAAATCAAATAAAGTTAGCATTCAAAGTGTAAAGGAAACGAAAAATTTATCTTAAATTTTGTTTTTTTTTTTATATATTGCATTTATTTGTTCTTCACATATTAAACAGTAGTTAATCGAAATTTTCCCTTGTGAATTTATTGGTAATTTTACATTTTAAGCCATAAAAACTTCGTTTCGTCATAAAATATCGCCTCAAATTTTTGTACTGGAGATCAAACAAATATTTTGTTAATATTTTTGAGTATAGATTTTTATTTCATGTCAATCATTGTTTTTATAAATATCGGAACTAACAAAACTACAATTTATTTTCTTCTTGTGTTTTCTCTGCAACTCAGTCTTTACCCGCTCTAGAGCAAAATATAACAACGTCGATATTGAATTATTTTTAAAGAAAACTAAGAATTTTACTTGATTACATTTGAAAAGCGCAACAAATATTGAATATTATTAATGAAGCTGAACTAAACTGAATTAAGGATAAAACTTAATATTATTAATTATTTGCTGTCCCATTACAACGGCGATAAGAAACGCTTCTACCAGTTTCGTCAATCAAACATCTACATCAGAAGAATAAAGAACATCAACGTTACCATGATGTAATTAACTTCTGCGTCTCTTTCCTATTACCTTGGCACTCGAGCGTCAAACAGAATTTTCTGTGATTCCATGAACTTTGTTGCTTTGTTATAATAATGTATATAAAATAAAATATAAATTCTTCTATGCAGAAAATAATAGATATCATATTTAGAGTCGTAATAATAATGCCCACATGCACTTTCTTTTCGTTCCAGCTTTGCCAAAATGTCCAAATACTCAGGAAAAAAGTGTCGACTTTTGTCGATGATGTGGTTGACAGCGTTTTTCTTTTTTGTTGAAATTGTTGTTGGCTACGTGACAAACTCCATGGCGTTGGTTGCTGACAGTTTTCACATGTTGGGTGATATAGCGGCTCTCGTTATATCATTCCTATCAGTTAAGGTAACTTATGGCATTATATTATCTTTGTTTCATATGCATTTAGTTATTATTTCAACAATAAAACTCATTATTTAAATTAATCAATCATTTGGAATTCAGCCGAAGAACTTCAATAAGCTTTTTTTGTTTAATTAATAAATTTAAAGAAATTCCAAGTTCGATTTCATCGCTAACGCTCCCTTTGAATTCTTATTGACGTCAAAATGGCAGTTATTAAGAAGATCAACAGAGAAAAAAGGAGAGCGACAGAGAAAGTTATATGTTCACATCGTTCTTAAATCTGCGAAATGTTTAAAATATTTTTTAGAATTTGTTTATTTTCCGTGTTACAATATTTATGAATATTTTCTGAGTGATATAATTAATGTTTATAATATTTTTTAAATGTAATATTTATAATACGCATACGTATAATAAAAACTGTTGAACTTTGTTTTCAGATGTCACCAAAGAAGTGGTCGAAGAATACATTTGGTTGGGCCCGAGCCGAAGTCTTGGGCGCCCTTGTAAACGCCGTCTTTTTAGTCGCTTTATGTTTTAGTATTACGATAGAAGCCTGTAAAAGGTAAATTTTGCTTAAAACGAACTCATATTTCACATTCAAGTTCAACAAGTACAATAAATGTACAATTATTTTGTATAAATTTGTATGCACTCAACACAAATATTTAATTTAAAACGCAAAAGCAACATCTCTTTAAACGTGTTGTGCATAAATAATTTAATTTTAGATGTTACTCTGTTTTATTCCTTGTCTTCACTGTTATTTAAAATTTCAGATTTATAGAGGAGGAAACTATTCACGAACCAGAATTGCTGGTGATAGTTGGTGCTTTAGGTTTATTAGTAAACGTGATAGGCCTTTGTTTGCTTTACGGTAAATTTTTAGCAGATTTTTAGATATTATGTGATTGCGAATAATAAAAACATTTATGAAATATGCAGAACATGGTGGTCATCATGGGCATTCGCACGGCGGCGGTTTAACCAGAAACCACAGTCGCCTCACAGAGTTGGCCAACGTCGATGATGCAGAAGGTGAAAACACATCTTTTGCATATGAGAAGCAGGTATGTTTGTTCCTTTGTTATATGAAAGATTAATATTATCCTTCATTTTCTATTACAGAAGGAAAAACCAGTTAAAAAACCTACTGGCCATGGACACAGCCACGATCCGGGATCGATGAATATGCGTGGTGCTTTTCTGCACGTATTAAGTGATGCGCTGGGCAGCATTATTGTAGTTATAAGTGCTTTAGTATGTATTGCGTTTGCCTCCAACGATTCTTATTTATTGTCTTGCGTTGCTAATGCGTTCCTTTAGGTTGTGTGGAAAACTGAATGGAAATATCGTTATTACATGGATCCCGCTCTGTCAATTGTGCTCGTCTGTCTTATTTTGCATTCGGTGTGGCCGCTGTTGCGTGAATCGGCATTGATTCTATTACAAACCGTGCCAACACATATTCAAGTAAATCCTTGTAAAAAATTATGCTCTCATAACAATTGAACAAACCGAATTTTAAACATCAGGTGGATGCTATACAAAAGCGACTTCTGGAAAAAGTTGATGGTGTTTTAGCCGTTCATGAATTCCACGTATGGCAGCTGGCAGGAGATCGAATAATTGCATCGGCACACATTAGGCAAGAGTTTATTAAAATGTGGAAACGAAATTAGTAAATTTACTATTAATAATATTTTAACCATTTCAAATTCAGATGTCGAAATCTTTCCGAATACATGAAGATTGCTGAGAAGGTGAAAGAATTCTTCCACAACGAAGGCATCCACTCAACTACAATTCAGCCGGAATTTGTTGAAGTCGAGGGCTGCAATATGTCCGATGGTACATCCAGCCTAAATATGAGTGGCTCTGATTGTTGCGCCTTGGATTGTCCGACTACTGAGGAGGGTTGCGCCAAAGCTACGTGTTGCCAAAATAATAACAAAATTTCAAATGTATGCCGAGTAGTGGCTTAAATGAATATTATATATTAAGTATTAGATAATAAATATATATAAAATCCTTGGTGCGTATGTGTGAAATAACATCACAACGAAATCGTTCGACTAATTGTCTTCCAATTAGCAACATATGAATGTCAATTATGTTGGTTTTCGTAAATTTTAGTTCTAACATTCGATCTAATCTCATTTTCAAATCAAATTTTTCTGTATTAAATATTTATTAATGCTATTTATGGTGTTATATGGATATATAAAGGCAGAGTAATTTCCAAAGAAGTATGTAACACAATTGTTTTGATTAGTCATAAATAACACTAAATTTACATATAATTTTGCTATTTATTATTTTGAATTTATACTTTTGGTGTATAAATGTGCCAAAAATTATTGAAGTATCGCCGAAATATATGACATAAGTTTATAAATTTTCTCAGCATTATTTTTTAAGTTTCCATTGTACGCTTTTTTGTTGCTATAACTTAATAATTTAAGTATTTTAAAAAAAACCGCAGTCTTTATCAACTGCGCACAGTTTGGACCAAAATTAGACAGTATTGTCATTGAGCTCTTTGTAGTATTATATTTTCTAAAAATGTCAATGCAATGTGATGCGGCTTTTCACATTTGCACCACGGATTATATATAGAAATTATAGGATAAGACGAAACAATGTTTGTTTTTCAGATTGTTTTTATTAATGCAATGAATACTATTATAGCATTTAATATTGTCTTTTGTTTTAGAATCAATTACCATCGCCTTCGAATTCTCCTTATATGTGCCGCCAAAGAAATTCCACACGCAATACGAACGACGTTGAAGCGGGTGAGTTCAACTTGAAAAATACTGTTGTTCAATATAAAAAACTAATGAACTAATTTATTACGAAAACGCAGGTTCCCTTTTAGAATCGATTAACACAGTAAAAATCACCAGCAGCAACAATGCATCAGCGGCATCTGCTACGCTCAGTGATGATGTTAAAAACGTTTTAGTTTGACATAATCACAGAGTAAATTCAAATCACAAACAGCAGAAAAAACATAGCCACACATCATTATCATCAACATCTTCCTTTGATCATTTTAATATGCAGCAGAATGTCGAATATTCGGCGGCGACTCCGTCACTGCCGCTGCCGTTAGAAACGTCACTTTTAACATCAACCGAAATGACACCGCCGCATTTTAAAAAACAAAATAAACCTATTGTTGCAGTCGATTATGAGTCGCCACAAGCAGCTGCTGATTCGATTCCGTCTCTCGCAAATTTGTCGTCACAGAGACGCGTTGATGTGCAAACATCCGGCTGCCAGAAGCTGCTGGAAAACGGCAGCACAGAGCGCACTAAGAACGGTGATGAAGTGGCACTTTAATTTTTTTTGGCATAATACGTGATGGGTGATTTTAGTATTGAACTAGAAAAATTGACGATATATTGACCAATATATAGTACAGAAACAACTATTGAAAACAATTAAAAGTATCATAAGTTAAACATATATAAAAAAGAGGTATCGTTGTTGTTGACATTAGAATATACCAATTCCTATGGTAAATAAAATGTTTTAAAAAACTCATAACATCATTGCACAGAAGAGAAACTTATCTGTATATAGATATATATATATTCTTGTGTAAAGATATGATAAATACATCAATGCTACAAACGCATGTGTTATGAAATAATTATTTAGGAACAAATATATATTAAAGAATTTAGATTTAAAGCTGCTTTAATGATATAAAAACGTTCTGTATTCTTTAAAGCAGTTATGTTTACATTGTTTAGTATGTAATTTAGCAGTTAAAACATTTAATTAAAGAATTTTTATATAAAACTGTTCAAACGTCTATAATTATAAAACACAAACCTACAGAAATAAAATACGGTAAGCGGAAAAGCGAAGTAAGTAGCTCATTTACACTGGCGAAGACACTTGAAAAAGACTCGTTTTATCCCGAGAGCAAAATAGTAATTAAAATTGCTTTTTAGTTTTTGTTTAATACAGATTTTTATTATTAGACAATTTTAAGTATAAATATAATCTATATATATAAAAATGAATTGTTCGTTTGTACGTTCATAACATGCGAACGTGAAGTCCGATTTGCTTGATTTTTTGGTATGTTTTCATTATTTGCCTGTAGAAGGTTTGTGTGAAATAATAATTTAAAAAAATTTCATTTAAAAAAAATTATTATTTTTGCATAACGGAAAACAGAGGAATCAAAGTAAATTGAAAAATAAATTTGACGTTTTAATTTTGAATTTCAATTTGACAATGGAAGTAAGTAAATTGTAAATGTCTTCCATTATTGCTTTGTTTTGACAAATTATTTTGACACACATAGAATTTTATTTTAAATTTTGAAAAACAATTAAAAATTATAAAAGGCTTAATGCCGATTAATTACTCTGTTTCGGGTGTGTCAAGTCCAAAACAGTGTTACGTATGACAGAAAATATGGAAGCGTGTCCGTCTTGCCTTCGCTATAACCATTAATAAAGCTCAAGGTCAGACTTTGAATATTTGTGGCTTAGATTTGGAGCAACCTGTTTTCTCGCATGGACAATTGTATGTTGGTTGTTCACGTTGTGGTAAACCCTCTGCATTATTTATAAACACAAAAGATGGAAAAACTAAAAACGTTGTTTATCAAAGAGCATTAAGTTAATTTTTAAAGTATTTTCATTTTCGACCTTTTTATTTGAAAATAAATTATTGTAAGAAATTGATTGTGGATGAGTTTTACTGAAAATTGAAAAGAAATTTCGCAAGTTTCTTTTGTGTATTCGCCCTGTGAAGCGGGCGAAGGTTTCGCTATCTTTTATTATAATTATAAATTTTCATAAATATCTTCTTATTATGTACAGAAAATATCTTATATATAAGAATTAATGTGGATTAATTAATCTATATATACGTTTAGGCGCCAGACAGACAAACAAGAAACATTGTTTATCCACGTGCATTAGAATAATTTTAGCACTATTATCTAGACAATCTTTTATATTTTCTTTTTCTAAACAAGTTAGAAAACAACAAACTTTATCTTTTTTTAACATTTTTAGTGGGGCAGCAAAGCGCACCGGGGCAAAGCTAGTAATAATATAAATATAACACTAATGACCAACGTTTTTTTCCTCTTACATAATACTGCCTCTTAGATACAGTTGAATTCGTTTACAGCGACGGCGAAGAGATCAGCATAATTGCGTCGTACTCAGCGGACGACGCTAAAACCCAAAACGCAAAACAAATTTGAGGTTGACTTTACGTTGTTTAAAGGTCGTTGTAAACGGAGTCGCTTGATTTTTTAGTCTCCAATTAAAATTGGAAACATGTTTAATAAGCAAAATATAACTTATTAATTAAGAGGATATTTATTTCCATACTTAGTTTATAGCAGAAATGAATTTGATTTGAATTATTTCCTTTATGGTTTATAGCTTGAAACAACATGATTAACTCAGAACGAGCTTAACAATCTATTTGTCGAAGATATTCAATCATTATGTAATTCTGTGATTCAATCCGGAAATGATTTGTTTTATTGCATTTAACTTTTTCTACTTTTATTAAAGATATGAATTTTATTTTGAAAATATTGCACTTGTAAAACTTATATTTTCTTTAATTTTCTTAATATAAGAAAATGACATCAATATTTCTAGTTGTAAAACTAAAATTAATACCGAAACTTTTTGCTTATAAATTAATAAATATCTAAATTAATTATTATACGTAGGATAACTTATGTATGCTACAACATTTATTATGATTTTATGTTTGATATATACAGATTCTATATTGTTTTAAATACTATTTCAAACTACTTCTTAATTTAGATAATAGATTCTAAAATTGCTTTACTTTCTCCTTAAATCATGGCAAATTAATTGCAGCTTTTCAAAATCTTGGGCTACGTAAATCGATGAGAAGTTTTTAATTTGCTGCTACAACTTTCCATCAATATTTACAACATTGTTCTCCTCCACGATGGCCTCATCCCAAGGCCCATGAATGTTGTTTTTGTGCTTTTGTAGCGTTACAAACATCCAAGGGCACAGAAAGTTTATGAACGAGACGACAACGATGTATGTATAAAGAACGGTTAATGAAATTTTGTAGAGGAAATAACAACATAAACCGAAAATAGGTATTAAGAAGTAGGACTTCCAATAAATGGATGTTAATATTGGATACAAGACAAAGAATATAGCAGCCACCACTAACAATACGAAGGCATGATACGATGAGGGTAAACGTGAAGCTAAACAAATCGATCCAAAGATCGCAGCATTGAGTGAAATCGCTTTTGACACCATCGCAGCAGCTAGGCCATAGTCGAAAAAGACCAAATTCAGAATCATCACGAAGAAGGTCATCGTGAATATGGTGTCGGTGCTGATAGCATCGGTGAGAGTGTGCAGCATCGGAGCAAAAATATAGCCAAATACGAGTACAGTTAGCAATGTTTTCGAATCATCTGCGATGCTGTCGACACGAAGTTCACGTCCACGATAGCACACGTAACCTATAACGGTTGCCAGGCCACTTGGTAGCAAGATGACCGTCGGCGTCAATTGCTCGTTGTAGAGCGAATGAAATATTATAAGAAATCCCGTAATGCACGAAATCTGATTGTTCAGCAGAGTGGCACCGTATACAGCCTCGAGGAATGTGAAATTTTTTACATTTAAATTTTTACGAAGACCTTTGAGGAAACTCGGGTGCGTATAATTATCTTCATAGTCAGCATTTTCGTACAAATTCTTCCGCCAAGGAGCCTTCTTTTTCGCCATTTAAACAAATACTTCACCTCACTTGTTTACTTTTGACTAGTTCTAGTTCAGTATTATATCCGAAGAATGTAGAATCGTAAAATCCCATCTTGTATTTCTTATAAATCCAACATTTAGTTTCGTACCTCCATATCTTGATAGTTCCAAAAAATAATGGGCCAGGTCAGTTCAACTAATTTTGTGTTAACACTTTTGTTTCTATAATAGATAATCCAATTGTTAATTAATCTACGTTTTATAGATGTCAATTCGCAGAGTTGCCAACTTGTGTATGAGCGTTGTTGTGTTAAAAAGTGGTATACAAATTCGTAGGAATATATAAACACTTTAAACTATAGTTTAAACTTAATTTAAGTACGGACAAACATAATTTTGCGTAATTTGCATTTAGGAAGAGGCTTTGGTAAATTGAATCCCAGACATTTGACTGCAATAAAAACATTATACTCCGACAAGGAATTTGCTAATAAAATTAGGAATTTAACTTTGTCAGATGATTGATTCCTTAACGTTTTATTATTTGTAAATATTTATAGATGTTTACAAAAACCATAATAATACGACATTTTGACGATAAAAGCATTAAAGTTTATTTGCACAATATTTTACATTAATAATTACAAACATACAAAAAAAACAGTAAGTATTTTCGGTTAACACAATTATTAAAACATTTATAATTTGGCTTTGTCACGATCAGAAAATGTATGTAATTCGTTGAGGCAATAAACCGCTGATTGATCGGTACGCAAAAGTTTGCTCGATAGAAGTTAATAATTTAAGAAATTAATAGATTACATTAAAAAGGTGTAACAATGCTTAAAATGTATTATTAGGCACATCGGCATTTATTAATTGCGTTAAATATTAACACGATAATTATTCCAATACGTTGTTGTCTCTTTATAGGTTATCTTTATACTTATGCTCAATTTCGATATTACTTTTGTTAACTAGACATATTAAAGAGACAAAATACAGTTTGTGCTGTGCACATCTGTGCAATTTGTATCTGACTAATCCAAGCAGCTATTTGAACGTGTCCTCAGCATTCACATCAAACCCAACCTCCCGTCAGCTTGTGGAACAACTCCTCATTCAGCGTTTGATTCGTTTCCTTGGAGCGCATCGACATAAATATGTATCCTCCTATGAACTCGTGCACAACCTTACAGTCGGCCGATTGGCAAGAGAAGATGACGTTCTCGTCGTGGAACTGAATCATCATGCACTTGATGCCCCAGTTGACATTCCATGCTTTCATTGTATTGTAGCGCCAAGTCTTTATATGATCGCCAGTGTTAAGGTCCATGCGCATTATACGATTGTGTGCTACTCCTAATAACTCTTCCTTCTTGTGGCCGTCGAATTTAATAACAAACAATGTCACACCAAAGTCTGGAAGACTCTGCCACGCTTGTATGTATTTCATCTTGGCTTCAATCAATGATAAATTCTTGACATTGGAGTGTGCTTCCAGAATACGATGGACTGACTTGCTAGAAATCTTTTTCAACATCTTGGGTGACAAATAGTCGACGGGATCAATCGAACGAGGATCTACATTAACAGCAGCACCATGCGCTGGTTTCTGCATATTAAGAAACGATTTTATACTGTTCACTTCACTTTCGTACGAGCTGTCGGCCAAGGAACGTCCCTTGGCTGCCAAACGGCAGGCCGCCATCCACTTGGCGTACTGCTCCTCCGTTTCACATCGTATCCAGACCTCACTATTCGGCCCATTACATCCCTCAGGCGGTACTTCGAGCCGTATGCTGAATTTACCATGCGCCAGATTGACATCAGGTGTAACTTCACAACCGCGCAAGTTTATGGTCATTGTTGGAGCGCTTTTGCGCGAATCATCTGCACTTTTATATAGATGCAGTTGCAAGTCGCGATAGGCAAAGAAGAAGCGTTTGTAGCCTTTCAAAGTGAATTTCTTGGGTCTTAAAAATCGCAAGTAATCTGATAATTCTGGTATTTTTGTGATGTTGCCACCTTGTGATGTCGAGTTCGGACCTTCTAATGTGATCTGCAGTTCGTTCAGCGCCGAATCGATGTCATCTTCTGTTCCATTCTCAATACTGGACGAATCTATGCCAGAATCCGGTTGGTGCAGTTCGCTCTGCTGATTTATTTGGAATTGTAGAGCAGCGAACATTAGCATCTCTTCTTCTGTGCAGTCGAGCTCCTCGTTGAGGATTGACCATTTCGATTGTTCGTAGAGTTGGTTAATGCGCACCTGATCATATTTTGGATTTAGGTCAAAGAATGTGTAGTATTTAAAACGCAGACAAAGCGTGTCGTATTCGCGTATTCCCTGCTCCATGATAGACAGCGATGAATCCAGCCAGCCCACGTTCATGCGCGCCTTCTCTATTAATGATTTCGGTCGCACCAAACGTGAGCGTACATCCGGGCTGGGAGACCTGGGACTAGTTGCAAGGTTTTCCTGGAAGTCGCCCAAGCTCGATGCTGAATCGAATGTAGTGTAGCCGTTGCTGCTATGTTTCCAAGTTCCTGTGGGTGAACTAATTGGCGTGCCGAGAGTTTGCTGACGCCTCGGCGTAGTTGGGTAGGAGGCTGTGACAGGTGCACAAAGGAAGTTGTCATTGTGCGATTTGTCTAGGCTGCCGTTGCTGCCATTGTAAGAATTTATAGGTATAAAAGAGTTCGTGTCTGGTGCTGGCTTCAGGTATGTCGTTCCGTTTGGTTCAGCAATGGCTATTTTCTGGGTTGGGAACTGAGAGAAATTCTTCTTTAGATGATCCTGGATCAGTGGCTTGCACAGCGACAATTCTTCGGGATGGCGTATGTCCAAATCTTTGCACAAGTTGACAACGGATGCAAATGTTTTTATAGAAAAATCGACGCGGCAGTCCAAATAGCGCAGATCAGGCAGCTGCACTCGTAACGTTTTATGCATTGGAGTGAAGTGCAGCAAACAATCGGCATGTACGCCCATCTGATCGAGTGTCGAACGAGTACGCGTCAACCAAATATTCTTTGCTGGCCACCATAGTGCATGATCGGACCAATCTTTAGGATTTTCCGGATCAACTAGTTTCAGCATTACGCCCCCAATATGTTGGTCACCACGCACTCGTAAAGTCTTATCCACTTGAAGATCTGTAATGAAGATTTGCAAGTTCCACGTATTATCGCCGACATGAATCATTTTTTCTTCTGTTCAACTGCGGCGGTCAATCAAATCTTGCACAGATTTTGTTGGGGCTTCGATACTAAGAACAATTTCGCACAGCAACCGTATGCTAATTCACTCGTAGCAGATGTCTAAAGTTAACTGAAAACAGATGACGTAAGTTATTTACTTTATGTTTCAATGCTGAAAGTTTTCACCGTATCGTTTTCAAAGGCTTTCTTATCTTATTTAGGGCAGATATTTACGCGAAGCCACAATAATAACCCTTTTACATTTAGATCATTAAGTGGGGAGTTTGCAGGTTTATCTCTGGATTCTTGAAATGTGAAAAACTGAGGGAACCAGCCAAGGTTATCTGAAATTCTCTTTACAACACGAAAACACTATTCCGATTGCAAGACAGCAAATATGCACACATAGAAAACAGCACGAAATTGAAGTGAAATGAGATGAGAATTAATTCACTGATCAAAGAGTTTTGGCCGTTCTTTACGCTCCGTTTTCGTAATTATTAATTAAAATTACAAGATGACGCAGCCATTGATTTAAAATATTTATTCGTATTTCCTTTTGGTATTGTGTTTCTATTTTTAGAAGGCGTGATGTTAGGAGAACAACAACAAAACAAATTGTATGAAACAAATAGAAGAACTGAAATGATCACAGTGGGACCAATCTTTCGAAATCAAATCAAAATCACTTTGCTTTACCATCAATGTTGCTTTACTTGGAAAACGGACTAATCTGGAAAATATTTGCTTTTGGCGTATTTTTTGGAATACGAGAGAAGCTAACCAACTTCAGGTTAATAAATACGTTCCTTGTCGTCAGTTTAAGGCACTTGGCATACAAATTTCCTTACACTTAATCTGCTATCGACTATTAGATTAGGAAAGCTTTTATCATTCCTTAAAATATAGCAAAAGAAATAGAAAACTCGTTAGTCTTTTGTTGTCCAAATTAAAATAATTAATAGTTAATGTTTTAACAATTGTTATTGGGTTTATAGTGTGAATAGTAATAATCATGGATGATGATGACGATATTGTCGTAGAAGAGGTAAAAATTTCAATTCGACTAGTTAAAATTATGAAATTAAAGATTGAGTATCCTCCAAAAGATTCCAGTCTTTCTGTCAAAGAACTTGCAGGACAACTTGTATCTATTTCAATATCCGACCAAAAGCAGCAACAATCTGGATCGTGCTACGGTCGTCGATTGCTGCGTCAAGCCTGTCCATCATGAAGTTAACATTGATTTTGCTTTGGATCCCGAATCAGCATTTTACGACAGTTTCAAAGGCGAACAATTTGCTATTGCAGTAGATGGCAAAGTAAGTACAAATAAGTGCAGCCTTTTAAATCTTTGACCTTGCTCATAGTTCTCTGTGTAGAAACCAGCTAAAGGTGATCGTCCTAGCTTTAAGCGAGGCATCATGGACAAGCACTCGTTTACAAGCAACCAATCTATTGACGATGTTAATAAATACATTGTTGGAATATACCAGGATAAGGAAATTCATTTGTCGCCGCTAACTAGTATTCTGCAGTTGCGACCTAACTTTTCGCATTTAGATAAAGCTGATAAACGGAGGAAAGCTGAAGAGAAAGCCCTTAATGAGGAGGACGACGACGAGGAACTGCAGAAAGTTACTGTTAAATTTGCTCGCGTTGGCACTGGCTCATCAAAAAAAGCGCGCGAGAAAGGATATGATGGCTTTGGAACGAAAAGTGCTGATGAACCCTGGTGCGAGACTTATTGGCATGGGCGGTCTTCACCAACAGCGGAGTTGGAACGCCAGAAGCTGTTCGCAACAAATCATCAAAATAGCCTAGCCTTGAATTTGGAATCGAAAACATATATTGAAAAGCTGCTTCCCAGCACTGATCAGGGAAGCAGCATCGATACTGTCTTACCATCTAAGGTTATTAGCAAAGCAAAACTGAAGAGCATGTCGCTGTCGGACCAGCTTAAAGTAATACTTAAGGATGGTAAGTAAAAAATTAAACCAATTAAATTTTAAAACATTAAACAAAATTTTATTTCATAAAGCCAAAATGCTTTCATTCGACAACATTCTCGCCATTTTACACGAAAGTGTGGATCCGAAATTGACAGCAGATAAAGTTTTACGGACGCTGCCATTAGTTGGTATACTAATTCATGGTAATTGGGTCATACAGTCGGAAATTCTTTATCCTGCAGATAGCTTATCCAATGCTAATGGTGTCTCCGCCGAGTTAATGATACGCGCTCGCGATTATATAGTAAGTATAAATATTAATGAATTAACTAGCTTGACAAACTATTATTTGCTATCCTAGTTGTTTAGATTTTCTCGTACTTCATATTTATATCGTCGACAAGTTATTTCTTCCACACAACTTCCGCCCGATGAAGCACTTGAGGTATTATCATCTGTAGCTTGTCTGAATTCAGAAAAGAAATGGGAACTGATACTTTCGCCTGATAAAAACTTTGAGCTGCGTTACCCTGAATTAGTCCAGAGGCAGGAAATGGTATGGCGTGCTACTGAACAAACATATAACGAGATGGATTTTGAAAAGTCTCCAAAACGATCACGGAAGCGTTCTGTGCGCGACTCTAAACAACAGCAGCAAACATCACTCGGGATTTCGTAGCATTGTCGAAAGGTGTAATTGATTAATAAGTAGTGGTTGTAAACATTCATTTATTTTATTTTGCTAGCATATTCTTTACACTTGACAATACTTCATCTATTATATGACTTCGATTTGTTTTTGTTATTGTAAACACCTTTGATTTGTTCGATGAGCAAATTCTCTGAACCGTTGCTATGTTCTGACCTGCTGAAAGCGGGACAGTGACCAAAAGTTTGGTACTATCAATTAAATTGTTAACAGTTGCTTCGAATTTTGTACTTATTAATTCCATTTTTCCTATCTCGTCCAGTATTAAAAGAGAGTTCTGATTTGTGATCTGCTGGGAAAGTATAGGTAAAGCTATTTCTTCAAATTTATCTATGTACACGACATATTTGCCTATTTTTGGAAGATTGCGTTGCCCAGAAATAGATTCTCTACGAACGAAAAGGTGTGAAGAAGATATTGATATTTAATATTGCTTTTATATCCTTATGGCATACCTTGCTAGAATATCACGAGCTCCATTTAGCGCAACTACGTCAAAGCCAATACGCCTTCCTTCTTTACGCACTTCCTCTGTGTAAAATCCCCGGCACAGTACATTCGTGCTGCTCAATTCCTCACATATTTTTCTAACGATTGTTGTTTTGCCAACGCCTATTATTAAAACGAAACTCGATCAATCTTATATAGATCATAAGAAAATATATATATTACCTGGAGGACCTTTTAAAACAACGGCCTGTATATTTTTCGACATTAATTCGATGTTGATATATAAAATGGATCCAATTTAGTATTCATGAAAGCGTTCAATGCTGTTATATTTAAAAACAAAGCTGTTTATGTACAATTTGTGTCCCAAGAAGACTTGTGGACGTCCACTTTAAATTCCTTTAAAGGACAACCTGTTTACTCTTGTGGTTTTGAATAAACCGTAAATGTTTCGGTTTTGAATTGGAAGTGTGTGGCATCACTGGTAAAATCACACGTCAACAAAAACCACACATGACATTTCTATATAAATTCTTCTCAATTCCAACTTTGGCAAATTATCACAGAAAATTATTTAAATAACTACTTTGAAATACTGAAAAAATAAATTACTTTTTCGCATTCCTTGCGGCAGAGCATTTATGACGCCTGGTGGCAATAAACAGGCACAAAGTCTTTGTTGGACGATTTTAGCCGTGGTCGTTTTTGTGGTTTTTATAAAATTCGTAATATCTACATATTTTCTGGTGTATCAGCGCAGTAATCTGGATTTTTAGTTTAGAGAAGAACATAGGTGAAGATGGCCAGTCCCAGAACGCGAAGGGTATTGCAAGAGCTGAAGCCACAAGACGATAATTCGGTGAGTTGGCAGTATCAGCACTGTACATGGATTACTATAACATTTCCGTATCGCAGAAATGCTTTGAATGTGGTACGCATAATCCTCAGTGGGTTTCCGTAACTTATGGCATTTGGATCTGTTTAGAGTGTTCCGGTAAACATCGCGGTCTGGGCGTCCATCTGTCTTTTGTACGCTCTGTTACGATGGACAAGTGGAAGGATGTAGAGCTAGAAAAAATGAAAGTCGGTGGCAACCGAAATGCTCGTGAGTTTTTCGATGATCAAGCGGATTGGCAAGAACGAGCGCCCATACAACAGCGTTATAATTCCAAAGCGGCAGCCCTTTATAGGGACAAAATTGCATCAATGGCAGAAGGGAAAGTTTGGGACCTGAAAGAAGCAGAAGCGCGATTATCCACTTCAAAGTCCTTTGGTCGAAGTGGATACAGTAGCGGAAATTCTGGTAGTAATTGTGCCAACGGCGATATGGGTGGCTATCAGAATGGCGCCTCCTCCGGCTATAATGATAACAACTATCAACAGTTTAATACTCAAGAGTTTAAAGACCAGAAAGAAGATTTTTTCGCTCGGCGTCAAGAAGAAAATTCCATTCGACCGGAGTAAGTACTGAATCATGAAAGTAATTTTAAACAATAGATTAATTAAATTTTGACTTCCTCAGCCATTTACCGCCTAGTCAAGGTGGTAAATATGCCGGTTTCGGATTTACTCGCGATCCACCACCGAAAACACAATCTCAAGAAATAATTGATTCCACTTTATCATCACTGGCATCTGTAAATATATATTAAATTTGTGTTCATATTGGTACAGTTTTCTTATTTTCTAAATAGGGATGGAGTTTATTATCTGCTGGCGCTTCCAAAATAGCTGTTACTGCCAAAGAGAAGGCTGTGACCACTGTCAATTTGGCATCTACAAAGGTCTGTTTGTGTGTGGTTTTCATTAATGCAAAAATGTGGCGAAGTTACGTAGAAGAAATGCTATCGTTTTTCTAGAGATGCTTTGTATCTGCCTTATGTTTTATGAATATTTATTATTATTCCATGAATTTTTATTATATATAATTTATTTGTGTTTTTAGCTATTTTTTTCTACTTCAAGTTTTCTTTTGTTTGTATTTCTTTTAATTGTTTTGGTAGATTAAAGAAGGTAGTTTGCTTGAAAGTATGCAAAGCCAAGTCACGGATGTAGCTTCCAAGGTTTGTAGTATTTAAATTATAATTTTCCATTTATTTTTAGAATAGGAGGCAGTGTAGCAAATAACTGACTATTATTTTATTTGTACATATTAGGTAACTGACATTGGAAAACGTGGATGGAACAACTTGGCTGGTAGCAATATATCTTCTCCTCAAGGTGGTTACTCTGATTTTAATCATGAAACCAACTACCAGCGTTCGCAATCTCTGGGCGGATCCAACAAGTGCGAATGGGATTGGCAAGACAAAACCAATCATTCTTCAAACATTACCAATTCGGCTTCTTATCAAGATGCCTTGAGTGGAAGCGGTGCTGGCACAGCTTACCATAGTGATCGCGATAACGAGTGGTCTGGCTTCGACACAAGTGGCTACCAAGGTTCAACATCTTACCAGAATTCAAGTGATGTCGTACAAAATAATAGTTTAACTTCAAAGCGAAAGACACTCCAAAACACAACCAACAAATTAAGTGAAGGTTTCGATAGCTTAGATATAAAAAATGTAAAACCGATTAGCAAAACCGTTAAATCTAGCGCTGAAGATGACGCATGGAATCTGCTCATGAATTGAATTTTAACAATATAGAAGAGGTTTATTAAAAAAATTGTGGCTTAGTTAGTAAATATAAATAATAATTCTTATTGATCCAGTTTTATTTTATCATTATGACATTTATGTTATTCAAAAGTTTATATTACTTGAAGTTGCATTGTAATCTGGATATTAGTTTGAAAAGAATACAAACAAGTTTACGTTTACAAATATGTTTATACACTATTAACACAGCTGTCATTTAGAAAATTTTAATAGAAATGTAAAATAAATACCAGCTTATATGTATGTTGTTATATTTATGTTATGTTGGAAACCGTAAGGACAAAAAAGAACCCCAAGGAATTGAAAAATAACAAAGTGTGCACAAGCTACATTGAAAACATATATTTTCACTTCCAGTTCACTTCTCAACAGAATATTCAAGAGTAGATTAAAACTGCTTGTCAGTAGATTAAGTACCCTACTTTCCATATTCGAAAATTTTCGAAATGTAAGAATCACGTGTAGATGGCGCAGTCGGCAAAAAGACATGCTTGACATTTTGCTCGTCAGAAATATAGATCCTATTTTGATACAAGCTTTCAAATAATTTTTGCATAAGTATGTTATGAAAATAATTTATATACGTTCATTCCATCACTTTAAGAAGAAGGTAAACAAATTGAAAAGACGAAATAAAGAAGTTATCGTTTTCTATCGCGAGGAGACGACGAGTATAATCCCTCCTTACTACCAAAATCCCCACGGCGAATTTCCAGTAATTTCATTGAAATAGATTGGACTCGAATGTGTCATATTTAAATGCAGAAACCCGTCGGTCTGAATTAGAAAGCGAGAGATTTTGGCTGACGCGAAAGTTTTTTAAGAAAGTGAGTGCAAAACCAAAATTAAAATTTATGTGAGTCTAAAACATTACGAAGTAAAGCTGTCCACGGATAAATGAAGAATTAACTAAAACCTGTAGAAAGAGTATTCTACAGAATTCAAAGTGTTCGGAGCGACTTTCGTGTGTTTAATACCCTGATTCACAAAGTCTTCGGCGAAGACAAGGTTTTTTGTCTTCACAAGTTGTTGCTGAAGACTGTCGTGGAATTCAGAAAGTCTTCTCGTCATAGAAGACAATCCTTTACGTCGCAGTTGTTTCCATTTTTCGCTGTTACGAAGGTTTTTGTATAAACTATGATTTTTGGTGCTGCCAAATTGTATTTATACAAAAGTTTAGCTTTAATGGTTATGTTGAATAATTGAAGACCTTGTAAAATGGGTTTTTGCAACAAAATTACTGTTTATAAATGTAGGGAAAAACTTAAACAATTATCCGAAGATTATTTGTTACAGTTTTTTAACGTTTTTATTGCATAAAGTGCTGCACGAAATGTGAGCAAAATTTCTTTCATTTAAAAAGCTTGCAACGCTGCAAGAGTTTGTCGGCCATTAAAAAAAGAAGTGAATACATGTGTGCATGCATGAATGTATGTAATCATGTAGTTCTAAGCAGTAGTAGCATGTAGTTAGTTTAAGTAGTTTATATATAACAAAAAATATATTTTAGAATTATAATCATATACTATATTAAGTTATACTCATATCTATGGAGTATTTACGCAATTAAATTTTCTAATTCGCGGCAAAAAATTTTCGAATTAAATGTAAATAAAAAACTACTAACAGTAAATATAAATTATTATCTTTCTACATATATTTTAATTGGTTATCATACTTATTTTACTGAAAAATGCCATTTCTAATATGAAAATGCACCAAAGACAACAGCTAGGTAGCTGTTGTCTTTTTTGAGTCTACTCAACAACTGCTGAAGACTTTCTGGTTACCATATCATTACGTTAAACATGTTGTGGGCCTTAGCAAAGACACCAAAGTAGACAGTGCTTTGTCTTCAACAGCTGTTTGACGACGAGTAGACTTTCTGGCTTGCAAATGGTGAAAAAGACAACGGCAACAACTATATAACAACTAAAAAAGACTTTGTGAATCAGGGCATAAGGAGACGTGCTTGCAGTGTTAATGCAATAATAATTGGTGTGAACCAATCGAGCAGGTGAAATTTTTCAGTCAACATTGGGCAAACATCATCATTGCTCTTCATTTCAATAAGCGCGCTACAAACAGATTGCAGAAAAGCATTTCCAAAGAGACATCAATGCTTCCAATGTTAACTATTTGTCGAAGGTTTTCTAAATCAAAAAGATCAATTTCAGGTCTAAAGGAAGAATAAGCCTAGAACCAAGTGGCTAGGCTCCATGGTCAGTTAGCCCAGATAAAGCGAAGTTGTGACCCAGTTATTTCGCCTTCCTTTCTCCGCCCTCCGCAACGCATTCATCACAGCTCGTATAGTGAGTCAGAAACATCTTTGACTCGGTCGGCACTTTACTAATAAATAGTGAACTAAAACGTTGTGCATCAGAATCTCGTAAGAAACGGTTTAACTTGAAAAGAAATCACTCTTTCGTCGTCTATGAAACATGCAATTGTTAATAAGAATAGAATTATGTATGTATTTTCAATGAATTCTTTGGAAAGGTCAGTGATGAATTCATCTAATTTTCAATGCGTAATAACATAAAAAAGGTTTATATTTGATGCTCAAAGTTATTAATAGTTTATTTATTTGTTTGTAGCCTGTTTCACGTGCTGGCAGCAAAAGAAAGAATTAGAAAATTGGTGTAAAGATTTCCGCAGCTGCTTTTCACGGAGCGTAATTAAAAATCAATATTGGCATTGAGCTGAGATTAAATTTGCGATACCGCGATTTATTTTTAAAGCAGAAGCCTTTCTTTTAAACCTTTCCAATCAATTTGTATTTTTATCTTTTTATTAAAGAAACTTTTGTAGTGTTTAAAACGAATTCCTAATTTTCCTTTTTTTATATCTTCATGGAACTAACTACGTTTTTCTATTTCTAGATAATAAAACCTTCAAATCTAAAGTGAAGATAATTTATTTTATATACGTAAAGCTTTCGAGCACGCGTTTGTGTAATTCCATTGGTAAAGCGTGTCACAAAATACGAACCGAAAATTACTTTTGTTCTGTTGAACTAAATGAATGCAAGTGAATTTAAAAAGTTCCAAATATGCAATGAAGTATTATAATGATTATTAGCAAGATGATACCGTAAAATTCTAAATGGAATTTGAACTAAAGTGAATCTTTTCGAAAGTAAAGTGAAGCCAAAGAATATAGAATTCTTAAGATATCAGCAATTCACCAACGAAAAGCTATTAGAATGGTTAATACAAACGAACAGAAAGCTCAGAGTGCCATTGTAAGTGAAAAACAGATTAACAATACAAATATAAGCAACAATAACAACATCGCCACGCCTCTTAACGTTACAAATTTTGCTAAAAATGCTGCAGCACAAGCTCAACCGAAACTAATTAAAATACAAAGTGTTTTAAACACTGAATCGCCGCAAGGAGCATTAACAGATAGCCAAACTCCACATCACCTCCCCCAACAGCAACAAGTATCGAATTCACTTCCGCTGCTCAACTCAAGTCTATCCACGCCGCATTTAAATGCACCATCCACGCAAATTCAGCAATTCATTACCAATCATGGAGCGCTGCCCACGGAACTGCCGCACGAGGATGAAGAACGCTTGGAGAAGTTATTCAATCGGCTCGATCGCGATGGGAATGGAAAAATCGATATCCACGATCTGTCGGCGGCTCTGCGTGAGTTTGGACTTTCGAGTGTTTATGCAGAGGTGAATATAAAAATAACTGAATTGAATTGTTGTCTTTTTATGGAATTAGAATAGTTTAATTTCTTATTCAGTTGCTGCTCCCATCTCCTTAGCTTATTATTTTAATAAATATGAATGCAATTCATATCTAATGTGAGAATGAATATACTTAAATGCATTTGAGAACACGTCATCGGTTCTTGCAACAGCAGACACTGCAATTTGTTTATAAATAACAACGAGCTCAACTTCTGTTCGCATCATTCAAATTTCAGTGTTACATATTTTTCGTTAACTGCAGAAAAACAAAACCGTTTTTGATATTAATTTAAAGCGTCACAGTTCCAGCTACGGCCTCGTATTTCCTTGGTAGTATAAAGATTATAGACGACACGTGTTTACTTTAGAAAACAACTCGCGTTTGTATAGTAAACGAAGCTGTTTTGTTGCTGCCTTTTTATTTGTATACAATTATTAACGAAGTTGCTGACTAATCTACACAGTTGCTTATAATGAATTTTGATGTTTATTATACCTAAATTTATATAATATATGAGCTGTATTAATCGGGCGTTAATAGGGAAATGGGATTTTGAATAATTCGGTCATATTTTTCTCATAAATGAACATCGAGACCAAGCTTCAAGGAAATCTAATGAAAAAAGGAGTTCATATAAACATTGCAACTCTTTTTGGCTCCCTTTTCGTGGCTAAAATTTTCTAATACTCATTCTCAGTGGTCTTGTACATCTTTAAACAAACTTCTGTCCAAAATTTCATTCTTCAGTTGAGGCTGAGCAGCGTTGATCGTGTAGATAATAATTTCAATTGAAATCCAAGCGATAGATCACATTAATTGAATGATATTCTTCATTATTAATTAATTTCATTTCGATTTCTTCATTTTATTGATTAAATTCATTCTTGTTTTTCTATACATTTAAATATTAAATAAATGCCAAATAAGTAATTTATCAAAGTTTGATCATTCAATCGATGTTATTATTAAATATTTAATTGAAATTATAATTAGTAATTAGTTTTTTGACTCTTGTTGACTTTTGCAATGCTTTTCGCCATTTATGTTAAATATAAAATTCACTTTATACCAAGTTTATTTCTAAAAAGTAATGAGTTTCATTGGAATCTTTGAATATCGATAATTTTTAATTTTGTCTTAAAATTTTAACCAAATTTAAATTTAAATTGTATGAAAATAATCTACAAAATAAATCAAATCACACACAAAAGCAAAATAAACAAAATTGAAGCCACAGAGTCTATTTTTATATCTAGAAACGACTGAATTTACATTTTGAATAACTTTTGCCCTTTTAAAGTTTCTTCTAAAGCGTAAATAGATAAGCATTAAAATTTGCTTGTCGCTTTAAAGTTGAAGGTTGGCGAAAATATTGACAAAAGCAACGTTCCTTGCAAAGTTACCCAGACACTGTGTCTAGTGCTTGGAATAAATTTGGCAAAGGTTTCAAGGCACTCGGATGTGGTTTTGTATTTGTGCCATTTTTAACTTGGCAACTGCAAAAGGTGACGCTGTTTAGGTTACGTTTATCAGCAGCTTTGTCGTTATTTTATTTTATTCAATAAACGAGAGCGACGATTAAAGAGCTGGAAAAATAATGAATTGATTTTTTCTTGCGTTTGTAGAAATTCCTGGAACACTCGGACACGAACGAAAGCGGCGATGTGGGATTGGCGGAATTCGTTCACTACGTGCGTGAGCATGAAAAGAATCTGCGCTTGCAATTTTCTCACTTGGACAAGAACAGAGATGGTAATTAAATAGAAAAATATACAATATACAAGCCAATTAATTAAATGTTTAATAATCAAACAAACGTGCATAGATAAACATTTAAAAAGACAATTTATTTTGTAGGAAAAGTCGATTTGGAAGAGTTGATATCCGCTTTTAAGGATCTTGGCATCGAAGTGGATGTAGAAGAAGCTAATAATTTATTATCCAGGTTAATTTCATTTACTAAATTACTGAATTGTTGGCATTGTAATAATGAAACTTGTGAATTTGCAGGATGGATCAAGATGGCAGCTTAAATATAAGCTTCAACGAATGGCGCGACTTCCTGCTTCTTGCTCCATCAACAGACATCCACGAATTAATCAGATTTTGGCGGCACTCAACTGTGAGTAACTCTTTTATAAGCTGCATTTATATAATTATATTCTAAACAGTTTTTCATCTTCTAATACGTGTGTTTTTATTCTTTATGAATTTTGATAATAATTCGTATTTGAAATTGTGTAAAGTGAGTTAAGTTTTAGTTTCTATCTAGCTTTCTCCTTCATTTCATTCACCTTGTAGCATTAAAGGTTTCCTTCATCCCATTTGAATACCTTCGAACAGCGCTAACATCTCGTAATTAATTTCATTTCCTTTCTTTTAACAATCGATTTCTCCTTTCTTTGTCTTTATTCGAATTTATTACTTTACGTGAGCATTTAAAGTTTTCGCTAAAGTGCAAATCTTGATTGACCGAGGAAGATTTAAAGGTATTTTATTGAATTATTAGTCTAGTATTTTAATGGAATGTGGTAAATTTAAACTTTCTGAAAAATTAGTGTAATTTGCACATATTTTAATTTGATGAGGAATGAGTTGCAAAGTCAATTGCAATGTGCATAAAATGTAGTTAAAGAAGTTTATGAATGAAAAAAACTGCTTATTACTTTATTATGAATTTATTCTTTTATCAATTAACACATAATTAATTTAATTAGAATAAATTTTGTATATTTTAAATGTGAGTTTCAAGAACGAAGTAAATAACCTATGAAGAAACGTTGTAATGCATATTTGCTATGATTTTATATTAAACAAAAGTGATTTATGAGCGAAATTCGAAAGATTTAATTTTCTTAAAGCACGTAATAATGAAATTTGGTACAATAACTTTAAAATGTGTTCTTGGTGGATTTTTAAAAGTCCTTCAATTATATAGTTTTTCCTTGAATGATTTCTTTAGTTTTCGGCAAACACATAAACAGCAAAGCAATGTTTTTATTCAGTCTTTTTATTTGTCATTATAAAGAGTATTTTTTAGCGTAAAATTTATGAAGGAAGTTCAACATTTTCACACCATAGTTTAGCGAATTAATGCATCATTAATCCTCATCATTCTAAATTGTAGTAGACAGCAATCTTGTACTCACATCCATACATAAGTTCATTGATTGTATGCGTGCTTCTGCGGTGAAAGCAGTTTTTGTGTAGTTTTGAGTAGTTTTTGTGTTTTGAAGTGGATTTTCCTTCTTTTACTTTGTTTTTATAAGTTTCAAGTATTCATCGCTCATTCAAATTTAATCCCTCAGTTAGTTAAATGCACTCACCACAGATGATGAGCTTCCGAGAGATATTCTTTGCTATGGATGCAGTTGTAATAACTTCAAGTGATTAGATTCTTTATGGTTGATTGTTTACTTAAACATGATTGCAATTTCTTAGGTTATCTTTAATTACTTACTTAGTACTAATAATCCTAATACTTAGTTAGGAGCATAGTTTTATAATTTACTTAAAGTATACACCTTTTCCACTTTTAAATCAGAAAGCGTCACTTTAAAATCAGAAAAAGTCACTTCTAAATCAGAAAGCGTCACTTTAAATCAGAAAGCGTCACTTGTAAATCAGAAAGCGTCACTTGTAAATCAGAAATTATCATTTGAAATTTTCTCTGGCATTTCTGATTTACAAGTGACGCTTTCTGATTTTAAAGTGACGCTTTCTGATTTTAAAGTGACGCTTTCTGATTTACAAAGGACATTTCTGATTTACAAGTGACGCTTTCTGATTTTAAAGTGACGCTTTCTGATTTAAAAGTGGAAAAGGTGTAGTTATAAAATGTAGATAAGAATGTCAAAGAGTCTTAAGCTAAATAAACCGGTGCATAGTTTTAGGCGAAACGTTTTATATCCAATTTACTTCCAAAAAAAGGCCAATAAATTTGTTTAAACTCTTGATTAATAATTTACCCTAATTAATGTGGTGCTAATTAGCGATTAGTTTATTTTCGTAACTTAACTAAAAGGAAACTCCTTTAAAACAAACATCTCAGCTAACTTTTAGTAATTTAAATTTGGGATTTTAAATTTGAGTTTTAAATTGAAATTTTTTTAATTTTTATTTCTTCGTAAATAAATAAATAAATAAAATAAAATACTTTATAAAATATCAATAATTGATTATCAATTTATAAATAAATCAACGCATAAATAAAATTAAATTAAATTTAAATAAACTCATGAATTTATTAAATAAATTCAAATTTGAAGAAATTCAGATTTAATTATTTAATTAATTAATTATTTAATTTAATTGAATTAAAGCAAAAGGTGGCACATGGGTAAATTCAGATTTTTAGTATTTTTATTAATTGAAATGCAGTTATCATTAAAATTAATTTCCATTCACTTTGATCAATCATTTGAAGACTTTGTTTCTCGGCGAAGTGTGCCTCGGTTAAGAGGCCGGCAGCCTTCTATCGCAGTGACCTTGTTCAATGGTTAGAAATACGAGCGACAGTCATGATCTTTGTTCGCTGCTTTCCAATGGTAAAAAATTGTGTATCAGCAGCAGACAGATTAAAAGTTATCAAAAGAACTTTTTTATAAATAAATGCATGGGGCTCGCATTTAAACACACACACACACACACACACACATCCACACGCATTTGTGCATTTGTATTATTAAATTAAATACAAATATTTTAATTTTAATCTTTTTAACCTTTCCATTTAAAGTTCTCATTTCTTTATTGGACAATTTCATTTATTTTCTTAATAGATTTTGTCTCATTGTAAACAACAGATTCTAATTCAATTAATTTTGCCTCTCCGTTGGCGATATAATTTTATTTTGGATTCATAAAGGCCCATTATTCTTTTGAAGGTCACTTGAGAACATTGCAAAATGTGCAAAAAGCGTCTTTTTATTATAATTTGAGTTTTTAGTATGTGTCATGATATCAAATGCACAAAAAAACACATCGCAACGAGACCAATCAGCATTGTGACGAGCCCCCGAAGTGGTGTGTGTATATGCGTGTGTTGGTGCTTCGTGCTTGGCGTCGTTGTTGTTGTTGTTTGCTATTGCACATCAGCATTTCTCGCTGGAAGCAAGAACAAGATGGGAAATAAGCACAAAGCTTTGTTACTGACGAAGCCAAAGAAGCAGTTGAAAATAACAAATGACGAATTATTTTATTTGTTATTATTAAAATAATTTAAATTTCTTTTTGATTATTTAATAAAGTAGCAAATTTCGCATTGATCACTTTCTGCAGCGTCATCCATTTACGTAAATTTCTGTTGTTTGTGATGCTGTTTTTTGCGTCCACGTCGCAGCTTCTGAGGTCATCAAGTTTACAATCGACTTCTTTATAAACCAATCCATTTTCAAAGTCCATATTTTTGTTAGTTTTTCGAGGATGTTTTTTATTTGAATTTTTATTTCACCCTTGATTCAAATTAATGATTATTTCTCAATACGATTTTTTGTTGGTTTAATATTAATTATTTCCGGTTAAACTTGAATAACGAATTATTTTAAATCCTTTTGAGCAGGTTTTATTTTTAATTTAATCGCTTCTTTTTACTTCACTTTGCTTTTGAATTGATTTTCTCAATTCATAAAAAAATGCGCTTTGACATTTACTGAAAATGTCATGATTTCACTCAGCAATTTTATTGCATGATATATAATACACTGTGATTTTTTTATCGCATGATATAATATATAAAGCATGATATAATATTTCGTATTGAGCTTAGATTATACGAAGTTGTGCTCTGTTTAAGCTTGTAATTAAAATGTTATTTGCATGGTTTACAAAACCATCACCTCTTGTAGAGTTTTCTCTCATGTGAGCACTTAACGCCAATTTGCACAATTTTAAGTGTTTAAATATCGCTACACGAAGCATTCGCTAATGAATTTATTGATTACAGTGAGAAGTAAATGAATCCATTTGAAAATATTCTTTAAATACTGCTAATTGAAGCAAAGCCACGAATTCAATCAAATTGGCGATTAATTATTCCAATTAGGTTTTTAAGCTGAATGTCTTGTTGGAAGGTGTGAAGCTACTTCTTTGTTAAAATGGCTGCCTTGGCTAATTTGCAATGAGCATTTGTCCAATTCTAAAGCATTCCTTTTTCAATGTCTGGGATGTTCTTTAATCGCATGCTACTTTTATATTTCGTAAAAGTATATCATGATACAGTGCTTTTTATCTCATGATTTGAATAATGATACAGAATTTTATCTCATATTAAGCAAAACTGTTCATTCATGTTGAGCATCGCGTGTGTGTACGTGTGTGAAACGAACGCAAATTTGTATGACGCAGTCGAAAACTTATTGACTTCTTTTCCAGTTGAAACTAGAAATTTGCTGTTGTTGTTGTGTTGAATTATCTGGCGCAGCGTCCTTCAATAAACTCGGAAAGCAAACATGAATAACGGTGACTAGCAACCATTTCCAATGTGCGATTAATATTTGCGTTCATGTCACATGAACGTTGAGCCAGACACGAGTCTGTCGCCGAGCGATAATCGGAAGCTTTGCAAATAAGACGATGCGAGAGCGAGTTCGCTCTCTCTCTCTCCGAGCAACATTTTTTCGCTCTGCTATTTTACAGACGAGGGACTTTGGACCCGAGAGAGAGCACACGATATCAGCACAAAAATTTTCCTTTAAAATACAAATTTTTGAAAATATTTGTTTATATGTAATTTAAATCAATTATTTATTTATTTACAATTTTGATGATTATACAATTTTTCTGTGTACTTAATTCCATCGCTCTCTGCGAATCGAAAAGCTTTTTTCATTATCTTCTGCTTCCACGAATTTATTGAAGTTTATTTGATAACGACAACTCTGCATGCGTATAGAAAACTTGAACACACACCAACACCAACACCAACGCAACGGATCGTTTTTTGTACTTTGAGCTCTCAATGAAAATCGTTAAAATTTCAACAGCGAATCGGCGATTCTTCGATTCAGTCTCAGTGCAGCTGACGCGAATATCGGACGTGTTTTTGTTGTTGTTGCGGTTGTTTTCGATCGTGTTCACTACTCGACAGTGAACATGACCAAAGAAGAAGAAATTCCATTTTCCTTATTTGAATTTCGACTTTAAAATACCGTCAAAAGATTTCCCGCAACTTTTAAAACGAGAACACAAAAGAATCTTTATATAAAAACAGAAATATTATTATTACATATGTACAAGAAATAAATTATAACAGGAAGCATTAAAAAAAAAGAAATTAATAATTTTTGTTACCGGAAAACTCAAAATTGGAAACTGTTTTAGCGTTAACAAAAGAAATGAATGCAACGAAGTGAAATATTACATAATTTAAAAGTATACCGAGTTTTAGATATTAATAATATAAATACTAAAAGCTATTTAACATTTCTTGTAACGAAAAAAACTGTGAAAATTATAAAACAGAAAACATAAACGCAAAACAAAAGAGAAACTTTCAAAAGATACCGTGAATATTAATTTGGAAAATTTTTAACTGTGATTTATTGAATTCAACTGCTTTTTGGCTCCAAAACGCGAACAAGTGAAATAATTTAGTTTTTATTATACATAAATTAATCGCCACGATGTTGCGAAGCAATGCAATGTACATGCCAACGGAGTTCCGCAACTTCCAGCAGCCGGCGGAGACGGGAGAACTCGTCGACGATTACTTTATGATATTCCGTGATATTGCGAATCGGGTACGTAGCATTGAAAAGACCAACAACATTAAAATGATCCCCACAAGCGATATTTTCATGAAGTTTAAGAGGAAAGAAGGGAAAATACTTTTTTTTTCGAAGATTATTTGAGGAAGTACGGGTTGATATTGATCCAGAATTGTCCATTTTTCGACTCAGTAGTAGTATCACTTCTATCAAGACTCCAGTACAAGTCCATTACGAAGTATAAAGTATTAGAAAGGAGCTCCGCTGTGGAGTATAAAGAGTACGTAGAGCGTAGCATATAAAGAGCATATATAGCTCATAGAATACAGTATACAGCGATGATATATGACTTAAAATATACTGTATAGAATGTAGTATTTGTAGAAGAGTGTTTTAAGTATAGAGATGGAGTATAGTATATATAATATAGAGTATATATAAGAGAATATAGCATAGAGTATAAAGATATGGATGGAGCTACCTATACAGTCTTATAAATTCTTATAGATTATTGTTTACTCTTTAAACTTCATTGAAATAATGAAAACTACAAAAGAAAGGGGACATTTTTCGCTGATGGTAATAAAAAATCCCCACTATAACCTCGCTTTCTTAAAAACTTCCCCTTTTAACTTCTCAGTTTCTTATCTCACATTTAATTTGGTTTATTTTTGGACATCTTTCTGCAAGGTGACTGCGATAGTCGCTCGTTTTGCACTTGATTCTCTGCATTCCATTCACCCTGCAGTGATTCATGCGATGAATCGAGAATAACGTGGCTTGAATCAGCGTCGGCGTTTAGGATTGTTAAGTAAAATCTAATCTCGCTTATCTCCTTCTCACTTTCATTCCCACGTTTCTCCCGTTGCTGCATAGTTGCCATTTATTTCCGTCCGCTGATAACTGATTGAAACTGGCTTTTTGCAAACTCTAGAAAAATCTGCTCCACCTCGTGTCCATTTTTCGTTGTGTTTGAGATCAAAGAACGCAAACAAACTTCGCTTTCTTGTTGTGTATTTTCTTGTTTTTCGCCCTCTTTATCTGTTTACTTCGCTGAAGTGGTGTGTAAATGTCGCCTAGCAACAACTCGTCGTGTCGGAATTGTTCGTTTCGACAGACTGCTGCACACTTGAACGGATATCGGTTAAGTAACGTATCGATCGAGCACGAAATTTTATTGCCGCAAGAGGCTCTCCACCTCTCTCTCTCTCTCTCTTCAGGGGAAGTGTGTCCAATGTGATTTACACTTGAGCTTTTTATCGCTTTTCAACTTGTTGAGGTTTTTGCTGTTTTATTTTAATTCTTTTTTTTTTGTATTTGTTGTCGATTGCATTAACTTTTTTATCATATTAAAGACACATGTTAATTTAATTCACTTTTTTTTGGGGATTTTTGTTAAGGTTTTGAAACATTTTTAATTATATTTAAATTGTATTTTTTAAACTAAAATTAAAATTTAAAAATGCAGAATCACAAAAAAAAAACGTTTGTTTTTATTAGGGGATTTTTTGGATTTTTTTTTTTGATATGTTTTCGACTTTGTTGAACTTTGGTTGGAATGAACTTTTGTTTGTTCGTTGCGATTATTAATTTTTTTTTTGTGGTGTATCGTGTGTCTTTGGGGGCCTGGCTGCAGTCAAACGCCGTTTGCATTGCTGCTCATCTTCAAGTGGTTTCGCTGATGTGTTGCTTTCCACTGTCTGGGATTTTATTGACTCACTGCACTCACTTTTACATGTTCAGCTGCTATAAAAATGACTCAATCGAATGGATTTTTTTCTGCTTTCAGTTGCGTTGCGAACATTTCCCAATAACCAGTTTTTTAAAGTTGGTTTTTTTATGGTATTTGGGTCTGTTTTCGATGAGATTTCAATGATTAATTATTAATGATCAAATGGGATTTTTAGTATTATTATATTTATTTATATCCTTTTCTTATTTATTTATTTATTGTATAAAAACAATTTTTTGTTTAGCAATTTAAACTGATCATTTGCCACTTTTCAGGGAATTTGAAAGGCTTTTTTACAGATCCTTGCCAGCTAATTTTTGGCAGCCATTATGTTTTTCATTCATACGCAGTGTTCTTTTCATTTCAGCATGCGTCAAGGCGACTCTTTAGCGAGGTGTGGAATTAAGTAATGTTAATATTTGTTTATAAGTTAATACTTTGTTTTTTGTAGACTTTTGTTCTCATTTTACGTTTATTTAGTTTACGTTTCTTTCGTTAAATTATGGTAAAATTTTCTTTATTTAATTTTAAGTTAAAAAATTTTTGGTTTTTTTCCAATTTTGCGAATAAATTAATGAAGATAAATCGATGAAGCTACGATTTCCCATTTGGATTAATAATTCACCTCCGAAAGCTTCATGAAGTTCGATTTTTGATTGTAAGCTTGGTTTCAACGTGGCTCTTGCCAGAAACTTGCAGCTTATTCTAGTTGAGTGACAAAACTGTCACACAGTGACAATTGATTTATTAGCGCAACAAAAAGTATGCAATGTAATTGATTGAGACTTCATGTTAACTTCGGGAACAAAGCGATTTAAATTGAATTTAAATTTAAACTTTTAATAAGTGTGATTTTTTAACATTATGAACGAAAGTAATGTAATAATTAAAATAATTAATAATTTTAAATAAATAAATAAATAAATAATATTAAAGACTATAATAAAATCACGCATATAAATAAAAAGTCAAGATGTTAATAATACTATGAACAAGGATCAGTCTTTCTCACGTAACTGACATGATAATAAATCTATATTGACAATGTTCAATGTATTATTATTTAATTTTAATTGAAATAGTTCAATTTATCATCTTTTATTTTAAATTTTTAGAGAATTATAATGCAATTGCATAATTTCAGGGTTCGCTTATAATTTTTGTCACGTAACTAGAATAATGCTGCTATTTTGTTCAATAAATAGTCAAATATTAATTTTAAATATTTTATTACTGTTCTTAATTAATATGTAATTTAATTTCCTAACGGCAGAAATTCACCGTAACTTAAACAACGAATTTCATCATATTTTAAATTAAATTATAATTCATTGGAAATGGAATCGTTATCTTTTATTCCTCGGATTTGCCTTTAATTCTTAAATAAATTTAATCTTCACACAAGATTAAATTAAGTTTAAATGTCAACAAATTTTTGTATTATTGATGTTGAAATTTTAATGAATTTATTTTATGTTTTACGTATTTTGTTTTGTTTGTTATTATTTCCCATTTTAATTTTATCAGCTGCTTTAATTTGTTTTTAAGACTCTTCTTAGGAATCGCTTTTTGTTTGCTTACGAATACAAACATTTTCAACACAGACAGTTCGATTATAATTTAATTAACACTTAAAACAAGGCAAAAAAAAATGATAATTCTTTTAATACTAAAATCGATCAACATTTTTTACACTTCGTAAAAGTACGTAAAAGTGATAAAATTTGTTATTTACGACTGTATAAAATGTTTAAAAAAAAGTTTCCTTGAGTTCTCGTGTGAATATGAAAAATTAGTCACTTTTTTGCTATTCGAATAACTCCCAAAACTGGCCACCAGTTGATCGAATGTAGAAGGAAAACGAGAGGAAGGATTAATATAATATATGCAAAATAAAAAAAGTGGCGCTTCGAAATGTCTGTCGTCTGTAGAAACGAAGAAAGACGCAAGGTTACATAACTAGAAATTGTTTAAGCGATTTATTTCCGTATTGCAAGCGAGCGAAAGCGGAAAATGAGAGGGATTCGGCGAGAGAGAGAGAGCGTCAAACGGTGAGCGACAGCATTTGAAATATGCTAACAAACGAAAAAGTGTCGTTCGGGAGGTTTTTTTTTTGTTATTCGATGCTTAGATAACATTGACTTTGGCTCGTGTTGAGTATTATTGAGACGTGTGTGTGTGTGTGTATTTGTGTGTGTGAATATGAAGAGAGCGATAGTATTAAATTGGCGAACAAAGACCGAGCAAAGATATCAACGTGGAAGAGTGATAAATTTAATTACAGGATGTGAGATAATTTTATATAATTTTATATTTAAATGTTCAATCAATCAATCAAATCAATGTACGATTTTTAAGGGTTTGAAAGTAGAATATTTATTTATAATTTCATTGTATTTTAGCATTTATTTCAATTCAATTCAATTCTTCACCGTCATTCGTTGCATTTGCGTTTCTAACTTTGCCCACACACCCAGTATTTCAATTAAACTGAATTAATTCGCAACTTAATTTGCAGTATTTCGATTTCCCTCAAACCAACACTCGCTCGATCGCTTTTACTCTGTGAAAACAGCCAGCAACAGACTCTCACACTGGCGCATTCTTCTTCATGTGCACAACAACCCAACATCAATTTTCCGCTTTGTTGTGCATTTCGCTTCTTTCTTCTGACTGCTATCAATCGCAGTCGCGACCGTCGTTGTTTCGGGATGATTTTCATTCAGTAAATATGCTGCCATCGCTGGCTGCAGCTTTCAAGTGTAAAAATTACGGACTTTTTTTTAAAAAAAAAAACTTTATACTTTGTGGACAGCGATTTGAAGGAATCTCGTCGAAGCCGACGACCAGCGATCATCGTTCAGCATGATTTCGATAATTGACGATGAAGATGAACCCGTATGTATGAAAGTCAAACCATCGACCAACACCTTGAACACCTTCATCCAACATCACGCTTTGTAATTATCGCAAAAGTAGTTTTTTCCATAGTAGACTTTTCTCATAGATTCGTAGTGATCAACACTTTACGCCCTGTTTTTATATTATTATGATTATTGCGATTTCATTATGCTTAAGATTATTTCATTTACTGTATTGGAAAATGTTTCTTATTTCTTGTAGTACCTCGACATTGGCGAGGATATGAATGTACCTGATGATTTCACGCAAATTGAAATGCAAAGTGGAATGTGGTGGCGGCATCTGGCGGCTGGCGGTATCGCCGGAGCGGTGTCACGGACATGTACCGCTCCTCTAGATAGGATTAAAGTGTTTTTGCAGGTAAGCTGTGAAATGCTCGATTGTGATTAGCCTAGAAATACATAACTATGAAATATGTTGGAAGAATCCAAGGTGAAAAGTCAAAATCCAACCTCCTTTAATGAAGACCCTTTAAAATTCACGTCCAATCCCGAACGCCCATTTTTAACATTATAGAAATGCACTTTTTCCTTTCTTGTATACGTAGTAACAAAAAAAGAAAGTGTAATCGCGAAAAATTTCGATATTGAGATTTTAATGGTAATACTTCAATTTGGACCATCTCTGAGTCCATTTTGAACAGTTTCGTCGTATCCTCAATATTTCTATTTGAGACTCTTATAAAACTTATTTGCGCACCTCCCTTTTTGGATGAAATCGGTGGCGCCAAAAGGACGCTTCTCTTGCAGGATTTTTCAAATTTCATGCATAACTCAAAACCAAGCACAGCTCGAAAGTAGATATATGGTATTTAGGGCTGCTATAACAGCCAAATATGATCTACCTTTTCAGTCACAATCGCTAGCACTAAAAAGGACACTTTTCTTGAAGAATTCTCATTATAATTAAGTACAATTTTTTGAATTGAAATTATATCACCTACAAGGAAGCCATAGGAAGTCATATCTTCTTTTATTTCTTTTTATATAACTTATTTCTTAATTAATATTAATTTACATATTTCAATTTGAAATTTTATTTAACAATTTTAACGAACGATTAAAGTGCAAGTAATTCAATTAAACAACTTAAGAATAAAAAAATTGTAGTATTTAACTAAAAAACATAAATGTAGAAAAGTGTCATATTTCTTGATGACATGAAAATTAATAATAACGTCGATAAAAATCGCTTTTGTTGCCGAATTTAACATGGCCCTTGATTACAAGACAATTTCAATTCTAGGTTGCCCTAAAAGTATGCAATGGTATTAAGAGGTTCGTGTGCGGTTTTAACAAAGGAATTTTGTTGAGAATCGCCGAGCACAATCATATTTACGTATGATTTTTGTCGTTTAAACTATTTTTATAATAGTTACTTTAATTACTTAAGTAACCTTTACTTTTTTAAACACAGCAATTATAGGGGTTTGAGATACAAGTTGAAATAAAATATGATAACAAATCTTAATTGCTTAATTCAGTATTTTGGGAAAAATTATGAGACACCATTTTAACCGCCATTCACGTCGTTTTCTGTTCTTTCTATTGCTTAGGTCCAAACACATAGATCGGGAATCTCAGATAGTTTAAGATACATGCTACACGAGGGCGGCATCCGCAGCTTGTGGCGTGGCAACGGCATCAACGTGCTGAAGATCGCCCCCGAGTCGGCTATTAAGTTCGCTGCCTACGAGAAGATCAAGCGTTTGATACGTGGCGACGAGAAGCGGCAGATGACGATCGGCGAACGCTTCATGGCTGGTGCTGCCGCTGGCGGCATCTCACAGACAGCCATCTACCCCATGGAAGTATTAAAGACGCGGCTGGCCTTGCGCAAGACTGGTCAATACTCGGGCATCGCCGATGCCGCCAGAAAGATTTACCTGCACGAGGGGCTGCGCAGCTTCTACCGTGGCTACATTCCGAACATCCTCGGCATTATTCCCTATGCGGGCATCGATCTAGCCATCTACGAAACGCTGAAGAAGAAATATTTGAGCAGCCACAATACGGAGCAGCCCAGTTTTCTGGTGCTGCTGGCATGTGGCAGTGCGTCGAGCACGCTGGGGCAGGTCTGTTCATATCCACTGGCATTGATACGGACGCGGCTGCAAGCACAGGGTACTTTAAATTGAAATAAATACTATTGGCTCCGAATGTAAGAAGTTTCCTTTTCTAATGCATTCTTTTCGATGTCCTTTTGCAGTCGTCTCTGTTAATAAAACGCCGAAAATTGGAATCCCGCTGAAGGAAGCTGGCGCCTGCAGTGACGACAACATGGTCGGCGTGTTCAAGAAGATCATTCGCACCGAAGGCATCTGTGGGCTGTACCGCGGCATAACGCCCAACTTCATCAAGGTGCTGCCGGCGGTGTCCATCAGCTACGTCGTGTATGAGTACACAAGTCGGGGCCTGGGAGTCAATATGACGTGATGTGTTGCGGCTCGCGACGGCTGCGACGTGGTATCAACGACGACGGCCACAGACGGCACTCACGGCTCTCTCTCTCTCTCTCTCTCTGCATCTCGCTCTGCTACTAGTTTTAAATTGCAAATTTAATAAGTGATACTATGCTATAAAGAATTTTAATTTTAATTGATGGTGAGGATGATAACGATAATGATAATGATAATGTTAATGGTGGTGATTATGTAACCAGCAACAACAAAGTCGAAAAAACGTCTAATAATTCAACAAAAAGAAAACTGAAACTATGTAGAAGAAAAATCAAAATTATTACCATGAAATACCAACAGAAAAAACTTAACTTATTTACGATAATATTTATTTTAACGATACACATAATTTATAATTACACTACATACAATTAAACATGTGAAAGTAGCTTAATTTCGTATTCTTAGCTGACAAAAGCAAACAAATTTTATTGTCTAAGCGAAAACTAACAACTTTCTTTTTATAATGTAAGTTTATTTTGCTATTATACCGAAAACATAATTAAATCAAAGCAACAAAACAGTTCTGCTTGCTTTTTAAGTTAACTGCGAAACAGAAGAAGTCACTTGCTATATTTTAATATATGATTTATGCTCATGGAATAGAAATAGAATAGAAAACAGACTTGTGCAGTTGACTGAGGATCGTCTGCAAAGCTTTTTTTGGCAGTTATTTTATTGATTTCTACTTAACTGTACATTTTATATTCATTTTAAACAATTCGCTAACAGAGTTTAACAGCGTTTAATAGTCATTTAAGAAGAAATTCATGTAGAATCTTCCAAGAAGATGTTGAGTGTTGTAATGAACAGTTTTCCTCAGCTTTGTACAGTTTAGCATTTATCTAAGAATATTTTTTAGTTTGTATTTCTAACTGTGTCCAACTCTTTTTCTGTATCAAAGTTTGACGCTTTTAAGCGGAATGTGTTTTGACGTGCTCGTGTTGAGCTCGAACTGTAAAAACATTAAACAATTATTTTACAAAAGTTGCTTTTCATTTATTTAACTCTACTATTTCTAATTTGTGAACAGCTTTAATAGCAGATCCTAAAACTACTCTTGACTGACTCGTAACAGGGACAAAGTAAATGAAATGTTCTTTTTTTTGTAGTTGGATGTTTTTGAGGCTGATGTAGCTTTAATTTTTATATGTTAAGCATTCATTGTATTCCTAGCATTTGAAATTGATATTCATGTGAGCAATGCGCCGCCGACTTAAGACAGAAAATTGAAGCTATAATTTTACATGTATAAATTTTTGAACAACGTGCGGTTGTATATTTTATATTTTGTAAATTAAATCAGACTTTATTGAAAGTGAAAACCATCTTTTGTGCTAAATTTTATTACTTGCGTAATCGGATATTATTTTGTTACTGATTTTAATATGATTGCAAGAGGAAAAACAATCTTTTTATGAATAACTAAATTGCGAATGTGCTCGGCAAAAATACTCATTGAGATTTTCAGCTGATAAAATTCGCTCTTTATGTTTAATATAAAATTTAATATTAATATTTATTTAATTATTTCCAATTAAAGAGATTTACTTTACTAAAACTCATTTCATTGGCGTTTCTTTTCAGTTTTATTCGAATGCATTTGATTTTGTTTCAGTGGAACTTGTAAAATAAATCAGTTTTTTGTAGAGATCACAAAATATCAAAGGGAAAACTTCTTATTTTTTGCATTAGATTCAGTTCAATAGTTTCTAAAATCTTTGTTACATTCATAAATAGTGAACTTAATTAAAGACTTCATGGATTTTGTTTGTCGTGCTTTAAAAAAAACATAAAAGCCAATAAGAATTCCTTAACTACTTCGATGTTGAACAAATGCTTTCCACGATTTGCACATTTGAGCGAAGCACTTTGATAAAACTAGTTAGAATATTAAATAAATTTACTTGAACTAATTCAAAATTTGAATTTTATTAGACAAAATACCAATAAACATTTTATTACTATTAATATTGTGCATTTAATCGTATAAAATCCAAGTGAATCTTAGAAAAACTTAAATAATTCAACTTTATATGTAATCAATAGAGAAAAAAGGCAGACATTTTAACAATGCGCGATGAAAAGAATTCAGAAAATTATGTAGAAACGAGCAGCGAAAGAATTAATAAATTTATTTAATAAAACAAAAAAAAAATGGATTGAAAAAGCCTTAAGAAAAACTAATTTTAGTGTATTTAAATAACTATTAAATAACTTTATTGCATTAAAAATTTATTCTATTGCCTATTTTAAGATGTTGTGATTCGTTACAGGAAATTTATTATAATATAAAAATTAAGCTACGTTATTTTTATTTATTCTATAATTCGTTCATTCTTTTCTTTATATTATAATTCGTTCATTCTTTTCTTTATATTATATTTGTTTTTCATATTTCATAGGTTAAGTCTAATTTATATTATTTTTTATTTGTTGATTTGTTTTTTATTTGTAATCTAATTGATATTTTCTAGTACTACAATTTTAAAGAATTAAATGATTTTACAGTTTAAACTAATTTTTATAGTAATTTTGATACAAAAATTAAATCTTAAACCAACAAAAAAATTACATTCGGTTCTTGAATATATAAATTTATTGATAAAACTTGATATTTGTCCGAAAAATCATGAAATTGCATTCATATTTCGAAATGTGAAACAGGAACTGTTAAAACTGTGCATGTTTCTATAATTATTATGAAATTTACAAAATTCTCGTACTCTACTAAATAAAATATATTTGCATTAACATTTTACTATTTGATATTACCTAATAATTAACTCTTATTATGATTATTACAAAATAGAATATTTATCCATCATTTTTCCAATGTATATTGAACATGAATACGATAATTAATAAACATAATTAAATTACCTACATATAAATGTAGTATGTCTGTATGCAATACATGAAATTAATTTGTTTTCTTTAAAAATCGATGTGCATTAATATTGACGGTTTGATTATAGAGCGTGTTCTTAGGACAGATATCGAGATGATTAGTCTAATTAGGAAAAACTCAGACTTGGACTGGGCTCAGCTTCTGATTGGTTGGAGTTTATACAATCTAATCGAAGCAAACCAAAAGAATTTCGAACAAATGAACAAATGGAATTTCGGCAGTTTAAACGCATTAATAAATTTAACTTCTTTAAATATCACACAAAACTAATTTACGAAATGTAATTAGACACAATTCACTTCTAATGTGAGCATATTTTTTTTTAAATTACAACATTTTAATTGAATTTATTTCTATGTACAAAAAACATTGCATCATTTTCACCCATTCTCAGTGCATGAACAAAGTTTATCGCCGCCTTTGATACAACAAAATCAAATAGTTTTCGTTATAGAAGTGGAATTTATTTTTAGCCCTATTTTCATTCTAATTTCGGCGCTCGTCGAGTGCTGACAAAGCAGCATCTGTCTTCGGTTTTCTTCAAATAAGTTTCTTCCGAGCAGAGTGTAAATATTAGTTTTAATATCACATCATGGAGATATCGGAAAATATGTACCAGCAAATTTGCAGCGCTCGCACCGTGCAGTCGGACAAGAAAGGCTTCTTCAACGAATTCTACGAGGAGGTGAAGGAGTCGTGCGGTGCAAAATGGCTGCAGAACTACTTCGGCAAATTGAAGTCGAACGAGGCGCGGATTCTGTCGATCTTCAGCGATCGCGAAGTGTGCGATCCGGTGCTGGGTGTGTTGGAGAACGTGCAGCCCGTGTACAAAGTGAAGGATGCTCTGTTCTCGGCGCAGCATCGCGCGCAGGCCGAGAAATTCCAGTTGTTGGAGCAACTGCAGCCGGCGCTCGTTCATGCGAATATTGCAGTTATGCGAGCTCCAGCGAAAGGTAATTTGTGCATTCACAATGGTCGATAATATATCGTGAATCGTGGTGAATAATTCGTAGATGATCAAAGTCGAAACAGAATACAAAAAAATTTAAATAATTTTCAGATGTTGATATTGACATCGACGATGGCCTCACTCTGGCATTGGCCCTGCGTACACGTGCTGTAATTCTGATTGGACTGGGATATGGTGCAGCGGCTCTGAGTGATTTGAAGCTGGCCACTTCTTTGGGACTCCAGTCCAAGCAAAGCGTCGACTATTACATTAAAATGGCCAAAGCGTATGCTTGTCAGTAGAAAAGATCTTTTATATAGCTTAATAAAGCAACAATTAATCAATTAATTACGCTTTTTTAAGGTATGGATGAATTGGCTCGTGCTGAAATCTCGCTTAAACTCGCTGAAAATTTGGCAGGCGGTTCGAATGCACTCATCGCCGCATGTCGCAAAGAGTTGCCGCTCCTAAAGAAAGCGCAGCAACGCCGAGCAATGCAATTGCCTGAATTGGCGCGTGGTGAAAACGCGGATCTTCGAGGAGCATCGAGCTTAGTGAAGCTTGTGCACACGCCCGACCAGGGACGCTTTATAGCTGCCAGCGACGATTTGAAGACAGGCGACGTTGTGCTTTGTGAGCAGCCGGTGGCGGCGTGCCTCTTGCCCAGCTTTTACGGCAGCCATTGCCACAATTGCTTCGAGAGGTTTGTCCAACTCCTGATGAAGCATACAAATATAATTCACTTTCTTTTCTCAAGGCTAGCACATCCCGTTCCGTGCCTTAACTGCTCCGGGGTCGCTTTTTGCACGCCGCAGTGCATGGGCGAAGCCTGTGACAGCTACCATCGCTTCGAGTGTCAATTCATGGATCTCTTCATCGGTAACTTCAATGACTTACTTGCACCTACTTTAGACAACTCACATCTCTGTCGATTGCTTCACTTTCAGGTTCCGGAATGTCGATCCTTTGCTTCATCGCTCTGCGCGTCTTCACGCAAGCCAAGAATTTGGAGTGTGGCTTGAAAACTGCCAGCGCGCTCTTCGCTAATCTCTGCTCGCACGCCGAAGCACGGCAGGCCGACGACTACCTGCAGCGATCGTTGATGGCCGGCTTCCTGCTGCGCTGCTTGCAAAAGGCCGACTACTTCGGGCGGCGCAAGACCGAGGGCGTCAACCCGACCGCGCTGGAGCTGCAGGTGGGCACCGCTCTGCTCGGCTTGCTGCAGGTGCTGCAATACAATGCGCACGAGATTTACGAAACCGTGCTGGGCGACGAGCATCGATTCGACGGCTCGAAGGTTGTGTACGTCGGTGCTGGACTGTACGGCACAGGCGCCTACTTCAACCACGAGTGTTGGCCCACGGTGGCGCGTTACTTCGTCGGAAAGGGCCTGGTTCTAGCTGCAACGCGCCCGCATGCAGCCAACGAAATCGTAGCCGAGAATTATGGGCCAATCTTCACCAAAGCCAATCGCAAAGAGCGTCAGCGTTCATTGCGCGCCCGTTACTTATTCGATTGCAATTGCTTGGCTTGTCAAGAAAACTGGCCGACTTTACAGAAGCTCGACAAGTTGGTCAGGTTCTGGTCAGTGGAATCCGATCTTACTTTAATAAATAGCAATTGACAAGGTGTATTTTTAGGTGCCCGACGCCGAATTGCGGCAGCTTGCTGCGCTTTCCGAAGGACTTGGCGAAGGACGTGCGCTGTGTTCGCTGTCGAAAGAACGTCTCGTTAAAGGAAAGTGTTGCGAAGCTGATTAAAATCGAGGAAGTGTACCGAGAAGCCGCTCAAGCGATGCTGGAGCAGAAAACTGCAGACGCCACAGAGTTGTTCAAGGAAGCCATCGACGGTTTCTTCCGAATTGCAGCCTTGCCACACAAGGATACGCTGCTTGCTCAGCAGTCGCTGACGAAATGCTTAGCAGACACGGGCACAACATTCAAGAAGTAACGCGCACTTCAGCGTATTATTATTAACAGCGTGAATAATTGAATAATAAAATAAATTTATAAACTATTCTATTAAATTTATAAAATATAATTAATATGCTAAACAACGCTGTTGGCACTCAGTTGGCCTCCGTCAGAAGCTGATAGCTACGCCAGTAGTTTTTGTCTTTGGTTGCAATTGTATTCAAGTGGTCCAAGAACTGTGCATAGGTGAACTGCTGCAATTTCGAGTCCTCCAGGCCAACATGATAGCTGCATTCTTTGTCGAAGATCCACTGGCGCTCTGCAGGTTCTTCCAGGTCGTAACGTTCCAGGATTTCGAGGAACTTCGTGCGATTGCCACCGTAACAACGTTTGGCCGTTATGAAACTACAAACGTATCGACATATTTTATATAGAAATGAGTTATTATTAGCCTCAGCTACTTACCAAAATCCTTCCCTAATCATGCTCTTCACGTCAGCGTGACAAACGATACGATAAATTTCCTCACAGTCGACTTCCTTCGATAGAGCCACCAGAAACCACGGCGGCATTAAGCCGAATCGAACACATTTCATCAGGCTCAGCATGAAAGTTTCACGGCCGCTCCAATTGTCGTCCAACCAGCGCACAAGTGACATGAAAATCTAAAGTCTCGTGGACATAACAATTCATAAATATATATGCAGCTGACTTACCTCGACTTCGGAATTAACACCTACTGTATTTGAACCCAAAAAGTGGGCAACTTCCCTCGCACTTAGTTCCAGAAATTCGTTTGATGCAACAAGTGTTAGGAAAAACTTGCAGATCCTCATCGACATCGATTGCTCTAATTTTGGCAGGCCGTATTTTTGCGCCTCCTTGTACGCCGCAAACGCGTTGTCCTCTTGAAAATATACATCGCTATCCAGGCATGCCCAACATTGCTTAACCAGCTCCTCGACGCGCAGGAATTTCGCCGCGGTTAATAACTCCAAAATACCTTTTGGATGCACTTGTGGGTCGTCGGACATCATCCAATTGTAAATAAATGCAAAAGATTTGGGTGTAACTTTTTCTTCAGGCAGTACGATCAGTTTTTCTTTGCTAATATCAGAGAAGATTTTTGAATGGCACTGCAAGGCTATCAAGTGACAATCGAAGGTCGTGACTCCAACTCGGATCTGTACATCGGTTTCATTATGATTTCTAATCGCTTTTGTTAGCAAGACGCTCAAATATTCTTTTGGAGTCTGCTCAATTTTTTGCCAGCCATCGATTGTGTTTACATCGCAACCTATTTCCGTAAGCGATTTTTCTGGAAAATATTCAAAATTTTCCAATTTCAAATTTCTGTTACCTTCCACCCTTAATTTACTAGCGCTGCGTGAAATATTCTTTCGTTTTTCCATTTAATAATTTAAATTAACAATTTTCAATTGAAAATTAATATTCGTCAAATAAAGCAGGAAAAAATTATGTTATTAAATTTTGTCAGGAGTTTCAAATGCATACTTCTATTTCAAATATGAATATCGGAGGAAAAATTCACTGAGTTGCAACTGTCAAATGACAGATGGCGCTACAGAACAAACCAGTGGCACAGTGGTTAGGCTTACGAAAATACCCACATGGGAATTTTCTGTAGCCTACGAAAACTGGAATTTCTTCGGTAATTTTAAATACATGTGCTACATTTTTTCCTATAACATTTTAAAATCACTTTTACATATGACTGTTATTTTAAAATTTCGTTTGTTTTGTCTGTGATGCTAGATTGAAAATATGGAGTAGGAAATGCTTTGTGCGCCAATTAACTAAGAAGTTTCTTCATGTTTCTGGCTATGTGTAAACACAAAAGAGAAGCAAATTAAAACTTATGTGCAAAAATGTCATTAATTAAATTGAGACTTTGAAGTCTTAATTTGCCACATTAAAACTTTTGTTTTGCCTTTATTTTAAGTTTTTGCTAATAACTTGGTTTTTTCATAGAACAAACGTAACTAAATATTCTATTAGTATTTGGGATTTTATTGGAATTATTCATTTCATTCGTTATTATATTTAACTCCTAACTGCCAATTTTGCCGTTGAAGCTGACGCACGTGTGTGCGTTAATGGAATTTTAATAAACACCGAATATCACCGAGTAAATTATTTGTTTTGTGATAATATACAGTAAATATTAATGTCGAACTCTGTTGGTTAACTATCATGCCCAATTTATTTATTCACAAATTGATTTCGAAAAGTGATGTTTTTGATTGAGTGCTTGAAGAACTATAAGCTAAAATATTAAATACAATTATTACATCTGAAACAGGTAAAAAAATAAATTCAGTGTGTGATTCATGTTCTAAAATCTTTAGAATATTTATTCTTGTGTGAACTCAGTGTAAGTCGTTTCCTTTGTAATTAAAAACATTGCTTTTGCATTATGTATTAGTATAAATTTTGAAATCTTTTATTGTGGTTTTTACTTCCAATTTGTCTTTCAGTTGACTAAAATATATACAAATTAATTTTGTAGCAAAATAAGTATACATTAAAATATACTAATTCTATACAGATAAATAAAAAGTGTTATTGTTACAGAGCACTTCGGGATTTAGACTTCGAACTAATCGAATTAGAATCGTAGTAGTCAAAATTCTATGGTACAGCAAGGCCTTGGGAATCGTCAACTTGGTCCTAAATACGCAGTTAAATCAAAAAGTCTTGGCACGGAGGATGGCGAAAGAAAATTCATATTTTTTTTAGTACGTATATTTTGTTCATTCGGTTCCGCTGTTAACGGAACCACGATTTCTTCCGTTTTGGGAATTCTTTGGCGATCGTTTGTGTCCAGACCGTGAAATACTCTTTCTCATATTCAGTCTGCAGTGAAAAATCGCTAAGAACAGAAAAAGCCTTGTAAAAGTGCTTATTAAACGTTGCTCATTCATATTCTGAGCACTTGAATATTTTTCTGAACGAATTATGCATTTTTATATTCTGTGTTATTACCTTGTTTCTTTGGGGTCGGGTTCATAAAATATGTATCGAGTTCTTCTGCGCTTACGTAAAATCCTCCTAACCAGTCGTCTCTTTTGGATTATTTCGTACTGTTTCCTTTACCGATAAAACAAAGGTAAGGAATTAAATAAATTGATTAAACAAAATATTGTAAAAGCCATAAATTCTGTGTTAGATAAATTGAAACTAAAAACCAAGACTCTGTGAACACGTTTTGGCGCTTTACAACTTAAACACAATCATAAAATGCAGAAGGCAATTTGAACTGTCAAGATTACATTCGCTCTTTGGAGAACAAGAAGAAAGTTTAATTTCCCTCATGTCGGTGGCATTCAAATTGATCGAAATAATTTGCAGCGAGCTTTAGGAGAGAGAAACAGAGATAGTTAGAATCATGTATCTTGCATTTATGACTTTGTTTAAGCCTGGGTTAAATATTTTCATTGAGAGTAACGAATTGTTACGATAGAATTCGTGCATTGGATAATCTTATATTAGTGTTAAGAAAATGTACATACATTTCCGTGTTTCTTGCTCTAACTTCTTTGTTTATTATTGTCATATCTGCGACTTGGTGAAGAAGTGTGGCATTATTTTGCATCAGCTTGTTTTGATGGATAATCATTTCGCCGATTTCACTCAACAGCATAATGCAACGATCCTTCTCATTAGTTAAGCGCTCAATAGTTTCTTCCTCCATTTCATCGACCGTCTGCACTGGAATGCTGCAAACGCACTGCGGCTCTGTTTGCACTTGAACGTTGGAGTGTATAGCTGTTGCTTGTGCCGCTGTCGAAATGTGATCCTGTTCCGTTTGGATTGACCGATCAAAAGTGATTTGCTCTGTTTGGACTCCTTGTGATATCATAACCAAATCAGTTTGCGTGCCCTGCAGCTGAAAGATTTTTCTAATCGTCTGCTGTGGTTTACTCTCCGTCCTAACGATGCCAGAGTACAATTCGGTTTCAGTTGCCTTGGTTTTGGTAGTCCTTATCTTTGTTTGTGTGTTAGCATCGGATATGGAGGGCTTGTGCGATACTGTCTTCCAATGTTTAATCGCCATTTGACGGGATATTTTAGCCAGGCGGCCGCCAGAAAAAAGCCTACTGCTTTCGCCTCCACGTCGGTTGATTGAATGCTTGCGTATACTGTTTATGATCAGAAATTTGCCCGACATTTCGTAATTTACTGAAAAACTTATAAAAGCAAAACAGAGCAACGGGAGTTATTTATTCAGGTCAAAAAACCACAAGATATTAGCGAATCTTACCGAGATTTTTTCAAATAGAGCTGCGTCTGGATTCGTATGATTTCCTTGCTGGACATGGAATATAAAAGCAAGGTTTTTAAATCTATTCTCATATTGTTGTATATACGAATATTTAAACGAGGAATAAAGAAAAGATCTCAACGTTTTTATTAATAAATTTCAATTTTTCGTAATTTTACAATGACATATATATATTATTATGATATATAAATGACAGGAAATTTAAATGATTTCTATTTTCATTTTATTTCTCGGATTTATTTTAAATGTATAAATTGGTTTTGGAGCTATTAAATTATCACACCCGTCTGATTAATTTGAAATGCATATATTCAAAATCAACATACGGTTGTTAAGGGACAAGAACAAATGTAAATAACGACAAGTGTTCTATTGCGAATATTCCACGCATTCAAACAAACGAAAACAAGTGTAAAAAAGGATTTTCTGTTTTGGAGAATTTTATGGAGAAAAGTGGTGGTTGTGGTGCCAAGTCTAGTGGATATCAATAGATTTGTGCGCACTTTTCTCATTTCTAGCTCATGCGAAAAAAATAAATATTTTGTTTTGATATTTTCGTGAAATTTATGTTGACTTTTACAGCTGGAGTTATCAAGGAAACTGGATTATAAAAATTGTTGTTACATAATTAAACAGAATGAAAAGACTAAAGAGTGGCGAAACCGAGGAGGACATTCTTCGCATGCAGGAGGAATATTTGGCTCAGAAGTCGAAAAATCCCAGCATTAAGCCGGCGGCACAATTTGTAAGAATAAAGAAAGGTAGCTAACGCTTTTAATATATTTTGGTCATTGGTCATATTTTGGATAATATTTATAGAACCAAAAAAGTCGTATTTTGCCAAGACTCGCCAGAAAACGGCAGTAGCTAGCAAAACATCCGCCCCGGCAAAAACATCAACAGTGGTTGGCCAACAGGAATCGTCAAAGGAACTCTATGCTGAAATACATGATAAAATTGTCGGTGCGACACAACCTACTAGTATCAGCGATATTGTGCTGGGAGATATTGTGGAAAAACCTGCTGTAAAACCCAAAGCTTATCCATTTCAGGAGAATTTATCTGAAGGAGCGGTAGCCTTTCCAATGGCTCAACGTAGTCACACCCGCGTACGTGATAACTGATCTATTAATTAATCTGTGCTACTGATCAACTATTCCTTTCTATCACTACTATTTTAGAATAGCTATAAACAAGGCAAAAGTATATTCGCCCAGTCTATGGAATTAGATGAGAACGAAAGTTGCAACAGTACGGCTCCGCAGAAACCTTTGGAGAAGAGCAATCTTTCAGAAATCTTTGGCAAACTTAGTGTTATAGTGGAAGACGAAAGCACTGCTTCATCGGTGCATGAAGAGAATTTAGAAATTTTGAGCCAAATGCGAGAGGAAGATATACTTGGGGAGCAAAGGTCGCTTCGGGATACTCTTGGTGATACATCAATGGTCTAATATTTATTTATAAAAACCTTAGTGCGCGAGAGTCAGAAAGCGCATTACAGAAACTCTAAACTATTATTTAATATTCACATTATGTCATGTGGTCACTTGTTATTCATAGAGAACTTTATTGGAATTCTTAAGAAGTTTCGTGTTTGGGATTGGCTCAACAATACTAATTTTACACTATGCGCAGTGTGTAGAAATGATTTTCAAAACGTATAGCTTATACGAACACTACAGTCAAATTCAAATTAATATTTTCGATCGAATTTTGAAGTAATATACGTCTAAAAAATATTTTGATAACACAATTTTTTTTGGAGCGTATTGCAATTAGTAGAATTACAATTTTCTATTCATTTTATTTTAATTGCAAAATCATTTGCAAAATTAGTTGTGTGAAAGAAGAAATCGCGTTCTTTAAACTTTCAAAAATCGGACGAATAGAAAATTTCGCAAATATTTTTGTGAAAATATACAGGAAATTTTCGTATCTCTGGAAGCTTTTTGTGCATCAACAAAGCATATATCCCTAGATTTATAAAAGAAGTACGTTTCATAGAAAACCTTTCTGTATCTTCGAATGAAATCCCGATTTTTATGTTAACAGCGCTCTTTACGTCTCTTTTAGACCCAGAAATTATTGCTTTACTTGCAAAGCGACGGCAGGCGAAACTGCTATCAGCACCAATGAATACATCTCCAAGTAAATCAGTGGATTCTAAATCTTTGAAGCATCGAAATAGCTCTGTGGAGATGCTGCCGGGTTTAGATTCGCTATTAGATACCGCGCAGCGTGAATCGAATATTCATTTGCCGCCCTCTAATGCAGCCGTAGAAATACTTCAACAAAGTGCCGCTGAGAAATGGTTACATTTTGACATCGTCGAGCGGGATAAACTTGAATGGTTGCGCGATGTACCTGAAAAAGCAACTGAACATCTGAAGCCGGGTGAACAATTCGAAGCGCGTTTTGATTGGAAAGGTGTTCTTTTGCCATACTCGTCAGGGTCTGCAACAAGAATTTTGACTGCAACAGGAAAGGATGAGCGTGAATTGTATTTGCATGGCGAGGAGCCACATCGGCCAGGTTACACCTTGCAGGAATTGTTCCGTTTCGCACGGTAAGTGGAAATTAAGCAAACATATTGTAAATGTGTCATTTGAATTAACTTTTCGTAGCTCTAATGTAATGCAGCAACGCATTGCAGCTTATGGAGCAATGGCTGGCATTTTAAACATATACAATCAGGGTTTTTATGACAATGTTCTAGATCTGCCTATAACTAAAATATTTTTCCTGCTCCGTTTTGGTTTGGACGACAACTCGCCAGCCATGATTGAGGTGATTTCAAAGGCTTTGGCGTATTTATTCTACAATGAAGCAGACGAGGTTTGACCCCACTACATTATCAAAAGGCTTTTTGAATTAATACTGAGACTAATTTAGATGTTGCTAGATTTTGTCTACGATAATCCGGGTTGCCATTGGCAGCCAACTTTGCAAGTGACAAGTAACGAATCGGAATCCGGCGACTCAACAGCAGTAGAAAACCTTCAAAAGCTAATGCAACAAATACACCTCAATACAGGATCTGGCAGCGCTCCAATTGCAGCACGTATAAATGGCTGTGATGTGGACAGTCGAGCGACAATGGGCGATTTTCAATTGGCTGAAACAGATTTAATGGCTTGTTTACTGCGGACGGATATAATTCAGCGTATTTAGTAATATCTCCAAATTAACGTTTTAATTATGATCGTACTAAACTTAGACTTTGCACAGTTTCATTGTAAATAATGTTCGGCTAGATAACAGCACCGTCAGCTCCTGCTTAAAGCTGCTCATTCGGGTGGCGCGTTCTGGCAAAACGGAGGCAATGAACATCGTTAAACATGAGCAACTCTTACATTGTTTGCTGGATAACTTTCTACCTGGTCTGGAGTCTGTTGGTAGGTTGCGGGAATTTCTACAAATTGATTCCTCGTTTTCTACATTAGCTAAATTCTCTTTGTTTGAATTTCAGATACAACGTTGGCTACGGCACCATTCTACAATTACCCACAGTACTTATGCTTGAAACTGATCCGTGTTCTGGTTTCGCAACAGTTCAGCATTGCTTTGAAATTCATCAACTTGAATGTCGTCGACAAATTACAAAATTATCTGTACAATCATCAGGACATAAAGGTTAGAAATTAAAATGCTTTCTATGATCCTTTTGAAGATTTATTTTTTCAATACAGGGAAACATAATCAAAGTTCAAATCGAATCATTGCGAATTCTTCGCTGTTTCTTGCTCCTTCGCTTGGGCGATGCTCTGTATAAGTAAGTAAATATTAAACATTAACTACAACTTCGCACAAAAGTGAATATTTAAGTGAATATAAAGTCAAATTGATGTTTAAATATCTTCGGATCGGTCTCGAAGTAGCATTTTACTGTCTGATACGCCGTTTCACATCCGTCCGCACCATCTGTTAATAAATCGTTTGGAGTTGGTGAATAATTTCATAATATTTCCTTAGAATATTTAATCTTACGTTTGGTACCGCAAAGATTTATAAAGTTATCGATTATTTCATGTAGATCGGGTGGCAAAACCTCTTTCAGGTGCTCCAAATGCACTACGTTTGTTTTATCGATCTATTTTTTGACAAAACCGCGACATCCGTTTTACTATTTACAATGCTTAATCGGGTTTTCTACTCACCAAACCAACCATATCAAGTAAGCAATGAAAGTAGCATTGCAGGTTGCGGTCATCCGGTAAATGTCCAGAGCTGATTTTTCTTAAAAGATCTATGAAAAGAAATAATTTTCCATGTATTTTAATTTAAAAAAGCATTTAATTTTAACCTTCGACATGGCCAATTTTCTCTTGGCATTTATCATGCAGCAGTTTGGCGAATTGCTTCATAGAGTCGGGTATTTCAACCTGAATGAAAAATGTTTCAATTATTTTATTTTAGTTATAGTGTAATTATAATAAGAAACATTAATTAAACTGATGATCAAAAAGAAAATTGAATTTTGAATTTATTGTATAACCGATCTTTCAAATCTTTTTCATAATTCGCTTTTGAAAATTAATTTAATTTAAGTTTATTTATGAAAAAGGATATTTTTCGGAACTTTAATATATTTTGGACAAATATTTGCACCACTTACAGCATTCGTAAACAAAACTTCATTTATCAATATTAAAAGGAATAATTTATAAAACAACTTCATTTTGCTATTTTAAATTTCAACCGACTCCAAGAGAACTCGTTCGTGACGCGATCTCAATACTTCGACTGTCAACACTTTCAGGCAGTTGCTTTCATTTATATGCGTTTCCTAAACATAAATCCAGATAAAAAAGATCTATAGAATCAGAATTAGATATCGATCAATAAATAAATCCATGATTAGGCAGATTTTAAAGCTTCCTTCCTCCTCTCAAACACAGTAATAAATAGTAATTTTCTCTCTTTTGACAAGAAAATTCTTGCCTGCTTTTCGTTACATGCTCGATTGGCATTTGTATCGTGTCATCTATGAAGCGGGTGGGCCGCAGTTGATCAGGCAACACGCGGCGGCGCTGCTGGCAGTCATTACAAGTAGTCAATGCAACGCGGAGGTGGCAGCTACGTTGGGCGATACACTTGTGGACTGTTGCTGCAGCTGGTTCCACTGGGCGGCAACATGTGGCGTGGAGGAGGTGAGGATCGATAAGCGACTGGCGTATTTAATGACTTACTTTATTTTTCTCATTGTTCAATCAGTTTTCGCAAGCAACACTTTTGAGTGCGTGTCTCAATGCTGTTACGTGGTACACACGTTACTCTGAGAACGCTCGGGAACGCCTTCGCAGCTTCAACGAAAAGTACTTAATCAATTTCATACTCTCCGAGGGATTTGTGAAATTCGTCAAGCCTCTGATGTGAGTTGAATGTGATGATTATATTAATAAGCAGCTTTAATTATAGATTCTCAATTATTGCGAGCATGTCTCATTTTTCTGCTACTCTGCGTGTGTAGATTTTAATTGTTATCTGTGCATCAACAGGTCATCGTCCATAGTTTTACGTGATGCGTCCGATCGTGGCAATGTATTTCGAGCGTTGCCTAATAGTGGATCAGTGCTGCAGCAGAAATTGGGACCACAGCTCATCGTGCCGCAGCGTTATTGCGTCTTCTTCCTAAGAGCACTCTGGCGTTTGCTAGAGGAGCAATTGAAGCTCTGCAAGCAAACAAATTTAATAGATGTCCTCATTCAACCGCGTGTAGCGGAGCCCATTATTCAGTATTTAAAAGCGCTGTCTTCACAAGCGAATCGTGGCCTGGCGACGAATTTCTTCGCCAAATCAGAGCTGCGCTTGATTTACAGTTTCTTGTGCTGCGATCGACTCACGTCATATTTGCAGAAGCCGGAAATATTACAAATTTGCTACAATTACCTTTGCTGCCTCACTGCCGAGTACATTGGCGAGATAGAGCAACTGTTTCAGCGCATTATATTCAATTCGGACTATATACAACCGGAGGAGGCGGTGTTGGACAAATGGCGTTCGACGTGCCTGAAATTCGTGCATTCACATTACATAATTGTGGTGAGCAATCGTGTTATTGATGAGTTCATTGCAAAGTCGACATCGTAAACGTAATTTCTTGCAGCCTTCCACTGAATTGACGCTGTCTATGGCAACTATGCAAACTCCTGTCCTGCCCAGGGATTGGCCATACTTCCAGTTGAAAATAATTCTGCAGAATTATATTGGAAACTTGCATCAGGAGGCGGCAGTTCTTTTCTCAGGTAACAAATGTTACCTTTTTCTGATTCAACTCTAATCTAATTCGCTGCCGTTGGGCGTTGTTTTAGAGCGAGAAGTGATTCATATGACGTTAACGTTCGTGTCGCTGCTGGAGGAACAAAACCATCAACTGGAGATTGTAACGCCAACGGAAAAGCTGATGTATTTGATGATAGCATTCATGGGACCTGAATCACAATTCCTGGAATCGAAAATGAAGGCTTTATTACGGAAGCATGTGGTGAAATTTTACAATCAGTGCGAGAACTTAACTTTCGATTTAGATGGAGTGTTCGAAGGTGAATTAACTTTTTCTAAACTCTAAATCTAAACTCTGATTTACTGCCACTTGCAATGTTAATGTAGGTAAATGCAAATTTGAGAATCTCTACGCTTTGTTCGTGGATCATTTCCAAGCGGCCAGCTACGGTGATGAAATCTTTGGGTCGCTGGTGATGGTGCCGCTGGCCCAGAAATATGACAGTAAATGGCGTCGCCGTTTGTGGTCGGATTACGCTGCAGCTTTAAGATATTTAGATTGCGATGAAAATCTGGTGAGCGATAGGGAAACGCTTATTAATGTGCGAATAAAATAAACAATAATACAAAATATCTTTTATAGTTGATCGGTGGACTGGAAGCGTATTTGGAACCGAAAGAGGATGATCAATCGATACTGAAATCCTATGCATTAGCTTTGCGCACAAAATCACTCCGCCCGAATACTGTACCATATAAAATCGCCAAACATCATTTGACCAGATATTCCAATAGGTTTCTGTAACTCGCTCTTTTGTGTAAATATGTCCGTCTCATAAACCAAAATTTGTCCGTGTATTTCAACGTATAGCAATAAAATTTGTATTTTAAATACGAATTCTTGTTTCTTGTTTTAGTTTTTAGGTTTTTTATTAAACAAGAGATTCGTTACAAGGCATCACAATGAGATTAAATAAAAAATGAAGAATTTCATGGAACTGCGTGAATAAATATGTACTAAGTTAACTAATAATTAACTAAATTCATAATAACACCATTTTTGAATGACTTTCAACGTTTTCGCTGGTTAGATAACGATTTCTTTCTAATTAAAACTTGTCACTTGAAAGAGTTGAAAGACTCCACCTTCGAAAGTATATATTCGAGTTTAAATAACTTCATTTTCCTTTTCTTTAGTTAAAATGTTTGTTTACATTTGAGAATTTCGAAAATATAAACCCATTGTTTTATATAGAGACATTTCTATAATATAAGAAGGCTTTTGTAAACTAATTATTCTTTATTGATGCATAAGGATTCATTCAGTAATTTATTTGAAAGTTCTTCAACATTGTGTGATTTCCATAGAGTCTGCTTTCAATGACCTTACTGCAAAATATATGGAATTTATATATATATGCAATGTAATTTGCCCGAGTACAAGTTTATGTATTTATGCACATCGATTATACATATATGTATGGATGTATGCATGTCGAAATGTATTTCCTATTTTCTTCTTTTACATCTTAATTGCTTTAATTGTTATTGACTACGATTGACATGCAAGAGGAAAGAATCGCATCTTAGTTTTAATTAATTTTTCTCCCATGCGGTTGATTCTTGCCTCTGAGACTCACTTCTATCATGCAACTACACAAAGTTCCCGAGATGATCTAATGCCACAACTCGTTTCAACATGTCTAGGGTTAAGGGTTACGTGACATTTTGTCACGTCAACAATTTACGGTATTCGATTTAAATCATATAAAAAACACGCAATTAGAGGCATCCAGAAAAGAATATGACACACAATTGATTTGTTGATTTCATATATTGTAAATATATATATGAAATCATAATTATTATTGTTGTTATTTGAAAAAATCTAAATCATTGAACGTCACATTATGCTCGTAGTTTTATATGTATACTCGTTGATTTCTCTACTCGCTAAAGTAGAGCTAGGAAATAGAATAATTAACTTGTTAACTAATGGAGATATTTTTTTGGTTGATTGCAAAGGAAGACTTTATAATTTGACTATTACGATAATAGTTAGGATTAGATTCTAATTAATGTATATGTCTTTACTCGTACATTACAGTATTTTATATTTATCACAGCATTGAAAAGCTGTTTGTAATTTTTCCATTCGTTACAAATTTCATGTGTTGACGATAGCGATCACATTTTCTTATTAGGAAGATAATCAATAAAACGTCTCTTTAAATTGGGTGCTAACGAGCTCAATTATCTGCTTAATTGCTTATGTGTCATTTATAATGAGGTGTTAGTAAACTCAAGTTTAATTATAATTTAGATCAATTATGAGTTAAACGATTGAAATAATTTCTAAAATTGTTAACAGCGTTTAACTATTGTTGATATTTAACTCAATCATTCAATTTTGACTAAACGTGTCTGTGGCGAAATACAAATCACAATTTTATTTATAAGTTACAATTAAAAAATTTTTTCTTAATTATTTAAATTGCTAATTAATATTTTAAAGTTGTATTTCGATGGAACTTTTACTTTTTCGATCAGAAATTTTGTTTTGAAGTAATTGAAATACAAAAAAAAAAACGTAAAAAAAAAATTGACTGCTGTTTGACATTTTACCAAAAACAAAAAATTATAAAAATTAAAAGTAACGAAATTACATAAATTTTAACATTTTGGATTAAATTAAATGGTTGTTTGTGGTTAGGAAAAGTGTTTAATAAGGACTCTTGTGTCTGTCATGTGGATTTCGAGTTAAAGAAATCATGAAAATTTGTTAAATTTTTCATTGGATAAAAAGCCGTTTAAAAGGAGCTGCAAAACAGGCCAAACAAAGTAAGTTTATTGATAGGTTTTATTAATTAGCACGGGAATTCGTAGCTGTCATTTTCATATTTTTTATTCAGAAATAATAATAATTTACCAATCAATAATTTTCCAACAGAAAATTGTCAAATTCATCTTTCTATTGTATTTTTATTCGATTACAAAAAAAAGTATGAATGAAACTTTTGACAGATAATTTTGACTGTAGAATCAAAAGAATTCGAATTTTAAATTCTTATTTTGTCACTCCCTGAAACTTCCATTGATAATTTATTAATTTTTATTTTCTTATTTTAATTTTAATTTACAAGTTTTATAATTAATTTCCAAAGACTTAAATTCATAATAAAAAGTCTAGTAAGAAAAATAATTTCGCAAAATACATGCTCGATGTTCGATCACTCATTAAACTCTTTATTGATTAATGATCATTGAATCAATCAATCAATCAAAAGCAATTGCTTTCAGTTCTGAGCGTTGAACTTGGACACTGCAGAAAGTTGTTCTTTTCTTTGTAGACAGTCAAATATTTGTTGCTATTCCATTTACTCACAACAAAGAAACGTTAATCTTCCTCATTCTGCGAGAGTTCGCTGCTCTGAGAGTTCCTTGTCAGAACGAAACGAAGTGATATTAACGAACGATCGTTCGACATACGAAGATGCAAAATAATCTTATTGGATGTTAGCCGTTGCTTTCAGTGTAAATGCTTTCGAACCAGTTTAACTGAAGTGACTACAAAATAAACGTTCTACAATTCAATGTAAAATTCCGTTTGTTTGGTCCATTGCAGAGCAACAAATTCAAAAGTTTACACTCGTAAATTAATGAAATATAAATAAACAAACAGCTCTTCGTATTTTCCTTAGTGATTGTGTATTAAATAGAAATTTCGCTTGTTGATGTTCTGTTGTTTTAATGTTCATAATCACAGACACTCAAGAGGATCACTAAATAAATTCTAAATTCTATTTTGACGATTGAGAAAGAAGATAGTTTAATAAAGGAAAATCACAGAAGCTTTTTTCAGCCCCTTTTTTATACGCATCTTCCATTCCCAGTCTTAGAAGATGCCGAAGTACGTTAAAACCTGTTAACGACAAAATGTGTGCATTTACGTTTGTTTGAGCGTGTGTTTCATTGTCGTAGTCGCTTTTACCTTTTTAACAGTCGTCTTTTACCTCACCTTTCGCGCTCTTTTTATCATATTTGAGAACAAGATTCTTCTGCACAAACTCGTTACTCGTTTTAAGTGGCCTCTTTGCGAGCGAACGAACGAGTAGAGTACGTATGGAATTTCTAGTTGTTGTTGTTGGTTCGTGGTTGGTTGGTGTTCGATTGTTCGGTCGGTTCTCGATCGTGCAACGTGATCGATGATCGACGTGTGTTGCAAACTGTTGTAAGCAGACGCGTTGTCGACAACAAGAAACGTGGTTTTTGTGGTATTTTACGGCGCTCGCATGGAAACTATTCTTCAGTTGAACGGAGTCTTGGATCGCGATTGGTAATGCGGTAATTTTCGGAGCGTTTGCGATTCGTTTGTCGGCCTATAATAAAAGTGCTTTTCTTTTATTGTGTTGTATTGTGCGATTTTTTGTGTTTTTTATGCTACTGAAGACGAAGAAGTGTACGTAATTTATTTATGGACTTGATTAATACCAAAAACAACACCTCGTTTTCGGTGTTTATATATAATTAATTTTTGAATCATTTTAAAACCGATTTCACTTCTGTATGATTAATTCTTGTGTTTTTTCGCTCATCGAGCACCAACAAAAATTGTAAAACACAACAACAACAACTAAAATATAAAGTTTGAAAAAAGTTCTAAACGTAAAAGATTCAAGTTAAACAAAAATACATAAAAAAAGATTTCAACAGCAGTGCTTTTATTTTTAAAGATAATAATAATCAAAATTTTAAATCTTGTGTCGCAATTTGAATCGTCGTTACGCTTCATTTGTTTAAATCGTGTTTTAAGTGCTTGGATTCGATCCTTCTTTAAATCCAATTCTATTCTGTTTCGATTGGATTTCAGTTCTTTTCAATTCTTATAAGGAATTCAGTTGATTACGAAGTATCGCAGGGTGATTCACAATTGTATTTTTCCTCAATTTCGTCGCTTCATAGTACTAAAAATAGTACTTTTTTAAAGGACTCATTTGTGGACTTTAAAATTACGAAATTATTCAGGTAATAGTTAATTATTTATTATTCCTATTTATTATGATCTTTATTTATTTATTTGGATTTCATTAAGTTACAATTTCTTTGTTCCACGAATTCTTATTTTGTTTTACTTTCTTTTTTTGTAGTAAATACAAGAAAGTATTTATTACATATTCATACACAAAAAACTGCAAAAGACTCTCTTTGACCTTTTTCTTTTAAGAATTCGTTCATTCGCTTATTATTTACATATTTATATATTTGTTTAATTTCTTCAATTATTTGTTATTACGTATATTTATTTCTTTTCACATATTGCACTCTATTTATTGCTTATTTCTTAATAAATTGTTTTTAAATTTAATCTTTTGATCTAATTCACTTTTTCACTAATTCTTTATTAAATTGATTTTTGGTTTATTAATCGATTTGTAAATTTATTTTCATATTTATTTTATTCAGTTGTTTATTATTGAAGTATTTCTTTTTTCTTCAAACATAAAATTATATAGAAATAGTGAATTTATTTCCTTATTTATTTTTGTTAATATATTTCTTTTAATAACACATTTATTGATTATTTATTTGTTTATTTATCTACTGTAGTGATATTTGCTCCTTTTTTTAAGCAGTTATTAATATTTTTATTATTATCAGTTTTTTATTATTATTCATTGCTAATTTAGTTATCGTTATCTTTTATTATTAATTGCTCTGTGCGTTTTGGACATTCTTTAATTTTTTTGCTATTTTTACTTTATTAAATCACACGATAAAAATTCGTTTCCTCGGTGGTTTTTGTTGTTGTTGTTGTTGTTCCTATTCCTGTTGTTCCTCTGCTTAAAAGTTACCGACTGCACAAACGTCAACGACAGAAAACTTTGACTATGATTATTTTCTTCGTCTTCTTCTTTCCTTCTGTTATTGTTGTTGTTGTTGTTACAATAATCACTTGATCTTGAAATGAAAAAACGTGCATTTTTTCGCTCTTCATTTTGATTGTTTTTCATTGCGGTTTTTTTGCACGTTTAGTTTCCGTTTTTGCTTTTCTATTAATTTAAATATTTACGTTCGTTTATTTTTATTTATTGAGAGAAAAGCTCGTTTATAAAAGTCCAACTTGATGAATTTTTTCTAGTTATAGTAGAGAATTTTTGCCTTTTCTTATTTTTGATGAAAGGATTTTGAATATTTAAATATAATTTTTAGCAACAACCTTTTAAAATCTTATTTAGTAGTCAATATTTTTCAATTTATTTCAATGGACATATTTTTAATGTCAGCTAAACACAAGATTTAGTTAAATGTTATATTAAACATCATTTAAAATTAATTTCATTCAAAAGAATTTTATGGAATTTTATTTAAAACATTCTTTGACATTTTTTATACATTTTTCAATATTTACAACTTTTCTTTTACGGTTTTTAATATTTTCCAAAAGGATATTAAGAAAAGTGAACCTTTTTAGCAAATTGACATCGTTAAGATTCTGTTTTTATTCTGTGTTTAATATAAAAAGAATAAATTTCCATTTTGTGAATATTTCTGTATAACTTTTTGTTTATCTCGTCGCTATTTTAAAACCTATTTTTACTTATTTTGTTTTGGTTCGTTGTTCTAGAAAGTAAAGAAAATAGTTATTACAAAAATATTCATATTTTATATTTCTCTGGATCAACTTCACTTAATTAAGATAAAAAGAAATATAAAAGTATAGAAACTGAATACATATATGTATAATTTTTTGTTGATATAATTTTGTTGCTATGAATAAATTAATTACGTGTAAAAGCCACCGCAGACCCAAGAAGATATCAATGAGAGGAAATTTTAGATCAGAAGAAAATTATTCCAATTGGAAGTAGAAAACCGAACTGGGAAAGGCATAAAAGGCTTATTATGAATTAAATTTGATGGTTACTAATTATCACAAGCAGAAATGGGTACGTGGAAGAATCCATTGTTTAGTTTGACTCATCTTCGAAACAATCTTCTAAGAATCGTGTTAAGATAATTAATTTTTTGCTTTCGAAATAAATTTTTTTGTTTTTAGATTTTAGCGTAAATCATTGTCAAGTTTTCTCAAAAAAAGATACATTTAAATATAATGGACAAAACGAGTTTGGCAAAAGGTTGCATGAATCACACGTTATGCAGACAAGGCATTTAAATGTGTTGTAAGAAGAGAAGTGAGAGAGCAGGAATGAACTGCTTTGGTCGTGGATGAATCCAATTGGAAGGAAAGGATTGGAGAACAGAGCATTGTTAGCAGAGCAGAGCATTGTTACAGTACGTTGTGGAAGGGAATGTTATGTTAGGGAGGAAAAGGAGAGGAAAGGAGAGAACTTTATCTTTAAGAACTTTCAGCGAGATAAGAGTATTTTTTGGCGCTCAGAATCTACGCAGTCTTCCGAAGTCAGAGTGTTTAGAGTTTGTGTTAGTGTGAGCAGAACAGACGTATGGATGACTTCATCCACAACTAATTCCCGCTATCGTTTCCTTTGTCTACCTGAAAAAAACGTTGGCTGCCTGTTGAATTTAGGGCAACGCATGGCTTTTATTGTGCCTACATATTTCGGCTTCTTTATAAACAATGATGACAGGCAGTTAATTAAATGGTTCCTCTTTAATCTTGCTTGTCATCGGCAAAAAACGTTACTTTTTTGTGACTTTTTACAAAATAACTCTAATAAAGAAGGTTAAGAGGAAGAGGAAAAAGAAAGGAAAGCTTACACATTTCATATGTACTGTTATTTATGATGATTTGATGCTATAAAAAAGGCCTACAATCGTTGATTTAATTAAAATCGCACGCCCGACCAATGGGAAAAATTCGTAAATCCCAAAAACTAAAACTCTATCCCAAAGCCAAAGGTGACTTCTGTAAATTACTGACTTCCAACGTTAAACATGTGTGGAAATCACCCCATTGTGCTAAAAGTCTATTAAAACTGTCGTAAATTCAATTAAAATCGCCCTAATTATTGACGTACGTTATTAAAAAGTCCCTGAAATTCCTTAAAAAATCGACATTCGCTGCTCCACGAGCGCAGAAAAATGAATGCATTTTTTAAAATATTGATTCGACAATTTGTATGCTGATGATGACGATGCATTGAGTTGCTTTTCTGCTGTCCGACTGAATGCAAAATGGTTCATCGCAAGCAAAGTTCCATGAATGACAAACACGAGTAATCGGTCTTTATACATATGTATGTAGATATTTATGCATAAATGTAAATGTAGGCAAACGCTGTCATGCTCCGAGTCGTGCAAACATTTCCTGCAAAGCATTTCGTTTGTTTTCCTTTTACTTCTGTGTGGATTTTGTGTGGCTTTCGTCGTGTGTGATGCGAACTAATTGCCGAGCTCACAAACCGTTTAAAATCCACCCACCTAAATTCATTCACTGGCTCACTTTGCGATTCATAGTCTTTGTTTTATTCCCTGTCAACTTGCCATAAATCTTGCTTCACTTCGGAAAAGGTGCAAAACGTCAGCGAAGAGAAAAGAGAAGAGCCGCCGTAGTCGCTCAATTGTGATTTCGCTCACACTTCAAGTCAGCTGATTGTCGTTGCTAGGCGTGCTTTCTACTTGCTCTGTACACACACAAACGCATCCATCGTGAACGATCCATCGTAGCTTGCATAATGTTCCCCAATCCGCTTTCTTCGCTATGCTGAAAAGACGCTCTTCATAAGATTTTTGCACTCTCTTCATACGGAGTTACATACGTAGATTTTATCTACTTCTCATACATGTATAAATGCACAAAGTTTCCCCTTTTAAGCTAATCAAATGACAAGGCCGAGTGATCTTCAGGTCACTATAAAAGTAAATAGACTTTTTTCGTATGATTTCGATTGCTCTTCTTTTGTTTTGCAATGTTCCATCTCATAACGTTCTCTGGTAACATTATATCTTCGCTTCTTCTAAAGCGATCATGTCTAGGTTTTCATTTTTTATTATGAAGATTGAATGAATATTTGCGTAGAGTCATTAAAGAGTAACAAAAGCCGCTCGTTGTAACCTTGTGTCTATAAATAAAACAAACGCTGGCTTCCTATTTTCAAGCGATCCCAAAAATTGGAGAAGATGGAAATGTGGTAAAAATGTGATATCTTGTGATATTTTGATGCGATAAAAATAGATATCCTAAAAGATAAAAGATAACTTATAGATTAAGTGAAACTTTCTTAAAAATTATATAAAAAGGAAATTCATGAAAAAGTTAATTAAATTTAATGAGAGTTTTCATAATTAATGCTAAAAACATATCAATTATATTAAGCTCTATTTGTAATTTAATTAATTTTTTCCATTTTTAAAAAAAAGAGTTGAATTTGCTGAGATAATATTGAATGTATTAAATATACAATAAATATACAAATAAATATAATAAAAATATTCCATTTGATTCTCTAGACGTGGTAATCAATCATTTAACTGATTAACTGATAATTGAATAATTTTCTGATGAGGATAATCTTTTCGTCGTCTATCACATTTCGAGACCCATTGACACAATTTGAGAGACAATAATCAAGTGCATATTCATTGTATTGTATTCTAAGCCATGAATTAGTCATTCAAATTGATATTCACATTTGAATATAAAGCTAAGAAATAAAGGATAAAATGTTTCGTCATCATTTTCAAGTTACGATGATAACACGAATAAAATTGAAGACATCATTTCAATTATTGTAGGCTGTGTAATAATGAAATTCTAAATAAAATTCACTCTGTTTTGGCTTATTATTCAAAAATTCGCTTGTTTTCATTTGTAGTCTACTTGAAAAGTTTATTTTTAATTTTTATTTTGTTTATTTAATCCAAAAGTTTGTGGTTACTTCTTTTCCTTCAACTTCCTGAGCAGTGATGCCAATTTCGTGAGATTTCCCTAAATTGGTATTTTTAATTGCGATTTTTCAACTCTTGGGATTTTTTAATTGCCTTTGGGTTGGCTGTTAAAAACGATTATTAAAATTTTAAAATAAAATTTGTGTGTTTCGACGAATTTCCATCTTAAGGAAGATACAAATTTCAGTGCAATTTTAGGGAAAAGAAGTTCTGCAAACTCATCAAACTCCGAAATTTGAGTGTCGGCAATTTAGACGGACTTTAAGAAGTTCACGAACGAGCCTCAAGTCAGCAGACCGAATAATTTTTTACACTTGAAAAACATTCGATTTATTGAAATCTTCATGGTCAACATTTTGGATTTTTTTTTATTGTTATTGTGTTGTTTTTATTTTTATCATTTCTCGTTTTTAATTCTATTCATCGTACTTCAATAACAAAGCTTCTATTATTCTATAAAAAGCCTCTTTTTGTTGATTTCCATTTTGTTATGACTGCAAATTTTTAATATTTGTTTGATTCCGAGAATAATTTTGTTTCTAATGTTGTGTATTTTACGTGTTTTTATTTGTTTTGTCTCTCAAACTACTTTTTTCTGTTAGAGTTTTTATAATTCTTCTTTTGTTAAATTTCCTTTAAACATCGATGATAAAATAATGTTTTTTAATGTTGCTTTGGCTCCACTTATGTTCCACTTTGATTCGTTTTGGAAGTCGTTGTTGTTAGAGATGTTGGAAATCAATTATGAAGTCGAACATTAGTCATAAATCTTTATGGAATCTATTTCAATTAATGAAAAACACAATTTTCAATACATGGGAACGATGATCGGAGATTGTAAAAGTCGGATGACCGAAACGGAGCAAATCAAAGGCCAATTGAAAGGTTAACCGAAACTTGCTCGAACAATTAAAAAAGTGACATTAGAGAGCACAAGCAACTGACTCACCGCATTTTACATCATGAACACGACAAAAAATATCAAATTATCGCCAATTAAGACACTTTGCTGAAATTGTAAACTAAATTAAATTAAATTCTATAAAAATAAAGCTAATTTAAGAAAGATTAATTAGTTGAACCTTACGTTATACTTGAATGTAACCTTCAAAGGAAGTCAAAATTGACAATTAACTACGTTATAATAAATTGATAAGAAGAATTGATAACAAAATTATTCTAAAAATGTGACCATTTATTACTTTCATTGCTGACGTATTTAAGTAAAAGTCAAATTAAATTAAACACTTCATATAAGAAAAATTTATTTTGGTTTTTTTTGGATTATTGTCTTTTCTTCATTAAATTTAATTAAGGGTGCAAGAAGGATTTGGAACATCGTAATAGAATAATTAATTCATTGCAATTATTGAAAATATTCATAATACAAAAAATTCTTTTTCTATGTTTATTATTGTTATCATGATCTTCATGACGTTGCGATTTTTATTTAAAAATTGGCAACACTTGCAAAAGGTGCTTACTTATTTATATTAAGTAATACTAAGTAATATAAATAATAGTAATAGAAAGAACTCCTTTTATCTTTTGCACAATATCAAGAAAATCGAAGAAGAAATGCTTAGAACATGAAAACATAGACAAAAAGAGACGAAAGGTAGAAAGAGTGCGATAAAAAAAGAGTCAGATAATTACTGCATTGACCTAAAAATATATGGATTCAAAGCACGTCGAATTACTGGTAAAATTTTACTAGTTGCTATCAATTACAGCAGACATGTACTTCATTTATATTCTTGAGCTTATAATAATAAATTTATTAAATTAAAATAACAACAAGAACTGCAGCGTAATCAATAAGTCAAGATTGATTCTCAGCAATTGTACAAAGAAACGTAAATTCTTCAAAGAAACGTAAATTTTCAATGTGAAGAAATCCACGAAAACAAATAACGGCGTTGGAGAACTTTCGGCGCTGACTTTTACATTTACTTTTAAAACGAAGCGACGGCGCAGCATAAATTAAAAACTGCTTCTTTTTATACCTAACTATCAAGAGTTAATTATACCTTACAGCTCTCAAGGGTTAAGGATACATTCACTTAGTACCGAAATGTGTAACGCATGGAACTAAGCGAGATAGACATAGGAAATTTTGTAACAAAAAAAGTAGTAGTATATTATTGATCAGCGTTACAAACTTGTCGATTTATCCGTGTCCGTCCGTCTGTATTTTTGTCTGTCCATTGAAATCTCCATCACAGAAGAATCGTTAAAGATATCGGAATGAAATTTTGGGAGAACTATTCTTTGTTATGGCGAGATGTTTCTTATTGAAAAGGGACAAAATCGGTCTTTTTATACCGAGAATGCAGTTACGTACCTCTGTTTTACTATTAAAATGGCAAGTGGAGGGCCATTTTTGAGCTATGGCGACAGAATTGCATTCGTGTTTATAGAATAACATCGACCGTTGGTATGCCAATGGGGCTGGTCCAGCAACTGGTAGCAAAAACAGAAATACGAAAGAAATGTAAAGAGAAACCGAAATAAATTAATATTTCAATTCAAATTTAAAATTTTAAAATAAAAGAAGTTATTGTTTTTTCAAAGCTTTTAGTTGTAGGGTGTTTAAAATTCCTGAAATGCCGAATATTGGCACTCTTTCTCTTGTTTTTATGTGTAAACAACCTTTTTCGGGGTGAAGGTCACGCTGTCATAACGCTTTGGTGTTGTGTTGGGTGAATTTGAGGTGAACACGATTCACAGCAACGCTGATAACGCTGCGATCAATAGAGTTGAAGTAAATGTTTAATAACACCAACATTCAACTAACTGACAACTTCAAGGTTCTTTCGAAATCTTGCGATTCTCGCATTTTGATTCGTTTTTCCTCTTTCGTTACGCGACTCGCAACAATTGTGCAAATATTGAAATTTATTTCTGAAAAACCTTCGACTTTCTGTTCAAGTAAAAATCGATGAGGTAGCAATTTTTCCATATTAACGCCGGTGTTAATTAAAAGGGTTCACTCATTCATTCACACAAAATAATTGTCAATATTAATTGTCATTTATTGCTGTTCCTATTAAGCAATATTTTTATCTGCATTTCTTCCTCTGCTTCAATGCCAACGAAAACGTGTTCCGAGTCTGTTTCGAAATTTATTGTTATTGGACGGCGGAAAAATTTGATAGTGAAGTCGATGCGTCAATAAGTTTTCCGTTCTTATCAATAACACAACAAAATCAACTAAAAGTCAATTGTAATTCTTTACAAAAAACATTCCGTAAAATAGAAATTTCGACTGCGTACAAAATTACGAAATTGAATTGTGAAATCAGCAGTTTTAATGAAAAGTTAATATTTCAATTTGATAGAAAACCATCCGTAAAAATGTCATTTAAATACTTTGCCTTTATTTATAAATAATATAAAAAATATAATATAAATATAATGAATGAATAAAATAAATATCACTGAATGAATTAAAGGAGAATGAACAAAAGAAAATAAATTAAACGTTTAAAGGGAAGATTAGCAATTGCAAAGCGAGCATACAAAAGGTTTGACCATTAAAATTGGCCATAAAGCGACCGAAAGCGAATTCCTTGAAGCCGGTAAAAAAGGGAACAGAAACAGCAAAACGTCAACAATTTTATGAACCAGGAAACCGAAGTCTGAATGAGCAGCGTGACCTTTTTTATGGGCCGAAGAACCGAGCAACGACGCTCGTCGTGGTTCTTGACTTCAACGACGTCGCACGTGTTTCTCGTAAACTTCGAGTTCATACAAAGAAATGTTTGTGTGTGCAGCGATTCAACTATCGGAAATCATCGCCATGACCATCATCATAATTCATCAATTCGTAATTGACGGCGGCTGACTTCGTGTTCAACCGTTAGAGTTCGTCGCATAAAAATTTTACGAATCTGCGAAAGAATTCAGACGAAAAAGAATTGCACACAAATCTTTACTTTTACGTGGCATTTAGTATTCGTAAAAGTCATTAAATTTCATGCTAAAAATTCAATTAGTGGATTGTAAGTGGAAACTGTGGAATGTAATAACGTAACACTCTGTGAAAACATTTCACAGCTGTGAGGTGAAATTGCGAGGTGAAGTTTCGAGGTGGTTATTAACAATAAATTTATGAACGCAAGTGTTATCGATATCATTCAGAAATGGAACAGTTGCTTATTACAATAAAAGATAATATTTAAATTAAACACAATATAGTCTTCTTTAGCTCTTTTTTACAACCTTCATGCAAAAAAATACGGAAACGGAAGTCGCAGCAACTGTTCAAACTCTTTACAATTGATCAGTGAACATAAATTCAAAATTTGTATATATATAAAAAAAGAAATACCTTTTTCAGTCAACAGCCAACAAAGAGCAGCAACCAACGAAGCGACGAAATTTCTATGGAATCTCGAAAACACAGCCATTTTTATAGCTACAAAAGACGGACAATTATTATAAAAATTAAAATAAAAGCCGAAATTCTATGGATTAAAATACAAATATTGAGTACAATCGAGTCGAGTTAAATAAATAAACAAAGAAACGTTGAAAACAAAGAACACTTAAAAGCAATAAATCAACAAAATGTTTGAAATGTAAATAATTTCTATAAAGGAAAAATAAATAATAAAGTACGCAAAATATTAACGCTAATGGTTAATAATAATTTTGAAAATAGTTAAAGAAACTGTCAAAATAATAATTTAACCCGTTTTGCCAATATTTCAAGCGAGGATTTGCAACAGAATTTTGCCTTTTATTGGATATTTTTTTGCATTTTTTCTAATGTTTTAAAATTATTTAAATTTATTATTAGTAATTATGAAATATATTTATTTGTTGTGGACTATATTTTCTGATTTATTAATTTAATTTATTTGATATCCTGTATATTTTAATTTTTTTTGACATTATTATTTACAATTTATTAATTGAAATATTTAATTTATTATTAAAGTCAATTAATTGCACTAAAAAGGAGAGGCTCAATAAATTTCAAATATTTCGAAGTAATTATGGAATATGTTAATTAAAATTTTCATTATTTATGATATCTTTTACCCTTTTTTAGATAATACAATGAATTATTCTTAAATTTTTTACAGTTTGCTTATTGAATTAGTTTAATTTATAATGTTTAAAAAGTCAGACCTAATAAAATCCTTAATTTCAATCATAATTCAATTTCATTTCGATTCTACTTTGTTTATAAATAATTTTAGCATAGTTTTAATTTTAATTGTCTGGCTTTATAATGATAGTCACAATTATTGTTATTATGTTTTAATAACTATTATTATTAATTATAATTTATAATAATATCTACTTAATTATTATTAAAAATTATTATTATTGTTTTTTTATCATTAATTTTATTATATTACAGAAGAAAGAATTTATTTTACTTTTTTATTTACTATAGTATTTTTTTAGCATTATTAAAATTATATTATAATTTTTGTAATATTATTATTTTTTTTTAAATAATTATTTTGTTTTTAAATTTTTATTATTATTTTATTTTTAACATTTTATCAACGATGACTGAATTTGAGTCAATGAATCGCTGTCATCATTCATTCAATGACTAAAACAAGTCTTTTGTTTATATTTATGTACCTTTTTACATGCAAATCAACTGCAAATTAATTACTTTTTTATTGTTATCATTTATTTATCTTAATTACAAATGATTTCCTCTAAATTCGAAATAATTCGTTTTTTAACTCGAATCGCTTTGGATGTAAATTTGAATGCTTTTAAAATTTTGTTTCCATTCGCAAAAGTTTAGATTTTAAATATTCTACAAAGTGGTCCATTGTGTGATCTTATTTGTTGCTAATTGGTCTCGTCTTTGTTAAGTAAATTATTTGTATATTTTTCCTCTTTTTTCAAGCATTTCAATTGTTTGCATTTCATTGTACTTCAAATTTATTGTTGGCTTCTTTTGCATTGCCGCTTCCTTTTATTTCACAAAAAGACTATACAAATTGATCGATAATAAATATTTTACAATGCTCATCATTATTATTCTTCACTATTAAATCCTTCATTTCTTCATGTTAAGAATTTACTTCGATTTTATTTTTTATTTAAAGCATTTTAAGGAATATTCGCTGATGTTTTTTGCAAAACACCGTTCAAGTTATTCATTCTTATTACAAAATTCATATATTTTATTATATATTTTTTAAGATTTCTTTAAATTAGTTACTTTTTTGCTCTTCTTTCTTAAAAGCCTTCTTTAAACTCTCCTCTTTTGAATATACTAAAATACGTTTGATTTTTAAAATATTGTTTAAAATGCTGTATAAAATGCTGCTTATTAAATGCTAATCTCAGTTTTATTTGTTATTTTATCGAAATATATTTTAAGGTCAACGAAACTCGTGCAAAAATTCACTTCAAGTGGCTCGAAGTCCAAAGAAAGCACGTAATTCTTTATCTCTTTCAATGAACAATTTCTGTGTCTGTTTCTTCTATGACGTTTTTGTCTTTGTTATCCCGAATTAGTCACACAATCTTTTTACCACAAATCTTCTACCAGGAGCATTTCTATAATCTTTTAACAAACATTTCTAGAATTTCAGATGAGGTGAAGTTTCCTCTATTCTTTTATCCTTAAGCTAGGAATTTCGTTGCTATATTTTTTTGTGGTGTTAAAAACAAAACATTATTCAATATTTTTGTGCAATACTTAAATTTACTTCAGTTAAATCTATTTATTTAAACAATCAAAGAATAAATATTTAATTACAATTTCAAAATTGTTTAAAAGCCGTAACGATCAAAAAGCGTTGCCTATTTTTGGGGCTTCGCGTTCAAAGGGTTTCTTTAATTTCATATTAAAAAACAACAACGTTTAAAAGTTGAAGAGAAGCCTTTTTTTGCTTTTGTTAGTAGAAAATATTCCCATTATCAAAATATCAAAATGCAGCCATAAATTTCACAATTTGAAGACGATTCTCATAAAGTAAATGATTGCTTCAGTGGGCGCTGCACTCGTCAATGAAGTTGTTGCTGTTGTTGCTGCCTTTATTGAGGAAATGTATGCAAAATTATTAAGATTCGCCGTAATAAAGCCACACAAAACTTTAACTGGTTCGGGCGCCTCGTAACAAAGCGATAGGAGAACAAAAAAGCGAATGAAAGAAGCATTTGAATGAAAAATTTGAATGAAATGAATTTTAAATCTATTCTTTCTATTGTTTGATAGTTTTTAGAATATCTCTGTACTCTATCGGATGCTGTATTCTACGGTTACATTTTTTTTCTTGAATTGGTCGATTTTAGTAATTTTCTAGAACTGCAATTAAATGAATCTTTAATGAAATCTTTATCGAAATTTAAGTAGAAACGATTTCATTACCGTATTATTTTTATTTTATTAATGGGTTAGAAGAAGACTGACAAATACCTGAATTAAAATGAATTTTTGTACTCCTTAAAAAGCATTTTTTTGCCCCAAAAGGAGATGTTTTTATTCCTGTTGATGGCGTGAATATTTCTTAACGTTTGATAATTCTTCGTTAGACAGCAAATTGATTAAATTAAGTGCGGAATTATTAAGTTCTGTGGCACGCAATTTAATTGGTTTTTGTTGTTGTTGTTGTGTAAATTTCTTCATTCCTTTAGCTTTAAAATGTGGGTTAATTTTGGAATTATTTTTTTATTATTCATCTAAATTTCAAGAGAAAAACACGAAAACCTCGAAGCTGCTGCTTTTGGACTTTTTTCCTTCTTTAGAAATCATTATTTTAAGAATTTGCATTAAGAAGAATAAAATAACATCGTAATGTTATAATTTTGTTTGTTTTTTAAATAGAATTAAAAATTACTTTACTTGAAAAAGCAGAAATTATTTTATTATAGACGTTAAATTAAGAAATTCATTGTTTAAAATAATAGAAAAGAATGAAAGGAAGGAAGCAAGGAAGGAAAGAAGGAAGGAAGACAGTAAGGAAGGAAGGAAGGAAGGAAGGAAAGAAGGAAAGAAAGAAGCATTTCATACGTGCCTAAAAGTAAAATTAGGTTCAAAGAAATCGTTCTAAAAATAAGGATTTGATTATTTTGTCTTGTGAAAAGGATGAAAATAATTTTATTTCTTTAGATGAACCAAGAAATGTGTAAAACGTGCAATGAAAACAGTGACTGAAAAGAGAAGAAGAGAGGCAGGAATCAGCTTCAAAGGAGCGACAAATAAATCGTTAATGGATTCTTTTCCATGTTTTTTTTTTTTGTGGAATTCTATTGTTGCTTTTTGGATGTTGAATCAATTATTTCATTAAGTGATAAGTTATTTAATTTGATGTCTTTAATTTGCTGCTTTAGCGGCTGCTTTAAAGATTGTTGCTTGAAGATCAGTTGATAAATGAACTTTTGACCAATTTTCAGTGACTTTAATGAATTATTTTAAATAAATAAATAACCTTCTAATAAAGCCTATCCAACTCGCCATCTTGAAATCATCTTTTAAAATTATATACAAAGTGAAGAAAATTTAATAAATAATAAAAATGAAAATAATCGTTTTGTTTAATAATAAATATGCAAATTTTGTTAAGATAATTATACAAAAAGAGAAGAAATTTCAAGAAATTATAGAATTATAATAAATAAATTACACAAAAGAAAAGAAAAAATAATTTTATATATTAATAATATTAAACTAATATTTATTAGATATTTATTTTTAGATATTTGTTATTTAACAAAACAACGGAAAAATACTCTTATTTTTACTATTCTTTATTTGCTAAATCTGCCTTTATTTTTATAATAATAACAGCTATTAAAAACTCATACGTTTATTAATTATATTATTTAATAAATTTAAAACTTAAAATCTTATAAATTAGCTTTTATAAATTTTAATTTTATAAAATTGCAAAACATAAAATGGAATTTTAATGAATTTCCTTTTCTCGATTTTCAGATTTTCCTTGCTTTTACTTTGATGTTAAAATTTCTTCTTCCTAAAGAGAACATCAAATAATTTTAATTCAACACAATTCGGCCAAAAACAATGCATTAAAAAACAAAAGTCAAATTAATTAAAAAGAAAAACAAAAAAAATCCAAAAAAAAAACGCAAAACTGAATTTCTCCAAAAGTTCCTCTTCGCCCCGCCCACCCTTCCACCGCCCATCTTCTGCAGAAAGAGCTTCTTAAGCGAGTTTCCTGGACGAAATGTCCGATGCTTCGCCGTTGGAGTTGGGTTCGGTCGAGCGGCCGCCGAACCGCTTCCAAGTGAATCCCGTGGGTCACAGGAACAGCAGCAACAGGGACGGGAAAAATGACGGCCCGCACGAGGTCTACCGACGACTGACGAATGCCGACGGCGAACCGCTCGAGGACGACAGCTTCAACGAGGATGCCGACGCCGTCGCCTCACAACTAAACAAACAGCCACGTCAGAGGTGAGTAGTTAGTCAATAATAACCATAAGAATAATAATTCAAACATTATGTCTACTTTTGTATTTATTTATTTCTTTAACTCATTTTATAATCGCTTAATGACTGATCGGCTTAGTGAATAACAGCTAAATTCTGGTTGATTAACAACGCAGCCTGAAAGTAAGCAATTATATGATGGTACAATTGAAATCACAAATTGTTGCCTGTCCCTTTTTAATGTTTTAGATAATAGAAATTTAAATTTTATTGCATTATTATTTGTTTATTATTTATTTATTTTTGTAAAATTTGTTAGTTTCTGGCACAAATTTAAAATTTAAGTTGCAATATTTTATTGTTTGTATTGTAACACTTCCAACAGCTTGTTGTGATCTTTGTACCATAACGCAACTGCTTACTTTTAGGCTGCGCTTATAATTTCCTTGTTATTTTAAGCAGCTTTGTTAATCAACCAATCATAAAGCTGTAAGCGTCTGCGATTACTTGTTTTTTACGATATTTAAGCTGAAATATTCAAAAAAGAAAAACATCTGCTTCACGAAATTCTAGAGGAATTCGAAGAGGGTGCAAAAAGAAGTTTTTTCTAATTTATTACCGAATCCTTTGCGATTTTATTTACGATTTCATGGTTGATGGGAGTCTTAAGCGGTTCGACAATAAAGATTTATGCATGTACAGCGATTCAATGTGAGCCCCTGTGTTCCACAATTATTTTTATATGTTCCCTTTTATTTTTCCTGTTCGAATGACTTCATGAGTGGTCAAATAAATGGCTTTGATATATTATAAATCGTATATAGTCGACGTTTATAAATGGCTTTAAAAGTAGCTCTTAATATATCTTTTTTATGTTTGTTTTGTACTCCTTTTAACCTCCGATTAGATGATTATTTCAAAAGTTTTGCCATTGCTTTTGAAGGTAGAAATTTTCAAAATAAACCGAAGAATGAAATGGTCACTTTCCTTTTCTGAAATTCCTATTTATTCCATTCTGTTGCTTTTTTCTCCTAGAATGCAATCCATCAAAAGTAGTTTCCGTGACAAGGATAAACCATCGCGCTTTAAGGATTTACAGACGACGCGGTTTCAAGTGGCGCCGCAGAACGAAGAAGACTCTGATGATGAGTCCAATAATTCGAAAGACGACCGCGAATTGTTGGATAATGAATACGATACAAAATACGGCAAAAGTTTTCGGTAAGTTTTCATCATTCTTCAACTTTTTTATACCCTACATCCGAAGGAATGAGGGTATGTATATTCACTTTGTGCTTCCGTGTGTAACGCATTAAAGGAGGCGTGGCAGGTATGGAAAAGTATATATATTCTTGATCAGTGTCACCTCCTGAGTCGATTTAGCCATGTCCGTAGTCTGTCTGTCTGTCTGTCTGTCTGTCTGTCTGTCTGTCTGTCTGTGGAAATCACGATTACAGGAGAACGAATGAAGCTATCGCGATGAAATTTTGCACGTATATTCTTTGTCATCCGAAACTCTGTGGGATTGAAAATGGGATAAATCGGTGCAGCGCCACGCCTACTTTTTTAACAAATACTAATTCTTTTAACAATATTTCAACTTGTAGACTTAGTTTTGAGCTTCAATTTTGTTTCCGAATACATCGGTACAGGTAGATTAAATTTTTTAAAAAAATGGGCGTGTTCGCCCACGAACATTTTGATACGGAAATTTAAGAAAATCGGACTATTTAAATAAATCGGAAATATGTATAAATATGTATAATAAAGGTTGCTGGGATGTAGGGTATATAAGCTTCGGTCTGACCGAAGGTACCCTTACTAGTTCCAATTCTGCTTGATTACTTCGAATTGTTTACGCAACAAATGGATTATCAACGCAGCCTAAAAGTAGTCAATTGCATTATACTATAAATTAAATGAAAAACTGTATAAACTGTAGTATAACGTAATTGCTTAGTTTTAGGCTGCGCTGATAAGTCATTTGTTGATTTAACACGTAACACTTAATTAATTGTTATTGTGGTTGTTGTTGCAGGCATTTTACACGCGAGGCGTTGCCGCGTTTGGACAACTATCGCAATATTATGTCGATACAAGCCGCATACCGTCCCACGTTAGACGAGCTGCACAACGCAACGCTGCCAGGAAAGGTGAGTGTTAAGAGTCGTCGAAAGAAAGTAATGAAAAACAGAGGAAGAAAGAAAGGTTTGAGGGGGAAAAAATGGGGGATTTTAGCTCAAAGAAATGGGAAAAAAGTAGTCACTAAGATTTCCAGAATTTAATATTATTGCAGGATTTTATTTAAGATCACAAACTAACTGCCTAAAATTCAGTCATAACCAAATTTTTAGTGAAGCCTAAATTTATACAATTGCATTTATTTATGCGTTAAATTATAGTGTTTAAAACTGTTCACAAAATTAATTAATTTTACGTTTATACCATAAATAAAAACGTTTGCAACAAAAATATATAAAATAAATAAACAAATAAATAAATAGTAAATAATAAATAAATAAATAAACAAATAAATAATAAATAATAAATAAATAAATAAATAATAAATAATAAACAATAAATAAAAGTAGAAATTGCACGCTTCTACCTTTGACTCTGGAATCAAAATCCGGAAATAATGGAAATCGTCTTCCTTTCGTTATCTTATTTAATGGTTAATTTCGAGTTCAGTTTGAGTTTAGTTATTTCAATAAATCAATATTTAACACAGTTATTTTCATCAGCGACAGAACAATTTTCAATAAACTGAATAGAACGAATTCTTCAACTGAATAAATTCCACCTGGAATCCTATTAATCTGGTTTTTCTAATTTATTTTGCTATTGCCAAAAAAGCCTTTCTTTTCTCGATTCATCGTTCACGCTCTTTCGCAAATGTTGCATGTATTAACACAACATTATCACTGCCGACAGATGTTTTGTGTATTTGCTAGAACTCAAACTGAATTAAATATATACATAAACGAAATGTCGAATTTTGGGTTTAATTTAAATTCAAATAAAAGCCTTTTTTTGTCGGCTTTTGCTCTGTTTGGCTTCCCGCAATGTTACGTGATCGCCTCGGCATTCGTAACCTTGACACACGATGCTTTTCCGCAGACGTTTTCGGTTTTTTTTTTTGCTCTTTTCTGTTGAATTTTCGCGGTTGATGGGAAAAAACGTCTTCTTGCAGTCCGTTGTTGGTTTAGGATGAATTTTATTTTCATTTTATTTATTTACATCTGATAAAAATAAAGAAATTTATTGATTGAGATTTGTTTTAAGTATTTAAATCTATTAAACGGCATCAATCTTTTTTCTTGGGTACTAATAAAAAGGTTTACAAGGAAATTTGTTACATAAGACTTTTGTAAAAGGAAACATATTATGAAATAAAAATAATTATATTATTTTTAAAATAAATTAACTTTAAAACTCGCGCGTGGGTCTCACTAACAGAAATTTTCAATTTTGCTTTTAACGCATCCACCACTAAAAATTCTGCTGCATAGTTTTAGACATTATTATTATTTAGTCTTTATAGGTAGAAATTGTACAAAACTTATATTAATATTCTGTTTTTATTTAATGCTGTATTCTAATTCAATTTATTATTTTTTAAAATTAATCCAATTCTTGCAATTCCCACTTCGCCCACTTCGCCCACCCAGAATACTCACAGCTTGACCCGCAGCCAGGATCCAGAGTCGCTGGTAGCCATGAACGGGATGCTGAAGTTCGGCTGGATCAAAGGCGTCCTCGTGCGCTGCCTGCTGAATATTTGGGGTGTCATGTTGTTCCTGCGCCTGAGCTGGGTCGTGGGACAGGCCGGCATCTTGGAGGGCTGCATCCTCATCCTGACAACGACTGTAGTCACCAGCATCACGGCGCTGTCGATGTCGGCCATCAGCACCAACGGCGTGATTAAAGGCGGTACGTACCACAAAAGAAGTTGGAAAGGAGACATAAAAAGCCAAAGAAATCGATTCAATTTCCTAAAATACAAAATGACTCCTGCGTGAATAAAACAAACCATAAAATCACAAGCGTGGATTTCTTTTATTTCCGTTTTTATTTCTTATTTTATAGGCGGAACGTATTACATGATTTCACGCTCGCTGGGCCCGGAGTTCGGCGGCTCCATCGGCCTCATATTCTCGCTGGCGAACGCCGTCGCCTGCGCCATGTACGTCGTCGGCTTCTGCGAGTCGATGCTCGACCTGTTGGAGTCCTTCGACGTGAGCATCGTCGACGGCGGCATCCAGGACGTGCGCATCATCGGCAGTATCACAATTCTGATCCTGTTAATTATCGTGGTCGTCGGGATGGAGTGGGAGGCGAAGGTGAGTGGAATCAGCTCCTCAGTCTTCATCTCTTCGCTTCTCCATCGATTCTAACTTCGCTTTTATTCGCTCTAGGCTCAAATCGCTCTGCTCGTGATTCTGTTGATTGCGATTGCGGACTTCGTAATCGGCACCATAATTGGACCCAAAAGCGACTTGGAGTTGGCCAAGGGATTCCTGGGCTACAACGGTAAGCGGCGTTCGGCTTTTATTTCCTTAAATAAAACATCCTCGTCACTTCCTTCGCAGCGACGGTGTTTAAGCAGAATTTCATGCCCGATTACCGCACAGACAAGGGCATTAAACACGACTTCTTCTCCGTGTTTGCGATTTTCTTTCCGGCTGCGACTGGAATCTTGGCAGGTGCCAACATTTCTGGCGACTTGAAGGTGAGTCTCAGCCTTTCAACGGTTCGCTGAACTGTTTTCAGTTGCAAATTGTCCGTTAATTGCTGCAGGACCCGCAAAAATCCATCCCGAAAGGAACGCTGCTCGCCATCCTCATTTCGACGGCCACCTATTTAATAATGGTGCTGCAGTCGGGCGCCACCGTCGCCCGTGACGCCACGGGCAACATTAGCGACGTCGTCAACGGGTCGTTTGCGTTTCTGGACTGTGCGCCAGGTGAGTGGAGGGATCGGGAACAGTTTCAGCGTCTGCGGTTGAACAGAAACCATCCCAAGTTCGTAATTTCATTTGTAGTGTGAGGTTTTAATGGGTTTTTGAGCTTGTTATGTGTCAATTCATTGAACTATCCCCGCAGGTGAGTGCAAGTACGGGCTGCAGAACTCCTTCCAAGTCATTGAACTGGTGTCTGGCTTCGGGCCGCTCATCTACGCCGGCTGCTTCGCGGCTACGTTGTCCTCCGCGCTGGCCAGTTTGGTGTCGGCGCCGAAAGTCTTTCAAGTGAGTTTTTTTCGAATTATTTAAACTGAAAAAGTGTTTTAAAAAAGGCTCAACTTCAACTTTAACTTCTGTCAACTTCCGTTGCATGCTTTCAGGCATTGTGTAAAGATGAACTCTACCCGAAGATCGTGTGGTTCGCGAAGGGCTTCGGCAAGAATAACGAGCCCGTTCGGGGCTACGTTCTGACCTTTTTCATTGCAGTGGCGTAAGCAACCATCTCGGCCATGTTACTGAAGGTTATCGCTAAACCAACGCTTCGTTTTTTACTCTTCCAGTTTCATTTTGATCGGGGAATTGAATTTGATAGCGCCGCTCATTTCGAACTTCTTCCTGGCCGCTTACATGTTGATCAACTTCAGCACTTTCCATGCGAGTTTGGCGAAGCCTGTCGGCTGGCGTCCAACATTCAAGGTACTACTAATCACTGAGCTATTTAGCCGCCTCTTTAGCCGCCTCTTCCTGCATTAGTACTACAACATGTGGCTGAGTCTCATCGGCGCCATCCTCTGCGTCGCCGTCATGTTCCTCATCTCGTGGTGGACGGCGCTGATAACGTTCGCGGTGGTGCTGGCGCTGTACTTAATCGTGGCCTACCGCAAGCCGGACGTCAACTGGGGCTCCACGACGCAGGCGCAGACCTACAAGAACGCGCTGCTGTCGGTGCAGCAGCTGAACAACGTGGAGGAGCACGTGAAGAACTACAGGCCACAGGTGAGTGCGGCGGCGAGAAGCCAACAGGTCCACTTTGAACCGATCTCCTTCGCAGATTCTGGTGCTGTCGGGTTTGCCGAATACTCGGCCCGTCCTCGTGGACTTTGCTTACATGCTGACGAAAAACCTGTCGCTGCTCGTGTGTGGCCACGTGCTGCGCGGCACCAGCAGCCAGCGCTACCGCAATTACCTGCAGGACCGAGCCACAGCCTGGTTCCGGAAGCACCGCGTGAAGGGTTTCTACGCTCTGATCGACGGCGAGGGTCTCGAGGAAGGAGCTCGCGCCCTCATGCAGGTACAATCGCCGATATCGTCTCCCCATCGCAGCTACAAGTGCGTCCATTCTCATCCATTCGCAGGCTTCTGGCATCGGCAAGTTGAAGCCGAACATCCTGCTACTGGGCTACAAAACCGATTGGCAGACGTGCGAACGCAAGGACCTGAATCAGTACTTCAATATAATGCACAAGGTAAGACGACTGCTGCTCTTCTTCGGCTTCTGTGCGCTTCATTAACACTTGTTGAAGGCCCTCGATATGTATTTATCGGTCGCCATTCTACGTGTGGCCAAGGGCTTGGACTGTTCACAGATCCTGGGCGACGAGAGCAGCGCTCAGCGGAATATCCTCGATGTGCCACGCACTTTGCAGCCCAACGAGAGTTCCGCCGACTTGAATGCCGCCGACCGCGCAGCAACGAATGGCTTCAGCGGAAGCTTGGACTCGTTGAGTCAAAACGTGTCCCAAGGTACGAAAGTTTAATCACAGTTTTTAATCCTTCAACACTTCAAATGACTGCTGACGAACGACGGCGACTGGAATGCAATCCACTGGCTTCAGAAGCTACTGCTTGAAAACCCATGTATCTTTCAGTTAAAAGCAATTTAATGGGAAGATCGGGATATTTCCTTCTTTAGAACAATTTTGAGCGTTAAAATAATTTATGAAAGGAAGGAAAAATGCAAAAACCATCACCAGAAACATTAATAAAATTGCGAATAGGCTCGCTTATTCAGTAACTCACGATTTTCGCACCGAATGTGAATAAAAAGAAATGTCACAAGCGCAAAAATATCTTCAGTTGACAGTGATACGCGGCACGTGTTCCATTCGGGAAGAAATGTGTATTTGAATGGTGCAACTGACACCTTTCAAGTGTCAAATGAACAGCAAAGATTCATCTGACATTTTGAAGGTCATGTTCAAGAAGAGATTAGATAAAGCAGCGTGAATCAACTTGAGTCATGTCAGTCACTGTTTCACTCATCCTTATTCAAGGCAATTTCCATTTAAAAAATATTTAAAGTTCTGGTATTATATAAAAATATATATTTGACCATCTAAAAACTCTTTGTTGATTCAAAATATGAAGAATTTAATTGTATTCATGGCTTTGATTCTCTTCTATTGACAAATCTATGAAAAATATCAGAAACCAATAGGAAACTCTACGAAAAATATCAGAAACCAATTAGAAATATCGTAGCCACTTGGAAATATCGTAACCCATTGGAAATATCTTAGCCAAATCCACTTTATCTTTTTTATCTTTTAAATGAAGAATTCTTTTAATAATTAAACAATAAATAAACAACAACTGTTAAAGTCAATAAGTAAACAATATTTTCCGCAATCATCGGATCCATTTTCCGCCAATCTTCACTGACAATTTTCCGGCTAAAGATTATCCTTTTTCTGCGAAGCAGCGTTCATCGGATTCTAAGCCATTGGATTGCGTTTCCCTTTCGTGGTCGCTCCACCGACAACAAACAACGGCAAAAAATTCCCGGGATTGAAGCACGACTGCACACACACACACACACACACACTGATACACACACAAATACATCTACACACAGCATGACAAAAACGTTGGAAATAATAAGTTTTGCTGAACTTTTGACACACGTGTTTTCTACGATTTCTGTTTTTCCTTTTAATTTCTTTGCTGCATGTGCTAATGTACGAACAATCGAAACTAAAACTCTGCACGTGTACAAATGTATGTGCAATAAATTATATGAACCGAAATATATAAACGTACAATTGTCCAATATAAACAAACACATGAATGAACTCGAAGCAGGAGCCGAGGACGTGATGCGTTTCCCTTCCGAAAGAAATGGCCTCAAGCTGATGAAAAGTAAGTAATATTTCTCTTCTTCTCGTATTCGAAGTTTTCCTGATGTGCTTATGAAAAGATTTTCGGCTTTTTTTAGTGAATCTGAGAGAGTTTCGTCAATTTTCGTTTCTTTTTTAACATTTTTAACCCAAATCGTGTGCTGCACGAAGTTTTTGTGTCTCTTCGTTTATTAATTCATAAACAAACAAAATTAGAAAAATCCAAAAAATAATAATAAAAATTAAGGTGTTTGGAAAAGAATTAATTTTGGGTTGCTCTAAAATTTGGTGCAGTGAAATTAACAAAGATTTCATTGTTAATTGGTGAAAATTGTATTTTTTCTCTGTTGTTTGTATTAAAAGTTGTTTTTGTTTTTAACTATTTATTAATATTATATGTTTATAACTTTATTCTGTTTTTATTTAACCAAAAAAACCTGTTTTAGCGCGGCTTCTAAGACGTCTGCGAGGCGTCACTTCCACGAAAGGTGATGTTCAAAAAACTCTTCGTAAATAAAACTGTTTTTTTCATCTTCTATTTCGACTTTTTCCTCTTTGTCTTCTTTCTTTTCGTCTTCTCCTTCTTTGTACTCTTCTTCTTCACCTTGTTTTCTTTCCTTTTTACAATTATATTGCTTTTTTCTTCATTGTTTCGTGTTCCACTCGCTGAGATTCATTCTTTTCTCCATGAGCCATTCGACATTCACATCGCCATTGTTAGTTTTTTCCTCATAATTGCAGAGTGTGTAGTTTAAAAACATTGAAAGGTAATTCAAAAATAGTCGCTAGTATCAACAGTTTTCGATACTCGTTCTTAGTACTCATTTTGATATTCGATAGGTTGCTGATACTCATTCATAATACTCATTTCAATACTCAATCGGTTTAAAATACTCATTCGTAGGACTCATTTTGATAATAGACCAGCTTTTGATACTCATTCTAGTTCAAATTGTGTTGATATTCAATCGAGTTCTGATACTCATTCGAAATACTCACTTATCGGACGCTTCTTGGATTCATTTTGATACTCGAAGCTTTTAATGATACTCATTTTAATACTCGAGCTGTTTCGGATACTCATTCTCGTAATTCAATGATACTTATTTTGATATTTGATCGGGTCTCCGCAACGGAATACTTTTTCTTGTATTAAAGTTAGTAGAATTTATTTCTGCCATAGAAAATCATTCATTTATTTTACATACTTTGAATCATGTCGTTTTTAGTGAGGTTTTTCTTGTTATCGTGGTCCTTGAACTCCTCTATTTCTTTGCAATTCACCCAACGAATGAAAAGTCTAATAAATGAAAATATATTTTTATTGTTTGCATTGAATTTCTTTTGCTCCTTTGACGCTTTTCTATTCTTTCTGTGTGAATTCAAACGTAGAAGTTTTGCAATAATTTTAATGTGGCAATTTGTATTATTATTAGCATTTTATTTTTATTTTCTTAGAGCTTACAAATGTTTTCTTTGTCGGTTTTCCGATATAATTTCCTAAAAAAATTAAGGAGAAAAAGGAAATCATAAAAAACTGAAAGAAAACAATAAATAAATGGAAGAAAAGATGAAATTCAATTAAAATTTATTCAAATTAAAGAAAAACAGAAACACTCATTAATTAAAAGTCATTCAGAAGACAGAGAAAATAAAGAAAAATTTGATTAGTTAAAGGAAAGTTCCTTGATTCATAATTTAATTAATAATTTGCTGATTTGAATTTATCATTTAAATTTAAACAATTATTTTTAATGTCCATTTTATAATTAAAAAAAATTGAATTGTTTTATTAACTGACAAAAAATGTTTTAAAGAACTTCTCTCCCAGCTTTTTAGCTGAATTTCCTTCATGATTTAGTTAAAGTTGTGTTTATATGAGTTTAGTTCAATTTTCTTTTTGAATTTTAGTGACCTTTATCATCATGACAATCGTTTGATTCCATGTTCCATGTCATGTACAATGCTTAATAATAGACTCGTCTAGATTCGGGTCTATAAAGAAATGTTTTTTATTATTATTATTGTCATATTCTGTCTGATTTGTGAGGTTATTATAGTTATTATGAAGTTCGCTTTCACGTCCAAAAATCTTTACAATTTTCCTTTGTTTTCTTATTATTATTATTTTTATTAAAGAATGACTACAATAATTTTTTAACAATTCCTTTATGTTTTCCATTAAAACACAAATTGATATGTGTAAAAGTCATTGAAGAGAGAAATAAAGGAACTCAGAGTTGATTCTGTCAGTTAAAAAGGCTTCCAACAAAAACTGATTCGAAAAGATGAAAGTAAATTGAAGAAGTATAGAAAAGTCAAGACTGAAAAGAAAAGTAATAGAATTGCGGCTGAAAAGGGTTAAAATCTAGATGACAAGATAAGGAGAAAGGATAATGACAGGCTCAACTGAATTCTTGCCAACTTTTCATTGAAAAAACGGCGATAAGAAGCAACGAACACTTTTCCATTCACTGCAATTGTTTTCTATGGAATTCAGTGTTTGAAATGTGCGTCAGTGACTTTCTTCGATATTTTTTTGTAGCCAGATGAAGGTAGAAGTCATTGTATGTCTCTGAACTCCAATTATTGAAGAAATTAAGCAGAAATTAACGAAATAAATTCGTGTTTAATGAGTGTCGCCGTTGGAGGTGTGAAGTTAATAACGCGGCGATAGAAAATCTGAATGGAAACACCCATAAATGAAACACAAATGAAGCATAACGAAGGTTTCTTGACCTGTTCATTGATCCTTGTGGATTTCTTGTGTGGTTGATTGACCCTTCGGTCGACGATTAGTCGCAGTTTCTGTCTCCTTTGTGAAGGAGCTGTTCGATGATTGCATCTCAAGTGTCTAAAATATTGAAGAGTCTGCTTTTTAAACGTTCGCCTGGATTAAAAAGATGATTCTCAACCTTTTTGTCGTCAGTTTTTATTTCTTTCTCCAGCTTCTTTGTTTCTGCTGCTTTGTGGAACTCATGCACGAATGAATGTCGTCGATTCATGGTTTCAAGAGGCTGACGAAATGCCACGTCTAGCCATTTCATCAAACGCTGCGCCAATCCATGATCTAAACACATTTTTTAACTTTGGATGAGGCTGTCTGAGGGTTTCTGTGATTTTTTATTGATCTACAGGATTAATCGAAAGGATCTGCGGATTAATAGCGATGCAAAGACGTCTGCCATGGCGACGGCGACTGACTTAATAATATTCCAAGCAGAGAATTAAATATATCGACGTATTAAATTGAGCCAAGAGATGAATTATTCATTATTCATTGCTTCATTGAACCCACGCACGATGACATTTATTTATTTAAAAGAAAGCAGAAAGGAAGGGAATTGAATTGAATTATTTCTTGTGTTTTAATCTTCTTTCAGAATCAGATTCTATTATAATTCGCATCTGTCTGTTATTAGAAAATTAGTATTTAATCTTTATTTAATGTCAATTTCAATTTAATCATGACAAAAATCGAACTAAATACATATAAGAATCCAGTATTTCTGTACAAATATTTTGATTAGAGCGAATCTCTTTCATGAAACTTACATGAATGGCTTTCGCAATGAAGCAGAAGGTCTGAATAATGATCAACATTGAACGTGGCTGTCAATTCATGCAGAATTCATGCCTCATGTGGAATTTATTGCTTAATGGAGCCAGCATGAACCCAGTTACACTCTTTGCAGCTTTCTTTGGATGCTTGTTTGTCCTCCGACTCACACAAGTCACGCACAGCATCACTACTCAAGCGTGGAGGAAGTCTTTACATGAATAAATAAATAAGAAATCAGATACAGGAAAATGCTTATTGCTTGTTCCATGTTTTATGCACAGAAATGATTAAAATTCGGATGCTATTCAGTGAGTCATAAAATGATTGACGGGAATAAATCTGCATCTGTAAATTTAAGTTTATGAATGAAAAGGAAAACATGCGACATTTTAAAAAATATTCATTTAAATTCCAATTGCTGAATTTTTTAATAAATCATAATATTTAAGGCGTTCACTTAAATATTTACATGTGTATAAATATAGGAGAAATACTAACGAATTACTGTAAAAATTCCACTCTGCATAAATTTGTTCATTCACAGAAATTTATGTTCGCGTACAACACGGCGTATGAGTGATGGCTTTTATTTATTGCAGCAAATCGCAAGAATTTTCGACTAAGATTAACAATACCAAAGAGACGACAAATAAATAATAAAACTGAAGAAAAGCGAAGATGTAAACACGGTTTATTTCTTTAGGAAAAACACAGCGGAATCGGGGTCTATGAACTCGGGGATTTCTCTGCATTTGTACATTGACTTTGTGCTTTTGAAACTAACAGAAACATATTTTTACGCATGTTTCACACGATTTCTACTAGTAATCACCTTAACGAGCATTTAACTTCACTGCAGAGCATGAAAATATCACTTGTATGCGTCTCTTTTCCATTAATTGAAGCACCTTTCTTCATGAATGCGTTGAATTTTTTAATATTTCACAGAGTTTCACGTGTTTTTATGTTTGCAAATCCATGCTACACAGATTTTGATTAATATTTGACTAATATTTCCTCCATTTTTCGCTTAGCTTCGAGCACGAGTGATCTTTCCTTCGCTGTTAGCTCAGTTGTGAAGGATGTTTCCGGTTTACCAGATCCTGTCGATCCCAAATCGCCGCAACTTTTGGTGAGTGATCAAAATACTCTTAAAATTGAAACTCTTCTCCATCATAAATCCAATGAATTCGATGAATTTCATTATTCAAGCAGCTGTCGGTGAGGCTGTCTTCCATTTGATGGAATTTACCATTGTTTTTATTGTTTCTGTCGCATTCTTTGTTCTTTTTTAATACTTTAACAATTTCCCTCAACTTGTTTTTGCTTTATTGCGACGTTGCTTGCAACTTTTGCCAGACGAACTCATTGCGTAAGTCGAAGCAGAAGAGTGATGACCCTGCCAAGCTGTACAAGGGTCCCGGAGGCGCCGAGTTGCCGAAGGAGGTCCTGGCGGAGCTGTCGCAGTTCACGCGCAAGCGCAGCCACGCCGTCATCGACGTCTGGTGGCTCTACGACGACGGCGGCCTGACTTTGCTGCTGCCGTACATCATCAGCACGCGTCACACGTGGCAATCGTGCAAACTGAGGTGACTGATCGCTCAATTTGCATGATATTCCATAGGAATTTTGTGTATTTTCTCTATGCTTTTCCTTGTAGAGTCTACGCATTGGCAAACAAGAACTCGGAGCTGGAATTCGAGCAGCGTTCAATGGCAAGTCTACTGTCGAAGTTCCGCATCGATTACTCGGACCTGCAGCTGATTCCAGCGATCACCAAGAAGCCGCAGGAGACCTCCACGCAGTTCTTCAACGACTTGATCAAGGATTTCATGATGAGTGAGGGAAACGTCGTCAATGTGCCCACGACAAATGAAGACGAAGGTGAGGAAAACGTCCAACTGATTATTTTTCAATTCCTTCGTTTGTTTTGATCTTTTCTCCTCTCTTTCTTCCCCTGCGACAGCGCTAATCACCGAGGACGATCTGTTGGCCGTGCAGGACAAAACGAATCGCTATCTGCGGCTGCGCGAGTATTTGCAGGAGAAGTCGACGAGCTCGGATCTCGTGGTGATGACGCTGCCGATGCCGCGCAAGAACATCGTCTCGGCGCCGCTGTACATGGCGTGGCTGGAGAGCCTCAGCCGCGACATGCCGCCGTTCCTCTTCGTGCGCGGCAACCAAACGAGTGTGCTTACGTTCTACTCCTAGAATCGACGAGGCTTTCATTCGCGTCTCTGTTACAAGCAGCAAAATAAACGCAATTCAACACCAACCAACAAAAAATCTATTATTTAAATGTAATTTATTTTCGAAAGTCTTTTTCGTCTTTATAACTCTATTTTTAAAACTTGATTTTATCCATTTCCGTTTCCTTCCCCTCCCTTCAACACGTACACTTTAAGTTTATCATGTAAAATGTTAACAAAATTCCCTTTAAACTGAAAACAATATTATTCAATGTTTTAGTCACAAAAGTAAATGAATAACGTGAATAAAAATTGCAATAAATTTAAATTAAATTAAAAAATGTTGTTTAGGAGAATTTTTTGATAGTTGAAAATTATATTCGTAGTTTTATTTTAACTTGTAGTGTAATAATTAATAAAGTGCGACCAAGTCAAATGCACACTTAACATCAGTTCTCGAAATAAATAAATAAATTCCGAAGCGCACAACAGAATTTTCTTTTAAAGTTCACTTCGTCAAACAGCGACTAAACTTCGTGCCGAGCTCGGCTTGAGAGAGAACCTTTTTTCATGCCGAAGCGCACGAAGGAGGCACGGGAACACATCCACTGCATAATTTCTTTATTGCATTTTGTTGTTCTTTTGTAAAGAATTTTTAAAGCACGACGTCTGCTGCCATGAAAGAGTTAAATACTCTGTAATTATTAATGTATATCACCAATTCCGTTATCAGAAGTGAAGGTAAAGAAATAATAATTAAACTAAAAATAATTTCAATTTTACAAAGAGCAAAAATGAGGAATTTGAGGAGCAATAACTCCCAGAAAATAGATTTGTACGTGCAGCGGTCGAATAATCAGGTCACAACACAGAAATGGCTTACAGGAAAACCCTTTCACACAACGTGAAACATTTACGAACAGCATCGGAAATCATGCTCACACAAACATACACACACACACACACACGAACAGCCTCACGTTTGCAATGGAACAACTTACGAACGCTCTTTCGTGCTGCAAATCAGAGTTGCTCTTGAACTTGAACTGAGAAAATGATTTGTGTAAAGAAATCCACAAGTGGTCTGCGATGCGCATGCTGTGGATTCTATTTGCAATTCACCGCTGCTGCTGGTTTTTATGAATGAAGGTGATTTGCACGAGGAATCAAAGTGCGACGAGCGTCGTTCCGGAGCGGTCAGTCGAACGAACGCTGTTCGTCGGAGTGCACTGCTGAAAAAACCGGTAAAACACGGACGTAAAAGTGGCTTTGCATTGCTTAATACAACGGCTGAAATTAAAACTTAAATTGATTATTTTATATTTAAACATGTAAATAAATTTCACGAACAAAAAAGTTTTAATTCAAGCAGGAAAAATTTAATTAACGAGAGTGTGTAAATCGATTTGCATAGATTAAAAATGTTATTGGAATTGATGATATAAATTAAATCGTATGCTAAAAGTTTATTTGCAAAAGACTGGTTAATTATTCGAATTTCCAGCGCGATCAGTGTTTAAATTATAACGGAACCGTGCTGCTTCTGCTTGCGTTTTTCTGTCTGTTGTGTTATTTCCAGTGCATTTCCAGTTTAGTTCATATCACGGTGTATTTTTTATTTAAAATTCGGCGCAATTCGACGATGTTTCGTGTGGTTTTATTTGTGAAAGAGTGAATTAAAATCATTGTTACCCAAAAGAAAAGAAAAAATAAAACTTAGAACAACAGAAGCTTTAAAACAACAGAAAAAAAATAATATAAAGTCCACAAATTTAAAGATTAATTTTCGGGTTTTTCGTTGTTCAGGAGAAAAACAACTGTTCAAATACCAGCGGAGAAGTAAACATAATTTATTTGTGTATCAAAATGTTTAATTAATTCGAAATTCGTTGCAAATTATACTTCTATAAACTTTTTATTTGCACACATTTGGAATAAACTCCAACAGAAGGCGAAAAAGGTTTTGAAAATAAACGGCTTTGATGCAGAGAAATTAAGTAAGTCCGAGGTACAAATAAATAACAGCAATTATGCAATTAATCACACGATTAAATAAAAACAACATTTCGAACTTCACAAATGTAATTTAATTTATTACAAACGCGGACTTTTAATTAATCTCTATAAAGGCGTGTGTTGTATTTATCAAATCACATCTATGATGAATATCAATGATTGAATATGAATATAATTTATATGAATACACAAAAAAAAATATTTTATTCGAGGGCCAATGAACAAAAAAAAAAGAAGTCTTTTATTGGACTCGTGTCTGCTCATTCCAATACAAATCCAATTAGATACTTCCCGGCTCTCCATTAAAAATCCTTCTCACCATTTGCTTTACAATCATTCAACTTCAGCTTCAGCTTCAGCTTTACAGTGCTTTTAAGCATATTGTGATTTCTTTATTTCCTTTTTGTATTAATTAAATTTACAAGTCTTTTACTTTTTCCTGCTTCTCACGTAATTCCCCGTTTTTATTAAATTTTTCCCTTGCTTTAATTACTTATGCAAAGATCAAGTGTGGTGAGTTTTTTTATCACGCTGTCGATTCATCGTGATATGTAAAAATATTAACGTTTATCGCAATTCCAGTGAGATTTGCATTGTTTTTATGTCCCTCTTGTTTTGTTCTCCTACTTCGCTGGTTTTAGTGTGATTTCAGTGAAAATCTCTGTCAAAAATAAACGAAAAACATCACATTTTATGCCCAAAACTGATAGACAAAACGTAAAACAACGTGTTAATCTTTCTCCCTCAATTAAATTATTTCCCTCCCTCTTTTTCACAGTCCATTTTGAAGCTTTGCTAATGCAAAATTACAGCGAACTTAGTTCAGAATAATTATTTCAGGTCCGTTAAAGAAAGTTCTAAAAATAAAGTTATCTAGATCTCAACTATTTCAAAGAAAAACATAAACGTGTTTATGTATGCAATAAAAGAGTTTTTCTTTTGTTTCTTTGCAAGATAGAAAAGCAGAAAGAATAAATATGAGAAAATCTTTGATAATAGTATAACTTTTCATGTGCTTGAGGAATGCAACGACATTTTATTTGTCCTATGGACGCTTAAGGAGCCACAAACACAACCTCGAATTTCCATCATCACCGATAAAATTCGACCAAAGTGATCCAGACACAAACAATTGGTGCGACGCGACGGAATGACAGAAAAATGACAAACGACGAATAAAGTTCTGCTGTTGGCAACGTCGATAAGCAGTTGAATTATGCATGCACACACGTGAGTGTGTGTGAGATGCAAAGGGAAATTTCATTCATTTTGAATCCAACGTCTTTAAAGGGTGCTTCAAAAGTCTTCAAAGAAGTCACTGTTAAGAAAAGTCATGGATATTCTTAAGTAATTAAAAAAAATAATTATTGTAAATAAATTTAAAAAGAACCTTCGTGTTAACTTCGTATTATTTTTTCGAGAAATTTTAAAAAAATCATTGAAAAACAGTTTAGTAATAATTAAAGTAATGAAAACCTTCATTCATTCATTGCGATATTCATTCATTTCATCATCATGAATTTATTTTACCATAATTTAATTTCCCATCAATTAATTTAATTTATCAGCATCACATCATTAATTTCAATATCATCCATTCTTTTTTATATTCATCAACTTTATTATCACCTGAAGTCAACTTAAGTGAATTTATTATGGAGGTGAGTTGTTACCAGCATTAAATTCAGCTTATGTAAACCTAATTTCAGTATTTATTATTCTCGATTTAGCAATTTGAATTTAAAAGTTATTCCTTTATTTATAAATACACAGAAGTAAAATAAGCCTGCGTTATAAATCAATTTAAAGTAACAATATCACGTGTTTATACCAAAAAAGTAAAGCAGTTTGTTTAAAACACAATAAAAAAGTTAATAAATAAATATGAAATTAATAAAGAAATTATATTACATTACATTACATTAAATAAAACAAACGTATTTTAATTTGCAAACGTAAATAAAATTTAATTAATACTTCTGAACAATAAACAGAAAATTGGACTTGTTTTGTTTTTGTTCTTGAGCACAAAACTATTTAAAAACTGAATCTTTGCCAATTTCTAAACAATCGAATCTTCTTCTAAATCCTCGTGCCAATTATTGCGAATTAATCTTGAACTAATCCACGTTGTTGAATTTCTTTGTGGATTAATTTCCATTTCATTTGCTAGTCAATCAAACATTTTAAGGCAAATGGTAAGATTCCAATATTTTCTTCTTGAAATCGTTCTTCTTTTCTCCTCTTCCACAAAATTATAAAATTTCGCGAATAATTTTATTAATCTCTTCGAATTAGATACGAATTCTTGAACTCATTTCATCTGCTCATTTCTTTAATGCCGTAGGATTCAATGATTTCCATTCAATGCTTTCTATTATAGTCAAAAAATGTCAAATACCTTCATAATTATAATTTATAATTTTTTTATTATTATTTAGACTTAAACTTTTGTAATTATTTTAATTACAAATTAGGCAAGTCTTGAACAATTTTTTAACAAATTAACTTGGTAGGATTGAAAAGATCATAACTGACGATGCAGATTTAAAATCCGAACTCTGTTTAAATTTAGTTTAACGATAACAGACAATGACATAGATGAAGAAGTTTGTATTGGCTCGATGATAGACGAGGAATGATTAATTGAAGGTTTTTTCAACAAAATCTGAGGAGTCAGTTACTCCGGAATAAATGATGAATTTAAGTATTTAATTCATTTATTCGTCTATCTGCGAATGAATATTTAAATTCAATCCATTCCATAAATTTACTTGATTCGTTGAAGTTCATTTCTAGAACAAAGAATTGCAAAACAAAAGAAACTTACATTGCAAAATGTAATGTCTTTGCTACTGAAAAGTCAATCATTCAATATTCGATAATTCAAATCGATTTTCATAATAATTGAGTGAATTTCTTCAATACAATCGACGGTTCCGATAAGTTTCAGCACAAGCTGAAAGGTGTTCAGCTTTTAGATTTGCGCTTTAAAACAACTCATTTTGCAAGCAGTGAATTCAACGTTTGATGTTGATAGAAGCGACCGAATGAATTATCATTTACAATACTTGATTTTGTGTTTGTTTTTTATTGCTTAACTTCAGTGTCAGAGTCCGCTTCATTAAGTTGAATCATATACAATATAATTATAAAGAGTTATAATTAATTGTAATTAATATGAGCTGAATTATCCACGTACACAGAAACTTGGCAACACAAATATATTTTAAAAGTAAATAAATTAAATTACAGCTTGATCGATTATTTTGATTGATTTGACAATAATAGAACAATAACAATTATAATAAAGTGGCAATAATAAAATAAATAATACTCAAAGATAATCTTTCGGATGGAAGAATCTGTCGATGAATATGAAACGACAGTCGTAAATTATTGGCCATGAATCGTGTAGCAAAATTAAATATTAATTGCAATATTTTTATTGTTTAATACTAATTTAATTAATTTAGTTACTGTAAAGCAAACAACCATTTAATGAGTAATTGCTCAAATAGATATGTGTAGCTATAAAAATACAAATTAAACTTGAACTTTATTAACCCAAATTTTAAAGATTTTGCCATAAATCAAAAACCGTTCAACTTTGGAATGAAAATCTTCCTCTTTACGTGCCTTTTATTTATGTTTACCTTTCTGCAAAGTTTCATGCAGAAGATATTTTTTGAATGAAGGGATTTTATGAATCTGTTTCTTATGCAGTACATCTGTCGCCAATAGAAACAGGAATTTAAAAGAGAAATGACCAATTTATTTGATAATCATCTTATTGTGAGTTTTCATCATGCAATTACTCATTACATAATGCAATCAGATAAAAGTACAACTGAAGAGTGAACATCAATCATCATATTTTAACCAATTGCATGAAATTGATTTCTATTTCCTTTAGAGATACAAAAATTAGGAGTAAATCTTAGTAAATTTTCGCTGATTTTTATAGAGTGAAGTTAAATCCATTGCAAATGTTTCATTAAATCGACTTTTTTATTTCTTTTTAACAGAAGACAAGGCAATTTACAGAGTCGCTTGCTTTAATTTCTGCATCTGTTATAAAGCCGAGCTGCGTTCAATGTTTTCACTATAATTTTTGAACTTTTGTACCTTATATTGACACGTGATTTACATGAATCAAATGGCGATTAAAAGAACATTTCAACTGCAGTTTCGTATTAAAATCAAGTCTTGTAATGAGGTCAACGGGGGCAGTTAATTGCTCATTCACGGCCGAGGAAGTCGCGTGTAAAGTTGACAGATTTAGGGGCAACTCGTCCAGTTGCAAATTGCAGTAGTTATGGGAATTCCAAGTAAAAGTGATAAGTTAAATCAATTTAAAATTATGCAGAAGTAATTAAAGAAAAGTCGAGTGGTTTCTTTGTTGTAAAAGCAGCTTTTTAATTGAGTTTCTATTGCAAGTTGTTAAGGAAAACCGGCGACACGTGACTCAAAATCGATAAATATATGAAAATTAAAAATTAAAATAAGCATCGAACTCAATTTCAATGAATCAGCAACGATGTTTATTCATTTTATAGATAGTTTATTGATGTATTATTTAATATAGCGTTTATAGCAGTTGTAAAGAGTTACTTTGGCCTATGATTGCATCTGTAAACGTCTACAGATCCCTGGAAAAGCAATTAGCCGCTGATCAAAGTGGCTGCTTGTGTAAATTATTATTATAAATCAATTCAACAGCATCGCGGTCATTAAATTTATTTTTCGTAACAATTTTTCTAACCAAAACAATCAAAATTCAGCGATTTTATTTTATAAAATCAGAAAAGATATAAAAAACTAAGAAATAAACGCTTGCATTTTAAAGTTTATCGAAATATTATCATTTAAATTCGTTCTAGGAATAACTGAAGTTCTTTGAAATACCTCACGTTGTATATAATTTAAAAATTGCCTACAAAATGGATCAAAACGTGCCAAAGTTCGATCTTGTTGCCGATCACAGACACAACTTCACAACGCCGCCAACGACGACGAAGACGATAGCGACGTTTGTTCAACACGCCTTCGAAGACATTTTGAACAACTTCACGCATTTTCATGCAACTAACAAATCAATGGAATTCTCAAGCAATTCCTCTGCCCCAGAAACTGTACAGCATCAAATAACGTCGCTGCTATCGAACATAACGAATGCTGCACTGAATGCAGCCGCATCCACGGTAAGCAAAGCGAACAGCAACGTTGACATCCCCGCCACGGCTGATGATGTGCTGCTGGAGCACGCGCCACAACTGACCGCATCTTCGCTGGTGAAGGTGTACGTTCTGATGACGATGGCGGTCATTTCGCTGGTCGGCAACGTCGCCACGATGTGGAACATCTACAAGACGCGCCTTGCGCGCCGCGGCAACCGACACTCGTGGAGCGCCATCTACACGCTGATCTTCCACCTCTCGATCGCCGATCTGATCGTCACCGGCTTCTGCATCGTCGGCGAGGCGATGTGGTACTACACGGTGCAGTGGATGGCCGGCGACCAGAGCTGCAAACTCGTCAAGCTCTTCCAAATGTTCGGCCTCTACTTGTCGACGTACGTTTTGGTGCTGATCGGCGTCGATCGCTGGATCGCCGTCAAGTATCCGATGAAGTCGCTGAACATGGCGAAGCGCTGCTATCGGCTGCTGGGCGGCATTTATGTGTTCTCTTTTGTGCTGAGTGTGCCGCAGGTGAGTGAAATCAGCAACTCTTTCAGTGAAAATACAGTGAATTTCCTACACCGACTGCTCAATTGAATCCTTATATATTATTCCATACCAGAAATAAATAAACTATCAACAATAATAAATCCCAACTTCTTTCTTTTTCATTATTAATAAAGAATTATTTCCTTTTATTCATATTCGAAATGCTCAATAAATTCAGAGAGGGGCAGAAAAACGGCTGAATCGAGAGCGGGATTTTTATACATCTGTCTTCATTGTTTATTGTTGATGCTTGAGATCTCGTAAAATTTATTTCCCTTTCACTTTCCATGAACTTGTGTAATTTTGACAGTGGACGACAAAAGCGACCATTTTGCTTTGTGTTTATGCTAAAAATGCGTAGTGGAATTGTTTTTGTTTTTCCTTATATGTATATTCTTTCAAAAATATTTGTATTGTGTTTTTTATTTCACATTTAAATTTTTTTTATTTTTTATGTAAAGGTCCCATTCAGCAATTAAAATTTAATTGAATTCATTAAAAATAAATGAGTTAAACTGCTTTAAACAAAAACGACAAAAAAGAAAAATTAAACTTTTAAAAAGATTATGAAAAAAAGAATTAATTAATTTTTGAAAATTTATTTCTTTATTTTTAAAAGTTTAAATTTTGGTGTTTTTCAGGTATTCGTGATGTCCCACTTTGGACTGATTTATGTCTTTTCTGGTAGCTTTTTCTCCTATCCTTTTGTATATTTGATCTTTCTTTTGAATTTATTGAAAAATATCTTTCCGTTCTTACTTTTTCCAGGCCGAAATTTTTATATAAAGAAATCATATTTTCAATGAAATATTGTTTAATGATTTTAGAATTTAATTTAATGCATTTTATGAATCTTAGAAAACAGGACAGAATTTCTAATGATAATGATAATTTTTTATTATTCAAAACGCGTCGAATTTGCAACACTTCAAAGGGTAAAGAAAAGTCGAAAAGTTTCCATTTCCTTTTTGCAATCTATTTACAATCAAAAGGAAGAAGATTGATGGGGAATAAAATTTATTTATTTGTTAAGAAGTTGAAGGAAATGAGATAGGTAAAAAAGAGGGTGAAAATAGGTTAAAAAAATGAGAAAGCCACAATAGAAAACAGAGCCACACGCAAAAGAGGGACTTTTAAGGGTTCGAGTCCCGGCTGTCCCAAAATTAAAGACTTATTCAATTTCTAACTTCGTTATAAATAAATTATTGTGTATTGTGTATAGGAGTTATAAATTATTGTGTGTTCATGGAGGAGAACAGAAGTCACTGTAACATTATTAAGTATTGGATTAAGTGTCAAAAACCGTGACGCTCCTCTTTTTCTACTACTACTTTTCCGTCCATCTAGTTACAACGGCGAATTTATTCTCCATGAAATAATTATTTGAATTTAATTAATTAGAAATCTAATTTCAAAACACGTGTTCAAACAACTAAAAAAATCAGAAAGCGAAAGATTGAAGATTCAACATCACACTACAAAGAAACTTTAGCGAATAATTATTTGTTTCCATGTTTCGAAATTAGAATATCATGGCTAAAAAAGGCTCAATAAACTTTATGGATAGCATTAATTTTTCGGTTTAATTCCGCTTTTGACACGTGGTGAGAAAACATTGAAATTCTGAATGAGTTTTCAACTTCAATCGCAGCAGAAAAGCGCCACTTCACAGCATTTCGAGGAAGTTTTACATCTGCTCGAATACACACATCATTTACATGTGTACACGCCCACACACACACAAACGCATACGTTAAATTAAACTTTCTCCTAGATTTTTATAATATATTCAAAAGTCTTTTGATCCTTTAAGGTTATTGAAACATAATTTGGCGCTTCTTTTCCCCCTTTTCCTTTCACTCGTTTGCCTATTTTAGGTAAAAGGCGAGCTGCTTTATGATTTCCTGCTTAAGAAATTCCGTTGAAGAAGAATTTAGTATAATAATTTAGCAGATTTAACTTTATATTTTTCGTTTTCACTCTGCGAAGTTTAAAGCTTCGTTGGTTCTCTCAAAAAACTAGAATTATTTTATGAAATTATGATATATTAAATTAAATTAAATTATGATATATTTTAATAAACTCAGACAACTATTAATTTCTATAAAATTCCATTAGTATTTTTAAGTTTCTACACGAATTTAATAACTTTCATACAGCATTTGGCAGAAGCTTTTTCTTTTTAACCTTCCAAGAAAGATTTTTAATATTAAAGTTTGAAAAATAACCGAGAAAAAGAATGTTAAATAAGGACATTGTGAATATCTGTGATTTGTTTATTTATTATCACACTACAACGACTCATTATTCGCAGAATGAGCAAAATTCGACTAAAGTCAAGTCAATAAAAGCAAATCGTTTGACCCTTTGTTTAGCCTCTTCTTTGCTTTATTCAACCGATGTCCGGCAAACAATTGACCCGAAATTTAGCCCCAAGGAAACCCAATCGAACTGTAATAATAATAATAAATCTGTGATCACAACTTAACTTCAAATTTTCTCTGCTGCAATTTCAATTTGTTGTTTTCTTCCTTCAGTATTTTATATTTCGTGTGAAGAAAGGACCTTTTATTGAGGACTTTCATCAGTGCGTAACTCACGGTTTCTACGAATACGATTGGCAGGAGCAACTCTACACAACCTTCACCATGGTGTTCATGTTCCTGCTGCCGTTAATCATCTTGTTTGGCAGTTATTTATCAACATTTCGCACCATTTCAGGTAAATTTCATTGCAAAAACAGCAAGAAAAGCCACTTTACTTCACTGCTCATTCGTTCGTAGACAGCGAACAAATGTTTCAGGGTTCGAAGTTGGCCATTTACCCGAATAAACCGTCGATGCGGACAAATCGACAGCGATTGATACACAAGGCGAAGATGAAGTCGCTGCGGATATCAGTTGTGATTATATTTGCTTTTCTAATCTGTTGGACTCCGTACAACGTCATGATGATCATTTTCATCTTCTTGAACCCGGATAAAAATGTAAGCAGTGATTCGTTCGTTGTAAAAAGTATTCATGAATTAGAATTTTCCTAGAAAAAACAAACGATTTATTGAATTTAAACTTTGTTTAGAGCAAATCGATGAAGTTAAAAGCGAACAACATTCGAGGATAACGATAAAGATTTTCCTCATTTAAGTTTAATGAAGGAATGAAAGAATTCCAGTCGCAAGCTTCTTGATTTTTGCGATTAGAAACGGAGAATAAATGACGCATCAGGAGTTATTTATTGAGCTAGAGAATCATCATTAGACACTTTTACGTCCCATTGAACGTTTCTTTCGTTACCGCTTCAGTTAAATCAATTTTAGAGAGAAGTTGTTGGCTGTTTATCGTAACGAAAGTCGAAAATTAATTGGCCATTATTGGACATTAAACGAATAAAGCTTTGAAGTGTAGAAATTGTGGGCGTTGGTGGTACTCAGTTGGATGCTGGCGACGCCTCAAGCGTTAATTCGCTCTCGATGTGGCTGGCTCTCAAATTAATGGCTACTTAATAACATAAACTCAACGAAATCAGCAGCAGTGACAGTAAAACTATGACCTTGATTTGTCTGAGTGGCACTTTTATTAATTTATACTAAGGAACTTGGACGGACCACGTTGAATTTCTTTGCTTCTTACATTAATTCATGAAAAAATTACTTAATAAATGAACCAAAAATAATTTATAAATGGTAAATTATAAATTTTTAATAAATAAATAAAAGTGGCTGAAGATAAACCAATAAATTTGTAAATTTAAAGATTTTTCAAAGTCAATTTCAATAAATTTTTGTTTACATAACAACGTTTAATGTTTAGTAATCAATTCAAATCGAACTTCTTACTTTTCACTGCTATAAATTTTACATTTCTTCTGGTTTTCTATTTCGCTTTCACATTTTTCAGTTCAGCGAAGATTTGCAGAAAGGAATTTTCTTCTTCGGCATGGCCAACAGTTTGGTGAATCCGCTGATTTATGGCGCCTTTCATTTGTGTCCGACGAATCGCAAGGCGAAGAAGAACGCCTGCAACAACAACAAGTACAGCTTAACACGGTGAGGAACTTTTTAATGGAGTCTCTAGAATCCTGCATACAAAAGTTATTAACCTTCGCTCCTCATACAAATAAATTACTTCACGTTCTTCTGAAGCGTGTATATTTTTGTGTACTAATATTATTAAAAAATCATCTCCTTCCAGCGGTGATTCGCAACGAACGGCTTCCATGTTGACGGCTGTGACGCAGGTCGACAGCAACCACCGATCATCGCGCAGCTTCCGTCAAGCCAGCTACGTTCGCAGCTTCAGCAATGGCAGCCACAAGGAGCACGTCGCCCTGCTGCCGTCGTCGGTGTGCTTAACGTCGCTGAAGCACCATCATCAAACTCCGATTAATAACCAACACCATCAGCTACAGGGCAGCATTACTGCAGACAGCAGCCGAAAAGGCAGTTTTTGCATTTTGAGCACCTCGAACGGCGTCAAGACGATAGCAACGAAAGCCAGCAATGGCCAAAGCGCTAATCCATCAATAAAAACAACTGACAATTCAAACGGTTTCATCGATCCCAACGAACACATTTCCATAGTGTAAAGCTGAGGAGGAGGAGGAGAGAAAGCAGGAATGTCCTCCGTAGTGTCTAGTGTCGAGTCCGCTAATCGTCCAGGTCAGTGATGTCAGTGAGTTCAGCGACTGTTGAGTTTATTGAACATCTTCGGACTCCTCCTGCCCTCAACTAATCAAGTCTGAAAATTGATTTTGTATAAGAAGTGTCAAAGAGAGTTTGCCAAAATAAAAGACTTTATTTGCTGAGGTTGTCTTTCTTTTATGAAGAAATAAAAGCTGAAAAAAGCTGTACACTGGCAGAAATTTGCTATTTTAAAATATTTGTGTTTTTGTGAATATTTTTGCTGTAATTAAACACTTTTTTAAATATAAGAAAAATTTATATGTTGCAATTGAAATTATATTGAATATAATTATCGCCGAATATTTAAAAATTGATTAAATTGATGCAGAAATAAACAGGTAATTTATTAATTAATAGCAAATGGAGTATAATAAATGACGAAACTGCAACCCTGATTAGATTTGACGAAACGATTGCTTCCGGTTTCCACTTGAATTAAGATAAATTTGGGAAAAGGTGCAAAGTTTAAAGCATAGATTATTAGATTAGATTATTGGATTAATCTATGGTTTAAAGTAAAGTTTAAAGATTTCTACAAACTCCATTTATACAAATAAACTTCAGCCACTTTGTCAAGTATTAATTACATAAAAAACTAAATAAATTATCATAAAATGGAAGACAAAATTATAGGAATAAATGAGGATATTTGAGTATAGATCGCAATTAATAATTCACTCATGCATTTTACAGCTCGGCGAAGTTTAAATTTGTGCACTTTATTTTTTCTTAAGGAAATGAATCGTAATTAACAGAGAAAATACGAATAGTTAATTTCTCAATAATAAGTTTTTATTTTTTAACTTCTTTTGTGTCGTTTCGGATTTTTTAAGTTTGTTTTCACGTTTCAGCTTTTAATTAATTATTAACGTGTCGAAATGATTCGAACGACAGAATTTACAGAAGGCATTTTATTGAATAGAATTATGAATGAAAATTCTCTTGTCAAATAACTTTGCAGACATTAAAATTGATTTTCATGGAGGTGTAAAGAAACCAAATACAAAATATTTCACTCCTAGAAAAAAAACGTTTCAAATTCTATTCTTTTACTTTTTTCGCAGAATCAACTAAAACTTTTTTATAGGGACAAATGAAGAAGGAAATTAATAAAAAAATAAAGAAAGTCCTGCCCACAAGCACTGCAAAGGGGCGGTCTCGCGTGTCCTTGAATCTAGCGAGCTCATAAATCGATGTTGGGCCATTTTTGACCTCAGCTGTTGACAAAACCAGCATCCTTATTTTTTCTAAATTTATCACCACGAAAAAGAGTCCATCAACGACCCGGCGACCGAAGTTTATTTCTTCGTCCCTTTATTCTTCTAATATCAAGATTAGAGACTACTTTGTTTTGTTAGCCGAAAAATAAACAAAATATTACAGCCAATGATTTGAAATATCGACTATACGAACATATTTACTTTGAATTTCTCGACGTGTGGAATAAAAATAGACTTATTTTATTTTTTCTAGGGAGAAAACAGAGACGTTTTTTCCACCTTGAGTCATCCTTTAAAATTAAATTCGTTGCTGATCAATACAGATTACTTATTCTACTTTTTAATTTTACAAATATTATTTTATTGAATTTAATTTGTTAATGCCATTCTTATAAGTGACAATCTGAGCGTTTCTGATTAGCATCTCGAGTGACTCCGGTCTCATTCGCCAAGTATATTAAAAGCCATCATCCAAAATAAATTAAAATAAATTGCTTACAATAAATTAATTCCTAAATAAAAAATAAAGACTAAATTAGAAATGGCAAAATATGTAATGTTTTGTTGATCATTTTTGTGGAATTATAATTTATTCTGCTTTAAAATGTATTCTAGACATTTGTAATATCATTTTGAAATCATAACCTCAACTATATATTTATAGATGTTTATTACCATTCCAGCAATAGATTTTGTGCAATGAATTTGTAATTAATTCTCGAAAAAGGCAAAAAGGCTACTTAAATTACATATTTTTTAATCTTACACGTGTGTGGAAAGCTTACACGGAAAACAACCTTGAAAGAATCGACAGGGAAACCAACTGGCAACAAGAAGTTGAGAGATGAAGTAGCCGATTTCTTAGAATGAGTAAATTAATTTGTCATTGGCGAAAGTTTTAACAAAAAAAAAACAAAATTAAAAAAAACACAAAATATAAACGTAAACAACAATTTCCGTTAAAATGATTGATGGAAAAATAATTATCTTAAACAATCTTCAACAATTCGAAGAAGTTATTAATTAGGTCAAGAAAGGAGTGTAGAAATGTTGCTGTAAGTATATTTATGATTCTTTCAATCATTTGAACTCAACAATACTTTGTATTTATATACGCCTCATTTATTTAATTTTGCTATTCGAACGTGATGTGATTTCGGAGCAGAGACATTGCTTTAATGGCGAACGTTACAATAAATAAAAGGACTAAAAATCACGAACAAAAACCAGCATTAACACAATCAGCGATATTTCCTTCATTATTCCACCAAAAATAATAATTAACTTGTGTCCAAAAAAACAGAAAATATCACCAAAGCACTAAAGAATCGACAACCAACAACATTTTGAGCGAAGAATTAATGCTTCACTTCCCAAATCAATTACAAAGCATTCTTTCGGACATTCTTGGAATTCTTTTGGTCCATTAAAGTCAAAGAATTTTAGTAACTTCTTGCTCTTATATTTACAAATCAAATTACTATCAACATTAATAAATAATAAAGTTTATTTAACCATTGACGAATTAATAAATTTAAGATATGAAATGATGTAAAACCATAATTTTTTCATCACCATTTCATGCTCTGCTAGCGGCGGTCAGAAATTTACATTTACAAATGTGTTTCGCATCCATTTATGAACGTAAAACGTATCTATTAATCACATAATTATTGTAGAACACTTTGATCTTTAAGAGAATACAATATTCGATCTCCACCTTGAATTATATTGTAATGGAAACAAAAACTTTTTATCCATTCGTAGATTTACGTTTTATTAAAAAATTTGAAAAAATAAGTGAACGTCAGTGCGGATTAAACTTAATTTTAGCCATTTACAATTGTCCACAAATCTTCCGTCTTACTTTTACCGTCTTTAATATTTACTGGTAACGTAGTGCAATGAAATAATTAAATCTATTCTCTTATTACGACGAGTTCTACCGCGTGCTCACAACCGCCTCTTTTCGAGCTGCATCTTGCAGCAGTTGTGTGTCCACCTCTTCACCGGGCAGCTGCACGTAGCGCACGACCGAACCTCGTATAAAGCAGTTCTTTACCGACAACATATGCGGATATTTTTCAGGATCAGTAACGCTAATCTCAGTTAGTTTAATGTTAAGATATTGATCCACCGAATGCAGCGTCCCGCAAATGCTATAGAAAAGAAGTTAAGAAACTGCAAGCAAATAAAGCGCAATCTTTTACCTCAGGTCGTTCTTTAACTCCACGACAACGTCTTTGCCCACAAGTGACTTAAAGAATGAATAAAAAAGCTGTGGAAATCCAATAGAGTTAAAATAATATTTTTTTAATTGTTTGGCAATATTTACCATGTCAATTAGGAATCCAAGCTTGAAATCGTAGGCGTCCAAGATAACCTCCTTTACAACGGCAAACCCGCAAATTGTCAAAATTTTTATTTACAGTCAGCTGATACGAAACGTCATTTGTGTTTGCGCTTCACGTGCGTAAACTTAGCAATGAAAGTTAGCAACGATTTTTAGGGTGGTTGTTTTTGGATGGTATTTCTGCTGGAGATATAAAACCAATTTTTTAAAAATCACTAAAAATAAACTATTAATCGGACAATAATAATTTTAGTGCCATTTTGAAAAGAAAATTATTCTTTCTTTAGTATAACCTAAAGGAAAAACTCCATTGCTAGCATTTAAAAAATTTTCCTGCCAAAATCCGCTATATCTATCTTTTTTTTTTTTTGATATGTTTCAATCGAGATTAAGAAGGATTTTCTTGGCCAAATCTGTGGATTATACGGCCACTGCAATATATCTATCTTAAAGAGAAAATATTTCTCTATTTTTCAACGAAACAAAATGCAGTTTTTGCTGATTTTCTAAGAATGTGGTGGATTTACAGACCCGCAAAATTCACTCAAATTTCCAGTTTCCAATTGAGTAAAGAATATTATAATAGATTTTATTATTATTAGTTATTATATTCTATCTCGTTTGGTGTCTATTTTTTAAGTATATACATATATATATGTATATATACGCATCCGATTTATATTAAAAACCTTTCTTGTCTTTGCAAGTTTTACAACTTTTATACCATACTATATAACTATGTATTATACACCAAACCAATTTTAACCCAATTACAAAATTTATTTTACACTCAATGTAGAAATGCTTATAGTTATTCAAATTTTATATAATTAATATCGAAGTATTTCTATGAGGAACTTATGCAATTTCGTGACAATATCGAAAAAATATATAATCTCGCATTCTATACTGCATATTTCGAAGCTCATTTGAAAAGGCCGCTACACTCAGACTGCTCTTATAGTTTACTGTCGATCAATTTCAACAGCGGATGCAACGGAGTTGTCTTTGCAGAAAACTCGCAGAATTCCACGTTTTGTTGCAGGTGTGAAAATTCGAAATCTCTGCCTTCTTTACCAACGTACACCGGTTTTTTCGAGACGTTTTCGACCGTTGTAGATTCCAATTTACGGCTGCGAGTGTCACGTACAATATTGCTGCAATTCAAAATATAATTATTTTATAAATCACAAATATCAGCGGCCAGCTCGAACTCACATTTCTTTCTCCAATATGTTGCGAATTACATCAGGGCTTTTTGCGGTTGCTAGGTCTTGCTTATTGCACAGAACAAGTATTGAACAAGTTGCAGTAGCGTCGTCGCTCAAAATATTGTAGAAAACGCTGCAGAAGTTAGAAATTATGTCATGTATAGCTAATAAAGCTCGTAGTAAGCGCCAACTCACTCTGCCACGTCGCGAATCTCTTTTTGTGCAGTAGTCGAATCCACTACGAAAATTATACACCTTGCGGTCTTTTTGTACGTGTCAAAGTATTCGTCGCGGACCCTGTAATGACCTGGTATATCTACTATTCGGGCGGATAAATGTCGGCTTTCTGGCTCCGAGACATAATGACCACTATTTACAGTACTCGAAGTGAACGTTAATGGAAATTTATCACATACAATCCGCGAAAATATTGCAGTCTTCCCAGACTCACACAATCCCATCAGCAAGAAATCACGCCGACCAGAGCGACGTTTTTGTAGAAAGAGAAAAAAAGCTGAAAATACAAAAATTATTAAAACATATTGGATGTTCTAGACAAGTAAAGCAATAATGAAAAAAGGATCACTCACCTATTATTAATAATCCTAATACAATTGCTATTGCTATGTGTATAATATTGCCTTCCCCCAAGTCTGGTATTTTCATTTGACCTCTTCCGGTTATATATTTATCCATTTTAAGTATGTTGCTCCACCAAATCTTAGATAGAATTAGATAGTCTTATATTATTCAAGCAAAGAGCAGAATACGCGTTAGTTTCAATCCCAATCAATCCGATTTGATGACGAATTTCTCCTGACAATTGAAACAGAATATATTTAGCATACATTATGTATACGTCACTTACAACACTGAGTTTTTAAAAAGCAAACCAAGTAATATTATTATGTAGGTAGTTCATTATTTAGTTGGAATTAGAAAAATATTCTGTCTAATAAAGCAAAGATCTAAATACACGGATGAAATTAGAAATATTTCGAAAATGGCGAACATTATACAAAGAATTGAGTTAACACTGCGAAGTTTTTATATTTTCAACTCCACCATCATTCGATCTGAAGGGGAGGTAGCTATAAAAATTATATTCACAAGTAACTTAATTATTTCAATAAATTCCTGGACAGGAAAGCAAAAAGATTTTGTTTTATTATCCAAACGATATCGAGATGAACACTAAAATCAACGACGTGGGCTTGAGCGAGGCTATCATTGCGTTTACTGGGTAAATAAAAAAGCAAATACCTAACATCTTTAAGGCGTTTTTGTCCGAATGCAGAACATTTGACTCTGATGGCTGCAAGGCGGTGCACACGCAGAAAACAACACAACTATTCTATCAGCCTGAGAAGGACTACTGGATGGTGATGGTGATAAATGTGCCAAAGGAAATACGGTCTAAAGACGGTGTTGAAATAGCCGATTACAAGGGTAACGAAGTTCATGATCACATATATCGTGCCGTTTTAAGGCAATGTTACAACATGTTCCGACTCTTTGCCGGCACCTTTGAGTTGATTTTGGAGCATAGCAAACTCGCCGGGGGAGACCCATATGAGCACTTGGCACAGAAACTTGAATCATTTTTCACCAAGGTGTGTATGGAGTGTTTGGATTGTTTTTGACCCAAACATATTTTTTCCCTATTTTTCAGTATCTATTAAGATTGAATCTGCCGGCGTGTAGTGTGTTCGATGAACTATGTAGCATACAGTACCTGCCATTGGATAAGTTCCTCTTTCTGCGGGTGCATAACTTTATTAATATGATTCAGTCTAATTTTCCTACTATCGCTGATACAATATTTGTATACAATGACCAAGTGGTTTGGTAAGTTGTTAATTACTGCTTGCTTAATAAAATTTTTTCAAATTACTTTTGTAGCAGTAAAATATGTCCCTTTGATTTATATTGTATACACGAGTATTTAGTGGAAACCATATTTCCCATGGCGACTCATTCGGAACTGGCTGGTGGTTCACTGAACAGCCACGCCAGTAATGCTTCTGAGTTTTATAGAACTGGTTGTTTTGTGACAGGCCCAGATGACACGGAGAACTGCTGTAAAGCACCAAAAGTTTACATAAACCGTGATGGCGAGTTGCAATGCTTCTACCTGATCGTTTACAGAGTAATGAATGTAACTTTGTGTTTACTTATTCGTGGTAAATATACAAATAGTAACAGTTTCATATTTCTAATAGTAATGATTGTGAAAACTTTCTAGCAGAACACAATCCTTCAAGCGAATTCTACTCAGAACTGCAATCCTTCATGGGTCCTCAATTGGCTAGCATAGCTTCAGATATTGGCGAATCACTTACAAGACCTCCACATCCTACTAAATCGCTATTAAGTGCCATGACGAATTCATGCGCCATCGAAAATGAAGTTATAGCGCCGAAATACTTATTCATAAATGAACAGAGCCTCAAACATACAAGCAACATCTGCCTTGACAGACGACGCCCGAAAGCGAATAGCATCCCAGCCAATGTTATGAACCTGATTGCAGATCTCAATTCGAGTAATGACAGTAGTGCAACAGCTGAGGTCCAAGTAAAAACTACCAATGACTTCTGGATCGTTAAGAAGACTTGTAATTGGCGTCATTTCTATGTAATAATTTTTAATAGCACGGCAACTTTATTGGATGTTACGAATGAAGCCAAGCGAATTTTTGAACAAGAAATTACAGATGATGTATTCTTTGACAAATGAAAAGTATTATTAGGTAAATGAAAGGTGTTTTCCAACTAAAGCGTTTCTCGCGTTTATTTCTACCAGCGTTAGACGTAAGGGTTGGGGTTCGATTGCGCGTACTGCTGCCTGCAGCATAAGCGCAAAACGCGCAGCAGCGCATCGAGACGTCTCAAGCCGTTACTGAACTCCCGATGCCATCAGAATCGTAGTTACCGTTGCTGGGAGCTCTGTTTTCGGCTCCATTTCGCAGTTTAAGTATATATATCTTTCGATTTGACATGCAAATGTTGTAGGAGTGATCCTCGTATGTGATAGAGATACGCTCACAGCTGCTATTAGTAATAAAGTTCTCATCAATGCTAAATAAAATAAACAAAAATCGTTTATCGTGTGTAAATAAAAGGAACGCTCCTAAGTAACCTTTCTGTCAGTTGTATCAATCCGAGCAGAATGTTGGCACTGCGCTCGTCATTTTCCAACTCGCCACCAGATTCAAGGACGGCTCCGTCCTCCTTTAGCACTAGATAACCAATTTGGTTGGGCAGTTTCTCCATGGCAAAAATTGGCTCAATGATGTGAAAAACTATTAGTAACAATTATTAAACGTAAACGGAGGACCGGATTCAAGTTCAACTTTAATCATGCAGTGGAAATTTATTTACATGTTTGTACCGTACAAGTTATTTGTAGCTATTAAAATCGCTATTAGATAGCTTAATGTGTGATAAACAATTTCTGCGCAGTATATATATTGACACCAATGCGGGTATAATCAAAGCATTGCAAAGCGAGAAAAATTAGCTCCACTAATATTTATGTAAAAGTTAACATTTAGTACATTTTTCATAGTTACAAATATCCTCCAATTTTGCTTCTCTTTGAGAAGAGACCTAAAAGCACAATTTTGAGAGCTTCCCTACTCAGGTTCTTGAGTAACAACCTCTTATAATACTAATAAAGTGCTCTATATCTCCTAAGCCAGAAACGATTTTATTTTAGAACATATTTAGTTGAACAGTTAATTTGAATTAATAATGAATTGCATTATAAGCACTATGATTTTGGCACACGAACAAGGAATGAAACAAGTTTAGAATTTTTAGTTGTAATTGATACAGGGCTTATTAATCAATAACAGTTTGAATAATTTTGGTTTTCATAAACTTAGTGTTATTCTTTCTATAAACCTGAAACTTATAAAATTTATTTATAATTTTAATATTTTTTATTTACTATTATTAATATTATTTATCAAATGATCAACGAGCTTATTATAAGAATTACAATCCCTACCGGAATAGTAGCTTCATTACAGGAGCAAAAAGTTTGGCAAATGTATTTCTTAAAAGATTGGCAACTCAAAGTAGTTTATTTAAAAGCTGTCATTGGTTTTCATTAACCACACGTGTTTTTTGTTGGAGTATTTCGTAAAAGCCGGACAATATAAAGGAAAACCTAATATAATTGATAAGCAAAATGGTTACAGTACAGAAACCTACGCCAAAAAGTCTTTCAAAGTTGGGACCGACTAAAAATTCCATTACTAAAAAGAAGGAAATTAAAAAACGTTCTGTACCAATGGAACCAACCATGAAAAAGAAGCAACAAATTTTGCCACCCCTAAAAGAAAAGCAACTAATATCTGAAAAGAAGGTTAAAGATAAGGGATACACAGATCCATCCGAATGTGCAGTTAAAAAGGGGAAAAAGGAAAAGAAAGTGAACATTGGAAAAGGCATAAAACACACACCTGCGGTTTTGGCACCTCGACGTTCACCAACTCCTGAGCCAGGCTCGCCACAGGTGAAATCCAAAAAAGCTTCACCAATTCACAAGAACAAAGAAAAGATGGCAATATCTGTTTTAGGAAAACCTGGTCAGACTGATCACATTTCTCTAAAATCTCAAGAAAAGCTTAATAAAATTCAGAAGAAAAAAGCGGCCGTCAAAGCATACAACAAGCTACAGAAGCAAAAAAAACTACATAGCAAGGAAGAGAATCTGCCTGCTGATCCCGTGTATACCTTCAAACCGGTTCCTTTTGACGAGGAACAGTTCCAAGCAATCGTTTGTTTTGAAAACATTAAGAAAATTGCTGATGCTTTGAGAAAGCAGGTGGAGCAGGAGCTTGCTCAAAGGAAGACGTCAATTTTCAGCGACTACAAATACTGTCTTGACGTCCAAAGTTTCCAAATACCAAACTGTCCAAAACGCATGGTTAAATTGTGAGTTATGATGTTTTTCCTCGCAACTAATAATAAATACATATTTATTTTTCATATGCATTTAGGAATGTGAAGCATTCTCTGGTCGATAAGGAGGATGATGTCATTATCATAGTCCCTGATTTGAAGCGCGGCGCTAAAGTAGACTACGAGCCCACCATTCAGCATTATGAAGACCTCTTTCGTGAGGCAGGTGTTGAGGGTCTGAAGGTTATGCCTTTTAACCAGCTAAAGAATGAGTACGGTAGTTTTGAGTCGCGTCTCAAATTAAGCAACACGTACGATTACTTTTTGTGTGATGGTCGAATTGTGTCACATGTTGTCGGCTTTTGCGGCAAGATATTTCAGAAGCCACGAACTACATTCCACGCCGTTCGTATGGATCTCAACTTGAAACGGGAAATTGAGAAATCGATGCGCCGAACTGCGTTTAAACAACTCAACAAGGGTAACTTGATTTCAATTCCCGTTGGTACTGACAAGTTTACTCCGCAACAATTGGCGGAGAATATAGTTCTCATTGTTACGCAGCTAGAAACTGTCTACCCTGGTGGCCTGGGCAACATACGCAGCCTGCATTTAAAAATCGCCTTGAAGGGTACATTATCCCTTCCCATTTACAAAAGTTTGGCTCAACCACCGCTGGAGACACCTTACGTTATTGGTAAACGTGAGGAGCGTATGTTTAAAATGAAGAAAGATGCCAATCAACTACTCGGCAAGTTTGCCATCACCAAGAATGCTAAAATATTAACTTTAAACTCCAGTCAAATTAAAAATAAGCTTAAAATAAAGGAATTTAAAGAAGCATTGGAAGCGACACGTGAGGCAGAACGTGCAGACATTCATAAGGATCCGGAAAACGCAAATATAAACGAGCAGGCTCCACAAGATGATGATGGTGAGGATTCAGCGGTGCCGGCTAAGAAATCAAAAAAAGAAGAAAAAGTTGAAGTGGACAAAAAGGAACAGGAACTTGAAGATTTCGACGATTCTGAAGAAGATTCAGATGCCGATGATGATGAAAACGCAGAAGACGACGACAGTGACGCAGATGTAGATGATGACGACGATGATGACGCGAATGAAGACGTTGATGATGACGACGATGCCGAACTTGATGATGATGACGACGAGGATGATGAAGATGGTGATGATGACGAAGATCAGGAAGAGGATGACAGCGAATAAGTTTTTCTTTTCTCTCAATTTAAATATAAGTTGCATTTAACCATTTTTTAAATTATTCATATACTACAATTGAGGATGTCAATTAATGAAGTCTCAAAAAATTCTTAAGTGTTTGGATTTTTAACGGACTATTTCAATTGCAAAAAGGAAGAAAACTATATTGGAAATTAGTATCCAGCTGTGGAGTTGCAAACATTAAGGGCCCTATTCTCATTTACAACTTATGTTGTAAGTTGTGTTGTCTAAGCAAAATCGGTATTACGGTTTACAACTTTGCTGAAAGTTGTCAAGCTGGTTGTCTTTCGAAGTTGTCTAAGCAAAAATTATGTCTATTCTGGTTCACAACACAACCCCAGTTGTGTTGTCTTATGTGTCAAAATCAGACAACACCTATAGAGCAGTTGTAATCAGCTATGTTTGTTGAAAGGGTCGCATGTTTAACATGAATTTGTTGTCTGACGCGAAAATAATGGACAAAAATTATAATGTAATGCAATGTAATTATTGTATTTCAGTGATATTTATTAATTTCTAAGATTTTACGAGAATATGAAGTGATATTTTTTTGAAACCGCATTATAATATCAATTGTTCACCAATTCTTGCAATATTTATGGTATTTTGATTTTCTTCTTCCGGGAAGAATACATCGTCACCAATTTCCATTATAATATTTATTTATCTTTAATCACAATTGTAAAAAAACCACAGTTTTTATTTTGATGCTATTGTAAGTACTGTACGGCAGGGTTACAGATCTGGCAGTAGTATTAATTGCATTTATTTTTTTCGTACTAATTTTAAATTTTGTTTTTCTAAATAAAAGTAGAATTTATCCAGCAGAACAATATAAAATATCCCTACAAATATAGTAGCATACATTTCCATAGTAACATCACACAATTTGGTGCTTTATTTTGATTTTCTTAAAGACTCAATTTCAAAATGTGGAGTATTTTGCATAATGCGGAGTGTAAAACTACTAAAGAAAAAAACACATGCATATTCAAGCAACTGAAACATCAAAACTGATGGTGGCTTCGAAAATTTCTGGCTAGAGTTCGACAAGACAACTTACAACTTCGAATGGTTGTAAATCGTAATACGGAATTCGAACTCAGTTGTATTCAAAGTTGTGTTGTCAGAGATAAAGAGATGAAACACTCCTAAATTCGCCGCTCATACTAATCCATTTTGGCTGGAATTGCACTTACACTATGAAATAAAACTTGCAATTCGCTGCAAAAAATTTGTACTTTTCTTAATTCGCTGCAAAAAACTTGTACTTCGCTGCAAAAAATTTGTACTTCTCTGTGGTGAGATTTTTGCCATAACCGCTTATAATATTAATTTAACGGGAGCTGGTTGCAGAAACGTCAAATGAAATAATTAATAAATTATATTTTTTTTTATGCTTGAAACACGTACATAATACAACTTTAACCCCCAAATAATGAGAATAAATGTTTACTTTCAGAATTTTACATAGCATTGTCAAATTTAATTCAATTATATTGACTTAATATACTCGTCCGTCTAAATATTCTGTTGCAAACGCGAAATTTTTACCCTATTTATTTAAAATATAAAGAGTGATAATGTGGGAATTTAAATATAGTTTAATTTTTCAATACATACATATTGTTAATATATAATTCAGATCATGGGGCTTTCACACTCTTTTCTGCACCCACTCAATTATATTTGACTAACTTCACCACCTTTGTTTATATATGGTGAAAACGAAATTTTTCAATACAATTCTTGAAAACAAGTAATTGTTTGTATACAATTTATTACTTGTGCAGAAGGTGATAATACAATAAATTGGGAGGACTATCATAAGAAGTATTACGGATTTATGGATGTAATGGATAAGAGTGAACTAGATGAAGAAAACGGTATATCCTACAGCAGTATGCTTAAGAGCGACCGTCGACGTTGGGCTGCCGCTGATCTAGATTCGGACGACAGTCTTACTAAAGAGGAGTTTTTAGCGTTTTTACATCCGGAGGATAACCCATGATGTAGTGCTTAATGATACCATAGAGGACATTGATAAAAATTAAGATGGCCAGATTTCTGTATATGTATACATCTTCTAAGCCAGACGAAGAAGAGCCAGAATGGGTAACAAGTGAACGTGAAAGCTTTGCAAAGTACAAAGATCTCAATGGTGACGGATTTCTAGACCGAGAAGACTTGCGTGATTGGATTGTGCCGAAGGATTTTGATAATGCTGAAAGTGAAGCTAAACATTTATTGTTCGAAGCCGACGAAGATTCCGATGAAAGATTGACCAAAAAAGAAATCCGTGATAAATACGATTTGTTAATAATTTATACTTTAAAATTTACTATGTAATAACAAATATTGTCTTTCTTATTCTTCTTTGACTCGAAAAATGATTATATTTTTAATGGATATGTACATTATATTATAAATGAAATCATCTACGCCAAATAATTGTAAACTTTTAATAAACTGTTTATAAAAACTGTTTTTATTATTGTAAAGCATTGTGACAACTTTTTATATCATATTTTAATGCATTTGAAGATATTTCAATTGCTGTTCTATTAAATAATAAAATAAATAAAATTTATAAATATGCAAACAGACCTTTGATTTTAATTGATTTCGTTTTAGAATAAGTGTTACTTTGTGTTATAAAAATATATAAAGGAAATACAATATCTGAAATTATTGATTTTTTCGTTAGTATTAATATCTATGTATATAGCTGATTTGCTCTGTTTCATGTGAAATATTACAAATTTCTGCTTGATTTTGAACATCTACATCTTCCGGAATACGTTTTCCTGTTATATTAGGATTTCTTTGCGGTTCACGTGGGCAATTGTTCAAGCACTTGACGGTAAGCACGTAAATGCATTTTCATTTTCTTCCGTTGTATGGAAAGTTTTGACGTCCAAACGTAAACGTTTAGTTGCTGGTTGTTGCATTCAATTTTGAGAGGTTGACGATGATTCTAAATTTTAAAAATTATTATATAGTTGGATTTTAAAAATATTTGTATAAAACTTACTATCTAGCAGTTCGAACGTGTCTTGGCAAAAGTTTGTGGCTACTTCATGGTGTGTCTGCGGGACATTAATGGCGGTACCTATAAATAAAAATTTAAGAAAAAATTATAAAAAATTTAATGTAAATTTAAAATACCTTTTTCTCTACTTGAAATTTCTGGATGCTAGTTCCAGAAAATAATGGCACTCGCAATACCAATCTTCTCGTTCTGCTTTTCTTAACTTCATTGTGTACACGTTATTGTTAAAAGGATTATTATTTATGCCTCGTTGTTGTCCACTTGAATTCTGCATTAGAGCACATTGAAGATATGTATTTACCGACAATGATCCCAGCAAATTTTGACGATCAACGTCCTTATTACACGAAAAATCAACAACACCTTGTGTAAGATTTGTGGCTGCACCCGACGACTTGTCGTTTAGTTGCTTTAGTGTGTAAAGTACATGTTAACGATCTTGTACAACATGTACCACTTTAGAACTGACACCACACATTGTATCAAAATTTATCCTATTATTATGAAAGTTTTTCATAGGCACCAGTTTCGATTGATACGGACTGTTGGTTTCTTCAGTAATGGACGTAGTGATCCGAGTTTTAGCAACACCATCCAGCTGCCAAACTTCTGAGTCTATATTTAGGTTCTTATGATTTGAGTCGTGCAATTCTGTGCACTTCCGACAACGAAGTTAATGTAGGAGGTGACAATATGCTGCCCATTCGGTTGTTGATCTGTGTAAATAATCAATAATTAGTAGAGTGCAGAAGATTAAGCATACATTTCGAAATATTAAACCCACCAGTTCATTAGTATCCGTACTACAATTGTTCGTTTTGTTGGCGTTAATAAACTTTGGCACTTTATTAACAAAATAACTTTAATACGTACTTATTTTTATAATAAAAAATAACACGACGTTCACTGAAATTTTTATGTCTGTTTTTAATGCTGTGGTGAAAATGCCAATCAAGTTTTCTGTACACATTGGATGACACAGAAAACAAGAACAACACTGTAGTAGATCTCACGTATTGTGTACGTGAGTTCAACAGTGCATAAAAAACAGACGTCAAACCGATTTTAGAAACGGCGAATTCGAAGTGTTTAATCTCTTTATCTCTGGTGTTGTCTTGAAGACAACACAAGCGATGTTGTGTTGTAAATGAGAATAGGGCCCTAAAATACAAATATATGTATATTTTCTATCGAAATGTAGGTAGCTGTTGTCATAAGTGAACTATTTTAGCTTTCGTCTGGCATACGAGATAAAGCTCTCTGTATTTTGACCATTTTGTGCCTTAAAATTTCTGAGAAGAGTTAAAAAATTAGGGCTGACGTTAACGCATGGTATTTATATAAACATCCATAGAGGCCTTTAAAACACTCAAAAGTTGAAGAATGCTATAAAATATTGGCAGCATTTTAAAAGACGAATAACAAAAGAAAAAGGGAGAAAATTCTAGCTGTCAAATTTGACGTTTAGTGATACCAATCTAAAAAAGTAAGCTGCGCTCAAGTGGCAACTGAAACGGATATTTTTTGCTGCGAATTTTTTACTTAAAAATAAAAAAACATTTACATTAAATAAAATATTATAATATATATTTAAATGCAATAATTAAACAAGTAGGAGTACTAAATTATAAATGCAAGAAATTTATACTAATTCGCCTGTGAGCAGATTATTAGCTCGCGAAACAAAATTCAGTGAAGAAGTGGACGAGCTGTCTTTGCATTAAGAAATTCATAAGTTTGCTTGTAATAATTGGACAGAAATGTGATTCGGCTGCAATATGTCCACATAATTGAAGTGAAAACTCTAGGTTCACATCGCATCTTTGTAAATTTTGCAATATCGCTAAAAAAACAAACTTATATCGGATACTGGAAGCTTCCTTCTGCACACTTAACCTGAGCTAGTTAAAAGATCTAATTGATTCTTTACGGTGCTATCGGTCGTCCAGGGTTCGACCAGCACATCTATCTGACGACATGCCGAAAATCTATATGAAAAAGCCGCTGGCAGGCATCGTTCGTCGAAACAGAAATCCGATCAAGGATACGGTTATCACGGTAGGTGCCATTAGCTTTGTCCTTCTTAAAATAAAGTTCACTAGTGCATTTCCAATAAAACCCGAATAAATTAAAAAATCTAGTTGAATCTTAAACTGACTCACCACATAAAAAGTTTGGTTTTAGTTTAAAGTCAATTGCAATGTTATCAAAGTCCAAACCAAAATAAGAAAAAAACCTCTTCTTGTGATTCACTTTACAAGCAGTTCACTAACGTGATTAAGGTCTTTATGTATATATATAGGTATGAATTAAAATATTAACTATTGTATGTATGGAAAAGTGCCGTGAATTTATTGGGAGTCAGTGACATTTTTATCTTTTGTTGTGAATTTTCCTTTTTAATGTTGAAGGAATAAATTTTAGTACTTTTTGTGGGGTATAAAGGGTTTCGGTTGAATATCTAGTTGATTTCTTTTGCAATTCATATCATCCTTTTGGTTCAACTATTAAAAAATAATCAAAATAATTGAGACGAACATTTGTCAACAATGGAAATTTTCTCAATTTTTCTCGTTCCTTCAGCTTTCGAATGAAGTGTGTTAAATTTCATTCACATTAATTACTCATTGTATATGCTTAGTTGGTTTTAATTTTCATTGTTTATTCTAGTTCGGGTTGTTTTTTGTATAAATCCATTTCAGCTTCGGTTGAATTAAACGCTTCCGTGGCAAAATGAATGACGCGATAGTCGACATATTTTAACAGACGCTAATATAAAAATTTATAAAAAATAATGCAGTAAAATAAAGGAAATATCTTTGTAAACACATGTTTCTAAAAACAAGTGTTCAAATATGTGAAGATTTCTAATAAAATTAAATGAAATAGTTCAACATAAAGAATTGTTGCTGACTTAATATTAGTGAACTTGGAGAATTTTGAAATTAGTCATAGAGAAAATATTACTTACTCATTGTAATATTACACACGTAGTTGCAAAAGTCTCCCTCTATTTTTCAGCATATTTCGCTTAACAAATAATAGCTAAAAACATATTTCAGATCAAAGCAAGGCTGAATATTATTTACGATACATTTACACATGTTATTTGTAATGTTTATTAATGTTTATACTTGTTTCGTTATGTAGAAAGAGTCTTTTATTTGTGGTTTCTCGTTTCTCCCCCTTTCATTGCTATTTATAAAACCGTTCATTGTTCTCTTACCCCTTTTCGGTTTTAATTCTTCAATATTGCTTTTATTTTCAATTTCATTTGAAACTCTCGTATACACAAACAAACATTTGACTTGTTCTGATGATGATCATCGTGTTGTTAGAAATATGAACGAGTTTTAATTACTTTCGTTTTCGTTTTGTAAACTTGAATTATTTGATCTTCACTTACTTTTTATGCCTATTCGTATCACCCACTCAATGTTTCCCATTATTTTTAATGCTTTAAGTTGAACCATTCAAAAATTTAACACTTGAACAAACACATATTTTCATGGCTCTGCAATATAGAATAAATTTATGTTTCAAGGTTTCAGTTATCAAAAGAAAGGGAAGAGAATTAAAAGTTGGGTTAATCTACTTATGGGATGTTTTGTCCCGCAATTTGTAACAGTTCGACATAAAACGAAACGCAGTGGTGAGAAACGAAACGAAGTGGTGAGAAACGAACCAAACTCCGCCATCTACGATCGCAATTAAATGAATTAAATATTAAAATGATTGTGTAAAATCGATTGCTTTTATAAGGGCATTGAATTAATTTTCAGTTCTTCTAGAAAAAATTCTATAGATAGATAAATAAATACATAAATTATAATTCATAATTTTTTCATAAAAATATTAAATCTTTGACCAAGAATAATAAATGCATCAAATGAATTAATAATACGAAAACACAAGGCAGAACTTTAATTATATTTCTTTAATAATATTAAGAATCGAATATTACTCAAGCTTTCAGCTGTGTGATGATGATTATGAAGTATTAAAAGCTTTTTGCCGGGTTCAAATGTACTGAAAATGCACTCAGGAATAAAGTGAACAAGGAAAGGCGAAAAACGAAGTCAGAAACACAAAAACAAAGCGAAAACCAAAACAAAATGTGGGTGTTACATTTAAAGACAAATCGTTCGTCGGCTGTGAGGAAATCAAATGGAGGAAATGTTCATGTGTTTGCCTACAATAAAAAAAGCTCCTACTTCGCTTTTTCCTGCTTTTCTACTTTCTCTGCAAATGCACTTTTTTATTTAGTACTTTTTTTTGGCTTTTATTTAAGCTTTTATGTAAAGAATGAAGTTTGCATGTGTGCGGAGTGTAAATTAAATAATGAAAACGTTGCTTTTCTGAATGAAAATCAATGAAAATTGCACACACAACAGAGGAAAAACGTTGAAGAGTGAAAGTTGAATGAAATTCTCATTGAAAGCTTTCGTTGAAGAGAGAGAAAAACGCGTAAAGTTTCGCAGAGAGAAAGAAAAAACAATAATTAATTTTCCTTTTCACCTTTTGCAATTAAAAAATCATTTCTTCCTTTCTAATTGAAAAAAAAATCATTTTTCAATCTATATATATAAAAATGAATTGTTCGTTTGTACGTTCATAACATGCGAACGTGAAGTCCGATTTGCTTGATTTTTTGGTATGTTTTCATTATTTGCCTGTAGAAGGTTTGTGTGAAATAATAATTTAAAAAAATTTCATTTAAAAAAAATTATTATTTTTGCATAACGGAAAACAGAGGAATCAAAGTAAATTGAAAAATAAATTTGACGTTTTAATTTTGAATTTCAATTTGACAATGGAAGTAAGTAAATTGTAAATGTCTTCCATTATTGCTTTGTTTTGACAAATTATTTTGACACACATAGAATTTTATTTTAAATTTTGAAAAACAATTAAAAATTATAAAAGGCTTAATGCCGATTAATTACTCTGTTTCGGGTGTGTCAAGTCCAAAACAGTGTTACGTATGACAGAAAATATGGAAGCGTTTAAAAGTGATGAGCAGCAAACCGAAGCGAATCAAGAAAAAGACGAAATGTGTTTTATTATAAACACTATAAACACTTATAAACATTATTTGTTTTTTTTTTAGTTATAATTATGCCGCGACCGAGACGTGGCGCCAATATTGGTCGTCGTACTCATAATACAAGACGAGTTGCATCTGTTAGAGCAGGTGAATCTGAAGCGGAACGTGAAGTGAGACTTGAACAGCAAAGAGAGCGTCAATCGAGATCGCGTTCTGCTCAAACAATCGAAGAACGATTCGCGAGTAATTCTTCGGATCGAGCGAGAATGAGTCGCAATCGCGCTGTTAGAAGTCGTGCCAATGACAATATTAATCAGCGAGTAATGCGTGCTGCTTTCAATTATGATAGTGAAGTTGACTATTGTTCTCTTCCATGCCTTTCAATCGGAACTATGACTAATGTCTGCGAACAGTGCAATGCATTGAAATTTCCATCGGAAACTCCTGGAATGTGTTGTGCAAATGGACAAGTAAAATTGCCTGTTTTGAATCCTCCTCCTGAGCCTTTGAGGTCATTAGTTTCTGGTTTGACTCCAGAATCGAATCATTTTTTGTCTAAAATACAGCAGTACAATTCATGTTTCCAAATGACGTCTTTCGGCGCCACAAATATAATCAGAGATGGATTCATGACTTTTAAGGTAATTACTGAACACGACACTAACAATGAGTTCTATCGTGAGATTGAATCAAATGTTTCATGTATGCAGATTCAAGGTCAAATCTATCATCGAATTGGATCGTTATTACCATGTTTGGATTCCAATCATTCCTTTTTGCAAATTTATTTCATGGGAAATTCAGATGTTGAAATTGAACGGCGTTGTGTGGTGGCACAAAATCCAAATGATAGTAATGCAGTGAGAAGAGGAATAATTGAAAGATTGCAGCAGTTTTTTCACGATGAAAATTGTTTGATCAAATTATTTCAAACTGCCCTTGATCAAATGCCTTCGGATTCTCATAGAATTGTTATTCGGGCCGATAAAGCACCTGGTGGAATTCATGCTGGAAGGTTAAACGCACCAACAATTGATGAAGTTGCCGTATTAATTGTGGATGAAGGAGCGAGCAGTCGAGATATTGTACTTCATCGTCGAGATCAAAGTGTTGTGCATGTTTCGGAAACTCATCGTTGTTATGATGCGTTGCAGTACCCAATTTTGTTTTGGCAAGGCGAGGATGGTTACCATTTCAATATTAAGATGAAACATCGTTTAACTGGTTAGTTACAATAAAATGCATCACACATTTTGTGAATTATTGATACTTAATATTCGCATTTATTTCAGGCTTGGAAACAGCAAAAAAAGTTAGTGCGATGAACTATTATTCGTACAGATTAATGGTTCGGCTGAACGAAATTAATCATATATTGAATTGTAGAAGGCTTTGCAACCAATTTATAGTTGATGTTTACGCTAAAATTGAGTCTGAACGATTGAATTTTATTCGATTTAATCAGAAAAAGTTAAAATCCGAACAATATATTCATTTGCGCGATGCAATTCAGAATGATGGGAATATCAACGATATTGGCCAAATGACAATATTACCAGCAACATATACTGGAAGTCCACGACACATGCACGAGTACGCGCAAGACGCAATGACGTACGTTCGGCATTATCATCGACCCGATTTATTTATTACTTTCACCTGTAATCCTCAATGGAATGAAATAAAGCAATATATGTTTCATGGTCAAAGTGCTTCTGATCGCCACGATATTGTTGCGCGTGTGTTCAAGCAAAAATTGAAAACGCTTATGGATTTTATTGTCAAACAACAAGTGTTTGGAAAAGTTCAATGTTGGATGTATTCTGTGGAATGGCAGAAAAGAGGACTTCCGCATGCACATATTTTGGTTTGGTTAGTTGATAAAATTACGCCAAATGAAATTGATAGCGTAATATCAGCCGAAATTCCTAATCCAATCATTGATCCAGGACTGTTTGAATCAGTTACGAAGCACATGATTCATGGACCATGTGGGGCATTAAATGTCAACTCACCGTGCATGGCTGAAGGAAAATGCACAAAACGGTACCCAAGAGCATTAATAGCGGAAACAATTTCTGGTAATGATGGTTATCCGTTATATCGTAGACGTTCACCTGAAGATGATGGCGAAACAGTTATGGTGAAATGCAAAAATCAAGACATTAAAATTGACAATCGTTGGATCGTTCCATATTCGCCGCTATTATCCAAAACTTTTGGTGCTCATATAAATGTTGAGTATTGTAACTCAGTAAAATCCATCAAGTACATATGCAAATATGTTAACAAAGGAAGTGATTTGGCCTATTTTGGAATTGCTGGGGATAAAAGTGATGAAATCACTTCATATCAATTAGGCCGTTATATTAGTACAAATGAAGCAATATGGCGAATTTTTTCATTTGCAATACACGAAAGGTATCCAAATGTACTGCACTTGGCAGTTCATCTTCAGAATGGTCAACGTGTGTACTTCACACCTGAGAATGCGGCGCAACGAGCAGAACAGCCACCGAAAACAACGTTGACTTCATTTTTTGATATGTGCAGAAATGACGAATTTGCTAAAATGTTATTGTATTCTGAAGTGCCACGATATTTCACATGGAATGAATCTGCGAAAGTTTTTCAAAGACGGAAACAAGGGCAACCAGTACGAGGCCATCCAAATGTATTTTCTACAGAAGCATTGGGTCGTGTGTATACCGTTCATCCAAATCATTATGAATGTTTTTATTTGCGTTTATTATTGATTAACGTTCGTGGTCCTACGTCATTTGAAGATTTAAGAACAGTCGATGGTGAATTGTGTGCGACTTATCGGCAAGCATGCCAGCGTTTGAATCTACTTGAAGATGATATGCATTGGGAAGCTACACTTGCTGATTCCGTAATTTCATCATCTCCACATCAAATACGAACATTATTTGCAATTATAATATCTACATGCAGTCCATCAAATCCATTTGAAATATGGCATAAATTTCGTGATGACATGACGGAAGACATTTTACTTAGAGTGCGACGTTCAGTTTCAAATCCTGAATTAGAAATCACACCGGAAATGCATAACGAAGCTTTGATTTTGATTGAAGACATGTGTATAATGATTGCAAACAAAATATTAGTGCAGTTAGGAATGATAGCGCCTAATCGTGCAGTTCATGATGTTATTAATCAAGAAATGCATCGTGAACAACAATATGATCGTAATCAATTGAGAACATTTGTGCAGTTAAAAGTTCCACAATTGAATAGTCAACAGAAATATGCTTATGACAAAATCATGGAAGGTGTGAACAATGAAGGAGGTGGATTTTACTTTATTGATGCACCAGGAGGCACTGGAAAAACATTTTTGCTGTCATTGATTCTGGCAACCATACGATCGGATAATAAAATTGCTCTTGCAGTTGCTTCATCTGGAATTGCTGCTACCTTATTAGACGGTGGTCGAACTGCGCATTCTGCACTTAAATTGCCTTTGAATATAACAACGATTGAATCTCCTACGTGCAACATTTCCAAAACGTCGGCAATGGCAAAAGTTTTGCAGCAGTGTAAAATAATCGTATGGGACGAATGTACAATGGCTCACAAAAGATCATTAGAAGCATTAAATCGAACCATGCAAGATCTTCGAGGAAATGAAAGACTTTTTGGTGGCGCCTTTATATTGTTATCAGGTGATTTTAGGCAAACTTTACCTGTCATTCCACGATCTACTGCTGCTGATGAGCTAAACGCATGTTTGAAGTCTTCAGTTTTGTGGAAATATGTTAAAACATTGCGTCTTAATCAAAATGTACGTGTACAATTGCAAAATGATCCTTCTGCAGCTGAATTTTCAAAACAACTTTTGGAAATTGGGAATGGTAAAGTTGCAGTCGATAAATCAACCGGATTAATAACATTACCAAGCAATTTTTGTAATATCACTCAATCGAAAAAGGAACTGGTTCAACGTGTGTTTCCAAATATATTGCAGAAGTACAGGAATCATGATTGGTTGAGCGAACGCGCAATATTGGCAGGAAAAAATAAAGACGTGAACGATTTAAATGCAAGTATTTTGCAAGAAATAGATGGCCAATTTTTTGCATACAAATCAGTGGATACGATAATAAATGAAGATGAGGTAGTGAACTATCCTACTGAATTTTTGAATTCACTTGATTTGCCAGGCTTGCCACCACATTATTTGGCATTGAAAGAGGGAGCACCGATAATAATGCTCCGAAATATAAATCAACCACGGCTTTGTAATGGCACCAGACTTTCCGTGAAAAAACTGATGGCCAATTTAATTGAAGCAACTATTCTGAGTGGTAAATATAGAGGCGAAAACGTTCTAATCCCCCGAATTCCAATGATTCCATCAGATATGCCATTTGAATTTAAACGGCTTCAATTTCCTGTCCGTCTTGCCTTCGCTATAACCATTAATAAAGCTCAAGGTCAGACTTTGAATATTTGTGGCTTAGATTTGGAGCAACCTGTTTTCTCGCATGGACAATTGTATGTTGGTTGTTCACGTTGTGGTAAACCCTCTGCATTATTTATAAACACAAAAGATGGAAAAACTAAAAACGTTGTTTATCAAAGAGCATTAAGTTAATTTTTAAAGTATTTTCATTTTCGACCTTTTTATTTGAAAATAAATTATTGTAAGAAATTGATTGTGGATGAGTTTTACTGAAAATTGAAAAGAAATTTCGCAAGTTTCTTTTGTGTATTCGCCCTGTGAAGCGGGCGAAGGTTTCGCTATCTTTTATTATAATTATAAATTTTCATAAATATCTTCTTATTATGTACAGAAAATATCTTATATATAAGAATTAATGTGGATTAATTAATCTATATATACGTTTAGGCGCCAGACAGACAAACAAGAAACATTGTTTATCCACGTGCATTAGAATAATTTTAGCACTATTATCTAGACAATCTTTTATATTTTCTTTTTCTAAACAAGTTAGAAAACAACAAACTTTATCTTTTTTTAACATTTTTAGTGGGGCAGCAAAGCGCACCGGGGCAAAGCTAGTATTCAATAAATTTAATATCAACGCAGAAATTATAAAAATAATTTACATATATTCTGTTTTATTCTTTGAATCGTGCAACATGTAAAATTTCAGTGTGAAACTTTGAAGTCCTTCGCATGTTGTGAATTGCGCAAATTGCTACAGTCTGTTTCTGTCTCTTTCTCCCCAAAAGCTTCTCATGCCCAACTTTCAAAGTTTTGCAAAAACTGTCACTTTCAAAGGGTAATTTTAATATTAAAACCGATAAAAAAATGTGTCCCTACGCAAATGAAAATGACATAAAAATCAATATTTTAATATTCAATTAAAATGTAGGAAATAAGTTTACTCCGTAGACGAATTTTTCTATTAAGAATATTAGGAAAAAAGTGATCATTCATGAATGATCACTTCGTTTATTGCATTTATTTAACCCATTCAGCTTTTTTAGACATTTTTTTCCAATTCTGCGATCAATTCACGTGTTAATTAAAGCATTGTAATAAAGTAACTTGACCTAATATGGATTTAAACACATTATAATTTAGCAACCGTCGATGCTCTGGGACCTTCATGGGTTTCTTGATCCCTTGACATTGTCTGTAAAATTTGATGATGATCACGACGCTTTCCAACATGAAGAAGACTTGAAGAAGATTTTCCTCGAGTTCTTTTCTCCTCAATAAATTTTCTTCTCGATTTTCTTTTATTTTCTATTTAGAAATTTATTTATTTCTGTTTTAATCCCTTTCCCATTGACTTCAGATGACTTTTCCTTCGCGGTTGTTGTTGTTTTCATTTCTTTTTTCATGTTGTTTCTTCTTCGTTTCATTTCCTTTGCTTCATTTTGCTTTGCTTTATTTTCCTTTTTCCTCATTTTCCCTTTTCTCCTTTTAGTTATCATTTTCGCAACAATCTTCTGTGTATACCTAAAATTTTTGGCTCGCGCTGATTCGCGTTGTTGTAGCAAAAGTTTATTTTGGCTTTTAGCCAGTTTTCACCGTTTCGAAGGAAAGCTTTTTTCCCCTCATACACATGCTGCTATAGTCGCAGGCACAGCAAACGTATGCACAGGAATTTTTCACTCAAACGACTCCGCTTCAGATGGAAAATGTCTCAACGAGTGCAAAAACGTACGAGTTTCGTTGCTCGGACGACGGAAAACATAAATTAAAAAAATAAATTTTATCAATTAGTGAAAGTGTAAAATCGCAATTAATTAAATAAATTTCAATTATTAATTTACTACCAAACGTCATTACATAACAAAGAAAATAAAAGAAAATATTTATTTTTGTAAATATTAAAAAATAAAATTATGAAAAATTAATAGAAAACGTATAAAATAATATAAAATCCGATTTATAGTGCAATTGTAAGTTGTTTTTGCGAAGTTACAATAAAATATAATTGGGAAATGAATTTAATAAAAATGTGATGACGAGAACTTCTTCCAAATGGAGCTGAAATTCAATGTTATCACAACTTCCATTACATCATAGCGTCGACTTGACACGGAAACCCTGAACTTTGCTATGCAACATTTGGTTTTGTGTAAATATGTAACCACGAATTACGAAGAAAGTCAAAGATGTCAGCAGAGGAAATGAGACAAAGCGCACGCAATCAGTTTTATTCTGTTTTTTTATTTCTGTTGATTCGTATCTATTCTGGACTAACGTGTTCTTCATAATTCATTCATTCATTCTAACCAAAGCGATTTCAGACAATTGAATAATCTTCCACGTGACTCGTGCAATTGGCAGATGGGGCACAGCGTGGCGCCTCTACTGTGAATCGATGCATTTATAATAGAGGAGATGATTGACAGTGGCTCCATTATTCGTCCCTCGCACACATTTCCAAGTGCTTTCACTCGCTTCACTCTCCGCAACTTGGTAGCTTTTCCTGTGAAAAATTGAAGTGTTCGTCATCGTTCGTTTGGAGCAGAAACCTTTAAAGTTCAGCAAAAATTTCTATGGTATTTTCTTCCTTGATCCTTAAGAATTTTTGGCGATACACTCTGCGTTTAGGTTATTACACGTGGTCAGCTTTTGCTTTTGATGGTTTCGTTGTATAGAAGAATGAATGAATGTTAATTTTTGGAATATTTGTATGGTCATTCACCCTGATTAGGTCATTGAGCAGCAACAAAAATCCTTAGCAGATTCCTTGTTAATGGCTCTGTGATAAACTGTGAAATAAATGATAGAATAAAAGAAGAGAAATGGATGAAAAATGATTTATTTAAATTGTTGCACAATAAAAGGCCCTAAATTTTCGTTAAATCTCGGGTTACTTTTACGATATATCCACAGAGAAATGCGAATGTCTAAAAATCTTTACTAATTTAATTCAAAAAGCTTCAAGTGTATTTAAGAAGCAGCAAATATAAATCAGCAAATGCCATTTAAAATGCAAAATTGAATAGAAAACGATATTTAATTATCATATATATATAAATTTTTATAAACATTTAATAATCGAATTGACTATTTCACTTTCATAGAAGCGAAAGTGAATTAAAGTCGTCGGAATTTTATGTAAATCCCACACGAAGTCATGCGCTCCACTTCAAAAGGTCACCACGACGTATGAGTGACAGTAATCCAAGCGAGTCACAGTCGCCGCCGTCACTGAGCGCCGTGTGATTGAAAGGATTACGTTCGATAATATTCAAGAACATGTAAAGAAAGTTTCAACAAAGGTGCGCCTAAGTTGGACGTTTTAATGCATATATTTCTGCATTGAGAGCTCCATAAGAACTCTCTCAAAGAACTTTCAAAACAAAATATTTTAAATATCTACGAATGAAGTGTTGTAATTGCACAGTTAGCGTATTGTTTTCGATTTATATGTTCGTTTGTCCACCTTCAACTTTGTTTTTTTTTTGTTTTGTTTTTCCTTTTCATATCCTGCAGCAGTCGTCAGTCATTTTACATCATATCGCAAAGTTTTCGGTTTCGCAACCGGATATCCTTTGTTTTTGCTACCAAGTTTTTACCTCTTCCCCTTGCCTCTTTCCGTTCCCGCGCTGCCGGCGGCTCGTCTGCTGCAGCGATATGCGGCGAATACTAATGCAAATGTTTAAATATTAAACTCAACTTAAGGGCAGAGAAATGCAATGGCAAGGTTCTTCGGCGAATGATTCAACGGTTTTTCGTTTGTTTTTTGTTTTTTGGCAGTTGGCCCGATTTCTGTGTTAAAGTCGATTGCAAATATTTGCTGGCGACTCGGTGTTTATATTATAAATGTACACAAAAACAGAAATACTGACGTACATGCAAATATTTGTAAAAATCCCAGATTGTATAATGTTTGCAGTAAGCCTCGTTGGCCAAAAGCCTAAAAGTTAATTGCATTAAAAAGCCTAACAAACAAACAAACAAGGAACTAAAAATATAATTAACGTATAGCAAATAAATGTTAATATATTTATAAGATTGCCAAATTTCATACTTGGTATTAAAATAAAAAATTTTTTACATATTTTTGATATTACTTCTACATATTTCTTTAAATTTAATAGTAATGAATATTAACCTTTTACAATTTTGCACTAAATTCGATCGTGAAACACTAAAAATTCATCAGGAATTGAGTATATTATTGTAAGAATGAAGTTAATAAGATTTTATAGAAATAACTCTTAAAAGTTTGTTAAATTCTTAAATGGCATTTAAAATTAAACTGAAATTAAATATTGAAAAGTTGATTTTATCTAAATTTTGAGTATACTCTAAATTAAATATATCTAAACCTGGAAAAGAGCTGGAAAAATGATAAAATAGCACTCAACAATCTACTTTAATGGGTATTAAATGCTTGTAAAGTTATATAAAATATAATAATGTCTCGTCTTGATAGGAATCCAATGTTGATATATAGTATATATGTCAGTGCATTACTGTTCCTTTTATTGATTATAGGAAACGGCCTCTTAAAGTTTATTAAATATGAAGAAAGCAAGGGAGGAATGTTTTCCAATTTTATTCCCACTCATTTATAATATTTAATTGATTACAGTGATTATTTTTCCCCATTAAAGCAATCGTATCGCTAATACAGTGCCTATAATAATTATAATGACCGTAATTACAGTGAAAGGGAATTTACAGTGGTACTGACACTAATTACGTTGATATCAATTTACTCTTTCTTCTATAATAACTACGACCTTTCCAGTTTAATTATTATACCATACAATATAGAAAACAATATCACATATAGTATCCTTTGTATAGTTAATAAACACTCCATTAAAATGCCCATTTATAACGATCTGGGAAGAAGGAAGGACGATATGAAGGGACTGAGTTATGGTTCATTTCCGGGTTGTGCTTTTTAGATCTTGTAGTTAAAAAATCAGAGTTAGAAGTGACGCTTCCAGAATGAAAAGTAAAAAAGAACGCAAACAGAATATGTTTTAGGAAATATTACTCATGACGCAGAGGAAAAAGATTACAATTTTAAAGATCTGATTAAATTTAATCACCTGAACACAAAATCGTGATAATAGATAAAAACATTTTTATATCTATTAATGAAAAAAGTTGGCAGTGCAATTTAATTCGATATTCGTGCTTAGAAGAGCTGCTGTCGCGACTTTATATTTCGGTGCTAATTTCCTCGAAATGTGTGATTGTAAAACCTGTTAATTTACGAAAGAATTTGATATCAATTAAATATTATTCGCTTTTTAGATCGTATGTGTTAAATATCGCAATCGCATATCATTGTTAATGTAGATATATAATCAAATACTATTAAAAAAACAACAATATTCGAATAATTTTAATGTTCTTATCGCCTTTCGCCGCTTTTGCCAGTGTCAGTGACTTTTATATTGCTTTTTAATGCTCTTTCTGTTTGATATCGATGTGCCTTGAATATGCTATTGGGTATTAGACGGATAGAGAATATAAACACAACTTTCATCAATTAAAGCCAACACAAATCGACGGACAAAGTTTATTTAATCGAAACTTGCCAATGATTTATCATTACCTCGTACTGTTTATAATTGACATATTCGGTTATTAACTCGATTTTTGACGTGAGGAAAAATGAGTTGATTGTATATTAATCACTATTATTATATAGAGTAATATATATTCGAACACTTCAATCGACTAGTAGAAGAAAAAGGTAGGAATTAGGACAAAGGCAATAAATCATCGAGCATTAAGATATACAAAATTTCGTTTAATGAGGAATGTTGGAGGGAAGAAGGTACATTTTTAACCTTGTAATGCCCTTGACTTTACGTCAATAAAGAAACAAATTAAACCGAAAAGAAAGGAACAAATTTACAGATGTAGAAGACGCAGAACAAGAAAGACAAAAGACAAAAAAATCCATCAAGAAATCTACAAAATAAATGAATGAATATTTGTTCTCTTTTAATATAGAAACAGAATATAGCAAAGCAAAAAAATTAGAACGTCATTAAGTAGGCCAAATTCAAGACAAAAACAAAATTTATAAATCTTGGGTCTATGATTTTCTTTCTCTTTTTTTGTTGTCCCTTTGAAAAAACCAAGAAATGATTAATTCAGTGACTAATGAACTTATAATGTTACAATACTTTTATGAACATTTCCCGTTTGCTTTTATCTTTAATGATTTTAATTAAATTTTCATGTTTACATTAAAGTAATTATTTAAAACTTTTATTATGTATGCAAGGTATGGGTTAGGAAATGTTATGAATTTGAGTAATAGATGCAATGATTATTTAAAATTATAGTTTTTAGTTATGCACGAAAAGTTGCATGATTCTCTTTAATATTCAGTGACATTTGTTCGATTTTAATCACTTCTGGGTTTTTTGTTGTTCGTCGGAATGAAGTTTACAGCACTACGGAGTAATTTTATTATGTCTTTATTTTTAATAGTTGCCGGACGACGAATTCATAAACTCAGATGCCTCCCACATTTTCATTAAAATTTACAGTCTCAATATATTTTTTATTGAGCACATTCCCTTGAAATGTTGGAGTCATTGCATAATTTGGAAAAAGTGGGACATGAAATCCACAGCGCAACAAACTCATTTGTGACCCATTTAAAATGACGAAATCGTTCATAAGTTACACAAGTTGACGTTGATAGAATTGCTCAAGGATGCGTCTGTTTTTAGTGGGTTCAAGATTTACTCTAATGCTAAATATTTCTCTACTCTTAAAGAATTAATGTAGCTGCTTTCGCCTTTATAACATCTGCGAAAGTTCTATAATTTCTAGGACTAAGCTATAGTTTTTTAAAGTAAAATTTAGATTTCAGTTAGCGATGTATTTTAATTGATGTTTGTTAATTGAAATTTAATTAATTAAAGTCAACCACTTCTTTTCCGGTCGTTCATTATTGTCTATTATTGTATCGTCCATTGATTTCTCAACTTTTGAAAACTCTTTAGTTTAGTCTTCCGCTTCATTTGTGCGCTTTTTGCCTTCAATTATTTGATCATCATCGTTTTATTTCATTGTTTTTCAACTTCCTCGGAATCTGATTTTTTTTTTTTGTGCTCTTATGGACTTTATCTAAATTTTTGCTCACGGAATAAATGTCGCTGGCGTAGTTTTAGAGCTGCTACGATTTCTACAGGAAGGCGGAAAAATATGTTTTGGAAATATTTTTTTTTTAAGAAAATATTTTCCTAACAGATTTTAGCCTCTGGATAAAGTAATAAAAATAAAAATGTAAGCGTGAAAAATAAATCTGTTTTTCAGTAAAGTTCTGTTTTTTGCGTTGTTGTTGAGTTTTTGTTTTTTTATTTATCGTGAATTATTAATGAATGATTCAGAAAGAATGGCGATTATTTTCAATTGCAAGTGTTTCTTTTCTCTTGGTTCTGTTTTGTTACAGTTGTTTATATATTTGTAAAGTTATTCAGAAACAATACATGAAATATTTCCCACGCAATACGGAAAATTGTGGAAAATTGTAGAAAATTTGTGCAATAAAATGCAATAAAAACGAAAGAAAAACAAATTTTATTGCTTGGGTAAATAATAGTAATAATAAGAAAGTAAAAAAAGGTTAAAAACAACAGAAATTAAATAAAAAAAATAAGGGATAAAAGTAATAGTAAAAGAATTCTTTAAAAGAACAAATAAAATACTTTTAATAATAATAAAAAAATAAATAAATAAATAAATAAATTAATAAAAAAATATACTGTAAATTATTACTATAAAAGAATAAATAAAAGAGAGCCAATAATAATAAAAATTACATAAAATACTGTAAAAGATAAAAAATAATAAAAATTATAGTAATAAAAATTAAAATAATAATAATTAAAATAATAATAAAAACTATAATAATAATAAAAATAATAATAAAAACTATAATAATAATAAAAATAATAATTAATAATAAAAGACAAATGTAATAATAATAAAAATTATAATAATAATAAAACTAAGAATTAATAATTAATAATAATAAAAATTATAATAATAATAAAAGTAATAATTAAAATAAAAGACAAATGTAATAATAATAAAAAAAAATAATAAAAGTAATAATTAAAATAAAAGACAAATTGTAATAATAAAAAAAAATAATAAAGGTAATAATTAAAATAAAAGACAAATGTAATAATAATAAAAAAAAAATAATAATAATAAAAATTTAAAATAATAAAAAAATTAAAAATTAATTAATTAAATTAATTTAATTAATTAATAATAAAATTAAAAGTAATTTTAATGATAATTATAATAAAAGTTTTAGATTTTTAATTTTTAGAATTTTTAGTAAATA